>CM031233.1:324949618-326288094 GCA_018340775.1 Taxus wallichiana var. yunnanensis | reverse complement strand
CCAGTCAAGGGCAATACCTTCTAGGGTCTTAGGGAATATTTTAGTGACAACCCCGTCCCAAGGGAGTAATTCCCGTATGGTTGTGGCATAGGCCTTAATGTGTGCGTTTGGGTCCCCTTCCCCTTTGTATTTGGGAAAATCGGGAAGAGGTCTCGGAAGCATAACGCTTCGTATGGTGAAGTCTAGGGGTTCTTTTAAATATTTTGAATAAGTCCCTATTGTGTAGGCCTCAACCATCAACGGGGTTTGCTAAGGGGTTGAGGTGGAATGGGTTGTTGATATGGCATAGCATATGCGTTTGTAGGTATATAAGGGAATCCTTGTGGTTGAACAAACATCCCGGGAGAAGAGAAAATGTCTCCTTGTGGTGATTTTTAATAGATGTTTAAATAAGGAGGAGCATTGTTCTGGTATGGGTTGTTTGGTACCAAGCCAGGAGGTGTCATGTTTTCAACTGAAGTGGTGTTTGAAAACGTTGTCCTAGTTGGAATTTGCTATAGATAATTATAAGGATTTTGAGGAGGCATGCCTAATGTGCCTATTCCTATAAGGAGGTCAACTTGACTAGGGTGATGTAGAGGGTTAGGGATTCCGCTTGCCCAAAATATGAATTTTGGTTTATTTGAGCAAGTTCTAGCCCTTTAACCTTCTCAGCTAAGGCTGAAATGATCTCCATCGGTGAAGATGTAGTGCTTTTCCTTAAGGGTGTTTGTTTTATGGCTTGAGGTTGTAAGGGGGTATGATACCCTGCTATGAATTGGTTGTTACCCTGCCAAGCTTCACTAAGGGTATTTCCCATAGGTGGAGTTATGGGGGTGTTCTCCTGGAATAGGGCATCAGACTGTATTTGTAAACTTCCTAAAGGTGGATACATATTTTGGAAGTGTTGTTCACTTTTAGCGAAGCGTGCCAAGTACTCCTCATCCAAAAAGGGGAGTGGGTCTGATTGTCTACTGATCTGTGGTCTGAACAAGACCCGAGGAGATGAAGAGGATTCTCTAATAAACATCATATTATTAGAGCCTAATGGCTCTAGCTGTTGTGTTTGTGCAAACTGATCAAACTCCTCAATTCGGAATGAAGAACTAGAACTGGTTCTGTGAGGGGGAGTTTGAGATGACAAGTAATTACTCAAATAGTTATCAGCCCACGTGGAAAGCGAGGGTGATGGTTGTCTATTTGTTTGACTATAGTTTACTTGAAACCTAAGAGAGGTCTACCATATGCATCATATCCCGACATATTCGGGGGGTATATGAATACCCATGAGAATAATGGGAAAGAGCGAAGGTGGATGGAAGAAATGAAAACAGAAAGAGGAATATTAGTTTGTTTCATGTCGGGTTCACCAATTTTGTACGATGGAAAAGTGACAAGTGAGCATGGGAATCTACAAGTACCCTTTCCTCGTACCCGACTTCCCAGGTCATGTCGAGACAACCGGTGAATGTTGAATGTGAATGGATATATATAAGCTAATCGGGTAATCTTAAATCCTCAATATGCAATAACGGAATCTGTGAATCTAAGGTGAAGAAGGCCCTCCTAACCTAGATTGGTGTGATGGCTCATTCGGATATAATGGTTGCTCAAAGGCTCCAATCGATGTCGAGCTCTGCCGAGATCCTGTTTCTTGGTTGTTGGATACGTGGGAAGTGACCTATGGGAGCTTCGTATATATCTCCAGACAAGGTCATGAAAGTAGTGGTAGGTCGTTTTAGTGGATTTTGTGGTTAGCTATGGGTGGTTTTCTGGTCTAGCCCAAAAAATATTGGATTGATTAGCTTCTATGTTTAATATGGAGAACTATACTATAATATCTGGCGGGAGTGGTGAGGATCTAAATACTAGTGTTCGTAAGCTGGTGTCGATACTTGACTGGTTTGTTGGCCCGTTGGGTTGTGGGACTTGGGGATCACAACCGTGAGTGTGTGGTTGTTGTGGACCTATTATGGTCATGTGAAGAATCAATCCCTTCTTCTGACTATCCAGTAATCGTATGCCTTTTCAGCTTCTATGTTTAGAACTAGAAGTTGTATGATTTTCTCGGAGTACCTAACAGGTGTTCTGGCAACTTGGATACGTAAGCTAGTGTCTATATCAATGAGGAGGTCTCTGTGTTAGGCTGCGGAACCAAAGGATCGTAACCAAATGTTTTTTCTCGTTCGAACCCTTGCATGGTCATTCAGGTGTTTTATCAAGGAAATCTATAATTCGGATGGTTTGACCAGAATGTGTAAGCTTTTTCATCTTTGATATTCAATCCTCTTAGTTTCTCACTAATTTCTTGTAAGTTTGTTGTGGCTCGAAAGACCTGTATCCTAAGGTCTTGATCTATATTAGCTAAAGTTGTGGGTAAATTTGGTTGAGGTACTATAGGTTCAAATATATATTCTCTAGGCTCTCTAGGTCCTATGATTGTCATACAAAGATGATTCAACCTCTAACTAACATTAAATAAACTGATTACAAAAGAGGTATTTACACTATGCTATTTTTGTATTTTTCAATGACGTGTTTCAATGAAATTGAAGAACAACTACTCTATTATATCTATAAAATGAAAAATTAATCTAATAATGAATGAAAACAAACAAAGTAGCCTGGTATGGCTATTTTCCTGTGCAATTGTGATATTATACTAAATATCTAACTAAATATATTAAATTGAAAGACTCTTGATTCTACCTTAGAAGTGAGGAATGAATCACAGTTTCTCAGAAACTATCAATCCCCACAGCTTCCTGGTGATATTGAGAACAAGCTTTTGACTGAAATAAAATAATTCACTACTCTATTTGATATGTTGTAACTAGAACTTTGATAGCTCAAACCTGGCGTTTACAAAATAGTGGTAAATCTAGTTGTGTGTGATTTCATCCCCTCAGTGTGATCTCCTCATTCCTTTGTGTCCTCGTGAATCCAGAAAGTGTGTATATGATAGTATCAATAGAAGATAGCAATCGAACAATGGAAGCTTTGGATATAGACCGAATATAATGCGAGTAGGAGAGGGATAACACAAGTGAACAGAGCTTGACTATGCAATTCCTAGTGGGATTTATTGTGGGAATACAACACAAGTGTACCGAGAGTTTCAAAAATTATCCTTGTGACAAAACAAAACCTGCAACTTTAATGGATTCTAGTCTAGAAATGAAGCTATTCTATGTTTTAAACTGACTGTATGCAGTAGCAATGAAACAAGACTTGAAACAAGAAGATGATATGACCTCCAAAGTGCCAACAATGGAAGCAAAACCTGAAACTAACAAAATCCTAAGCAAGAAATTGAAAAAAATGAACAAGAGAATTGAGAGGATGAGGGGCCATTTTCTTGAAAACAAGCTGGCTATTTATAGAATTCCCATTCACCAAAGGGTAACTTGGAATGGAACTCTTTTACCATTAAACAATGGAGAAACACTATTATAGGGAACCAAAAACATAAATACAAGCTAAGGCAGTTGAGAAAAGCTGGTAAATGTTAAAAATTCATGCAATTCACAATCAAAGGAACGTTCTGGAGAATGCATGAAGGACCTCCACCCTAAGTAGGGCGGCGGTTACAGGATCGCCACCATGGCAGGGCGGCTATCACGAGACCGCCGCCCTGGCAGGTTGGCATTTTCATTAGTGAAGGTCAAAAAACCAAGAAAAAGTGGGGCAAGGGATAAAAAAAAGCACAAGGAACTTGGATAAAGCATTTGGGATGCTAACATATACTTCACAAGATTCTCTAGATCCCGAACACCTTGTGAGGTAACCTGTATCATCATTGGGGCATGTGTAACATCGTTCCAATGGTGCAAAGTACCCTATAATTTTAGGTACATACATTGACACATGACAAGAGGGTTACTGATGTGTGACAAGGGAGGATGTTGACATGTGACAAGGGGGTTGCAGATGTGTGACAAGGAGTGTGTTGATGCACAACAAAGGAGGGTGTTGACTTGCAACAAGGGGATCATGTTTTTGGTGTTGTGTGACAAAAACCTTGTTGTCACACATCAGTAATCCTTTTTTCACATGACAACAAGGTTTGATGTCACAAAACAAAAAGTTTTGTTGTTAAACAACAAACCCTACTGTTGCATGACAACAAACCTTGTTTTTGTGCGACATCAAACCTTGTTTTTGCACGACATCAAACCTTGTTTTCATGTGATAGCAAGGCTTACTATTGTGTGATAAAAATGTTTGTTTTCACATGACACCAAATAGATTCTTCCCCTTAAGAAACTAACAGACAAAAATTTGACTTTGAAATTCTAGAAAATTTGCCTTTCCGGTGAAAGTGGTCTCGGAGTATATTCGCCAAGGATTTTCCACCTCCAATTTACCATAGGCTTCTTAAAATGAACCATGGTGCCTCCTTTCCCTACCCTTCTTAGTGGCATATTGTTTCTTGTAACTATATCTATTATTACACTCTTTGACAACCTATAAAATCACACACTTTATTTTATTTTTCCTCTACCCACCTCAAAAAGATAAAGAACCTTCAAAGTTTCAATTCCAAGAGTTATGTCTCAACTTGATACCCAATTGTGCATGTTTCATCGGGGATCTTAGTGAAATAAGTATTTATCCAAGAATCTTACAAAACTACATAATGGAATCTTACCAACAACTAAGTAAAATAACAACAATATTGTAATTATTCAATAATAATGTTACATAAACTAAAGAGTGATCACCATCAATTATGTATTACAAACACAATTATAACACTATGCTCACATGATTACAATAATCAACATCGTAGTAATTCCATGGTTAATTAATCCCAATAGGATTTACTTTAATTTGTACATAGATTGATAATTTAGTGATCCTTACAACATGTTCATATTGTGTCATGTATATTTGGAATCAAATATCATCTACAAAGGGGTGAATTTCGTTATACAATCACATGATTTCCTTGAAAGCAACAAGCTAGCCATATTGTATTAAATGTCTCTCAATCCTCTATGAAATGTATTCCCTAATGATCATAACACAACATGTTACAATCAAGTTAGCTCAACGTATATAATTATTTTACTACGTGAGATCCATGTCTTCTTATTCGAGGGGACCTTTGAGATTTATGCACCAAAATATGTAACTATTTATAAGACCTTATATATTGAATCCTTGCATGTTTGCATAATATATATCCTATGACCTCGCATCCTTAATGGTAAGTGCACATTATTGAGTAGAACATGTATTTTTAAGATTAACATTAGAAATTCTTAGTGTGTTACTTGCACATAAAAATTAGTAACTCTCTACTCATTGTCTTGAAGTCTCCAACTGTTATGTTATTAACCTAAATCTCTTTTTTATATTTTGAATGGTGTTCTAATCTCAACAAGATACCTCAAACCTGGTGAAACCATTTGCAAATGTTGCAACCACTCTTGAATAATGACCTAACGATAGTTTCACATATCAATTGATAACATAAAATACTACATACACACTTGTGTAATGAAAATAGATGTAAAACACAATGTAGAATTTTACACGCATAAAAGTGACATCAAACATTACAAATATATTTTATACAAAAAAACTTTCACAAAAATGTCTTGACAAGTACTAAATGCAAACAAAACCTTTTACAACACGATAAATGTATAATAATGTATAATAATGTGTCATTAAATGTTATCCAACCATCTTACATTGTTCATGACATTAATAACAATGGTTAGTGGGTGTGTAAAAGATAAGGTGTGAAAGTAAACTTTGTAAATCTAGTCGGCACAAAAACTCATTTCATGTCTAATCATTTTCTTATATTGGCACTAGACAAATACCAAAAAAGCTACTATTGGATGAGGCTTTGTAAGTTATAACTAACCAGGAAACAAAACATACACACAAACATGTTTTTGTAGAACATAACATAAATAAGTGCTCTTAATAAATATGTGCAAAATAATAATAAAAAATCACATCGTGGGTGGCATAAAAGAACAATTACAATGTATGAATTCTCTCTTGATGTAAAAACTAAACAAGAAATTTTTGTAAGAAGGATGCATAGAACCAAACCCTTTGTAGAAATAGAAACACGTGCATCATTAGACAAATATTTTCCTAATATAACATGTTTTTGGTTGATGAAAGATTGCACATGAACCCGGATGTTCCTAAATCAAACACCTTGGCTAAGAAAATGTGTGAACTAGGTTCCACATGTTGGTGCCTAATTTGAAACATCCCTGTTTTGCCAAGGACAAATGTGTTTTTTCCTATTTCTAACAAAAATGGTTTTGGGATTCTCATATACTTGAATTTGACAAAAAAAAACTTGTTTTTGTGTTTAAGTGCTATGTGTTGTTCGCATTTCCTCCATTTTACACCATTTTGAAGGAATCCCCAGGTTTACTTTGCATTTTGCCCTAATTTTTCCGTTTCAAATGCCTCTGCCATTTTTTTCCGGCCTTGGAGCTCAAAATCATTCAATTTAGACTTATTTTCCCTAAAAATCCCTTATAATGGTCGTAAATTGCCTAAAATCACTTTTCATTAGCATTTTGATTAAAAATTCTTTGCCACGAAGAAAAAATGAATTTTGGAGGTGCATTGGCAATTTCTTCATTTTTGACGATCATACAGGCATCCTTTTCCCGTCAAATTCTAGCTCATATACTTTTTCATATGTGGCCATTTGTAATTGGACAAGGATTGACGGGTCATTTCTAAAAACTTAACTTTTTTTTTTTTTGAAAAAATGTGCAAGTTGCTCTCTGACTCTACAAGCCGCGAGAGGAGGACACGTGGGTGGTGGGGAGATGGAAAGGCGGAGGAGTTTGATTCTTTTCGGGCTTTGGTGAAAAAGAGTTAAAGTATAAAATTGGACCAAAAATCGTAGCCAATGGGATGAAGACATGTGTCAGCATCAGAGCATAGAGTAGAAGATGGAGCCTCGGAGGAAAGTTAGAATTTTTGCCCATTTTGGAAAAAAGGGAGAAAATCATCAGGATGAACTGCAACCCACCATTGAATCAAAGGATGACACACGACAAGTTCGAGAGGTGGGGAGGGAGGTAGGTGTCGGAGGCAAGTTGTATTTTTAGCCTCTATTTATCGAAAGGGTAAAATCGTTGAATGGACCCATGAGCTCGAAGGTAAAAAGTAAAAATTCATCCAAGGAGTCAATGGCAGAGGAGTGGGCTAGCAGAGGAAATGTTGAAACATTTCCTTTGGTGAAATAAGATTAAAATCTTAAATCGAGCACTTCCCTTAACCAATCATATGAGGACACATGTCTTGTGGGAGGGCGGAGCCGCGGAGGAAAATTGAAAAAAATTCCTTTGTCTAAAAAGATGCAAAATGTGTAAAATTGAGCCACGACTCCATATCCATTCATTTGGGCCATGTGTCAGACCCAAATCACAAAGGTGAAGTGGTGGATGAAATCAAGAAATTTTGCAAATTTTCAAAAGTTGTAAAAAGGTCAAAAGTGTCCCCGAGGCTCATTTTTCCAGATCTACCACGTGGAGGGATCAGAGTTAAAGATAAGAACAGATCGACGGTAGCTATGTATTTCACCAATTTGGATGCCATTTGAGCTCCAGGAAGTTTGGAGATGTATTTTTGCATCAATTTTCATCAAAAATTTTACCAATTCGTGTCGTTTTGGCCTACAGGGTCCAAATTGATCGAATTGGGGGCTCAATTTGTGAATCCAAAGCACATTTCAAATGAATTTTTACTCTAATTCATGAAAAATGTGAATTACCATATCCAAAGTTGCAGAGTAAAAATTGGGAAAGGAAAAGATGAAATAATGAAATGAAAGGGGTCTACATGTGTGGGGAATGAAAAACATGCTTCCACTTTGAAGAATGATGAAATTTTTGTAATGATTCACCTTTTGAAAGAACAACTGACAACTTTTTATGAGTTTGTTAAATGTCATTTTCTAGAAATATTGTAAAGCAAAGGTGCTTCGAATATTCCACTTTTGGAGGGAAGATTTGAGAGGAAAAGTGAGTGAGTGATTGAAAATGTATATATTGCATGAATTTGTCATGTAAAGGGTCGGAGAAACTTAGAATTTTCACAAGAAAATCTGGGAAGAAGCCCATTCTTTGAGAAACCACCTAGAGAACCATTTTAACTCCTTTTGTATCAAATTTGTATCATGTTAGGTTGGTTGTAGATGTATAGCCACTAAAAATCTCTGAGATTGTTCTTATAACATTCCCCTACTGATAAATTTGGTCATTCTGGATTATTTTGTGTTGTCTCTTGGTAAAATTTTCATTTACTTATGTTTCAAAATGTTTTCAATTTGTGTTTCTTGCTCTTGTTGCAATCTGGTGTTTGGAATTTCCTTTTGATCATGTAGATCTAATTCTGGTAATAGCTTAGTGGCATTTGCAATTCCAAAATCAGAAGAGATTTCATCTGATGAAGGGATAAACAAATTTAAATTCACTCTACTTTCCTTGATATATATTTGATTGTAAACCTTTGGGGTACCTTAGGTCTGATAGAATAGAAATTTCTAAATGCTTTGCTAATTCATTTAACTCAAGATTTTGTGATAAATCATCAGAGATTGTGTGGAAGAGTGTAGATCTAGGCTTCCATTTGATGCACATATCCTGGTTGAAGGAATACCTTAACCTCTTTGAATAATTTATGTTGTCTGAGTCTTTCAAGTTTTGCAAAGGTCGTCAAAGAAGTTGGAAAATTTTGGTTAGTCTTGTCTAAATATCTCCCACCCCAAAATTCATTTCAAATTAATTCATCCTAGCTATAATACCCCTGCATTGTATTGTGTGTCAACAAAAGAATATAATCCATTTACAAAAATGCACAAAGAAAATCAAGATCATACCATGTCTTTAGTAGCCTTAGCCTTGTCTTGAAATCATTTCCATCATTTAGTAGTAACAACTGTGTTGATTTTGAATAATGGGAAATTGATCATGTTTTCTCAAGGCCATCTCCATACAATCTGCACAGTACAAGGATATTTTCACCTCCTTCACAAAACAGAGGCTACAATATAGGTTCTCTTACCTTGGTTGATAGGAACAACCTAAAATAGTGAGGATTAGATCAAATCCTTCCAAGGTGATACCCACTTATATTTAAATCCCGAGTGCTAACAAGTCGATAAATTTCTTTGACTACAAAAGGACATATAAACCATTTTATCTACCTTTGAGTGTCTTGTAAAATCCATGATGCAGCTCAAGTTGTGAAGGAGATTAAATCTTGGTACAAACACCACATATGGGAAAAATTGTAGAACCACAATTTCAACCTTTAGATAAAGTCTTGGAATGTTTGCATTTCGACCATTACTCTATTTCTTCCAACTATATGTGAAATTTGGGTATGTGACCAATCGCATCCCCTAAGAGTGTCTATTGTTACTCATACCCTCACCTTTCCTCTCCTTAATTTGATATTATCTTTTGCATGGTGTGTTTTTTCTTTCTCAAAATTTTTAATCTTAAATAAAATATTTGTGCATTATCTCACTAATATATCCACTACTCATCCTTTTACACACTCTTTTTACCACATTATCCCACATTATTTTACGTGCTTCATCCAATCCTCTCTCATATTTTTTTATGTTGCTTTACACTTTTTCCAAGATTCATTTACCCTCCTTTACATAAATATTTTTGTAGTACCATGTACAATCCACTTTCATCGTGCATGAGTTGTTATGTCTTATCCATAACTAAATGACTTTGGTGTATCACTCTATCTTATTCCTAAAGAAGGATCATAATATGAATTTTTCCATCCTTTTTCTCTCTCGTTGTATTGTATTTCCATCACACAACATATCCAAGTCAAATTTCCATGGTATTCCCCAAAAACATGGCATGCATTCATCAAAAAATATCACATAGAAATTCATATGTGGACCGATCAATCATCATCTCTACTTCACATTGTTATCACAAATCTATCTTTTCCATCTACTAACCAAGTCAATTTTTACAAATTTTGATGTAGTTTTTACTCCAATATTAACTCTGCATTATCTCTACATACACCAAATATATTTTTCTATAATGTCAACCAAAACTAAAAATAGTGTAAAATAGTGGAAATTATTTACCAAATCTTAGGTTCTATTCTCAAAAGCCTTGCGACATCTACAATAGTTAGTCCTCGATGAGATAATTACCTATCCGTAGGACTATAGGGGTGATAGCTTCCCATAAGTCCCAATGTCTCTTTAAAATTCCTTTAAAATACTACTAGGTAGATATTTATAGACCTTTTTCCTGCTCATAAGGAATTTGAAATCCCTCCTAGAATACTCTCATAATCCTACCCAAATTGAAATTTTAACTCCTATGTATAATGGTGGCCAACTACATCAATCCTGGTAGTTGATAAATTATGAAGGGTAATTCCACTTCATTTATGAGATGGCACCCTTTGTATACCTACCACTTACATCTTGTCCAATCTTCCATGCATTTCTTCCTTCTTCACAACTTTTACAAACTATCATGGACTATTATTTTGTGCCCTAGTTGTTTAATTGATTGAATTCAATTCTCACGTGTTCCACCTTACTTAACCAAAATCCTCAAAATAGATACGAGTTACTTGATTCTTATGTGATGCTTTACATTAAACACCCATGAGTAAAATAAAAGTGAGCTTCGTCTCATGATTCGAGCTCTAGAGTATGGTCTAGTTGACCAAGATATTTCACACTTATCCAAGTCACATATTCTGATTATGTTCCTTTCATTTTACCAAATATTTCCTATATTATTTCCCATGAGCCTTCTACTGCCCTTGAGTCCTATATGGTCTCAATTTATTTTTTGTTCTTCAACTTTGTTATGTGCCTCCTCCGGTCTAAATTTTCTTTAATTCCTAACACATCTTATCCAATTTCTTTTGCACATTGTTCTTCCATATTCTTCCTACTATAAATCCCCCTTCATGGAACTCATCAAAATATAAGACATTAAATATTTGAGATATCAAATCCCTCAGAAACTCTAACTTGTATACATTAGGCCCAATCTTACGCACTACCTTACATGGACCAATTTTCTTCAACTTTAACTTATTGTAAGATCCTCTGGGAACCCTTTCTTTCCACAAATGTGTCATTACTTGATCTCCTTCCAAAATTAATTTTCTTTGTGTACTTTATCCACAATTTCTTTGTAACCTTGATTGCTCCTCTCAACTTCACACACACTTCTTCATGTAATTCGTGCATATATTCTCCATATTCCTCTACTTTGACCCTTAAGTTATTTATCATCTCGCGTAACTTTGTGACTCATCACAGAATTATTCCATAGAAAAATTAAAATAGGGTTCTTTATGCTATCGTATTAACTAATTTTTTTAGTAAAATTCCACTTGTGTCAATGTCATGTCCCATTGGCCGGTTTATATGTTATCAAGTTGCGTAATAAATTTTATAAGATTATGTTCACTACTTTTGTCTACCCATCAGTCTATGGATGGCATGTTAAACTATAGGTTAATCTTATTCCCAACTTATTCCAAAAAAATCTCTATAAATTTCCTAGGAACTTGGTTTCTCTATTTAATAATATACTTATTGGTAATCGATGCAATCACACCACTTTTTTGAAAAATAGATGTATGATTCCCGATGCATCACTAGTATTTTTGATACAATAAAATGCACCATTTTTTAAAATCTATTAACCACCACAAAAGTGGATTCATTTCCTCTCTATGTTCTTGGAAATCCTATCACAAAATACATGTTAATATCTTCCCATAGCCCTTTTGGTAGGGGTAAAGGTTGATATAACCTTGTGTTTTATTTGATCCCCATGGTTAGCTAGAAAATCATGCATCTTTACACATAATTACATACATATATGCCCATATTTGGCAACAATATCTCTCTTGTATCTATACCAAAGTTTTATCGCCTCAGAGTGACCTCCTAATCCTCCATAGTGATTTTACCTTATCAAATTATCGCGCATTGATCCTTGCATTATAGGTAATAGAACTCCTCGGGAAAATATTCCTCCCTAGATAAAATAGTCTAGCCAAGGTGTTGTATCCATGTGTGTTGGTTCCTTGCATGTTTCCCATTCTTCCTTGAAATCCTTTTCGACACCTATAACTCCTTTATGGTTTCAAATCAAACGAATTGATTATGTAATTTTGTGAATACAAACACTCTCCTACTCAATGCATCCACAACCTTGTTGGATTTTTTGTTGCAGCTTCATGATAAAAATGAGTAACTTTGTAGGAAATCTAACCACTTCATATGCTTTTGGTTCAAATTTTCTTAAATATTGATGAACTGTAGAACACGATGATCAGTTTACAAAAACCTCCTTGGCAACAAATAATTCCTCCATTTCTTCAACACTTGGATTATTATGTAGAAATATTAATCATAGGTTAGGTATCTCCTTTTTGTGTCATTAAAATTTTAACTAAAAATACGTTATGGGCCTCCCTTATCGTATTATTATTATTCCAATAGTTTTCCTAATTGCATTACAATCCACTTTAAATATCTTCTCAAAACTTGGAAATGCTAACACTAGTTACGATGTAATATTTTCCTTCAATTCCTAGAAGTTGTACCCTACTTATTTCATAATCTTCATGGTCTCTATGATCCTTGCACATATTCCATTGAATCTCCTTATGAACTTCCTATAGAAGTTTGTTATACAATGAAATCAACACACCTAAGTCACACTCATTCGTGAGGGCCACACTATGATTTCACGCACTTTTTATGGGTCCATTCAAAAAACCTCTGGGGATATTACAAATCCAAAGTATATTAAATATTTGTGTATGAAGCTACACTTATTTATGTTTACCGATAACGTTTCTCCTTGTAAGCGCTTCATTACCTTATATAGGTGTTCAAAGTGCTCTTCCCTTGTCTTCCTAAACAATAGTATAACATCTAGATATATAATCACAAATTTTTCCCAAGAATGGCTTCAAAATTTCTTTCATGAGTCTCATGAAATTACTTAGGTAGTTGGTTAACCTGAATGGCATAACTAACCAATCATACAATCCCTTCTTTGTTTTGAATGCGGTCCTCCAATCTTCTCATTCCTTGATGTGGATCTTGAGATAGCCAATCTTCAAATCAGTCTTGGAAAAGTACCACACACCACTAAGAAAATCCATTAGATTATACATATTGGGTAATGGAAACCTTTACCTAATGGTAATCTTATTGATGGACATGGAATCGATAAACATGTTTCATTCTCCTTCTTTCATTAATGCTAGCACTACTAGTCGCACATGGACTCAAACTTTCACTCACTAGTCCTCTATTAAGAAATTTTTGCACTTGTCTATGCACTTCTTCATTTTATTTTGGGGTCATTATATATTATTCCTTGTTTGGAAAACTAGATCCCGGTATTAATTCTATATGTCGACCTGATACTATGCACTAACAATAGTCTCTTGTGGAAATTCTTTTGTCATAACTTCTAGGAATTATTCCAATACCTTGTGTACCTCTACAATAACTTATTCCTTGCATAGTATTCATGTATTTCTCTAGGTACCAGTGCATAATACACCTCTCCTTTATCCACCTCTAACAAAAATTCCCTTATAGATACTATTAAAACTCTTATGCAAACCCCACTATATACTTATCTTTTCTTATCATCATTTAATGGTGATAAGTTCAACATGTGACCATCCTTCTCGATGTAAATGATATTTACATGCCCATCATGAATAGCCTTCTTATCATGTTGCAAGGGCATTCCCAAAAGTAGAGGAAAAACATCCATTAGAATTACATCACACAATATTTCGTTATAAATATTCCCAACTGCGGAACTTGACAAGACTTTTCTCATTTACTAGAACCTAGTGTCCCTTTTATAATAATGAAACTTTTTAAGGGTTGGTATGTGCAATATTATTAATCCATAAATTTTCCACCATATCACATAAAACCATGTTTTCTATACTTCCGCTATTCATAATAAATTTATAGAATTATCCTCCTAACTTCCAATGGTTCTAAAAATTTCTTCCTCTCGCATAGGTTCATCCTCTATCTGCGATGTCTTCAATAATACCTCCATTATCATCATGGATTCCCCATAGTCTAGTGTCTTATAATATTATATAGATTCCACTAAATCTGTATCTCCATGTGTGAAATTCACTCTAGCTTCCATGTGCCTACTCAGTAACTTTAATTTGTGCACCTATACATTAGAATGCACGATGCCTTATGACTCCACACTTATAATGTGTTTCATAGAATCATTTTCTCATTCCTTGACTAATTCTATTACATCCACTTAAAGAGTGTGAAAGTTCATTATCCTATGCACTATTCTAGGATGGCATCTCGCACACTCACTCTGGACTCATCTTCTTCTAGTCTATTATATCCCTAGCCACTTCCTCCTTTTCCTCATACACATTGTAGGTTCCTTTTATGGTTGCACTCTAAATTTTGTGCACCAATTTCTCTTCCACCTTCAATGCTATTTTATAATATTATTCCATTGTTTGAATGCGTAATAGGTTTAGTTATTCCTAAATTCCAAACCTCATACCATTTAGATATTGTGTTACCTTCTCTTGTTTAAATTCTACATGTCCAAATCATTTCATGATTCAGTGGAACTCCTCAATGTATTCTTTAACCAACATCTCTTTTTTACCTCAATTTTTTTAGATTTTTAAATAGGATCATTTGGTAATCAGACGAAAAAAACTTACTTATCAATTTTACAACCATGCGATCCTAGCATACTATCTTAGCCTTTTATTTTCTTTTTCACTCATTTTGTACATCCTTCACTTGGTTTGCCCTACTCTAATGCATTGTGGGTCGAAAATTTATTCAAACTCAAAGTATTCATCGATAATTTTCAAACAATATATAAATTATTCTAGGTCTAACCTTCCAAAAAGTGATGTGGCATCCATTCTCAATCCATGACCCATTTTGGAAATTTCTTACAAAAATAGTGCTTCTTCTATGCCTCTCGGCTTCATCCTCTTCTTGTACATCCTTAACAACTTTTTGTGTTGTGTGTGTTTCTTCTTATTGCTTCACCTTCCTCATCAATTTGTGCATATGGGCCCTTAAATCCTCTTCACTTATCTTTCTCCATGACTTTGACTCTTGTTCTCACACCCCTTATCTCTATCGTCACTTGTTCCAACACTCACATGGTAATCGCATTAGTTGAGTTGACTATGCCCATATTAGAAACTTTATTTAGCCATATCTTCTCTCTCCTAACTATTTGCCTTATAGTCATTGATCTACCAGTCCTTCAGATCCTAACCTAACTCCAAGGTATGCATTTGGGCTCTCGATACCACTTGAAGATGCATTGGTTGGATATAAATGATCCTAGAACATTTGTAGAGTAAACACAACAGCAAATATTCACCACATCTTAGGTTACATTCTCAAAATCCTTATGAAATATACAATAGTTATTCCTCGGTGGGATAGTTACCAATCTACAAGGATACAAGGGTTATATCTTCCAGAAATCCAAACGTCTTTGAAAAAATCCCTAAAACATAACACTAGGCAATTATTTATAGACCTTTTTCCCACTCATAAGGAATTTGAAATTCCTTCTAGAATCATCTCAGAATCCCCAAACTAGAAATTTATCTCTTGTACATTAGTGGTGTCCAAATACTTCATTCCTGGTAGTTGAGTGAGTCTAATTAGAAATTCCATGTCATTTTGATCTAGCACCCTTCATATACCTACCACTTTTAGCATGTCCAATCTTCCACACATTTTTTCCTTCTTCAAAAATTTTACACACTTTCTTGGACTATTATTTCATGCCTTGGCTATTTAATTGATCAAATTTAATGATCACATGTTCCACCTTACTTAACCATAATTCTAAAAATATATACAATTACTTGATTCTTCCACAATGCTTCTTCGGTATCAATGTTCCACCTTGCCACACTAAAAACATGTACACATGAATCTTCCATCTTAACCATTCCCTCTCACAGAATTGGTTCTTCATATAGCTTGCACTTTTATGCATTTATTTCACCTTCATCACTCTAATTCCCAAGATCCAAAAATGGATCTAGAGATACCTAATTCTTTGTATTCTCCTTATTAATACTTGTAAAACATACCCTCAATATTTTCATTATTATAGGAAAATGGTTAAGTCATGTTAATGGTGATCGGAACACCTTTGAATGATAAAATATACCATTTATTGTTTTTTTCTATGTATTAACTATGTGATTTCCACATAACTTCCATATAACTTTACGGATGTATCACAAATTTGTTGAGTGAAGGTTGCATAATTGTAATGTGATTCTTTCCCAATAGTGCAAAAATGAGGAATCCAAATAGTTGTGAATTTTTGGAATTCTCAAAATGGTTCATTTCACCTTCCTTCCATCCTTGGGAAGAGAAACTATAAATATAAGTGCATTTATTCATTCTAAGCAAGTGATTTGAGTGAATTCAAGTGTGAGAAAAGGAGGAAGTTTGAATTGTTCTTTTTTTGTTCATAAAGATTTGAGTTATTTCTTGTTGAGGATTATAAGAAAGTAATACAAGTAGAAGGAGCTTGAATCCTTCTTGAAGGTCATAGTTTGATAATAAACTTGTATTGTATTAGAGATTTACATAGTGAAGGGAAGTAATTTCTTACCCAACTAGAGTTTTTCCCACATTGGGTTTCTCAGGATAAAATTGTTGTCTCCTTATCTTGCATCTTTCATTTTTAGTATTGTGTGAATAATTATTGCATAATAAACTGGATATTAAGATCTTAATCAAATTTTTCATTCATTATCATAAAATAGGATATGTTTATTCCTTAAAATAGGTAGTTTACATATCATATTGGTATTATATTTATTAAGATCAATTTTTTTGTGTGTTTTAACTTGTGTTGACATTTACTGAGTTAGATTCTACTCACCCGGAATGGTAGTGAAAGAGTTGAAGGTATCATCATTCCTTTTAAAGTAGATATTTCCACCAAGAAGTGGAAGCAAGGAATTCAAATCATGGCTTGTGGTGAAGGTGCATGTGAGACTGAAGAAGAATGTTTCTATAAGTTGGAGACATATGTGGAAATTCTGTCCAAATATGTGTGAAATATTTAATTTTATATGGGAAATTTGGATTCTATCATGGTATTGCTCATGGAGAAGCTTGGTGATCTAAAAGAGGCACTAGGAGACCATAAAGAAGGCCCCCTTGAGTATGAAGAAGAGCAGCCCTGTGCCGAACTTACTCCTCCATTCAAATTAGAAGAGAAGATAAAGATTCAACCTTATCTTTGGGTACATTAATGTCGAGAATCTAGATCATTGGCTAGCTCAAATTTAGGTATATTTCAGTTTGCATCAAATCAATAAGAATCAACTAATTTCATTTGCAAGGTTAAAATTAATCAATCATGCTTTAACTTTGTTTGAAATCTATGTTCATACTTTCGTTATTAATAATATTCCTCATATTACTAAATGGGATGAATATAAGAAGCTAATAAAAAAGCAATTCTATCTTATTTGTTATAAGGAAGAAATATTCATGTATTGGAAATATCTCAAGTAGAAGTAAGGAAGAAATGTGTAGGATTACACTAGTGCATTCCGACAAAAAAATTTCCAAATGGGAAAATATGTAGTAGAGTGGGACATATTTATGAAGTGCATTAGTATACTCCATAGCCACTTGAGGAAACCATTCCTCTTGGAAAATCCTGTGAATATAGATGAGGATTTTTCTCAAACCCATATCTAGAGATGGACAAGAAGAAGAGTTCATCTACCTCTCAACATGCTTCAAAAAAATAAGATGACACCAAGAAAAAGGAGAAAGGGAAAGGGAAAGTTAATAAGAATGCTTCTTCCATTTATAAAAAGGATACTAAAGTTTTTTGTTGTCTTTGTAATGTTGACACTCATTCTGAGGAAAATTTTTGGAAGCTCCATCCAAAATTACATCCCTTCAAGAATAAGAAGAATAAAAATAAGGCCATGGCTTCCCTTCAGGGAGATGAAGTATTTTGTATTGAAGAAGTGGATGATACAATGTATTGTACCTCCGTTTACAAATGGGTATGTTTTAGTAGAAATATTTTTGTTCAATAAAATGATCTTACTAAGCTTTTTCATTTAAAAATCCAAGTAAATAAAACTAAAGTAGATTATCTTTTTATACTTTTTCTCAAGATAAGTTAATAAGTAAGGAGTTACTTAATAATCTAAAGCTATAAAATTACAATCATCTGAATCTTTATGCATTGAATTGGGTGAAGAAATACGTAGACATCAAGGTTACTAAGAAATGAAAAATTACATTTGGTATTGATAAGAAGTTTATTGATGAAACTAATTTGGATATTGTTTTGCTTGATGTGTGTGGTGTAGTTTTGACATCCCATTATTTTATATCATGGATGCCATATTCATGACAAGAGCCAAACAATACCATTTTGGTGAAGGATGGTAAGAGTTACATCATTTCAACCTTTACGTAAGACTCAAAGATATCTTTGGTAAGTTCCTTTGAAGATAAGAATATTATTAATGCTACTCTTGGGAAATTTGCATTACTTATTTTTAGAGATGTAAAAGAAGAGGAAGTTGTATCTAAAACCACTTGTAGCATGTTTACTAACAAAGAGAAAAATCACATGAAAGAGTTGGTTCAGTAGTTCAAGGATTTTTCAAAGAGTCTACAAGGTTGTCTTTGGTTAGGCCAATTGAGAATGAGAGACAATTGATACTTGATAGTCGATTCCAAAATTGGGATTATATAGGTAGTATTTGAAGTTTTCCAATGAGGTAAAATAGGAGTTTGAATTTTTATTAATCAAAGTATAATTTTTCCTATCATTTCTTCATGTGGTTCTCCTATTGTTTTAGTACCTAAGAAAGATAGTTCATGGATAATGTGTGTTGATTCTAGAGTAGAAAAATAAAATAAAAATCAATAATAGGTACCATCTTCCTCACATTGATGATTTGTTAGATTAGATACAACATGCTAAATATTTTACTCAACTTGACTTGAAATCTGGGTATCACCAATTGTTGATCAAGGAAGATGACATCTCAAAGAAAACTTTCAAGACCATGTTATATGAATGGTTGGTTTTACCATTCGGGATATGTAATGCACCAGTTACCTTCATGAGGTTGATGAATGAGGTAATGATACCATTTATTTATTCCTTTTTCATTGTGTACTTGGATGACATTCTGGTTTATAGTAGCACTTTTGAGGAGCATATTAACCATTTACGTCAATTTTTACAAGTTTTGAAGGAGAACCGGATAATGTTGAATGAGAATAAGTGTGAGTTTTCTCAACACTCACTTGTATTTTGGGGGCATGTGGTTGGATATGAAGAGTTGAGGATTGATCCAACAAAGATAGGGGACATTGTGAATTATCCTACACTATCTAGTTTGAATGAGACCAGGAGTTTTATTGGTGCGATTCATTATCCGAGGAAGTTAAAAATAAACCCTCTTCCTTAGCAACACCTATAAATTCAGTGATATAAGGAGGTAAGGATTTTTATTGTGGTGAGAAACAATAGAAGTCTTTTGAGAAATTTAAATACAAGATTATTCATGCTCTAGTTTTGGCATTACCTAACTTACACCTACCTTTTGAAGTGGAAAAAAATTTCAATGACTATTCTATGGGGGTTTTCCTACTTCAAGGAGGTAGGATTTTATGTTATTATTTTGGATTGTTTTATGGTGCGCTTATAAATTATTGTACATATGAAAATGAATTGTATGATCTTATAAAAGAGGTCAAGAAATGGAAACATTACTTGATGGGTAATGAAACTATTATACACACAGATCACCAACCTCTTCAATATTTATAGGATCAAAATAAACTTTAGCAAGACTATACACTATAATTGGATGGGTTTCTCGCAGTAGTTTCACTTGATTATAAAATATAAGAAAGGTGTGACTAATAAGTTAGCTGATATGTTATCTAGACCTCCTTTACTTTTAGAAATGTGAAATTTAAATCTTATTGAGCCTTTTTGTGTGGATCATATCGGAAGGTTATGAGAAGGATTTATATTTTGGGTAGATCTTTCAAAGATAAACCTCCAAGTGAGGGCTTTGCACCTAGGGGAGAATACTACTTCTAAAATGGGTTGTTATACAAGAATAAGAAGCTTTGTGTGCCTCGAGGGGGAAAGAGTTCAGTTGATGAGGGAAGTAAAAACTTCTAATATGGGTGGTCACTTTGGTGTGAAAAATACTATAGTGCACTTACATACCTATGTTTACTAGCCAAAATGTACGAAGTTTATAATTTCATCAAAGGTTTTGTTTTATATAGTATAAGAAAGCCTAGTAACATAAATTTGGGGTTATATATGTTGTTTCCATTTCCTCCCCTTCCATGGGAAAGAATATCCATGGATTTTTTGAGAAGTTTTCCTAATTCCAAGAAAGGGAATGATTACATCTTTGTGGTAGTTGATCGATTTAATAAAATGTGTAATCACATTCCTTGCAGGAAGACCATCAAGGCTAACAATGCAACTGAATTATTATTTTTTAATGTGTGGGTTCATTTTGGTTTACCTAATTCTATTATATCAGACAGGGACTCATTTTTTATTAGATAAGGCAAAAAATAGGGATCGGATCCCAGAGGCCAAAACAAGAAAGGAACACAAACAGAATCAAACTAGAAAGGAAAATCCAGTAAAGGGGTCCCATAAATATGAGTTATATAGGATTAACTCTTACAATGTAGGATCTAGACCCCCAAAAGGACATAAAAGACCATGAAAAAAATAGGGCACCATAGTTCACCCATAGTCTATAAAAAGTTCAGAGACCTACAAAGCCTCCACAACTAACAAAAAAACCACTAGAGGTCCCATACCAGTAATAACCAACTAGGAAACCAAAACCAACCACCATCTATTCCTCCTCCAAGTTGCTAATGCAAAGGTTGAATCTCCTCCTTTTCTTTTCCCCTTTGATCTCCTCCACTCTGTCAAGCAACACTTTGACTTGAGTCTCCAGCTCCTTCATTCGGTGTTTAATCTGGCCCTGGTCCATGACCATCTTCTTTGAAATGTTGATGATGTTTAAGATGGACTCCCTTTGCCCCTCATTCATGTCCTCCATAGCTTTGAGGACCCCCTCTAAATACACCATCTTCCTACTCCATTCTTCAAACACAATGGGATCACCCACACATTCATTCTTCCTGGAAGCACTAGCTTCCCCAACACCTCCCTCATTATTGTCTCTATCTTTACCATCCCCCCTGGGGATACTTTTACCCTCTTTCATTTTAGTAAGACACTCCGCTAGAGTAATGTCATCTTCCTCATCTTGCTCCTCTAGGGCCATGACCAAAGGGTGATCCAGAACCAGCTTGTCATTCTTGAACAGAAGAAGAATCAGGCCCTCATGAAGGGGTAGCTCAACTTTCTTGTTCTAGAAAGCCATCAACAGATTCAAAATAGAGGTAACCAAGAAAAAGGGAATACTAACCATAAAATTGTGGTGGAGCATGTTGAGGAAGGTCATGTGATGGGTATATATTTTTCTATACTTACCCTCCAGTGTGATATATTTCATAAGTTGAAGGAAAACATCCTTCCAGATTCTAGAAATACACGAGCGTGTAATGCCATCAATGAAGAAAAAACAAGTCTCCTTGCCAAAAAAATCTCAATCTCAAGGTCTCTATGAGTTATTTCCTTATAGATTTTTAACCCATCCATCTTCATTTCAGTCACCCCGCAATATTGGACTCACCTCCACACCATAGATAGTAAAAACCCCCTCTTTCCAAGCTTGGCTGAAATCCTTGGATAGAGCAGGGTCGTGACCATGTAATTTAGTAATAAAATTACTAAATCCACCAAATTTAATCTTGTTCCACATATCCTTGTTGCTCTCTTCCATGTTTTGACTGGTGGGTCCCACATGAATCCTATAACCACCCATCTGCACTTTATCAAGGTTGTTGTTCCAGCTAAAACTTATCATAATCCATAACCTGATCTCACTATCTAAGTTCGAACTGAAATAGTGATTTTTGTATAAACTATCTTGGTGCCTGAAATACTTTCCCCGCTCGTCTTTGGCATCATGAATCTTAGCACCTTTTATCCTTAATGATTTCATCATTAATATTAGAGGGTAATCTCTCCCCTTTATACCAAATTTTGTATTCATTACAAAGGACTTAGACAGGGACTCATGATTCATAGGAAGTTGAAAATATCTACCATTCTTCATCCAAAGACTAATGGGAAAATAGAAGTGGTATACCATATCTTGTTCAAGCTCTTGATATGGTACAATATGAAACATCTCAAGACTTGGTATGAGAATTTGGTATATATCCAAAATTATTATAACATGTTAGTTCATGCTTCTACTAGTAAGAATCCTTTTGATACATGTTTTGGTTATTTTCCTAAGAGTGAATTTGATGTTTTTTTTATATTACCTTATAAAAATGATGGAAAAGTGGATCTAGAGACTAAGAATTTAAATTTTCATTGAGAAAATTCAATAGATACACCTCCAAGTATAGGAGAGGTTGAAATATTTGTAGGCCGAGTACAGAGCACAAAATGATCAACATAGAACTGAGCATTATTTCCTTTTTGGTGACAAGGTATGGTTTTACTTGAGAAGAGAAAGGATATATGGAAAATTTAAGAAACTCAAACCTCTTTATTATGGCCCATTTGAAATTAAGGAACAAGTGGGTAAGAATTCATTTCACTCAGATTTTCCTCCTTATATGATAACAAATTTAGTTATGAATGTTGAGAATTTACTTCTCTTTAAGTCATCCATGTTGGATTAGGGAGAAAATGGATTGTTGATACCCTATATTGAGGATCTTTCTCTGAACAACTAGTTGGAATTGAAGGAAGATGTGGTATTACAACAGAAAGAGAGGAAAACACAACGAGGAATGAAAAACAAGTGGTTGATTGGGTTGAAAGGTCAATTGCCTACCAAGGCCAAGTGGTATTCCAGAAAAGATGTGGGGAAGAAATTTCCTCACCTCATCATTCCTTGAAGCTTTTAGGGACTTAAAAGCCTCAAATTGGGGAGGTATGATCCAAAAATGGATCTAGAAATACCAAATTCTATGTATTCTCCTTATTGATACTTGTAAAACATACCCTCAACATGTTCATTATTTTAGGAAAATGGTTAAGTCAGGATGAAGTTGATTTGGACACCTTTGAATGAAAAAGTGACCAATTGTTGTAGAACTACCATGACTTCACTAAGTAAAGGTTGCATAACTACCACTTGGTTATGTCCCAATAGTTCCAAAATGAGGAATATGAACAGTTGCAAATGTTTTCACTTCTAAAAATAGTTTGTTTTACCTTCCTTCCATCATTGGGAAGAGAAAATATAAATATAAGTTCATTTATTCATTCTAAGCAAGTGATTTGAGTGAATTCAAGTGTGAGAAAAGGAGGAAGTTGGAATTTTTCTTGTTTTGTTCATAAAGAGTTGAGTTCTTTCTTGTTGAGGATTGTAAGAAAGTAATGCAAGTAGAAGGAGATTGAATCCTTCTTGAAGGTCATAGTTTGACATTAAACTTTTATTTTATTGGAGATTTACATAGTGAAGGGAAGTAATTTCTTATGATGGAGTTTTCCTACATTGTGTTTCTCCGGGATCAAATTGTTGTCTCTTTGTATTGCATCTTTCATTTTCAAAGTGTTGAGTGAATAATTCTTGAAAAATAAACTATATATTTAAAGCTTCATCAAAATTTTCATTCATTATCACAAAATAAGATCTATTTATATCTTAAAAGAGGAATTTTATGGATCATCTCATGTACTACTCGGGTTCTATTCCCTTGAAATATTCATTTTTTTCTTCACAACATTTAGTCTATGTGTATGTTTCTTCTTTTCTCTCAAGGCATATTGATAAACATATTCAATTAGACATAAATTCATTACATTAATCTCATTTTTTTTTATTATTGGTAAATAGTTTTGAAGGGATTATAACTGTTACAAAAAGGGCTCAATAAGTAAATAAATCTAAATAGGGACAAAAAAAGAGGGTCAAAATCCAGATAAAACACTATGTCTAATAGTGACCAAAAGATAGTTATAGGTAGAAAGAAAAAGTAACAAAAACTACAACAATATAGAAAAAAACAACATAGAAGTAGAAAAAGACCTAAAAAAGCAGCGATTAGAACGATGCTCTCAGCCCGAGGAGATTACTTCTTGGAAGCTCTGTCAATCCTAGATCAGATTGTTTACAGTGAAGTCAATAATGCCAAAGTGGTGATGTGCATGGGGTCAGTTGCATTCAACTTCGATATGGTCTGGCTTCTCTCTTTTTTAGTCCCCAGATAGTTTCAGGGATCCCGCTAAGCATGGTAATGCTTCAAACATGTTGTTATAAGAAGTCACTAATGGCATTGAAGATAGCCATGTTATGATCATGCCTATATTTGGCTCTCCCCAATCTATTGTCCAAAGAGTTCAATTTCTTGTAAATGTCAACAATCTGATCCTTCCCATTGTCAGTATCATCATCAATCTTTCTTTTTCCTTTCTGCTTATCCATGCGTTGCAGGTCCTTTAACTGCTTCATCTCTTTCTCCAGAGATTCCAACCTATGAGGTATATTATTCCCCTCCTGATGCAAGGCCGTATCTAGCCAGCATTACTAATATGTAGCAAATTATGCACAACTTCCAACTCTTTAGTGCTTCTAAGAACCCAAGCAGAGTGAGGGATGTCAGTTTTGGGAAGTTTTAGGTTCTTAGTCTTGGGTTTGGAAGAGGTGTCTAGAATGGAAGTGGGAGCAGTGGAGGTAGTGATGTGTGGATCATTGGGAGAGGGCGGGAAGCCAGGGAACTTGGAGACACAGAGCTTATGAAGTAGGAAGATAAGGCCCTGGTGGAGAGGGATAGCATGAGAGTGCTTCTGGAAGTCCAAAATGGAGTGTTGAAAGGAATTTAATAGGTAATGCGGGAAGTAGACCATAAATTTCCTTCTAAAGTGGTTAAGAAAGACCAAGTTCTTGACAGGGAAAATTTTGTAGTGCCCTTCCAGAGAAATGTACCTAACCATCATTTTTGTAACTTCATCAAAAGGCTTGGGGATAGAGCTTACCCTAACACCCACAGAAACAAATTCGAGCTCCTCTCCTTCTTCAGAGAATTTCTTAGCCTTGGTGGCCCTGTCAATCCTTTTGTTGAAAAAATGATATCCCTCCAACTCAAGGCCTATTTCCTCAACAATCAATTCTTCATTAATAATAACATGGTGACCACCATATTCCACCTTTCTGTCCTTCCAGTCCATTGTGAAATGAACCGAAATATTCGGTCGTGCCCTTGAATGTGTTCTATAAAATTGGAAATGCCACCCTTTTGTAGGAGGTTCCATAGCTCCTCATTGTTCTTCCAAGCCAGATCATTGCAAGGCTCTAGTTGGCATGGGGACCTCCCATCTCCTTCTCCCTACTATTCCTGCAATTTTTCTGCTCAAAACCCTCATTTGAATCTTTATTTTCCTTATGTCTATCCCAATTTTTAAGAACCCAGCCACCTATTCGAGGATCATGGGAGTTAATATGGTTGTAGTTAGGATGATATTTCTCACATGTGTGATCTTTCACACCGCTAAAGCCCACGCCATTCCATTATTATTCCTACTCCATGCTTGATTGCCCATATTTATCTACATTAATGCTATTATGTACCTCCTTAGGGATGTAATTTTCATTATCCCAAATGGTTAGATTATTATTGATGCCAAAATTGGCCAAGGTATCTGCAACCTTATTCCCCTCCCTATAAGTATGCCTAATGATGATATTCTTGAAATTTTGACAAATACTTATGGATTCCATAATAAATTCCTTGATAGTCTAGCTAGGAGGAGAAATTTGATTGAGGTGATTGATGATGTTTAGTGAATCTCCTTCCAAAATTATGTTCTGTATGTTATAATCTTTGGCAACCCTTAGCCCCCATAGAGCAGCTAGGGATTCTGCATAATGATTTGTCTGAATCCCCATTTTTCCAGCATAAGCAACAACTAAACAACCTTTATGATCATGAATTACACCTCCCCAACAACAATTCTAGGATTACCCTTGGAGGCACCATCAAATTTTAGTTTATGCCAGTTAATCTCAGGAGGGATCCAATGAATCAGAGACCTATCAATGTTTGAAGTATTCCTAATCTGCAAATTTGCAGCTCCTATCTTCCAGTTGGAAAGAATATATTCTTCATTCTTAGGATATTTCTTATTCTTGGGAGGTTTGAATCTCTCAATATTATCTTTAATAACATGACCAATCTTAACAAATCTAAGCTTGCAATGTTGTTTATTGTTTCTAAAAATGATGTCATTTCTATCTTTCCAAATCCTCTAGATAATATGGGGCATGACCAGTTTCCAAAGTCTTCTCACAACACAAGTGCTTAAAAGGAGGATTCCATTGGATCCAAAACTGGATGAAATCCTTTGGCACAATCCAGAAAACATTGAACTTAGAAAATGCATAGCTCCAGATCATTGAAGCATACTCACAATGGACAAAAAGGTGCTTAATATCCTCAGACTCTTTTTTGCAAAGGTGACATCTATTAGGCATTATGAATCCTTTCTTCATCAGATGTCATTAGTAATAATTCTTCCTTTGAGAACAATCCAAAAGAAAAAATTAATTTTAGGGGTTAGTTCAATCATCCAAATCTTGCTCCAATTAAACTCACTCTAGATATTCTCAAAGTAAGAATTATAACCAAATTTAACCGTATAATCACCATCTCTAGAATTGTACCAGAAAATTTCATCCTTGACTTCCAATTGATTCAAGGGAATGAGGTCCAGTTTTTCCTGAAGAGAGGACATCATGGAGTTCAGTTCAATTCTATCCACCGAGAGTTGTTTCCATCTCTTCTTATTTCCATCAATTTCCATGTAATCAATGACCTTAGTACCATACTTATGTTCAAGACTATCCTTGGCTGCACCAAATCTGTCATTGAGGCTGAAATTAGACCAATTATCCCCCCAAAAATTGATGTCTCTGCCATTTCCCACTTTCCATCTACAACCTTGCTTGATGAAATTCCTGACTAGAATCAAGTTATTCCAGAAAATGGAACCTTGGGGAAGTTGTTCATCATGAAGGAAAGAGAAAGTTGTTTGTTGTTCAAGATATTTGGCCTTAATAAGATCAATCCATGGTTGTTCCTCCGAGAGCATTCTCCAACCCATTTTTGTAATTAAGGCCATATTCATTTTTCTTATATCTTTTATGCCCAGTCCCCCAATCCTTTTAGGAGTGCACACTTGATCCCAAGAAACCAAGTGATATTTAAATTTTTCCTCCATTCCCTGCCATAAAAAGTGTTTCTGGATCCTTTCAATTTTTTCTCTGAAGGTAGAAGGAATGTTATAGAGAGACATAATGTAGATAGGTAGATTTTGAAGAGTGCTTTTGATAAGAAAACATTTACCAACACTGGAAAGAATGGCCCCTTTCCATCCAGCCATTTTCTTTTGGAATCTTTCTAGTAGATCATTCCAGACTTTGATTGAGACTTTTTTAGTACCAAGGGGGAGCCCCAAATAAGTAGTGGGAAGTGAATTGATTTTACACCCCAATATTTTAGCAATTCTATGTTGTCTTTCCATAGGTGTGTTGAAAAAGAAAATTGAACTTTTATCAAAGTTGATCTCTTGCCCAGAAGCAACCTCATAAAATTTTAGAATGGACTTGATTACCTTAGCTTCTAGGATATATGCCACTAAAAGCTAGGATAGTATCATCCACAAATTGCTGATGAGAAGCCATTTGATTTGTAGAGGTAGGTTTAGTGCCTTTTAGAAGACCATCTTTAACTACTTTGGTAATTGTTCTGCTGAGGCTATCCGCCATAATAATGAAGAGAAAAGGGGATATAGGATCCCCTGTCTTAAACCCCTACTACTAGTAAAGTACCCCACCAGTTCACCATTAACCACCACAAAGAATCTAGCAAGTAGAAATGCAAGCCTTGATAATTCTTTTGAATTTGTTGAGAAAACCAAATTTGGCCAGAACCTTGTCAAGAAAAGACCAAGAGACTTTATCAAAGGCTTTATTCATGTCAAGTTTAAGGACCATGCTTGCTTTTTTATTATTATCCATAGAATGTATAATCTCATGCACCATGATCACACCATCTTGAATTATCCTTCCTCTGATGAACCCACTCTGCTGTTTTGAGATTAAATCATTCAAAATGAATTGAAGTCTGGTGGCAATAATCTTAGTAAAAATTCTATAGACAACATTAACCAAGCTAATGGGTCAGAAATCTTTGAAATATTTAGCATCCATTTTTTGGAGCCAACACAATGTGAGTATTATTTAGCTCTTTTAGTAAATCACCAGTTCTAAAGAATTCATTTACAACCCTAAGGAGATCATCTCGAACAAATTTCCCAAATTTTTTGAAAAAATTGATAGAGAAGTCGTCAGTCTCGGAGCCTTATCTCCTTCAAGAGTAAAAACAACTTTTTGAAGCTCCTCCAAAGTGAAAAATTTGGTAATGTCTTTAAATCTCTACTCCTCAATTTTTTCTTGTGGAATAGCCTCTAACAGAAAAGAGTCAGCCACATCATTAGTAGCACTCTTCTCATTGAGCAATTTTTCATAGAATCTAAGAGCTTCATCCTTGATGATCTGCGGATATTTTATGATGATGTTGTTTCCTTTAGAAACTTCCACAATCCTATTACAAGCTCTATGCTTCAAAGTGGTCATATGGAAGAACTTCATATTTTTGTCACCCTCTTTCAGCTAGATTGCCCTAGATTTAAGTCTCCATAAGGATTCTTCCCTGCTACAAACCATGTGTAGCTCTGAAAGGATTTTTTTCTACTAAATGGTCCTCCAAAGACCTCCCCTGTGAATTTATTTTGATTTCCAAATCTTGGAGTTTTTGTTTTAATTCCTTTTTTCTCACAAAAACATTCCCAAAGATTTCTTTATTCCAAATTTTAACCTATTTTTGACATTTTTAAGCTTTTGAATAAGCCTAAATTAATCTCATTTAAATCAGCCACTAGAGTCCATTAATATACTTTGCTAACTTATCTTGATCCATTTTTCTATGACTAACTTGAATTATTATCATGTAAAACTTTTCATTGTAGTCTTTCATTATATTGTAAAACTTTTGATTTTACAACCTCTTCAATAAATCCAACTAGTAATCATATGAAAAAATTCCTTTTCATATTGATAACCATCTTATCCAAATGAATGATCTTTTATTTACTCTTCCTATTTTTCTTCAATTAAGTTTCTTCCCACCAAAGTGTGACATCACTTCCAAATTCATCAAACTCAAATTATTCTTCTATTATTGTAAGCCAATCAATTGACTATTCTACATTCAATGATTATAAAAATGAGGAACCTCCATTTTCATTTCTATTCCAATATTTGACATGGCTATAAGAATCTTTTCTTCTCTTTCATCCAAATTTCCTTGCATTGGAACTATTTTTTCCACTCCACCCTCAATTAATTCTGACATTTCTTCATTTGTATCACTTACATCATCCCTCGAGAACAATCATCTTTATAATATTCCTCTATTACAATAAATATGATCTATATTTTCTATAACATCTCCTTAATATCATCAAGCCTTTTTGCTATATTGGCATCCAATTTTCTACCTTTTCCTACTCTTGTAGGAGGTATTTTGTATTCTCCATAAAACTTGGATATATTATTACACCTATTACAAACCTACACATATCACACATCTTTATCAATTCTTTAGCTTTCTACATGTTGGTCCTCAATTATTGTTGTTTTTTAAGCATTAAAAATTGAGTAAATTTCAAAAAAATTGAAAATTCTCTCTCCGCCGTAGTTCCCACAAAGTCTTATTGCATAATCCAATGTCGAATTGTTATTGTTCATTCGGTCATTGACGTCCATGTCAATTCGATCATTCCTTGGTCACCATTTGCTCAAGTTATTAAAGACATTAATCTATTTTTAATTATTCATTACAATGTTTATTGCATTTATAATTAAAATCGATTAATTATTTTTAATGAATATTAATTTAATAATTAAAGTTTAATTTTAATTATTAAATTTGCATGCTATTGTGCAAGTGAAGTGGGAAAGTGGGATTTCTCATCCAAGTTGCCTTCCGTATTTCTTCCACCACTTCTCCACTTTCCCACATGTGAACTTCCATGGAGATTTTTGCATTGGCTTTTCCCCAATTTATTTCCCGTGGATTTTCTCCCACTTCTTCCCCATCATCCTCGATAACTAACTCCCACACTTCTTTTTCAATTTAAGTTCTCCCACTTTGTCATTACCTTCCACCTCGCTTTTTCTCCACTTTCCCCGGCTCCACTCCCGCATAACTACTTCTTTTGATCAAGAAGAAGAAGTTTTGAAGCTTTCATAGACAATACGCAATACAAGGCCAAGGTAACATCGTTCATGCAAGCCAGAGGGAAGATTTGTGATGAAAGCCAATGAAAATCAGGAGATCTTTGAGCCTGAGGCAATATTTTCAAGCACAACCCAGCACGCTGAGGGTAAGGAAAAGGAAAGCATACTGAGGGTAAAGTAGAGCCATTCAACGCAAGCTAGAAATCCCACACAACCATGAGAATGGAAGACCAGTCAAAAACTCAGCCACACAACTGTCAAATGAAATAAGCCACACCAGTTGGAGGGAACCACACAGTTATACACGCAGGCCCAAAGCTGACAATACACACAACTGTGAAGGAAAGGCAAAGAAAGTCACGCATTGACCAAGGAAACTCAGCCCAACCCCAGCTATGGGCAAAACCAATGGGAGAAATAAAGAACTCAGCCAGAAAAGACAGTCCAAAATAAAGTCAAAACAAAGGTCACAAATAGGTTGAGCAGAGGAAGAAATTGAGAACACAGTGCGGGTTGTATTTGTCAAAGTAGTCAACTTTGGAGCTTGATATCTCAAAGAAGGTGATTCTCATGAAAAACCAATCATTTCTCACAATTTTACTCATGTTAAGGTACTTCTATAACTCATTCTCGAATCCCATCTACTCATTCGGTATTTTTCACGAACCCAAATCAAACACAGTTTGTTTGAATTTCATTATGCACACAGTTTCAACTTATTGGAAGGTCTACTTTGAGAATCCGTATTTTGGGCCTGAGTGATGGTTGAGAAGAATGGTTTGGTTCTTTGAATTATCCCCACCTTCATGTACTCCTTTGCCAAATTGAAAATTCCCAACACCTCATTTTGATATTTTTCACGGACCCAAATAAAATGCAGTTTGTTTGATTTCGCACACGCGCATATATTTTCAGCCTTTCAAGGGGACTCACTTTGAGAGTCGATATTTTGACCTGGATGATCATAAAGAGAAAATGATTGGTTCTTCTGATTCTCCCCACCTTCATGTGCTCCCTTGCTAAGTTTTAGATTCTTAGGGTGATGTTTGGTATTTTTCCCATGCTAAAACAAACGCGGAATTTTCATAGTTTCACACCTAAATTTTCCTAACAGTTTCAGAAGAATCATCTTTGACCTTTAATATTTCAGTGAAGAATTTGATTTGGGAAAAAAATATCTGATATATAATTTTTTGGTACCTTAATAGAATCCCTCATCCAGTGAGAGTTTCTCAGAACAAGATTTGTTATTTTTCCCTCATGTCATTTTCAAACATTTGTTCATTTTTGAAGTTTGGAAGACTAGCTAGAAATCACCCACCATAATCATGTAATCTTAAAACAAAGTGGTGTTATATGAGAACATATTATGACCACCTACCAACTTTGGATACGTCGACGTAAGTCGGTTTCACTATTGCTTATCAACCGAATTTGAGTCCGAATTTTCCCGGTGCTTGTCTAAAGTTGTCTCTCAAGTGTGGAAGCCTTTCTAGTGTCCTTACAAAGTCATAAACTATTCATGTCTTGCGCGGAGCACTACGACCCAGAAAAATGTCATGTTTTCAATTCCAACGGTGAAGCCCATCCTCCTGGTCACTCCTGACCATATTGAAGAAATTATTTAGCTCTTATTATGGGAGGAAACCACTTTGAAGTGACCAAAGAACTGCGTAATGATTTTGGGATGATGATCATCTCACATGTCCAAGGATGATCAATAAAAGATGACTACTTCAGAAATGTTCCCATGTACATCGTCTCATGAATGAGTTGTCGCGCTACTACTTCGAGAGCAACATGATCATGCTACTCATCTCGGGTCTTTGGCCTTCCTTCTATGCGCCATTTCCTTCCCTGGATGTATAAATTCATTTTCATCATTCTGGATCAAGCATTACATGTTGATTGGGCCACCGTCATCAATGAAAACTTACATAAGTAGTTGATTGAATTCAAAATTATGGGACATTTCTACATGACCTCCTATCTGGTGTATAACATCGCGAGAAGAAGGATCTTTAGTGGATTGGAAACATGTGGCACGATGGAGAACTCCAAGATCAATGTATTCCAATTCTACCCCCAACTAGGGTTCAAGGAGAGTTTGTGTCATTTCCATCATGTCAACGATGCATTCATGTTCTTTGTCATTTGGATGCTTAGCAATACCCCTGTTGGAAAGGTTCTGGAGGTGGTGAAAAAGGAAATCGCACAAGTGGGAACCTGGTTCATTCAATACCAGACTTTCTCTTACATATGAATTAGTGGATTCAATGGAACTCCATACAAGCTCCCAAGATACGTTAATGACAAATGGGTGCTCATGGAGTTGTCGCGATAATTTTTCTCCATCAACAACTTCCTCACCGACAAGCATCGACCCAATGTTGGCTTCCCTATCTCAATCGGAGTCTACAAATGTTCTTCTTCTCGAGTTGTGGAAAGTATGGAGAGGGAGATGGTAATCTACACACTTCATCTATTTTCATGGATATTTGAGTTCGACATCTCCGGCCTCATGGAGAAAACATTTGGTCAAAAGTACAAACACATACCAAAAATGGAGGATCACTAGGCGGGGTGTGGAGATGAAATTAAATTCAAAGCGTGACCATTCAAGGCTCACCTTGGAGCAGATCATCACCCTCAAAGTCAGAGAGTCCACACATGACATCATTGATGATGGCTCCAATGTGCTTGATCCTGCGTTCGATCCTAGCTATCTCATCTTCATCACTCAAGATTGATTGGTCAAAGGGGGATGATGTATCATTAGAGACATGGATCCAATGAGTTTGGGAGGTAAGTATCGCTTGGTTTGAAGAGGAGTTAGCTCATCAAGAGGAGTGTGTGAAGAGAAACAACCATCCATCCGTAATGAGAAGAGGAACAAGTGAGCTGCTCAATCATCTTCTCAACCCACGCCACAAACTACAACACGAACTATAGAGAATTGTAGGAAGTGGAAAGAAAATACTCCTCTTGTCGCATCCGCATCATCTAGAAGGTATGGAAAATGACACCAAGTGGAGGAGGGGAAGGAGTGCATTTTAGGGATTTCTTAGTCTAGTCATCATTCATCTTCGCATAATCACCCTAGTTCTCTATGCCTAATCGACAACTCAACAATGCGTAATTAGAGCATCGGATCAAGTTCAAACAAGCACTTGTAATCGATATCACACAATTTTTGGAGGTGAACTGCCAATGAAGTTCCTCAAAATATACCATCCCAACTTGTGAAAGCAGCCGCAACTTCTCAACCACAAGTTGATGATATAGTTCTTTCCTTGCCTGAATTTTAAGAACCACCACAAATGGAGGAAATTACGGTGGCATCTCTCCCATGATAGGTAGATCCAATTTTGGTAGCACCTAAAGGTGATCCTCCTCAAAGCATGATGAAGATCAATTCCCATCGAACACGAGAGCCATGTACATCGAGGTACTTGAAGATGTTCCCACCTGACTTCATGATATCGCGAAGAAGTGAAAGAGGGTTATCAAGCTGGCAGTGATAAACTTGGAGGTGATTATGTCAATGTCAGAATCCATCACTCCAAAGAAGACCAAATACTATGCTAAGGTGTTTGTCAATGAAATTCGACAATCACTTCGCCAACATTGCAACACCACTAGTTCACAAAGGCATCAAAGGAGATGGATTTCCAAGACTATGAAGTCTCATGGATGCTTCTCAAGAGATCAACATGAAAAATTGACACGGAACATGCTCAAGAGTCACTCGATGTCGTACTTCAATGGATGGAAAGGTATAAGGCGTAGTCATCTCAGCTCAAAGAGGAGAATCAACAATTCATGGCATACATACAACATTTGATCAACCTAATCACCTCGATGTCCAAGTTCTAGTCCTAGTGGCTATTCCTAATCGGGAGGCATTTTTAGCATCAAAAGAAAACAACATCATTGGCCATACGATAAGGGGTTGGATAGATCAAATTTTGTGCCAAGGTTTGAGGGTTGTGGATGAGGTGACATGAATCCATGATCGGGTATAAACCTATCTGGATTCCATTTTGCATTTCGGAGAGGCTATTGATACTAAATTGGTCACTCTTAACAAACAACTCCCTGAACATTTGTGAAATTGCTAAGATGGGCTTCACGTCACTTGTTCACGAGGGAATTCTTGAGTTCGCACATCGTGCAAGCTCCATATAGAGTGGATCAATTCGGCCAAGTTCAGGAAGATGATGTTAGAGGACACCAAGACACAATTTGATGAAACAAAGGACATAGTCAAAGAAATCATGGACACCATTTAAGGGTTCATGGAAGAAATCCCTTGCGCTTTCATCAATGAATGTGGTAAAAGGAGCTCAACGTCGCAGCTAAAGGAACAACTATCAAATCTGATCAAGATGCAACTCTCCTCTCTATCCTCCTTCTGTCTTGACTCTATAGATGAATTGGTCAGGTTGTAGTCACTTTTCTCTAACTTTGAAGGGAAGATGATCGAGTTCCACGCCACCTCGGATAGGGTGCTAGAATTGCAAGTCATCTGTGAGACTTTCCTCACACCTTATTCTTTCCGAAGACAAGGTTGTTCAAAACTATGGATATTTTTTCTGTGAATGGAAGATGTCGAAGTGTTTGGATCTTGGTTTTACCAGGAATTGAAGAATTGTTGTATTTTCTGGTCTCTTTTTGGTGACCAATGAGTTCATCCTCATATGATTGAGGCAGGCGGACTCTCGGGCCCAATGGATAAGGCACTAGTCTAGGTGTCTTTATTTTGAGTCTATGTGGAACTAGGATGATGTGTCATCCTAATCATACTCTTGGTGGGGTCCTCATGTACCCACATAACTTTGGATATTAAAATAAAACTTTATTGGGTCACATAAGTCATTTTTAATAAATTTATTTTACTTTATTAAAATGATATTATTTGAAAGTGACCTAATTAATTAGTTAGGTCCTAAAGTAAAATTCAATACCCTAACTAACTTTTGTAACCAACTTTTTGGTTATAAAAGGAAGTGAAGGATCATTTGTACAAAACCTTTGGAGAATAGATTTTTGGCTCGTGTGAAAGAACCTGGAAGAAAAAAACATTCTTGCATTTTGAAGAAATAGAGAAACTTTCTTTGAGAACTTTGTGTCTCAAGTTTGCTTCTTGTTTGCATTTGTTATTCTTAAGTTAATAGATGTAATTATGTCTTTCTTTCATGGATGTTAACTCTTGATTCATTTTTCAAATATTAAATAGATGATTTTAATGTTCATGCATGGTTTTGATCTATGTTTTCCTAACCTTGTGTGTTCCCCTTCTTCTCTTTCTTTCCTTCTTCATTCCATTCTTTCCAACCACTTCTTTCATCCATTCCATTCCTTTCAAAAGACCCCAAAATAATTGGATGCAAGTACATTTGTATATAATCTATTTGGCTTTCAATAAAGGCAACCTCACCTACCATTGAGGAGGGACTTTGTCCCATCCACTGTTGCAATATTTTGGCATGCATGTAAAAATATATGCCAACAATTATACACCCCTAGTGGCTTGAAATTTTTTTTTGGGAAGGGAATACTTGGATGGTGATAGACCGGGTAGTCGTATCATTTTTAGCCAAGGAGGGGTCTAACACTTTCCTTGGGATCAAGCCTTGAGGTGATTGAGGGGAACGTACAAAGGGGATGGCCTCATCCTGCTACTTTTGGTCCTACCTTGAACCAAGGTGAGATAACCCATAGGGTAACCTGAATGTAGAGGGGGAGATAAATTATGTGTTCTCTTGATATGTTTCAAAGATGGATCAATCTAAGATAAGCATGACCATGAATACAACACTCACTCTCACGAGTTATCAAAAAAAAATCATATGCTTAATGCACTAGAAACATGTTACTATACACAGTAAAGTTTGGTTACTCTCACATTCTATTGATAGTAGGATTAAAGCTAATGGGAAATTTCAGTGATATTTAGAGATATAGAAATAATTGGAAGTTAGTATGAGGTGGGATCAATTATAGTAGTTGTAACTTCACAAAGGAGGGGTTTATATGATGAAAGATTCCTTGTATCAAATAATTTAACATTCAATAAATCAGCATGCGTTGGGTGTCAAAATATTGGCTGAGTACGAAAGGGTGCATGCGTGCGTGGGTCCAGTAAAGAAGAAGGGTGCATGGGGAAAAGTGCATAGGATAGGGATTTTAGAAGGGTTTAGTAGAAACCACGGTGCATGGGCAAGGAAGAACAAAGGATCTGATGACTTAGCTATATTCGGCTCTCCAAAAAAGCACATGAGGGAAAATGTGACTTGGCTAGTTGTGTCGATTAGATAAGGTGTCATCCTGATGACTTGGTAGTCAAGGAAAGAATATTCCATGAGTTGAACATTCCCAAAAGACATCATTGCAGAAAGTGGAGAGCTCATATAAGAAGAAGAATGCTCCATTGGAGGACTACATGGACACTTGGAAAACAATCTTCTCCTAGAAGAAGGCATGGTGGTGGGTGCTAAACCTATTTATAGAGATGCTATAGAGTGAGGATCATACACCTGAATGTAGAGAGGCTGATGAAGGGAAGCTTTAGGATCATCACAAAGAGGATGAAAGGTGAAGCCCTGTAGGAAAGAGTAGGAGATTATAAGGGATGTGGTTACCATTAGAGACTTGTAGGAATGGCATCATATCTAGAGGGATAGTCTCGTGAATATTTATGTAATAAAGGAATTATAGCTAGGGTATCTGATACATGAGTCATGTCTATCTTGATACATTTGGTCTGTTATGACCCTTTTGAATGTAATGTGGTTATTAGAACTATGATCAATATAAATATATGTCTTTATTTTGAATATATTGTTCATGGGTGCAAACCCTAAGTATCTCTTCTTTATGTTATAGATATGTTCTTTGTATGATGTTTCTCTTGTTATCCGAATGGGTATATTGATATAATAACTCATCCTATGCCTTCAGAATGTATGCATGATCATTTAATTTTTTGCATTTAATCTATTATCAATGGCATCATATTCTCACAATTCTCACATAAAATAGGGTCTCAAAGTGCTCGTGCATGCCTCGAGTGAGTGCTCGGCGCCCATTGGGTGATAGGATGATGCACATGGGATTAGAGTGTTTTTCTAAGGGCACATAAAAATGACTACATCTTGGTTCTTTTTTTGAGAGACCTATTTTTTAATTTTTGTGAGAATGATGCATGATGAAGAGTGCTTGAACTTATAAAGTGTTGAGGCATAGTTTAAGAGCACAAAAGATGAGTTTTCTTAGAGATTTAGTGTTGGAATTGAGTTTAATGCACACAAATGGGTAGAAGAAAACCTATATCATGATTTGTATGAGACCTTCTTTTGTTGTTTTATAATAGAATTGTATGAATGTCTCTCATCATATGCATCCAAATCAAGCTTGTACTATAGATATCACATTTGGACCCAAGATGAATATAAGAGGTCGCATGATGCGATCGACTTGGACGAATGTTTTTAATCATTAGTGGAGAAGAGTGGATTCTAATTTGACTAATTATACCGTGGAATACATCATTTGTACATATTATTGTCCAGGAGGATGTTGATTTTGAGTTCTAAGGGAACCTAGAGGATTGTTTCTACTAGCTATCCCATTGGACATGAAGATCTTGATCATTACACTAAATTTGGAGGAATTCCATATGGTTGGATAAGCTTCTCTGAGCATTGGGTGAGGAAGCTAGGGTGGAGGAAGATGGAAGACATTGTGGCTAAGAAATAGAGGGAAGAGAGACAACTCAAGTATAGTGAAGCACATGAAAGGGAGTTGGATAGACAACATGAGTTTACTTTGGATTCATTTTGGTGGAGTGATGGATCTATGGATGAAGATGTTACACAAAGGAATTGAGGTTCATGCAGAGGACATGGAACCCGAATAGTATGTGCTGAATTACCCCATCTTTGAAATTTTGGGAGAGAAACACCTTCAACTTCTGATGAGAGTTCATCACGTGGAGAAAGGGGAGCTTTTAGCATGCATCTAAACCCACCTTGCGACCAATCCTTGGCACTTAGTTTTTAGAATCAACAAACAGGTATTGTTAACCCATTTGGTATCAGTGGAAATTACCGATTTATACCTAGGAGGTATAACTTCTCGTGTGGTACATCTATGGATGCATAAACAATTCCTATGTTTTGAGGCATTTTTGGGCAAATTAAAAGTACACAAATTTTTGGTATCGTGTATGGGATTGGCACAGGATAAATGTATGGTAGCAGAGAAATATCACAAACTATTGGCATGTAGTTCAGTGGAATGTTGGGAACACTAGGCACAACCACTTCAGGCCCATTACCATCTACACGAGGAGGATCTAATGGAGTAGGAGCTAAAGGAATTGGTGGATCTAGAGGATCGGGAGGGATATGACTCCAGTGGATCTAATGGATCTCGGTGGTGGAGGAAACTTATGAGGGAATCAAGGTTAAGGTGGATAAGGACCTCAACCACCTCCACAAGTATTTTTGAAATATTCATACATCTACCAAATTAAAAGGGTGTTGAGGATGCTACAGAGCATGTGCACAAGTGTGAGCTACTATGGCACGTGAAGGGGATCACTACACCAAATTTAAAGGAAAGTAATTTTGTAATAACATTGTAGGGGCACGTGCATATTTGATACCAAAAGTATGAACCCCATTAGATGACAGATTACACCTTTGTGGAATGCCTTCTTCATTGAGTTCCATATCCCTGAGTTTGAGAAGAAGAGCATTATCACTTTGAAAAATATCTAGCAGAGAATGGTAGAGAGTGTGTGGGAATATGACATTTGTTTCAAGAATCTATTGTCAAAACTATCTTATGATATTCATCCTTCTTAGAATGCTTGGTGGTTTGTTATAGGGTTGATAACACTGTTTTGGAGAGAAATTTTTCACAAGACATTCATGGACTTGCGCAAGGCCTTAGAGGATTCCCTATGCACTGATGTTGTTGGAAGCGTAGATATTAGTGTTATCCCCTTCCTTGAGGCTTAGATTGTTGTAATGGTGAAACAACTAGAGAAGTTATTTGTGAACTCAACGCATGAGACTCATAGTGATCTATGGTGCATGGATTGTGAGGTAGAGGGGCATAAAAAGACAGTTTTCCTCAAAGGTCGGTACACGCCATGATGGTGGACTTTGAGATTTTCCACGAGGATCATGATGCAAGTAGATGTCCACTACTACAATGCGGGATCCGTAAGAATGTGTCTTTCTATTACAAGATTTGTACCTCTATGACCCATGACACTAAGGATTGTAGGTTGATTGATTAGATACATGATGCCATTGATCTTGGTGTGCACTGAGACAAGACTTACAAGTAGTTCCAAAGATGATGATCACTGCTGCATGAAGGATGCGTCGATGTAGAATGAGTGCATGGGAGGGGCTTCTAAGGAGCATTTCATGGCACGTGTATATTTGTGGCAATTGCAGATGAGGAATAAGTGAGTTCCTGCATGGGACGGGTTATAATTGTGGGTCTATAGATCATTATAAGCATGAGTGTCTTGATTTGTTGCAATGCTTGTGGTGTAGAAAGAAACATAAGTATGAGGAGTGCCTTGAGCTATTTGAGCACATGAGCCAGTAGTAACGGAAAGACAAATACACTGGGATGGTAAGTATAAAGAAGTCGACTCATAATGGATGCCAAGAGTGGCATGTGAGTTAGGACTAGAACCTGTACTAGTGACAACGTGAGCAGAGGCCGCACGCACCAAGGAGATACCAAGACAAAGAACATTGGTTACAAGGGAAGAAGTGGTACATGGAAAGTATCTAGACCCTGCTCATCAGAAGGAGGTGTATCAAGAAACCATGGATGTGATTCAAAGTCTACAAGGAGAGATCTAGTGTCTAAAGGAGGAAGAATGTTGAGGCTCTGTAGAAGGATCTAGATGAGGTTAGGGAAGTATGCAAGATGTTAAGGAAAGAGAATATTATCCCCTTACTAGGAGAATGGTTACGAGAGAATGTATCACATGTTATAGGAGAGTGAAATAGGTAAGTTCTACATGCTAAACTTCCTCCCCACATCCTTGACTATGAAAAAGAGATAACTTTGAATGTTGTTGTAGATGGATGGCTTCTGAGCAATATTTTGATCAATACGGGTGTGGAAGTCAATGTTCTCACCTTGGATGCATGGCATCAAATGGGAAGGACCTCGTTATAGATATATTCGAATGTGTTGTATATGGTGAACAAGACAAAGGAAATTCTCATTGGTGTCTTGAAGGATGTAGTTATCACTATTCAAGGGGCCAAGTTCACTGGAGACTTTGAAGTCTTGGCGCTAGTTGAGGCGGATAACTTTCCAACATTTCTTGGGTGCCCCTGGTGTTATAAAAATAATGTTGACCTATGGTTTAACAAGGGTTATATCAGTTTCAAGAACAAGGAAGAATGGTTTATCATCCCTTTAATGGATGCAAACTTAGCACCCTATACTGAGCCCTTGGGAGAGGAATCCCTTTCAGAATCTATGTGTGCTCTATCATGGACCCTGAAGTAATTCATCCTATGGAAGGGGTTATTCAGTTTGAAGACATTCAATTTATGAGTGATATAACTAGCATAACATGTGACAACTAGGTGCACAGGACTTATGAGTTAATTGAGCAACAATTAAGAGGCTCTGTGACAAGGGTAACAAAGGCGCACTCATTCAAGCACTTGGGAGGGAAGAAATTGCCAAGTTACTCTAAAGGAGCTAATCCTGATGATTTCTTTTGGGAGATGGAGGCTCAGTGGAGAAATGAGGATGAAAGGAGAGGAATGCTCAGTTATAACCTGCTTGGGACTAATATACATTTTTGGTCAACACATCACAATAGCCTTCTAGAGTAGTGTGAGGTGAGAGATACACATTCTCTCGTTAGGTTATCAAGAAGCAAAACACCCACTATCATACAAGACTACCATGGCAAAGAACCCATCTCATTTCACGTTCAAGTATGTGAGAAGGCCTGGATGGAAGGTGTAGAAGCTTTTCCACCTTATTTATGGGTGTATAAGTTGTATTCCACCTTGCAAAGTTGTGCATGCGCATGATATATACACTCACGAGATGTGATACTAGATAGGAATTTGGTAGAGCTAACAACTAACATTCTTCAAGATTTCAAATATCAAAGCACTAAAACATCAGTGGATAGAGTGTTATAGGTTGTTAAGCCCCTAAAAATGGGAGATAATGTCATGGAAGAAGATAGGATATTAGAGTTATTGGGTGAACCTGGTGTGGAACCGCACCTTGATGAGGAATAATTAAAGGAGATATAACTTGAGCACACGTGTAGGGAAAAATAAAAAGGAAAGTTGGTCTACATAATAGATGGCAAAGAGATGGACAATTTAGATGTTAGCCATACTGAAGGTACATGCAAAGTCATGGATATTGTTGATGAGAAAGCATGCACTTACCATGAACCCTTGAAAACAAAGAAGGTTGAAATTGGTTCAAAGGCAGAACCTAAGGAAGCTATCGTTGGGGATTATTGGTCAGAGAAAGAGATTTCTAAGATCATTGAAATTTTGTGTGAATTTTAGGACTTGTTCCCATGTGGTTACCATGAAATTAAAGGCTTACCTGATCCAAAAGAGGTCAGATCGAGATGAATCCAAATTTACACATATCGGTCAAAGAAGAGATAGACAAGATGATCAATTCAAGCATCATTGAAGCTGTGGAGGAATCATAATGGGCAAGTCTAATGGTCATAAGAATTAAGAAGGATGGAAGGATAAGGATTTATTTTTATGATAGTGACCTAAATGTAGTATGTGTCATTGACCCTTTTCCAACCCCCTTCACTAAAGAGATCCTGGAGGGAGTAGCTAGGTGCGAGGTCTATTCCTTCACGGATGGGTTCTCAAGGTATCACCAAGTTAGGATTGCAAAGGAAGACTAGAAGAAGATGAATTTTTCCACTAAATGGGGAAGATTTTCCTACATGGTCATGCCTTTTGGATTGAAGAATGTACCTTCCATGTTCTCACACATTGTGGTACAAGCATTTCAAGACTTCATTCATAAGTTTCGTAAGTCTACTTGGATGACTGGACTGTGTATGGACTAGTAAAAGATCATTGTGACAATTTGAGGCTGATGTTTGAGAGATGTCGGTAGTTGAGGATATCCCTCAACATTAAGAAGTGTGTTTTTGCTACTCCATTTGGAACCCTATTGGGGCATATTATATGTAAGGAAGGTTTGCTTGTGGATCCTACCAAAGTTGCAGTTATTGTGGGATTAGGGGATCCTACCAATCAGAGCATAGTGCACGGATTCCTTGGACATATGGGATACTATAGGAAATTTATTAAGGGATATGCCAAGATCACCGCACCATTGGAAAAATTTCTAAAACACAAGAGTGCCTTTTACTAGGGAAAGTCACAGCAGTTGGCGTTTGACACTTTGAAGGATAGACTTGTCACTGTGCCCATATTACAGTTTCCCTCTTGTGATAAACCTTTCCACACGAATGTTGATGCCTCAGGGACATCCATTGGAGAAGTTTTAGCACAACTTGGTGAGGGGATTGTTGACACCAAGTAGAATAGAGCTGCACCACTACTAAGCATAAAGCACTATCAATGATCTACATGTTGCATAAGTTCAGACAAACATCTACTTGGAAAAACCCTTTATATTTTACATGAGATCACATGACCTTTAATTACTTAGTGAATGAGCCCATTTTTCAAGGGCTCATATTCCATGGGTCCTATTATTTTAATAATTTGATTTTTGGTTGTGGTAAAACTAGGAAAGAGTAATTCGTAACCCGATCATTTATCAAGAATTGACCAGGGGAGGACACACAGAGCATCGAGGATACTATTTCAGATGTGTAACTATTTAGGTTACATCATGTGCCATTTGACTTAGAGGATATTGTAGTATTTCAAAAATGGTTGTGGTGCGAGAATGAATGAAGCATTTAGAGAGAAATCAGTTGGTTATATGTGTCATGCCCTATATGTTGATTAGTGGAGATTTGTACAAGTTAGGCCAAGATGAGGTTCTACACCGATGCATATTAGAACATGAGTACATTGTAATTATGGAAGAAGCACATGGTGGGATTGCAGGAGGACACTATGTAGGAAATGCAACTGCGTGGAAGATTCTACTTGTAAGAATTTGGTGGGAGAGTATCTACCAAGATTGTATTGAGTTTTACAAGGCCTATGACCATTTCCAATGCCTTGGAAAACCTAGAAGGAGGGATGAGATTCCCTTAAGACCAATAGCCAAAGTGTAGAACCATTTGAAAAATGGGCAATTGACTTTGTAGGACCTATTTCACCTGTTGCGTGAAGGACTAGCTCATGTTACATCATCACTTACACTAACTACTTGAGAATATGACAGAGGTAGAACCTACGTAGTATTACAATGCAGTGAAAACAAATGGATTCTTATGGGAGAACATAATCAATAGGTATAGACATCCTTTAAGCCTGACCAAAGTGATAAGGGTACACATTTTTGAATGAAACAATCAGATACTATTGGAAAAAGTTATGGTGGCCCATCACAAGACCATCCCTTATCATCTCTAAGTGAATGGAACTACTGAGGTATTTAACAAAATACTAAGTCAAATGTTAACCAAAATTTTTGATGTTGGAAGACAAGATTGGGATGACAAGGTATCATCCATTCTATGGGCATATAGAAAAACCTATAAGAGATTGAACAAGGCTAGACCATTTTAATTGGTATTTGGGAAGAGGCTATTTTACCAATTGAATTTATGTTACCATCACTGTGTATAGCACACACAAGAGGATTGGCTGATGTATAAGAGCTTGAAGAAAGAATTGATATATTAATACAACTAGACAAAAGGTGATCACTTGTAAGATAAAGTCAAAAGATAGAGAAGGAAATACAAAAAGCAACGCATGATCTTCATATCAAAAGAAAATGATTTGAGGTTGGGTAGATGGTTTTGTTATATGACTCTAAATTTTCATGCCATCTTGGGAAGTTGAATGTCCATTGGTTTGGACCATACATCATCTTGTACATCCTTGATTCAGGTGCTTTCAAATTACAAGCATTGGATGGGATGAGACTACTAGGTCATTTCAATGGGAGTAAGTTGAAGCCCTACTATAAATAAGTCTTGTTGTCGTAAATAAGGTAGTATTACCATTTAGCCTAAAATTTCCCTTATTTTTTTTCTTTCCCTTGTGTTTACCTTTATAATTGCTTGTTCCTTTATGTTGTGTTGTTTTGTGTACCTTGTGTGCTAGTAACCGCTTATTACTTTCAAGGGTTATGTATGCGTAGAGGGCCACACATTTGTTTTAGTGTGGGGTGGAGTAGAGTAAAGTGAAATAGAGGCTGGAAGTGAAAGTAGTGTTTTAATGGCTCGGGTTAAAATCTCAAAAGTGCATAAGGTAAGAGAGCACGCATGGAAAAAAGTGAACGAGAAATTTTGGTGTCAGGATAAGGATTTACAAGGACCATATCTAGAGGATGAGAAGTGTAGAAACAACATGAGGTAGGAGAGGGAAAAATCAGGTTAAAGACAGAAGAAGATCCTTCGTCACTACAAACACGCGCTTAAGAGTCTTCAGTCATTAAGGATTTTTTTGTGCCAGAAGGTTGTAAGGATTTTCATGCAGGATTAGGCGCATGGGAAAGAGCCCTTAAGATCAGATTTAGTGGAAACCACCACATTTAATGTTAAGTACATTAGTAGGTGGCATAGCATTAATTGTAGGGGGTATACAAAAATATATAAGTAAAGGGTCGAGCACATCATTATTTAACTTACTATTACGAGATGAAGAGCTCTTACAAACTAGGGCATCCGCAAATAAATAAAGTGAAGAAAAGGGTGAAGAAGAGGAAGGCATTCAAGGAAAAGGGGGGAGTGAAGAAGTAAATACTAAGGATCGAGGACCCTAGCCTCCCAAGGAGCACATAGAAGAGGTTGCAAAGAGAGAAGTAACGGGAAAAATAGAGAAGTTTAGGAGTAGGAAGTGGAGTGAAGCACGATGAGATACTCAAGGAGATAGAATAAGAGAGCATAGGAAAGGAGTATGGAAGCATGGGTGGAGATCCTAACTTAGCAGTGAGCTTTCAAAGGTAGCGCACATAGGAGGAAAGAGCATGGTAGTAGCACAGGGGCAGGGAATGGGTTATATCCATGATCCAAATAAGGTATTCTGCACACATGGTTCTAAAGCACCATACCTATAGACTAACTCCTAGAAATGTCTTAATTTGATGGTGCATACCCATGAACTAGGAAAATGCTATCTTGGGCATTTGAGTCCCATGTCAATGAGCTTGAGTTCAAAGTTAACCAGGGGGTGTTGATGAAGGTTCTGAGACCAAAGGAATAAACCCACTAGTAAATGCTCAACAATTTTTTGAGGAGCAGGTATCCAATGCACTAAAAATATTTTGGTTGAGGTTAAGGAAAAATGTTTTGGAAGGAATGACAGGGTGAGATTCCTAGAAGGATAATTGGAGAGGAAAAAGGAGGAGCTCATTGAGAAAAGAAAGGACCTAAAGCAGGAAGAGTTGATCACCGCATAGTTAAGGCGCGAGCTGAGGGAGGAAAACACAAAGGTGCGTGAGGTATACAAGAAAATTGAGATGATTACAGATGCTATTTTCTTGAAGCATCCAGACCTAGCACCACTTGAGCAGAAATATGAATCGACCTTATAATGCTTGGAAGATTTGACTCACATCCTTACAATGGAAAGGTGACCACTCGCCTTAGAATCAAGAGAATAGGCACCTGAAATGCTAGGAGGAGGAAAAGTAGAAGGTTATGGATATAGTTGCTTGATACACTAATCTCCTTGCCACTGTAAAGGCCACTACATAGATAGCTAAAGCTGCTTATGAAAATTGCTGACGGGATAGAGTAACAAACATTCTAGTTGCTACACATGAGGTAGATCTCAAGGAGTTTTAGGAGAAGAATAAGAGAAATAGGGAAGAGCAGGATAAAATCCTGGCTGAGGTAGAGAAAATCAGAAGCCATTGAGACCTTATGGGGCTTGATCAAAAACTGGCTTAAGGAATTATATCCCAGATCACCCGTAGGATGGATGTGTTGGATGACCTTAACAAACAGTTAGAAGACATTGTGAGTACGCTGAATGCGAAGGATGATGAACTAATTTTTGATGAGGTAAGTGCTCTAGTAGGTGACCTCTGTTAATAGGTATAGGGTGAAGTGGATGCCTAGGAAAAGATTGAGGCATATATAAGGAAATATTTCCCACTCATCCTTGATAATAAAAAATTCTTCTTCATTCCTCCATTCTTTATTTCTTCCATTTCTCATTCTTCATTCCTTCATTATTTATTCCAACCGTGAGAAGCCCCACCATTATTTTTTATTTGGGGGAGAGGATGTTTTCAAGGATGTAGACCAATCTTAGTGTGGGGTGATGTTAAGCCTCAAAATATTGGTTAAGTACCAAAGGGCATGTGTGCGCGTGGGTCCAAAAGTAAATAAGAAGGGCGTGCGGGAAAATCATGCAAGACAAGGGTTTTAGAAGGGTTTAATAGAAACCACATTGCACGTGTAAGGTGAAACAAAGGATCTCAAGAATTAACCATATTCGGCTCTCCAAGAAGCACTTGAGGAAAACGTAACCCAACTAGGCATGCTTTGAGTGGATAAGATGTCACCTGGTGACTTGGTAGTCAAGGAAATAATATAACATGCACAGAACACTCTTGAAAGACATCATTGCTGAAAATGGAGATCTCCGATTAGAAGAATCATGCTCCATTAGAGGACCACATGGACACTTAGAAAGTAATCTGATTCTAGAGGAAGGCATGGCGGTGGGTGCTAAACCTATTTATAGATATGCTCTAGAGTGAGGAACATATACCCGAATGAAGAGAGGTTGATTAAAGGAATATTTAGGATCATCACACGAGAAGATGAAAGGTGAAGCCCTACGGGAAAGAGTAGGATATTCTAATGGTTGGGGTTACTATTGGAGGGTTTTAGGAATGATATCATATCTACATGGGGATGGGTCCATGAAATTTTATGTAATATGGGAAGTATAGTTAGGGTTTATGATACATGAGTCATGTCTTCCTTGATAAATTTGGTCTGTTATGGCCCTTTTGATTGTAATGTGGTTACTAGAACTATGATTAATATAAATATATGTTTCTATTCTCGAATATATTTTTATGGGTGTAAACCCTAAGTATCTCTTCTTTATGTTATAGATTTGTTCATCGAATGATGTTTCTCTTGTTATCGAAATGGGTATACCGATATAATAACTCATCCTATGCCTTCATCATGTATGCATGATCATTTACTTTTCTCGCATGCACGTTTATATCACCACTACCCCTTGGAGTATTAATCAATTTGTGATTCAAACACCTATCCTAAGTTTAATTCACCCCATTTTGTTTCACCCATGAGTAATTAAATATTAACTATTTAATTACACCTTTTTACATATATCCTAACCACTTATCTACCCCATATCTATTTTATCCATATATCCCCCCTATTTCTCCTCCTCCCAAACCGAGTCGCGGGATATCTCCCGTACTTGGGATGATAGGATCACTCTCATCTTCCTAGAAATCGCTCCGTTTGGCCATTTCGGGAGTCTATTTCGATCGGCGCCGACCGGTATTTTGGCCGACGCCGATTTTTCTGGAACGACGCCGATTTTTAGGAACGGCGCCGATTATAAATAGAAGCCCAGAACTCAGTTCTGGTTAGACACAGATTGTAAGAGAGAGAACGAGAGAGTTCCGAACATCAATTTTGAGTTTAATCTATCGAGTGAAAGTGAATCTTGTCCAAATCAATCCCTGAGAGGAGCACCGTTACTCTGCTCTTATCACATCAGCATTACATGTCTCCATTGATTCTCTGGTGACTATGTTCCTGCATCCAGCATAGGTGGACCCTGGCCAGTGTCTCTCCAGCATTTGCAGATCCTGCAGACGTTGACGATCTTGCCTCTATTTTCTGATTCTCAAACCTTTTCGCACGCTGCCCCGGATCGACGCCGATCCACATCAGTCGACGCCGATCCACATCAGTCGACGCCGATCCACATAAGTCGACGCCGATCCACATCAGTCGACACCGATCATACTGCAGACAGGTAAAAGGACCCGGGTAACATAGATCCAGTTTTGTTTACACAATTTCTATTTTTCGTTGCTTTCATCTCGCTATTTAGATTCTGTTTTATTACTGTGATCAGAAAATCTAGTCCTATACGTACATCTTTTATCATGTATGCTTCTTTGCTTAATTAAAAACGTGGACTGACATCCGCCGAGGGAGCTTATCGCTTCCCGGACCCGCTTCTCGGGCAGTCCACCTAAATATCTTTTAACGTGGTCTTTTTCTGTCAAGCATCGGTGTCTCGCAGGTTACTCGGATCTACTGTGCGAATTGCTCGTGTGTGCCCGTCTTATCTACATCGGCTTCCTTATCCGTCTACATCTTCGGATCTTGTCCATCAGGTATCAATTTCATTTGAGTTTTTCAAGGTTTTTGTGTTTAGTTTGGTACATTAACTTGGACAGGTAACAAGCGCGAAATTCTTGATCTACATTCTGGCACACCCGGTGGGACCCAACCAAAGTCCCTTATTGGTAAGTTCATCTCTTTTCTAGTTTTGAGCTTTGTTCTTTTTTTTTTTTCCTCGCTGATTTTTCTCAGTTTTGCTTGAGCATTTCTTCTCATCATTTCAATCTTGCTTTTTAGGTGAAATCATTATCTTGAAATTTTTCTAGTTCCTTAAAATAGAAATTTTTCATTTTCACCATTATCTGGATATATCTTTCTGGATCTTGTTTGGTGTTTGCTTAACCTTTTTCATGGAGCACTTTGCTTGTTCATGGGATTGTTCGAGGGAAGAGCTCAACAACGTGCTTTTTGAAGTCCACACACCTTGGAGAGCTAAATCTACAGGTATTTCTCTTTTACGGTGTTTTCTCTTTTTAGGAACTAAAAAAAAAAAAAAAAATAATAAGAAAAAAAATTTGTTTGTTTTTTATCACATCCAAACATTTCAATTTTTGGTGCTTAAAAGGAATTTAATCGCATTTGGGAAAGAATCTGTTTGACTTGTCTTCATCGAAATCAAACACTTCATTTTTAAGTGCTTAAAAAGAACTCTTTTTTTTTGTCATTGTTGTTGTATGTTTTCATCTAGTTTTAATTAGGCTGGAAAATTGATCAAAATCGGTAGTGACACTATTTGATTTTTATTTTTCACCCTTGCACACAAAGCCAAAATCACTAGGTATAAAGCATTTAAACAAAATTCCTTCCCTGGCCTCGCCTACTTGGAAGTGACATCCAAGAGGAAGAGCCTACGGTACTCAGGCCGCGCTATAAATTCATGGAAGTTCTGGTATATATTGGCAAAGCACCCGACTCCCTTATCGCAGCGGTGTGTGAAGTGCGGGGGTAGGCCCCTATATCAAGCCACATACCGGTCTTTTACTGAAGTGCCTTCGGGACTCCTCACCAAACATTCCCCAAACCATCCTTAGTTTGGCTATCTGAGTAGTTCCTGTTCTAAAAAGCCTTCCCTAATATTTTCTTTCTTAAAAGCATCAAAATTTAAAGGAGATAATCACCTGCGCTGCTTGAATTGTCTATGCATTAGTTAGGTCAATCTTCTTTTTCGTGTGTTTATGAAGGTCATCACTGGTTACAATCTAGAAGAATGGCTCAATGGCCCCTACTTCTTCCGAGATTACCACTAGTGTGGATGTTTCGGCACCCCCCAGATCTTCCTCGGGACCATTGTTAGTTGGTTCCCCATCCTGGTCATACAATCCTTTCTATCAGGCCAAAGCAACCCCATCACGTCCAGCCTTCCCTAGTCCTTCGTAAATATCATCTCGCTTCGACTTAGAGTATGTTCCTCATGGGGATCTCGAATTTTGTGCGCTCCTTGATCGCAACCCGTAGCCCTCATGGACTACCTAGTACACAAATCTATTCAAATATATGATCAAGGACCACCAATCCAACAAGTGTACGATTATCCTCGTGAACCATCCTAGGCTTTTGTAGAACAGTTAGCATCATTTTTCTCACCTCGAGCCACAGAAGAGGGTGGCACACCTGTGCCTCCTTTTTCTCTTCCACCTACCGTATCGACTAGTTCTCAAATAGTCTTACCTATTCCTAATGCCACGCAGCTTACCTCGACTATTCCACAACCTACTTCGAGAAGTCTCTTCTTCGCTATCATGGGTGCATCTCGCGCACCCACATATCTCTCGTTAATTCATCTATGCCATCCATCAGATCCTGTGGTCGCACTTTCTTTATGAGTCAACCCCTTCGACTAGTCGGGCTTGCTTCGCTTCTCGTCCTCCAAAGGGGTTTTTCTTCCAATATTCCGACAACAAGTGACCTTCACCCATCCTCTAGCATCGCGGTGCCCTTAATAACTAATCCGGTAGTAAAAAGCCTCTTTCAGGTCTTGTTCCCCACCATGTCCAATCAAATCAACACCCATGTTCCTCAATCTATTCCGATTCAGCCAACAAGCATAGGAGTCCACCAATCACAGGCTCCGTCCGTCATCCAACCTTCATTTTCTCAACCACTTATTATCCCACAACCTGCCTATACACAGGCTCCTTCACAGCAAATACCTCACCAAAGCGCCACCTGTAACGCCCGGTTATTCCTCTTATCATCCTATCAATCAACAGACGAATCCCCCATTGACACCTCAACAACATCCACCATTTGCTTCCTATGTAGGACATGCCACTGTGCCTCCTCCTCAATCTGACGTGGTTCAAATTCTTTTCAAGAAAATCGCAGACTTGGAAGCCTCCACCAAAGGGGCTCGTCCTTCATACTCTTTTGAAGAAGTGTGTAATGAACCCATTCACCCTCAAAGCAGTGGCTTTTAAGCCTTATCCTCCCAATGGGAACTTCCTAAATTTTCAAAATTCCATAATGGGAGGACCTCAACAAAGATTTGCGAGCATTCAAACATGCTTGCTACCTCATAGTCCAAGATCGTGGAGCTTATGCTCCATACTTTTCCTATGTCTCTAAAGCAGTCCCGCTTTAGACTGGTACAACAACATTCCTCAACATTCCTTGTTTTCTTTCTCTCAATTGGCTCAGATGTTTGTTGAAAACTTTTCAATAAATATCACGCATAAGATCTCGATCACAGATCTTTATAACATTCGTCAATTCGATGATGAGTCTATTGCAGACTTTGTCACTCGTTGGAGAGGGATAGTAAATCAATTGTCTTTCTCCCTTCCTCAACCCCAACAGATCGAGTTGTTTACTCGATCTTGTGCTAATCATATTTCTTCCACTTTAAGGATCCAGACCTTTCATACATTTGAAGAAGCCTTTACGATGGCACGCAAACTTGAGTCTCGCGCCATTGAACAAGGGAAGTTAAAACTTCGCTCTAAGTCTAAACCAGATTTTTCTCGGTTTACCAAATCAAATCCTTCCACTTCTAAAGACAAGAACCAGGGATCCACCAACGCTATCGTATTAAAAACATCACGAGCCGATAATACTTCTAATCAAACACCACGGAGAGACTCCTCATCTTCTCGAAAAGGGTCCTCGTCATCTCGATCTTTCACTTCGTTGGGAGAATCATATGCTTCTATCTTAGAGAAAATGTTGGAAGTTCGCATGATCGAACTTCCCCCCATTAGGAATATTGATGAAAGCCAAGAACGTCCATTCTGGTATAGGGAAAATGATTTTGCCATTATCATAGAACTAAAGGTCATGACATCAACGATGTCGACCTTCAAAAATCTTGTGTCAGTAAATTCATTGATAGAGGTGAGCTCATTCTCGATAACCCAAATGCTCCCCAAATTAAGTAATCGGATGTTTTTAAACAACCTTTTCCTAATCATTCCCCGAACCATAATGCTTTAGTCTCAAAACCAAACACTCATACTATCAACTTCATCTCTACTGAAGAATCTTCTTCTGAAACTAAGCCATCTGCGAACACATCGACCGAATCAGAACCTCCTTCTACTTCGCTAATCGCTGGGATTCCACCATCTTCAAATAGCTCATCTTCAAATATTCCTACATTGCTAGATACGGATTCATCTCTCTCCGCTTCTTTGTCTGACCTTCCATCCATACCGAGACAGTGTCATCCTCATCTGTCTCATCGTCAGACATTCTTTCAGTGCTCGAGGCAATTACATCCCTTCGAGTTTCCACTGCGGATACACCTACTTCTGTTTCTCCCATTTTTGCTGCGACTATGCCATTGGTAAACGTACCTATAGTTGTACCAACTTCAACGGAAGCGTCTTCGATTTTGACTCTTCCTGTTTCCTTTCCTACAGTAGTTTCACCCACAATTACTGTACCAGAAGTAGTTCCTTTGCAAGGAGCTGCTTCTTCATCACTCACTTCTTCCATCACCAATGCTGCTTCGCCCATTAAAGGAAAATCTAAAGAAGTAGCACCGACACCTATACACTCGGTTCCCGAACTTAGACCGAGACAACCAAAATCTAACATTGCATCATCAGCATCTCCCCCTTTGTTTTCTCCGGAAAGGTTACAATCACCTTATGCGGTTGAAATTGTCACCATCCCTGAAAAGGGAAAGCCTATAGTTCACGTGTTCAAGAATCTGGGTGCTTTCCCACAAAAATCTCTATCTACGCCTCATAAAAGATTGGATTTATCCACTGAGAAGGCGTCTTCTCCTGCAAACTTATCAAAACCATCATCTTCTTCTACAACACATTCTTCACCAACACCTCGAAAAGTGGACTTACCTATTAAAAGGACGTCACCTCCTTTATCAAAATCATCATCTTCATTACCAAAAACCAGGCACCCTTTGTTCCTCCGATTAGACCTACTTTGGGAGCTTCTTCCTCATCTAAATCGACATTATCTAAATCATCGTAGTTTCACCAAGCAGCCTCCTTTACTCTCAAGACCACGACACTGTCACATCTCCATCATCTTCAAAATCTATTTTTAGGGCTCCTCCTCCATAAAAATCAATCATGTCTCACTTACTTCCACCTCAAGTGCCTAAGGCTGCTCCTCCGTATGTCCAAAAAATAAGATGATCCCTAAAAAGATCAAACCTAACATGCAAGTCCTTTTACCTCGGCTCAAAGCTATTAAAGTGGAAGAGGTGCCTTCATCATCCCTCGTCCTCATCTTTGTCTAACGGATTCTATACTGAAATCCTTCGCCAACTTATCCAATCTTCATCCATATCTCTTCCTCCGATTAAACCCTATAATTCCTAAAGGAGTTAAACCTCACTCGGTTTAACTCGATTTGATTTGCGCCTACCACCGTTCTCGGTCATGATATCGAGAGGTGTAAAGCCCTTCAATCTTGTCACAAACCTTTTGGAAGAAAGTGATCTTTTGCTGGAGGATGAGGAACAAGTATCTCCTATCATCATAGCTCCATCTGAGCCCCAACGATCTACTCAGACCTCTACTTCTAGTGATTCCACTCCAAATGATCTTCCACCTTCTCAAATCGACACAATTCATATCGCCACTAGAACCCAACAAAGATGATAATCCATCCTCATCTACAAAGATCTCGACCACGGGTTGTCATTTTTCGCAGCCCCAAGGAATTTCTCCTTCCTCATTAGCCTCGAGACCCCGAGTCTCTATTCGTGCCGCACCTGGGCTCAAGTTCCCAGATCGCTTGAGGAGAGTGTTATGAAACAACTCACCCAGGCTCCGGTCAAAATGTCTCTTTTTGACCTCATTCAATCCTCTCCGCAACATCGCCAAGCTCTGATTGATAATCTGCGTCGCATCATAGTGAATTCAGATGAGCCCCAGCCTTTCGAGATGGTTGTTGGATTGAATAGACCATCAACCACCATTTCTTTTGAAGACTCAGAAATTCCTTCCCTTTCTTCCGAGGATTTAGAGGCTCCCCTCTTTATCACAGTCCAGATCGACAACACTACATTAAAACGCATTATGATCGACAATGGTGCTGCACTTAACGTCATTTCCTCGCACACATTCGAACAGCTTAAGTTACCAAAGAACGTAGTGTCACCCCCGCCTTTCGCTCTTCGATCATTTAACGATCAGCTAGCAGTTACTTTAGGAACTGTGGTCCTACCCATTCGAGTAGGTAAGAAGCTAGCTTCACGAACTCTTTTACATTGTCAAGGGAAATTCCACTATAATATGATCCTCGACGCTCCCGGATTTCGCAATGCATTGGTCCCATCCACCCTCCATCGATGCTTAAAATATCAATATGAGGGCAAAATCTATACTCATCCAGAGATCCTTTTCCTTCCGCACAATGTGACATGACCACAGTGGTCCGCCTCTAAAGGAAAATGCTTGTTCTCCCGATGGGGCCTCATCTTCTTCCATACCGCAACCAAACTACCGGATTTACAAAATCTAGAAGAGACATTGCAGCGTTTCTCACTGGGAGAGCTTCCTCTCTTTTCTTTTGACGCCCATCTCAAACCTAATGAGTATGGTAGACCAGACAAACAACCTGAATATCAGCCTGGTCTTGGTCGCATCGTCACCATTGGTCTACCCAATCAGACTAATTTCATCTACGGTGGTCTTGATACGCCTCACTATCGCCCGGATTCTCCTCCTAGGGCCAAACCTTATTTAACAGGGTTCGATTGTCTACAGAATCCCACGTTTGCAAAAACTTATTTATATCGATGCGCGTGGAAGGGCTTTGGCCTGGGAAAATATGAACAAGGTGTGCATGACCTCACATCCATTCCAACTCTCATGCCACATCAAAAATTTGGTTTAGGATTTAAACCTCTTTCAAAAGCCACCGTCACTGTTCTCGATGAGCCTCTTCCTATTGAGGAACCATCTTCTCCCGCTAGGTCAGAAGCATCACTCGATGTGGACGACGCCATTTCCATCCCGTCTAACTTTTTTTTTAGTCAATACCATTTCCTTAGGACCACTAACCTATAAGACTAATGACACGTCCACTTCCATACCGTTAGTTTTCCCTGAAATAGTTGGAGACGACTCTCCTACTATCAACACTATCCACTGTGCGGATGATGATTCTGTTCTCACCTATCTGGGGGCAGAGGATTCTTATCTTCCTAAGACCATTCCTTCTGACACGTCTACGCTTCTCAACGAAGCCACTGTCGACCTTAATATAGGGACTTCTAAAGACCCTCGCATCATTAAGGTCGGCCAATCCCTTAATCCACAGGAGTTAGGAGATTTTACCACTTTTCTTTCCAACCATCGTCAAGCCTTTGCTTGGTCATATGAGGATATGCCAGGACTCGATCCCGATATCGTGGTTCACAATATCGTTACTCTTCCCAACATTAAACCGGTTAAACAAAAATTGCGTAAAATGCACCCTAGAGTAGCCCTGCTTGTTAAAGAAGAGTTACAGCGCTTGCTCTCGGCTAATTTCATCCAACCCATCGATTATCCACAATGGGTTTCAATGTAGTACCAAGAATTCAAAGCCACCGGGAAAATTTGAATTTGTACCGACTTCCGGATCTAATCTTCGCTTGTCCAAAAGATGATTTTCCTCTACCTAATATCGACCAACTCGTGGATTTAATCAAGGGTCATGAGATGCTTTCTTATGGATGGTTTCTCGGGTATAATCAAATTCTCATCGCACTGTAAGACCAACATAAGACTTCTTTCATAACTCCTTGGGGGACCTTTTGTTATCGTGTCATGCCCTTCGGTCTTAAGAATGCAGGAGCAACCTATCAACGAGCAATGACCTACATCTTCCATGATCTCTTACACAAAACTGTGGAAGATTACGTCGATGATCTCCTGGTAAATCAAAACGTCGTCAGATCATCTTTTCATTCTCGCACTCTCTTTGAGAGGCTTATTCACTTTTGTCTTCGTCTAAATCCATCTAAGTGTGTGTTTGGCGTTCTCACTGGTAAACTTTTAGGCTTTATCATTTCCATTAGGGGTATTGAAGTGGACCCCGCAAAAATAAAAGCTATCCTTGAGATGCCTCCCCTTCTAACTTAAAGCAACTCCGCAGTCTCCAAGGACGTCTTCAATCAGTGTCATTTTATCTCACAATTATCGGATCGTTGTCAACCTTTTCATCATCTCCTCCGTAAGAATGTTCATTTTGAATGGGATGAGCATTGCCAAAAGGCCTTTGATGATCTCAAAGCTTATCTTCTTTCTCCACCCGTGCTTACACCTCCACGCGAGGGGGAGCCTTTCTATCTTTATATCTCTCGTGATCGACCATGCTCGGGAGCCATGATCTCGCATCGGACACTTGTGGTAAAGAACAAGCTATCTATTACATCGCCGCACCTCCATGAGTATGAAACACGTTATTCAAGCCGAAAAGTGAAAAGCTGTGTTGTGCTCTCTTCTTCGCAACTTCTAAGCTTCGTCATTACCTCCTTAATCACAAAACTTACATTGTCACAAGTGTCAATCCACTCAAGACAATTCATGCGAAGCCTTATCACAATGATCGTATCACTCATTGGCTCATGCTTATGACAGAATTTGACCTCGAGTTTATCCCGCAAAAGTCTATCAAGGGTCAGGTTATTGCAGATCAATTAGCTGATGCTCCTCTTCCGGACACTCAAAACCCCCTTGCTCAATTCCCCGATGAATATATCCAACAAATTGATTTTGGTCTATCTCCATTTAAAGTAAAGCTCTTCTTTGATGGATCCAAATGTCAGCAAGGGGGAGGTGCAGGTTTCGTGATGATTCCTCCTTGGGGTACGCCTATCCCTGTCGCACACAAATTAAACTTTGAGTGCACCAATAATATGGCTGAATATGAAGCTCTTGTCTTGGGTCTTCAAAATGCCATTAATCTCGGCGCTCGTCATATTGACATCTTTGGTGATTCTGAACTCATCGTTAATCAAGTCACAGGTGTCTATCAATGCAAGAATGATATCCTTCAAAAATATCGTGATATCGTTCTTGTTCAACTCCAATCTTTCGATAAATTCACTATCCAAGCCATTCCTCACACTGCGAATCGATTCGCGGATACAATGGCTTCGTTAGCTTCACTTATCCCGCCTTTTACCGAAGACTCGCGACTTTATGTGGCTGTGCAACGATTAGATCAACCATCTCATCTTCGGCAACTAACTTTAATCCATGTTGTCACAACCGATACTCAGGATGAGTGGTATCAACAGATCGTTGATTATCTATCTCATTCGGTGCTTCCTCCAGATCTGACTTCCAATGGTAGAAGATCTTTTATCCAACGCGCTAATCGCTATACTATTCTAGGTGGGATCCTCTACAAACGTAGCTTTGATGGTATTTTGCTTCGATGCCTCAAAACCCATGAATCATCTAAAGCTATCCAGAGGTCCATGACGGTATCTGTGGTGGACATTTTAGTGGCTTGGCTGTAGCTAAACGCATCTTACGTTTGGGATATTATTAGCCTTCTCTTAATCGAGATTGCTGTGAATACACTAAGAAATGTGTCAAGTGTCAACAACATTCCAATCTCACACATATCCCTAGTCAAGCTTTACAACCTGCAGCGGATTTGTGGCCTTTTTCGCAATGGGGTCTTGATCTCATTGGTCTCATCAATCCCCATTCTTCACAATGTCATCATTCTATCATTACTGCCACGGAATACTTTACTAAGTGGGTGGAGGCTATCCCTCTTTCTTCAACAAAGGCTAAACCCATAGTTGATTTTGTCTATCAACACATCATTTGTCACTTTGGTGTTCCACACAAACTCATCACAGATAACGGTAAGTCTTTCAAGAACGTTGATTTGCAGAACCTCTACGATGCTTTCAATATCAAGCTCAGCTTTTCTTCTCCATACTATCCGCAAGCTAATGGCCAGGCCGAAGCTTCCAATAAAACTTTACGTAATATCCTCGCAAAGGTAACTAGTCGAGCTGGTAGGGATTGGCATTTACATATCCCTTTTGCTCTCTGGGCTTATCGGACTAGTATTCGTACTCCTACGGGTGCTACTCCCTTCTCTCTCGTCTATGGGTCTGAGGTTGTTCTTCCTTTGGAAGTCCAAATCCCATCTCTCCGTGTTTCTCTCAGAGAATTTGTCTCTGATGAGGACTATCGTCAAAATCATCTAGCACAACTTGAATTATTAGATGAGCGGCATCTCAATGCTCTTGAACATCATCAAGTCTATCTTGAGCGTGTCAAACATGCTTATAACAAGCACTTGCAGCACCGTGACTTCAAAATTGGTGATCTTGTTCTTAAAGAAAACCAAAATGTCACTACACTCGAAAGGAGTCAACGTGGTAAGTTTGCTCCCAACTGGATGGGCCCGTACATTATCACTCATAAATATGGGTCTGGGGCTTATCGTTTATCTTCCATGGATGGTATACCTGAAGTGGAACCTCTTAATGCTTTGCATCTACGGCCCTTCTACTGTTAAAATCTATCTTACACAAATTTAGTCGCAAGATGATCTTTCATCCATCTAACAACTAGTCATATACTTTCATGGTGATTCGGAACTATGTGGTTCTCCGCCTATTGCCTCTTTTACCTTAAATATGAGTATCGTGGCTCTACTCATTGCATTTTTCTTTTGGATATGTTCCTCCTCATGGTAGGAATACCTTAATCACCATTTCATCTGTCCCAAGTGCTTATCTTAATCGGATCTACTCGGGGCATGAGTGCGTGCTCTTTATGTTTTCTTCCCCTCTATCTGATCTATCTAGGTCTAAACTCAGCTTCTTCCAAAAGGATTTTCAAAAAAAAAAAAAAAAAAAGATGCTATCCAAAAAAGATAGACTGATCCCTTGAAGGACAGCTATCCATACATTATCAAATGAATCAAAAAAAAATATAGACCATGCCCTCGAAGGATGGCTATCATTAAATTCAAAATACGCATCACTCCTCAAGGACGGTTGTTTCTCAAATGAATACTCAAGGCTTCTTGCATTGATCAGCCTTTCAGTCAGTTTGTACACTTTTTTAGCATCGCTGAAAGACTTCCCGTATTGATCAGTCTTTCCATATCTAGCAAACTTCCCGCATTGATCAGTTTGCTTTTCTGCCAAAATCATGAAGCTGAGATTTAAGACCTTTTGTCGATCATATGGAGAATCCTATTTTCCCAAAGATGAACATGTATTCTGTCCCTTGTAAATTTCGACAAGATACTTACTTACCGCTTCTTTCCGTTTCCATCCTAAATCTGGTTTCATGGCTAGTTAGTGTCAGTTTATTTTAAGGGCCCCTCATATAGGGCTCTTGTATGCATGATCTTTTGGTCCCCTATCCAGATTCTATTTATGGTCTCGGGAGTGATTATCATTTTTCTTCATATTTGGGTGTATTTCCTTTATTTCTAATCAAGGTCTCTCATCTACATCCTCACTCACCAAGAGTCTTTCCAATTATTTCATCCGGCTAACTCTAACATTTGACAAACTCGGGAGAATGGTTAAGCTCAGAATCAATAATCCCTCATCACCTCTCGTCTACTCATTCAAACATCAAGATCTTATCTATTTACCTAAATCGAACATCCAAAAAAAAAATTATCATCTTCATTTAACACTTCTATTATTCACATCTGGTCGTCTATTATATCAATCGAATTAAAATCTCTAAAATATCAACGTTGATTCCATTCAATCGGCTCCTATCTATCTAATAAAATCATCGCCGATTGTGGGGCCTACTTAAATCGGACTGTCACATTACATCAAAAAAATCTATTTTCTGAAAAAAATCCAAATAAAATAACATAATCAACACATCGGGAGAAACCACTTACCCTGTCACAATGTCCTCCTCCATCCATCGCTTCAGAGGCTTCCATGATGCTCAAATCCAATTTTTGACTCTCTCTGAATCAATCGTCACGGTGTAAATAAATCGTTTACGTTTTCCGTTCGCATATTTATATGTGCTATGAACGGTCGGCGCCGATTTTTTTGGTCGGCGCCGTTTACTTGGGTCGGCGCCGATTAGTGTGATCGCCGCCGATTTTCCATATCTGCTTGCCATAGTGTTGATGCTTGGCCTTATTTATCTGATCATTATTGTGCGCTGAATGTTGCCTTTTGGCACATCTTTTCGATATTACCATCCATTTCGAGTTTGTTCCCTTTGCGTGGAACACTCGCCTTTTTTGGCCGCTTAGGGTTCACGGGTCTGTAGGCACTAACGCTGCGTCTCGCTTTGCACTGCATCTAATTGTCCCTACCAATGTGTCTCTCTTTAGAGGCTGACTATTTTGCAGCCCTCCTTACACTCATGGGTCTATAGGTACTAACGTCGTCTCATGAGGAGACCGTCTAGATTGCCCTACCAATGTGAGTTCTTTAGGTTGCTGCCTTTTTATTTATTTTTGTGCATCATTAATGATCAGATCTACTCCAGACATCCAGCTGGGGCATCCTGCATTTTCATCTACCTCTTTCAAACTTGGGATCGTTTGTTCTATCACCCATCCCATCCCTAGTTTGAGGGGGATCACATCATCACTTTTTCTTCCTTTCTTCCACCTCCTTGTTTTTGTCTCACAACTTTGCTTATCGCAAGTTACTTGACAAAAAGGGGCAAAATGTAGACACTTAAAATTGGTTACTCAATTTAGTGTCCTCACATTCGTTTACCTTCTCAGGTAACCTGGGGCACGTTTATATCACCACTACCCCCTTGGAGTATTAATCAATTTGTGTTTTAAACACCTATCCTAAGTTTAATTCACCCCATTTTGTTTCACCCATGAGTAATTAAATATTAACTATTTAATTACACCTTTTTACATATATCCTAACCACTTATCTACCCCATATCTATTTTATCCATATATCCCCCCTATTTCTCCTCCTCCCAAACCGAGTCGCGGGATATCTCCCATACTTGGGATGATAGGATCACTCTCATCTTCCTGTAAATCGCCTCCGTTTGGCCATTTCGGGAGTCTGCCTTCGATCGGCGCCGACCGGTACTTGGCCGACGCCGATTTTTTGAACGGAGCCGATTTAATCTCGGGCGGCGCCGATTATAAATAGAAGCCTGTAACTCGGCCGGTTAGAGACATGATTAAAAGAGACAAGAGAGAGAACGAGAGAGTTTTCAACATCAATTTTGAGTTTAATCTATCGAGTGAAAGTGAATCTTGTCCAAATCAATCCCTGAGAGGAGCACCGTTACTCTGCTCTTATCACATCAGCATTGCACGTCTCCATTGATTCTCTGGTGACTGTGTTCTTGCATCCATAGCACAGTGGACCCTGGCCAGTGTCTCTCCGGCATTTGCAGATCCTGCAGACGTTGACGATCTTGCCTCTGTTTTCTGATTCTCAAACCTTTTCGCACGCTGCCTCGGATCGACGCCGATCCACATCGATCGCCGACGCCGATCCACACGGGCCGATGCCGATCCACATAATACGCGACGCCGATCGATGACATCTATCCGACGCCGATTCTACATAATCGACCATCATACCGCGCAGACAGTAAAAGGACACAGTAACATAGATCCAGCTTTGTTTTGCACAGTTTCTGTTTTTGTTGCTCTGTCTCGCTATTTAGATTCTGTTTTTATTACGTGATTAGAAAATCTAGTCCTATACGTACATCTTTTATCATGTATTTTCTTCTTTGCTTAATTAAAAACGTGGATCGACATCCGCCGAGGGAGCTTATCGCCCCGACCGCTTCTCGGGAAGTCCACCAAAATATCTTTTAACGTGGTCTTTTTCTACGTCAAGCACGGTGTCTCGCAGTTTCTTGGATCTACCGTGCGTGGAATTGCTCGTGTGCGCCCGTCTTATCTACATCGGCTTCCTTATCCGTCTACATCTTCGGATCTTGTCCATCGTGTCTCAATTTCATTTGAGTTTTCAAGGTTTTTGTGTTTAGTTTGGTACATTAACTTGACAGTAATAAGCGCGAAATTTTTGATAATAAGCATAAAATTATAGCAGAAAATATGATTCATCAATCAAGAATTCAACATACAAAACCCAGAACACATAAATTAAAGCTCATAAGTAGACATATTTAATTCCAATCTTGAATTTATTAATAAGGGAACATAAAGAAAATTCTTTCAATGTTTGTTAATGGTTGTACATTGCAACACCTTGACACAAAATTTTGGGAAACCAAAATCCATATGCATTTCATAAAAGAAACATGCAGATTACGAGTTGTATCTCTTGACCTTTTCAGAAATAGAAAAATTTAACCCCCTTTAATATGAGGACAAGCCCCCATATTTATACAAATTTGGTGCATTCTTACAATTCAATTTTCTCCCCAAAATAGTAAGTGAATCTCCACCTTGTTCATAAATAAATATCTTTAATCAAATGAGGAATGTACTTTTTCTAATTGAAAATATCTTATTTTCTATTAGTATTTTGGGATCGATTCCATGCCTTTGTTGCCACATGTGAAAAATAGTTAGTTGATACTTATAGGTGTGCTTGTATACATTTTTTTATTTTTCTCCCATAAACGTAATCATTTTCTAAATAAAATGATGTAAAATTGAAGGTCACAAGGAGAACTTTCCAAGGAGACAAATTTTGCGTGATTTGGAGCTCTGGAGTGAAATTTATGGTCATTTAAATTTTTGCATGTCAGTTGAACAAGAGAGTCACATGTGATATCATTTGGTTTTCTTTGAGAACTACCTTTATCTACATTTCTACTTACCTTTACTTTTATTTGTTATGTGGCTTTGTGTGCATGTATGTTCTATTACGAAATGTGAGACAATAAAAAAATGCCACGCATGTTCGAATTCTTCCTCTATTGTTTTACTTGTACTAGCCCCCATGAAATATGAGCCAATGAGAAAACTCCATGCACCTTCACAACGTTAGACAATTTGATAACTTTGATTGATCACTGCAAAACATGATCCAATTAGAAATATCCACACTCGGCATCATCAAATTTTTGATAACCTTGACTAACCATTGTAAAATGTAAAACACTAAGGAAGATCCACAATAACTTCACAATTCACTTTCATTTACAAAAACCTTATTAGAGTGTGAAACATAAACCAATGATAAATCTCCATGCTACTAGAAATGTCAGTCTTGTCAGAGTGTGAAGCATAAAGCAATGATAAATCTACACACACCTTTTAAGTATTGTAGTGTCAAGTTATCTTTCTTTTATGTTCATCTTTAATTGGTTGTCAGGATCAAGCCTTCGCATCACAAATTCTATCTAGGTAGAATTCATCATTAGATTCATAGAAAATTTTCCACATATCTACCTTGACCTACCATACTACCGGACCTAAAGCCTCTTTGGCCCTTGGAAAATGGCTAAGTGTTGGAAGTATCTAGGGGTTTGTACATGTGGAAGGGGCATAAAAAACACACAAAAGGATAAACCTATTGGGCATGTTGGAAGGACATGGTTTTGTGTGTGAAACATGAAAGAAAATGCATGTGAGGACTATGAACAGAAAGGAAAAGGAATTAGTGATTTTTGGTATGTGGAGCTAAATATAGACTTGGAGTGTGTGACACGCAAGGAGTTTGGGCAGTCATGAAGAGTCTATTTTTAGGAAAGAACTTGTTCAAATAGGCACATAGAGCTAATAATAGGATTAGAACTAGAGTTAACTATAGATGATCTATTAATAGGTGGAGCTTACATGCTTCTATAGATATCTTGTAGTGGTGCATGGCTATTATTAGCATGCAGCCTATTTTGAGAATGCATGGGCGGTGAAGGGAAAGTTCCCCACCCTATATATATGTATTGATTTGCATAGTTTAGATGATCATGTGTGTTAGAGTTATGTTGTTGGTTTATGAGCACACCTAACTTATGACAATCATATATATGTATTTAGCTATTGTGGATTAATATAATGGATCATTATGGTTGGATATTGATTTTTAATGTTTCCATTACTAGTAACTATATGGTGAATCTAATCTTAGTGGTTATGTGAACTCTACGTTTACTTATTTATGTGTGTTTCTAAATTAAGATCATGGATTTGGTTGTTATGATTATGGAATATATGTTCATACATGATAACTCCTTGAAAACATTGACATAAAAGAGGGACCTAGTACCTTCATGCACTTGAGTGAGTGCTCGAGATCTATCCGAGTGTTGTGTCGAATGTATAGGGTTTTGAGTAAGAAAACAGACTACATTTTGGTTCCATTGTCGGGACCTATTTTCTAAGTTGTTGCAAGGATGTTACATATTGATGGCTTATCGGTTGACTCTTGCAACCATTGAAGATTGGGTTATTGATGAACATGATCAATTTACTCAAAGATATGGTTCTAGACCTGATTTCAATGTGTGTAAGTGGGTTGAGGAACACCTTTATCATGAGCTTTATGAGTCATTATTTTGTTACTTCCCTATAGAATTATTTGAGTGGTTTTCTATGTATGCATCAATGAGGAGCTGGTATTATAGATCAAGGGTTTAGACACAAGAAGAATACCAGACCATGTTTAATGTTAATCTACCTTGGATGTGTGTTACAGATCACTGGTGTGCTAGTGTTGTGAATAGTTATACTCTGGAGTATGTTGTTTCCATGTATTCTTTCCTATAAGTTGTAGATTTTGATTTTCTACATGAGCCGTGAGGATCTTACCTTTGTGTTATACCTTTGACAATTAATATCTTAATGATGGTGTTGAATTTAGAGTTCCTCCCTATGGCTAGCTAACCTCACCACCATGCACATGGGGTAGGATCGGGTGTGGTGAAATATGGAAAACCTTGTAAAATAGAGGCAAAGAGGAGAAAAGAGGCTTAATAATTGTTGTTCGTAAAACTTGCACCTGCATCTCGGATCTTGAATAACCTAGTTGTTTGTGACAACAATGGAACCATCCCTAAGTTTTGGGACCTTGTGCACTTGGGATGGATCTCTAGAGAAGGTTGGTTCCTCTATCTAGTTCTATTATTATTGTTATACCTAGTGCTGAAAGGGAAACTAAGATAATAATGCTAAGGGACCAGGGATAGAAGGATAACATGAAAGGAAACTACACTAAAAGGTGATAGAACCAAAAATAGGGATGAACACTATTTTTTCTAAGAGAAAATGAAGAGAAATACATAAAATAAGGATAGAAACATGTAGCACAACTTAAAATGTATTTACCAGATCAGTTTCATGGAACACAACTAAATAAGGAGTTGTAAGGGACGTGAAATGGCACAATAGGCACATAATGCAAAATAAAAGGAAGAAGAAGGAATGAAAACACATTAGGACAGAGAATAGTCACAAAATAATGCTTCTATTACTTCTAGAAATGCACAGAGTTGTTATAATGGTGAAAGAGGCCGATATCCACATGCAAGAGCCAAATCTAGAGGTCTACAACTCAAAATACATAAAATATGAAGTCCTTAGCAAAGTGCGTAAGGATCCAAAATGTCCAACATTAATAATGAGCCCAACTCTTACATTTATAGATGAATTCATGGAAGAAGAAGAGAAGGATGGAAAAATATGAATTTGAAATGCAACCACCAACAAGAAGCATTCAATGCCTACAAATCTACCTACAAATCTATCGAATGTACTTCCTAGAGAAGGAAGGAGGGAAGATCATATAAAATCGGGTGATTGGAGTAATTATCTCTACTCATCAATGATCATAAATAAATTTTCCCATTTCTCACCTACTAAATCCACCAAGAATTTGAATTTGAAATTCTAGCACTATAGCCTACATCAAAAACTTTTTGAAAAGTCTAGGTGTGCACTTGATCGAGCTCGTAGTAAAATAAACGGATATTAGAAGTTTTTCGATTCATTTGCGCATGAAAAACACGTGGCCCATGTGGATTGGATGAAAGGACGACCAAATGTATAATCTTTTTGTCATTTTTGCCACGTGTCACTCATTGATTTATCACAAGGATCTAGCACCTTGTTGGTGCACTTTGACTGGTAGCGTGTGGCACACTCAAATTTTTTTGGATGACATGGCATAAAAGGTTGAAAAGGAGGGCACAAAGATATGTGTGAGGAAGAATGAGGCATAGGAGGAAAGATAGAAGGAAATTGCGTAATGCAGCAAGAAAATGAGGAAAACTAGTGAGTAGAGAACGTGTGATCAAGGTGCAACTATTACAAGTACTATGCAGGGTGCACGTGAGGGACTTGGATGATTGAAGAAAGTGTGAGGCACATGCACAGGGTGAAAAGATGTTCGGAAGAAGGCAAACATGTAGGAGATGCATGCAAGGGAGGAGTGGAACAAGGAAGAAAGGAAAATGAAAGGGGAGAAGATGAAGTGCATGGATAAATACAACCAAGGAATGTGCCAAATGAATATTTAGTGCGCGCAACCTCGCTATGAAGATATCAAATCTAGAAGATGTATATAAGTTATCCAAATAACTAGGAGAGTTATTTGGATAAAAATTTTGGTGACTTTTGGGGCCATCTTCCTGCTAGATGAAGGAGATTAGTATCCTAGAGCATCCATTGGGCATGGAGTCTACTATGTAATCATTTGAAGAGTTGCCCCTAAAGTCACTAAAAGGATCATTCTTTACTCTATTATGAATCATGTAAGATACTAGAAATTGCTGGAAGAAGATTGACATCTGGAAGCTAAAAAGAAGAGCAATGCGTAGGAAGCATGCAAGAAAAATAACTATTTACAAAGAAACAATGTTCATGCATCGTACTTAGAGGAATTGAAAATACTATAGTATATACAAAATGATGCAGCCAACTTAATGGTATAGTTTGAGATGTATCCCATTTATTGGTATTTACAAGCACACCTCCATCAAGATGAGTTAACTCAAAAGAGTTAGCCTCTTTGCACGAACTGATAATATAAGGGCCACTCCAAAGTGCATCAAACTTTGAATGGTGCCCTATTTTAGCTTTGTCAGCATCCCATTTTAAGAATAAGTCCCCAAATTTGAAAGCTTGAGGCCTATCCTTTCTGTCAAACCATTTCTTTGTTTTTTGTTGATGCTTCTCTAGCTTGATCATGACAGAGTTCCTTAACTCTTCAAGATTAACCAACTCTTCCATTTTGATTTCTCTTTGGTCTATGCCTTCAAATTCCAAGCTGTTGGGAAAGCACCAATGAATTCAATTCTAGTGTCAAAGGAAGGGTAGCCTCTTTTTCATAGACTAGCTTGTAAGGTAGCCTTCCTATTGCCCTTTTAACTGATTTTGTCTACCCAGAGTGCACGTGAGACATTTGTATGCCACTATCTTTGGCCGATGTTCATTATGTGCTTCATAATCCGATCAAGTTCTTACTTTTTAACTCTACAAGACCATTTTCTTGAGGGTAATAGCTGGAAGAAGTCTTTAGGTATATGCCCATATTTAACAACCAATTAGTGATTTGGTCCCAAGGAAGGCACTTGCATTATCGAGAGATAATGGTTTGAGAAACACTAAACCTTGTGACTATGCCCTTGAGAAAGTCAAGGATGAATGACTCGGTTGATTCCTTGAGTGTAACATCTTTGTCCATTTGGTGAAGTAGTCTATAGGTGTCGAGAACCCACTTGTGTCCAACACTTGAAGGAAGATTGATCATTCCTATGAAGTTGAGACCTCATTGCACAAAATTTTGATCCGCTTGAATTGGTCGGAGGGAAGTGCTACCAATATTTTCTTTCTTGCAAATAAAGTGCATTCCTTGCATTTTTGAGCCACTTGTGTTCATCTCGCAAACAAGTTAGGATAGAATATTATTGTCATTGTGATCTCTATTGTTGTAGTTTTGGAAGAGAAGTTTCCACTAGAGAATCCATCATGAAATTCTACTGACACTTTTTCAATCTGCGTGTAATTGATACATCTTAACATCATGCCATCAATTTTTTTTGAAGAGAAGTCCAACAATCAAAACATAATGGATAGATTGTAGCCTCATATGTTTTCACTTTTCCTTATTCAAACTAGGAGGGTATACACCCTCGGAAAGGAATGTGATCATGTCCTTCATCTAGTCGCGTGCACCAAGATCTTTATTATGCTCAAGTTATATGCACGGGAGACCTTCATCCATAAATAATGAAGTCTCAAATTCATTCTACGCATCCTCAAAAATCTACTGCAGAGTGTGCTACCTCTTACCAATTTTGTGGCTTTAATAGTCACATCATATTCCATGATTTTGGTCACCCATCATGCTCTCTTTTCACTGATCTCTACTCCCATGATGAAGTCTCTGATAGAAGAGTGGGAGACTAACACCTTAATATGATTTGTGGCAAGGACACTTTTAAATTTCTTGAGCACATGCATGATGGTTAAGACCTGTTTCTCTATGTGATTGTATCTTAATTCATAATCCTTCAACGCCGACTAAAGAAAGCCACTGGTTGTTCCAACCCTTGTTCATTTTCTTGTGTTAGGACAACAAAAAAACTCACATCAACACCATAAGCATAAAAGGGTGAAATCCTTGGAATAATCCGGTTTGATGAGTGTTGGCATGTAAGAAATTTCTTTCTTGATTTTGTTGAAGCTTTCTTTTCCTTCGTTGTCCACCTGAAGGCTATGTCCTTCTTGAGCATTAGGGTGATGGGTTGAATCAGTCCTACAAATTTAGGGATAAAATTCCTAACAAAATTGATCTTGCCAAGGAAGGACTTCAAGGCTTTCTTTGTGCGATAGGGAAAGAGATAGGATGGATGAAACTAACTCGGGATCAATTATGATTTTACCTTTGAAACCACATGGCCTAAGAGCTTTCCTGCGCATACCGCAAAATTGTAGTTCTTGGGGTTAAGATACACCCCATACTTTCTACACCTCTCAAATAATTTCTCTAGGTGCGCCATATGATCCGCACTCTACTTTGAGAAGATTTTTATGTCATCAAGGTAAACCAATATGAACTCATTAATGTAGCATTTGAAGGCAATATCCATGGCGCGCTGAAATGTAGCAATTACATTTGATAGAAAAAAGGGAATATTTTGATACGCATATGTTCCCCTCTTTCTTGTAAATATCATTTTGAATTGATCCTCTTCCTTGACCAAGGTCTGATTGAAACCTAAATACCCATTTAGCATTGATAATATTTTTACGCCATCCATAGTTTACACAATCTACTCCATTGAAGGTAAAGGATAATGATCCTTTAGAGATGCTTTGTTCAAATCTCTAAAATCAACACAAAGTCTGATTTCACCGTTCTTCTTATGCACTAGAACTAGATTTGTGACCCAAGTAGAGTACTTGATGGGAAAAATAATTTTCACCTCAATGAGTTTGGATAACTCCTTTCTCACAAGGGGCTCTATCTTTGGATTAACTATTCGTTGCTTCTGCGTTTTAATGGTTTGATACCAGGATCAAGTTCAATGGAATGTTAAGCAACACTTGGATTAAAACCTCTTAGATCTACATAATCCCATGAGAAGATATCACTGTATTTATAACAGAGAGAGATGAAGGCCTACTTTTTTTTTGCATGCAAGATTTACCGAGAAGTAAATATTTCCCATGTGCAATATTGACTAGGGAGAAGTCTTCTTATGTGGCACACATATAATTTTCTCCACCCTTGAACTCATCATCAGGGATAAAATTTTCTCTAAGGTGAACAACCCTTTAGGTAGCTTATTTGACTTCAGTTGAATCAATTGGTCACCATAGTTTTCATGCAAGTCAAATTGCATGCTTGATGAGAATTTGGCTTCATTCTGAATGAATTGATGATCTGCGCATCACTGTCAAACACTTTCCAGCTAGTGTTATTGTATGAAATGGATGGTCTATTCAACATCTTAATGTGCTGATTGTTCCCTTTGAAAAGTCCTCGTAGGAGAGAACTACGAACCAAGCACAACCATTTGATCATCTTCCTTGTTCATTTTTCACAAAGCACCACCTGTAGATTTAGAGCATCAAAGCTCTCAAGGAGGTCCCAAATTCTATGTTTATAAGCTTTGAGAAGATTATTCTTTTCTGGAACTTGTTGGTAACCTAGTGAATAACCAATTCTATGTCCCCAAATATCTGTAGTGCCTTAATTACTTTTTCTTCTCAACAATGATAAGGCCATGCACACAAGCACTTCATACTCTACCATGTTGTTAGAATAGGTAAACTATAATTTGTGTGTGAAGAAGAATTTCTCATCCTTAGGATAAATGAGAACAACTCCTATTCTCACATTGTTTCTTCTTCTAGATCCATCAAAGTATAACTTCCATAGACCAAGTTCAACTTGGTATTTCCTAAGCATGCATGGAAGAACATCTTCTTCTTCAAGAATGCAATAAGTACCAAGCCTAGTTTCATAGGCTTCTAATTCTTCAACATATGGGTCAAATTTATGGTGCCTCTCCACCCATTCATCAAGTACTAGATCAGGAATAGAAGGTGGAAGAGGATTCTCTTTAGGAACTGAAGCTTGTTCTTAGATTAAACAGTTGGCTTGGAGAGGGGATAGGAAATATGACTCTACATGGTAGGAAAATATAGGCTCAACTCATATAGTAAACCGGGTACCATACCTTGTCTTAAGAAACACATGAGACCAATTAGAAGACAAGTAACTACCCACTTTTGCGGTGAATTCTCTTGATAGACATAGGGAAAAAAAAAAGGAGGTAGGTCAATGATTGACACATCTTGAGTTATGGTGAGGCTTGGACATGCATAAAGGGTCAAATCAAGATCCTTGATGACTACTAAGGTAGTAATAATTGAACCATCAAGTTGCAAGAATCCTTTGGACAAGGGGCTATACCTAAGGCATAGGACATCAGCTATCTTCTTGGGCATAACTGAGGTACTAGCACTTGATTCTATCATGTAATTATGCACTAGGTGTTTTCCTATGATCAAGGAAATTTAGAAGGGTGGGGTTTCGATAATTGTACTTACTTGCTTCTCCTCTTCTTGGAAGATGTTGATAGTAGCACGTGGCTTGTGAATATCTGGATCAGCATGCAAGAGTTATGCTAGAGCTTCATGTAACAAGTCACATTGAGATGGAATGGTCAGGGCATCCCACATTGTGAAATTTATATTTTCTTCTTCATCTGGTCCACAATGTTGAATGGTGACCCCTTTGACTTGTGCATTTTGGGCACAACGACATCCTTTCTTGACTATTTAGGCATGGAGGTAGTGGATTTAGCCAAACCGAGGCTTGAACTACCATAGGAGGGTTGCACACCACTTCTGAAGGATCTTTGCATGGGGCCTCTTGTGGAGGGCCTTGAGTACTTTTACTATTGGATGACTTGGCTGCATCTTTATGATTTTTTTGGTTTGTTTGTGTTGTTGGAATTGTTACCTATGCACCAAACTTGAGCATTATTTTCTTGTATCTTGTGTTGTCTACAACTTGGGTGCATGGTTTACTTGCACTATCTCGTGGATTTTTGATCACACGAAGTCCTCAAAGTGCCGAAGAACATTAGATTGGAGTTAGGAAGAACTTCTAGCATTTCTTGGTTTTCGATTCGATTCAAGGAACTTTTGAAGGCTCACAAAGGTTGAAGTATTTTGGATTATGTAGGATTGGGCACGCGCAACATTGGCACAGTGATATTGATTGTGAGGCATATTGTAAGGGAAGCACCACTCCAAATCCCATGCCAACTTTTTTAAAACTATAACAATTGCCCGACTTTCGGGTGGGTCTTTAAAAGAGAGGGCGTGAGAGAAACAATTTGCAATGGTAGATGTGCACTAGCATGCCATCTATCATTCTGCTGGTTAGGAAAATATATTTTTTCCATATTGATTCTACTAAGGTTGACTACTTTGGCCATGCACTTGACTAGAGCGCCTTTGTATGCTTGCACCTATTGTTTCTCTAATGATATGACTTTATTTGACAAATTTATAATCAAGGTCTTCAATTATTCATCTTCTTTTCTGCTGCATTGGAGGGTAGGATGTTGATGTAATAGGTTGTGCACTTTTCTCAGGAATAGAAAAAGGGGCCAAAGAAGGTTGGGGCACTTGTGAAATTTCGGGAACAAGGGCATAGGCAGTCTAGAGCTATCTTTCCCACCTAAATAAGGCTATTTTCTACCCTTACTACAATATTATAAGCAACTAGTAAAGTCCTACCTCCCATAGATTGAATCATGACTGATATATCATTGTTCAACACCTTTAGATAATACAGAAAAACATGTTAGGCTATAGGTCTTACCACAAGAGGGATTTAGTCCCAAGTCTTAAGAAATCTAATGTTGAAATTAGTCATTTGCTCATTGGGTGCCCTCCTCATCATTTTTAGTTCCTCCACAAAAGATAAGTGATCTAACATATCTTCAAAATAATTGCAAAGAGCTTTTCCCATATTTTCCTAGGTGGAAATAGATCTAAGTCTCAAGCCTTGGTACCATTGAAGTGCTTTTACTTTGAAAGAGGCTACAAGTATCCTGGCTGCTACATCATCATGTGTGATCAAATAGAGTAAACATACATTCGCTACATCCTAAATATGCTCCGAGGGGTGAATTTATTCTCACCAATAAAGTATGGAATAATTTTTAGTGCGCCAATGGCATGTCATGTTGCATGGCCAAAACCATGGGAATTCCACCAATGAAATTAGCAAAGTTTCTTAATGGATGGGGTAACTCGATGAGCCATTATAGGGTGCAGCGATTTTTTTTTCTAAGGATTTGAATGGGCATGGCGAGCTAGAGATGGAGATGCATGCATGGGATTTCTAGAATGAACTCTTCTCAAGGAATAGCTGGAGGTACTCAAAATAATCTTCAATTGTTGCACTTCTTCTCGTATACACTCTTCTCATGAAAGGTGCTTGGGGAAATGTTAAAACAAAGATATGCAAATGTTAGGAGTCATTAGATGTGTTGTGATAAGCCTCAAAGGCTAGAATTACTAATTATACACACGAGAACTTAACAATATGAAATTTAAGATTTCACTTTGCTAGTACCATTGAGCGTGCCGAAAACTATTGGTCATCAAACTTGCACTGTGTCTCGGATCTAGAAGAAATGAGTTTTTGTGACAAAAATGGAACCATCCCCAAGTTATGGGACCATACACACTTGGGAAAGATCTCTGGAGAAGGCTAGTTCCTCTATCTAGTTCTATTATTATTGTTACACCTACCGCTAAAAGGGAAACTAAGATAATAATTCCAAGGGACTAGGGATAGAAGGATAACATGAAAGGAAACAATACTAGAAGGTGATAGAACTACAAAAGAGGGATGAACACTATATGTTCGAGAGAAAATGAAAGGAAATGTGTAAAATAAGGCTAGACACATGTATCGAACTTAAAGCTGTGTTTACCATATCATTTTCATGGAACACAACTAAATAAGGAGCTGAGGGATGTGAAATGGCACAACAGTACACAATGGAAAAAAAAAGGGAAGAATAAGGAATGAAAACAAGTCGGGACACAAAGTAGTCACAAAAGCGATGCTTCTATTACTTCTAGAAATGCAAAGAGCTGTTATAATGGTGAAAGATGCCAATATCCACAAGTAAGATCTAGATCTAGAGGTCATCAACTCAAAATACAAAAGCAGATGAAGCCTTAGCAAAGTGCGTAAGGATCCAAACCTGTCCAACATTAACAATAAGTCTAAATCTTACTTTTATAGATGAATTCATGGAAGAATAAGAGGAGGAGGGAAAAAATGAATTTAAAATGCAACCACCAACAAAAAGCATTCAATGCCTACAAATTTGTCAAATGCACTTCCCTATGAGAAGGAAGGAGGGTGGATCATATCAAATCAGTTAGTTGGAGCAATTATATTTCATCAGCAATGCTCAGAAATATGTTTTCCCATTTATCACCTACTAGATCTGCCAATAATTTGAATTTGAAAGTATAGCACTGTAGCCTACGTTAACAACTATCTGACAAGTCCAGGCACATGTTGATCAGATCTTTGTATCAAAAGATATGGATGTCAAAAATTTATTAGAGTTTTTGGTGCACGTAAAACATGTGGCCTACATAGATTGTTTGAAAGGATGGCCAATTGTGGAAATGTTTTGTCATTTTTACCACATGTCACTCATTGATTTGTTGCAAGGATCCGATACCCTGTTGGCATGCTTTGACTGGTTGTGTGTGGCACACTCAAGCATGTATGAATGACATGGCTTGAAAGGGCATAAATATATGTGTGCGTAAGAATTAGGTGCATGAGGAAGATAGAAGGAAAGCACATGTAATGTGCATGAGCAAATGAGGCAAACTGTTTAGAAGAGAATGCATGATCAAGGTGTAACTATTACAAGTAATATGTGGGGCACACATGAGGGACTTGATTGATTGAAGCAAGTGTGAGGCACGCACGTAGGGTGAAAATCTGGTAAAAAGAAGGAAGACATGCAGGAGATGTGTGTAAAGGAAGAGTGGAATAAGGAAGAAAGGAAATGAAAGGGGAGAAGGGGAAGCATGTGGGAAAATGCAACCAAGGGAATGTGCCAAGTGAATATTTAGTACGTGTAACCTTACAATGAATATATCGAGCTAGAAGATGTATATAAGTTGTCCAAATAACTAGGAGAATTATTTGAATAACAAGTATAATAAGGTGCGAGAGAGGGAATTAATGAAGTAGCATGATATTGAGTAGAAAATGGTGTTGTGAAGAGAGATGGCTCAAGAAGGTTTTGTAGCTCACATGGAAGATGTGGATCCAGAGCATCTAGTTCTCCCCCATTTGGGTAAGCATGATAGAGAACCCCTCTTAGATTCATATGAGAGTGCATAGGAATAAAGTATAAGGACTATGGGTGCACATATGATCCCACCGGTGACCTTTCCCTTGCACTTGGTGTTCCCTGTAACTTAAATAGTTATTTATAAGTAAGCTATTTTTGGTGATAGAGAAGAAATAGATAGATTTCATTTTCTATTAAGTACAGGAGTTAATCAAATAGCACATTCATCTATGGTGACACAAACATCATATTTGTTATTTGGGTGTCTCGTTGGAGGTATATTTTCTGGTGCATCATTTGGATGAGTGTGGGCACACATAATCTTGGTGCCACATGTGGAAGTAATACCATTTCATAGATTATGGGAGTCCATTTTAGTATAACTATTAGAACTCAAAGTAGTAAATCCTTTGGATTGATGCCCACAACAAGAGGTGGATCAGGAGGTTTGGGATCTAGCGGATTTGGTGGTTCTGGAGGTAGAGGAAACAATGGAGGTAATGTAGTTTTTGGATATGGTGGGAATGGACTGCACCAACCCCGATAGGTTATTTGTGAAATGTCACTTCACCTTCTAGAATATAGAGGCATTGAGGATGCAATAGATCATGTTCACATGTGTGAGATATTATGGCATGTGAAGGGGATCGAGCTCCCGAGCATAAAGGAAGACAATTTACTACTACTTTACAAGGGTGCGTGCATAGTGGTATCGAAAGTATGATCCAAACTATATTTTTGTTCATTAGAATGCATTGCATGATGCTTTCTTGGTTGAGTTCCATATACCTAAGTTTGAACAAAAATCATAAGCATGTTGAAAGATATTAAATAGGGAATGATTGAGAATGTAAGGGATTATGATGCACATTTTAATACCTTGTTATCCACTTTATCCTATGATATCAACCCTAGCCAGCATTCACAATGGTTTGTTGGTGGTCCGATCACAAATTTTAGGAGGGTGCTATCACATAAGACTTTTACATATCTACATGAGGATTTCAAGGTAGCTTTTGTGACCGAGGCAATCAAGAGTGTAGATACTAGAATTATCCTATTTCTTAAAGAACATATTACATCTATGGTTGAGCGGTTAGAAAAACTATCAGCCAATTCAGCTCATGAGACGTGCAGTGGGATTTGGTGTATGGATTGTGAGGTGGAAGGACATACTAAGGATATATGTCTTTGTAATTCCATGTGCACCATGTTTTTGGATTGTGAGATATGTCATTTGGACCATGATGCAAGTATATGTCCCCTCTTACAATGCGCGGTCCATAAGAATGTATCCATGTATTGTAAGATTTGCAAGTCTCATACTCATGACATTGTTAATTACATAATAATCGATCATATTCATGAGGCTATTAAGACTGGTGTGCACCAAACTAGTGTAGCAAGTGGATCTAAGGATCAAGGAGAGAAACATAATGAAGGGCGTAATAATGGTGATAACTAGAATAGGGGATTTTGTGGAGGATACAGAGGTTGAGGTCACGGCGAAGGAAGAGGAGGATTTCCTAGAGGTACTTGCTTTACATGTGGATCACTTGATCATTATCAGCATGAATGCCCTCAAAATATAATTTTCTCATGGTGCGGGAAACAACACAAGTTTGAAGAATGCCCTGATTTATATGAGCACATGAGTAAGTAACATAAGCAAGAAAATGGTGCAGATATGATTAAAATAAAACATGTTGATGGAAGTCAATGAATCTTTGAAGGTTTTACTGGATTCTGAATTGCATCCTTTGGTAGTCACTACCCATGCTCGGGCATTGTAGGCATGTGAGGCTTCGAGGAGAAATCATGTTGTAACAAAGAAAGAAGTAATTAATTACAAATACCACGATGTTGAACATTAGACAAAATTATGTCTAGAGACTATGGATGTTATCAATAATTTGTAAGGAGAGATTCAAGGCTTGAAAGAATAAGCGTGCGCGATGGAAAAAAATAAGATTGACCTTTCCACAAAAAGACATGGATGATTTAAAATAAGTATGTAGAATGTTGCGACAGGAAAACATCATCCCCTTACTAGGAAAATGGTTGAGAGAGAACGTTTCACGTGAATGACATGAGTATGAGAGGAAGGTCATTCATGTAAATTCACCTCCCCATAATCATGAGTATGAAAAATAAATTACACTAAATGTGGTCATAGATGGATGGCTCTTGAGTAATATTTTGATAGATATAGGTGCAGAAGTTAATGTGCTCACATTGGATGCTTGGGATCTAGATGGGAAGACCACCATTGTAGCCTTCTACAAATGTGTTATACATGGTGAATAGAACTAGGGCCAACCCTATTGGAGTGTTGAAAGATGCTACTATCATGATTCAGGGGGCCAAGTTTACTAGGGACTTTGAGGTATTGGAGCTCACGAGAGGTAGATATTTTTCCAGTATTTCTTGGGCACCCTTTATGTTATACAAGTAATGCAAATATGTATTTCAATAAGGGGTACATTAACTTTGAAAATAAATAAGAGAACATCGTTATAACATTAACAGATGCAAAGGATTCTCCTATGTTGAGCTCTTAAGTGAAGAGGACTTGAACATAATTTATGCTTGCACAATGAGAGATCCCAAAGTAAATGAGCCATATAAGGAAGGAGTGATACAATGGGATGATTCTCATTCAGTTAGTGACACCGCCAATATTGCTTATGAAAATTGGGTGTATGGAACATATGAATTAGTAGAGTGAGAGACCAATAATATTTTTACTTGTGTAGTCACGATGTGTGTTATTCAAGTGCTTGGGTCATTGTCACATCCCTTGGTATACCTTGGTGAAGGGAACCTTGACATATTCTTGCATGCCATGGAGGCCCGGTGGACAGATGAACGAGATAGAAGGAATATTCTTGTATATACTCTACGTGGGACCACTTCACATGTCTGGTGGATCACACATAGAGATAACCTTGTGGAGTGGTGGGAAGTAAGAATCACCTTCTCTACTAGGTTTATTAGGAGAAATGTACCCTCAAAAATATGTGAATTTCATGGGAAGGACTTTGTTTCACACCACATTGAAGTGTGAGAGACTCTAGATAGAGGGGGAAGCCTTACCAAAGATCATTGTGGGTACACAAGTTCTAGTCCACCTTAGGCGATTGCGCACACGCATGGTATGTGCATGTAGAGTTAACAAGAGTAACATCAAATTGGCAGGAGATGACCTCAAGTATGATTCATACTTTTGATTATTTTTCAACTAAGCCCCATATCAATGAAGCACTACATATTGTAAAGCACCTTAGTATGGGATATAGTATGAAGATGGAAGAAATATTGTTGGATATGTTTGGGGAATTGGACCTAGAGGCACGCCTTGACCTTGAAGAGAGTGAAGAAGAAGAGATGGTTCACACCTAAGAAGAAAAATATAAGGGTAAGCTATTTTATGTAATAGATGGTGAAGATGATGAGGATAATAATCTGTATATAAATCACACTAAGGGTATGCACAAAGTAATGGATACAACCGATGCAAAGGCACACACATATCATGAACCTATGAAAATGAAGAAATTGAACATTAGAATAGATGAAGAGCCCAAGGAATCCATTATTGGTGACTATTGGTTAGAGTAGGAGGTTTCTAAGATTATTAATCTCCTACATGACTTCTAGGATCTGTTTCAAGAGGATATCATGAATTGAAAGGGGTACACCATTATTTTAGGGAGATGTGAATTAAACTTAAATAAGGTGTGCACCTAATTAGGAAGAGGCCTTATAGGATGAATCCTAATCTCGCATTAAAGTAAAAGAAAAAAATTTATAAAATTTTGAAGTCTGGTATCATTGAGCTTATTGAGGAGTCTGAGTGGGTGAGTCCCATGGTCATTAGCATCAAAAAGGATGGGAAGATAAGGATATTTTTTAGATTATAGGAGTCAAATGCTTCATGTGTAATTTATCCTTTCCCCACACCTTTTACGTAAGAGATACTTGAATTCATTGGTGGGCACAATATTTACTCTTTTACAGATGGGTTCTTTGGTTATCATTAGGTGTGTATTGCTAAGGAAGATCAGGAAAAGACCACTTTCACTACAATGGGGAATAATTACATACACAGTGATGCCTTTTGGATTGAAAAAAGCACTGTAGTGTTTTTGCACATCATGGTATAAGCCTTTAAAGAATCCATTCATAATTTTTTGTTGGTTTATTTGGATGATTGGACAATATATGGTTTAGTGAAGGACCATTGTGAGAATTTTTTATTTATGTTTGAAAGGTGCGAGACAATTGTGTATCTCAATAAACATTAAAAATTTCATCTTTACAACACCTTTTGGTACTTTACTAGGGCATATCATCTACAAAGAAGGATTTTTGGTAGATCCTACTAAGGTCATAGTTATTTTCAACTTATAGGAGCCCACTAATCTGATTAAGGTGCGCAGAGTTTGTAGGACATACAAGTTATTACATAAATTTAATCAAGGGATATGTTAAGATTGTCACATCCTTAGAATAATAGTTGAAGAGTAAAGGGAAGGTCCATTGGGATGAAGTGCAAGTAGATAGCGTTTGAGACTTTAAAGGAAATACTTACTTTTATGCCCATTTTACCCTTTCCTTCATGGGAAAAACCATTCCATGTTCATGTGGATGCTTCTAGGATGGAAATTGGCAAGGTACTAGCCCAACCAAGTGAAGGAATATTGTATCACCCCATTTTTTTGTGAGTAGGAAGTTAACACGAGCTGAATAGAATTATACAACCATTGAGCATGAGGCTTTATCTATGACTTGCATGTTGTACAAGTTCGGGAAATATTTTTGGCTATGGCTTTCATATTCTTTATAGATCACATGGAACTTAAGTATTTGGTCAACAAGCCTATTTTACAAGGGCACATATGTAGGTGGATCCTACTATTTCAATAATTTCATTTTAAAGCTATGGTAAAACAAGGAAAAATTAACTCGGGACTTGACCATTTTTCAATAATCAACTCTTGTGAAGATGTGTAGGGCATTGAGGAAACAATGTTAGATGCATAGTTGTTTAGATTGAATTATGTGCCCATTGAAATAGAGGATATTACAGTATTCTTGTGCACCGATTAGGAACCTAAGGGGATGAATAATTTGGAAAAGAAGTAACTTGTAATATGTGTGGTGCCCTATTAGTTGATAGGTGGAGATTTGTATAAACTTGGTCATGATGAGGTTTTACATCAGTGTGTTCTGGAACATGAGCACAAGGGGATAATGGTAGAATCTCATGGTGGGATTGTAGGTGGACATTATGTTGGAGATGTCATTGTGTGTAAGATTCGATGGTTGGATTATGGTGGGAGACTTTTTTTTTAAAATTTCAAGGTGTGTGACCATTTTCAGTACCTTGGGAAGCCAGGAACAAGAGATGAGATGCCTTTGAGGCCTATTACAAGTGTTGAACCATTTGAAAAATGGGCAATTGACTTTACAGTCCTGTTTTCCAACCCGCGAGTAAGACTAACACATCCTACATCATAACTTATAAAAATTATCTAACAAGGTGGGTAGAAGTAGCACCTATAAATGATTTCACCGTAGCTACAACAACAAGATTTTTATAGGATAGCTTTATCAGTCGGTATGGATGTTCGTTGAGTCTTACAAGTGATATGGGCACACACTTTCTGAATGATACCATAAGGATTTTGTTGGAAAAATTCATAGTGGTGCACCAAAAGACAACACCCTATCAACCACAAGCTAATCAGACTGCTGAAGCATTCAACAAGATATTGGGTCATACATTAACAAATACTTTTGATGGGGATGGAGCGACCGGGATGATAAATTCTCTATTGTATTTTGGGCATATAAAACTACCTATAAGAAGTTAAATAAGGCCATACCCTTTCAAAGCTGGTATTTTGCGGTGATGCTATGTTTCTGTCGAGTTTATGCTGCCATCTTTGTGTATCACATACGTAGGAGGCCTTGATTATGAAAAACACTAGAAGAGAACATAGATAAGTTGATGCAGTTGGATAAGCGGTGTACCATTTCTTGATGGACCCAAAATATGGAGAAAGAAATACGAAGGCATAACATGATAGGAATATTAGGAACAAGGAATTTGAGGTGGGAAAGATGGTTCTTATGTATGATCCAAAATTTGCAAGCCACCTTGGGAAGCTGAAATTTCATTGTTGGGAGCATTTGTAATAACAAATATATTGGAATCAGGCACTTTCCAATTACAGGCATTGGATGGAACCTATTTTTCTAGTTACTTCAATGGGAGTAGGCTGAAGGCCTACTATAAATAAGTTTTCTTTTTTTGTAATAAGGAAGTATTTCCATTTAGATTAGGTTTCCCTTTAATGCATTTCTTTTATATGTGTTTCCTTTCATCATTGTTATGCTTTGTCAATTTAGTTTTGTGTTATGTTGTAATAAGTGCACTTGCACACATGTAGCTGATTACTATATATGTGAGTTCATGAACATAATACCACATATACAATTAGTGTGGGGTAGGAGGAAATCAAGAACGCACGGGAGAGATTTGAGATTTAAGAAGGCCTAAGTACTAAAGGAGTGCACGTGTTGTTGGTGATGTTGGTTCTTTGAAAGATGGTAATAAGGTGTCATAAGAAGAATGGTGATAATAAAGATGAGGCCAAAGGGAAATTCACGTATGGTAAGCACACAATGTAATGCAAGGTAGGTAGTGGCATGGATAAATACTTGGTATAGGGTGTAGAGGGTGATTTACTTCAACACATAGGGTGCGTGAAGGGAGGTCTACGGTCGAGTGGCTTCCATGCTATAAGATTGTAGTTAGAGTGTGTGATGAATGCACGCATTTGGCATGATGGAAACTATGGAAAAGGTAGGAAAAGGATAAAATTAGAATTAAATGTAGTTGTACATTAGTGGTTGGAAAGTAATTAATGTAGGTAAAATTTGAACGCCTATAAATAGAATGTCAAGTAAAATCATTTTTACCTTACCTTGCATGAATTTGTGAATGACTAGGGAAAAATTGAGAGATTTGGAGAGAAATCAAGTGTCGAGCTAAAGAATCATGAACTAGAGGGTGAAGGAGAACATGGTTGTGGGTGGAGTGAGTTTCATTAGAGGGAACCACATAGTTTGAGATAGAGTGAAGTGGATTTTTAAGGAAACAATATTTCTCTAGTTAGGGTTTCAAAAATTAGGGCATGACATACAAAGTTTGAGTGGAGAAGTATAGTAGTGTTGTGCCTAAGGTTTGTGGCAAGAGGTTTGAAGTACTAAGGAGAGCAAGGGCCAAGGTAATATTTTGATTTTACACGACTGAAATGGCACCAAGGAAAGTAGTAACCACATCACCAAAGAAGAGGGGAAAGGGAAAAGAAAACCAACCCCTACATTAGACATTCAAGAGGAATGGTACTCATAGATACAATACCCATATGGATTATTAATTGGGAAAGATTGGGCATCCCATATTAGGAGCATGATTGTAAATGACTATAACCATCAAAAAATTTGCTAGTGTGTGACATGGAACCAGAGCTTGTTCAACCGATAGAGGAAGTAACTTTGGATGATAAGTCAATATATGATGACAAGGTGAAGAGGGTGTTGAAGAGGGCTAGACTATTGTAGCTATATGAGCTTCCATTCTTTGGGAAGCCTGAGAGATTATATCAATGGTTGATGTCATGCGTACATGAGGACTATTTCTATTTTGTAGGAAGAAGGATGCACATTACTGTGTAGTTGATTGAAAAGTATAATGACTGATTAATTCTAGGAATTATTTTGATGATGACTTAGCTAATGATGATGAGGTAAATAAAGTTGCAATGGATTTTGAGTAAAATAAAGGCAGGTGTGCATTTGACATTGTTAAGATGAATGATCATGTCATGAAGATGGCCACATGCTTTCTCACAAAGCTAAGTGGGCAGGAAATATGGACTCAAGTGAATAAAATATGGTTGTATATATGCAAGAAAATATCATAAGGAACCATATACAATATTTCTTCCTTTATAGCAGAGGATATTATTGATGTTGTGTGCGATGGTGATAAGATCATGTTTGGGAACATCTTATTGGTAATAGTGTTCTCTAAGATTAGGGTGCCTGGTGGGCCTAAATACAAGATATGGGAGTATCTTGTAGAGGATCCATCCCATGAAATAAAAAATTCTTAGTATACCCATGATATGGTAACACCAACATACAAGGTGCATGTGGAAAAATGGTATAAATGGATGCGTGATGTGTTTAGTGTTAAGTGGAGAATTCTAGAACAGTTGCCTTCTCTTATAGATAGAGTCGTCAATTTCCTTGTTTATCAAATATTTTGTATTGGAAGGCTTACATTGACTAATGGAACTAAAATTCCATGGTGTAAACTCCCATTTGCATTCACAGTGCAATACTTTCAGAGTGTTGTGAATAGGTTTAAGGAGGCATAAAAATTGAGGTTTGATCGAGTGAGATGGGTAAGGAGCAACATGAGATGCTTGGAACACTTTTCTACCCTAAGAAAGTGTGTATGAGGATAAGTATGTTTTAGAAAGCATACATTTGTTGAAACCAGTGACATTACCAATAGCTTCAGTGGATGCAACAAGAATATATATTTATCTAAGGCCTCGGTTTGTTAATGGAGCATTCATGGAGGAAGATGTAAGTATTCCTGAGGATCCCTCCACATGGAAAAAGGTAAAAAAAAGACAAGGGAACGAGGATACTCCTTCATTAGTATAAGCAAAGGGGAAAGTAAAGATAAAAATCCTATTTCAAGTACGCATGTAGGAAAACTTCATAACATAAGGGGGAAGGTACAAGAACCTATGTCAAAAGGTAGCCTACAAGAGGAAGATCTCTGATGCGGAAGAAACATAAAATAATCCCTAGCTCAAAATATGAGGAGACAGATCCGAAGGAAGAAGAAGCTAAAAGTGAGGATAAGCTGGTAGGGAAGTTGAGCCCATAGGTGCATACTATCAAAGAATCAAATGTAGAGGGATATATTAAGCACTTTGAGGATGAACATTTCATGAATTATGATATAGGGGGTGTCAACATGACTAGCACATAAGTTATGTTGGAGAACCTAGACCTAACTATGAAGCATGAGGATAGGTGCACTGACCGACCATGAGCTCGATAGCAGATTGGAAAAAGAGGTCGCAGAGATTATAGAACACTTGGTAGAGCATGAGGTGGACTACAACATAGAAGAATAAAGGAGTGAAGGAAAGAAGGGATCATGGGTGGAGAATCAAACCTTGTTGTAGGTTTCCCCAAGGGTGTTTGTGGAAAGAGGAGACAATTGTACATCCCACAAGGACCTATAATGTAGTATGTTGAATATCCCAACAAGGTTCTGTGTGTGAGGTATCAGAGTATTATATCTTTAGACAAACTATTTTTCTAGTCATCATTTAATAAGGAGGATGCACTACCATGCATGAGGAATATGTTGTCTTGGGTGCTTGAGTCACATATTGAAGAGCTAGAATTTGAAGTGAGCACCCATTCATTATTGAATACATGTGAGTCAACAGTTTCAAGAGAGGTGTATCCGGTAGTTGATTCCAAGCAATTAATGATGAATAATTGTGTAATTCACTTAACAAGCTACCAAAGTGGAGGTGGGTTCTAAGGTTTTTGACAAGAACAAAAATATGCAGTTTATGCAGAGGGAGATGGAGGAGAAAAATAAAGAGATAAGAGAAAGGGATAAGGATAAGGATTAGATTAGATTATTGCGCAATTGAAAGGGGAGATAAGGGATGAGAAAGAGTAGACACATATGGATTATAAGAAGGAAAAACACATAGGTGTGTAATCTTATTAACATGCCCATATCTTTCTCCTCATGATGTAACCAAGTATGAAACTACCTTCCATTGTTTAGAATATTTAACATGCATAATCACAACCCAATAGCTACCCCTTGCATTGGAATATGTAGAGTAAGTTATGGTGAGGTAGAAAAAAAAGGAATGATAAAAAATTAAAGCCACCATAATACAATACACTAAGTTAATTTAATTAGTGAAATAAGAATCTCACATTGTGGAAGTTGTTTATGATAATTTTGAAGATAGAGATCACATAGTAGGACTTCTTATTACAAAAGATGAAGAAGATCTAAAGGATTTCTAGGAAAAGCATAAAGGGAACATGAGAATGAGAAAGAATCTTGGTAGAGGTTGAGAAGAAATGCAAGGCAATTGATTCAATAAGGGATTCAATTAAGAATAATTTGAATGAACTCTACCCTCAAGTTACACGCAATATGGACACATTGGATGATGCCAGAAAATAGCTGGAAAATTTGGTTGATACATTGAGGGAAAAGGGTGAGGATATAACTTTTAAGGATGTTCCTACCATTGTAGTGGATGCCCTTACTCAGGTGAGTAGTGAGTTAGAGGGATGGAAAAATTGGAGGCATTAGTAAATAAGGAATTCCCCCTCCTTTTTGCATAGTAGAACTTGGATTCTTTCATTGTTTGGCACAAGACTGTTCAAAAATTATTTCATTCTTTGATTCTTAAATGAATCTTCATCATTTTGGGTGATCGATGAGTCTTTCCGAGGATGGAAAACATACCTAGTTTGGGGTAATGTTGGGCCCTAAAAATTGGCTAAGTGTTAGAGGTATGTAGGGGTTTATGTGTGTAGAAGGGGCACAGAAGAAACACACGAAAGAATAAACCTATTGAGCACGCTGAAAGGAAAAGGTTTTTCATACGAAACACAGAAGGAAATGCGTGCAAGAAATATGATCATAAAGGAAAAGGACTTAGTGATTTTTTGGGTATGTGGAGCTAAATATAGACTTGGAGTGTGTGACACACAAAGATGTTTGGGTAGTCCTAAAGAATATATTTTTAGGAAAGAACTTGCAGTTAAAAAAGAGCATAGAGATAATAATAGGATCAAAACTAGAGTTAACTATATATGATCTATTAATAGGTAGAGATTGCATAATTATATAGATATCTTGTAGCGATGCCTTTGTTATTCTCAAAGCATGAATTCTATTTTGAGAATGCATGGGTGGTGTAAGGAAATTTACCCACCTATATATATATATATATATATATATATATATATATGTATGTATGTATGTATGTATGTATGTATGTATGTATGTATTGATTTCCATGGTTTAGATGATCATGTGTGTTAGAGTTATGTTGTTGTTTTATGAGCACAATTGACTTATGACAGTCATATATATGTATTTAGCTATTGTGGATTGATACAATGGATCATTATGGTTGGATATTGATTTTCAATGTCTCCAGTTATCGTAACTATACGGTGTATCTGATCTTAGTGGCTATGTGAATTGTATGCTTACTTATTTATGTGTGTTTTCAAATTAAGCTCATGGATCTGGTTTTTATAATTATGGAATATATGTTCATACATGTTAACTCCTTAACAAAGATGACATAAAAGAGGGACCTATTACCTTTGTGCACTTTGGATGAGCGCTCGAGATCTGTATGAGTAATGTGTCGGTGTGTATATGGTTTTGAGTAAGAAAAAGACTACAAGCCTTATGAAACTTGATTCATTCTCGGAGACTTGAGGTCCGTTGGAACCCGGTTTCTTGCCATGTGTTGAAATGGTGATGTGTGTCCATCATTGGCTATTGATCGATTGTGATCACATTTTCTTCCCCACCATGGACCTAATATCATATGAATTTGGTACATTCGTAGACTTGAAGTCCATGAAACATGAATATCTTAGAGAGGCCCGGAATCCCACCATGTGTCCTCTCCTTTTTGGGCATTTGAATTATTTTTTGGTGTAAATCTTTAATATAAATTTAAACATACAAGGATTTTTTAAATGGCTAAGTCCATTTTAAAATTTCCATTCAGTGTTGATTGCATGTTTTTACCTTTGTGAAGGATGTAAACATATCCCTATCACTTGAACTTCTGAATCTTTTATAATTTGATCTACCATTCCATTAACCAGTCCTCAAGGTAATCTTATGGTGTCAGTTGAGGAAAAAAGGCTCAAAATTATTGTGGGTTTTGTTGTTAAGATTCACAATAGAAGATTCCTAATATCTCATCTTTTGGTCCTATAGACTCTTCATTCTCGTGGATGTCATTAAAATATTTCATTTCATTTAATTTTAGTCCTCCAACATTTCCACTAAATCCTTTCTTTTTATTTTGATAAGGCACAAAATTTCTTACAAATTGATAATTCTCCTTTACTCAGATTGAACTTTGAAGCAAGGGGAACAATATGAAGCACACCTAGTGGTTGTTTCTATGGAGAGACAAGGAAAAATACCAACTCAATCCAGGGGCCTAGATTGAGAACCAATAATGGATCCTACTCGGGGATGTGTGCCCCCGTAGGTTCCATAAGAATAAATACTAGATGCCTAATCCATTGGGTAATAAGTCGGGGAGACAAAAACACACGGATTTATGAATAGATACACAACTCTTCATACTAGAATACCGATATATCAAAATACCTTTTCACTTTGTATACCAAAGCACAAAAATGGAAATGATAACACAAACAAAGGAAAAAACAAAAACAACACAACAAAACTGTGTACTATATAATGATCATACATTTTCATTTGGCTTTGTCCAAGAAGTGTTTGATATGCCTACCATTAACAAGAAAATCCAATAAATTTCCCTCCAAGTATTTTAGAAAGAAATTATGATCTCCAATACTTATATCAATAGAATATTGTCCCATCCATAGGGCATCAAAATTTCCATGTTTTCCCTTGTCTTCATGTATAACATGAAGGTCACTAATAACTTTCCATGTTTTCCCTTGTCTATGTGTACGCGACATAACATGACTAGTGTCCTTCTTGTAAAATATCTTCTTGAGTTTTTCTCTTAAATTTAAATGTATTTGGTGGGAATCTCTTCTTTCCTCACCCAAATCAATAATTCAATTAATCTTTTTTCATATGGACTTACCTCTTACATATCTTCAAATTATTGTATGAACTAAAAGGTTAGTAGTTGTAAGTACAAGGAAAGGGGCTTGAACTCCATGTACTAACTCAAACATGATCTTATCAGTAGACCTCTTGGTAATAACTTTTTCTACCCATAGTTCAAACTTGAGTTACTCACCCCATTTCTTTTATTGTCTCTAATGTTCTTACGAGGATCTTAAGCATGTTCTTATTGTTGGATTCTGCTTGGCCATTTCCTTAAGGATTATAATTTGATGCATAAGACAAATTTATACCATACCCATGCAACATTATTTCCAATGGTTTATCTCTAAAGCTCATGGCATTATTGGAAACTATCTTAGTAGGTACCTCAAATCTATAGATTATATTATTGAGAATAATGTCCATGAAAACTTGATGAGTCACCTTCCTAGTGAGAATGGCTTCAACCCATTTGGTAAAGAAATCAGTGGCTGCCAATATGCACTTATGAATATCAATTGGAAGAGTATGATATTTCACCAATAAATTCCAATCCCCATTGTTTGAATGGAGTTTCTATCGACATGGGCTATGGGGTAGATCCCAGAGGATTTCGGTCTTCAAAAAAAAAGTTTACAAATCTCACATTTTGAACCAACAAGGAAACATATTTGAACAATGAAGGCCACCAATATCCTTCCCTTAAAATTTTGTGAGCAAGTAACTCTCCCAAAAAAATGGCCTCCACACTCCCCCATGAAATTATGTAATTATTTTAGGTGCCTCTTCCTCGTAATGAATCTTAACAAAACTCCTTATGGATTCTTCCAAGCCATTCCATGATCAGTAAAAATATACTTTTAGGAAACCATCTTGAGTGTCCTCCTTTGATTCTTATCTAAGTGTATAGGAAAATTGAATTTCATCAATTAATATATTATATCTTTATACCAAATTGAAGTGCTCACCTTTTTCATGAGGGTGTGGCCCATCTTCTTTAACATTGTGTATCTCCACCACCTATAAATTTCTCTTTTCCATTGACCTTCCCAAGACCAATCCTCGAACTAGTTTGGTAGTTTGAATATCCATGTCATATTCCTATAACTTTTTGACCCAATGAAATATTTTACTAGACATTTCCATTTGAGAAAAAATGTATTTCACCATTGTGTGGGGTACATAAGCTATAACTTTGGAGCTTAGAATGTAGGGTCTAAAATTTTTAGTGGCTTTCACCAAGGAAAAAGCTTGTTTCTCCATAATGGAGTATTTCAACTCATCTCCCTTCAAGGCCTTGCTAAAAAAATGCAATGGGATTTTCATGCCCCTCTTCATCCTTCTACAATAACACATAAATAATTGTATTCTTTGAGGTAAGAAAAACATCTAAAATTCTTTCTTATAATCAGGATTAGTTAAGATGGGGGCAGTCTTGAGTGCCTCATTTATTCTTTAAATGTTTGAACAACCCCTTCTTCCTACTTGATGACTTGATCTTTTTTAACATACGTGTGATGGGAGTAGTAATCTCAACAAAGTTGGATATGAACCTTCTTACAAAATTTACTTTTCCAAAAAAGGATTGGATAAAAATTTTATACATAGGGATATGAACTTTATCAATTTCCTCCACCCTTTAAGGATCTATCATAACTCCTTCCTGAGAAACTATATGTCCCAACAATTTTACTTTCTATGTGGCACTTCTTTGGGTTCAATGAAATCCCATAATCTCTACACTTGGCCAATATATTTTTAAGGTGTTCCAAATGGTCACCCCTGTGTCAAAATAAGACAATTATATCATCTTGATAAAATACTATGATATCAATGATGAAACCATAAAAGGACACATTCATATCTCTCTAAAAGGTTTCACTAACATTCATTAGTCCAAAATGCATTCTAACATAGACATATGTTCCCCATGGGGTAGTGAAAGAAGTTTTGAACTGTTTTGATTGTTTTACCACCACCTGGTTGTAACCTAAGAAACCATCCAATGTAGGCAATAACTCAGATCATGTTACCTTTTATAACATATTATCCATATTAGGTAATGGGTAATTATCCTTAAGAGATGCTTTATTTAGATTTATAAAATCCACACAAAGCCTTATGTCCCCATTTTATTTTCGGCTAACACTAAGTTGGCCACCCATGAAGAGTATCTAGTGGGTTGAATTATCCCACCATCTCACATTTTATTCAATTCCTCTTGCATTTTGGTTACAAGAAGGGGATTGATTGGCATTTTCTTTTTCTAAAGGGATTGGAGTGAGGCTCTAATGGTATCTCATGTTGAAACAATATTATTTGTAAGCCTCCAATTTAGAATAAGACCATGCCATATAATCCTAGTATTCATTTAGTAACTTGGTATAAGAATTTTTTCCTTCTTTTCTCATGTTACATCCCAAGGAAACCTTTTTAGGATTTTGAGAAGTTCCTAAGTTTCATTCTTCAAAATCCTTAGATGCATATATAGGTTTTTAATAACCTTGTCAGTGTTTTCAAAACTTGATTCAAGACCAACCAGTCCTCTAGGGATAATATTTTTCTTTAACTATATTACATCTTTCCCAAAAAGGGTTTCCTTTCCTTCACACAAGTACCACCATGGGTTCAAAATCAATGAGCTGATTGGTGAAATCACCTTTATAGTTTAGAAATCTCTGGATTTGAGCATCATCCTCAAAAACCTGTCAATGTTGAATGTTGTTAGGAATTGAAGTCTAACTAGAACTTCTACTTCATAATTACAGTAAGGGGACATTGTCTCATTATCATACTGAGAGGATATGATAGCCAATTTTTCATTTGCTACATTCTAAGTTCTCTCATGGTAAAGGATATTAAAATAATCAAATAATTCTATGAGATCCCAAACTACATGTTTATATTGTCTTAGCCTCTAGTTTTTAGTTGCATATAATTTCCTAACTTTCTTTACAACTAATTTTGAATCTCCTTTGACAATAATGATTTTAATCCCATGCTTCTATGTAACTCTTAAATCAAGGAGCAATGCCCGATATTCAATAATTTTGTTGGTACATTTAAACATCAATTTGAAAGAGAAATTAAAATAACCCTGATTTGGATAAGTTATAACCATTCCAGCTCCATTTCAACATTGTAACATACTCCATAAAAACTCATGGTCTAGGGGACATTGGCATATTAAAGGTTTGAATTAATATTCATGTAATAATATTCAGAATTTGAATAGCCTATGAATTTACCCAAATCCATATTAACAAACAATAAATCATACGAAGCATTCATAGGATCCTCAATAAGATGGAGCATTTTCTTTTCTCCTTAAAATTTGACCAAGTTCCCTTCCAATGGTATAGAGGCATAAGACATGTCCATATAAACACTACCTCCCACACTAGTAGCCCATTTTCTTGATAGCAACATACCCCATTTAGTAGGGCAATCAAGTATAACCATATTCATATTCAAATATTTTCTAGGATAAGTAGCAAGTTGTACTACTAGATCTCTGACATACCCAACAACAAACACTTCTCTTGAATCCATGGCATAACATTTTTCAAAGGTTAATTTTATTTTGATGTCTAATTCATTCATGACCTCTAAAGGCATGATATTACATGAATCTCCTGAATCAAACATACAATTGTGAAGAATTCACTCATTGACAATCAAAGTGGTAAAGAAGGGATCCACATCTAATTGGGATTCTACCAAGGATGTGCCTAAATATACTTCTGGGGGTTCTTCCATGTTCTTTGGGTCTTCCTTTATCTCAACTTCAGAAACATGGGGGAGTTACTACATTATTTTTATCCCTTTCTTTGACAACCATATCATCCTTCAGCCCCAAGTATTCAAATGTTCTAGTACTACTATTATTTTTTTGCGGTTTGGTTATTATTCATTTATAGTTTTATTGCGGTAAGACTTGTTTTTTTTTGTTGTGCCCTTCCTTTGTAGTGTTTTTGTTATTAATTTCTTTATCTAGTCTTGGGTGTCTTGTAATGTCTGGGTAGGATCCCAGTCAAAAATACTTTTACCAATAGTAAAAAATTATTTAAATGCTCTTTTAGAATTCTAAGAATTTTGACAATAGGGATAGTAATATTTATCTGACTTAGAATTTGAGCCATATCACATACATAATACTTTGGTAGGGTTGTATTAGAGGCAAGGGTGACAGTATTTTCTGATGGGATGTTATCCCTTATTACTTGGGCATATGCAAAAGTACTTGGTCTTGAAGTATTGATAGGACCTTTATCAAGCATACTTATTTTGGGGGAATCTTTGGGGATGTTGGTCAAGAGAGGAATTTTTGGTTTAGGAGCAAGGATAGGTCCTTTGAATTTTATGTTCTAAAGGTTATACTCCTTTTCTTGAGAAATAACAACATTCATTAATAGCTAACTATCCTCTTCAGAAGGGATTCCACCATCATACTTTTTAATCATTAAAGCTCTTAAATACTCAAATTCATGATTTGGAAGCTCAAATGATTGATTTGTATCTATATCCACATTAGCTATAGAAGAGAGGAGAATAATTGATTTGTACAATCCCAAAATTCCTCCACAACTCTAGCATATAATAATCACTTGAAGTGGATCCTTGCATTGAATCTTTCAGATATTACATCATGCATATTTCATAAAAACTAGTTTCCTCATTAGCATCATCATCATCAACAAGCTACTCACAATGAGGGTTGGCAACAAATATTTATCACACCATTCACCGATTTGGTATTCCTGTACTATTGATACCCTTGTTGTCAATGGATTTGGGATTGTTTTATTATCTCTAAAATATTTCTTCTTACTTCCTGAACCCATAGGTCCTTTTCCTCTATCAACACCCCAGTGATCTCCTTTGGGATGATTCCCAAATCTATTTTTTCAATAGTCCTGGTGCTGATCTTGAGGATTTGAAAAAAATCTGTTATCTTCTCTAGTAAAATTGTATGAGATATCCTTGACTTCTCCAACCAAAATTTTAACCACTTCCTCTAGGTCTACATCCTTACCTTCCTGAGGCTTTTCTGGATTGATCAACTTGACACCTTCCCTCTTTGGAGGATTTTTGGTGACTTTAATATTGTTCTTAATTTGGAAAGCCATAGAGAAATCCTGCCTCAAATTTCTAGGGTTTCCCTCAAATAATACGTTGATTTATCATCAAAGGCATCTAAGTATTTAATCAAGCAAGAATCATCACTAGGCCTTATATTAGTAGGAAGTCTAGTAAAATTTGTATTGAACCTAGTATTAAATTCTTGCACACACTCATTAGGATTTTTTTTGATATTTTCAAATTCTAATAAGAGAAACCTAGGGTTAGTCTTATCACCATATTAGAGTCTAAATGCATTCTTCATTTCTACCAAAGAATCAATTGAATTTGTAGGTAGAAATTTGTACCATTCCCTAACATCTTCTTCTAATGTATGTATGAATAAATTGACATAAACATCATCATACTCTAATTTATATTCATCCATTATATTTTGAAAAATATAAGATTTTTATCCCCACTTATGGCATTGTTCCCTTGAAATCTAGGTAAAATACATCTAATTTCATTTGGTACTTCATTAACATAGCCCACCTTTTCATGAAACACATTGGTCTATAGGTAGTGACTATACAAGGATCCATGGGTGGAGGTTGTTCCATATTATTTAGTAGATGTGTTTCAAAAGGAGGGTTGAAATGGTGGGGAACTAGAGGTATCTAAGGTAGATGAGTATGATCCACAAAATGGAAATCTCTTGGGGACTCAGTTTCAAAAAACACTTTGTTCTTATGAGTTAACAAGTAAGGAAGATGAGGAATACCTTTGTTATTTACAGATGTTGAACCTTCTTGAAATAATGAATGTAAATATGCTTGAGGACTACCTAGATCAGAGCTGTCAGATGTGCTAGAGTAATCTTCCACTAAAGGTGGATCAAATTCAGCAGGTTGAATAATCTTTTCTTCTGACTTTTGACCACCCACCAGTTTAAAGATCTATTTTCTTCTTCACTGTGTATTTTCCAGCTCTAGGAGTAATCTTTTGGTAGGATCAGACTTGAAAAAGGATCTTCATCCTTACAACTTTGCAAAGGGGGAGTTAATAAAAAAGGTGTAAAAATATTTACACTAGTATAACCTAAATTTTATTTGAAATATGGAGCCACCACTAAGGCCTTGCACCTTAGATGTATAGATTAACTCAAAATGTTATTGAAAGGATATATTCACAAACTAGGAGGTTAAGATTTGTAGATATTTATGAATTTTCCCATGTTTCTGGTTGTCAACTTCTATTATCCTCAAACTAATAAAGTTTTTATAAAAAAATCTTATTTATAATGATACAATTTTGGACAATACCTTCATAATGGTCTATATTTTCATAATTTTTGAAAATCTCTATAAAGGTATGTATTATGGTCCCCAGAACGGATCTAGAAGCATGTTGATGGTCCTACCAAATATGTAGGAATACTAGTAATTCATATAGCTTGAAAAAATAACATAAGTGAATCGAGACTATCTTCATCCCTAGAAACGACACTAGAAGAATGTTGGTCCTCAATTATACTCCCCCTGGTGGCTTGACAACATTCTCTGCGAAGGATGATGCTTGGATGGTTATAGACCGGGTGGTATGTTTCATTTTGTAGACAAGGAGGGGTCTAATACTTTCCTTGGGATCAATCCATGAGGTGATTGAGGGGTATGTAAAAATGGGATGGCCTCATCCTGCTACTTTTGGTCCTTCCTTGAAACATGGTGAGAGAACCCGTAGGGTAACATGAATACAGAGGGTGAGATAAATTCTTTGTTCCTTTTGATACGTTTTCATGATGGATGAATTTGGGATTAACATGGCCATGAATATAAAAATCACTCTCATGAGTTGTCACAAAAATGGTACATATGCTTAATGCACTGGACACGGGTTACTATAAACAACAAAGTTTGGTTGCTCTTGCATTCTCTTGATAGTAGAATTAAAGATAATAGGAACTTTCGGTGGTATTTAGAGATAAAGAAATAATTGGAAGTTATTATGGGGTGGGATCAATTATAGAATTTGTAACTTCACAAAGGGGGGATTTATATGACAAAAAAATCTTTGTATCAACGCATTTAAGACTTATTAAAATAACCTCGCTATTGGAAAGTACAAAACACTTGATTAAGTAGTGACTATTTCTCTAAAAGAATATTTGCATTCACCGATACTCAATAGATGAAATTTTTCCACACAATCTTTGAAATACTCAACACAAAATCTTTTGCAAGCATTTTAATAAATTATTTATTGCTTCTACTCTATTACACCCAAGATACACTAAAAGGATAATAAAAATCACTTCAAAAAAATGGCTACATTAAGGATTTTAGAATTATGTCCAATATTATAGAGTAAATGCTCACACCACAATATTGAATTAATGACCAAAGCAAAACCATTAAGGACTGATCTAGTGTACTACATAGAGAAGCAATAAGCACAAAATTACAGCAAAAATATAACTCATCAATCAACAATTCAACATACATAACCCGAATACAAAAATCAAAGCTCATAAGTAGACATATTTCATTCAGATCTTGAATTTATTAATAAGGGAACATAAATAAAATTCTCTCAATGTTTTTCAATGGTTATACATTGCAACCACCTTGACATAGAAGTTTGGGAAACTAAAATCCATATGCATTTCATAAAAGAAACATGCAGTCTTACAATTGTATCTCTTGAAATTTTCAGAAATAGAAAAATTTAACCCCCTTGAATATGAGGACAAGCCCCCATATTTATACAAATTTGGTTAGTTATTACAATTTGATTTTCCCCAAAATATAGTAAGTGAATATCCACCTTATTCATAAAGAAAGATCTTTAATCAAAGCAGTCATTTACCTTATCTAACTCGAATATCTGATTTTCTATTATTATTTTGGGATCGATTTGATGCCTTTATTGTCACATGTGCAAAACAGTTAGTTGATATTCAGGTGCACTTGTATCCATTTTTTCTCTTTTCTCCCATCATACTTTATTGATTTCTGAATTAAATTATGCCAAATTGAAGGGCTCAAGAAGACCTTTCCAATGAGACTGATTTTACTTGATTTGGAGCTCTGGAGTGAAATTTATGGCCATTTGAATTTTTACATGTTGGGATGAACAAGAGAGTGACACATGATAGCATTTTATTGGCTTCTAAAATTACCTTTTTCTATGTGTCTTCTTCCCTTTTATTTTATGTGTTATGTGGATTTACGCATAGGTATGTTCCATTATGAAATGTGAGCTAATAATAAAATGCCATGCACTTTCATCTTCTCAAAATTCTCTTGTACTTGTACTAGACCCCATGAAATATCACCCAATGAGAAATATCCGTGCACCTTCACAATGTCGGACTATTTGATAACCTTTATTGATAGCTAAAAATATGAGCTAATGAGAAATCTCCACACTCCTTACAACATCAAACTATTTGATAATCTTGACTAACCATCATGCAAAACATGAGCCACTAAGGAAGCTCCACACTTACTTCACAATTAACTTTCATTTACAAAAACCTTATTAGAGTGTCAAGCATAAAACAATGATAAATCTCCACACAATGGAAGTGTTAGTATTTTCAAAGTGTGAAGTATAAACCAATGAGAAATACCCACACACCTTTGTGGTTTTACAAAGTGTCAAGTTATATTTTTTTATGTTTGTCTTTCATTAGTTATGGGATCGTACCTTCACATCACGAATTCTATCTAGGAAGAATTCATCATCGGCTTGAGATAAATGTTTACATGTATCTCGCCTTAACATACCAAACTAAACGAACCCAAAAGTCTTATGAAACATGATTCAATCCAAAGACTTGATGTCCTGTCGAGCCCATCTACTCGCCCTTCACCAAAATTGTTACACTTTTCCACTATCATTTGTTAATCTTACTTCTCTAAATTTTTCTACCCCATTGTGTACCTAAAATCATATGAATTTGGTATATTTTTTAGACTTGAAGTCTTCAAAACCCAAATGGCTTAGAGAGGCTTGGAATCCTACCATGTGTCCTCTCCTTCGTAGGAATTTAAATTACTTGGTGGTGTAGATATTTGATGACCATTTGAACGTCCCATGATTTTTTAAATGGCTAAGTCCATTTTAAAATTTTCATTTAATGTCAATTGCATGCTTTTAACCTTTTTGATGGATATAAACATATCCCAATTACCCAAAAGTCTAAAGCTTTTATATTTTGATCAACCAGTCTATTAACCAGTCCCCATGGAATTCTTATGGTGCTAGTCAAAGAAATAAGGCTTGAAAATATCATGGGTTTTGTACTCAAGATTCATAGTAGAAGATTTTATATTGAAAAGAGTTTTAATTCATCTTAAAGTCTCAGATTTTGGTCCATAAAATCTTCATTCTCATGGATGTCATTAAAATATTTCATTTCAGTCCTCCAACATTTCCGTCGAATCCTTTCTTTTTATTTTGACAAGGCACAAAATTTATTACAAATGTATAATTATCCTTTATCCATACTAAACTTTGAATCAATGGGAATAATACAAAACACACAGAGTGGTTACATCTAAGGAGAGTCAAGGAAAAATACCAACTCAATCAAGGGGCTTGGATTGAGCACCAATACTAACCACCTCATAAATATGGATAAGTTCAAGTATTTCAATCCTAAATTTATTCCTTTCCATAATATTACATGACACATTCACGCTCATGGGTCCGAATGAATAGATTCTTTAGACTATATAACATTACCAACTTTCGTAGAAAAAGATACAAAAACTAAAAAAACTTATATAAATAATAATATCATTTATTCATCTATCAATAACTACACCTAAAACCTTACACATTATGCCAAATATTCTTATTACATACACAATTCCCATAGTCTCACAACAATCCAACATCACATTATGACCCCAATGATTCAATTCCACTATCCCTTTTCCTATACCTAATCACCATTATCTCTTTGTAATAATCCTTGTAATTGCATCCTTATATTATTTATTAGCAGTTCTAAATTCCTTTCTCAAGAATGGTGATGCATTTATACAAAGAAAACCTTTTATAATATTTCCTTAAAGTTATAAGATAATCATATGACATTAAATGTGTTCTAAGAATATTATGCAAGTTAAGGCCCAAAGCGTATCAAAATTTTATGTAATTGAGTTGTCTTAAAAAATTCAATTGTAGGTTAGGTTAATCTTTACTAGCTCCTTATCCTATACATTCACAAAAAAAAATATTTTAAAATCTAGTTTTTACCAAATATTTAGCACATGTTATACCTTATCACATAATATTGTGCCATCAAATTTGATCCAATCATCTTACATGATTCATGAAATTAAATACAATGGTTAGATGGGAAACACAAGATAAGGGAGAAGTCAACATTGCAACTATAATATCCATAAATAAATTCCTTACACAATCATTCATTTATTTTATGGTAGAACTGACCAAAAGACCAACAAAAACACTCCCTCACAAAGCTTGGCAAGTTACAACTAATTGATCAACAAAATGTACAATCAAACCAGTTTGCACAAAAATTATTAACATAAGCATACTTAAAACATAAGTGAAAAATAAAACTCAAAACATGTGTTCTCAAAGGTATTATAAAAGAAAATTTATAATTTATGCACACTTGTAGGATGCACAAAACTACACATAGAAACTTTTCACATAATAAGACTTGTGTGAACCAAAGATTTACATGCAAATAAATAAATTTTACACTCCTAGACTTAGATTATTTTCCTAATCTAACATGTTTTTGGTTTATGCAAGATTGCACGTGAACTTGAATGTGCATGCATAATATATTATTACTAAAGTGTAAATATATTGATCTATACTTAAGGATATTTTTTTGAGAAAATATTAACACAATGATACCTTTGGTTTAGCTACAACCACATCAAATCCAAAATATTTAAAATATGCATGCACTCAACATATTCTTATTATTCTTGGATATATTCTTCATCGAACTCATACTATGCATCTCATTATTTTTATTCACCCAATAATTGTGGTGTATATATGACATCCATCATGAACTTTTCTCTTGGTTTTGGATTGGTAGCTAGTCTTGTCCTTGTTTTGGGTGTCATATTTGATTTATCTATGAATTATACAAATTTAATCTCCTTAAGTTGTGGAATAATTTATAGATTTACTCATTTACAAAATCTTATTATATTTTAGTGTCTTATTCTCATTGTGATTTTTTCTTCTTGAATATGTTTTAAAAACTTGGAGATGTGATAATGTCATTTCTTCAACAATTAAGAGAAATTTATCAAAGGATAATTATTTTTCATCTCATCTTAGAGTCTAAATGAATCAACCTTCAATCTATCCTTTTTATAAATGTTTCTCCTTTTACCCATTCCAAATATGTGGTTAATTTTATTAGTTCAATAATTGGTATCATACAACTTTTGCATGATGATTTAATAGATGAAAACCACCTATCTCATATCAAAACATCACATATCTTACATATATTCATTACAATCCTTTAGTTGTAACATGGATATGATGATTTATTTAATTCAATTTAATATAATGTGGTGTTTTTGGGTGTAGGTTATTTTGAGTAAAACTCCCTAATGTATCACAATATCTCAAGGATAGAAATATGAGTGTTGTCCTTTTATATTATATGTGAATGTGTTGAGTTATGAAACAAATATTTAAGTAAATGTACTAAAAATTTCTCTTATGTGGAAAAAATAAATCCTTTTATGTGTAACATGCATTGATTAAATTTGGATCCCTTCATAAAATATTATAAGCAAAACATACCATAGTATGTCAATGTAATAAGAAAGGGATTTGTTTTATTTGTAAAATGATATAGACTAAAGCATAAATGAAAATTTTATGAAAATGTTCCCTTGGGGTCACGTACCATGTAAGGGCCCTGAGTGAAAACATGAGTCATATGCCTTGTGTGGGACAAAAATTTCACAAAGTGAATAAGTATGCAAAAATATGTTAAACAAGGGTACATGTGAAGGTATTTAATGTTTTATGTGGATTTCCTCCTTTTATAGGTGGATTTAAAGGATAAATTTAGAAATTAAATGGGTTCAAATTATAACAATTATTAATGGAGATGAGGAACTCAAAACTTGGACTATAATCTATGTGACCTCGACCTTCTCAAAGATTTGGGTGTAATGTGTCATAATAGTAACCATATACATATCTATTGTGATGTATTTCACATTTTTATTGTATTTGTGTGATTAGTTTTTTTAATCTCATCTAACTAATAAAATAGAAAGTGTTGGCCCAAATTTGGATAGCATTGGTATATAAAGAGAATGGGTAGGCATAATAAGGTTATCTCTAGTAATTTATACATCATTAATGTAATTCCATGAGTCATTAAGTATGAATGGGTATTTAATAAGAATGGAATTATGCATTCATATAAATTAAACTATTAAGATGTAAACATGTAGAAAACACCATGTTTTATGTAGTTTCCATTGATATGGTATTAATAATATCAACTCCCTATCTCTAATAGTATTCAAAAGAATATAATATTCATCATTTAGTTCCATGAATTCATTATTAAGAATACATAGCCACTATTGAACATTATCATTTATTTTAAAGACAAATTGGTTCACTGATTCACTTATATATGCTTAGTTTGATTCTCTCAACCAATGAATAGATGGAAAAATTTCTCATCACTATGGCAATATTATGTTTGTGTATCCTTTATACTTTGGTGATAATTTTTAATGTGAAGTTTTCATGTGTGTGTACTTGTAATTCAATGCTCTTATGCGTTTACTTACACTTTGGTGTTGATATGACTATTCCTAATATTACATTGATTATGGTATGAAAATGCATGGGTTGATAATTGATATTAGAAGTATCAAAATGTGTTAACATGATAAGAAATCACGAGAATCATGAAAAAATATTAGTAATCGTGTAAGACTAGTTCACCTCAATTAGAGAAAACAATTCTAATGGGTGCCAACTTTCCTAATTGGCCATATTTTATAAAGTGATTCTAACTGATGTTACCTTATTGTATCTAATTAAATTATATAAATACATATTTACTAGAGTGAACTGGAGAATTTAAAGAATGTTTTCAGTGATCTAATTACATGGACCGAATTAGATAACTATAGGTGATTGGGTAAAATTGCCCCAATTTTACCTAACTTGTCCGATTGGAATGTGATTAGGATAATTAATTAGATCTAAACATGGATGAGATGTGAAATTGGGGGTAATAGACCCAATTTACATTGAATAGTTATAATCATTTGTCTAATAGAACTTCAATTAGAGAAACTAGGTCAATCGAAGAAATAATTTTCCTTATTACCCATATTTCCTCCGATTAGATAAAAAAAAAAAAATGATGAGGGAAATTTTCCCAAATATTATTTCAGTTGATTATATATAATCGATTAATGTTACTTAAAATGGGTTTAAGAAAATATTGAGACAAATTGACCCTAATAATTGTGAACATGTTAAACTTTTTCAATAGCTAACTAAAATAGACTAACACCTAGTAGTCTAGAGCTAAGCTCAAATTTGTAAATTTTTCATAGAACCATCAAGATCATAGCTTATTGAAATGCCTATAATGAATTAACATGAAAATTTTCATCTAATTACAACATTTCTACTTATTATATGATTGCATTCTAAAAATGGACCTAAGAAGATCACAAACAATCAAATTAGATGTTGTTACTTCAATATGGTGAAGAGATCTCTCTAAAATGGCTACAAGGCCATGTTTAGATCTTTTCTTACTAAAAAAGCTTGAAGAAATGGATGCAAATGATAGTGCAAGATATTACATTAATGGAGTAAAGATATTGATCATATGTTTGATATGGTAATACTATTCAAAGTATGGTGTAAGGTGTGAAGGTAGGAGCTTGGTCCTTTTTATAGCTTTCTATTTAGGGAAAGCTTGAATCTCAATGAATGTGGAATAAAGAATAAAGTAGATTTATACTAATTAACCATGATTAGATTATTTAACTAGTGGGTTAGCAACTCATGGGAGTTGGAGGTGCTTTAATTAATCAATCAAGATTAATTAATAGGCTAGAATAAGCTTTTTAGCTATTTAGAGGTGATTTAGAAAGGAATTCGATATGATTTTAAGAATTTGAAAGTGGGATTTAGTCAATAAATTGTAGTGCCCACTTCCCTTTGACATTTTTAGATATTGATTTTGATACTATTGATTGTATTATGGACACTATTATGTTTTATTTCAGTATGATGGTTAGATGTTAGATCATGGATTATTATTGAGCTGGATTCAGTTACTATGCATGATGATTACTAGAGACATTTTTATACGTGGTTGATGATATACTGTTTGACATGGACATATTATGGATGTTGATTTGGACTTGTGACATTGGATATTTTGAGTAGACCTAGTATGGTAGATTATTGATAATGATATAGTTGATTATTTAATTAAAAATGATAATGTTGAATTCTTGATATTGTTGTGATTCATGTGTTTAGATGATTTTGAAATGTTGTTTATATCATTTTGGATGTTCTGATACAGCCACGAGGCTGAAGGAGGTATTTACATTTTGAAGGTTAAAAATCACAACAATGTCAGGGGACTGGAGATTAACCATATTGAAATTTCAGGTGAATTCAACAAGGTCACCATGGTAATCGTATTATTTATATGTGTTGAGTTTTGCTAGGATTTCTGTGGGGGTGGGGAATTTCCATTATATGTGACCATGGGATATGTGTTTTAATTATGTGTTCTTTTTAATTATTGTTGTATGTATTTTTCTTAGTAATGTGTTCCTTCTTTTAGTTAATTTAAATGTGATAGTTTTAATGTGAGAGTCATATAGTTAAACTTTATTTAAATTAAATTGGGATATGGAATGTAATTAATAAATTTGTTGATTTTAAATATTAATGTGGGAAGAGTGTGTAAGTTGATGTTGTAAGAATGTGTAAGAAATTTGTAAGAGCATGTAAGAAAGATTTTGGAGTGATAAACACTTCATCTCCTTAGGAATTCGAATTTGTCCTTGGAGGCTTGTGGGATAAGTTAAACTTGTCCCACACCTCTTAAAATGATCCACCAACCATGCATATGGTTTGGAGGTTAAATTTAGGAATTTATAATGCATTTTGAAGTGACAATATGTAAGTTTTAATTGCACTTCCCTTACATATTTTAATTCAGTCCTTTTGGAGTATGGGTTGTTTGGAGTATGTAAGTAATTTTGTCATTTTTATTTATTGTGATTTGGTGATTGATGTTGACTTCCTCTTGGGGTTGAGGAAGAATGATGTGGTATCCCACATGGATCCACATCATCCTCTTCTCTTCCCTCTGCTATAAAAGTGAAACTCCTTGCTTGTTTATGGTTGAAACTTTGTTTTTTCCTCTTGGGGTGCATTTTTTGTTGTTGTTTTGGAGCTTGTTGTGGAGGAAGCTTGGATTATTTTTGCATGCTTATACTTTTTTGGTTTTGGACTGCACTTTGACATTGTGGAAAGCTTGTGAGCTTGGAACAAACTCCATTATGGAGAGGTAGGCATCTTGAGCTATGTTTTAAATGTTTTCCTTCTCTTGCATGCATGTTTAAATGGTGTTTGTGCTTGTGTTCTTGGCTGGTTGGGTAGATTGCTTAGGGCATGGTGTAGGAGAAGGATATAGGGAATTCATATGGGGGGGTGTAAGGGATTTCCAATGGAACTATTTTATTGTGGAAGGATTTTTGGTTTGGGATCCCCTTGGAAAGGAAATTGCTTGCATTTCTTACTTTTGGGGGCATAAGGGATAAACTTTGGGGGCATAAGGAGGGGTTGGGAGATATAAGGTTTATGGGTTTTGATGTGGTTAATGGTGGTATGATTTTTGGTGGATGCCCAATTCTAAATTGGGAGGCATAAGGAGTTACCCATAGTTCTTTCTCTTGTTGGCTTGCTTGATCAAGCCTATGTGTTGTATGAATAATTCCAAATGCAGTTGGGAATTGTTGTCTTGTTTGGACTATGTATTTTATTGTTTTATGCATGTGATTTCAGCCTTAGGAAATTTTTTAGAAATTTTGGATGCTGGGAAAATTTTGACTTTTCCCTCAGCTAGCCCGCAGCCAATCAGAGGGCGCCATGTGTCCTCTAGGGGCTGAGGCGGAGGCGCAGATTAATTTTAACCCTTAAACTTTATTGAAATTTTTGGAAAATTTTCACTTTTCCCTCTGCCAACTTGTAGCCAATCAGAGGCTGCCATGTGTCCTCATGAGGTAGTGGCGGAGGCGCAACAACTTTTTTCCCTTTGATTTTTTTGAAAATTTTGGAAAAATTCCATTTCTCCCTTCCGGCCCATAGCTAATCAGAGGGTGCCACGTGGCACCTTGGGGGTGGCAGTGGAGGTTTGGGAAAAAAATTTATTTTGCGCCGCATGGTGAAAAATTTCAAAATCCACCCCATGACCTACCAAAGGAGTTTTCCCCTCCTTTTGACATGTGTCCCCCTTGGGGAAAATTCGATCCCAAAACTCTGTTGGACCATATCTTAAGTTCCCGAAGGAGTTAGGAGGACTTATTTATATCACCGAAAAGGTGAGAAAATTTCATATCCAATGGGAATGGTTGAGGAATTTTTGGAATCATTAAGTATGAGAAAAATGTAGTTGAAACTCTGATCCTATTAGAGAGTGGGTATAGGGGTAGATTTCTCCCTGAAACTAACTAGAACATGTAACCCTAAAATTTGAACCTTGTGAACTTGATATAAGTAAATAAAGGAAATTTGTGTTTTGGTAAATAGGTTTTGTTCCAAAACCTACCAATGGTAGACTGATGTCTTGTAACCTGGTTGTAGATACTTCTAATAAAAAAAATTATCCCATAATTTTTCTAGCTAACCCTAGGTTGTTTCTTTGGTCTCAAGTGGTTGTTTAAATGGGCATCACAAAAATAGTTTATTGATTAAACACATTGTTAAAAAGGCTTAATTAAATAATAATAGTTAATTAATTGATTTAAAGAGGATTATAACCAATGAAGTGTCGTTAATTGGCATATGGAATGTGATAAAGGCTAGTTAATTAATGAAGTGTTGTTAATTGAAAAAAATAGAATGAAACGTTAATTAATTATTGAAAATTACTAATTATAATGGAAATGATGAGATAGAGGATAATTGGTACCACTTTAGCATTAAAACTATGTAAGTAGATTTTAGGTGTCTACATTTGCCCCTCTTTGAGGTGGCGTAAGTGATGCCACTTCAAAGATAATAGAAAAGTATAAACATGTAAATGTTAAAGAAAAATTAGTAGAATGAAGGATGCCCCTCAAGTTTCGATGGGGTGATAGAAGAAGTCAATCGATGATCAAAAATATGAAGGAAATGGATAGAAGAATTTAGATGGAAGAAAATCTTCTAGTAATGAGAATTGATAAATGAAAATGGAAATAACTTGTGCATCCAGCTCGTTTAATAAAAAAATTTGTTTCATCACTTTTATTAAATGATCAACATCATCGGCCCTTATTAAAATGTACACATACAAAAAAAGTGTAAAATAACATGTAAAGCTATAATACTAACATTTTTTCATTGCTAAAAATGCTTAACTCCATGCAACATACATAATGCAATGAAATATGAGAAAGTAAACAAGCTAACATGATAGGGAAACAAGTACAAACACACATACTCAAACAAATAACACTCAAGACAGTTGTACTAATGTTTTTGTTATCAAGTTTTAGTTCTTGAATGTTTGTGTATAACAAGGGTTAAAAATGGTGCCCCAAGAAATGATACATATTAGGTGAATAATGGAGGAAATAGGGGTCCTATGAAAAATAATTCTTGTGTTATGAAATAGTACCAGGAAACTCATTGTGCCATGATAGTACAGACATAGCAAGCAAATCAAATTTGTTAATGGAGGTAGATCAAAATGAATCACAAGTCATTGTGCGAGAACAAGTGAGAACCTAAGAAATATGTTTTATAGGAAGAATTTAAATTTTTTAGGAAAATTTACTTGATACTGAGCTTCATTGTGTGCATTTTGTTAACCAAGTTTTCCAAAAAAAAATTGAATTTTACAATTTTTGGATTTTGAAAGTTTTTTTTTGGATTTTTTTATAAAATTTTAGATTTTTAAATTTTCCAAGAAGAAAATGATTTATAAGAATGAAAATATCATGGGACATCTCCAAATAATATTGGAAAGAAAAAATATGCCCCAAGTAGCAGAAAGGGTCACAAGAAGAAAAAACATGCCCCAACGTAGTGAAAATGGGTGAAAAAATGACTATTTATTAAAAATAATCATCGCGATGAGTGCTAGAAGAATAAAATTGGTCCTATAGAACTTAGGGGGTAAGATACATAGTGAATTCAGGTCACCATGGCTATAAATAGTAGGGTGGGAGGGTAAAAATTCATCACAGCGAGTTATTGTTACCCTACCCTTTTCAATTTTTGAGAGGATTTTACGGACTGCGAGAGAGAAATGGTGCAAGTTCAGGACCATATGCACCATGTAGACATAGTTCAAGACTATATGAGGATTTTTGGGGATGGCCCATAAGTACATAAAGAAAAAAATTCAATTTTTAAGCTTATTTATTATCATTTATTACACCTAGAAAAATGCACGACAATGTTAGCGTGTCCCTTGGGGCACATGAGCATGGTTAGGGGTGCATACACATGAAGATGGCATGTATGCGAGAAGATTTATGTGTGGAGGTATTGTATACATAAAAATAGAGGCATATCCATTGAACTAATAATGGGGGTTATCGGGGGTGCATCTACGTGAAAATATAAGCATTGTTGTGAAAATGAGGGTATTAGCAATAGGGTGTGCTAACACCAAAATGGGTGTGCTAGCACTAAAATCTAAATGCTAGTATGAATGGTCAGTTTTGTATGAATTTTAGAAGAATTTAGGAGATTTGTAGAAGAAGTTAGTGATGAATAGAGGAAATTAGATGATGTGTTCTAGAAGAAATAATGTTAATAAGTGGTTTGCCTAATCTTGCATATTAGCTTACCCAGATTAGAGATTACTCTAAATGCCATGGGTCTTTCACACGTGGTTCACATGCCACATATTACACTAGACCACAAACTTCTCACGCCCTTAGAAAAGAGATGGTGAAGTGAAATCTAGACTTTTAGATTTGTGACCGGTGAGATGAGTATCACATTTGAGGATGTTTAGCGCATACTAAGAGTGCCTATCTAGGGCTGATTGATTACATATGATAACAACCATGACCATATTTTTAGTGCATTATGGAGATGTTTGGATTAGCTTGACATACCTTGCTGGGTCATTTCACTTGACTTTTATAGATGTTTTTTTGATCGCTGTCTCACATGGGTATTGGGTTACCTAATGGCTCTTATCAGCAGCATCCTACTACCCGACAAGACTAGAGTGTGCTTTTCTCTGGGTCGATCAGGGTGATACACAATTTCATTAGTGGAGAGGTTTATTTTTGGTCCAGTTCTTATCATCCCACTTGTATTCAAACCTACATTTGATAACATACCATGTTTAGAAGACATTGGCCTAGCTACATTATTCTGAGATATGCACATGGTATCATATTGCCATAGCGCAACCATTAAGAGTGTTGCGAGTTAGTCTCCGAAAATCCATATAGTATGGGTTGGGTGCTTATTGGTGATGAAATTCATGGACATACTAGGGACACAACATATTATAGGTGGACATTAGATGACATACAACTTTGTGTGGTTACATGGAGCCCGTATAGATTATATCGGTGGCCGAGGATGTTGTAGAGCTCATCACAACATAGGTTAACTATTTTATCATTGGTAGCATGGGACTATATCATTGAGTGGTATAGATTCTAGAGAAAGTTAGGTCATACCTATGGGATTCCTGGAGATGATATGTGGTATGGGCATAGGTCCAAAGATACCTTTGACATTAGCCCATAGATTATTCCATGAAGAGGTCGAGACAGCTTTCGACAGGTGGTCCCACATCCTTGGGTTATGCAGCCATAGATAGTGGATCCTGGGATACTAGATAATATGTAACATAGTATGCGCTAGTGTTATCACATATCCTCACTATACCATAAGAAACTATACAACTCAAGATTATAGTAGCAACATAGGGCTTACAGTCGGGGCTCTTAGAGTACAAGCACAAGCATGGGGAAGATCCTCGGGCATGGGGCCAAGGTCGATTGGGTGAAGATATATAGGTGCCACATTTGGGTCTTCCATAGGGACATACACCATAAGTTCCCTAGGTTCCAATATAAGTACCATTACGATGAGGTTCCACAGTACCCCAGTTTCATTACAAGTACCATTATCACCTCCACATGTATTGAGTTCACCACATAGTCCTCTCGAGGGATGGATGGGATGGAGGAGATGGGGAGATTGATATGGTTGGGATGGATGGGCATCCCCACCACACACGGTGTAGTGGGGGGATAAAAGATAGAATACATGTTGCCACAAGGATCTCTACCAAGGCATGATTCTTAGAGTTAAGGTGATCTAGATACCTTTATGTAGTAGTTATAGTAGGTGATAACATAGTAGGATAAAGTCACTGTTAAGAGGGATAAACTAGCTTCTAAGAGATTACAATGGATGACAAAGAGGACACAAAGTCCTAGGCTAATATATCCAAGCTTATAAGAGAGTATGATTCTATGTAGCATGTTTTCATGGCATCAGGTGCACATGACTTAGTTATGGATTTGGTTACAATTAGTGGCGATGTTGTATATGAAAGGGATTTATACCATGGGTATGTTCCAAAGGAACAGAGAGCTATTCCATTCAACATGCTACCTAGCAGTAGTTTAGGATAGATCTCAGAGGACATCATGATCTATTAGATTGGTATAGTATCCATCTCCTCACCATGGAGGATCAGTATAATAGGGCTCAATGTAGTAGAGTGAAACACCACATAAAATATCGTCTCAATAGATTCCTCCACATGGCACTAGGCTAGATAGTCACGGGCATAAGAGAGAGTCATGGTTGACTCATTATATTATACTGGATGTATATTTTTTATTTATGCCTTTTGATGAAGGAAATTTTTTGTACGGATGAACTATGCATTTTTTTGGTTATGCCTCGATATGAAGGAACATTTTTATCCATACCCATGATGACTTATTGTATCGATGTATATCAAGACACATTGTTTTATACATAGACATTTGATATTTATAGATATATGATGATGATGGATTGTATTTAATTTATCACATTTTGTGTTATGAGATAGCATGTTTATTCCACATTTTTACTATGGTCTATGTTTGAGGGGGATATAAGGTGATCCCTCTTTCCCATCTTGGTGATATCATATGATGTTATCTTAGCATACATGTTTAATTTTTAGTTTCATGATGATGTATCTTAGCATTTATTGATATATGATGTATATATGTGATGATAAATTAGAATCATGATGAGATGACAAAAAATGTACAAGAAAACAACAAACACAAGTTAATCAAATCTAATCAAAGAAACACAACTATATACAAGTATGCAAGATAAAAATGAACTCTATGCACTTCACAATAGATTAAAGCAAAACTTAATCTGGGAAAGAAAATTAATCTAATTTACAACACACAATACAAAGAAGAAACACAACAAAACTATGTATAATCAAACAAATAAAGTAAGAAAACTACTACTTTGTTTTTGTAGGATAGTTTGCGAAATATTTGACATTTTTTTCTCGTATCATCTCAAGACAATGTTATATTTTTTTGAGTTATCTACAAAAATTTTTTGAATTTTTTTATTTTAAAAACTAACATATTTGAATTTTTGGGGATTTTTAAAAAGTTATACACATGATTTTGTGATTTTTGAGAAGCTTTCTAAAACTCTTTGTAAGAAAATAAAGAAACATGGATGACCCTAGCAATAGATAGGATATGTAAAAAGGGCGAGAATGTCATGCGTATGTTAAAGAATCGATGATACAAATTTTCCCCCAGCATTAGATGGGAATGTAAAAAGGAAAAATCTTCACACAAAGAAGTTAGATCAGGGCCAATATGGATAGGTTCAACATGACAATGAACTAAAACCAATTAAGTGCTAGGAAGGAGCAAACATGCCCCTAGTGTGTGGACAAGAAACACATGATAGAAAAGAAGTAGAAGTTTTTTTATTAAAAGGGGACAAATATTCCGTAAACATGGTAGAAAGGAAATATTATACACATAGATGTTTTGAATGAAGAAGAAGAAGAATGTGAATTCCATGTAAGGAAATAGAAAATGCTACTAGAAGTCTCTCGATGAAAAAGTGATTAGCCCAAGGCATAAAACATGAAACAAGATAGATACTAAAGAAAGAGTTTGAACAAGCTCCAAAAAAAAACTTGATAATATACTAATCCTATTAGCTCATCGAGATCTAGTGTGTGGAGATTTATTACCTCTTGAAGGAAAGATTTGATAGACAACAAGTGAAGACACCTTAGCCAATGTGTAGGAATGATTTATTTTCAAAGTTGATTTGTGAATGGAGGGTGGAAGGAGAGTCACGAATTGCTTCGTTGTCATCCAGATGTCCATAGCCCGATGAATATTTATTTGATTCTAATGTAACAATTCTCTATTACCAGTCAGGACTTCTATAGCCCCTGTAGAGAGATATTATAAATACCCCAAAAGAGAGTTATATATCAATTTTTTTTTTTATTTTTATTTTTGATTGATGTTTTTTTAATAAAAATTATTTCATCTCTCTTGATTTTTTTATAAGGGGTTAAGAATCACTTATGGCTTGATGGAAGGATGTGGAAGTGATTGTGATGATGACATTGGCTAGTTTTAACAAATATGCCCAAAAGTTATTTGCAACAAGTTTATTAGATGCAAATAGTGATATGATCTCTAAGAGGTTAGTCGTTCTTTAATTTACTAAGGTGATGAAATACCAAGCTCAAATGGATACCATAGAGATAAATGTCACAAAATGTGTGCGCTAACCAAAATATAATAAAAAGGATGAAAATGGTGGATGAATTAAGGAGGAATAACAATAAAGGGAATAAAGAACATCCATGTGTATGTAATACCTGATTGCAATGTTTGATCTTTGTACCTTTGATTAATAATGTTTTCTCATTTTTTATATTTTTGAAATTGGGATCAACAATGTCACTCGGTGTGATAAGATCAAATAACAATGTTTGTGATTTCCATGATAAGGAATACGGCATGTTTTCTTATCAAGAGTCATATTTTCTCCGATCTCAATGATTGCAGTGAGCTCATACTAAACAAATGATTGGAACTTATCTTGAAACATGGATTTCATATGTGGGAGCTTGAGTTCCCTATCCAGAGGTTTATGCACTTTATGCCATACTTGATGGTTATGTTGGTGTGAATTCTTGAATTATATTTGATTCTAAACTTTATGATCATTTAAATTTTTTGGATATTTGGACCTCTTCAAAGTTTTTATCTTAGCTTGATGATGAAACTATTTGGGTTTCTAATAAGATAATATTTAACTTTTCTTATCACAATAAGTGGGAGAAGAAAGTGGATATTGAAAATTGATGTGAGAAATGATGGTGAGATTTATAATCATTAATAGAAGGATAATGTGATGGACGCAGAGGATATGTTTCAATAATTGAAGAGGATGGGCTACCAAGAGGTGTCCCATAGACTGAAGATAAAGGGCTACTAGGATGTGGCCCTAAGATGGAAGATGAAGGGCTACCTGGAGGTGTCCCATATATAGAAGATGATGGGCTACTAGGATGTGGCCCAAGAATAAAAGATAAAGGGATACTTAGAGAATACCCACCAATAGAAGATGGAGGTCTACTAGGATTTTTCCCAAGAATAGAAGAGAATGGACTACTAAGAGGTGACCCACAAATAGATGATGAAGGGACTAGTTAGAGGTGGCCCACATATAGAAGAAGATGATGGGCTACTAGGTGGTGACCCAAAGTGAGATTGTGATTGAGGAATCATGAGATAAAGAATAACTGGGTGATGAAAAGATAGGCCACAGATCAATGCTATACCCATGAATTTCATCATGTAATAAAGAGTGTGAAGATGCAAGAAAAAGAGGAGGATCAATTTCGATGATCCTAGGATCTTCCTCTTTCTCCTAAAAAAGCAATCAACCTCTTCCCCACAATATGAAAACATATTAAGGTCTAAAGAGAATCCTTACATTTAATTCTTTATGGGAATGTCATCGTGTACCCCCATAAGTTCTTTGATTTCTTCTTCATAATGAAATAAATATATCGGTATGGGTTGTTTTTCTTTAATCATAATATGTTAATTAGAAGAAAGGGGTTCAGATGGTGTGGAATACTTAGAAGATGATTACTCAAGAGACAAATTATGTTTGGATTTAGATGTCTCGTGAGTGGAAGAAGATGTAGATATGAAATTGGTTGGCATTGGCTTTCCTAGAAGATGACATAATGCCAGAAAATAAATTAGAATGAGTCAAAATTCTGTGGATTGTGATGTAGGAGTCGACTTGGATGATTGATTAGAAGGACTTTGAGTTGCACAAATATTCAAAGGAGGAATATGTTGTTGAGGTGACTGATAAGGAGGGTCCTGTGAAGAAAGGGAGGACCATGACTTAGGAGTTGAACTAGAGGAATAGTTCATATTAGAATCTTTAGAATACTGAGGGGAATCAAAAGAATAGTTTGGATTAGAACTATCTGAATCATACCACCAACTATGAGATGAAGGTGGGGAAAGAGGTAGTAAAATGGGTTCTTGTATGATGGAAAAGTGACATGCGAGCATGAGAATCTACAAGTAACTCTTCCTCACACCTGACCTCCTGAGGTCGTGCCGAGATAGCCAGTGGAGATGGAATACACACGGGATGCAAATAAGCTAGTTAGGTAATATTATTTCTTCAACACACAATCACGGGATCTACGAATCTAAGGAAAAGAAGGCCCTCCTAACCTGAACCTGTGTGATAGATTGTTTGGCAAGAATAGTTGCTCGAAGGCTCCAATCAATATTGAGCTCTGCCATGATCCGATCTATGGGTTATGGAATACATGGAAGATGACCTATGGGTGCTTCGTATATACCTCCCGACAAGGTCATGAAAATGGAATGGCTAAATGTGTAGTGGATCTTTTGGTGCTTTATGGATGATTCTCTGGTCTAGTCCAGAAATATTTAGCTTGGTTAGTTGTTACATTTAATAATGATAGTTGTGTGATGATGTCTGGTGGGAGTGGAGAGGACCTAAATACTAATGTTCACAAACTAGCATCAATGTTGGTTTGACTTGTAGGCCCGTTGGGTTGTGGGACCTGTGGATCACAACCATAAGTTTGTGGTTGTTGTGGACCTCCTATGGTCATATGAAGAGTCAACCCCTTAGTCCGAGTATCTAGTAGTCATATGCCTTTTCAGCCTCTACGTTTAGAACTAGAAGTTGCATGATTTTCTTAGAGTACCTAATAGGTGTTCTAGCAACTTGGATATGTAAGCTAGTGTCTATATCAACGAGGAGGTCTCCTGCGTTTGGATGTGGGACTAGTGGATCACAACCAAATGTTTGCTCTCTTTCAGGTCCTTCTATAGTCATATGGATATCTATCAAGGTAGTCTATAATTTTTTTGATTTGACCAGAACATGTGTGCTTTGTCGTCTTCTATGTTTAATACTCTTAGTTGTGCGCTGATTTCTTGTAGGTCTGTTGTTGCTCGGAAGACCTGAATTATGATATTTTGATCTATGTCAATTATTGCTACAACAATATTTGGTTGAGGCATGATTGGCTCAAAAATGTATTCCCTAAGCTCCCTAGGTCTCATGATTGTCATACAAGATCAATATAAGCCTAACTGAAATGAAATAAACTAACTATGCAAGATATATCTACAACATATATATATATATATATATATATATATATTCCTCTATTTTTGTATTTTTATAGAATTGAAAGAGCAACTAATCTAATACATTCAGAAAATGAAAACTAATCTAACAAAAAAATTAAAACAAACAAGGTAGCTCGGTGTAGCTACTTGTCATGTCATGCGATTGTGAGTTTTATCCTAAATAACTAGATAGCTAATTAACTTAATTAAAAGATTATCGATCCTACCTCGAAGTGAGGAATGAATCATAGCTTCTCAAAAACTATCAATCCCCATAGCTTCCCTGGCAATATCAAAAATGAAACTTAACTGAAATGAAATATTTCACTACTCTATTTGATATGTTTTAACTAGAACTTTGACAGATAAAACCTAGAATTTGCATAACAGTGGTGAATCCAGTAGTGTATGATTTTGTCCCCTTAGAATGATCTCCTCATTCCTTCATGTTCACGTGAGTCCAGAAGAGTGTGTATATGCTAGCATCAATAGAAGAAGGTATTTTGAACAATGGTAGCTTTGGATATAGACTGAATATAATGCGAGTAGGAGAGGGATAGTGCAAGTGAAAGAGCTTGGCGTATGCAATTCCTAGCGGGATTTACAACACAAGTGTACCGAGAGATTCTAGAATCTACCTTCTATGAAAAACACCACCTACAACTCTAATGGATTTAACTTATAAATGACACTATTCTCGCTCTAAACTAATTTTCATGAACATCAATGAACAAGACTAAAGCAAGAAGATCGAATGGCTTCCAACAAAGAAAGGAAAACTAGCATGGATGAAAACATGAAAAAAAAATGATCTCTAAACAAGGAATTGAAAGACTAAATAATGGAAATGATAAGTTGAGGGGACATTTACTTGAAAACAAGCTGGATACTTATAGATTTCACATTCACCCAAAGGTAATTCCCATTAGAACTCTTTTACCATTAAACAATGAAGAAACACTATTCCAGGGGACATAAAACATTAATACGAGCCAAGGTAGTTGAGAAAATCTGGTGAAAGTTGAAAAATTATGCAAGTCGTGATCAAAGGAGCATGCTGGAAAATGTGTGAAGGACCGCCGCCCTAAGCAGGGTGGTGGTTACAGGACCGCCACCCTAGTAGGGTGGCGTTTCATCACTAAAGGGAAAAAGGTGTTAAAAAGGGGGCGAGGGATAAAACAAAGCACAAGGAACTTGGACAAAGCATTTGGGATGCTAACATATACTTCGTGAGCTTCTCTAGACCCCAAACACCTTACGAGGTGACCTGTATCATCATTGGGGCATGTGTGACATCGTTCTGGCAGCATAGTACCCTACAATTTTGTGTATGTATAGTTCTCTAGCATGAATAACCAAATGAGGTTTGTTTGTGGTGGGCATCCTTTGATGGGAATGCCAAAACCTAGGTTCCTTATTTTTATAAATGTGAGGAAACATGTGATAGTTAGTCATTGTTGGCCTCACTGGTCTGAATTCCTAGACCTAGATAGTGTGATTGAACTCCTTTAAATGGAAGAAAGTCCTATGTATATTTGGACAACATAACGACAACCAAATAGATTTTTAAAAATATTGGGATGCTTGTATGATTTTCCTGAAGGGAATAGAAGGAAAACAGAAATCACAATGACACAATTTTGACAATCCAACAAGGTTTGGATGAAAGGTTTGAAAGTATAAATGTCAAAATGGTTGATCAAAATTTATCAACACAAAGGATACCTTTCCAATGTTCAATTCGATTTAATATTTTTTGGATAGGAAATGTTTTTTCCAAGGTTTGAAACATGTATATATTTACTACAATGAACCTAGGTAAAAACAAAGGGATTGGACCCTAAATTTCGATACCCTACCCTTGTGATAGGGGGACAAATAAACAAGGTTTCTCTAAGGTTGTTTTAAAATTTACCCTAGGTAAAACCAAGTGGCGTAACAACAAGTCATCACAAAGAATGTCAATCAAAGAATGGAAACAATTACAAAGGCATGGTGTAACAAGGACACAAATGAATAAAGAATGACATACTTACTAAAATATGTATATAAATAAGTATCTAGGACACAATGATCAAGTACAAGACTATGATCCAATCACAAAAAAATTACTCCCTACGTTTTCAAGTATAGGTTTAGTATTAATTGTGACAAGACAATATCACCACTTAGTTCAAGTTTAAAATAAATGAGACCGAAATACTAAGAAGGTGTTGACATGATCTCCCAACAAGGTATACTAAAACAAGTTTTAGATAAAAACAAATTCCAAGTTATGAAAAAGGAGGCTACAAATGTGAGCAACGTGACAACACTATTTGGACACGTTAATCAAGCTTTATGGAAAAATCAAGATTTTAGTATCAAAATGATGTTACCACAATGCAAGTAGAGTAATGAATTTTTTTCAAAACTCAAGGCAATGTTAGGATCAAAACCAAGTGTAAGTATAACAAGATTTTTTATTTATGTGAGTAGTGTAACAATACAAATTAGAGACTTAGATCAAATTTCACAAAGGAAACAAGACGTAAGTATCAAAACTATATTGATATGAGTGTAAAAAAATCAAAGTAATTCCATGATGATATAACCTAACTCTAATGAATTATTGACATGGGTATCGAGATGATGGCTACCAAAATACAAAGATGTACCAACACACTTTAAATGCTTACTATTGCAGTCGCAATAAGGAAGGACGTAAGTGGGTGTAAAAGTAGTGGAAAAAATATTTTATAGAACTAAATATATATGTTCTCTTTTGTCCCAAAATTAGAAATAAGAAAAAAAAACTATATCAAGTGGTGATGAAAAATACTTGGCGTAACTTTGGCAGAGTTTCGCCTTGTCTTAAGACAAGTGAAAAACTAGGACAAAGTAACACTTTGTAAATTTTATGATGAATAACACTAGGCTCAAACTTTGATGGACTCTCCCCTTGTTCAAAATAACAAGGTTTTGACTCCAAAAGAATTTATTGCTTTGTGAGATATCTTTGGAACATGATGGATAAAGTCAAGTTGGCTCCAAGCCAAAATATTCCTATTAGTTCACTCTCTAGGTGTCACAAACTATCTCTGCAAGTGTGGTTTTCCAAGAAAATTACATTGATTAATCAAGGAGTATCCTTGCTTTAATTTACCCCCTTTGATATAATGAGAAATAAATTATGTTCAGTTTTATCTCACTAGGGTTGTGTGAAGATAATTTTGACGCTAATCTCACAAAGGCGTACTAGTCAATTAGGTAGTGGAGCACTTCCCATTTTGTTCACCATTTCTCTCAAGGTGTGAACTAATTTAGGGTTCTTGGGGTAATCCTCACAATGAGTTTTATGGATTATGCCAAGATACTTCCCCCAGTTCAAAGTGGATGAGCCATAGCTCTTAACCGAAACCTGTAAATACAAAGTGTGTTGAATAATGTGGTGTATTTTTATCTTTCGATTAAGAAATGAGGTTTAGTACACCATTGGCAACCTGTAACACATGTGTAGTTAGAGTTTTTTTAGATCCCAAGTCTTTGACAAGTGTTAGGTCCTATGCACAAATGATTTTAGTAATTTCTAATAGAAAGTGAACCAAAGTTGTTTTTGATTCTCAAGATCATCTAAGGATGCAAGAGAAGAGCATACACAATAATTTTATCCAACTAGATAAATGTAAAGGAAAACTTTAAAATAAAATGAACTTTAAAAAAATCTTAATAAATTGTTCCTTCCCTTAAGCCAAAAATGAAAGATTAAGTTTCCAATTTAACCAAAATGTTAGAAAATGAAAACTAAAAGTTTTTTTTGATTCTCAAGATCACCCTAAGGTGTAAGAGAAGAGCATACAAAAACAGCCTAACTTGTATAAAGCATGGAAACAAAATAATTCATCAAAACTTAATAAAATTTGTTAGAAATCTGATTAGAAATGTTAAAAACCTATAGAAAATAGTTAGGAAAACCTGCAAAAAACATAAACAAAAAAATCAGAAATTGAAACCTCATAATTAGTATCAAAGTTTTGATAGATCACAGTAGCATGGCCCTTGTGATAGTAGTTCTACCAAAAAAAAAGCAGCGCACCTATAGTGACAAGTATGCAGCTCGAGACAAACCTAAACTAAAAACAAACATTTAAACACCCACACAAACCCAGAGAGACACCTAGGCAACCCCGGTGATAGAAACACATCCCTAAACTTAATAGCGAGGGTCCATCACAAAATAAAGATTGGAAGAAGATAGTGCAACACCTACGTGGCGAGAGAGACACCTACTCAAATCTCAGTGACAAGAACGTGAATTAGGGATAGGACACATAGATATAGAAAAATTGCAACAATTACGTGGACAGATAAGCAATAGTGTGGCCCTAGTGACACCAGTGTGACCCTAGTGACACCAGCATGGATTCTTCAATAGTAACACATGACATATGACAAAGAGCGTGAGGTATCATAACACTAGTATAGGCTTCTTAAAGATGATCAAAACATGGAAATTTTTACAAAAAAATTCAAAAAACTCAAAACTTTGTCAATTTGATCCAAATTTGACAACACCTCACCTCCTTTAATCATGTAAAGAGCACAAAAACAAAGAAATCCTAACCAAACTAGTTAAGAAATTTCATATTTATCTAAAAATGCAAAAGAGGGTTAGTAAATCAAAATTTTGAAACTAATCTAAAAAGCTTGAAAATGAATGCAAAGGACAATGGAGTATCTCCCACTGGGTGCACCAAATGTGAACATGTTAAACTTTTGCAATAGCTAACTAAAATAGACTAACACCTAGTAGTCTAGAGCTAAGCTCAAATTTATCATAGAACCATCAAGATCATAGCTTATTGAAATGCCTACAATGAATTAACATGAAATTGTTCATCTAATTACAACATTTCTACTTAGTATATGATTGCATTCTAAAAATGGACCTAAGAAGATCACAAGAAATCAAATTAGATGTTGCTACTTCAATATGGTGAAGAGATCTCACTAAAATGGCTACAAGGCCATGTTTAGATCTTCTCTTACTAACCAAGCTTGAAGAAATGGATGCAAATGATGATGCAAGCTATTCCATTAATGGAGTAAGGCTCTTGATCATATGTTTTATATGATAATACTATTCAAAGTATGGTGTAAGGTGTGAAGGTAGGAGCTTGGTCCTTTTTATAGCTTTCTATTTGGGGAAAGCTTGAATCACAATGAATGTGGGATAAAGGATAAAGTAGATTTAGACTAATTAACCATGATTAGATGATTTAACTAGTGGGTTAGCAACTCATGGGAGTTGGAGGTGCTTTAATTAATCAATAGGATTAATTAATAGGCTAGAATAAGCTTTTTAAGATATTTAGAGGTGATTTAGGAGGAATTTGATATGATTTGAAGCATTTGAAAGTGGGATTTAGCCAATAAAAGGGTTTATTGATTAAATGCATTATTAAAAGGCTTAATTAACTAATAATAGTTAATTAATTGATTTGAAGAGGATTATAACTAACAAAGTGTCGTTAATTGGCATCCGAGAATGTGATAAAGGCTAGTAATTAACAAAGTGTCATTAATTGACAAAAATAGAGGGAAATGTTAGTTAATTAGCGGAAATCACTAATTATAATGGAAATGATGAGATAGAGGATAATTGGTACCACTTTTGCATTAAAAATACGTAAGCAGATTTTAGGTGTCTACAATAATATTTGATTCCTTATTTTTATTAGTGAATCTCTTGAGCCTTCTGTGCCTTTCCCTTTTTCATACATGTGTCTTGGTCAAGTTGTTTTGTCTGGACGAGTGCTAGTTTTGTGGCTAACTAGTTATCCTAGCTTATTTTGTCTTGTGGGTTTTTTGGTCCCCCAAAACCTAACTATTACCTAATCTAAAATATATATATTTGATTCCTTATTTGATATGTAATTACTCAAATAACTTATATCCATTGGGGGAATATGAGATATTGTGAGTAATTGTGAGAAGTAGCCCTACTTGTCCCAATGAAGATGCAATTCACATGAAAAATATGGAAATTATTGAAAATACCTTGTTGTCCCTAAAGAAATAAGTGGAAATGCATGTTCTCAAATTACTTGGTCCCTATCAAGGGACATACAATGATTTTTCATTTTATCTTTAATTCATTATTATTACTTTTTCTTAACATTAGGTACCCACATCTTGAATTAATCGACACTCTTTGTAGTTTATGTGCTTTATACGCATAGAACTTTGATATATTCTCACTTTAGTTGCTTTATATTTTTTTCTTTAAAAGTAAATCATCAAGGCATAAAAACCTTAATTAAACATGTCTCGTTGTTATCTTAATGTACAAGTTTCTCCATAAGTAAAACATCAATTTTTCATTACATGGGCATAGGAATTCCATAATTCAAAAATGATAGACATGGTACATGTTCGGGATAACATTGGAAATAAATGGGGTGGTAAATAAATCTCTTTGGAACAAGATTTCCTGAATATTAAAATGTAGCATTTTACCCCAAGTTGAGTAAATAATATCATACTCGAGAAAGAAGAAAACTGTGTGGGTGGATACATTGTACAAGGATTGTTATCTAAGTTAAAGAGGTCACCCCAGAGTATTTTTTCATATTTGACATTTTTTTCATACATAATGTCTAGAATTAAATATTGAAAAAAAATTCCATGACAACTAAGCCCACACTGAAAATCATGTGAATCGGGTAATGTAAACTTGCCCTCCAACCATTTACAAACTACGTAAGCCCCAACATGACTAGGAGGGATGTATTAAATATATTTTCAAATTTTGTTTCATGTGCAATTAATTTGTTTTAAATAAATTCATGGATTCATTTTGATCCACTTTGAAGGAACGTGTTCTGAGGCCTAAAATGGCTTATTTTTTAGGACTTTGACACCAAATGAACACCCTTGAAGATGAACCAAGGATAGATAATTCCTCCAAGGAGTGTATGACTGAGATAAAATATCATCATATTAATTTTAGGGAAGTTTTCAAGGTGGAACTATTTTAGGAACAAACTATACAACACCGAGCTACTTATAACATGATGCAGGGAAATGAAAGTAGTGAAAAAGCTAGTGAGATTATTCTAGATGCTACATGAGCCTCAATTAATTTTGTGAAGTGAATAAATACTTATCAAAAATATAATAATTCCTAATTCACATTGGAAAAGGTTTCAGGATATTCTATTCTCCGGATTTTGATATATTGGCCCAACAGTGCAAATGAAGATCCCCAATCCGGTAGAGATTCAAGTGAAAATTCTAGGAGTTATACATAGATTTGAGACCTTATTAAAATCCCATTATTACCTATTTTATTCCCTCTTTAATTAAAATTTGGTCTTTTTATTTTTATTTTCATCATCATTATTTTTAGTGGTAATCACTTTCACCAAAGGCACAAGCTTGAGCAAAATCATAAAAGGGGAAAATTTAAAATTTTAGGAATAATTGGCTCCTAAAACCTATGGTAATGATATTAGCATACCTTTTGGAGTCAAAATTATATAATTTTTTAATATGTAAATCTCATGGATACTTGAGGTGGAAAATCACTATTTGGTGTCTATTTTTGGCATTTGTTGGTGAAGGCGAGGCTTTCGAAAGCATCTAGGTATCATTTTCACACATTTGATGCACTATTTTATAATTGAACTTGTTTAAAATTTGAAATGGGTAAAAATAGCATGACCCAAAGGGAGGATTTCATTTTCAATACTTAAACTCACAATCTCAAGTGTTAGAGCATGTCTTCACCTCACACCCTTTCTCATGAAAAACCTTGCCCTTGGCACATTTTTCCATGTATGATGAATTTTTTAAATTTTCACCTCATAAAAAATATGGTAATGTGTAATAGAACCTCTTGTACCCATTTAGTAATTTTTCACTCACCCCTCAACCCGGGTTAAGCTAGAAGTGACCTAAGGTGGATTTGAAAGTGAATGAACTAAAATGGAGTTACAAGGTGGGTATAAGATAACAATTAGTGAATTTTTGGATCAGTTTTCAAGTTATCATTCCCTCAATTATTTCTCCCTTGATGTTATGTTTTTGAAACTCTTACATAAACCCTCATGCTTAAATCACCTTTTTGTTCATATCTCACAAACCCCTACTCCGATTGCCATGAGATTTGAACTACAAATACCTTGAAAAAACTCCTTTAAGGATATTATTACATGCCCTAAATTATTCCCAATTTAATTTTATACATATCCATGAAATTTCCATTCAAAAATATCCATTTCTCAAATCTACACAATCATGGCAATTGAAATCCCTTGAAAATTGGAGCAAAGGCACATAATGAAAAACGAAAACTTCTGTAAGTGGTTTCATTCGAATACAGGACCGGGAAGACCAATTTATATTTTTAGTGATTATACTTATGATAAAATACTAAAATTATTAATTCTAATAAAAAATTGGATTCATACTCCTCATTTCATTTCCCCATGATCGAGACACTCAAAAATTGGCAAGATTGACAAAACTGGCAAAATTGGCCAAAATAGGGCAATAATGATGGATATTATAAAAATATTAAATGAGTAAAATGAGATAAAATTTGTCATATTTCAATCCTCCAATGGTCTCAGCCCTCACATGAGCTTATCTCTTTGTTTTAAATTCAATTCTCGCATTCTCGATGTGGTGAGCAAAAAGTGCCAAAATAGGAAAATGCCAACTTTTACTGAAGGCCATTTCAATTCATTTCACATGGAATGCATGATAAATTAGAAGATTTAATTGGTTTTGGTTTCATTCTTCTTTCCTTTCTCCAGAATCAAAATTATTTTTTCTCATACTTCACTCGTCATCAGTGCTCCTACAGTGGTAGAGTCAAGATCATGATTGTGTGAACAAAGTGCATCCAATTTCTCCCATATGAATGGTTGATCATGAAGATGTGATAGTGTCTCAAGGATAAAAATTATTTTATAAATAAGTGGATTCATCTTCCAATATTCTCATTTGTCTACTTCTCAAGTTTTCATCACTCATCTTCTCGGTGTATCTAGGTAATGTGCAGAAGTACATCATTTCAAGAGTTCAAAAACGAAAAAGTGTTCAAAACACTTCATCGAGTGCATTGTTATGGAGTATTATCATGGAGCAAAATTTCATCACAGATTTGATCGAGCTTATCTACATTAAGGATAGAGTCATCTTCATCCATTTTTGGAGCACTTCTTCTCTCTTCTCCTCATTCTTCCTCCTCTCTCTCTCTCCCCTCTCTAATTATTTGTTGAACAAATAAATGTAATTTTTCTTATTCACTTAAGTGACTCTAATGGTGAAATTTAAATGTCCTTTTTATTTATATAAATTTGAATTATTATCTCACATACTAGGAAGGAAAATAGTCACAAGTTGAATACAGACATGAAGAGTCATGTGGGGGTAGATGGAGAGTTACAATATAAAGTTATAAATTGAGAGAGCCTCCTCATTTCAAGGGATGTTTAATATTGTTTAATATCTCTCATAACCTCTCTAGAAACAAGTAATAAAATTTCCTCTATTTCTTTTTCTTATGTTTCCTCTCCATCTCAACTATACTCCATGAGCAATGTACTTGTTGAATGTTATACATTAAGACTTTGTGATTTGTGTGTTTTGTTCCTTGTTGATTCTCATTTTTTCTTCTCATTGAATTAGTAAGTAATGTTATAGTTTTGAAACAATAAACTTTTTAACTATTTATTGTGTAAAACCCCCTCTTTGTTATTCTCTTCACACCTTTCCTTCAATCTTTTTCCTCCCTTGTAGTTTCTACAAACACTTTGCCACAAGTGTAGGGAAGTACCCATGTGTGATCCCTGGTTGAAATACCACCCCCAGTTGATAAAATATTGTATATAATTTCCATATTTCAAATAAATAGAGCTTCCCCATTAAATCAAAGGGACATAGTCCCAGAGCGTTGGTGAAATCCCACAATTTTCCCTCACAAAAAATTATTTTTCCATAAAAATATAATGAACATGTTTCTATAGAAATGATAGAAAACTAAGATAAGAGAAACCTCTTGAGAAAGGAAGTTTTAAGGTTGAATTGGTGGATGTAAAATTTCAATAACATCCCCCATTGAAATTTTTGTGGGGTTGGATGAGCTACAAAAAAATTTATTTCCTCTTTTGAAGCAATCAATGTACTTTGGTATAAACTAAGAAATAATTTAATCATGGATTCCCCATCCTCGAGGTGCATAAAAAGGAGGATAAAAACATTTATTTCATTTTCACAAAGAATATAATAAACTAAAAAGTTAATCCAATTATATATATAAATATATATATATATATATACATACATATATATATAACAAGATGTATATGAATTGAATTACTTTATCTAGTATAAAAAATATAGTTATGAATCAAGTCTTCACACATGTGAATGATATTCATGATAGTATTAGTAATAATGACATTAATGGCCTTCATGAAAAGTAATGAGGTGTTTATTATTATTAATCAAATTTTAGTTGATGAAGTATTACATATGAGGTCATTTATTTTTTCAAATGTTATCTAGGAAATAATCATCTTATATGTTTAAAAATTAGATTGCCTATAACATGACATATTATTTTCCTTACAAGGGGCATGCTTAGATGAGTGCCGAGGATTACGGTATCATGTCACCAAACTCATGTTGGATAGTATACTTTTGAGGAATGATTTATTATCCCTTTTAACATAAACAAACCTAAGAAAAACCATATTTTTATTGATGTGGAAGAATATTAAACCCTTTGTCAAGTTTTAATTGCACATAATTCTTGAATCTAAACATCTAAGGGGAAAAATATACATTAAGGTCATGACCTATCTATAAACGTTATATATTTTGAAATTATTAAGAGAAGAAATAATTGGAATGGTGTTATTGGACATTATTAATATCATAGTTTTGGGTAGAATATTATTTGGGGTTCAATGCAAAATCATTATCATATCTACGCATTCTAAATTAAATCATTCCATGCCCTTCGATTTTGGCCAAAAATCCTAATGGAAATGAACCTCATATTTTTCTAAAATAAACTAACTCTTTGGTTGATTATTATACCAATAAAAATCATGTTGTACAACCACTTGAATAATATTTGATGATTGGGGATCATAAGCACGATACATTATTGTTTAGTTTATTTTAACATTTGATGATAACTATTGTGATGTTAGGGAATTTTGGTGAATCTTTATCTAGTAGGTATAGCTCAAGCTTGGGGCATATGACTATGTAAACATTTTCAGAATTCTAAAATAAATGGATTTATTTCAATTCATTGTGCATAGAACCTTTTATCTCTCATTCTCAAAAATTCAATTTGAAATAATCCTTTTTCTAAATCTTTAACACATTCATCTCTATTTGGTAGAACCTATAAACATTGTATCATCCATCATTATATCCATTTTAGGTCTTAATTTCTAATCAGTACCCTAGCATCCTTAGAAATGTAAATCCCTTGTAAACCTACTCTCATCCTTTGTCAATCGCTCACACTGGACCCTACCCAATCTACCACCCCTGGAAGTACCTCATCATCTTTAAATTATCTTATAAGAATATAATATTCATAAGAAGTACTTTAGAACATAAAAATCACATCAACCCAAATAATAAGTCCTTTAGAACACAATAATCACATAAACCTTGATAAATTTTACAAAATATTTCATATATTATAACCCTAAATCATGCACTTTTCTAAGTGGATCATGACCTAGTAGTAAGGCAGACCATATATCAAGATGAATCTAGTTTATCTCATAAGGAATGATTGTTGTGTTAAAATGATTTTGATAATGTAGATCCACTTATATAATTTTAAGTACAAATCCAAAGCTAAAAAGGCCCCACTAAGCAAACCACTAGAGATGTTAATAAAGAGATAAGGAGTACGCTAAATAAAATTTTACAATATACTAATAAATTTACAAAATATATCATATTTCATAGCTTATTGACCCATTTTTAATTCTTTGAAGACTTCAACTATCATTAGCAGTAAACCATCAATCTAATCTAAATTTATGCTTTGTTACTTATGGAGAACATTTTTCTCATTAATATTAGATTAAAACATTATGTTATGTGCCAAAACACCCTACTTTAAATATTAAAGGGTGAAATATCTAATATTGATGTTAGCCTTGTAGATTATAAATGGGTAAAAAATTTAGAAAAGCTTTGTAAAAGCATATAAAAGGGGATGTTTAAATTAACCCAATAAAAGGGATACGTAAAAACCATCATGTGTATTAATTATATGATTATTGTAATGAAAGAATGCGGTGTTTGTAACCATACCTTGGGCATTATAAAATGAGGTGATTTCTCAATGCATGGAGTGGTAATTAAGATATATATATATATATATATATATATATATATATATATAATGAATCATGAATTTAGAGACGTCGAGAGTAGAGCCTAAAACAAGCACCTTGTGAGTGAGATGGGTTACAAAGAGTGTATTTGAGTAGGGGTATATATTACACTCCATATATCCCCAACCTGGGTTTGGTTGTGTATGCTCATGTATTCATGATATAGATTCTTCATTTGCACAAGTGTGACTATACAGGTGTTCTTACTTGACAAGTTTATATATCCATCCATCAAGCACCCCATAGATATGTACTTAAAACCCTCTTGAGTTGTTTAATAAAAATTTAATGCTTAGTTTTCTATTATATACATCTTTACTTTTATACTTACGTTAAATAATTGTATTTTTAATAGTTCATAGAAATATAAATAGTTGGTTATAAACACACCTCAAACACTAATAAAATAGGGTTTTTATTTTTTAAATACGGTGAGTACATAATGCATTAAAAGTTATTATTTCCTTGTAGAATAATTCTCTAACATTTTGGTATCAAAGTTGTTATCTTCCTCCATGTTATCTTATACACTTTTTTTTTTTTTAATTTATCCCTTACTAGACCCTCCTTTACTATTGCAAAACTATAGCTCCTTTTATGGCCTGTATTTAGTGTGACATATCAAATACGATTATTAAGAGAATTGGGTAAGTGGAAACAAGGCATGTATGTGTGCACGGAAGAATGGTGGAACAAGGCACACACGGGAAAGTGAGAATTTAAGACTTATTTGTTTTCGAGTGTAAGACTAAATATAGACATGGAGTGCATAGCACATTTTGTAGAATACTTGGAATGCACGGAAAGGATATTTTAGACAAGTGGAAGATCAAGTGACATGCATAGTTATGGAGCTATTAATAGGATTATACTATAGTTATATTATTAGATAATATTTTAATAGCGAGCTTGCAATATTTTGTAATTATCTTGTAGTTGTGCCTGGCTATTCTTAGCATGCATATTATTTTGAGTATGTATAGGTGGTGAAGGGAAATTACCACCCCTATATATATGTATGATCATCATGAGTATTAGATCACTTTTGTAATAGAGTTATGTTGCTGGTTTATGGGTGCACATGAGTGATGGTGACATTGTTAAGTATGTATGAAGTTTCTATGTTTTACAAAAATTAATATAATGGATATTTGTGGTTGGATAGTGATTATTGATATATTTGTGACTGGTTCATGTATGGTAAACTTAATCTTGATTCTTGTATAAGTAAACTTGCATATGGTTAAGATCTAGATCTAGTTTATGTTATGCAATATACTTGATTATCTGTTATGGATCTAGAATATTTTTATGATCATGCTAACTTCTTGAGAAAGATTCCATAAAAGAGGGACCTAGTACCCTTGCACATTTTGTATGAGCTCTCAAGTTTTTCCTCGGTGATGTGCCGGTGCACCTTGAGTATTATGGGTAAAAATAGGTCTACATTTTGGTTTCGTTTTGGTACCTCTTTATCGTTGTTTTCCGAATGTTACATGATGAAGATTTACCAATTGACCTTGGTTAGTATTGAAGAGTGGTTAGATAATTTAAAGGAAGATTATGCTCACAGATTTAGCACTAGACCTGAATTTAACGCATGCGCGTGGGTTGACCAGAATATGTATCATGAGTTATATGAGATGTTCTTTTGAATTTTCCCTATAGATCTGTATAAGTGGCTGGTTTCTTATCCATCAAATAAAAATTGAAGGTTTTGAGCAGTTGTTTGGACGTAGGAAGAATTCTAGGCTTTACATGAGTTGATTTGACATGGACGCATGTTGTAGATCATTGGTGGAGTGGTGTTCTAAATAGTTATATTTTGGAGTATGAAGTTTCTACTTATTCCTATCCGAGGTTGTTGAGTTCTAGTTCTTGTACAAACCCAAAGGATCTTATTTTCATGGTATTCCTTTAGTGATTAAGATCTTGATTGTGACCCTAGATTTAGAATAATGTCTTATGGCTAGCTAAACCCCACCACATGCAAGGGTAGGACTAGGTGTGGTGAAATATGGAAGACTTGGCGGTCGAAAGGTAGAGAGAAGAAAGGTGTATTATGTTTAATGAGGTATGGGATATGGATTTTGAGAAGTATAATAAAGGTTTAGAATGAATGGAGTTGTTGAGAGAGGTGGCTTGTGAAGGATTTGGAGCTCATGTAAAGGACATGGAGCAGGAGCATTTGGAACTCCCCCATTTGGGTAATCATGGGAAAGAAAACTCTTTAACCTCAGATGAGAGCATGTCGGTGGAGGCTGCATGAGGGCTATAGACATGCATTTGATCCCTCCCAAAACCTATTCCTTGTGCCTGGTTTTCTAGTGTCTATGACAACCATTAGTAAGCAAGCTAGTGTGGGTAATAGATTAACAACTGAAAGATTTAATTTGTAGTCAAGTTCAAGAGTTGATCAGGTAGCTTATTCATCTATGGAAGCATAGTCGTTGTCTATGTTATTTGGAGGTCAAGTTGGAGGTATATTTTCTGGCATGTCATCAACACAAAATGTGGGTGTGCGAACATCGGTATCATGTCTATAATTATTACAACTTCACATATTGTTGTAGTTCATTTTAGCACAACTATTAGAGCCCAAAGAAAGGCATCCTTTAGGTTATTTCCTACTATAGGAGGAGGATTAGGAGGATCAGGTGTCTTGGGATCTAGCGGATCAGTGGGCAAGGTCCACACCAACCCCAACAATTATTTTTTGAGATATATCTTCATATCCCAAAATACGAGAGGAATTGAAGATGCAACTAAGCACATATATATGTGAAATAATATAGCACTCGAAGGGGATTACAGCTCCATAGTGTAAAGCTAGCCAGTTTACAACTACTTTGTAAGGGCGCGCGTATAGTTGGTACACAAAATATGATACGAACCAGACTTGTGTATACTATATCATGTTACGTGATGCTTTCTTGGCAGAGTTTCATATACCTGAGTTTGAGAAGAAGAGCATCGGTGTCTTGAAGGAAATCAAGAAGGGTACAACTAAGAGTATTTGGGAGTAAAATGCCTCATTCAAAACCCTTTTGTCAAAGTTATCTTATGACATTCACCCAAGTTAGCATTCTCATGGTTCGGTGGAGGACTGATCACATCATTTAGAAGAGCCCTCTCACACAAGACATTTCTGAGACCCATGCAAGGATTTAGAAGATGATCTATGCACTAAGGTAGTTGGGAGCGTAGATACCCTAGTTAGCCCATTTTTAGAAGCTCATATTTCATCTATAGAAAAATAGTTGGAGAAGTTATCGAGATAATTTAACTCATGGGACACGTAGTGGAATTTGGTTCCTGTTTGTGAAGTAGAAGGGCATACTAAGGATAATTATCCTTGTAAATTAGTGTGTGTGTCATGTTGTTGGACTATGAGATATGTCACTTGGATCATGATTTAAGCATGTTCCCATTGTTGCAATGCATGATAAGAAAGAATGTGTCTTGTTACTGCAATATTTTTAGGTCTACCACTCATGATACTGAGAATTGTAGGTTGATTGATTAGATTCATGATGTCATTGATATTGGTGTACATCAGACCAATGTTGCAAATAATTCTAAGGAACAAGGTGAGCATCATGATTACAATCACAACAAAGGGCACTCTGATGGAGGTTGAGGATAGCATGGAGGATTCATAGGTAGAGGTTACGATGGTGGGAAGTGAGTTCCCTTGTGGAACATGTTATACATGCAGATCCCCTAATCATTACTGGCTTGAATTCCCTCAAAATATTATTTATTCTTTTACGAAAGAACCACAATTATGAAGAATGCTCGGACTTGTATGAACATTTTAGCAATAATCAAAAGAAATAAAAGGGTGCGGGAATGGTTAGAGTACAACAAGTTTTGGAAGATTAGTGGATGCCAAAGTTAGTGTTTGATCCCGATTTAGTACCTATGTTAGTCACTACATGCGCTGAGGGTGCACGCATGAGGGAAGTTCCAAATTAGAAGCCTATTATTACAAAGGAGGAGGTATTACATGCAAAGTATCCATACCCTACTCATCAAAAGGAATTTTATCAAGAAACCATGGAAGTTATTAGAAACTTACAAGGTGAAATACAATGCTTGAAGGAGTAGTTGCAGAAGTTGGAACAAGCCAAATTAGTTGAGCTTCCTCATAAATATGTTGATGATTTGAAGGATGTTTGTAAGATGCTATGATAAGAGAACAAAATTCCTTTATTATGGGAATGGTTGAGGGGGAAGATGTCACGCACAAGAGTTGAGTGTGAGAGACATATTTTGCATGTTAACTTACCTCCTCATAGTTTAGATTATAATAAGGAGATAAATCTTAATGCGGTTGTTGATGGATGGATTTTGAGTAATATTTTGATTGATACAGGTGCATAAGTGAATGTACTCACATTGGATGAATGGAATCAGATGGGGATGCCACTATTGCATCCATCTTCTATTATTTTTATGGAAAACAGGACTAAAGCCACACCCATTGGAGTCTTGAAAGATGCTACTATTATTATACAAGGGGCCAAGTTTATTGGGGACTTTGAGGTCTTGGTGCTTGCAGAGGAAGACAATTTTCTAGCATTATTTGGGTGCCCTTGGTGTTATGCGAATAATTTTGATCTACGCTTTAATAAGGGATATATCAATTTTGAGAATAAGGAGGATTTCATCATCATTCCTTTAACAAACAGAAAGGTTGCACCTTATGTAGAACCTTTGAGTGAAGAATATTTGAACAAAATTTATGTGTGCACCATTAGAGATCTGAAGTACTTGAGCCATCAAAGGAAGGAGTTATTCAGTGGGATGATGCACAGTCTATGAGTGATACTACAAGTGTTGCATGTGATAACTGGGAACATGGGACTTATGAAATGGTTGGTTGTGAGATGACAAGTGTAGTTATGTGTGTGAGTCAGCCATGTTGTGTTAGGCATTTGGGTAGTAACCAAGTACCAAGGTACAATGGTGAAGGGAATCTTGAAGTGTTCATGTGCATTATGGAATTCAAGTGGATAGATCAAGTTGAAATATGGAATATGTTAGTGTATACCTTGTGTGGGAAAACAACACACCTTTGGTGGATGGTTCACAGAGATAATCTCTTAGAATGGAGAGAAGTGATAATCACCTTCTCTACTAGATTTCTTTGAAGCAATACGCCTACCAAGACGTGTGAATTTCATAGGAAGAATTATCAACACCATGTTCAACAAAGTGTGAGAAACTCTAGATAGAGGGGGAAAAGGCCTTACCACCTTCACTATGGGTGCACAAGCTATACTACACTTTACGAGGTCGTGCACACACATGGTATGTTTATGTAGAGTTAAACAGAGAAACAAGAAATTGGAAAGAACTGATTGCAGGTATGATTCAAACCTTTGAATATTTTTTCACTAAACCTCAAATGAATGAGGAATTATAGGTTATGAATCACTTGACTATGGGAGATAGTGCAAAGCTGAGGAAATTATTCAGGAGTTACTAGGTGAGTCAGATCTAGAGGCACACTTTGAAGAAGAAGAAAAAGATGTAGAACAACATGGGTGTGCCTACTTAGAAAAATAAAAGGTAAGATGATTTATGTCAATGATGATGAAGTGGAAAATTTATACATTGAGCATATTGAAGGTACACATGAGGTCTTAGAAAGTGTAGATGAGAAGGCGTGTGTGTATCATGAGCCTATGAAAATGAATAAGGTCAAAATTGAGACATATGTAGAACCTAAGGAAGAAATCATTAGTGATTACTTGGTCGAATGAGGTTGCAAAGATAATTTAATTGTTACATGAATTCCAAGAATTATTTCCTAGAGGCTATCATGAGTTGAAAGGGGTGCATCACTATTTCGGTGAGATGAAGATCAAGCTAAAGGAATGTGTGCGCCCAGTTAGGAAGAGGCCTTACAGGATGAATCCTAATCTATGTGTCAAGGTAAAGGAAGAAATTGATAAGATGTTGAATTATAGAATCATTGAGCCCATTGAGGAGTTAGATTGGGTTAGCCCTGTGGTAATAAGTATAAAGAAAGTTTTCATAATAATAATTTACATGGATTATAAGAATTTAAATGTTGCATGTGTAATAGATCCCTATCTCACACCATTTACGAGAGGAGATTCTAGAAGGCATTGCAGGGCACGAGATCTAATCCTTCATTGATGGGTTTTCTAGATATCATCGGTGAGGATAGCTAAAGAGGATCAAAAGAATACAACTTTACCATTGGTGGGGAAGTTTTACATACATAGTTATTCCCTTTGGATATAAGAACGCACCTGCAATATTTTCACACATTGTTGTGTAAGCATTCCAGGACTTTATTCATAAGTTCTTATATATTTACTTAGATGATTGGGACGAGTGTATGGGATATTGAAAGATCATTGTGATAACTTAAGACTTATGTTTGAGAGGTGTCGACAGTTGAGCATCTCCTTAAACATTAAGAAGTGCATTTTTCTACACCTTTTGGCACTTTTTAGGACACATTATCTGTAAAGAAGGCTTGTTAGTGGATCCTGCTAAGGTTTTTATTTTGGGCTTAGAGGAACTTACTAAAAAGAGAAAGGTGTGTGGCTTCTTGGGGCACAAAAAATATTATAAGAATTTTATCAAAGGTTATGCCAAGATCGTTGCACCCTTGGAAGAGTTGTTTAAGAGAAAAAACAAGTTCCATTGGGTTGAAGTGCAACAACGCATGTTTGAGACACTAAAGGAAAGGCTTACTACAATGCATATTCTACACTTTCCTTCATGGAATAAAAATTTTCATTTGCATTTGGATGCTTATGGCATGGTATTATCCCAACCTAGAGATGGTATTGTTAATCATCCTATTTGTTTTGTAAGGAGGAAGTTGGCCCTAGGTGAATAGAATTATACAACTACAGAGTGCAAAGCATTGTCCATGATCTAAGTGTTGTATAAGTTTGATAATAATTACAGGAAACACCTTTTATTTTATATGTAGATCACATGACACTTAAGTATTTTGTGAACAAGATCATTTTGTAGAAAATCGGTGATGAGGCTTTCAACAAGATATTGGGACATACATTGACTAAGATTTTTGATGTTGGAAGGAAGGACTGGGATGATAAAGTCTCTATTGTAATTTGGGCATACAAGAAAACTTATAAAAGATTAAACAAAGCCACACCATTTTAGTTGGTGTTTGGCGCAGAGGTTGTTTTACCCATGGAATTCATGTTACCTTCTATGTGTATTATGCACATAGGAGGTTTGGCTGATGAGAAAGTACTTGAAGAGTGCATTGATAAAATAATGTAGTTAGATGAAATGATCATTATATCATGATGGATTCGAGAAGACAAAAATTCCAAGAAGAAGGAATTGCATGATAGACATATTAAGGAAAAGAAGCTTGAAGTTGAATGACGGTTATGATGTATGACTCCAAGTTTGTGTGCCACCCTTGAAATCTTAAATTACATTGGTTGGGACCATATATTGTGACTTATATACTTTATTCGTGTGATTTTCAATTAGAGGCACTCGATGGGACATGGTTCCTCAGTTATTTAAAAGGAAGTAGGTTGAATCCCTACTATAAATAAGTTTTCTTGGTGTTTGTAATAAGGCATTATTTCTATTAGATTAGATTTATTCAATGTGTTTCCTTTCAACTCCATTATGCTTTGTCAATTTAGTTCAATGTTTTGTGTAAAAAGTGCACTTGCACGCTAGAATTTGATTACTATACATTGAATTCATGTTTAGAGAACCACACGTAATTTTAGTGTTGGGTGGAGTATATGCGGGATATGGATCAATTCGAATGTTCTCTGGAAGACATAGATGCATAGAGAAATATTGTGCACGTGTTTGAAGTAAAAGTGTGGATACGAGAAAGATTGCTCATAAAAGAAGACCGCATGTGAATAAATAGATGCGAGGAATGCTACAACATGGGAAGCTACTTTGTGAAATGTGTAGAGGATAAGTACTTCAGCGCATGAAGGGATGCGAGAGGAGGTATGTGACTAAGGAGTAATAGGTGTGCTGAGAAGGTTATGAGCTGTGGCATGGAAAATTTAGGGAAACAAAAAGAAATTCCAATTTAATGTTGATTATGGTAGTAGGTGAAGAGCAATAAATACCAAAAAAATTCAAAAAATATATAAGGTGGTGTTGAGAAATCGGTTTTACCTTTGCGATTGAGGAAATTTGAGTGAGTTGAAGAGTGAACTAAAGAGAAAGTTGTGATGTGTAAAGAGCAATGATACCAAATTGTACCAAATGGATTTTTCAAAGTTACGCATAGGATTTTTTTGATGCTCCATTGTGGAGAAGAGTTTGAGAGAAGAAAAATCGTATGGGGAAGAAAAATCGGTTGTTAGGGTACGGGTTTAAGCTAGGGTGCGTGGATTTTATTTAGGGCACACGGGTTTAAGTTGTAGGGATTGAATTAACCATAATAACACACCTTTATTTTTCCTATGGTACCTAAGTGAGCACCTGGAGTGGCCAAAAAGGGAAGGAAGTAGAAGGAAGTTGAGGTAGAAGTAGAAGATGCCCCTAAAAGGCAATTTTTTGAGATGTAATATCCATAAGGGGTTTTTATGGGTCGTAATTGGGAATCACATGTTCATCACTACAAAGTAAGTGATTATAACCATAGAACTAAAGATAGTAAGATGAATTAGATAAGTTGCTAGTTGTTAAGATAGCACTTTGAGAATAGAAAACAATGTGGTTGTGTATGATGATGTGGGGAGAATTTTTGCCAAAGGTGGGAGTTTTGCAACATTATAAACTCCCCTATTTTGGAAAAATAGAGAAGTTATATTAGTGGTTGATGAGAAGAGACCATGAGGATTGTTTACGCTTTGTTGGGAAATAGATGAGGATTACCATGCCCCTAATTGGGAGACTGATATGTTTGAAGAGTTCAAGTACAGAAATTAACAACAATCTCAAAAATAAAGAGGGCATAGTAGCAACAAGGAAAATGTCGGGTTACACAAAGGGTGGTGCATAATTGACATTGATAAGTTATAGAAGTATTATGTAGTTCAAAGCGGCATCTCACCTCCTTACAAAGCGAGAACAACTAGGAGCGATGGTCATAGGTAAACACGATGTGGTTACATATAGAAAAGAAGACATCAAAGGGGTAGTTTATAATTTGGCTAGTTTCATTGCTGAAACCATTATTGAGGAGGCACACTAAGGTGAGAAAATAATTTTTGGTGCGATCCTTCTATCTCTTGTATTTATATAAATTGGAGTTCCGATGGGCCAAAGGATAAAATATGGAAATACCACGAGGAGAAGAATTTCTTGCAAAGATATTTTTGAGTATACATGTGATGGATCCATGAGTGGAACCTTTAAGCATAGGTCCGAATTGTGGTATGAGTTCCTACACATTGTTTTTGAGGAGGAATGGAGAATAACTAAGGATCTTCCTTCGGTATTAGGTAAACATGTATATTTTTTTGTTTACCAAAGCACTTTTGTATAATGCATTTTGGTTTGAAGGATGGAAAGTGGAGCCCTTGGTGTAAGCTCCCATATGATTTCATTACACACTAATTTTAGGCATCAGTGCATAGGTTCTCAAATGTATGAAGGCTTCTATTCAATGTAGACAAGGTAGATTATGACTACCACACACTCAGAAAAACCTACGTCTACCCAAGTAAGTCTACATATATTGAGAAATTGATTTCAGATGATATTAACATTAAAGCCACAAGTTTTGTCATTTGGAAATTAAGGACAGCCCTAGTATACATTTACCTCAAGCCAAGGTTGGAAAATGGGAAGTATGTTGAAAAATGAATCTAGGCTCCCTGGACCACCCAAGGGGAAACATATTGTGGGCACGCTGAAAGATGAAGAAATCACTTTTCCCCTTGGAGAAGAAGAAGAAAAAGAAGAGGATTTTAAGGAAGATAATGGTGGCTTGGAACATGGGGGCAGGAAATAACCCACTATAGGAGAGAAAAGAGAGAATGATCATACCCCCTAAGAAAGAAGAAGTAATGGGATCCAACGTTGTGGAGATAGAAATATACTGGGAGAGCCGAGGATTAGAAGTATAGAAGATTACCGAGGAAAACAAGGAATCAAGGTATGGGGCCATCACAACCCCTTAGGAGGTCACCTAGGAATTTTCCTATTAAAATAGAACCAGAAAATAAGAAAAGGCATAGATACATACCCACCAAGGATTATAGTCTCCTTTTGCCTCTAGCTTCTCTTTAAACCCTAAGCACATTGGCATATCACCTAGCCTAATTGGGATCTCACCTAAGGCATGCGTAGGCATTGACCCCTCCTTTCTATGAGACTTTAAAGAATGTTTATCATCATGAAAGGAACAACACTCAAATATGACTAAATGTATTCAAAGATAGAAAATAAAGAAATTTTCCAAAATGTGCCTTAACTTGAATTTTGTTATGTTTTCAATATTTTGCTATGTTTTTTATGAGCTTATCATGTGATGTACATTACTAACTTTCTCTTTTCTCATGTTTTGGTGAATGCAAAAGGAGTACATCAGATGGAGCCAGGAGAGGGAGTGTGATTGGCTCCCTGGTATCCTAGATCAACTGACATAGGATGAGATAGATCTTCTTAGAGGGCTGGTATTTGGAGGATTGCATGGGTTCCCCATGTTGCTCCTACTAGTCACATTCTATGTGACTTATTTTCCTATTGGGATGTAGACCGGAACACTTTCTAATTCCCAGGTGTTTAGGGTGAGTGGACTATCACCTTAGAGGATGTATATTGTATTCTTGGGCTCGATACTTGGGAGGAGACTAACATTGGAGACAGTGGGGTCTAGGGCCGTGATGACGTAGTGGGCCACATATATGGGAGATGCCATTGTCTCATCTGGATCAAAGAAGGGAATGAAGGTTTGGTCCATTGCCACTGCTCCCATTCCTATCATACACAGAGCCATCATGGGCATCTTTTCCTCCTAATTGATCAAGGACAAGGGTGGTGAAATATTTTTATCTTGTTGGACTCTATCATTACATAGATTGAGGGAATGACCATTAATATGCCAGGGTTCATATATCTTAGGGACTACCTACTTGATTTATACATGGTATTTAGATTATAGGGAAAGTCATTGAGCCACCCCACTCTTGTTATGAGTTAGGTTTACAAGTGTTTCATCACCTATGGTAGGGTAATACTAGTGTTAGATCCGGGGTTGTTTGTGCGGCTAGATGGATAAGTATGTTAGTACTTAGAATGCCACATCAACTTGTGGCTTCCCTGACTATGACATATATGACTGCCACACCTTATCAAGATATGGCAGGGATATGGGGAGTGGAGGTGACCACCATAGTGGCTTGCTCTTTGATAGGTCATCTAGTTGACAAAGCGGGAGACTTGAGGTCCACCCATTTGATCGGGTCCCCAGCAGTTTGGCCTTCCATACATTGATATGCTCCCTCCCATTGCTCTAGTTTATAGGACCATTCAAGAGGCTTGGAAGGGCCCTAAAGGGGATCCTAGTTAGACAGTGGTCATTCCTAGTGTGCCCATTGTAGTTAGATGGGTGGTCTATCCTTTCCGGGTATTTGGTGCTCCTCAAGCACCCTTACTTCATATTATGGCTGCTCCTACTCAAAGTGGGGATCAGGATGAGCCTATTGATATAGACTCCAACTCTGAGGAGGATACCGGGAATGAGACGGAGGAGGAGATAGTTTGAGAGGACATAGAGGATGAGGTAGTTGGATTTGGGACTAGCAAGGTAGCCCATGCGGAGGAGGAGGAGAGTGACCCTGAGTGGCATGACACTCAGGAGATGCTAAGAGCAGCACATGCGGAGGCCGAGTCTTTGAGAGAGAGACCATAGTCTCGAGTCAACACTTCCTTACAGTGGGGAGGGGGATGACAAGTCTGTCATAGGACAACGATTCACTTCCGGCCTTGGGAATCCCGCAACCACTAGCAGCACGGTGGTAATAGCTACCAACCCTACTTGGATGCCTGGAGACCGAGTAAGTTTAATACTCTCTTTTCTTTTTTTGTTTAGGAATGTTGACTTGAATCTCTTTCTTTCTTTTTCTTTCCTAACTTATTGATTATTTCTTTCTTCTTGCAAGCAACGACACAGGAGTGGTGAGAGCTCATCCATCGGTATGCGTGGATACTCTATTGATCCTCTTAGGGAAGACCCAAGATGAGTTAACTACCAATTCGGGCCAGCCATTAGCCGCAAGAAGACACACTGATGTATTTTCCCCTATGTGGAAGGTAGCAGAGATAGTGACTTCCCTTCGTACCCAGGTGGTTGGGTATGAGACTATTGAGCGCTTGCTGAGATGGAGCCATTCTCGTAGTGAGGCCACAGGTAGCGGATGCCACCATGAGCACTCACATCATTATGTTCACTCTCAGCATCATCGTAGCTATAGTGGGATCCCCGGATGTGATTAAGTGCCATTCGAGGGATCCCATAGAGACTGATAGGCCATGGATCCAATTTATTACTTTGATGACATTTTGTCGATCATTTATACATTTTTTTGTATGTTTCGGGCTCATTACAAGCATTTTGACCATGCCTAGTGCATGGTGACATTGTATACAAACTTGATTCACCATGATATATACAAACTCTTATTTTTGGTTTGGTATTCCAACGTATCTGAGTTGACTTCCTTTTGGATTATCTCTCATGTGTACTCTAGATATTTATAATTTATACTTTTCTATGCTTTTTAGAATGTATGCAATGGATGTGAAATGATAATAGAATGATTTCTTTTTGTATTTCATAATGTTGATATATGATGATGCAAACACAATGTGATGTTTGAATTTTAGTTTCCTTAAGCAACCTTCGATACCTCATATTGTCTTGGAAAAACATAGTGACAAAATGATATGATAAGAAGAATGAACTTTCCCTGCTCCGACTCCACGTAACCAGTAAGATGTGAGGGCTCATCGCCAAGAGCTAGAAAGGGCACAAGTTATGAAATTTTTGAATGGTAATGATGAGGGAAAGAAAATGGTTTTACATGACCAAATTGGGACACTACAACCTCACCCTACTCAAGTTACCTCCTAGCTTAGAATGTGAATTTCTTTGCATTTTATCGAGACTTGGATCCATAGATGGCTACTTGGTTGATAAAATATGGGTTTGGGTTTTTAAGATATTTTGGAATTTTAGACATCTAACTCACTTTGTTTTTCATTTAATAACTCACAACATTTGGGAAAATTATTTGTAACTTTCAAGTTTATCAACAAGACCCCTACTCCTTGCCCCATGCTACCGAAGGAATCATGGCTCATCACCAAGGACAAGGATTAGGTGAGTAAGGGAATTTCTCTCCTTTACCAACCCTACATCACTAGTACGAGATGTCAACTCAACACCGAAGGTTGGTAAGGAAAAGAAATGTGTAAAATCATTTTTTTTGTGGATTTGCATTTAACTTACTTATCTAGAAAAAAATTAGTATGTTATTATTTCCAAAGGGATTTTCACAGGATAGATGTTACTCCATGAAGCTTCTAGAACAAACAATAGGAAAAGACACCTAACCTAGAAAGAAACTATAAGCATAACCAAGTATGCAGGCCTTAGTATGATCACGGTCAAAACTTTGTCTTATCTTGCTTGAACTGACAAGGTGATTCAGAAATAATTAATGATACTATGAAGATTTGAAGAGATATGATCTGAATGTTTTTCGATGTTCTTGAAGTTTTTAGGAGTTTCCATAATAATAAATCCCTTGATCACGAATTTTACAAAATGAACAAGCGAATGAAAATGTAATGTAGATGCAGTAATGTACATATGAAAATGCTAGTGGATCATGCATAGTACCTCTTTAGGTGAAGAGATTTCATGGATTCACTAAAATCCTCACCTTCTAGTGTACACAGGTGAAATGCCCCATTTTTGTAGTCTTCTACTACTCAATACGAGACCTAACCACCTAGGTCTGAATTTCCTTCCCTCGCTAATCTTTTTGTCTATCCAGCTATTGAGTCTTAATACCAAATCTCCTTCATAGATCTCACATTCGTAAACCTTCTTATTGTATTTTTGAGCCATCTGGTCAATGTAAATGTTGTGTCATTGTTCGGTGTTAAGTCTAGCCTCGTCGAGAATTTCTAACTAGGAGAGTTGTGCTTCTCGATAACCCTCCTCCCCTAGGATCCCATGTAGTGAAATAAAAAGACTAGGTATTTCAACTTCGAGCGCGTAAGCGCCTCAGCACCAAACACTAAAGAGAAGGGGGTTTCCCCCATTGGTGTTCTAATCGACATTTAGTAGGCCACGAGGCCGTAAAAGATTTAGGTGTCAATATTGTTTATTCTCCTTAACATTTTTGAGAAGGATGAACTTTAACATCTTATTTATAGCCTCAGCTTGTTCATTAGCCTGAGGATAGTATAGAGAAGCTGTGTGATGACTTATTTTTAACTTTGTACATAACTCACACACCTCGTTGTTTTTTAAAGATGTGCCATTATTAGAAATAATGACTTGTGGCACCATGTACCTATAAATGATCTAGTTCGGGATGAACTTAGTGATTATAGAGCTAGGTACAGTGGTAAGGGGCACGAATTCTACCCACTTGGTAAAGTATTTTGTGGTCGTGATTATGAATTTATGCCCACTGTTTGACAAGGGAGAGAATTTCCCTATCAAATCTAGGCCCCACGTGGAAAAGGTTATGAAATTGGTTGCAAAGCTTGTACTGGTATGTGGATCTTGTGGGAGAACTCTTGACATTTGTGACATCGCACACAAACTCTATTGTTTCATGTTCTAGAGTTGTCGAGAAATAGCCCATCGATGTATCTTAGAGCGGTGGCATGACTACCAAAGTGGCCTCCACATACCCACGATATGTGACTCATAAAGAATATTTTCAGATTCTTCAGTGTCAACACATCTCAAAAACATTCTATCAAAGGCTCTATGGTAGAGCCCTTGCTCCAAAATAACATACTTAGCAGCAATGACACGTAATCACCTTCTTTTTTGTGATGTTGACCCTTCTGGGTATGTGTGATCCATGATGAAATTAACAATGTCAATATACCAAGGACATAGAGAGATAGGGGGCCTGATTTTGACAAAGTACATGCACTCATCGGGAAAGTCTAGATCTACCAAATCACCCCCATCCAATGGATTGTTAGCCAACTTATCGTAATGATTTGTCCCTTAATGATTTCTAATTTACAAATGTTAGTTCAAACTCGCTCATTAATGTTATGAAATTCTCAGCCATTTTAGACAAGGATCTTTGCATGAGGAATGTTCACAAGTGGTTTTGCTTAACAATAACCCTTGTTTCTTGATTGAGCACATAATTCCTTAAATGAATTGTTACAAAAACTATGGCAAGGCATTCATTTTATGCCTATGTGTAGTGTGTCTCATAATCAAGTAACATCTGACTAATGAAGTAAAATGCATGTTCCCATTTATCATCATCCTCTTGAGCCAACATGCAAGCTAGCGAAACATCTATAGCTCATGAATACAAAATCAAAGGGAAATCTGATCTAGGTGGCATTAGCATGGGAGGGGACAACTAGAATCATTTAACTGCCTTGAAGGCCTTATTGCATTCTTTCATCAATCAATGCTATAATCCTTTTTCAATAAATTATTGATTGGATGAATAGTGAATATCAAGATAGGGATGAACCTTGGGATTGCATTGAGTTTCCCAAGAAAAGATCTAATACTAGACTCATCTGATGGTGGAACCATTTCTAATACCACCCAGATTTTGGCCGGGTCAACATCAATCCCTTGTGAAGATATAATGTAACCCGAGCTTTCCTCATGTTATGCCAAAAACACATTTATCTAGATTTAATGTGACATTGTAATCAATTAATCATGGAAGGATGATGTGAAGCACCTCAGGTGATCGTAGCACTTCACGGCCTTGGAAAATAGGTCATCTATGTAGGATTCCACAATCTTATGAATAAGATCATGGAATATGTATGTTATTTCTCATTGGTATGTAATACTAGCATTCTTAAGAATGAATGACATGACACCATAACAGTAGGTTCCCCAAGGAGTTATAAACGTAGTTTTAGCTTGATCCTCTTCAAATATTTTGATTTGATTATGTCCCGAAAACCCATCCATGAGAGACACCAATTCAAATCCAGTTGTTACGTCAATGATAACATCAATGGATGGTAATGGGAAATCATATTTGGGGTAAGTTTTGTTAATGTCCCAAAATTCTATGCAAATACGGATCTTTCCATTCTTTTTAAGGATGGGGACGATATTAGATACCCATTGTGAATAATCAACTGGCTTGATGAATCCCACCTGGAGAAGTTTCATTACTTCTTCTTTCACCATGAGGGCCACTTTTGGCTTCATGGGTCTCAAATTTTCTTAATTAGTTTTGCATCCGGTTTGGTGACAAGATTGTGCACCATGATATGTGGTGCAATTCTCGTCATTTCTTTGTAACTAAATGTAAAATCCTTTTGATGTTCTTTGAGGATCTAGGTATGTATTTCCACCTCCTCTAGAGTTAAAGAGGATCCTAGTTTCAAAATATTTGGTTCTTCCTCTATTCCAATGTTTATATCAATCATTCCCTCGATTAAGGAGGTATTTCCCTCCTCAAACTCAGGCGGGGCCGGAGGTAACTCTAAATCCCCTTCTTCTTCTACCTCGTAAATCTCAAGACCCCTTCTTGGGGAAGATTCAATCATGGGATTCCCAAAATAAGAAGAGGAATGTGAAATTAAGGAAAGGTCTATCTTGTGATAGGTAAGATGCAGTTTTGCCAAATCATTTAAATAACTTAAAGTTGATTCATCACTATTAATGTGCTCTGAACTATCGGGTTGACTCTCGGTTTCTACGTATGTCAACATTGGGGTCATTGGTGCTTTATGAATCAAGGGTTCGGTGTGAACTAAAACCATGAAGTTGGTATCTTCCAGGTCATGACTTGGGGTAAAGCACGAAGTAAAAGTTTCTATAGAATCTACAAGAAGGTTTTGTTCATGTATAACTGCTTCAATTGAGATGAAATCGAACACTTTTCTCAGACCTAGCACTGTTGTTTTGTAAAGTTGCAGATGCTCATCTCTAGTCTCATATACTTTGGATATCATATTTGTGACTATTTGTGAATCACCCAACACCCTAATATTTAGGATGAATATTCTCTTAGCTACAATGAGACCTAATAAGATAGCCTCATATTCAGCCCCATTGTTTGTGCATTTGAAATTCAACTTGAAAGAAAAAGGTAGAATCCTTCCTTCAAGAAAAGTAAGGATCGCGCCTGCCCGGTGCCAAAGTGACACTTGGCTCCATCAAAATGGAGATTCCAGCAACTACTTGGAAAGATGGACATTGAGTCATCCTTTGTACCTTCCCCCTTTACCTTGGTTACCTCAACCATGTAAACCTCATCTGTTGGAAGAGAATCGAGTCCAAAGGTATGTCCCATACCCATAGAATCAAAGGGGAGGAGAATAGGAAAATACTTCTCCAATAGCTTGATAATCTTTGTTGTGGTTCCTAACAACATTGTCTCTATAATAATGGTTTCATCCTTGACCGCCAGAATACCCTCGATCAAACCCGTGACTTCTAACTCCATTGTAAGAACTATGTTTTCTTCTGGTATCATGCTTGTAGGTTTTTTTAATTGATTTGTGGGAAGCTCGAACTTAGAATGGACCCCTAGCCTTTTCTTTAAGTTGGCCACATTTATATCAAAGGGTTTTTGATCATCTTATACCACAAATAATTTCTCTAAATGCAAGAATTTGACCTCTTGGAATAGAGTGGAGGGGATTTCCTTCATGCGGTGGATCCAAGGATGGCTAAGGATCATATTATAGTTGTTTTCCTAGTCTATAATATAAAACTCATTGAGTATCGTCTTGGGCCCAAGAGTAACCAATAATACTATGGTTCCGATCGAGGTTTCCTTGAGGCTATCATAGCCCCTCAATGTTTTTCACATCGAGAAGAAATTAGTCTCCCCATACCCTAACTTCTAAAGAAAAGAGAAGGGGACTATGTTAACTTCTACCCCATCATCGATCATTGCACATTTTACATAGTTATTGTAAATCCAAACTTGCAAAAACAAATCCGGGTCACCCCTATAATCTATCTCGGCATTCGTGGGAATCTTATGTAACATCCCCATTTTAAGATACTAGAACAAGGGAAAAAAAAATTATACAACATTCCCTGTTATGAATTATATAATTCAAACACACGTTCAAGTTTTAATAATTATTCTCTGTCCAATTAATGCAGTTTGGATCACACAATTTCCTTTTAAAACTAATGTTCTCTGTTCACATATTTGCAATATGGAACACACATTCAGTGTCATTCAATCATATAACAGATACCATATGCTGCTGTAAATGACTTGAAGAACTACCGACCTCCCACTTTATGGCTCGGAGTTTCAGCGATCTCTCATTTCATGACTCGGCGACTTACCGATCCTTCATGTTAATTCATGCATAGTATAATGAATATACAGGGTTCTTTTACCATTTCCAGTTATTGAAGTGATCCATTTAAGAATCCTATCTGAATATCTATTACTGATATTCATCTGACATCCTGCATCTTAAACTAGGTGATTAGGACAATGCAACCAGCACTTGCGATACTTTGGCCAAAGATTTTCACATGCTTTGCATGATCATATTCCTAGATGTGATACACACCAATGGAATACATCCTTCACCTCACTTCATCTATTATCTAGAATGGTCTTTCCTGGTCTCTACCAGTCCTTCCATTTAAGGTCAAACTCTAACCCCAACTAGCAATATGAATGAGTATAGGAAGTTACTCATGGTAACTAAAGATACGCAGACATACGGTGTCATTCCTAGACGACTCCGTGTGTCTAGTTACCTTTAGTCCTCCGGAGTCACTCCGTATACGTGATCACATTCCTATCCCCAGCCAAGAACTTAGTATCCAGCTTATGTAAACTTGATGATTTAATTCGGGAGGGCATTGTAATATGTCAGCTATAACATTGTGTCGTCATGAAGGCCCCGCCTTCATGAAGACACCATATTGTAGCTGGCATATGTCAATGTCCTACGGAATCCTCTCATCGAGGGTACACATCCAGCTCAATTGTGATTTGGTTATAATCTTAGTATTTAAGATCAACTTTCAGCAGCCATGTTGATCCTTTATCCTTGTTCTTGTTACAGTTGTATGTAGCTAAGAGAGACTTAATCCATCTTCTAGCTTAATACGCATCTCCTCCTTCATACCGAAGGGTTGCATATTCACTTCTTGGTTCCTTTCTTAATCTTTGGACTAATCAGTCCATTATCGATAAACTTAATAAGTTTAACCTATTAAACTTAACCAAGTTTTCCACAACTGTAAACAAATTCAGAATTCCATCTTATTAGACGTCATTTAAACGAGGTCTAATTCTAAATGAATTTATTCATTTATCCTCCTTAACCTTACTTAGTTAAGGTCATTTAACAAACGATATGATTTCCCATATCTTTATTTTCTAAATTTAAACATTCGAGGCTATTAACAGAGTCCGAATACAAGGTTCGGCTGCCCCTAAGTTATTTGATATCCCTTAGCTTTCAAGCTAATCCCGAATACCTTCCAATTAGGATTTCATGTTTATCTAAATCTTTTTAATGTCAATTCAAAATTTATCTTAACCCAAGTATGAACTAATTGCACATTTCAACGTAAAAGTTGCATTCGGAGTAAAGAATAGATGTTATTTCCTTTTAAATTCATCCATTAACATTTGAATAATTCCAATTCAAGGAATAATGTTATATTCTCAAACTTATTCAACAATATCATATCGATACTGATTATTGAAAATATCACACTTTTACTTGTATTCATCCATCAGATTTACAATCTATACATTTGCCAATCCAAACGACTGGACTTTGTTTATATCAAACAACATTACAACTCATAAAGATAGAAGAATGTAACTTCTTCCTTTCTCATTTCCTCGTGGAGGAGTAATAGCTATCAATACAATCCATCTTCAGTTAATCAAAGAAGTATCGGAAAACAACCATGTCTTCATTTATACTCAAGTTTCATCTGCAAAATTACTTGCATGGGTCAGTTCATTGAACTGAGCATATTAAGCACTTGTCATTAAAATGAGGTGCTTTTAATTAACTGTCTCAATAAAAGAACCCTACTTTTATGAAACGTTAATATGAACATCATTCAAGAATTAAATACCAAAAAGGATGAACAACATATCAACTCAATCATCCAATAACCCTCCTAATCAGACAAAGGATTACTGCCCTCTTTCCCAAATAATTATTACAAGAAGTAATTTCCTTCAACAGTTCCAGATTACAAACATCTGTAAGAACTAAAAACACAATTATGCAACTACTGTTCTAACATAAATGCTATCAATTCCATTCTCTTACAATAGTTGTGAATTCAAAAGATAGATCTTAACTAAAATCTAAACCGAATTATTGTCCCTTCTTTCATACAACTCATCTGATTTCAAGCAATCAAACGCTGAAGAGAACAAGCAAACAAGTAATTAAATACAAATGCTTAACCCAAGTAGTACGAAATTCGTTCCATAACAATTATAGATTTCCAACTGTATGAGAGAAAAATGATCATTAATTCAAATTATCCATTCACACTCTCTTTCTTTTCCTCATAGTTGTACTAGAAGTTTTAATCCAAACGTGATATCAATCAATGATAACAGTCCAAAGAGAAATAAACGAAAATCAATAATCGAATATAAGGGAGCAAGATCATATCACCTCTTCTTACTGTCTATCCAAATACCTCTTATTTAGAGCAGACATACTCCAATAGTATAATTCATTCAGAGTAGTATATTCAGTAATTGAAAACTACTATTACCTTTCCAAAAAGTTGACCAGAGTTCATTGCAACTGGTCTATAAACATTAGTACCAAAAGAACCTATAACGCAATCATTTCCTTTTAAACATTTCACTCTACAGACATTCACGTCTTTATAACATGCAAGAGTGTACAATGACTACAACCAGTCACACTTTCATCCTAATAATGAGAGTTTTCACTTTCCAACAACAAAGAATAATTCCATTCATATTCTGTTCTTAATGAAAACGATGAAAGGTCCACAATCCTTATATATATATATATATATATATATATATCCTTGAGTTCAGCAAGACACAATATAATTTGCATGCTCTACTCAGTCTATTATATAGACTGATTTTCTGTTCCTCGTCAGATTAAAACTTCCTTCCAAACAGTCCTATATGAATACCAAGAACCAGCGGGATTTTAATAGTCCATATCTAGGTCATTCACCTAGTTCATAGGTTAATGGAATTTATATCTATTTTCTCCCTTATGAAATCTAAAATCCATATAGGATAGTAGTTAGGGTATAAGATAAAACTTAGGGGTAGGTTAGGGTTTAATCCCCTAATATTTAATTAACTAGTTTCCATATCAAGTCTTTCCGCCTGACAGTCATATTCAACATTAAGCAGGACATTTCGTCCTAAGTTCCACATACCTGTGCCACTTGCATCCAGGCCCTTATCGTCTTACGTTGTCTAGCGTTACAATGGTGTGTGGTTCGAGAATCGAACCTTTTTCATTGGCATCTACGTGCATTAGATATTCATACCTGAAATCAGGTGCTGCAACATTTATATCAACCTTCAGTCTGGTTTAAAAGTAAATCGACAAAGTGATCATAAGAAGGCCACAACATACCTTGGATCAATGGAATTGATTCAAGGTGTGCTGTCAATCAGCAAATAGAGTTCATCAAGCATATGACAAGTCTATTGTCTCATTAGCAATCATACAAGCAATAATAACCTGTCCCAAGTATCAATTACACAAACAAGAGTCCGGATCAGCAACACATTCCTCTAAGATCAAAATATGTGTCTTAACATATCTATCTTCATTTTTGCGATTCTGACATCATGAAAGGTAATTACCATGATAACTTACAAAAATCAAGGCGTTACATTCCTCCCTTCTTACAGAATCATCCTCCCGATGATCAAATTAACCAATTCAAGGAGTTTCTAGGACAAAATTCAGTTATTGTCCTTCCATTCATAAGTTCATACCAAAACAGATTCACCCTTTAAAATAGTGTTTTAAGATAAGCGTAAAATAGACCAATAATTGTCTAAATTTGGTAGAATTATTAATTTTTTGAATTTCAATTTTGATCAAACAAGTATGGAAAAGCAGATCTCATTTCTTTGAGATTTTCCCAAGTTGCACTTTCTTCACTAAACTGGTCCCACTGAACCTTACATTGATTCTTCGCGATTTCTTAAGTACAACTGGTGAGTTCCCAGCACTCGAATGGGCTTAACCATGATTATTCCTGGGTCTTGGACCTGCAAGGAATTCCAATTCAGCACATGTGATAAATCTATTACGTATTTCTTAAGCAAAGAAATATGAAAAACATCATGCATATGTTATAAAGCAGGAGGTAATGCTAGACGATAAGCTACAAGGTTGATTATTTCAACAATTTCAAAAGGTCCCACGTAACGTGGCAACAACTTGGCAGCCTTGCCAAAAGTTATTGAGCTCTTTTTGGCTTAACCCGAAGAAATACCTTCTCACCAAGTTTATAATTCCTATCAACCCGCTTTAAGTCTGCATAACTCTTTTGCCTATTGGCAGCCTCCTTTAGATGTTCCTGAATCATTTTGATTTGTTGTTCCATTTCCGTGAGGATTTCTGGCCCAATTACCTCTCTATCCTCTACGTTGTCCCAGCTAACAGGGGTTCTGCATTTTCTTCCATACAATGCTTCAAAGGGCGCCATTTTTAAAGAGGCGTGGTATGTATTATTGTAGGCAAATTCAACTAGCGGAAGGTATTCCTCCCATTTATACTGTTGGTCCATGCAATACATTCTTAACATGTCCTCTAAAACTTGATTGACTCTCTCGGTCTGTCCATCCGTCTCCGGATGATATGCAGAGCTGAAGTTTAATTTAGTTCCCAAGGCCGCATTAAGTGTTTGCCAAAACCTTGATGTCATCCTTGGATCTCTATCCGATATGATCAATTTGGGTATTCCATGCAATCTGAAAATTTCATGTACAAATCTTCTTGCTAACACTAGTGCATCATCTTTCAAATTACCAGCAATGAAGTGTGCCACTTTGGTTAATTTTTCGATGACAACCAGGATGATATCATGCTTATTCCTTGACATAGGCAATCCTTGAATGAAATCCATTTTTATCACTTGCCATTTGCACTGTGGAACGCTGTGGGGATACAATAATCCAGCAGGATGCATATGTTCTGCCTTAACATGCTGACATTCCAAGCAGTGTGTTACAAATTCCACCACATCCTTTTTCATTCCCTTCTAGAAGTATTGCTTCTTAAGATCAGTAAGCATTTTCATAATGCCAGGGTGTCCAGAAAAAGGTGAATTATGAAATTCAGTTAACAATTTCCTTCTTAAATCATTTCCAAGGGTATATAGACCCTGTTTTCGAACCTCAGAATTCCTTCGCTATCAAAGCGAAATCCTTTATACCTCACATCCTTTGGATCTGCAGCAAGTGTTGTTTTAACTTGCTGGAAATAAGGATCTGATTCCAAGGCATCTTTCACCTCATCCTTAAACTGAGTTCTTAACGTTATAAGAGTAGAGATGTGCTTCCTTCGACTCAGAGCATCTGCCACTCTATTTTCCTTGCCTTTGATGTAGCTTATATCAAAATCATACTGAGACAAAAATTCTAACCATCTTCGCTGTCTTGCATTCAAATTTGGCTGAGTAAAAATATACTTCAACCCCAGATGGTTAGTTTTTAACTCAAAAGGTTTGCCTAAAAGGTAATGCCTCCACATTTGAAGTGCATGTACAATGGCAGTGAGCTCTAGGTCGTGTGGAGCATAATTCTATTCATGTAACTTAAGCTTTCGATTTCATAAGCTATGACATGGTCATTCTGTAATAGAATACCTCCAAGGCCTTCTCCCGATGCATCCGTTACAACCATAAAATTTCCATTTAGATCTGGTACAGTTAAAATAGGTGCTGTAGTTAACTGTTCCTTTAAATTTTTAAAGGAAGATTCACATTTGTCAGTCCAGACAAATTTCTTATCCTTCTTTTGTAGTGAAGTGATTGGGGCAGCAATTTTTGAAAAATCCTTAACAAACTTTCTATAATATCCTGCCAAGCCCATGAAGCTTCTTACTTCATGCATGTTCTTAGGCACAGGCCACTCGGTTATAGCTGCGATCTTTGAAGGGTCTACAGCTATTCCATTCTTGCTTATAACGTGTCCCAAATAATGCACCTCTGCATCATAAAAGGAACATTTAGACAGTTTACCATACAACTTCCTCTTTCTTAAAACTTCCAGCACTACCCTTAAATGTTCTTGGTGCTCTTCGACATTTTTAGAGTATATAAGAATGTTGTCTAAGAATACAAGCACAAACTTGTCTAGGTATTCTTGAAAAATATTGTTCATTAGATTCATGAAGGCGGCAGGTGCATTTGTCAACCCAAAAGGTAACACCGTGAATTCATAATGCCCGTACCTTGTTCTAAAAGTTGTTTTATGAATATCTTCTTCCTTTATTCTCAGCTGATGATACCCAGATCGAAGATCTATTTTTGAATAGACTGATGCTCCACGCATCTGGTCAAACAGATCATCAATCCTAGGAAGTGGGTATCAATTCTTAATAGTTTCCTTGTTCAACATTTTATAATCAATGCACAGTCTCAATGTGCCATCCTTTTTCTTTACAAAAATTACCGGCGCTCCCCATGGTGAGACGCTCGGTCTTATCAGCCCCTTAGTCAAAAGTTCCTGTAATTGAGCCTTTAGCTCTACCAACTCGAGGGTGGTCATTCTATAAGGTGCCTTAGATATGGGTTCAGTTCCTGGCTTGATTTCTATTGCAAAGTCAAACTCTCGTTTGGGTGGAAGACCTGGTAATTCCTCCGGAAATACATCACTGAAATCCCTTAATAATGGATATCTTTCCATGAAATCATTATCCTCCTCAGCATTTTCTGTCATTTTTACTACATACAAGGTGCAACCTCTATTTTTAGCCCTTTTTAGTTGCATAGCTGTTAGTTTCCTAACTGCAACTTCACGCTTTACACCTTGAATGACTACTACTTTCTGCAGGTTGTCAAAACAACAAATTTGTTTTTCATAATAGTCGAATTTTGCTTTATGTTCTGCCAACTAGTTAACTCCAATAATGATATCATATGATCCTAAAGGAGTGACATACAGGTCAACTTCGATGGAGAAACTGGGTAAGTCAAGAATTTCCCCAAAAAGGCACATTTCGACTGTATGGACAACATTATTCCCATAATGCACTATCCATGTCTTATCCATTTGTTCAGCCTTTCTTTTTAATTTCATTGCAAGTTTAGTAGAAATAAAGCATTCAGTGGCTCCAGTATCAAAAAGTATGACTACAGGTGTACCGAATAACTTACCCAAAACTTCTATAGGCGTAACTTGCTTTTCAGCTTGTCTGTTAGCCACCGCAACATGTATCCTATGCTACTGATCGCGATCATCCTTTTTCAGAGGACAGTGACTCGCGTAATGGTCCTGTTATCCAATTTCACCCCCGGGTTGAATTGATAACATACATCAGGATTCTCAAGTCCCAGGCAAATTGATTAATCCAGGGAAAAAATCATGTTCTAGGGTCCCTTCAGAAATTTTTCTAACTTCCCTGTCGTGTCGAAAGAACAAGCTCTGAGAAAATGCGAGGAAGTTGCTAGAAAATAAGCTTGGGCCAGAAAAATTGTGAAAATCGGCTAAGTCCTTGTTCTAGAACAGTCGGGACATTTGGGACACCAAGGCGCGGATCAGCCGAAAAGACTACAGGTGGCCCAAACAGCAAAGGGACAAGTGGGACAAGAGTACGCGAAGGACCCGAACCGGCCGGTTCGGCGGAACGGGAAAAATTTCACACTGGGACATCCGGGACAAAGGGACGCGTGGGACGCGGAAAGCCGGTTCAGCCGAAAGAGAAGAAAATTGACTAACAGTTTGGGACATTCGGGCCATGAGTACGTGAACCACCCGGATCGGCCGAAAAGGAGAACTTTTGCACCAAAAATTCGGGACATTTGGGCCGTAAAGACGCGAATCGGCCGGATCGGGCGAACCGGAAGAATTTGTCCCGCGAAGCACTGGGACATTTGGGACAAATGGACGCAAACTGGCTGGTTCGGCTGAAACAAGAAACGTCAGCACAAGGAAAAGTGGGACATCCGGGACAAAAAGACGCGGTGGACGCGAAAGAGCCGGCAGACCCGCGGACCAACCAGGAGATGACACGTGTCACAAGGGAAAAGTCCAAAAGTCAAAAGGTGAGTTTTGAAGGGGCAGCCCGAGCCAATAGGAATTGGACACATGTCCAATGGAGCAGGGAAGTGTGGAGCTTGGGGAGAAGTTAGAGAATTTGGCCGAGTTCGCCAAAAGAGGTAAAAGTGAAGACCCCACGCCCTGTCCTCCAACAAGATCATGCCACGTGTCGTCCAAGTGGCGGGAGCGCGGGAAAAAGTGGAAAAGTCCCAAAATCATCAAAAAGGTCAAAATTCAAGGAAAACCCATGGGTAAGCAAAGGAGAGAGAATCACGCAACCAATCAATGCATGCCACATGTCATCCAGGTGGCAGAGCGTGGGAAGAAATTTAAAAATTTGTTTTAAATCATTTTGTGCCCTAGATCTTCGAGATCTCCATATCTTTGATCCAGAGCTCGGATTGGCACGTTCTTTATATCAACGGAAAGATTGTGAAATTATCTACATGATTCGAGGGTTAATCTTGAGTTTTGGTTAAGTCTAGAGAGAGAAAATTGAGAAACAGCTCTGACGCGTGTTCATGGCCAAAAGTGATATTTCGTGACCAATTTATTTAATGCAGAATGGGTTGCCTTCTCCTGTATTCTGGTCAAAATGACAGGGTATGGGTTTTTAAGGTTCCCCCATGCCTTTTTAATGCATCTGTAGTCAAGGAGAGATAGGCTCCCATGTTTTGTACATTTTCTGTCCCCTGGGCTTGACCCATGCAATGTAAAAGCCATATTTGGCTCATTTTAGAAGGGGGGAACTTTTTTGACATAGCAACTTCTTCTTTCAGCTCCAGCAAGTGACTGAAGCAAGGATCAGACCTCTCCAAAGGTTGTAACAGTTTTCTTTTACCTCTCTGAGGGTGTAATGCGTGTTTTTGACACTGGAAATGATAATGCAAACTCTGTGAATGGTTTTCAGTCCTCTGTTTGTATTATTTGCTTCATTTCAAATTCTGAATTATATCTGATCAGTCTGTGTATGTTTTATGTTGTAAACTTTGGTTTGTGTCTATTTGCTTGACAGAAATGTTTCACCACTCCTTTTGGTGTATCACCTGTTAGTTTAGTTTCATTTTTTGCACTTTCTATCTCTGTCTCCTTGGATTTTAGAGTAGGATTAGGTTTCAAACCTCTGTAGTTTTGTAAAAATATAGATCTAAATCAGAGGAGTTTGAGGAACCAGCCTCTAATCTAGAGATTCCTCTCTCAGTTTCACAAGTCCCACACTTGGAGAGAGGTTTCCATGTTGTGCAATCACACTGGATGCTAGAGTGATCAACCTAGAAGCTTGATCTGCATCCAGGGGTGCTGTGAGTCTGCAACAATAGTTTTGGCACACCCGGTGGGACCAAGAGGTCTCATTTTTATTGCAGCAAAGTTGATATGCATCTGCTGCAGTTTTCTTGCTTATAAGAGCTATTATTTGCATATCTGGCGACTCAAGGGAAGAATCAACCTGTTTTAGCGAGACGGGCTTGAAAACTCATGAGAAGAATCACCACAAGGTCAAGAGTTGGAGAAGAAGAAGTGCTATTTGAATACCTATAGTTATCTCCAAGAAGAAGGCAAAGAGGAAGAAGGATTCAAAGGTCTCCATCTCCACCAAACAGAACTCTCTCAACTCCTCCACCTAATAGGCCTTTCTTTCAATATACAAGGGTTTTAAGACCAATCAGAATGGCTCAGAACAATCCCTATGTCAACTTCACAGGTAGCAGCCCACTTTCTCTCAATGCACAACATCCAGTTCCTATTGCAGCCTTGAAGAACATTCCCTACTTCACTGGAGAGAATCAGACTACTCCAGGTGACCATGTTAAAGATATTGCTAACCTTTGTGCAATCCATGAAATCAATGAAATGCAAGTGGCTGTCAAGTTACTGGCATCTTCCTTCAAGGGTAAAGCATTACAATGGTTTAGGATCCTTGCAATGTGGTTCTATCACATACCTGGAATCATTGTGTATTGCACTTCATGAGCAATTTGGAGAGAAGGGAGACAACTTGTCTCTTTTGGAGCAGCTGACAACCATCAAGAGGGCTCCCAATGAGTAGCTGACTGACTTCAACTTCAGATTTCAAAGATCCTGGGATAGGATTCCAGTGGCAGTCAAGCCAACAGCAGAAGGTGCTTTTCTATACTATCTCAAAGCTTTAAATTCTGATATTTCTATGTTGATTCAGTCCATGGGAGGCACAACAATCCCTATGGCTTATAGCATTGCCATTAGAGCCGAAAAATGTCTTATTCAAGCTGGTAAACTGGCTCCTAGACCTCCCATGCCCTTGTATCCAAACTTAGAAAATCCAAGCACTAGTCAAGCACCCACTTTGGCTCCTGTTCCCACTCCTAGAAATCAGAGTCCAAATGAAGCTTCCACTTCATCTCCAAGTGCCCCAAATGAACTCCAAGAGGTCATGAAATAGTTGCAAAATTTGGGAAATGAGCTGGTTACTATCAAAAGACAGCAAGCTCAAAGTGCTAGACCGTATCAGCCTCAAGCGCAATACCAGGCTAGGCCCCCATACCAACAAAATAGGTCACCAAATCAGGCTACAAATCAAAATCAAAGCCAAACAAGGCCTCCAGCCAATAGACCATTCCAGCCCTATAATCCAAATGCCATATCTGCCTCTAAGGCATTAGTGCCAACACAAAATAACATGGCCCAAGAATATGATTGGTGCTTTCCATGCAACGAGCCTCATAACCAATCCATGTGTTTCAATGGTGCTCTCAATCAAGCATTGATGGTGACAACTACTGGTGTGGAGGGTGAGGGCAGTCAAGGAAACAACCAACAACCAGAAACATTCCAACAACAATCAGCCCCAAATGACACCACATTGGTAAACTGGCAAGCAGAAGATTTATGTGGCATGAATCAAGCAGTTTCTCAAGGTGTTGCAGCCAACACAAGGTCAAAGAGAAGAAATTTGGGTGAAGAACAGCCATTAGCCCCAACCAATCCACAACCTTCCATGGCTCCACAAATGATTGGCAAGCAGAGTCCAGTTTCAAATACACAAGGGCAGCCAAGAACAACCCCTAGGCCAACTCAAATGCCAGCTGTTGCTGCCCACGTGCAAGGAGTAAACGTGCAAACCAAAGGACAACAGAGAGATCCTTCATCACCGTTCAGTATCATTGAACAGATGAAGAAGACTAACGTCAATATATCAATGTGGGAATCCCTATCCATCCCAGGCCAAAGAGATCTGCTGCAAGCTGCCATGAAGGATTGGCCAACTTCGAATCAGCGGGTTCAGATGCAAGACAAAGTGCTTACAAACGCTGCCCAGCCTGAAGGAAGTCATGGAGCACAACAAGGTAAAATGTTGAAGCCCCCTCCTTTCTATGTTTCATTAATCATTGGGGATAAACTAGTACACAATTGCATGATTGATTCCAGGGCAAGTAGCTCAGTGATGCCCAAGCAAATAGCTGATCAACTAGGGCTCCAGTATGAAACAACATCCAAAGGGGTAGTGCAGCTAGATGGGACAGCAATAGCAACAGTTGGAGTGATTAGAAATTTGAGTCTTACCTTGCATGCATGTCCAAATGTTGTTGTTTTACAAGATGTATCAGTCATAGATTTCCACCACTCTTTGCCCTTTGCTTGTCAAGGGACTTCACAGCCAAAATTGGAGGCTACTTATCTGCTGATTGGTCACACATGTTGTTCAGAACTAGATATGGTACTAAGGTCACAATCAGATCCGAGCCAATTGCAAACTTTCATATTGAGCCTCATACTCCAAGCCAAATCAATGCCAACTGTTCAGCATTTGATCAAGAAGATTATCCAAACACAGATGAGGCTGACACTAAGGTTGGAAGCATCCCGGACCTAACTCTTGATGAATGGGAAAACAAGATACATGCTTTTGATCCCTATCAAGAAGTAGAAGAATCTGAGCTAGGGGTTTATTGTTTACATGAAGAAGATCAACCTCTCCCCAGCATCACCAAGCCAGATCAAAAGGACAAGAATGAAGTATGGCAATTATTCTTTGATGGGTCAAGGAGTAGACAAGGTGCAGGAGGAGGAGCTATGCTCATTTCACCGCAAGGTATAAGGTATTACTCAGCCTTCCGTTTCCAGTTTTCCTGTTCAAACAACACAGCTGAGTATGAAGCCTTAATTCATGGATTACACTGGGCAAGGAAGAAAGGCATCAGGAATTTACAAGTATTTGGTGATAGTGAGCTGATCGTAAATCAGGTCAAGAGAAGACATGCTGCCAAGAATGATCTACTCAAGTGCTACAAGAACAGGGTATGGGACCTCATTGAGGATTTCGAAGCTTTCAACATTGTGTCCATACCCAGGAAAAAGAATGAAGCCGCTGACAGGCTGGCAGCAATTGGGGCTGCGTTTGATGTTGTAGAAAGTATCAAAAGTGAGAAAACTCAGCCTCATATCAAAGTGGTTGTGAGACCAGCTATTCTGGATAACAACACAAGTTGGCAAGTCTTCGAGAATGATCAGCAAATTGTTAATTTCCTCCAAGAAGAAGCTGAGTTCTCAGCTAAGAATCAAGAAAAGTTGGAACAACAGTATGGTGACCAAGTGGTACAGCTAAGAACCAACAAACTACCAAAAGGCCTCATAACCCTGGAGTCAATCTTCAACCCGAATGATCAGTTCGGAAGGAGAAAGTGAACATTCAAGTAAAGGGTGAGGATGCAGAGCCTATTTTAGTGGAAGAAGGAAAAACATTGTAGATTGGCAAAGTAAGTACCTCACAAGAGAAATCTGATTTTGTTCAGCTTTGTCAAGAATTCCCAGATGTTTTTGCTTGGACTTACAAAGATCTAAGAGGTTTCAACCATAAGCGGCACAACATACTATTGAGCTGGATCCGAAATCCAAGCCTGTCAGGAAAAAGCAAAGGCCAGTGAATCCCCATATTGAGCCTCTCATGAGAAAAGAGTTAAGCAAGCTTATTGAGGCCAGTATCATCTTCCCCATCAAACACTCAAGTTGGGTTGCCAACTTAGTCCCAGTCAGAAAGAAGAATGGAGAGATCAGGTTGTGTGTCGACTTCAGGGATTTGAATAGAGCCTCTCTCAAGGATCATTATCCACTCCCTTCCATGGAGCAAATATTGCAGGCTGTAGCTGGTTCAGAAAGGTTTTCATTACTAGATGGATACTCAGGCTACAATCAGATTATGGTGAAGGGAGAAGACCAATTCAAGACAGCCTTCACAACTAAATGGGGCACATATGCTTACAAGAAGATGCCATTTGGGCTGTCCAACGCTGGTGCTACCTTTCAAAGGGCAATGGACATGGCTTTCAAAGGCTTGATCAACAAGATAGTGCTGATATATCTAGATGATATCACTGTCTTCTCAAAGAACGCAGCAGACCATCTCTTTCACCTCAGGCAAGTGTTTCAGAGATGTAGAAAGTTCGGAGTGTCTTTGAACCCCAAGAAGTGCATCTTTCTTGCACATGAAGGAAAGCTTTTAGGCCATATTGTCTCAAAAGAGGGACTGGCAATTGACCCAGAGAGGGTTGAAGCCATAAGAGCACTACCATTGCCAAGTCACAAGAAAGCTCTTCAAAGTTTCTTGGGAAGGATAAACTTTGTTCGAAGGTTTGTCCCAGATTTTGCAGCCCTTGTCAAGCCCATCACCAAAATGTTAAAGAAGAGCATGGCTTTTAAGTGGACAACAGAAGGCAAGGAGAGTTTTGAAGCAATCAAAGAAGCTATCTCTCAGGCACCAACTCTCATCAACCCAGACTTCTCCAAGGATTTCATTCTCTATGCATTTGGAGGTGATGACACTATTTCTGCCATCCTAGTACAGAAGAACAAAGATAATGATGAGCAGCCGATTGCCTTCTTCAGCCAGAGCCTAGATGACTGTGAGGTAAGGTACTCTTTTATTGAGAGGCATGTGCTTGCAGTAATCAGAAGCTTGAAGAAATTCAAGCATTTAATCTCGAACAACAAGGTCCAGTTGCTGGTCTCACATGCTGGAGTTAAAGACTTCCTCCTCAACAAGGATTTGAATGAGAAAAGGGCAGGTTGGATCACCCGTGTCATGGAATATGACATTGATATCAAGATCACCAAACTGGTAAGAGGGAAAGGGCTGTGTGAGAAGCTGGTTTTGGGGAAGCAAAAGGAAGTATGCAACGAAGAAGAAGCTGTTTTGACAGTTCAAGACAGCCATGAGCCGAGTGGCAATCAAGAGAAAGACAATGCTTCCCCCACTCCTTGCTGGACCCAAGGTATTATACACTTCCTAAATACAGGCCTATGCCCTCTAGAGATGAACAAGACCCAAAGGAGACACTTCAGGTTGCGAGGCTGTTTCGTATGCCATTGTTGATGGAGTTTTGTTCGGGAAAGACATGAATGGAGTGTTCTTTGAGATGCATTAGCACAAGTCGATTCAAAGGGTGTTGGAATAGTTTCATGGTGGACCAGTGGTGTCCATTTTGCACCAAGAGTGACATCTCTAAAAATCATGAAGGCTGGTTATTATTGGCCTAAAATTTTAGTGATTGCTATGCATGGATCAAGAGGTGTAAGAATTGTGCATTCTTCACAGGAAAAGAAAGACTTGCTGCCCTTCCATTGCATCCAATCTCAGTTGACCAGCCATTCATGCAATGGGGTTTGGACTTCATTGGAGTCATTAATCCCAATTCAAGCCAAGGGCACAAATGGATTTTAATAGCCACAGACTACTTCACCAAATGGACAGAAGCAGTAGCACTCAAAGAGGCAAATGAGTCTAACATCTTAGACTTTTATGAGGGGATAACAACCAGATTTGGTGTACCTGCCACAATAATCTTTGATAATGCATTGGCATTCATTGGATCCAAGGTGACTGAGTGGGCTGTCAAGAACGGTATTTACCTAAGCACTTCATCGAACTATTACCCTCAGGGTAATGGCCAGGCCGAGTCTACAAACAAGAACTTGTTGAGGATCATTAGGAGAACTCTTGATGAGAATCAGAGGTCTTGGCATACCAAGCTGAAATCAGCCTTATGGGCTGATAGGATCACTCCCAAAAGATCCATAGGTAACTCTCCATTCAGGCTTGTCTATGGAAGAGAGGCAATCTTGCCCATGTCACTTGAGTTGCCAACATTGGAACTCATGAAGCAGCTGGAGTTACTTGAATTTGAGCCCATGGAGGTGAGGTATGCAGAGTTGATGGAGCTACAAGAGATCAGAAATCAGGCATCCCAAGCAATGGAAAAGGATCAAGCTTTGATCAAGAAGACCTTTGATAGGAAGGCCAAAGATAGATCTTTTCAAGTTGGAGATCTAGTGTTGAAATGGGATGTGGACAGAGAGCAAAACCGGGAAGGCATTCAAAATTTGATGCCATTTGGAGTGGCCCATACATGGTCACAAAGTGCAAGAACAACAATGCTTTCCAATTGGCCTCATTGGATGGTGAAGAACTACAGATTCCAGTCAATGGAATCTATCTCAAGTGTTGCTTCTAGAGGGAAGTTCACTACCTCTGTAAATATTAGATTAGATTTTCTTTCCTCTAAGTGCTTGTGCACATTGTTTTGCTGTAGGTTAGCTTTGTTTTCCCTAAGTGCTTTGGCACAACTTGTTGTCCATGGAGATGTTTTGCAGTCCTTGCTTTCATCAGGTAATATTCCATCTTCCTCCTTGCACATTCTGAGTCAGTTAGGGTCCTAAACAGAATATTCGATGACTCCATGCCCAATGGACTGCTTCAGGCAACTGGTCTTTTCATCTAGCAGGCAGATGACCCCACTGAGTCACCAAATTGTTATCCAATTTCACCCCCGGGTTGAATTGATAACATACATCAGGATTCTCAAGTCCCAGGAAAATTGATTAATCCAGGGCAAAAATCATGTTCTAGGGTCCCTTCAGAAATTTTTCTAACTTCCCTGTCCAGGTCGAAAAGAACAAGCTCTGAGAAAATGCGAGGAAGTTGCAGAAAATAAGCTTGGGCCAGAAAAAATTGTGAAAATCGGCTAAGTCCTTGTTCTAGAACAGTCGGGACATTTGGGACGCCAAGGCGTGGATCGGCCGAAAAGACTACAGGTGGCCCAAATAGCAAAGGGACAAGTGGGACAAGAGTACGCGAAGGACCTGAACCCGCCGGTTCGGCCGGAATGGGAAAAATTTCACACTGGGACATCCGGGACAAAGGGACGTGTGGGACGCGGAAAGCCGGTTCAGCTGAAAGAGAAGAAAATCGAATAACAGTTTGGGACATTCAACCGTGAGTACAAAAACCACCCGGATCGGCTAAAAAGGAGAACTTTTACACCAAAAATTTGGGACATTTGGGCCGTAAAGACGCGAATCGGCCGGATCGGGCGAACCGGAAGAATTTGTCCCAGCGAAGCACTGGGACATTTGGGACAAATGGATGTGAACCGGCTGGTTCAGCTGAAACAAGAAACGTCAGCACAAGGAAAAGTGGGACATCTGGGACAAAAAGACGCGGTGGACGTGAAAGAGCCGGCAGACCCGCGGACCAACCAGGAGATGACACGTGTCACAAGGGAAAAGTCCAAAAGTCAAAAGGCGAGTTTTGAAGGGGCAGCCCGAGCCAATAGGAATTGGACACATGTCCAATGGAGTAGGGAAGTGCGGAGCTCGGGGAGAAGTTAGAGAATTTGGCCGAGTTCGCCAAAAGAGGTAAAAGTGAAGTAAGACCCCGCGCCCTGTCCTCCAACAAGATCATGCCACGTGTCGTCCAAGTGGCGGGAGCGCGGGAAAAAGTGGAAAAAGTCCCAAAATCATCAAAAAGGTCAAAATTCAAGGAAAACCCGTGGGTAAGCAAAGGAGAGAGAATCACGCGACCAATCAATGCATGCCACGTGTCATCCAGGTGGCAGAGCGCGGGAAGAAATTTAAAAATCTGTTTTCGTCTGTTTTGTGCCCTAGATCTTCAGATCTCCATATCTTTTGATCTAGAGCTCGGATTGGCACGTTCTTTATATCAACGGAAATATTGTGAAATTATCTACATGATTCTAGGGTTAATCTTGAGTTTTGGTGCATTCTAGAGAGAGAAAATTGAGAAACAGCTCTGACGCGTGTTCATGGCCAGAAGTGATATTTCAGCGACCAGATTTAATGCAGAATGGGTCACCTTCTCCTGTATTCGGTCAAAATGACAGGGTATGGGTTTGTAAGGTCCCCCATGCCATTTTAATGCATCTGCAGTCAAGGAGGGATGGGCTCCCATGTTTTGTACATTTTCTATCCCCTGGGCTCGACCCATGCAATGTAAAAGCCAGATTTGGCTCATTTCCAAAGGGGGAACTTTTTGACATAGCAACTTCTTCTTTCAGCTCCAGCAAGTGACTGAAGCAAGGATCAGACCTCTCCAAAGGTTGTAACAGTTTTATTTTACCTCTCTGAGGGTGTAATGCGTGTTTTTGACACTGGAAATGATAATGCAAACTCTGTGAATGGTTTTCAGTCCTCTGTTTGTATTATTTGCTTCATTTCAAATTCTGAATTATATCTGATCAGTCTGTGTATGTTTTATGTTGTAAACTTTGGTCTGTGTCTATTTTCTTGATAGAAATGTTTCACCACTCCTTTTGGTGTATCACCTATTAGTTTAGTTTCATTTTTTGCACTTTCTATCTCTGTCTCCTTGGATTTTAGAGTAGGATTAGGTTTCAAACCTCTGTAGTTTTGTAAAAATATAGATCTAAATCAGAGGAGTTTGAGGAACCACCTCTAATCTGGAGATTCCTCTCTCGAGTTTCATAAGTCCCACGCTTGGAGAGAGGTTTCCATGTTGTGTAATCACACCTGGATGCTAGAGTGATCAACCTAGAAGCCCGATCGCATCCAGGGGGTCTTTGTGAGTCTCGCAACAACAAGTCCTTTCCACCGGTTGAAGCATCCTCCAACTGGCCCTTTCCTAGGCTCAAATTTGTTACCAGCTTTGAATTTATCATTCTGGCTCCCATAGGACTTTTGTCCATTGCCACTAACTTTTGCGAAGCTATTCGCACACTATTTACAGGTTTGTTCATTACAGATTTCTTGTTGTTATCTACAACAATTTTGTTTTTCACACCAAACCTTTTCCAAGGCCCCCTTTTGGGTGCGAGAGATGAAGAAGAATTGGGAATCTTCTTCCTTATCTCTTCCCTATGAGCAGAAATTGCTCTCAATTTTTGTTCCTGTCTTATTACCTTTTCGACAACTCCTTCCATGGTGGTTGGACCGTGGACATCCACTTCGCCACCAATGATGGGATTTAGTCCCATTATGAACTTTCGTATTCTGAACTTCTCGTCAGCTTGGTACTTCAAAGCACATACTTAAGGAGTTTAGTAAACCCTTCCCAGAGTTTTGTCACCGTCAGCCTTCCTTGTGACCAGTTCTGAAATTTAGTCATTTTCCTATCAAAATAGAGTTGAGGCAGCCACCGTTGCCTAAAGTAACCCTTAAATTGATCCCAAGTTATGTCTGATTTGACAATATTCAACTCAACCTTACGGTTGTCCCACCATGATGATGCTTCATGAGAAAGCTGATATGCTCCCCATATCACTTTGGTCTCCTCAGAGAAGTTTCTTATTGCAAAGTACTTCTCCATTTCACTAAGCCAATTCTCAGCTCCGTCCCCAAGTGTTGTTCCATCAAAATTTGGAGGACTTATTCTCTTTATGTCATTTGTAAGTTCAGCTGCTAATCTTGCCCTTTTATTTTCAAGATGATTAGGAGCATTCACATTACTATTATCAACACCTGATTCCCTCCATTGGTGTTTTCCATAGGAGGTGGCTGATCATTTATATCAGCTTCTTCTTCCTCCTCTTCATTTCCCATTGACTGCTATTCCAAAATAGTCAAACGATCTCTCGTGTCTAGTAGGGCAGCAAGGATTTCATCCAGCTTTTGAGCAGTAGCTACTTCTCCACCCGGTAACGGGTTGTTTGCAAAGACATTTCCTCTTATTCGACCACCATTTTTGCTCAATAAGAAAATGTAAACCTTATTAAATTGTGGACTCATTAGGTCCAAGAGTTGCAACCTTCAGCTCTGATACCAAGATGTAACATCCCCATTTTAAGATACTAGAACAAGGGAAAAAAAAATTATATACAACGTTCCCTGTTATGAATTATATAATTCAAAACACACATTCAAGTTTTAATAATTGTTCTCTGTCCAATTAATGCAGTTTGGATCACACAATTTCCTTTTAAAACAAATGTTCTCTATTCACATATTTGCAATATGGAACACACATTGAGCCCATTCAATCATATATGATACCATATCTGCTTTGTAAATGACTCGAAGAACTACCGACCTCCCACTTTATGGCTCGGAGTTTCAGTGATCTCTCATTTCATGACTCGGCGACTTACCGATCCTTCATGTTAATTCATGCATAGTATAATGAATATACAGGGTTCTTTTACCGTTTTCGAGTTATCGAAGTGATCCATTTAAGAAGCCTATCTGAATATCTGTTACTGATATTCATCTGACATCCTGCATCTTAAACTAGGTGATTAGGACAACGCAACCAACACTTGCGATACTTTGGCCAAAGATTTTCACATGCTTTGCATGATCATATTCCTAGATGTGATACACACCAATGGAATACGTCCTTCACCTCACTTCGTCTATTATCTAGAATGGTCTTTCCTGGTCTCTACCAGTCCTTCCATTTAAGGTCAAACTCTAACCCCAACTAGCAATATGAACGAGTATAGGAAGTTACTCATGGTAACTAAAGATACGCAGACATACGATGTCGTTCCTAGACAACTCCGTGTGTCTAGTTACCTTTAGTCCTCTGGAGTCACTCCGTATACGTGATCACATTCTTATCCCCAGCCAAGAACTTAGTATCCAAACTTATGTACACTTGATGATTTAATTTGGGAGGGCATTGTAATATGTTAGCTATAACATTGTGTCCTCATGAAGGCCTTGCCTTCATGAAGACACCATATCAGTAGCTGGTGTATGTCAATGTCTACGAAATCCTCTCATCGAGGGTACACATCCAAAGCTCAATTGTGATTGGTTATAATCTTAGTATTTAAGATCAACTTTCAGCAACCATGTTGATCCTTTATCCTTGTTCTTGTTATAGTTGTATGTAGCTAAGAGAGACTTAATCCATCTTCTAGCTTAATATGCATCTCCTCCTTCATACCAAAGGTTGCATATTCACTTCTTGGTTCCTTTCTTAATCTTTGGACTAATCAGTCCATTATCGATAAACTTAATAAGTTTAACCTATTAAACTTAACCAAGTTTTCCACAACTGTAAACAAATTCAAAATTCCATCTTATTAGACGTCATTTAAATGAGGTCTAATTCTAAATGAATTTATTCATTTATCCTCCTTAACCTTACTTAGTTAAGGTCTGTTAACAATAGATATGATTTCCCATATCTTTATTTTCTAAATTTAAACATTCGAGGCTATTAACGGAGTCGAATACAAGGTTCGGCTACCCCTAAGTTATTTGATATCCCTTAGCTTTCAAGCTAATCCGAATACCTTCCAATTAGGATTTCATGTTTATCTAAATATTTTTAATGTCAATTCAAAATTCATCTTAACCCAAGTATGAACTAATTGCACATTTCAACGTAAAAGTTGCATTCAGGTAAAGAATAGATGTTATTTCCTTTTAAATTCATCCATTAACATTTGAATAATTCCAAGTCAAGGAATAATGTTATATTCTCAAACTTATTCAACAATATCAAACTGATACAGTTATTGAAAATATCACACTTTTACTTGTATTCATCCATCAGATTTACAATCTATACATTTGCCAGTCCAAATGACTGGACTTTGTTTATATCAAACAACATTACAACTCATAAAGATAGAAGAATGTAACTTCTTCCTTTCTCATTTCCTCATGGAGGAGTAATAGCTATCAATACAATCCATCTTCAGTTAATCAAAGAAGTATCAGAAAACAACCATGTCTTCATTTATACTCAAGTTTCATCTGCAAAATTACTTGCATGGGTCAGTTCATTGAACTGAGCATATTAAGCACTTGTCATTAAAATGAGGTGCTTTTAATTAACTGTCTCAATAAAAGAACCCTACTTTTATGAAACGTTAATATGAACATCATTCAAGAATTAAATACCAAAAAGGATGAACAGCATATCAACTCAATCATCTAATAACCCTCCTAATCAAACAAAGGATTACTGCCCTCTTTCTCAAATAATTATTACAAGAAGTAATTTCCTTCATGAGTTCAGATTATAAACATCCTGTAAGAACTAAAAACACAATTATGCAACTACTTTTCTAACATAAATGCTATCAATTCCATCCTCTTACAATAGTTGTGAATTCAAAAGATAGATCTTAACTAAAATCTAAATCGAATTATTGTGTCTTCTTTCATACAACTCATCGATTTCAAGCAATCAAAATTTGAAGAGAACAAGCAAACAACAATTAAATACAAATGCTTAACCCAACAAAGATGAAATTCGTTCCATAACAATTATAGATTTCCAATCGTATGAGAGAAAAATGATCATTAATTCAAATTATCCATTCACACTCTCATTCTTTTCCTCATAGTTGTACTAGAAGTTTTAATCCAAACGTGATATCAATTAATGATAAACGAGTCAAAGAGAAATAAACGAAAATCAATAATCGAATATAAGGAGCAAGATCATATCACCTCTTCTACTTGTCTATCCAAATACCTCTTATTTAGAGCAGACATACTCCAATAGTATAATTCATTCAGAGTAGTATATTCAGTAATTGAAAACTACTATTACCTTTCCAAAAAGTTGACCAGAGTTCATTGCAACTGGTCTATAAACATTAGTACCAAAAGGACCTATAACGCAATCATTTCCTTTTAAACATTTCACTCTACAGACATTCACGTCTTTATAACATGCAAGAGTGTACAACGACTACAACCAGTCACACTTTCATCCTAATAATGAGAGTTTTCACTTTCCAACAACAAAGAATAATTCCATTCATATTCTGTTCTTAATGAAAACGATGAAAGGTCCACAATCCTTAAATATATATATATATATATATATATATATATATATATATATATATATATATATATATATATATATATATATATATATATATATATATATATATATATATCCTTGAGTTCAGCAAGACACAATATAATTTGCATGCTCTACTCAGTCTATTATATAGACTGATTTTCTATTCCTCGTCAGATTAAAACTTCCTTCCAAATAGTCCTATATGAATACCAAGAACCAGCAGGTAGAATACCATATCAAATTAGTACAGCAAAGTAAGATGCTACAATAACCTTACTGTCCCAGGGAACCCGTGTTTTATGCAATGAAAAACATCAAGGAATTATAACTCGCATAATAGTCTATTAATATCACCACAACTTTGTTTTTCCCAAACGTTTCCACACACTGAACTCAGAAATACAATATTCGCATAACAATGCCTTTATCAATGCAAACCCACATAGGGTAATAGATGCGCAAGCAAGGTACAGTCAAAACAATCTCAACAGCAAGCCAAATATCATTTGGTTCATTCATTTGCACAGAAATACTAAGCCATGTTTGTTTTCATGATGACAGTTCAGACTAGAAGATCAAACCGCATCCAAAATGCACAATAAAATCCTCTTTCCCATTACCTTGATTTGAAGCAAAGAAAGAGAAAACATAATTCATTAATGATTTCAATCGGAAGAACAATCATTTTCTTCAAACACCGAGAATACCCAAGTCGTGTTCATTCTTTTAAGGACAGTTCAACCAGACATACAAATCATCTCATCTTTTCATTTTCACAAGAATGCTCAGAACTCAGAAGTGATATTCATTTAGCTAATGTATTTATTAGCACAACCCAAAATGGTAATAAATCGAATACCCAACACTGCCGAAATGAACCACATAGCAAGGACAGTGTATTCAACTTAATCATTATGCAAAGAATGCTCAAGCCGCGTACAACAAAAGAAAACGACTCAACTTGAAATCATCTCAACGTAACAGCCAAATCAAATAACCAAAACCCCCATCATAAGAGTAGGGTTGTTTTAATGAGACTATTAAGCAAAAGCAAGCGGTTTAAGGAGAAGGGCTTAACAACCCTGTTAATTTTTCTTGTGGCTCAGAGAAAACCACACCCACTGGAGTTGTTTCTCTCCATGACGTCCTCGGCCAGGAGCTTTCTAACCAGATCGCCACTAACTTCCATAGGCTCAAGAATATCCTTTTTTTTTCCAAAGAATAGAGATAATAATCAAAACACAGCCGGTTCGACAGAACCATGGAGAAACAAAATGCAGAGTAACTAAAATCCAAATGCACACAGCAACAAACAATTTTCCTTTTTCCTCTATCCTCTTTCCAAGGTGAGCTGGTCACTAAGACCAAGATAATTAATGCATTGAATGCACTGCCTTTCCTCATTCCTCACGCCACCACCGACTCGGGTTGGTGAGTTTCCAAATTTCAAATTTGCATATAAATTCCATTTAGTTTCTAAGCTAGTTGGACGCCTCCAAATTTTCTTTGTTCCCGCCAAACTTGGTGTTGTACATGTAAGGACTTCATTTACTATCCCATTAAATTTCCTACCTTCCCTCCTTATCCTTTCCATCCACATGGGTCTATGCGTCCCCTTCCTTAGGTTAGGATTAGTTTAGGATTTTAATAGTCCATATCTAGGTCATTCACCTAGTTCATAGGTTAATGGAATTTATATCTATTTTCTCCTTATGAAATCTAAAATCCATATAGGATAGTAGTTAGGGTATAAGATAAAACTTAGGGGTAGGTTAGGGTTTAATCCCCTAATATTTAATTAACTAGTTTCCATATCAAGTCTTTCCGCCTAACAGTCATATTCAACATTAAGCAGGACATTTCGTCCTAAGTTCCACATACCTGTGCCACTTGCATCCAGGCCCTTATCATCTTACACTATCTAGCATTACAATGGTGTGTGGTTCGAGAATCAAACCTTTTTCATTGGCATCTACGTACCAGATATTCATACCTGAAATCAGGTTCTGCAACATTTATATTGACCTTCATCTGGTTTAAAAGTAAATCGACAAAGCGATCATAAGAAGGCCACAACATACCTTGGATCAATGGAATTGATTCAAGGTGTGCTGTCAATCAGCGAATAGAGTTCATCAAGCATACGACAAGTTTGTTGTCTCATTAGCAATCACACAAGCAATAATAACTTCTGTCCCAAGTATCAAGTTACAGCAAACAAGGGTCCAGATCAACAACACATTCCTCTAAGATCAAAAGATGTGTCTTAACATATTTATCTTCATTTCTACAGTTACAACATCATGAAAGGTAATTACCATGATAACTTACAAAAATCAAGGCGTTACATCTTATTGATGTTAAACACAAACCCAATATCTCTCTCAGGATGCCCTAGAGGAGTAACGTCAAAGTCTATGTGATTTATCTATGCCTCTGACGGAGGGATAATGTTAATCAAATGGTTGAGACCTAGCACTTCTAATAGAGTGGCTCAATGAGTAGGGGAATTCTTCGAGTAGATCTAAGAAGGAAATGTGTGAAAAGGTCTTGGTTAGATCATTGATTAGATCATAAGCCCCTACTCGCTTGCTTAGTGCATCATGAGCATTTTATGACATAACCTGTGTAAATCAGATTGGTGCGAAGAATAATCCTTGGCTCTTGTAGCAGCATTAATTTTGGGTTCAAAATATAACTCTACTAATTCCATGATCTTCATTTATTGGTGACCATCCAAAGAAGGTGACACCTGTGGGTTTGACAAAGTTAAGGCTTCATGATCATGAGTCCCTATTACAATACCTTTATTAAAACCATTGGGATCTAATCTACCATCCTTTGGATGTTTGGGGAGAGGATTTTGAAGATCCCTAATGGTGTGTTATGTGGAGACATTGGTCCCATGTAGGCATTTTGACTAGGTACAATTGGGTTTGCCAAAAAATTTCAAAAAATAACTATCTTTGGTCTTTTGGAAAATGCTTAAAAACTTATTAGAATCATGGAAAGTTATTACGTCATGCTCATGAACCCTATGGAAAGCTGTAGTATAAGTAGGATCGTAATCCGAGGCCTTAAGTGTTATCCTTGTTGTGGTCCAAAACTACGGTTATTGTTTGGTTTTGATCATTATAATTAACATTTTATAACCCTTTCCCTTAGTTCTCGAATTGGTTAGGTATTAACTAGGGCTTGGGGTCAGCATTTTCCTCTGTTGTTAAGGTTGTTGTTGTTAGGGAAAATTAAAATCCATAGCATTTACCAAGGTTGAGAAATTTTTGTTTCTCTAATTATTTTCATTATTATTGTTGTTATCGCCTTTGTACTGCAGGTAGGATTAACAATATTAGGCTTTTTGGGTTGGTCACTCACACCATCATTCATGAATCCACGATTCTTATTAAGGATCTTTGGTCCTTGATTTTTTTCATGTTGTTGGAGTAACCGAGATTATTTTGATTGGGAGTGACTAACTTCCCATTTTCTCCATAGGTCTTACAACCACTATCAATGGCCGCTTGGTCAATCGAAGAGCACCCTCTAACACCTCTTCATAGCTCCTTAGTGGGAAATTTTGAACCTCTTCCTTCATCTCTCTATTGAGAGAGTGAAGGAACAAATCACAAAGTTTTGTTTGATCCATGTTTGGAGCACTCACAGAGGAGTAGAGAAATTGTCACCACCTTTAAATAAAGTGGGTTGTAGACTCATTGTGTTCTTGCTTGATATGAAGGAATTCCCTGATTCATGTTCTCAAAATCTTGTTCATATCAAAATCTTTGATAAAATCTTATATGAGTTGCTTGAACAAGTGTATTGAAGCCTCTAGTATCCTATAGTACTAGTCGAGAGAAATACCTTCTAGTGTCTTAGGAAAAAAATTCGCAGAAACTATATCCCATGGGAGCAACTCTCAAATGGTCGTTGCATAAGCCTTGATGTGGGCATTAGGATCTCCCTCCCCTTTGAAATTTATAAGATTAGGCAAGGGTCTCGGGAGCATGACTATCCGAATGGAGAAATCTAGGGGTTCCTTGAAATATTCAGAATAGGTCCCCATTGCATATGTTTCCACCATTGAAGACCCTTGTTGGGGAGGTGGGGGCTACATCGGTTCTAAAACAGAAATCATAGAAATTTGGTGGGGTGTATGGCATCCCTACCAGTTGTCCATATGGACCCGAGTAGGTATACATTTCCCCCTATGGAGATTTATAATACATGTGTACATAGGGGGTTGATTACCTTCATATGGAATCGAAGGCACGAAGCCAGGGAACATTCCATTTTTGGCTAGTATGGCATTTAAGAACATACTTCCAAAGTGGTGCTGTTGGAGATATTGATATGTGGCTTGGGGGCATACCCAAGGTTCCCGTCCCCATAAGCAGATCTCCAGGGTTTTGAATATTCATGTAAACTAGAGGATTATGTGTAGTAGGCATTTTCTTGTATTTTTTCAAGTAGGAAGGATTCCACGATTGCCTTGCATATGAATTTCGTGTATTTTGGACAAGCTCTAACTCTTTGGATTTATTTACTAAATTTGAAATGACCTCTCTCGTTGATGGGGTGGTGTCTTTCTTAGGCACCTTTTGTTGAACCCTCAGAGATTGTTGAGGAGTATGGTATCCTGCTATGAATTTTTCACAATGTTTCCACCCCTCATTGGTTGTATTGTCAGTTGGTGGTGGGGTAGTGTTATTGTTTTGAAGAAGGACATCACCTTGTCCTTACAACCTATCAAAATGTTGGTTTATGTTCTGGAAGTTTTTTTCACTCCTATCATATCATGCTAAATACTCCTCATCTAGATGGGGGAGTTGATCGAATTGCATGATAATGGGATATCGAAACAATACCTGAGGAGATGAACTTGCTTCACCAGTGAATGTCATGTTATTTGAACTTGTTTTTTCTAGGGGATAGGTTTAAGTGACTTAGTTAAGTTCCTCAATGCATACAAAGGAACCAACATTGGTTCCCTGAAGTAGAGGGTTTTGAGCAAATGAGCGGTTGTCTGCCCATGTTGAAAGTGAAGTTTATTGATGTGGTATACTTGATTGGTAATGGTGCATGTCAAAACCTAGGACGGAAAACCATATTCTTTGTATCTGATATATTCAGGGGTATAAGAATACCCATAGAATAAATAATGGATGAAGAAAGTGGAAACGTTTATATACTAGCTCTTCATGTTAGGTTCACCAATTTTGTACAATATAAAATCAACACATGGCATTCTTCGCACCTAACCTCCGGAGGTCATGCCGAGGCAGTCGAGTGTGGAATTGAAATGGAAGTGAAAGTGATGGCAGCGATCAAGCTAATTGGGAAACCTTATGTCTTTGACACGCAATACTAGAATCTACGAATCTAAGGAAAAGAATTATCTCCTAACTTGAAGGGGTGTGATGGTATGGTCTGATATGATAGCTACTCGGAGACTCCAATCGATATCTAGTTTTGTCGAGATTCTATTGATTGGTTACGGAATATGTGGAAAGTAACCTGTAGGTTCCTCGTATGGGTTTCCAAACAAGTTCATGGAATCAAGACAAGAGGTGTAGTGGAGCTACGGGGACTATGGTGATTTTTGGTCTTGTCCAGAAATTCTTAGCCTGATCGGCTGCTATGTTCAATAATGAAAGTTGTGTAATAATATTAGGTGGAATCGGTGAAGATATGAGTAGCAATGTGTGTTAACTAGTGTCAATATCTAGCTGACTAGCATGCTGTTGGGTTGCGAGACCTATGGATCACAACTAAGGACTCATTGAGGTGAGGTCCTCATATGGTCATACATGCAATCAAACCCTATTTCCTAGAGAAGTCCAAAAGTCGTAGGATTGATTAGTAATGATATTCGGTGTATCTAATTGTGTTATTTTCTCGGTGTATGTTGCGGTGTGTGTAAGGCTGTTAAATGCAAACTTGTGTTAATGTTAGTTATTATCTCTCACTCGTTGGGTTATGGGACTAGGGGATCACAACTATAATTCTTTCCATGTTGTGGTGTTGATGGTCATGCAAGATTTAAAACACACGTGAAGAATCAAAAAAGTGAATAGGACCACCAACCTATGCGGGGTGGTGATTTGGGCCGCCGCCCGGTGGGTGGCGGTTTAAGAACCATCACATAGGTAGGGCGGCAGTCCTAGAACTTAAGGCCAAAACAAGCACAAAAGAGGTGAGGATATGGAAAAATGCATGGAAAAGTTAAGTAAGGCCATCTAGGCTACAAATATATACTGCAAATGGGTTTTGGAGCTCGAACACCTTCTTGAAAGGATTTTGAATCATCATTAGGGATTCTTGGAACCATTTTCCTGATAATGTAGCATGTGTAATTTTGGGTGTGTACAGTATCCTTCTCGGGTGTAACAAGGTATCGAGTTATTACCTATTCTCCCGATATAACATGATCTTCTATCCCTAGAAAATATAGTTATTACTTTGCACCCCACAACTCATAAGTTTTATGAGCCTATTTATCACAAGCGACAATTGTAGTATCATTGATAGATCGTACATCCTCCCTTTGAATGATTCCTTCTTTAGATGGATCAAGCACATACGGATCCCAGACAAAGCACATACATAAATCTAATTTAGGTCTTCTTCACTTAAGGGCTCAACATAGGGTGCAGACTTTCCATCTATTAATGGGATAATAACCCTTTCCTCCTTGTTTTCAAAGCTGATATAACCCTTCTTGAACCGAAGATCAACATTACTTGCATAACACCACATATGCCTTAGTATATTTGGGAAGCTATCCTCCTCTTCTAGTGCTAAGACCTCAAAATATCTAGTGAACTTGGCTCCTTATATGGTAATGGATGCATCTTTTAAAAATCTGATGGGAGTGGCCTTAGTCTGATTAGCCATGAACAATACATTAGAGGATGGCTGCAATGGGGGTCTCCCCATTTGTACCCATGCATCTAAAGTAAGAACATTGACTTTTTGCCTATATCAATCAATATATTACTCAATAGCCACCCATCCACAACAAACATTCAGAGTGATTTCCTTGTCATAATCTAGGTCATGAGGGGAAGATTCGCATGTAGGATCGTAGTCCAGTCTCGTACTTGCGCGTGGAGTGTTTCCCTTTAACCAATTCCCTAACAGTGGAATGATATTCTCCTGGTGTAATATTTTGTACACTTCTCTCAAGTCATCCATATCAGTTTGGACCATCTCTGATGCTTTCTTTTGCTCCATCTTCCATGATTTCTCCTTTAAATATTGTATTTCACCATGAATATTTCTGAGTACCTCCATGGTTTCCTAGTAAACCTCCTTTTATGGGTAGGATATGGGTACCATGCATGTAAAACCTCCTCCTTAGTGATGGTAGGCCTCTACTACAATGCTTCTTTGGTGCATACCGCTTCGGCGTAGGTGCGATCCTTACTTGCAATGCCTTGAATTCTGGTTCCAACTTGGGCATCCACTGATTTTCCATAGCGCTATATCCTAACCATCCCCACACCTTTTTTTTCTTGTTTATGATGTTTTCTAAGATGCTCATACAAGTCTGGGCATTCCTCATAACTATGATTCTTTCCGCATAAAGAACATGTAATATTCCAAGGACATTCACGCTTGTAGTGGTCAGTAGATCCACATGTATAACATGTTCGCAAGGAACTCACCTCTTCCACCACCATGGCCTTGTCCTCCGAACCCAACATGGTATCCTCAACCTCTACCATGACCGCCTTCAAAATTCCCTTCATTCTGATCATAGCATTCTTGGTTGTGATCTAGATCCTGATGCTCGTTCTTACCTTTAGAGTTATCTGAAACTCCTGTCTATCATACACCAATATCCATAACATCATGGATCTGACCAATCAGCTAGAAGTCTTCTATGTCATGAGTCGTGGACATGTAGATTTTACTGAGTAGCATGAAACGTTCTTCCTTATCATATGTTGCGGTAATGGGTAGTGGCTACATCATGGTTTAAATGACATAACTCACAATCTAATATCGGTGAGCACACATATCTATGGGGATAACTATCCTTTATGTGACCTTCCACTTCACAATTTATGCATCGAATCCCTATGCATGTCTCATGTGTTAAGTTTTCGATAGCTTCTCTAACTACCTTGTTATAGCTACGATCTGTACCTCAAAAAAATAGGCTCACCCCAGTGTCTATACTTCTAACTACCTCAGTGCGTAAAGCTACTTCAAGTGCTTCATGTGGATCAGTGTATGTCTTATGTGATATTTCCCTTCTAAAAGGTGTAAGCAGGCCTCCAACAAACCATTATATATGTTGGCTTGCATGAATATCATAAGAAATCTTAGATAACATCATTTTGAAACAAGCATTATACTCTCGACACTCTCAATAGTTCCTTGCTTAATATCCTTGAGCGCGCTTATAATCTTTTGCTCGAACTTAGGGATGTGAAACTCTTTAAGGAAAGAATATTTTAAAGTTGTATAGTCTACACAAGTCTAATAAGGGTCAAACATTTTCTACCAGTGTGTGTGCGCCCTTGTAATGTAGTATCAAATTGGCTTTCCCTATGTTCATAATCTATTATTACTTTTTCATGCCACAATATTTCACACATGTGCACATGTTCGCAGCATCTTCTATGCCCGTATACTCTAGGAGACAAAGTGACATCTCCATGTAAATATTCTAGGGTTGGTGTGAGACCTTTCCCACCGATCCAGAACCTCCTATGTTTCCTCAACCTCTAAAACCACTTGATCCACTGGAGATAGAGACACCTATACCTCCTTATCTTGAATCTATAAATGGGGTTAGACTAGAATATGTACTTCCTATGTCCCAAAAATAGTCTTGAACTATACCTCGGCAGGTCTACGAAGTGTTATTACTCCCAAAAGAGAGTCTAAAATTTTGTGCACACAATTACGTGTGGATGATACACCCAAAAAGTTACTCTCATATAACGATGAAAATTTTTGTGTTTCCATTGTTGTGCTTATTATATGACTCACTCCTGCTCTCCTACTACCCGAATTAGCTTGTTGATTATTTTTTTACTAGATACTAGAATACCAAGCGCAAGGAAAAATTATCGAGGTGGATTCATATGCACACACATGGCCTAGGTCATTTCTACTAGCAAGCTTTTGCATTACATCGAGGAGGGTTCCCAATCATGCTTTCCCAAATGGGGAGTTCACGATGCTCACATTCCATTTCTTTTGTGTGAACTTCAAATCCTTCGTGATTTATCTCTCTCCAAAACTCCATTCTCTCTGCAACATCATATTTCTTCTCTATCTCCCTCTCGTGCACCTCATTATACTTAAGCCTCCTTTCCTCTCTCTACCTCTCTATTGCTAGGTCTTCCATCTTTCACCAAACCTGCTCCTTCCCCTGTGTGTGGTGGGGTTTAGTTAACTATCAATTTACTCTCCAAGTTCAAGGTTACCATCAAAATTTTGATTACCAATGGAATGCCTTGCAAGTAAGTTCCCCTAGGATATCACAGAAATTGGAATTCAGCTACCTTTGGACACGAATAAGTGGAAATTGAGTACTCCAAGATAAATCGATTCAAAATATCATGAAACAACCTATCCATAGCACAATTCCAAATCAGATCAGCATCATAAAGGGTCTAAAATTTTTCCTACATCTAGAAAAGTGTGTGATACCTCAATTCTATTTAGACACATAAACAACTAACCACTTGTATAGTTCTATCAGAAAAATAGAAAAGAAGCTCTCATACAAACAGTCGTACAAATTCTACTCCACCCACGTGCATGTGTCAAACTTAGATCTAGTGTTGAACCTCTATGCATATTCTTCTTCTAGGTCATGTATCCACTCCTCAACACTTACTAGGGTCAACCAGTATGACTTCATCATGAACCATCCTAAAAATAAATGAAAAGAGGGTCCTAGCAATGGAACCAATGATGCAACCTAGAATTTACCAGTAAATGCCCAGGCGCACTAGTACATAACTCAGCCTAGACTGAGTTCTCACCTAAAGTGTGCAAAGGTATTAGGCCCCTCTTTAGGGTTGTTATTGCAGGATGTTAGCATGATGACAAATTAATGTATTTAGATACACGATTAATACATCATTCTACAGTGCATGTACAAATCTAATTCTAGAGAACAACATATTAAATGATAACCATGATGAAATCCAGTATGCAAGAGTCAATTATACTCAGGAATAATACTATAGTTCAAAAAGTACACTCCATTATATAAAAAAAAACATAGAAGATTCTTATAATAATAACATTATATTATCTTCGACAGACATACTCTCAAAGTAATCCAATTCTTACATACCCCTCCTATACAACATAGTTCATTATATATTTATAAGGGTAGGAACTTTCCTTCACCACTTATCTAATCCCAAAATAGTTCACATGCTAAGAATAGCCATGTGCCTTTACAATAATAGGCCCACATGTAAGAATGCTAACAATGGACCTCTCACAGTCTATCTAGAAGTAGTAATCTTATTCTTAGCTCGCACCCATGCAAAGCGCTCCATATTCTCTCTTCCAAAAATAATTCATACGTGTCACACAAGTCTTCATCCCATTTTTTCTCCACACACCATCTTCCAAAAATAGATCATAATTGTGAAAATGGCTAAGTCTTGAACCTTTTTATGTCCTATGCATGTGATTCATTCTTGTTCCTCCCATGCCTTTTAATGCACTATCATCTTCCACATTAATCTTTTGTTTTCCTTCTCGCTAAGTGATATACATTGTCTACTCAACACTTCACCCCCTCTTTGGATAAACATACCAGCCTTTACCAATGTAGATTTTATGTGATCTTCATCCTGGTACCTTATTGTAATCTATATTTGGTCTTCATTATAACCCCACCCATTATACCCTACCCACCAGCCTAAACTACCCCTACATTTCCTTAATTGCATTTAGGGATTTGTTATTTTACCTATACCTTTCCCTTACCTGTGCCATGACCTATTTACCTGGACCTAACCTAATTTGTGTGACCATTGACCTTGTTTACTTGTTATACCTTGTGATGTTGTTACCCATGTTGTTTTATCCTAACAACCATACCTTGCCTATTATCGTGCCGTTTATCCCAACCAACCTTTGGTGTATAGAACATACCTAAAATTTCTTGCACCTGACCTTGTTGTGATTCCTGACCATATCATATGCCTTGGATACCTAAATCACTTCTACCTTGTTTAGATAAACCTATCAACCTTGGACAATGTAGAGTTTACAAGCTCTTCAACTGGTACCTTATTACGGTCTATACGTGTGTGTCCATTCGATTTCCATCTCCCATTACCCAATTTGACCCTAGCCTATTACCTATTACCCAATTTAACCATTACCCATTCACAACTTAACCTCATGTATTCCCTTATTACCTCGCATTGACCATCACCCTTTCCCAAAGTACCCATACCCTTCCCCACCTACCTTCACTTATAACAACTACACATTTATCAAACCACTCACCGATTTTGTATAACACCTCATCAGTTCCTTGTTTGAGGGGGATCACCTCTCACCTACACATGGGGCAATCCCTTCCTATTTTTTTAGCGTCGCTTACCAATACAAGCTACACAATAAAAAGGGGCAAACTGTAGACACCAAAATTAGGTCATACCACCCTTATAACCTCGTTAATTAAATTAACCATACCTTACATATTCATATCCCATAGTGCACATGATTAATTGAATTAATTACTTTAATTAATTTAATTAACATCCTCACTTGACCACCTCACCTAGCCACATCACCTAGACACCTCATCATGGACCTATTCTTAGCATGTTTCTTTTAACTAAGACTCAATTTCTACTTACCTTAACTAACTGAGACTTAGTATAACCCTAACATTAGATGCCTATTATTTCTCTAACAACATACCCACTTATCTAAGTGCAAGATACCATTTTAGATCGGGACCAATGGGTAGAAATGGCCAAAAGATATCCAAGATCTGCTATTTTAGAAAACTTAGGATTTCCCACATGACCAATGTCGGTTAACCCTAACCTGACATCAGTCACCCTAACCATTGTCGGTTACCATATATTCATTTTTTCAACCTTGTTCCAGAGGCTAAAAATTTCAAGAGGTTGATCATTTTTTGAGTTTGAGAGAGAGATTTGCATGCAAGCATGGACAAGAGTCTTCTTGAGCATCCAAACACCCCTAGCCAACACCAAGACTGATCTAAAGGAATTGGTATTAAAGATAACATTCGGGAAGTGTTGTTGTAGAATTCATCACCAATTTCATAGATTAACCATTTCTATACTCCATCGACCATGCCTACAAATAAAATTATGTTTTTATCTACATCATTTTATAATTAGATTGTAGTTTCTTTATCTCTGTTTATTGAATTAGATCATATTCTCCTTTGCATTCCACCATCCCCACTTTCCTATCAATCCACCCATCCAACCACCCACAACCATTTAGCTCCCCATACCCGACTCCTAGGCATTCCTGAGCCTTCCTAGCATTTTTATGAACCTAACCATCCTTCTTCCATTCTCTGTGTAATCACAAAGAAGCTACAAAACCAATTTTATTTGATTTCTACCATTCTTCCCCTATCGACACTAGCTATCTCAATCGTCATTAGTTTCCTCTTTACGGCATTGGTCACTGGACCGACGTTAGTTCTGTGTATCCGATAGATTTTCACTAAGTTGACCTTAACACCCCAAAACCTCACAAAACCTTACCCAAACTTGGTACCCCACCTACAATCCTACCATAGACCTTCCCAACTCTCTGCAGACATAGAGAGATCTTGGAAATCTATTTTTACATTCTACCATTATCCACCCTAAACCATCATTGGTCATATCTAAACCATTGTCGGTCTCACTCTAACCGGCATCGGTCTCTATGTCTGATAACCTAGCTCAGGACAGTAAGCTAATATCCATCCCCAAACTACCTAGAATCATTTGTATCCTTTACCATACCTTTATTAAACTCGACAAAAACTCAAAACCACCCACCCAACCTCTAGATATGATCATAACCCTACCTGTTAGATTATATTTGCTTATTGTATTTGAATGAGATACCTAAATCATATCAACTACAGTAGGATGTTATTTTTTTACGTTATTTCTTGCATTAAATTGTATTAAATAGTGGATTGACAACCATCTAAGAAGTATCACACTTCTCGAATCTAGCACATGTTAGGCATTCCACTGACATATATTGTTTAATATTCTTCTTGTGGTCTTGTTTTGTATTTATAGGTAGTTCCTCCTAGCCAAAAGGAAGTTCTTCATGGTCATCCTAGATCAGAAATTAGAAATGCACACACAACCTTAAAATGACATCATAAATAGTTATTCCTACTTCTATCACCCTCTATCTATTTTATAAAATCTGTTATAATCTAGTGAAACATCAAAATGACGTTTTCTCATTTATCCCCTACCATATCCATCAAGAATTTGACTTTGAATTTCTAACACTATAGCCTATGTCGTAGCTATCGGTTGAAACTAGGTGCATGTTGATCGAGAGATATGTAGCGAAATATATGGCTATCAGAATTTTTTTCGAGTTTTTGTGCACGCAAGACATGTGGCGCACACATTGGGTTAAAGGATGACCAAATTTAAAAATGTTCTTTTTCATTCCTACCATGTGTCACTCATTAATTTGTTGTAAGTATTTGATTCCCTATTGGTGCACTTGGGCTGGTTGTGTATGTGTTTTCCCCTCAAAATTTTCCTTCTTTTCCAAGTCCTGAATTTAAAATTTTTGAGTTCTACCCTTTTAAAATGGTCCAGTCTGAGTATTTTTAAATCTAGAACTTCCCAAGGGATCAAGGATTCTTAGAAACACCTTCATCAAATAGAGAATTCTTTCCCCTTTCCAAAAAGGTAAGGAAGTCCTCCTAACTCCTTGTATTTTGCAAGTTATGGCTCGGCGGAGTTTGGAGGGGAAATTTTCCCTAGGCGGGCCCACGGAGAGAAATTCGACACTTAGCCCTTTTGGCTAAAAAGTGCAAAAGTCACAAAGTGGCCCACAGGCCCGTAGAGGGGAAGGAAGTGCATTGGTGGAGGTGTGGAGGAAAACTTGGCACTTAGCCCTTTTGGGTAAAAACTCAAAGGAAACATTCGGCTCAAAAGCCTGTAGAGGAAAATAAATGGTTTGAGGCCCTCAACTAATTAGGATGTGCCATGTGTCAAGGTGGAGTAGTGAGGCATAGAGATAAATTGGGAAATTTTCCCAATTTAAAATTAGAAAGGAAAAAATGGAGCCGCATACCCGCGACCAGTCAGAGAGCGCCACGTGTCTCGGAGCGACGGGGCACGGACATTTTTGGGAAAATTTTCCCAATATGAAATCAAAAAGAAAAAGGTAGATCTTCATCCTGCAGATGAATCAGAAGGAGCCATGTGTCTTGGAGTGGTGGGCTATGGAGATTTTTAGGAAATTTTTCCAAAAGGGAAAAATTTAAAGTTTGACCCCACCAACCCTAATTTTGACTCTTTTTTTTACCAGTTTTTCCCTAAATCTTCAAGAGGCCATATCTTTTGATCTAGAGCTCAGATTTTTGCATTTTTGGTATCAATGGAAATTTGGTGAAATTCTCCACACGATGGACACTTAAATTTTAAATTTTGATGGATTTTTGTGGGATAAAATCAAGAAAACATCTCTAGCATGCAAAAACACAAAAACATTTCCCCTGACTTTGCTCCAATGTTCTCCTGCCATGTGGATGGCCCAATTTCAAATAAATTAGGAAATGGATCCAACGGTTCATGTACGAACTAGAAAATTGAAATATGAAATGCATTTTTACACACAGAAACTCTTTTTTGGGCTCGTTAGAAGCATTTTCTTTATTGCGAGAGGAATCTAGAAGAGGGGAAATGATCAAATTTGTTTGTAACGGCTTTAGGTCAAACAATTTAATGGTTTTTCAAAGTCTTTTTGAAGGGTTGGCAATCAAATTTAGAAACTGGAAGCACAATTTTATGAACAAAGGACAAAAATGATTGTTAGTCTTATTCTATTCTCCTCCTCTACATTTTTTCTTCTATTCCCACTCATTATACAAGTTTCAACTCTGTGATGAATAAAAAGGAAGGAATTTTATGTCCCCTCAATGAAAAAATTGATTGGTGCTTTCGACCAAAGCATGTTTTATTCTTTCTTGTGCTCGAAATTTCAAATTTGTCTTTATTCTATTAATTAATGCATGTAATGAAACTTCTGGTTGATGTGTGTGGGCATCTAACACTCTACCCACAACATTGATTCCCCCTTCATTCTCACTCCCTCCCCTTTCTCAAATTGATTTCTGCTATAGCAAGGAGTTGTTATTATTGCCATAGGGATATTGGAGTGCTCCTGTGGATCTTTGGTTAAATAACCACCATAAATCCACTTTGGTTTTAAATGCTAAACAATGGAGCTGCACCATTCAAATGTAGAGGGACTTAGATTCCCATAGCGTTGGCCTCAAATCCACAAATTTGTCCACAAGACAAATTTTCTCACTAACAGTTTTTGGCTCCGCCGTGGGGTAGAGTTGCAACATCTACACCCAAAAATGACCATAAGGTTTTTATAATATCATTAAGTTTTCCTTTGAAGTCTAAAATCCCTTGTGATCCAAAAATACAAAAAGATTCAAATAGAAGAGTTCTGCAGATTGAGTAGCCATATGAACTGCATGGATGTAACTCAAAATTCTTGTAAATCCTTCTAGAAAACCTTCTTTGCTCTGTCATATCCAAAGGAAATAATTTCAGACCTGAAAGAGGTTACTTGGCATATTTGGTAGAGTGTAAATCACCTCACCATTGCTACAAATTTTGGGCTATGAAAGAGAAGACAATAAACTTTCAAGCTGGCTGATAGAAGGTATACTCACCAGCTGAGGCAAGGAGGAGTGATTGACCCTACTTTTGAGGAGTTGGAGAGAGAAGAAGTAGAGGTTATAGCTCGGTTTGACAAAGAGGAAGAGATTAGAGCTCAACTTGAAGAAATTACAAGACTCCAAGCTGCAGCAGGGGAAAGAGAAGCAACCCTAGCTGTTGAAGAAGCCAGAAACATAAACAGAATGAATGATAATGAACGTGAAGCATGTACACCCAATTTACCATGGGGAAGAAATACTAGTCCACTTTCTCTCCCATGAATACTCCATGATCTGCCAAGAGCTTCGAGAAATAATTTTCCCAAATTCAAAGGAGATGGCTCCCAACTCCTTTAAAAACATGTAGTAACCTTCATCACTGCTTGTGGTGTGTTAGGTGTTGAAGATGAAGATGTGTCAGTTAGACTTTTTGTGGAGTCACTCTAAGAGAAAGTTGTTGAATGGTTTTACATGCTTCCTGCAAGATCTATTACTAGTTGGGAAGATATTAGAAAAGCATTTGAAAATAGATTTAAGAGCACTGAAGATGGTCAAGAGATGTTGGTGTAATTATTCCAAATAAATAAAGAAAGCTCTGAATCCATGAGGGACTTTGTAGCAAGGTTTGATAGATTGAAAAGAATAATCCCTAAAGATGTGCTACCTCTTGAGAACCACCTGAGAAGATTCTTCATCAGTGCCTTGCCATCAAAAGTTGGTTTCTTCCTCAGAAGAGCCCAACCAAACACACTGAGGGAAGCTCAAGACTTTTCCATTGAAACTGATGATGACTTAATCCTCTCTAGAAAGGTGAAAGGCCCAAATGGGAAGTAGAAGGGTCAGAGTTCAGCTTCAATAACTACAGATCCTATGTTCTAGAAAATGGAAAATGATTTGGTTGCCTTGAAGAAACAACTATCCCAAATGACAATGAGAAATGCTCCAAGGAGGCCAAACTTCCCTGATAGACAAAGAATTACACCACCTCCTCACCAACTTTCCCTTGAAGCACCTCCTGTCAATGCTATCTGTGACACCAGAGAATCAAGAGAGGATGCTGAAATTGATGAACTTGAAGGAGAAATAGTAGAGGATTACGAAGGCTACCTCAAAATTGAAGAAGTTGATATGCACAATGGCTTGTTCAAGTTTTTGGATGATGGGGAAGAAGAAGAGGAAGCCCCAAGCTTCTCATGTGTTGTCTTCACTCAAGCTCAATCCAAGAAAGATGCTCTACCCTTCGTGGCTCAAGAGGAAAATAAAACTAAAGAAGATCCCACTCCAGTAGCCACACAAAATAAGATCATCAGCAGAGGCTCACCATTACCACCCTCAATGGATTTAGCCAAAATGAAACTAGGCCAAATGGTTGCTAGAGATCAGGTTGTTATATCTAGTAAGTCACCTTTTCCTTCTTCTAGCTCACAAGTTATTAAAAACACTCCTCCCTCTAATGAAGTCTATCCTAAGTCAACCAAAGTTCCTCAAAGACCCTTACCATGTAAACCTTCCCTCACTCCAGGAACTTCCCCCTCATCCAACATTGTCCCATTTTATTTTGTGGAACATGCAAGTAAGACCAAAGTGCAGCTCTCAGAGATTACATACTTGCAAATACACCCTACTCAATTTGATAGAATAATCAATGTTGTTTGAAGCAATGATTCTATACCTTCAAGTTCAAATTATAAATTTCTACTCCCGACACCATCTACACCACCTGCTCAAAACATGCTGGCCCTAAGTGCTTCCAAAATAGATAAGGTGGAACCCTTCTACTTATCTCTTCTCATGAATGGTTTTGAGCTCAACAATTGCATCATTGACTCAGAGCTTCTAATAATGTAATGCCACTCAAAGTTTCCAATGCTCTTGGCCTGACACTAACTAGAGTTAATGGAGCTTGTTACTCAATGGAATCCAAGCAAGTACCACTAGTAGGAAGGATAAAAGATGCACAAGTGGCTTTGGCTAAATACCCTGATAAGAAAGTACTTCTAACCATCTTAGTGGCAGACATTCCAGCATCTTTTGGCATGCTCTTGAGTAGAAGTTTTTGTAGAGACCTTGGTGGAGAGATAAAGATGGATTGGACCTCTATAACTATTCCAGTGAAGGGTGAGATGAAGAAGCTACTTCCGGTAAGAAAAATGAAGTTTACAGTAAGAAGTTCCAGTGACCCAAGAGCTAATATCCTCTTTCAAGATTGTGGATTAGGAAACTATTTCCTTACTTCACAATGAGAAGAAGACTTGCCACTTTCCTTAGAATTAGAGAAAGATCAAGTCTAGACTATGGATTTTGATGGAAGCCATTCCAAAGCAGGCTCAGGGGCTGGTGTTGTGTTGTACTCTCCTTCTAATGTGATGCATCCTTTTACATATAAACTATAATTTGACAACACCAACAATATAGCAGAATATGAATCTCTCCTCTTGGGAATAAGTGTAGCAGAAGACATGGGAATCAAAAATCTAAGATGCCTTGGTGATGTAGAAGTGATAGTGAAGAAAATTTTCCAGCAATACCAGGTGAAGAACCCAAGGCTCAGGCATTACAGGAATAGAGTGTGGGATTGCATTGAATTCTTTGATGTATTTTCTATTGAAGCCATCCCAAGACAGAAAAATGAAAGAGTTGATTCTCTTGCAGTATCAACATCCCTATTAACTCCTCATCCTTCTTTTGGCAAGGAAAAATAACCACCGAGATGGTTTTCAAACCAAGTGTTCCGATAACACAAATCATTGGCAAGTTTTCATTGGCGACAATAATATTTTAGCCTTCTTGGAGAAAAGAGACAACTTCAATAATATCTTCTTTGAGGGAAGTGTTAATCCACATAGAGAAGATGTGGCTAAATATGCATCAGATGAAATTGAAAGAGTGGATGATGAAGGCATGATCATATTGAAAGGTAACAAGATCCCTAAGTTCTAGTCTCTCGGAGGACACGTTTGACAAGCATGATATATTTATTCGTGAAAAAGAAAATCTATCTTCTCTTTTTCCATCTAATTTTGACAAGGAAAACATTGGGACTTCTGAAGATCCAAGGATGGTCAACATTGGAAAATGCTTCTCACCTGAAGAGAAAAGGAAGTTCGTTGCTTTCCTTAAAAAGTACTCTAATGTGTTGGCCTCTTTTGTTATGATGAGCTCAAATATTTTCAATGAAGGAAATGCATCTTTCCATTCCTCTAAAGCGGGATGCTAAGCCCTTGAGAGAAGAAGCAAAGACCCTATAAACCAAAGATTGCTGATGTTATCAAGGAAGAAGTGAACAAGATGCTGAATTCTAGAATCATTTTCCCCATTCACCACTCAACATGGGTGGCCAACATTGTACCAGTCAAAAAGAAAAATGGGGAGATCAGAATATGTGTAGATTTCAAAAATCTGAATCAGGCATCTCTCAAGGACAATTACCCTCTTCGAGATCATGGATCATATCCTATAAGCGATTCACAGGATCTCGAGATGCTCTCTTTTCTTAATGTATTCTCAGGGTATAATAAAATTAAATTAGCTAAAGAAGATTGTAGCTAGACGGCTTTCACAACTCCTTGGGGTACTTTTGCTTACAACAGGATGCCTTTTGGCCTGATCAATATGGGAGCCACCTTCCAAGAGAAATGGACCTAGCTTTCAAAGATCTCAAGCATTGCATTTTCATATACCTTGATGACTTAACCATGTTTTCAAAGAGAAGTGAGCATATCTTCCACTTGGAGTAGATTCTCGCAAGATGTAGAAAACATGGAATTTCTCTAAATCCCAAGAAGTGTATCTTTGGAGTCACACAAGGCAAGCTATTGGGACACATCGTGAATAAGCATGGAGCACATATTAACCCCGAGAGGGTAATTTCTATTCAAGCACTATCTCTTCCCACTAGCAAGAAAGGAGTGCACTCATTCTTTGGGATTCAACACGCAAAGTAAGAAGGAATGCACGCACAACGTGTGAGGAGGAAATGAGGAAAATTGATGAGTGGAGAACATATGGTCAAGGAAAAAATATTACAAGGTAATGTTTTGGGCATGCGGGAGGGCCTAATACTTAGCTGATTAAAGTGAGTGTAAGGTGCATGCGCATGATGAACAACTTCTAGGAAGAAGGTGAATGTGCAAAAGATGTGTGCAAGGTAAGAGTGGAATAGAGAGGAAATGGAAAAGGGAGAAGGGGAAGTGCGCAAGTGTGCATGAGGAAATAGTGACCAAGTGAATGTGCCAAGGAGATAACTAAGGTGCGTGTCACTGCAATGAAGATATCTCGAGCCAAAATATGTATGTAAGTTGTCCAAATAACTAGAAGAGTTATTTGGATAACAATAATACATGGGCAAATTATTAATTAATCAATTAATTAAAGAATATTAATTAATTAATGATGATGGGATAGTAAGAAAATTTAATTAAAGAAAGGGGGATGCCTGAATAATAATGTGCACACAAATTATTAGAGGTATAGATACCGAATTTAGGTGTCTGCATTAACACCTAGGCTAGATTACTCGCACTAGGCTAATTTGAATATTCAAATGTGGATTTTGGAGGGAAACCTCCAAAATGCCACTTATTACAATGTGAATGGTCCTTATGGACCAAAATACTTACAAAACATATAAAACACCCTAAAAGGATATTCAAGCCAAAAATTTAGTTATGTACATGATGCTCCTGCATCATACTCCCCATGTGGAGAGAAACATGCTATACAAAGGAATTTTTATTCCTCTTCTTCAAATTAGTTTCCACTTGAAGAATTCTCCTCTTTATTTCTACACCATCTACTTTTCAGCTTCATTCTTTCTTGAATTTTCATTCTTTATCTTCATCTTCTTCTTTTTGTCTTTGTCCTAAAAGCGAGGCCTTATATAGTCACTTGTTTGTACTCAATTACCTAGGCACGTTGCCACTTCATTAAGATAGATCTGAATGCTCACCCAAAGCATGTGAGGCCTACCAAGTCTTGTTTTTTTGAAATCTTGTCAATATATTAGCATGCATGTTGATAGCAACCATCAACAAGTCATATTATAAAATTTAAATCATAACATTCACCATTGCAAAAACTAGAAAGCAAAATAGATCATATAAGAATTAAGATCAAATTCACTGTACAAGTAGCATAATCAAATATATCAATTACTAGAATCTAACCACAACCATCCATTCCATTAAATCATCAAAAAAAAGAAGTTGAATACATTACGGTCACTATCAAAGAGTCATGCATGCTAGTAAATCGTGGTAACATAACTCTATTACATCACACTATTCATGGTCTCGTACATGGTGTCCAAAACTATATAGATCAACTAATATATATATGGATGGGGACTTTCCTTTAACCACCCATGCATTCCCAAAATATCTTGTGTGTTCAAGATAGCCATTTGTACATACAAAAGCAACTAGAATGCATGCATGTTGGCCTAGTAATATACTAGACCTATAGAAAAATTCCACCGAATCCTATTATTATCTCTAACTATGCATGACCTTTGATATCCACCTCGCATGTGTTTGATACCAAAATAGACGTTCATTTATCCTCAATTCTTCATTCTTTCTTCTAAATATGGAACATTTTTGAACGCCACTCAATCTTGGCATCGCCTTTTTTAGCTTTGTGGCTCTAAAATTGGATAAATCTTAAATATTCCCTACTCGGTTGTGAGCCCTCACATGTTGTTTATTTTTTTCTTGTGTGTGCACCTTAGTGCTTTCCTCATGTATGCCTTACCTCCTCACACATGGCATACACTTAGTCAAAATGGGTCATGTAACATTATCCCACACCGAATTGAATTGTCGTCCTTAGCAATATCTCATCACCCTAAAATATAAGTATCATCAAAAATATATGTATCGAGCATTTTCTTTTAATAGGTAGAACAATAGTTCTTCTAGGTTATGGGAAGGTAGATTATGTAATATACATCTCTATTCTAACTCAAGTCTTCATCCTTAGTTGTAAAAATACTCGGCTTTTCAATCCCCTAATGGTCACATTAATTTGGGGGCTAAAGTCCAGCGTGTCGAGGCTCTAGTGTCTCCAAGTATGTGGGCCTCCCATCATACTGTATGTAGTTCACAATATGTGAAAGTCCGAGTCAACCTTATCGGCATCGAAGGTTAACTTATATGTGTCTTTAATATTGCTCACAGTACACTAGAAATACTTTGAGAAGTGAATGTGAAAGGTATATTGCACCAAGGACTCATCTCCTTGTCCTTCATTATAAACCATGTAATAATGTAATTTTGATCCTCTATGAACTTGTCTCTGCTCCCCAACAACTGTGGTAAATTCATGTAGAATGCACCACTCATTCTCAAAAGCCCCACACATCCTGTTATACCACTTATCCATTATGTCCTTGTATGTGCTTAAAATTTCACCATCAAAAGTGTAGCAGTGCAACTACATAGTAGGACATTTGTTTATAGGTGGGTAAACCCACATATCATCTTCCGAGGTCATCAGGTACTCCAATCTCCCAAAATATGATGAGAAGGAGGATTTATCCCCAATTTATCATCGTTCCTTCATCTTTCTACACCCTCACATATTCAATAATTACATCATTAACATATTGCTCAATATTGTAGTGTTCTTTTTCGTCATTCTATATGCAATGTACAAGAAATTTTTGTTCACATCAGTCCACCATTCGAGGCATCCATCTTAAAAGCCGACCAATATGACTACAACCTTAGTTGTAGGGTCTATAAGGTTATTCATAATCATATCCCTTCCTCCCTTCTCGTAATTAAGTGTTCTAGCCTATTGGTATCCAAATTGATTCTCCTATGAGGGCTGAGAAGCATCATGAAACTGGTAGGATGCTTAGAGATAGATGAATCATGATATGATTTGTTTTGTATCTAGGGAGGGGATTCAGCTGACTCTTTGTCACTCGGGTGTTGGAGAAATGGATAGTGCCTTATTTAGGGTTTGATCTACCCTCACTACTTTAGGTCGTGCCTTTAACCGGGGTGAGGACTCATTCACGTAACTTGTGTTAGTGAAGGATATCAAGAGATCCTTCTTTACATAATTTTCATGAGAACCTTGAGAAAATATGATCAATACAACACAATATAACTCTCACAATTTGTCACATTAGAGATTGGAGATGTTTCCTGGACAAGGTTCAGGTTACTAAAGACAATAATTGAATCCTAATTGTTTATGCATATTTTAGCAGTGGAATTTATTCATTTGTGGATACACAGTAAAAATAGGGGTAGTTCATGTAGGATTCATCATTTGAGAATTTTTGGTGGGAAGTTAAGAAAGATAAAGTTTATTATACCATATCTTTGAGAGCCTTTACAAATATTGGAAAAATCATAGATAGAATGCTTCAAAACAGCCAAAATATTCCTTCAACTAGAAGATGTGAATCAATAGAAGCCCAGAGATGCACGGTTTCACACATTCTTTAAGAATTCAACACAAAGGCTTGTGTTAAAGACTCAATTAAACATTGGAAATACCTGGTTCATCATGCCTAAGATACACTTATAGAATAATAAGCAATCTTTATCAACATAATGAGAGTAAAGTGATTTTAAATTGTTTATTTACATCACAAGATGAAATCTCTTCTCATAATGAAATTGCAAATGCCATAATACTAGCACACAAATGAGATCTTGTGTGACTTAGAGATATTTTAACATAAGATTGCAACAGGAACAAGAAAAAATATTTGAAAACATTCTAAAATAAAAGTAGACATAATTATGATCATGATCAACACAAATTCATTTCAAGGTTCATTAGATTCATCAGAAGGGGAGAGTTTCTTTAACAACCTCAGAGCTTGTCAATGGTTGTACACTTACAACCATATTAATGTGATTAAATCTAAAACAGAGGAAACTAAACAGGTTTCTTAGACGGTCTCTTGGGAAAAATGGTTTTTCTTAAACTTTCTCATAAAAATTAACCCCCCTTAAACAAGAGTATTCTCATTGCATTTATACAATTTCACTCGCTCACTCATCCCAAATGTTCCCCCCAAAAGTATAAATATTCAAGAAAATATTCCTCTTTAAAACATGCCATTTAATCATGTTTATTCGCTTGAAAATATCTTAGTTTCTGTTGCTAGGTGGATAAATCATTAACTGATCACATTTCTCAGTTCCTCAACTATGACTTGGGATGTCATGTCATAACTTTTGGCAATATTTTTAATCATTCTTATATTTTTTATGTAAGAAATCCCCTTTTAATAATTCTCAGGTGGCTCCATATGGTTTGATTTGACAAGAAATCCTTTTCACCTTTGAGAATACACCTTGAGGAATAGATACCTGCATTCGTGCCTCTTAGAAATGAGTGTCCTCGCATGGATTATACCACATATCTACGTTGTGAGTTTGAGTCAGCCAAGTATAAAGAGGATCTAGCAGAATCCTCCATGTGTCTCCTTGGCACAACTGCAAAGGTGAAGTCTAGAGGTAGGTTCCTCAAATGGTTGCAAGCTCTCCACATGCCCAGAACCCGAGAGAGTTGTATCGGTCACTAAAAATTCTGAGCATGGGAAAGTCCAACGGAAGCTTCATGTGTCTATTCAGTGACAACTTCAAAGATGAAGTATAGAGGTGGGACCTCAAATGAGCACAGACTCTCCATGTGCCCTAGGCCTAAGAAAGTTTCCTTATCCGTTCGGATGTCTCAAGTATAAAGATGAGTCATTAGAATCCTCCACGTGTCTCTTTGGTGCTCTTTCAAAAGTAAAATTTTGGGGCAGGTCCCCAAACAGGCACGAGCCCTCCACGTGTTTCAGGCCTGAGAAATTTTCCTCAGTCATTGAAAAACTCTTAGTGTAAAGAGGAGCCAGTGGAATCCTCCACATGTCTCTTCGGCGCACTTTTTATATGGTGCCCAAAAGTGGAGACCCCAAACAAGCACGAGCCCTCCACGTGGAAAATATTTGAGTTGAAGGGGGCCTAGGGGTGCTTTTCACATTTTGTATCACTTACAAGAAAATGTGCATTTTGGACAATTTTGCCCGCCCATCCGCTTTTGATATAGGCTTTACACGTGGCTTTCCTAGGCATCGACAAGGTTACGACTTACTTTATGACTTTCATTCTTTTTCAAAACAAAGCTAAGAATCTCAAAATGCCCTGGCGACCCACCTCCCCACTTTTAACTTTCGATGTGGGCATTAGCGGGCCATGCTTCACTTTTATACTTTATTCCTTTTTCATAATAAAGCTAAAAGTTCCAAACACCTCTAGCGACCCGCCTTCCCACAACCGCTTGATTTATGACACGTGTACACTTTTCGGGGCCAAAGTAAGAAATTGCTCCGCCGCTTCATATTGTTGAGTAGCCAATTAGAATTCATTGGAGCCATGGGACCAATTTGGAATTTTTTACAAATGTGAAAAAAAGTGACAAGTTTACCAAATAGACCCATCATGCCGTGTCCAATCAAAGAAGACCACGTATCCGCGGGTGTTGGGATAAAATTTGATAGGGAAAACATGACCGTGGAAAAATAAAAGGAAGGGAAACCCTAGCATTCACACCCAAATAACAAATTGGTCCGCATGGAAAGAGAAACTATAAACAACATAGAGCTCAACGTGTTTCATGACCATAGAAAGTAATTTGATGACAAAAAACTCCTGATAAAGATAATACTTCATGTATCCAAAAAGGGAGACATAAAGACTTCAAACCACGCATACTTGAATTTTTTTAACAAATAGGGTGAGATTGAATTGAGCCCCAACATAGCCAATTCATCAATCTTCACATTATATTATAAGTCCATCCCCATGTCCTCTCCTATAGTCCTTAACCATGTGACCCACTCAATTAGTTGAGATGTAATTTTCATCCTCCATCCTGTGAAATAAAGTAAATCCTCATACACCCTAGACATGAGGCACTGGTATAAATGTGTGGGATTTGCAAATAAGGGAAGTTATAATAATTGCATAAATCCAACTTTTTCCAAGTTCACATGTCTTTGTGTCATCGACAAGATTTCCTTCTTTTTTTGTTCCTGGAAGTTCTCACAACATATCCTTCTTCAATGTACCTTCATGCCCTTGAGATTTGTGGTTGTATTCACTAATTTTACATTTAGGAATATGAGACTTCCAATTATGAACCCTTATAACTCCTAGTGGGTGCTCCATTTCCAAGTATATATATTCTAGGGACTCTTCCACCTCAACTTCAACTCTCTTTGTGTGATGCTTCCTTCCTTTAGGTGTCATAGTCTCTGTAAATTCTTGCCCTATGTACTTTTTCCCACCATACTTAGTTATCGAGTGCTACAAACCCTAACTATTCAAATTCACCCATAAACCCTACTCGTGTGCCCTAACCGCTAGCTTAAACTTGTCTCAACACAATGAACCACACAAAACTTTTCATGCTACTTTGGTTTCCTTCTACTTTTCTCTTCTTTTTCACACAAGGATTCTCGATAGCTCAATTGTTCCATGTTCCTTTGAATACAAGATATCAAATAACTTTTACTTTCCCCTTTTATACTTTTTGATTCCCATTGACTTAATTTTTTTACTTAACACACATTTTTCTCATTTTAAAACTTTTAATTCACTTCGTAATAAGATTTTGCTTTTTTCTTTATTCCATGACTTCCTTTTGTGTGTTGTAATTGTAACCTCCTAGTTCTCCTACTACTTCTCATCCATAGACCCCCTTACTTGCACCTCCATACATTGAAGTACATAACCCTATTCCCCTCATACTAAGTAGTTTCTCATGTTATTTCCTACCTTGTGTTACACTACATAATCATTCTCTCGCATGTGGTCTTCAACTTGAAAAAAATCCTAAGAGAAGCTCCATCCATAACACCGTAACACTTTCTTCTCTCACGCCAACCTTCGGAGGATACCCTAAACCATTCCAACCTCGTATCACATCTTATGCTAACTACTTCTCTTATACCTAATCCACCCTAACCTATAATTATTTTGGTCCTCTATGCATGAAATCAAAAGATAGTAATCAACTTCATGCCCGCAAGCATGCTTATTTCAACAAAACACACAACTAAAATTAAAAAGCATAACAAAAATGAAAGGAAACACATAAAAGGGAATTCTAATCTAAATGGAAATATTTCCTTATTACAAACACCAAGAAGACTTATTTATATGAGGGCTTTGGTCTACTCCTATTGAAGTAATCAGAAACCTTGTGCCATTCAAAGGCCTACAACGACAAGCACTTGATTCAATTATTTGGGTTACTATAAAAGGTTCCAACCAATGCACCATTAATTTTTGTGGATGGCATGCAAAATTGGATTCATAGATAAGAACCATATTTCCCAATTTAAAGGTATTATTCTTGATGTTCCTATTATTCCATGCTTTTCGCTTATCCTTCTTAGTCTTCTAGATCCAACGTGCAATGGCACATCTCTCATCTAACTGCATCAATTTCTCAATGCGCTCTTTAACAGCATTACTCATAATCAATTCCACCTACGTGTGCAACACGTAGGGAAGGTAACATGAATTCAACAAGTAGTATAGCCTCTACACCAAACACCAACTGAAAAGGTGTGGCCTTGTTTAATAGCTTATAAGTGGTCATATATGCCCAAAGTAAAACTAACACTTTATCATCCTAATTTTTCCTTTTAACATCACAATTTTTTGTCAACATCTATCCCAAATCTTGTTAAAAAAATTTGTAGTACCATTGTCTTGAGATTGATAAGGATTAGTCTTATGGTGTGCCACCATAAAATCTACCAAAAGGATTCTGATTATATCATTAAGGAAATGAGTTCCTCTATCACTTGTTAAGCTCAATGGACATCCATACATGTTAATAATGTTTTCCCATAGAAATCTTGTTGTTGTAGTTAAAGTGTAATCCTTTGTAAGTTCTTCCTTTACCCACCTTGTGAGATAGTCTTTATAAGTTATGATGTAGCGCTGTGTCACTCCTACACACGGGTGGTGAAATAAGACACACAAATTCAATCACCTTCTTCTCAAAAGGCTCAAGTGCTTGCAATATTCCACAACAACATCGCATCTCTATGTCCATGTTTCCCAAGGTGTTGACAATGATTACATGCCTTAACATATTCTTTATTATCTTTATATAAGGTTTCTCACAAAATTCCAGCCATCGAATCTTGTGTGCAGGCAAAGTAGCATCACCAACATAATAACCTCCTACTATCCCACCATGAGCTTCTTCCATAATATCCTCACGCTCATGCTCCTAAACACTCCGTGCAAAACTTCATCATGACCCAGCCTTATATAAATCTCCACCAATCAACCGATAAGGCACCGCGCATATTACAAGTTTCTTATTTTCTAAAGTCTTCATTCCTTCGTGCATCCGCCTAAACACAAAAATATTACAATGTCCTCAAGTTTGGTGGACACGTGATTCAATCTAAATAGTTATGAATTTGGCATAGCTTCCTCTATGCTCTATTTTTCCTCACCATAATTAATGTGATAGACAATCGTGCCTTAAATTATTTTTTCTTGGTTTTACAACAATTATAAACTCAAACTCCTAAAGTACCCATCTACAAACGTGACCTTGCAAAATAGGGTTATTGACCAAATACTTGAGTTTCATATGATCTAAAAGAAGATAAAAGGTGTTACCAAGAAGTATTTTCTAAATTTATATACCGCATAGATCATGGAAAAATCCTCACGCTCAATATTTGTATAATTCTTCTTTATTGGCATCAACTTCCTACATGCAAATCAAATGGGGTGGTTTACAATTACTCCTGACTGTGCCAACACTGCACTAATTTCCATGCAAGAAGCATAAATGTGAACATGAAAGGGTTTATCCCATTAAGGAAAGAAAAAAATAGGTGCAATAGTCATCCTTTCCTTTAGAATTTTAAACACCTACTTTTTCGGGTCACCCCAATAGAATTTCCTTTTTTCCTTCAACAGCTTCTTCTAAGTGCATGACAATATTTACATAGCCTTTAATGATATTCTTGTACTACCCTTTATGTACTAGCAATATGCGCACTTCACTTTTTTTTTTTAGGCTTTTCCAAACCCAAGATCACATCTACCTTGGCTAGATCCACCAACAATCCTCCTTTAAAAATTATGTGCCCAAGTAAAGTGCTAAATTTTTTTGTAAAGATGCATTTCTTAATATTAAGAGATATTCTCAACTACCTGCATCTCTCAAATATGAGCCTTAGATTGTCACAATGGTCCTTGACTAAACCATACATTGTGTAATCATCGAGATACACCTGCAATAATTTATTAATGAAGTCCTAAAAGGCCTGCACAATAATGCACGAGAACATTGTTGGTGTATTCTTTAGTGAAAAAGGAATAATTGTATATAAAAATATACCCCACTCAATGGTGAAGGAAGTACTCTCTTTATCTTCCTTTCTAATGCAAACCTAGTGATAAGAAAAAAAACCATCTATAAAAGAATAAATCTTATGCCCAAAGAACACCATCAAGGATCTCCTCTATGAATGGAGTAGGAAAAGGATATATTACACATAAAGCATTGAGCTCCTATAATCAACATAAATCCTTATCCTCCCATCATTCTTAATGATTATAACCATGTGAATAATCCAAAAAGTTCCTCGTGAGCATAATTATACTAGGCTTGAGCATTTTATCAATTTCTTCCTTTACCTTCACGCATAAATTAGGGTTCATCCTATAAGGCCTCTTCCTAACTAGATACACGCGTTATTTAAGCTTGATTTTCATCTCACCTAAATAAGAGTGTAATCCCTTTAACTCATGATAGCCCCACATAAATAAGTCCTGGAAGTTGTAAATTAATTCAAAAATCTTAGATACTTTTTTCTTTGACCAGTAATCACCAATAATGGCTTCTTTAGGCTCTTCCTCTCTTCCAATGTTAGACTTATTTGTTGTCATAGGGCCATGATATTCACATGCCTTCACATATATTGTTTATATTTCCTCACATGTAAATTCAAAGTGTGGTTAACATCCAGGTTATTATTCTCATCATCATCATCTATCATGTACACCAGTTTACCCTTTTCTTTTTTATTCCAGCGCCGATCATTTCTTGTTCCTATATTTCTTCTCGATCAAGGTCCACATCTATATCAAGCTCTCTAAACATCTTTATCATAATTTCCTCATATTTCACGCTATCTCCCAAAGTAAGGTACTTCATAATTTTTAGTGCTTCATTAACTGGAGGCTTAGTAGAAATATAATCAAAATTCTAAATCATACCGAGGTCATCTCTTGGAAATTATTTTTTTCCCTTATTAACTCTTCATGGACATACCATATTCACACGTAGTCACTTAAGGTGGAGTAGAACTCATACATACCTAAAGTGATGGTCATAAGGCCTCCTATCCCTCCATTCAAAGTCTCTCACGATTAAGGTGGTGATGCGAGGAAGGGGACTTCCCATGAAATTCACATATTTGAGAAGGTAGATTGGTCCTTAGGTACCTAGTAGAAAAGGCTATTCTCACTTCTCGTCATTCTAGTAAGTTTCCTCTATGTGTTTCCCATCAACGTGTTGTTGTGCGGCGTAGAGTATATACCAACATATTTCATCTATCCCCTTCATTCATCCATTGGGATTCCATGGCATGCAAAAATACATCAAGATTTCCTTCACAGTGTATTTGGGTACTTGGTTACTTCCTAAGTGTCTAACCATGCGCTGCCGATCATTCAAGTAACTATGTTTTTATCTCTCACCCAACTACTTTATATGTTCCATGCACCGAGTTGTCATAAGCAATCATTTTGGTGTCTCTAATTGACCTGAGAATCATCCCACTATATTACTCCTTCCTTCAATGGCTTGGTTACCTCAAGGTATCTCGATCATGTGTGCATATATCATGTTTAAGTCTTCTTCGCTCAAGGTCTCAACATACAGATCATATTTTGCATCGGTAAAAGGTATTATGATGCACTCTTCTTTTTCCTCAAATCTAATGTACCCCTTGTTAAAGTGCAAATCTATATTATTGGCATAACACCTGTGGTTTCCCAAATAGTATTGGTAACTTATCTCGCTTCAAAGAATATTAAAGACTTCAAAGTTCGTAGTAAACTTGGCTCCCTTAATTGTAATAGTCACATCCTTTATTACTCCAATAGGAATAGCCCTATTTATGTTTTTCATATACTTCACATTCAAAAAATGCTGCAATGGTGGTCTTCATCATCGATTCCCTACATCCAATGTGAGTATATTGACTTCCACACATGTATCTATCATAATATTGCTCAGAATCCATCCATCTACGATTGTATTAAGTGTGATATTTTTTTCAAAGTCATGATTATATGGGGGTAAGTTTGTGTGATTTATCTACCTCTAATTCTCGTAACTCGTGCGTAGTACCTTTTCTCGTAACCAATCTCCTAACAAAAGGATGATGTTCTCCTAACACAACATTCAACATACCTCCTTCAGGTCATCTACATCCTTCTGCAGGATTTCAACCTTCTTTTCTCGATTCATGATGCATGCCCACTCCTTCATCCTCTAAATCTCTCCCTACATATCCTTGATTGTTGGAGGTGACAAGGACCGAGAGGGGGAGTGAATCAATCCCCAATAAAACTTTTCAACACTTATTCTTCAAGACCTAACCATACATACCCATAAAGCATACAACCTTCTTAATGAAGTAAACTTAATGAAAATAACATAATATGATCTCAAACACACATATATTGATAAAAAATTATATCCACACACTTATATAGATGCTCAAATCAGATAAAAAAGATAGTGTCTTCAACAATGATCCATAAGATACAATAGAGTGCTCTCAAGATAATCAATGTCTCATGAATACATATGAATAAATAAAATCTATGAAAATGTCTTCAACCTTTAAGGTAGGATCTGAAAAATTCCATAGAAACCTCGCAAATAACATCAACATGTTATGAAGATAGCATTCAAACTCAAGCACCCAAGTTTTCCCTCCTTCTCCAACTTTCTCTCAAAGAAACAACACTAAATTTGATCTTGCTCAAATTATCATCATGAAAAATCAACTAGAAGTTATCGTAGAATGATATTCTAGGTGTTTGGGCTAGGTCTAAAGGTTTTTATTTTTAGAAAAGGGTTCTTCAAAAGAAGATAAAAGGGGTTTCAAAAGATACCATAATTGCACCCAAAACCTTTTGTATCCTTTCCTTGATTATAACTCAAAGGAGGTTAGTCCCTCATAATATTTTTGACTTGGAAATACTTATAACATTCAAAAAATACATCCCAATAGTCACATTTGACCCAAGTAGGTAGGCCTAGCTAAAACCCTTCATCCATGCACTAAAAATCTCAAAAATCCTTGCATTGGGATGAAAAAATATCCTAATCCAAAAATAATTTTGGTCAAGATCCAAAAATCATAACACGTGTTTAAAATAACATTTAAACATCATATATGGTAACAATTTAGATTATCCAATCAAATTGTTTTGCTTCATCGAGCCCAGAGATCTTTGTACTTCTCAAAACAATTGTTTCTCGCACAAATTAGCAACTTGGAACCTGTATCTCATCACCAAAATACTAAATAAAAACATGACATGAGACCACTCAAAATAAATGGAAGCACATGTAGATAAATTCTAAGCATGTTATAAGTCACGAAACATCCTTCATTTTAAACCACGTAAAGATTTTCCTTCACCAATCAACATGCCAAAACAATTGTTTCCAAAGATTAGATCATAAAATCATTTATACAAACATTAAAGACCTAAAAATGGATTAATTGGATGAAAAATTCATCCCTATTCACATTACAAGTGATAGGAATCATCACCAAATCCATCTCATGCTTCAAATAACATCAAACTTGCACAAAAATAGATCTTGTCTTGAACTGCCAAAAAAATTATTTCTCAAAGAATGCCCTAAAAACCCTATCATATGACCTCATCATGAGGTAATAAATATATAAATAGAAATATATTTGAATCTTATTTCTAACACAACTTTAATCATTTAGTAATCCACATGTAGCTCAAGTTATTCCCATTTTACTGAAGACTACTTTTTGAGATCCCAAAACTGCCCTTTGACCAGTCAACCTGTTTGGACCTCAAAACCTCATGAACCTACATGAAATTTCCTAAAACCTCCATGTAAATCAATAAAATCTTCCATACATCATTCAACATCAATTTTTCATGCTACTTCTTTGTACCATCTTTTCCTAAAACCTTCTTTCCCGAAACTTCTATTTTTAGTTGGGACCCTCATATGGTCATAAGCTCAAACATGCCTTTCTTGAAATCCTGAGGAGTCCTCTAAAACAATCAATAATTAATTTTTATTAATCAATAAAAATAAGGTCACAACACTTCACTTTATATCAACTACTCGTAGTTAGGGTTTAACTAGGGTTTTAGACTACATTTGCTTCTTAACATTCATTCATATAAACATGATGATCAAACAAACTCATTATTTTTTAAAACCTTTTACACTAACCTTAGAATCATCCTTGATAGCCACAAGGTCCCATGTAAATCAAATTGTTCACAATGAGCATTTGAAATTGCATTTCGAGTTTGATTTTCACCTGTTTTTGACCTTGTCTCACCAAAATAGTCATAATTTACAAAATACACATCATGGGCACCTAAATGTTTTTGAGAGAATTATGACACACCATAATAACATATCCAATCATCATAAAGTCAATACTATTTCTCAATATTTTCATTCAATCTCATTTACATAGTTACACCTTAGAGATTCTCACCATACCAACAAGGAGAAACTGAAATAATGCAATAACCCATCAAGTAACCTCTAAAAATGACCCAAAAATACCTCATATGCCATTATATACCTATTTTCATGCTTCCATGATCTCATATAGCTCTAAAACACTCTACCTCACCTCATAGCTGCCATATCAACTCCCAATGAGCACCTGTAACATGATAAACCACCTGTACCAACACTATACCACTATTGTGAGTGCTCAAGCACTCTCAATTAATTTTATTCATCATTTCAACATTTTTTATCAATCATTCAAGAATCTCAAACTACCAAGCAACACCTTTTAGGCACCTGTATTGGCTTGCTAAAGCAAGCATGCATCACTAAATCTCAATGTAACAACTCAAACACATATGAGTTGTTATCGTCACATATATCATCATGACATCATCCTTCAACATTAAATTTATCATTAATGTGGTTTTTCATAAATGACAATATGTATTAGGCCTACATGCCAACAATCTCCCCTTTGTCATTGATGGAAAACACCCTGAACTTCTACCCTTTTTACATTAATGACAAAGGCTAATATGTTACTCACCTCATTCACCTTCTTCAGCATCATACCTCCATGATTTGGTTGGAAACATCCACCAAAGGTCTCAATTTTCTCATTTTCTTTCTTTTTCTCAAGAAATATGAGTCTTGCCTTCATTTTAGGCATGTAAACACCATGTTCGCCCTATAAAATGTATGTATAACATTTGAAAAGCATCATTACACCATGAAAGAAACATGAACTTACCTTTTTAGGAAAAAGAACACCATTTCCAACCTTCTAGGCATGCATACAAGCAACTTTTCACTTATAACCCTATTTTGAGCATCTTGAAATCATTATAGTAGCCTACAGCCCTGAGTCAACTTCATTATTCACATGCCAACAATGTTATGAAAGACCATACTTCATCATTACTCTACCATTCTAGATAATAATCCAATATCTCTAGGTTTTGTTTTGGCATTGTCATGCTTATTATGGCTCTTCATACTACACCATGGACTATGAGTCCTAAACATATTTTTAGTATATTTTGAACCAATTTTGACATGCCTCAACATGTCATTCATGCTTTGTCTCAACATGAAATCACTCCCCTAGAACCATACACCTAATACCTCATGATCAAGAAAATTTTTTGACTCATACCTTGTTTTCATGGCATGTAATTGAATCATCCACTTCATGACAGTCCCAAAGCACTTTTTTAGTGTATTTCAAATTTTCTTAGCATACTTATCACTTGTTTGAGTCAAAAATTTTATTATCCCGCAACTCATCCTTTTATTTTCCAAGTTATTATTCAAGGAACCTTTCACACCATGTTTGAGAGTCAAAAAGGACTCCTCTCATCTTTAATGGTCTTTTCACACTTGTAGCAGACTTGTGTAGTCTTGTCATATTGTAGAAACTCAAGAGAGTAAGTTTCAATGATATATCTACTCATTCAAGACATTAACTTTGTGGATGCTCATTTAATATTCTCATTCACCTATAATCATTGTAGCACAAATTTTAGCACACCTTGAGATCATCATTGCTTACAGATCAATTTATTCTTCCACTCATAAATACTTGAGCATTGTGTTTGTTTGTTTGAGCACAAACTTCAACTCTTCAACTTGTGAACTCGAGAAAAAATTCACTTGCATGTGACTATAGAATGCATTTGAGATATTTTTGTGTATAAATTTTGACTGATGTACTTTGTTTTGATGTTTCTAAGAACTTTTCATGGTGATTTCACTACCTTTTCTATTTTTGTTGTGCATTTTAGCTTTTCTAATTACTGAAACACCATTATTTCTATGCTCTTCCTCCTATTCCATCATGAGCCTTTTCAATTTTCATAATTCACCGTACAGACTTGTGCATTATCCAACATTCTTGTAAATTGAATTCATATGTTTTTAATTGAGATTTCTAGCTCATTACACCCCGATTCAGATCTTCTCAAGAAATTACAACTTCTATTTCAAGTTTAGGATCAATACACATGACTGAGCAACATGAGAAAGCAACAAGGTTTTCTATGAACAAACCCTTTTTTCACAAGCAAGTCTCCTACATTGTCTCATGCCTTGCACAGTCACAAAGAACATGTGCTCACAACTTCACCTTCATTTGAAAGTGTGATTCTTTCATTTCATACCCTGTAGAGCCTCAATTTTTCTTGAAATATTTATCTCAGACCTTGAAGTTTCCTTATATGCCTATAGATCAATCATTTGATTGGATGCATTTGATGAACTAACCTTTATTAACAGAGCCTCACAAAGTTTTGAGAAAATTACAATCTCGAGAACACTTTCTCCAGTCATAGACTTATTCAAGCACATACATATTGTTTTTTGTTCTTTTATCTTTTTTATCACCTTGCATGATTCTCCTTTTCTTATATCACATTCTTTATCATGAAAAAAACAATATATCCTATTTTGCACATTTGACTAACACTCAAAAGATTGTGCTTTAAGCCTTTAACATACAACACATTCTTATTTTTAATTTTTCCATTTTCAATACTTAACGTCCCTTTTCCAGCAATATTTGCTGATGTTTTGTCCCAAAATTTCATTGTGTCAGATGCCTTTTCCTCTAAAGAGATGAATTTTTGTTTTTCCTTGTCATGTGACTAGAACATCCACTATCAATGTACCACTCCATTTCTTCACTCTATGAATGAAAGGTTGTTTTAACTATTAATCCTTGCTCCTTAGTGTCTGTAAGATCTGATTTAACCTTGTAAACATTCTTGTTTTGCTATGGAGGTATTTGATAGAAAAACTTGGAAAAATTTCCATACTTTTGATAGTTATAGCAAATCAGCTCATCCTTGTTTCTAGTATGATAAAAGTTCATGTGCCTACCATGACTTCTAGATTACATCCTGGACTTAACAACCTTATGACCAAATTCATTACAAGCATAACAATATCCATAAAATGAGTAAGCATACCTCATAGCATAATGTCTCCTTGGATAGTTCTTCTTCCTAAAATCAGATCTCTTGACTTTAGGAGGTTCTTCACTTGTCTTGGCTATCTTTTTTCTTGCTGATTTTTCATCTTCCTTCTTCTCTTCATATCCCAAACCAGCTCTGTCATTTTCTTCTTTTTGTTTTCTCAAAAGATCACTCAAATCAGCAGTGCTCTTCTCAAATTTATGATACATTTTAAGTTTTTCATAAATCTGATTTAATTGAGTTTACAAGTTGCTCCATCTCTATTTTGAGTTTCAAAATATCTTTTTCTTTTACTCTAAAATCATCTTCAATTTGTTTTACCTATGCTTCAAATTCCTTGATTATTCCTTCATGTTCTTGAGATTCCTTTTTCTAATTTTCTTCAAGAGATCTGATTTTAATTTCATATTCTTTTACCATAATTTTCAGTTTTTGGTTTCTCTTCTTTTTATGCTTTATTTCATCTAGAACACTTATCGATTCATGTAACACTCTGAACTGTTGTTACTTTCTCCTAAGCATACAAGTGTTGATATGTGATTTCTTGTAAAAGGATGTGTTCCTCGATTCAGAAATCATGCTTGATATGTACTGAATTTCTTGCAGATTGCAGATCTTGACTGAGTCAGAATATGATTAGACTCTTTTATTTATTTCATTTTGTGTCTGAATATTAATCTGATCACGGAATGAATTATAGAGATATCCATCTATAATATCTAGTCTTAGATCAGTGGGATTGATCCAAGTAATGCTTTAAATTTGTTTGTGATAAATTAGATCATAGACCTTGAACAGGTTGCAAGGTATGAAAGCATTGATTAAGCTGGTCAGGAGTATGACTCGGGCTGATCTTGGGAAATGAAATGGTTCCCGATATCAAAGTATATCTGGAAGGTCTCGATTGTAGACCAGGTAATAATTCGTTTACATACAATTCTGCAATAAGAACAGGAGCTAACTCTGTTCTAGAAGGTATGATACAGGTCTTTCCGAGTTTGCAGGACAAGGACCAAACTGGAATTATTAAGGGTTAGTAACCTAAAACTAAAACCTAACCTAGGGGTTAGATTATTGTTAGTCTAACCTAGACCTAGGCTATGTGTTAATATCCTAAGTTAGTATCTATGTGTAAATTTGTTAGTGTGGGTATTACCCTAAACTCTAACCTAAGATACTAACCTAACTAATGAGGAGATTATGAAGGGGCCTATGGAGGGTGGCGAACCATGGGCGGTGTTTTCTATGGCAATAAATGTAAGGGATAAGGATGAAGGACAGGTCATGGCGGAGGCTTAGGCGACGGCTAACCGGTGAGGACGTGGCAGGTCGCTAAGTTTGGAAATGAACATGAGTTTTAGATGGACTGTCACCAAATCTGGCGGTCGGTGGAAGTTGAGTTTAAGCGGGAAAATTGGTTTAATGGCATTTAATTTTCTCGGAAAGCGAGCTCGGAACTCGCGAGAAGGCATGCAAACGGGAAGTTTGTGGGTTTGTTTGGCTTATCGCGATTTTCGGTTTTTGCTCGCTTGTTTCCTGTTCTTCGCACAGATTCTCTTTGAGTTGCATGGCAAGAATGAATTCTCTCGGCTCTTTTCTCTATCATGGAGGATATATATGTGATGGAGACAGTGAAATTTTGTTGGTCGCTTTATCTTGGAAAAAGAAAAGGAAGTTTGAGCTCCTCCAGTGGTCTGCTTCGGAAATTTGATCAAAAAAAAATACAGGCATGCTAGGCCCTAACCTTTAAATATCTTGCTGTCTTTCAAATGATTTCATTAGAACAACTCTGTTCAAATGTTTTGAGGAAATAGATAAATTTCTATTGAGATCTTGTTTAAATTTTGGTACTGTATCTCTTCTGGTTCGATTTTTCAATTTCCTTTTGATGGGTATTTGTTAAAATCGAATAGTGGCTCTATTCCTATGTGTATTCCTTTTTGGTTTAAATATGTGAGATATTTATATTTATAAAGGTATGAATGCTCGGCCTGTTTGGCGTGAGCCCGTCGAATATACTGTGTAGGGTGTAGACCACTGTCTTGCCGTCGATTTTTGATTGTCAATGCTGTTGTGAGACAGTAGGGAAGGATACTGGTGTACCTGTTTGATTGTTCAGTGTTTTGGAAATTTTGGAAGCTCTGTCGTGGTTTTTGTTGACAGTGACTAATGATACTTTGTGGGTTTCATTTGTCTTCTAATTTTGCTTGGGAACAGGTAACTGTCGTGTTACCTTAGTCTAAACGACCCAGTGGAAGTTGTTTTTCCTTGTTATTGTGGAAACGGGATTATTTGTTGGCTGTGTATAATATTGAAACATCTATACTTTATTTTATCGACTCAGTGGAGTCCATGATTGAATCGTATATTACTATCTACTGCTGTGGATGTAAATTCATCCTGGTGTTTTGTTATTTGATTTCGTGGAAGCTTTGTAGAGAAAGGAACAGGCTTTCTGACCTCGGTTATTTGAAATAAATAAGGAGTATAGATTTCTTGGGTATGCATTGCATTTCTTTTTGAAAGCTGTTTGAAAGTTTTGAAGCGGCTCAGTTGATTTCCTTGCTTGAAAAGGGTATTTGATTTGCTTCACTTGTTTCATTCTGAATGTTTGCCATGAAGGGTATAGAAGAATTTATTAATTAATTCCATCTTATACTGTTGTTGGGTTCTGCGATTTTGGGCGTAAACCCGTTTTCTGCATGTAATGTGTAATTATAGATTTATAATGGATATATTCTGAACGACTCTGAGGAGACGATTCAATGATTTATATTTCTATTTGGGCCGCTGTTCAATTTGAATATGTTTAAATAGTTGGTGAATGATGAACCAGTGGTTGGAAGGAATGACATGTACTAAGACCTCTGTTATTTCCTGGAATTACTTTTGTGTTGCATGGATTTTGTGGTACAGTTTCTTGGATATATTTTTATGTTCGTTCCTTGAAATCTTGTGCGAAAAATGGGCAAGACTTAGTCGGGTTCTTGATTTGAAATCGTTAATTAAAAAGTTACCTGAGTTTTAGCATGTACACTATTTACTTGTCCAAAGGGGAACAGTGACAATCGTTTACCATTTCACTGTAGTTCAGGTTTAGAGGATTGAGGAAGTTAACTTGTATCTTCTATTGTTTCAGTTGAAACTTGACTTGATATACTGTTGTTGATATTGGACATTTTGTCAGAATAATGGTCTGTATCAGGTAACGCGACCCTGTATAAGTTAATCGTAAGTACTTTTGACTAACTTCGATTAGTACAGATGTATATACAGAGTGTTGTGTTCCTTTCTGATTTCTTATAGGAGGCGATAGTGTATATCATGGCATTGGTAAGGAAATCTCTGTAGGGTCTTGTAGATGCATCAATCGCTTATTGTAAATAAGTCTGTTGTTGACAACGATACTTTAGAGGTTTCTGATTTCGGACTTGATTCTAAAGCCTTGCTGTGTTTTAAAAGAAGTAGCTTTGGGCTTAGGGTTGATATATGAATTGTTGATGTGTTAGTTGCTGTACAGGAATGTTGCTGTGTTTCTATTTCTTGATTTAGTACAGCGATCTTGCTTGCGGCTTGTCTAACTTGTTCATTTATATACTGGTTGAATGTTTTCATATGTGAAGACGGTACAGTGATGAACATAGGTGAAAGGAAGTATGAATGGATTTGTTCTTTCTCTTCCTTTATTTCATATTTGTTGATATTTGTCAAACAGTGGGAAATTGTTTTGTAACATTTTGGTGGAGTCCCGAATTGTTATGTTATTCTTTTTTTGGAAGAATGAAACAATCTGACCAATGTTGTGATTTTGGATTCGACGATTGTTGTGTACATTCGTTCCTTGATTCTTTTAATATTTGATGAAATATTAGAATGAGATTAAGACTATTTTGTAACAATGATAGAGTTACATAATTGTAATCATTTTGTATTACAAGGTCATAGTCTGAATGTGTTTACTTATTTGGATATTTGATTTCATTTAAACAGTAGGTGTTTAATGAAAACAATTGATGGATTGCAATTGTTTTAAAAGTTAGTGCTTATCATGCTCAGTTCAATTGGTGACTCATGTTGACTATTTTTGCAGATGGTTGCCGTAAGAGGTAAAAGCAATGCAGATCCGATAAGTGATCGATTGTTTATTTGATTTATAATGAATTACTGACTTGATTTTATAGATGTACTATATATGAAAAGATGTTTCTTTTCCGTTGAACATTGTATCAAGTATCTTTCTTTGCCGCATAAATTGTAATTGTATAGTTTCAAGGAAATGGAAATAAGTGTGTGATACTTATGTGTTGTATTCTATTTCTCATGGATGACCTTCTTCGGTTTATGTAACGAAGGGGCGTTATTATTATTGTATAATATGGATGCTTTTGAGATTAACAATGAAAGCTTATAAGAAAATGAGATTGAATTCTTATGAGTGTTGGTAGTTCTAAATTGTTCTAGTAAAAGCAATATTGGATTTAAATATTTGTCTTTCTAGAAGATAGGTTAAAATTGAGCCTAGAGAGAACGCTAAACAAGCTGGATTAAATTACTAATCCCTAGTCCTGAGAATGACAGGACATTATTAAATTGGACTCTTAATCAATAATATCTTTATACTAGTAAGTATGATATAAATTCAGTTAAGAGAACTCGATATAAATCAATGGAGTTGGATGGCAATCTCAAGTAAAGGTTATGAGATATTGTCCAAATCATCGTTGTTTTAGAATCAGGTGTATTCTAATGACTCCTTGATGAGAACTTGACCTTAATACCTCTACCATGTAATGGGTTTAATAGAGGAGGGTCGTCTCAAGACGAAGAATCCAGGGATTGGGAAGGACTTATCTTGGGGAAAAGTCCTTATAGTAATTTAAACTCTAGTGCGTAATGCATGTTGTTAAGTAGATCTTTTCGAGGCGGATTTAAAGGTTGACGACACCAGTCAACTGCAGGGTTGTACCTCCGAGAAGGTTAGGATCTTCTCAAAGATACAACAATGCAGGTGACTTATGGCGACACCCTTTGCATGGATCGCTAAGATTTACACTTGACTTCGCATGAGTTATTCAGAGTCCGATTAAGAACGTGGTCATGTTATAAGGCTGCCTAGGAGATTCGGGGTATCATGACACACTGGTTGAACTGCAAGGTTGAACCAGTATGTCACCATATCCCTAATCCTCGTGGACAACCATAAAACATTATCACCTTGTTAATCTGTCTCCGAGTGATTCAGTTGTGAAAGGAAGGACCGATAAAGAGTCGGTGAAAACATTCTATATAACATATGAATGGGGTGAAGGACGTATTCAAGATTAACGAGTATGCCGTTAAGGAATACGAGACATTAACAGTATGTTTAAAATCTTTGGCCAAAGTATCGCAAGCTGCTGATTGCGTTGTCCTAATTCACCTAGTCTAAGGGATGAGATGCCGATGAATAATGGTAACAGTTATTCAGTTAGATTCCTTGGACAGAGCATTCTGAATCCCAGATTAGGGAAGAGAACCGCAAGAGTGTTGTGTTAAATAAAAACACTAACTCTGTTACTCATGAATAGATCGGTAGATTAAAGTCATGGAATGAATAGATCGGAGGTATTCCGAGTCATTACTGATTGCATATGGTTATCTGTTATATGAATGGTTATTTGATTTGTGAGTTCTAAATTATGTATTTAGAACTAGGATGCATTTATCAAAAAAAAAAAAAAAAATTCACTTGCTCTTCTCAAATTTGTGATACATTTTAAGTTTTTCATAAATCTTATTTAATTGAGTTTGTAGCTACTCCATCTCTATTTTGAGCTTCAAACTATCTTTTTCTTTTACTCTGAAAGCATATTCAATTTGTTTTACCTATGCTTCAAATTCCTTGATTATTCCTTCATGTTCTTGAGATTCCTTTTTCTAATTTTCTTCAAGAAATCTGATTTTACTTTCATATTCTTTTACAAGAATTTTTAGTTTTCTGGTTTCTCTTCTTTTTATGCTTTATTTCATCTAGAACACTTATCGATTCAGCCTCAAGATTAACATCTACTTATTTTTCATCTAAGCTATTATACTGAGTCGATTTTTGCCCTTATAATTGTTTGGATTAAATATTTCAAATGTACCATAAATATATTTTTAGCTATCATACCTTTATCATCACTTTTGGAGCTGCTAGAGTCACTTGAGTGTGAAGAACTTGAATCTTCTTGAGATTATAAATTCTTCTTATTCTTGAGCACTTTTTTTTTCCATTATATTTCTTGAATTTATTATTTTGTCTATTAGAAGATTCTTCTTCTTCTTTATGTTTATTAGGACATTGAGATGAAAAATGAACAACTTATCCACAACTAAAACATTTGAATGGAATCTTACCTTTGTATTTTTGTGAAACTCTCTCAGCTTTATTACAAACATGGCTTCTACTTTGTCATCATCTATTTCCATGTTATACATAGCTTCCTTTTTATTTTCTCATGACTCTTTTTCTACCTTGAATACCACCGCTTTTTTTTCTGATTTTGAATCAATGAATCTCATTTCATATGTAGTTAGAATACCATGAAGCTCATCCATTTTCGGAGTAGTCAATTCTTTAGCTTCCTCTACTACTGAAACTTTGGCATCAAATTTTGAGGACAAAGATCTAAGCACCTTTTGCATAATTACACTTTCTTCCATCTTTTCTCCCAAGCCTCTAATCAGATTTATGATCTCATCAACTCTATGTAAATATGAAGAAACACTCTCAGCATCTTTCATCTTGATTCTTTCAAACTGTTCTCTATAAGTTTGTAATTTGGTTATCTTTACCTTGTCATCTCCTTCATAGATTGTCTTCATTTTATTCCACATCTCTTTGTTTATATCACACTGCATAACCTTTACAAACTTAGCCTCAACTAACCAACATAGAATTGCATTCATGGCCTTAGAATTATTTTCAATTTCTTTCTTTCATCCTTCATCAGTGGGAGGTATCATTGAAACATTATAACCACTTTCAATATCATCCCATACATCAAATCTAAGGTACATTAAATAATTCTTCATCCTAACACTCCAAAAGGCATAATTTGACCCATTAAACAGAGGTGTTTTGGAAGTAGAAAATCCACTTTCTTAGTGGATTGCCATAGTTGAATTCATTAGATCTCCCTTGATTTGTTAAACTCACTTTATCAAGGCCTTCTCTGATACCAATTATTAGAAAATGGAACACTAAGAGGGGGTGAATCAGTGTTCAATTCAACTTTTACTAATCTCAAACTCAACCACTTAACCTTAAAGATAATTCAAAAGAGATAAAACACACAGAGACAAGAGTTTTAAGTGGGAAACCCAATGAGGGAGAAAACCCACTAAACCAGTCCACTAAGTGACAAATGGTTACAAGAATTTTGTTGAGCTACAACTCAACACTTGAGGCTACAACCTCAGTTTCACACAAGCTACAACTTGGTGAAGGAAGCATCAACCTCCTAAATAATTTAGCTAGTTGTAACTAGCCTTCTGCAAGCTTCTACTTGCAAGGAAGAAACAAATCCATGGTGTACAACAATTCAGTCTTGATCACACTTCAAAATGATGTCTTAAACATCTGATAATGATCCTAAATCTATACTCAAACTTTGTTTCCTTAGTTCACTTTGTCTTGGTCAAATCAATCTTTTGTTTCTCCACTCTTCTTAAACTTTCTTCTCACACCCTAAATCCTCTTTGAATTCATGCATTGAATCACACACATGTATCTCTTTTTTCTCACTCACAAATATTCTCTAGATCAAAAATTTCTACCACAAGATATACTTCATTGTTCCACTCATATCTCGTTCTATACATTCACTACGTTGTCCTCTTCTTTCTATCATTTAATTCTTGAATCTTTGTATCCAAGATTTGTCACATATCATACTTCAAAATTTGAATCCACTATTCCATATTTCTACCTTCAAACACTGAATTTTTCATTTGTTAGAATCCTCACTTCTCTTTCTCACTAGTTCTCATACACATTCATATTTGGCACTCAATAACTTGCATGTTCTTACTCCCACTTCAAACTCTCCTAGACTCATCTACTTCTCCTTGAACTTTGATGTTTCATCTCCATCTTCTCTCTCAATACACCTTTTTGAAAAATTCAAATCCTAAGACTTCCTTGGAACTTGAAAAGTATTTGAAAATGAAAAGGAAGACTGAATTTTTCAACCATTCAACTTCAACTCGAGCTTAGTTTCACGTCCAAGTTAAAACATGATAAAAACAAGTAGCTTTTCAATATCACAAAAGAAAATAAAGATTCACCTAATACGAAGACAAAACAATCTTTCCTCTTGAGTTCTCTCGTCGAGCTAGGAGAAATATTTAATGACATTGGAACCAAAATTGTATTATTGCATTATACAACCATTGTACATACTCCATTTGAAGATTCAAATTTACCTATGCACCCTTTTGTGAAAGCAATGTGACTACAACAAGAAATATGTTTATACTCTTTCAAGAGTTGTGCAATATATTACAGGGCAAAGACATGATTTGTTCAACCTCAAAAAAAAAAAAACTCCAAAGAAGGTTTAAAGCATCGAACCACTCTCAATAGCTTGAGGATACGGAAAATGAATACTTGACAAGATCAAAACCTACGACAAACAAGAATAAATGTTTTTCTCATATTGGTTACAATGTCACCTGACATTTGGAGAAATCCATCAACAAACCAAAGGCTTCTTAAATTTTTCATGATGGGAATATAATTTTTAACCTCCATTTAATCTTCATGAATACTACCTTTCACTTAAACTTCCATTAACTACTTGAGAAACCACTAGAAAACTTAAAATTACAGTCACTATATCGAGCATGTGTTTGATGGAAGACTATGGTAAAGGACCGTTGAAGTCTTTCATCATTTTCTCTCAATATTATTACAATGTTTTGAGAAGGATAACATAGACCAACTTTGCAAAATTCAATGCCATTTATTGGAAGGAGAGATCATAGAGAACAAAACTAACTTCAACAAAACCCTATATCATGATTAGTGAAATTTTAGAGCTTCGATCTTCTATTTAACTTGATTTTGAGCTGAAAAGAGATTAAGAGATTTTTTTTTAATCCTAACACTTTTGAGACCTCCTTGAAACTTTTTTATCATCATTTTCTCCTGAAAACTTCTTCAAACATCTTCAACTAACATGAATAGTGTCCATAGAACTTTGGGGCAAAGTGAACACTACTAAGACAGTCATCAAGATCTCAAACTTTAGAATTTTTTAAGTGTTAAGAATAGATAACATGGAATAGAAACCCTTATATGATTGTTTACAACATTAGACACGCCTAAATCCTTTAGAGCATGCTTTGCAACATGACATTTTTAGTTTATCCTTGAGAAATGAGAATAGGAGAATTTGATTGAGCTAGAAGCTTGAAATTGGTATTAGAATTTGTCTACAGGAGAAATAAGGTTCATTGAGAACACATTTCAACTTTGATATGAGGAGATCAGCACATTAAACAACTTGAAATTTTTACCTAGATGGAGAGAAACTCGGTTTCATGTCTAAGTATTAGCAAATTAGGTTTTTATGATTCCAGGATAGTCTTGGCCATCAAATTTTGAGGGAAATACACTAACAAAAATATTGAGAGGCATCACACATATTTCCATATGCATGTAGAAGAGATATGAGCAGTCATTTATCACAAATTCCATTTGAAACAATTAATACCTTCATATGCTAGAGCATTCACACTAAGACATGGTGTCAGAAGCAAGTACATGTACCTTCAAGAAATAAATCCTTAAAATTCCTTATAAGAATGAAGAAAATCATGAATGGAATAATAAAATAATATAGAGGTGATAGAACTAGATTTGGAGTCCAAAATCACATTTTTGCTCTTACCGATTTGGTGCACACCTGAGAGAGAGAAAATTGCTCCACCAAAATGCTCATAACTTTTCAACCACACCTCCTTTTGAGAAAATTATTTTTGTAAATGAATTTTATTCCAATTTACTCCAAAAATTACTTCTATTATTTATTTGAATAATACCATATAATGGTTTTTAGGGCTAAGAGGCCGAAAGCTCAAAATGAGTTTTTCAAAAGCATGTTTTACAAAAACTCACATAACTTGAACAAATGACCTAACTTTGACCTAAAATTTTGCATGAAGCATTATAAAACCTTCTTATATCATATCCCAAAATTTATAGAAAATTATAGGTCTAAATTTTTCTATCCCATCTCATTTACAGCCATGAACACTATTAATTCTCAAGTCCAATTCTGACTAACATACAAACCTCACTCCTAGAGATGAGATGAGCCTAAAATTTTCTCATACATGTTGTAGATACCCTCTCAACACCTCTCTTTTTATTTTTATAACATATAACATCATGTACACTACTTTAGGTACCTAAAACCACTATGAATTGACATTTTCACTCACCATCCAAGACCATGTCTTCTTGAAACCTCATGAACTCACTTTGAACTCGTGAACAACATATGATAAGAATGCTCAAGAAATATCCATTTTCTATCAATTATTTTGACATTAAATGATAACAACTGGAAAATCAACATGTTTTAACATAGTATCCCTTCTTGCATCTTTGGTTATCCTCACTTAGAAAAAAACTTCAAGACCTCAGAAAGCATACTCTACACTACTCCTTTTAGAAGCATGAATTTCACTCATGTACTTCTTGATAGAGAAATGCATCATAGACTCTTAAACATTATAAATAAACTTAGCACAAATATCGTGCCTTCGGATACCTCTTATTTCACACATACCATTTGAGAAAAACATTGATTTGATTGTTATAGGTCTACAAGACACCATATCACTCATCTAAGATTTCATAAATCACTTGAGGAATATAAGTACACATATTATCTTTTGAGATTAAAAAAATATGGTCTGTACACATCCTAGAAACTTGCAACATTCTCTTGTATATTTTCATAGATTTCTCATATTCCTTTGACTGTGAAAGACCTTGATAGTCATCTCACATATTCTTGATAGGTATTTATCACATTTTAAGCCATAAATTATTTTCGCAAGTACAAATTCTTGTCAAGATCCAATCAAAGACTTAATATAGTCAAGAATACTTTGTTGGGCCTCTAAAATATTGGCCAAGTATAAGAAGGTGCATGGGTGTGCAAGGTCTCTTTGAAGACGGGTGCACAAAGAAAAAGCGTGCAAGACAGAGAAAAGATTTTTGGGGAATTAGCCATTTTTGGTGTATCAGATAGAACATGAGAAAAGTGTGACCCTACAGCACATGTGGAATGGATAAGGTGTTGTCCTAGTAGCTTTTTGCCCATAGAAGGAATATACCTTGTGATGGAAGATTCTAGAAGGCCATCATTGCAAAGAGTGGAGAGCTCAAGCCTGAAGAAGCATGCTCCCATGGAGGACCACCTTGGACACTTGGCAACAGATCTATAACTCCTACAAAGGCTTGAAGATGTTGGAAAAGGCTATAAATACAAGCACCCACTAGAGGAAAAGATATAAAGAGAGGAAGAGGCGAAGCCATGCAGGAATATTGTGAGAGCTCCATAGGTTGGGTTTAGAGGATCTATAGGAATACGTTGTACTAAGGGGATGGGTTTGAGAATTTTTCTTTATACTATGAAGGGCCCAAGTCCAATTCTGATGCATGATATTGATCTGCATTACCATATGAATATGTGATTTCCTAAGTTATTGTAATATGGTTATCAACATGCTTAATATGAATATATGTGTGGTTCTAGTTCTACTACATGGTTATATGTGTATTTCATATAAGTGGGTGTAAACCCCTGTGCATTTATTTTCTGTTATGATTCATATCTATGTTCTATAATGTTTTCCTTATATGAATGAATACATTGGTCTAGAATCCATTTTGAGCTCTAAGATGAATGTATGGTTCCCTTCCAATCTATTCACTTAAGTTTCTATTGTAAATAATGCATTCTCACACAACTCGCATAAAGGAGGGACTCGACACCCACATGTGCCTTAGGTGAGTGCCTAGTGCCTGTTGTGTGATTGATTGATGCACATGGGATTTCCTTATTCTTTGAGAAGGAATTAAAAATGGCTACATCTTGGTTCCGTTTCGAGACATCTTTTTAAAGTTATTGTTAGAAATGGCATACATCCTTGTCTTTGTGATGTGTGATGATAGAACGCCTGACTTTAGAAAGAGTTGAAACGTGGTTCAAGAGCATGGAGGATGATTTTACTCAAATAATCAGCATTGTGCCTGAGTTTAGTACATGTGGATGGGTAGAATACAGTATATACAATGAGTTATATGAGACATTACTTTGTTGCTTCCTAGTAGAGCTATATGAATGGCTCTCGGAGAACACGCATCCAGTTCAAGGTGGTTATGTAGATCACACGTGTGGAACCAAGATGACTATCAGAGGCTGTAGGATGTAGATATGACATGGACACATGCTATTGATCATTGGTGGAAGAGGGTGTTGACTAGTTATACTTTGGAAGATTCCATCTCGATGTATCCTTGTTCAGAAATCGTTGAGTTTTTGTTTCTGAGGGAGCCTAGAGGATCATTTTTGTGTGCTATTCCTCTGGTTATGAAGATCTTGGTCATTAATTTTAGCTTAGAAGCATTCCCCATGGCCATCTAAGCTCTCTGAGTGTTGGGAAAGGAAGCTAGGGTGGAGGAAGATGGAGGATGTTACAGTTGAAAAGGAAAGGGAGGAGAGATGACTCAAGTATAATGAAGCTCGTGAAAGGGAGATGACTAGACAACTGTGAGGTAGTAAGTGTGATGGATCTATGGAGGAAGATGGTGCGGGAAGGTGCTAAAGTTCACGTGGAGGACGTGGAGCCTAAGCAGTCTATGCTACCCCATCTTAGCAAATGCGTAAGAGAATCCCCTTCAACTTCTGATGAGATTTCATCACATGGAGAAAGAAGAGTCGTGCGTGTATCCGAACCCACTGGAGATTGATCCTTGGTGCTTGAATTTTTAAATCAAGGTAAGAGTATTATTAACCCAGTTGGTATCGGTGGAAGTGACTGATCTATGCCCTAGGAGATATAATTTCTTGTTTGGGACTTCTATGGCTGCACATACCATTCCAGTGTTTGGAGGAATTTTCAAGAAAAGTGTGGATACACAAGCCTTTGGTCTTGTGTCTAGGAGTGGCACGGGGTACACTATTGGTAGTGGGACATTATCACATACCATCAACACACATTTTGGTGGAATGTTGGGAACCCTTGCCATAACGACTACGGGACCTAGTGGATCTAGTGGTTTAGGAGGAACAACACTGGTGGATTTGGTGGGTCAGGAGAGACAAGACCCAGAGACCCGGTAGGTCTAGTGGAGGGGACAACAAAGGAAATACCAGAGGAAACCAAGGCTCTGGCTCAGGAGGACAAGGACCCCAGCCACCCCCAAGTGTTTTTAAGATTTTGTTGCACTTACAAGACTATAGGGTATTGAATATGTTGCAGAGCATGTGAAAGATCGTGAATTACTATGACGCATGAAAGGGATCACTAGTCCATAGTGGAAGGAAATCCAGTTTGAAACTACATTGCAAGGGTGTATGCATAGATGGTATAGGAATTATAATCCCCATCAAACAGTGGTGGATTATATAGCATTGAAAAACTCTTTCCTCATAGAGTTTCATAATTGAGAGTTTGAGTAGAAGAGCATCAACACCTTGAAGGATATCCAACAAAAATGGTAGAGAGTGTGTGGGAGTATGATGCATGGTTTAAAAATCTCTTGTCTAAACTTTCATATGACATCCACCCCTCACAGCATGCTCAATGGTTTTTTAGAGGGTTGATCACTCCATTTAGGAGGGCATTGTCACATAAAATGTTCACTGACCCACACAAGGCTTTAGAGGCTGCCTTACACGCTGAAGTTGTTGGGAGTGTGGATATTGGTGTTAGTCTATTTTTGGAGGCCCAAATCACCACAATGGCTAAGCAATTGGATAATCTCTCTGTGAACTCAACGCATGAGGTTCATAGTGGGCTTTGGTGTACATAATATGAAGTGGAGGGTCATACAAAGGATATTTTCCCTTGGAAGTTGGTGTGCACTATGGCAATAGACTATGAGATCTACCACGGAGATCATGCTGCAAGTAGATTCCCTCTACTCCAAGCGTACAATCCACAATAATTTTTCTTGCTACTATAAGATATACCTCTGACAACCCATGACACCAAGGATTGTAGGCTGATTGATCATATCCATGATGCTATTGATCTAGGTGTACACTAGAATATCCTTATGGGTAGTTATAAGGATGATGACTGATGTTATAAAGGGTGCATAGATGGAGGGGCATATGGAAGATGTTTTCACAAAGGAGGTTTTGGTCACAATAACAACAAAGAGAGGGATAAGTGACTTCCGTGGGGAACATGTAATTATGGATCTATAAAACATTATAAATGTGAGTTTCTCGATCTATTACAATGCTCATCTTTGTGGAAAGAAGCACAAGCACATAAAGTGTCTAGAAATATATGAGCATATGAACCAATGGCATCAGAAAGATAAGGGTGTTTCTATGGTGAGTGTCAAAAAGGATCATTCAAAATGGATTCCAAGAGTAGCGCGTGAGTTAGAACTAGAACTTGTACTGGTGACAATACGTGTAGAGGCCGCACGTGCCAAAGAAATGCCAAGACCAAGGACACTAGTTTCCAAAGAGGAGGTGCTACATGGAAAGTACCCAAACCCTTCCCATCAAAAATAAGTATACTAGGAGACTATGGATGTGATTCATAGTTTACAAGGGGAGATAAAGTGTCTCAAGGAGAAATCAAGGTAGGTAGGGAATAGAAGGATAACAAGGTCCCAAAAAGTGACCTAGATGAGGTCAAAGAAGTATGTAAAATGTTGATGTAAGAGAATATTATTGCCTTACTAGGAGAATGGCTGAGGGAGAAGGTACCATGCACTAGAGCAGAGCGCGAGAGACAGGTTTTCATGTAAACCTTTCTCCACACAACCTTGAATATGACAAAGAGATTACTCTGAATGCATTTGTTGATGGATGGATTTTGAGAAATATCCTCATCGACATAGGAGTAGAAGTGAATGTTATTACCTTAGATGCTTGACATCAGATGGGAAGGCCCATTGCAGCCATCTTCAAATGTGATGTATATGGAAAAAGAACTAAGGAAATGCCCTTTGGAGTCCTGAAGGATGTAGTTATCACCATTCAAGGGGCCAAGTTCACTGAATATTTCAAAGTCTTGGTGCTCACTAAGGCAGACAAATTTCCATCATTTCTTGGGCACCCATGGTGTTACAATAATAATGTTGACATAAGTTTTAACAAAGGATATATCAGTTTTGAAAACAAGGAAGAATAGGTGATCATCCCTTTGATAGATGGGAATTTGGCACCCTATAAAGAGCCATTAGGAGAAGAAGTCCTTGATAGAATCTATGTGCACTCCATTAGAGATCTTGAGGTAATTCACCCCATAGAGGGAGTCATCTAGTTCGAGGACACTTAGTCTATGAGTGATACCACTAGCGTGGCATGTGACAATTGGGCACACGGGACCTATGAGTTAATTAGGAGATAATTAAAAGAACCAATAACAAGGGTGAAAAAGGAATGCTCAGTCAAGTGCCTAAGAGGAAATAAGTTGCCTAGCTACTCGGGAGGAGCATTTCCTGATATTTTCTTGTAGGAAATTGAAGATCAGTGGATAAATGAGGATGAAAGAAGAAGAATGCTTAGCTATAACCTACTCAGTATTGCATCATGTTGGTTGGCTACAAATTAGAAGAACCTCCTAGAGTGATGCGAGGTAAGAATCACACTCTTTGTAAGGTTTTCAAGAAGTAACATGCCCATGGCCATACAAGACTACCATGGGAAATAAACTGCTTTGTTTCATATCCAAGTATGTGAGGAATCTTGGATGGGAAGCACAGAAGCATTACCACCTTCATTGTGGGTACACAAGTTGTACTCCACCTTGCAAGGTTGTGCATGTGTATGGTACGTTCATTCGAGAGATGCGTCGTCAAACAAGTAATTGGAAAGATTTCATGGTTGACCTCATTCAAGCATTTGAGTATAGAAGCACCAAACCATTAGTGGATAAGGCATTACAAACAATCAAGCACCTTACAGTGGGAGATAGTGCCATGGTTGAGGATAGGCTACTAGAATTACTAGAAAAGCCTGATGTGGAGATGTGCCTCTATGAGGAAGAATCAGAGGAAGTACATTTTGAGTGTGCGTGTATAGAAAAATAAAAGGGTAAATTGGTCTATCTCATATATGGGGAAGAGATGGAGATGTTAGATGTTGATCATTCAGAGGGTACACATGAGGTCATTGACAGTGCTGATGAGCAAGCACACACCTACCATGAGCCCTTGAAGAAAAATAAGGTTAACATTAGGATGGAGGCTGAACCTAAGGAGGCTATCATTGGCGAATAATTTTCTAAGATCATTGATCTATGGCACGAGTTCCAAGATTTATTCCCTCATGGGTACCATGAACTCAAAGGTGTCCACCATTCCTTGGAAGAAATGAATATCAAGTTAAAAGAAGGTGCATACCTGATATGAAAGAGACCTTATCAAATGAATCCAAATTTATGTGTACGAGTTAAAGAAGAAATAGATAAAATGATAGTGGTGGGTATCATTGAGGTAGTTGAAGAGTCATAATGGATAATCCCAGTGGTCATCAGCATCAAGAAGGATGGGAGGATCAGGATTTGTGTTAACTATAGGGACTTGAATGTAGTATGTGTCATTGATCCTTTCCCTACTCTATTTACTGAAGAAATCTTAGAGGGAGTGGCCGGGCGCAAAGCCTACTCCTTCACGGATGGGTTCTCAGGGTACCACCAGGTACAGATTGCAAAGGAAGACTAGAGAAAGACAAATTTCACCACTAAATGGGGAAGTTTTTCCTACATGGTCATGCCTTTTGGGTTGAAGAATGTGCCTGCTATGTTCTCATGCATTGTAGTGCAAGCCTTCTAGGACTTCATCCACAAATTTCTTCAGGTCTATTTGGATGATTGGATTATATATGGTCTCATCAAGGACCATTGTGATAACTTGAGACTAATGTTTGAAAGGTTTCGACAGTTGAGGATATCCCTCAACATCAAGAAGTGTGTCTTTGCTACCCCATTTGGAACCTTATTAGGGCATATCATATGCAAAGAAGGCTTACTAGTAGATCCCGCCAAAGTTGTAGTCATTGTGGGTTTGGGGGAGCCTACTAGCCAAAGCATATGTAGATTCCTTGGACACATGGGATATTACAAGAAGTTCATTAAGGGGTATGCCAAAATCACCATGCCCTTAGAAGAATTGTTGAAACATAAAATTTCCTTTCATTGGGGAGAAGCGCAGCAAAAGGAATTTGACACTTTAAAGGAAAGGCTCGTAACGGTGCCCATATTACGTTTCCCTTCTTAGGATAAGCCTTTCCATGTGCACATGGATGCCTCAGGGACAGAAATGGGGGCAGTACTAGCACAACCTAGTGAAGGAATTTTCGATCATCCCTTGAGCTTTGCAAGTAGGAAATTGAAAGCAAAGAAAGTAGAATTACACAACTACTAAGTGAAAAGCATTGTCAATGATCTACGCACTACATAAGTTTAGGAAATATCTGCTGGCAACACCCTTCATATTCTACACAGATCACATGGCATTAAAATAATTAGTCAACAAACCCATTCTACAAGGGCGCATATGTCGTTGGGTCCTCCTATTTCAGGAATTTGAATTTACGGTGGTGGTAAAGCCAGGAAAGAACAATTTAGGGCTTGACCACTTGTCAATGATTTATTCAGGAGATGACATGCAAAGCATTGAGGATACCATGCTAAACACACAACTATTTAGATTACAAAGTGTACGCCCTCAGATTTGGAATATATCGCAATGTTTTTAAAGATAGGCGTGGCACCATAAGGGATGAGGGCTGTGGAGAGAAAGCAGTTGGATATACATGTCATACCCTACATGTTGATTAGTGGATATTTATAAAATTTAGGCTATGATGAAGTTCTGTGTCGATGCATGCTAGAACATGAGCGCATTGCAATTATGGAAGAAGCACATGGTGGGATTGTAGGAGGACACTATGTGGGAAATGTAACTACACAAAAGATTCTTCTCACAAGGCTTTGGTGGGAATCCATTTACCAAGATTGTATTGAGTTATTCAAGGCCTGTGACCATTTCAAAGTGCCTTGTAAAAATTAGAAAGAGGGATGAAATGCCCTTACAACCAATAGCTAATGCGTAACCATTTGAGAAATGGGCTATCGACTTTGTAGGACCAATCTCACCAATGGCACAAAGGACTGGTTCACGGTATATCATCACTTGCACTGATTATTTAACATGATGGGAAAAGGTAGCACCTATAAATGATTACACCATGGTGACAACTGCTAGATTCTTATGGGAAAATATAATCAAAGCAAATATGGTTGCCCTTTAAGTTTAACAAGTGATAGGGGTACACACTTCCTCAATGAAATAGTTAGGATCCTGTTGGTAGAATTTATGGTGGCCCATCATAAGACTACCCCATATCACCCTTAAGAAAATGGGACTACTGAGGCATTTAACAAAATACTAAGTCATACGTTAACTAAGATCTGTGACATTGGAAGACAGGATTGGGATGATAAGGTATCATCCATCCTATGGGCATATAGGAAAACCTATAAAAGGTTGAACAAGGCCACACCATTTCAATTGGTGTTCAATGTGGAGGCTATTTTACCAGTTGAATTCATGTTACCTTTGCTGCATATAGCGTGCGCAAGAGGTTTAGCTGATGAGAAAGTGCATTGGAAGAAATAATTGATAAATTAATGCAGTTGGATGAAAGGTGATCACTTGTTAGGTGGATTCAAAAGATAGAAAAAGCAAGACAAAAATCATGGCATGATCATCATATCAAGAATAAGAAGTTTGAGGTTGGGTAGTTGGTGTTATTGTATGATTCCAAGTATTTGTGCCATCCTGGGAAGTTTAAATTCCATTGGTTGGGACCTTACCTCATATCATACATTCTTGATTCAGGAACTTCCAATTACAAGCGCTGGATGGGACAAGATTACCAGGTCACTTCAATAGGAGTAGGTTGAAGCCCTACTACAAATACGTCTTCTTGGTCTTTATAAATAAGGTTATGTTTCTAGTTAGTTTAGGTTTCCCTTTATGAATTTTCCTTTTCTGTGTTTCCCTTTCATCAATTGTTATGTTGTTGTTTTTACACCTTGGGTCATGGTGACCACATTACTTTTTGAAGGTTTTGCATGCGTAGAGGATCTTGTATCTGTTTTAGTGTGGGGTGGAGTGATGCGGAGTATAGGCCCGTAATATGAGTTGAACCGGTAGTAGACATTGCGATGAATGGCCTGGTTAAAGAACTAAAGGTGTGCATGGGTAATAGGCATGTAAAGAAGAGATGGACGTAAATGGTTGGTGTCAAGAAATCCTTGAAGAAACCACGTACAGAAAAAAAGGAAGAGCACAGGAACAACATGAGGTAGGTGAGGGAAAAAATAGGGAAAAGGATAGAAGAAGTGCCTTCAACACTAGGAATGCACGCGGAAGAGGCTTCAGTTGGGTTGGATTTTTACACACTAGAAGGTTGTAACAGTGTTTGTTGGAAGTCGTGGCACGTGGGAAAAAGTACTCAAGAATGGCTTAGTGGAAAAAGTCACATTTAAGGTCAAAGTACGGTGGTAGGTGAGAGATCATTTAATGTTGGGAAAAGAGAAAAACTATAAATTAAAGGTCAAGAAACTCATTATTTACATTGTATTTACAAAGAAAAGAAATCTCTTGCGAACTAGGGCATCCAAAGTAAGATCTTTGCATTGAAGAAATTATTTGAGAGATTTGAAGTGCATAGCTAGGGTAAAATCACAAACCAGTAAGAAAGGAGTACACGGGCGTGGAGAAGTTAAGTAAGAAAGCATCATCTTGTGGAAGGGTTTTTCCAGTTAGGGTTTGGTAACTAGGGCACGAGAATTAGGAGTTTTTCACAAAGATCAAGCTTGGGGCTGGATAGAGTGGTAGAGAAGAGCAAGGAAAAGACGTTTGAAGTGATAACCTAACCAGAAGAATGGCACCAAAGAAAGCAACCATCTCACTAAATAAGTAGAAGGGCAAGGGTAAGGGGAAGCAAATGGCTATCATCACAAGCACAAATGAAGAATGGTATGTGGAAATATAGTACCCAGATGGGGTGTTTTTGGGAAAAGAATGGGAATCACACCTGATAAAAATAACTATGTGTGACTATAATCACCACACCATCACAACAGAGAAGGAGATGGATTTGGATTTGGTTTTCTCAACCTACAAGAGAATGCCAAAAGGAATGCCCATTTACAGTGACAAGGTAAAGGTTAAGCTAGATAAGGTAGGGTTACTACAACTTTATGAACTGCCATACTTCAGAAAACCTGAGTGCCTCTACTAGTGGCTAATGGCACACGTTCACGAAGACCACTTTTATTTGGGGTGCAATATGCATCTAACCCCCCAACTAATTTCCAATTCCACATGCCTTATCTGGGAAGGGGACATCATTGATGATGACCTAAGCAATAAGGAGGCCATCAAGGAAACAATTGCTTCTTTTGACTATAAGAAAGGATCGTAATACTTTGACATTGCTGAGATCTAATACCCCATGATGAGGATGGCCGCGCACTTGGTAACCAAGCTCAATGATCAAGAGAGATGGACTCAAGTAAATAAGGCATGGTTATACATTTGGAAAATATCTAAGTGGACCATCTACAACTTGTCTGCTTTCATCACGGATGAAATCATCAGCAATGCCCAAGAAGCTGAGAAGATACTATTTAGCAATGTTCTCCTCATAATTGTTTTCTTAGAAATCAAAGTTCCTGATGGGCCAGAAAGGTTTTTTTGGGAGCACCCAGAAGAGAATCCCTCACCTGTAAAGTAGTTCACAAAGTATACTTGTGAGACCATAATAGCCACTCACAAGCCACATGTATAGAAAAATGGTACAAGCACATGAGGGATGCGTTCAAGAAGGAATGGAGGATTCTAGAGTAGCTACCCACACTCATAAAAGGAGAAGCAGAATTCACGGTATATCAACACTTCTGCATTGGCGATTTAGGTTGACAGATGAAACAATGATCCCATGGTGCAAGATTCCCTTCTCTTTCACCGCGCTATATTTCCAAGTAGGGGTGAATAGGTTTAAAGAGGCAAAAATACTAAGGTTCGACCTTAGTGAAGTAGATCAAGACCACAGAGAGCTGTGCATATGTGGAGATATATGTCTCCTATGAGATATAAATGATGAAACCAATGACTTTTCCAATCACTAGAAGGGCTACAACAAGAATATAAATTCACATCAGGAAAAAATTTGAGAAGGGCGCGTACTTAGAAAATGATGTAACCATCCCTGAGGACCCCACAGGAAGAAAGAATCCCATGCTAAAGAAGAGAGGTAGAAATCACCAAGTGTTCAAAGCTACGAAGCGGTAAGTGTGCCGGAGAAAAGCACTAAGCCCAGTACTTATACGCACAGAAAGAAGTCCTAGGTGAAAGAAAAGACTCTAGAGGAAGAATCTCTTGAGTTCGAGGAACCCTCCACCAAGGAGAAGTCACTAGAGGAAGAGGAAAAGGAAGCAGAGTCTCCTGCTAGGAAGAATCAGAAGGTGACAGAAGGAAATGACTCGGAGGACATAGAGAGCTTGGAGGCCTATAGAGGAAAGAGAGATGATGATGATGAAGATGAACCAAGAGGTGAGGGCCATCCTTTCTATGAGGTTCATGACTCAAAGGAGGAAGGAGAGGAAGAATAAAATGAATACATCTTTTCCAGAAGGTAGGATAACAAGGAATAAGAGGAAAATCAGGATAGAGGAGTAAGTGAGGAAGTTACAAAAGAGCAAAGGACCCCAAGCCTCACCAAGGAACAAATAAATAAGGTCATGGAGAAGGAAGTAGCCAAAATCATTGAATACCTAGTGGAATAAGAGATGGAACACAGAGCGGACCTAGTGATAAAGGAAACAAAGGATGAAAGCATAGAAAAAGAATATGGCAGCATGGGAGGGGATCCTAACTTGGTTGTGAGCTTTCTTAAGGCCACGTGCATGGGGAGGAGAAGCACAGAAACATCACAGGTTAAGAGGATGGGCTATATTGATGATCCAAACAAGGTGTTTTGTGAGTTTTTTCAAATCACCATGCCAACGGATCAGGTCTTGACCATGGAAACATTTGATGAGGAAGGTGCATACCCTTAAACAAGGAAAATTCTCTCTTGGGCATTTGAGTCCCACATTGATGAACCAGAATTTGAAGTAAGCCAAGGGGAAATAATGAAGGTACCAGAGTCAAAAGGTGACAACCCCTTAGTGAATTCTCAATGGCTATCAAATGAAAAAAATTGTAACGTGATAAACAAATTTTTGATGGAAGTAGATGCCAAAATCTTCAAGAGAAACGATAGATTGAAGTTCCTAGAAGCATAGTTGGAGAAGAGGGAAGAGGAGTTGGAGAAAAGAACAAAGGAGTTAAAATATGAGGAACTAGTTAGCACTCAGCTAAAGTGAAAATTAAAAGAAGATAAATCAAGGGTGTGTGAAGTCTACAAGAAAGCAGAGATGATCACAGATGTCATTTTCTTGAAGCATCCCAGATCTAACGCCACCTGCGCAGAAGTATGGATCCACCCTGGAGTGTCTAGAGGACTTGACCCGCATCCTCACAATGGAAAGATGGCCCTTGGCCTTGGATTTTATAGAGGAGGATTTGGCGTGCAAATAAAATGAGGACAAGATGAAGGTTGTGGCCATTGTGGCCCAGTATAAGAAAGTCCTCATGGATGTGAAAGTCTCCACCCAAGTCGCTAAGGCCGCCTATGACAATTGCACCAATAGAGATAGAGTGGCAAGAATTTTGGTCACCACCCATGAAGTGGAGCTCAAGGAATTCCAAGAGAAAAACAAGGGGAATAGAGTGGAACGTGACAAAATTCTAGCTAAGGTTGAGAAAAATTCAGAGGCTATTAAGACCTTACAGAGCTCAATTAAGAACTTGCTGTGAAGGAGTTGTATCCCGATCACTCGTAGAATGGATGTGCTTGAGGTTTTGGGAAAATATTTGGAGGGGATTGTGGAAGCAATAAATACCCAAGGAGAAGGGCTAAGCTTTGAAGAGAGGTGAGCTCCTAGTTAGCAACCTTGATCACTAGGCATAGAGAAAAGTCAATACGTGGAATAAGTTGGAGGCTAACTTAACGAAATATTTCCCTCTCCTCTTGCAGAAATAATCAAAGTTCCTCATTCTTTCTTTCTTCCCAAAAATTATTCATTCCTTTATTCTTTCCCCAAGCCATTCAAGAACAGTCATTCTTTATTCTTTGAGAAAATGTTCCGTGGATAGAGAACAAGCATAGTGTGGGGTAATGTTGGGCCCCTAAAATATTGGCCAAGTACATGAAGGCGCGTGGGTGTGCAAGGCCTATTTGAAGATGGGCGTGCAAGGAGAAAGCATGCAAGACAGAGAAAATGTTTTGGGTACTTATCCATATTTGGGATATCAAATAGAACATGAGAAAATCATGACCTCGACTATGCATGTGGAATGGATAAGGTGCCAGCCTGGCAGCTTGGTGCCCACGGAAGGAATATACCTTGTGATGGAATATTCTAGAAGGCCATCATTGCAAAGAGTGGAGAGCTTGAGCCTAAAGAATCATGATCCCATGGAGGACCACCTTGGACACTTGGCAATAGATCTACAACTCCCACAAAGGCTTGAAGATGTTGGAAAAGGCTATAAATACAAGCACCCACTAGAGGAAAAGATATAGAGAGAGGAAGAGGTGAAGCCATGCAAGAATACTATGAGAGATCCATAGGTTGGGTTTAGAGGATCTATAGGAATACGTTGTACTAAGGGGATGGGTTTGAGCATTTTTATTTGTACTATGAAGGGCCCAAGTCCAATTCTAATGCACAATATTGATCTGCATTACCACATGAATCTGTGATTTCCTGAGTTATTGTAATATGGTTATCAACATGCTTAATATGAATATATGTGTGGTTCCAGTTCTACTACATGGTTATATTTGTATTTCATATAAGTGTGTGTAAACCCCTGTGCATTTATTTTCTGTTATGATTCTTATATACATTCTATAATGCTTTCCTCATATAAATGAATACATCGGTCTAGAAGTCATTCTGATCTCTAAGATGAATGTATGGTTCCTTTCCAATATATTCACTTAAGTTTCTATCATAAATAATTCATTCTCACATAACTCACATAAAGGAGAGACTCGACATGCCGTGTGTTCCTCGAGTGAGTGACCAGGACCCACTGGGTGATAGCTGGCATGCATTGTAACACTCGAATCTGTTGTTACTTCCTCCGAGCATTCAAGTGTTGATATATGATTTCTTACGTAAAAGGATATGTTCCTTTGATTGTGAAGTCATGCTTGATATGGGTATCTTCTTTGCAATTGAAGATCTTCGTGAGTCGAGAATATGATTGGACTCTTTTATTTCTTTCATTTTGCACCTGAGTTTAATCTGATCTCAGAATGAATTGTGGATTTATCCATCTATAAGACCCAGCCTTGGATCAGTGGCATTGATCCAAGAGATGCTTTAAGTTTATTCGGGATGAACAAAAATTATAGACCTTACGCAGGTTGCAAGGTCTGAATGCATTGAATAAGCTATTCCAGAGTCTAACTCAGGTTGATCGTGTTAAATGAATTGGTTCCCAATATCGTAATATCAGGAAGGTCTTGATTGTGGGCCAGGTAATAAATTCAAATACATTTATTCAACTAGCCTATTGGCAGTGCTGGAGTGAATCCTTTTCGTGAATGTATGTTTGTAGGTTCTTATTCTGAACATTTTAAATGTTAGACCTAAACTGGATTTATTAAGGTTAATAACCTAAACCTAAACTATAATCTATGGGTTAGGTTAGTGCTAACCTAGGCCTAAGCTATAAACTAATGTTCTAAAGTTAGTGACCTAGCGCTAAGGAGGTTAGACTAAGTATCATCTTAAATCCTAACCTATGCTTCTAACCTAACAAATGTTAGTGGAGGAAGGGGACCTATGAAGGGGTGCGAGCCATGGGCGGTAGTTTCTATGGCATTAAATGGGATGGATAAGTATGAAGGATAGGGATTTAGTGGAAGTTTCAAACGGCTAGTGAGGTTGACGTGGCAGAGTCGCCAAAGTTAGAAATGGTCTTTGACTTGAATTTGTCCATCGCCAACTATGGCGGTTGGTGGCAATGGAGATTGAGCGGGAATTTTGGAGTTAATACAATTAATGAACTCGGTCTTCGAGCTCGGATTTCTCGGGAAGACATGCAAAATGGAAAACTGGTAGTTTGTTTGGTTTTTCATGCGCTCCGGTTTTCTCTCTATTTGATCACTGGTTCTTCGCACCAGTCTACTTGGTGTTGCATGGCAAATATGAGTGTAACTCGCTCTTTTCTCTGTCAAGGAAAGTTTATAAGGCATGGAAATAACAAATTATTGTTGTTGAATCTAACGTGGAAAAAGAGGAGAAGGCTCGAGCTCTTTCAGTGGTCTTCTTCGGATTTTTAAGCGGCATTACCAGGCATGTTAGGCCCTAACTTTTAAAAATCTTGCTTTCTTCCTCTATTTTAGAACAGATGATTTTTGGGTTGAGTTGGTTTTTATGGTAGCTTTGTGTGATTTAGTTCTTTGTATCTTCTTATTGGCTCGATTTTTCAAGTGAACCCTTAATGGGTGTGTATTTTGTTTCGAACTGTTGCACTATCTTGCTGTGTTTTGCATTTCGGTTAGATTTTGTAGAAATTCTTGCAAGGAAAATACACGAATTTGGTTCTGTGGGAGTCCATGAATTGTTTTCTTGTTTGATTCAGACTTCAGTCGATACCTTGCTGTTTTCACTTATTGAAAAGGATGCTGTTGGAATTCTTGAATGTACATGTTTTTTCAACTTCGTATAAGTTATGTCGTGATTAATATATGTTATTGATCTTTGTTGAACTTCTTGAAATGAAATTATTTCTTAGCTTCGAAGAAGTACAATCGTGAATACTTTATGTTATTGAATTCCGTTGGAATCCTTGAGTAGATAGTATTTGACTTCTGAAGGAGTTTTAGATGGAGAATATTACTTGGGCTCGACTCCTTTTGAACTATTGAAGCGTATATTATGTTTTCCTCTTCTGAATAAGCTTAGAGTGAATATTGTTGTATTGGACTCAGTTGGAGTCCTTGTTATGAAACCAGTATTCTACTTCTGTTTAAGCCTGTTTGTGAATAATTATTATTATTGGCACTGTTGGAATCCTTATATATATATATATATATATCTTGTATTTCAGCTTCTGTAGAAGTTAGTCGTGAATGCCATACATTTCTACTCCTGAAGGAGTTCAGTTGTGATTACGGTATGTTATTGTTTTGGTTGGAATTCTAGAATTTTATAGGTATCTTGTATCTTACTACTTCTGTAGAAGTTTATTTGTGAATACTGTGCTTATTGACTCAGTTGGAGATCTGGAAATGTAACCGGTGATTCGACTTCTGTATAAGCTTGGTTGTGAATACCTATTGATATTGGCTCTATTTGAGTCCTTAACATATATCTTGTATCTAGACTTCTATAGAAATTTTAGTTTTGAAAACTATTGGTGTTGAATTAGTGGAAAACCTTGAATGCTTTCATAGGAATTGGCTCGACCTTGTCCATGCTGTGTTTTCTTTTTTAAATTGACTCTGTATGAGTCCTTGCTATATTCACACTATCACGGCTTGGATGAAACTTTGTTGAAAATAATGAATTGATGATGACCTTTATGAAGACCTTGTTGAGGTTATTATTTCCGGTAAGCGTCTTCTAATTCACACCCATGTTGTATAAACGTGGAGATTTGTTTCAGTTGAATGAAGCTTGCGAGGTTTGTGTTGAATTTAGTGTGAATGTCACTAGGTATACATAAGGAAACGTCATTTGTTTTAATGTTATCTAGCCTCTTGTTTGACTGTGATAAAAAGGTTATTCTTTTGATTTCGGCCTTGGATTTTAGTCCTTGCTGTGTTAGTAGGGATTAGATTGAGCTGTATGTTGCTGAGTGTTTCGACTCAGTGGGATTGCTCTTGTGTTTGTGCATGATTATGTCTTCTGTTATCATGACTATCTAGTCGTGTGCTTGACTGAAGTAAAGAGCTATTAACTGTACCTTGATAAGTGATGGTGTTGGATATTTTCTCATTTGTTGAATAATATGGAAGGTTATGTGGAGTCTATTTGATGGATTATTCATCACTGCCTTGTCACGAGAGCTCTTTGTGTTGTTCGAAGAATTCTGAGGCAATTTCTATTTGTGTATTTTGACGAATCTGTAAATCTTCTTATGGTCTTGGTCTGGCTTAGTCGCAAGTGTATAATGTGATTGCATTACTCTTAAGTGAGGGAGATAGTCATGAGCATGTTGGGAAGGGACATCCGAATGTCTCATTTTCTTTCTCTTCTCTTTATAAAGTATATGTTGATATATTTTTATCTAAGCTATTGGAATTGTTCTAACATACTGATGGATTCATGAATTATTATGATATTCATTTTATTATGTTGAATGTAATGGTCTATCTGATGTTTGTTGTCCTTGGGATTCAGATGGATAGTTGTTTTGGATACATTTGTTCTCCTTGGTCACTTACATTTATGAAGAAATATCTGAAAAGTATCTAGGACTATTTAGTAACTATAATATGAGTTACGCATTTATAGTCATGTTTGAATTACAAAAGAGCATAGTCGAATATGTTTACATGTTTGGTGAAATGATTTCATTTAAACAGGTTGTTTAATGAAAACAATTGGTGGATTGCGATTGTTTTAAGAATTAGTGCTTATCATACTCGGTTCATCGAAGTGACCCGTGTTCACATTTTTGCGAGATGGTTGCCGTAAGTGGTAAAAGCACGCAGATCGAGAGGATGTTGATTGTTTAATTTGGTTTTATGATGAATTACAAGCATGATTCTCGAATGTACTACTTGAAGAAAGATGTTCTTTTCTTTGTTGAGTATTGTATCAAGTATGCTGAATGCATAAAATGTATTTGATTAGCTTGAAAGGAATGAAAAGAGATATTTGTTACTTATGTGTTTGTATTTGTATCTTGATGGTTTGACCTTCTTCGGTTCGAATGATCTTGAGAGCATTATTATTATTGTATAATTTGGAGACTTTTTATTATCTAAGTATACTTGCAAGATCATGTAACCGAATACTTATGATTGTTAGTAGTTCTAGTATGTTCTATCTAAAGCTAAATTGGAATTTAGATCCCTGTCTTTTGGAAGCTAGGGTTAAAATAAACACGAGCGAGGAAGCTAAACGAGCTGAATAAATTATTACTTCCTAGTCTTGATCTAAATCAAGACAACGTTTAATTGGATTCTTAAATCACTATATCTCGATACTAATAAGTAAGATATAAATTCAGTTATGAGAACTGATATAAACCTAAAAAGGGTTTGGTTAGCAATCTCATGTGAAGGTTGATGGTTATTGTCCAATTTTGTTGATTTAGAATTATGTATATTCTATGAACACCTTGAAGGGACCGCTAGTCTTAATAACTTCTCTTGTGTAAAGGGTTTTACTAAGAAAGGTAATTCTAAGGTGAGGAACCCAGGGATTGGGAAAGACTAACCTTAAGGGAGCGTCTTTTAGTATAATTTTAACTCAACGTGTGTAACACTTATCAATAAGTAGATATTTTCGAGGTGGATTTAAAGGTTGATGGCACAAGTCAACTGCAGGGTTGTACCTTCGAGAAGATTAGGATCTTCTCGAAGATACAACAATGTAGGTGACTTATGACGACACCCTTTGCATTGATCATTAAGATTTACACCTTAAACTCGAACAAGTTACTCTGGGACTGATTAGGAATGTGGTCATGTTATAAGGCTGCCCTAGGAGACTCGGGGTATCTTGACACACTGGATTAACTAGGGTTGACCCAGTATGTCAGCGTATCCCTAGTCCTCGGGAGCATCCCTATAACGTTGTCATCTTACTAATCCGTTCCTAAGTGAATAACTTGGGACAGGAGAGTCTGACAGAAGTTAGTATAAGACATTCTACATAACATAGGAATGGGGTGAAGGACGTATTCCAGATTGATGAGTATGCCGTCAAGGAATACGAGACATAAGCGATATGTTTCAAATCTTTGGCAAAAGTATCGCAAGCTGCTGATTGCGTTGTCCTAAGTCACCTAGTCTAAGGGATGAGATGCCGATGAATAATGGTAACAATTATTCAGATAGGTTCCTTGGATAGAGCATTCTAAATCCTAGATTAGGGAAGAGAACCGCAAGAGTATTGTGTTAAAATAAAAACGCCAACTCTTTGATACTCATGAATAGATCGGTAGATTACCGAGTCATGGAATGAATAGATCGGAAGTACTCCGAGTCATTACAGTTGCATATGGTTATCTATTATAAGAATGGTTGTTTTTGATTTGTGAGTTCTAAATTATGTATTTAGAACCAGGAAGCATTTGTCAAAAAAAAAATTACTTGTTCTAATGTATAAAAATGAGGATGTTACATCTTGGTATCAGAGCTGAAGGTTGCAGCTCTTGGACCTATTGTGTCCATAATCTAATAAAAACCTGAATTTTCTTGTAACAGAAAATGGTTAGAACAAGGGGAACATTACGAATAATGCTCCACCTGAAGGAGTGGCGGAAACAACCCAAAAACTTGATGAGATCCTTGCTGCCCTGTTGGACACAAGAGATCGTTTAGCTGTACTTGAACAGTAGGTGATGGGAAATGAGGAGGATGAAGAAGCTGGTAATAACAATCAGCAACCTCCTGAGGACAACCCCGATTTGGGTGTTGATATTAATGTTGGGAATGCACCTGTTCAACTAGAAAACAAAAAGGCCAGGTTGGCAGCAGAACTCACTAATGATATAAAGAGGATAAGCCCACCTAAGTATGATGGCACCACATTAGGAGATGGAGTTGAGAACTGGCTCAGTGAAATGGAGAAGTACTTTGCAATAAGAAACTTCTCAGAGGAAACCAAAGCTATTTGGGGAGCCTATCAGCTTTCCCACGAAGCATCTTCGTGGTGGGATAGCCGTAAAAAGTGAGCTAAATATTGATGAGACCAATGTTACTTGGGATCAATTTAAGGGCTATTTTAGGCAACGATGGCTGCCACAACTTTTCTATGATCAGAAAATGACAGAATTCCAGAACTTAGCTCAAGGGAAGCTAACGGTAACTAAATATTGGGAGCGGTTTACAAAACTCCTCAAGTATGTACCGCAGTATCAAACTGATGAGAAGTTTAGAATACGGAAATTCATCATGGGATTGAATCCCATGATAGGGGGAGAGGTCGATGTTCACAGTCCAACCACTATGGAAGGAGTTGTTGAAAAGGCCATAAGACAAGAACAGAAATTAAAGGCTATTTCTGCTCATAAAGAGGAAGTGCGGAAGAAGATTGCAAACCCTTCTTCAACCTCTCTTGCACCCAAAAAGGGACCATGGAAAAAGTTTGGAAACAAAAGTAAGTTTCCAGGGGATAATAGTAAGAAAGCAGTAGCAAATAAGCCTACTAGAAATGTAAGGGATAATTTTGCCAAAAATTATAACAATGGGCAGAAGCCCTATGGAGGACAACGTGATAATTACAAGATTGGAGGCAATTTTGAGCCTAAAAAGGGACCTGTAGGAGGCTGCTACAATTGTGGCAAAGACCACTACGCAAATCAGTGCCCTTTGAAGAAGGATGATCGTAATCAGCAGCATAAGATACATGTTGCAGTAGCAGACAAGCAAGCTGAAAAGCAAGTGACACCTATAGAAGTTCCGGGTAAGTTATTTGGCATACCTGTCACTATTCTTTTTGATACAGGAGCTACTAAATGTTTCATTTCTAATAAACTTTCTTCTAAACTTAAGAGAAAAGCTAGAAAAATGGATAAATCTTGGACTGTACAGTATGGTAATAACTCTGTTCATACAGTGAGTATGTGTCTTTTTGGGGCAGTCCTTGACTTACCTAATTTCTCCACGGAAGTTGACCTCTATGTTACACCTTTGGGGTCTTACGACATTGTCATTGGTGTCAATTGGTTAGCTGACCATAAAGCAAAAGTAGACTGCTATGAAAAGAATATAAGATGTTTAGATGATCAGCTGGAAACAACAGAGATTCAAGGGGTTAAATGGGAAATTTCAGTTAGAAAACTGTCAGCTATGTAGCTTAAAAAGGCTAAAAACAAAGGATGTACCCTTTATGCAGTAAAGATATCTGAATTTTCAGAAGAAGATGGTGATTCCATGAAACGATTTCCTCTGCTACAAAGTTTTAGGGATGTTTTTCCTGAGGAATTACCAGGGTTACCACCTAAGAGGGAATTTGACTTCACCATCGAAATCAAACCAGGAACGGAACCTATTTCCAAAGCACCTTATCAGATGACTACTACAGAGTTAGTCGAGCTTAAGGCACAATTGCAAGAACTTTTGTCTAAAGGTTTGATTAGACCAAGTGTTTCACCTTGGGGAGCGCCTGTAATATTTGTGAAAAGAAGGATGGAACACTTAGGCAATGTATTGATTATCGGATGTTGAGTAAAGAAACAATCAAGAATAGATACCCACTTCCAAGGATCGACGATCTATTTGATCAGATGCGTGGGGTAGTGGTCTATTCTAAGATAGATCTTTGATCTGGTTATCATCAGTTAAGGATTAGAGAAGAAGATATTCATAAAACAGACTTTCCGAACAAGGTACGGACATTATGAATTCACGGTTCTACCCTTTGGATTAACTAATGCACCCGCAGCTTTTATGAACTTAATGAATAATATTTTTCAAGAATATTTGGACAAGTTTGTACTTGTATTCTTGGACGATATTCTCATTTATTCTAAAAGTGTTGAGGAGCATAATGAGCATTTGAAGATAGTTTTGGGGATTTTGAGAAAAAGAAAGTTGTATGGTAAGTTATCCAAATGTTCTTTCTTTGATTCAGAAGTTCACTATTTGGGTCATGTCATTAGCAAGGAAGGAATTGCTGTAGATCCTTCAAAAATAGTGGCAATAACTGAGTGGCCTGCACCAAAGAATGTGCGAAGTAAGAAGCTTCATGGGTCTTGCTAGTTATTATAGAAAATTTGTTAAGGATTTTTCTAAAGTAGTTGCACCGATAACTTCATTGCAGAAGAAGGATAAGAAATTTATTTGGAATGATAAGTGTGAAGTGGCTTTCAAAAGTCTGAAAAGCCAGTTGACTTCCACACCTATATTAGCTGTACCAGACCCAAATGGGAGCTTTACTGTTGTAACGGATGCTTCTAGGGAAGGCCTTGGAGGTGTTTTGTTACAAAATGATCAAGTCATAGCATATGAAAGTAGAAAACTTAAGTTACATGAGCTGAATTATGCTCCTCATGATTTGGAGCTTGCTGCCATTGTTCATGCGCTTCAAGTCTGGAGACACTATTTACTTGGGAAACCTTTTGAGTTGAAAACTGATCACTTAGGACTGAAATATATTTTCACTCAGCCTAATCTAAATGCCAGACAGAGAAGGTGGTTAGAATTTTTATCACAATATGATTTTGATATTAGCTACATCAAAGGGAAGGAGAATAGAGTAGCAGATGCTCTAAGTTGTAGGAGGCACATTTCTGCTCTTATAACATTAAGAACTCAGTTTAAGGATGAGGTAAAAAGTGCCTTAGAATCTGATATTTACTTTCAGCAAGTAAAAGCAGCGCTTGCTGCAGAACCTAATGATGAAAGGTATAAAGGTTTTCATTTTGATAATGAAGGAATCTTGCGTTATGAAAATAGGGTATACGTACCTATGCTGAATGATTTGAGGAAGAAGTTGTTAGTTGAATTTCATAATTCACCTTTCTCTGGACACCCGGGTATTACAAAAATGCTTGCTGATCTGAAACAACAATACTTTTGGAAAGGTATGAAAAAGGATGTCAGTGAATTTGTAACTCATTGTCTGGAATGTCAGTGGGTTAAGGCAGAACATATGCACCCTACTGGACTGTTATATCCTCATAGCATACCGCAGTACAAATGGCAAGTAATAAGCATGGACTTTGTACAAGGGTTACCTATGTCCAGGAATAAACATGATGTTATCCTGGTAGTTGTAGATAAACTAACTAAGGTAGCTCATTTCATCGCTGGAAATCTAAAGGATGATTCACCAGTGTTGGCCAAAAGATTCGTACACGAAATTTTCAGATTACATGGTGTACCAGAATTGATTATATCTGACAGGGATCCAAGAATGACGTCAAGGTTTTGGAAAACGCTTAATACAGCTCTTGGAATGAAACTAAACTTGATTCGCATATCATCCGGAAATGGATGGACAAACCGAGAGGGTAAATCAAGTGTTGGAGGACTTGTTGCGAATGTATTATATGGATCAACAGTATAAATGGGAAGAGTATCTTCCATTAGTTGAATTTACATACAACAACACTTATCACTCATCTCTTAAAATGGCACCATTTGAAGCACTTTATGGAAGAAAGTGCAGAACCCCTATTAGTTGGGATAGTGTTGAGGATAGAGTGGTAATTGGACTAGAGATCCTCACTAAAATGGAACAGCAAGTTAAGCTGATTCATGAACGATTAAAGGAAGCAGCGGATAGGCAGAAGAGCTATGCTGACCTTAAGCGGGTTGATCGAAGGTTTGAGCTTGGTGAGAAGGTTTTTCTTCATGTTAAACCTAGAAAGAGTTCTATAACTTTTGGCAAGGCTGCCAAGTTGTCACCTCGTTTCGTGGGACCTTTCGAAATTGTCAAAATAATCAATCCTGTAGCTTATCGATTAGCATTACCACCTGCTTTATCTCGCATGCATGATGTTTTCCATATTTCTTTGCTTAAGAAATACGTTTCAGATTTGTCACATGTCTTAAATTGGAATTCCTTGTAGGTCCAAGACCCAGGAATAATCGTGGTTAAACCCACACGAGTGCTAGAAACTCACCAATTGCATTTGAGAAATCGTGAAATACAGCAATGTAAGGTCCAGTGGGACCAGTTTAACGAAGAAAGTGCAACTTGGGAAAATCTGGAAGAGATGAAAATTGCTTTTCCTTTTCTTTTTCAACAGAATGAAATCTGTTGACAAAACATTTCTTTTATGAACTTATCTTTTTCAAGTTTATATAAAATCCAGATGGAGGCAAACATTATTCAGGCTGAATAAAATGTGTTGTGACATTGATTTCTGGAACTATGCAAGTTGGAAATAGTCGCATTGTTTTGTGAACTAATAAATTGGTTGACCTGAAGGTTAATCGAATATGTAATCATCGGGATGATGAATCTTTTAGGAGGGAAGCATGTAACACTCTGAACTGTTGTTACTTCCTCCTGAGCATTCAAGTGTTGATATATGATTTCTTCTGTAAAAGGATATGTTCCTTTGATTGTGAAGTCATGCTTGATATGGATTGTATCTTCTTTGCAATTGAAGATCTTTGGTGATCGGAATATGATTGGACTCTTTTATTTCTTTCATTTTGCACCTGAGTTTAATCTGATCTCGGAATGAATTGTGGATTTATCCATCTATAAGACCCAGCCTTGGATCAGTGGCATTGATCCAAGAGATGCTTTAAGTTTATTCGGGATGAACAAAAATTATAGACCTTACGCAGGTTGCAAGGTCTGAATGCGTTGAATAAGCTATTCCGGAGTCTAACTCAGGTTGATCGTGTTAAATGAATTGGTTCCCGATATCGTAATATCAGGAAGGTCTTGATCATGGGCCAGGTAATAAATTCAGATACATTTATTCAACTAGCCTATTGGCAGTGCTGGAGTGAATCCTTTTCGTGAATGTATGTCTGTAGGTTCTTATTCTGAACATTTTAAATGTTAGACCTAAACTGGATTTATTAAGGTTAATAACCTAAACCTAAACTATAACCTATGGGTTAGGTTAGTGCTAACCTAGGCCTAAGCTATAAACTAATGTTCTAAAGTTAGTGACCTAGCGCTAAGGAGGTTAGACTAAGTATCATCTTAAATCCTAACCTATGCTTCTAACCTAACAAATGTTAGTGGAGGAAGGGGACCTATGAAGGGGTGCGAGCCATGGGTGGTAGTTTCTATGGCATTAAATGGGATGGATAAGTATGAAGGACAGGGATTTAGTGGAAGTTTCAAACGGCTAGTGAGGCCGACGTGGCAGAGTTTCCAAAGTTAGAAATGGTCTTTGACTTGAATTTGTCCATCGCCAACTATGGCAGTCGGTGGCAATGAAGATTGAGTGGGAATTTTGGAGTTAATACAATTAATGAACTCGGTCTTTGAGCTCGGATTTCTTGGGAAGACATGCAAAATGGAAAACTGGTAGTTTGTTTGGTTTTTCATGCGCTCCGGTTTTCTCTTTGTTTGATCACTGGTTCTTTGCACCAGTCTACTTGGTGTTGCATGTCAAATATGAGTGTAACTCGCTCTTTTCTCTGTCAAGGAAAGTTTATAAGGCATGGAAATAACAAATTATTGTTGTTGAATCTAACGTGGAAAAAGAGGAGAAGGCTCGAGCTCTTTCAATGGTATTCTTCAGATTTTTAAGCGGCATTACCAGGCATGTTAGGCCCTAACTTTTAAAAATCTTGCTTTCTTCCAAATGATTTCATTAGAACAACTCTGTTTAGATGATTTTTGGGTTCAGTTGGTTTTTATGGTAGCTTTGTGTGATTTAGTTGCTGTATCTTCTTACTGGCTCGATTTTTCAAGTGAACCCTTGATGGGTGTGTATTGTGTTTCAAATTGTTGCACTATCTTGCTGTGTTTTGCATTTCGGTTAGATTTTGTAGAAATGCTTGCAAGGAAAATACACGAATTCGGTTATGTGGGAGTCCATGAATTGTTTTCTTGTTTGATTCAGACTTCAGTCGATACCTTGCTATTTTCACTTGTTGAAAAGGATACTGTTGGAATTCTTGAATGTACATGATATTTCGACTTCTGTATAAGTTATGTCATGATTAATATATGTTATTGATGTTGTTGAACTTCTTGAAATGAAATTATGTCTTGGCTTCTGAAGAAGTACAGTCATGAATACTTTATGTTATTGAATTCCGTTGGAATCCTTGAGTAGATAGTATTTGACTTCTGAAGGAGTTTTAGATGGAGAATACTACTTGGGCTCGAATCCTTTTGAACTATTGAAGTGTATATTATGTTTTCCTCTTCTGAATAAGCTTAGAGTGAATATTGTTGTATTGGACTCAGTTGGAGTCCTTGTTATGAAACCAGTATTTTGCTTCTGTTTAAGCCTGTTTGTGAATAATTATTATTATTGTACTTTGTTGGAATCCTTATATATATATATATATATATATATCTTGTATTTAAACCACGTAGAAGTTAGTCGAGAATGCCATATGTTTCTACTCTGAAGGAGTTCGGTTGTGATTACGGTATGTTATTGTTTTGGTTGGAATTCTAGAATTTTATAGGTATCTTGTATATCTTACTTACGTAGAAGTTTATTTGTGAATACTGTGCTTATTGACTCAGTTGGAGATCTGGAAATGTAACCGGTGATTCGACTTCTGTATAAGCTTGGTTGTGAATACCTATTGATATTGGCTCTATTTGAGTCCTTAATATATATCTTGTATCTAGACTTCTGTAGAAATTTAGTTGTGAAAACTGCTGGTGTTGAATTAGTGGAAAACCTTGAATGCTTTCGTAGGAATTCGGCTACTGACCTTGTCCACGCTGTGTTTTCTTTTTAAACTCGACTCTGTATGAGTCCTTGCTATATTCACACTATCACGGCTTGGATGAAACTTTGTTGAAAATAATGAATTGATGATGACCTTTATGAAGACCTTGTTGAGGTTATTTCTGGTAAGCGTCTTCTAATTCACACCCATGTTGTATAAACATGGAGATTTGTTTCAGTTGAATGAAGATGCGCAGGTTTGTGTTGAATTCAGTGTGAATGTCACTAGGTATACATAAGGAAACATCATTTGTTTTAATGTTATCTAGCCTCTTGTTTGACTGTGATAAAAAGGTTATTCTTTTGATTTCGGCCTTGGATTTAAGTCCTTGCTGTGTTAGTAGGGATTAGATTGAGCTGTATGTTGCTGAGTGTTTCGACTCAGTGGGATTGCTCTTGTGTTTGTGCATGATTACGTCTTCTGTTATCATGACTATCTAGTTGTGTGCTTGACTGAAGTAAAGAGCTATTAATTGTACCTTGATAAGCGATGGCGTTGGATATTTTCTCATTTGTTGATTAATATGGAAGGTTATGTGGAGTCTATTTGATGGATTATTCATCACTGCCTTGTCATGAGAGCTCTTTGTGTTGTTGTTCAAGTAAATTCTGAGGCAATTTCTATTTGTGTATTTTGATGAAGCTGTAAATCTTCTTGTGGTCACGACTGGCTTAGTTGCAGGTGTATAATGTGATTGCATTACTCTTAAGTGGACAGTACAGTCATGAGCATGTTGGGAAGGGACATCTGAATGTCTCGGTTTCTTTCTCTTCTGTTGTAAAGTATATGTTGATATATTTTTATCTAACTGTTGGAATTGTTTTAACATACTGATGGATTCATGAATTATTATGATATTCATTTTATTATGTTGAATGTAATGGTCTGTCTGATGTTTGTTGTCCTTGGGATTTAGATGGATAGTTGTTTTGGATACATTTGTTCTCCTTGGTCACTTACATTTATGAAGAAATATCTGAAAAGTATCTAGGACTATTTAGTAACTATAATATGAGTTACGCGTTTATAGTCATGTTTGAATTACAAAAGAGCATAGTCTGAATATGTTTACATGTTTGGTGAAATGATTTCATTTAAACAGGTTGTTTAATGAAAACAATTGGTGGATTGCGATTGTTTTAAGAATTAGTGCTTATCATACTCAGTTCATCGAACTGACCCGTGTTCACAATTTTTGTAGATGGTTGCCGTAAGTGGTAAAAGCACGCAGATCGAGAGGATGTTGATTGTTTAATTTGGTTTTATGATGAATTACTGACATGATTCTCTGAATGTACTACTTGAAGAAAGATGTTCTTTTCGTTGTTGAGTATTGTATCAATTATGCTGAATGCATAAAATGTATTTGATTAGCTTGAAAGGAATGAAAAGAGATATTTGTTACTTATGTGTTTGTATTCGTATCTTGATGGTTTGACCTTCTTCGGTTCGAATGATCTTGAGAGAATTATTATTATTGTATAATTTGGAGACTTTTGTGATTATCTAAGTATACTTGCAAGATTATGTAACTGAATGCTTATGATTGTTTAGTAGTTCTAGTATGTTCTATCTAAAGCTAAATTGGAATTTAGATCACTGTCTTTCTGGAAGCTAGGGTTAAAATAAACCTGAGTAGGAAGCTAAATGAGCTGAATAAATTATTACTTCCTAGTCTTGATCTAAATCAAGACAACGTTTAATTGGATTCTTAAATCACTATATCTCGATACTAATAAGTAAGATATAAATTCAGTTATGAGAACTGATATAAACCTAAAAAGGGTTTGGTTAGCAATCTCATGTGAAGGTTGATGGTTATTGTCCAATTTCATTGATTTAGAATTATGTATATTCTATGAACACCTTGAAGGGACCGCTAGTCTTAATAACTTCTCTTGTGTAAAGGGTTTTACTAAGAAAGGTAATTCTAAGGTGAGGAACCCAGGGATTGGGAAAGACTAACCTTAAGGGAGCGTCTTTAGTATAATTTTAACTCAACGTGTGTAACACTTATCAATAAGTAGATCTTTTCGAGGCGGATTTAAAGGTTGATGGCACAAGTCAACTGCAGGGTTGTACCTTCGAGAAGATTAGGATCTTCTCGAAGATACAACAATGCAGGTGACTTATGACGACACCCTTTGCATTGATCGTTAAGATTTACACCTTAAACTCGAACAAGTTACTCTGGGACTGATTAGGAATGTGGTCACGTTATAAGGCTTCCCTAGGAGACTCGGGGTATCTTGACACACTGGATTAACTAGGGTTGACCCAATATGGTATCCCTTGACACACTGGATTAACTAGGGTTGACCCAGTATGTCAGCGTATCCCTAGTCCTCGGGAGCATCCCTATAACGTTGTCATCTTACTAATCCATTCCTGAGTGAATAACTTGGGACAGGAGAGTCTAACAGAAGTCAGTATAAGACATTCTACATAACATAGGAATGGGGTGAAGGACGTATTCCAGATTGACGAGTATGCCATCAAGGAATACGAGACATAAGCAGTATGTTTCAAATCTTTGGCCAAAGTATCACAAGTTGCTGATTGCGTTGTCCTAAGTCACCTAGTCTAAGGGATGAGATGCCGATGAATAATGGTAACAATTATTTAGATAGGTTCCTTGGGCAGAGCATTCTAAATCCCAGATTAGGGAAGAGAACCGCAAGAGTATTGTGTTAAAATAAAAATGCCAACTCTTTGATACTCATGAATAGATCGGTAGATTACCGAGTCATGGAATGAATAGATCGGAAGTACTCCGAGTCATTACAGTGCATATGGTTATCTCTGTTATAAGAATGGTTGTTTTTATTTGTGAGTTCTAAATTATGTATTTAGAACAGGAAGCATTTGTCAAAAAAAAATTTACTTTTTCTAATGTATAAAAATGAGGATGTTACATGCATGGGATTTCCATTTTCTTTGAGAAGGGCTTAAAAATGACTAAAAAAACTCACCATTTAACCCTTTTAATGGTTTGAACAAATTGAGAGGTCCGAGACACTTTACCATATGAGAAAGAAACTTTTATGCCATATATATAAGTTTTAGGAACACCTCACCATGTCATGGATGAAATTTTTAGACCCTACTTTCATGTGAAATCTCATACACAACTTTTACATAGTTACTTTACCAACAAATGCAACACTCGAGTATATTGTGACTGTAGGGTGTTATTTTAGTAAGTTCCTACTTCTAATCAACACTTCCTTTAGACCTTAATACCATGGTCAAGTTTTTCATACCTCTATTACATCTTCATACTACACTATAGTCACATAACCTTGAAGACACGGTGATCAAGGATATCATGCCCAATTTGTAATTTCTTCTTATGGCAATTAGGTCTCTTGTATACATATTGTCAACATTCAATAGTGTCGGAAGTTACATGAGTTTTAGACACTTTTAGTGACTAAAACCATTAAATCCTTGAAGCCCACACTTCCTAGATGAATTACACAAGATTTTATCTTTGGAATCCTCAAATTATTCCTTCAAATTCAACATTTCATTTACACCACTTAATAAGCTCATTCGAATTAGTATGGTGTGATGCAATCTAAATTCACATAATTTTCTTTTAGAGGGTCAAAAATATACCATCAACATACAAAAATCATTACTTAAACTCCTCAGCACCTTTTGGATATGATTTGGAGGCATGATCAACATTTGCATACCATAATCCACCTAGATTGTATTGACAATCTTCAAGAAACATGTCTGAGACATTTTTCCTCAATGATTATTTGAACAAGTCAATTTTTTTGATGACATATCCTCTTCAACCATTCTCTCTTAGATGTAATGACATACATGACTTAGGACACAATGATTCCTAATCTAAAGGACATGAGAAAATCACTACGAGATGATCAACACAGTCCTCTCCAAGAGAATGACCCTTTTATGACACATGATCCTTTTGATTAGCCATCTAAGACAAGAACATATCTATGTACCATCATAGGTTCCTAGACATACTTGTCACTTACTACTATAACTTGTGAGAGACTCAAATACACCACATGACTCAGATTTTACTTCCTTGAGATACCACGGTCCTCAAAACTAGACAAGTAGAATTTGACAATAAGAAGACACTTTTCAAGGATGATTTGGCATTGTGAAACACCTATAGGTTTTCTCATGATCCACTCACCTATCAAAACATCCCAAAAAAACAAATTATCTTTGAAAAAATAGATTCATACCTTAAAAATCATACTAATTATACATCAAGACATGAAACTTGATAAACTCAATATGACAAACCATTTAGACCTCGAAACATCCTCAAGAACTTGAAATGACATACCTTACATCATGAAGAAGACAAAGATAACTCCCCTCACTCTAATGCTTCTTTTGCACTTGTAGTGGTCTATAGACCCAATATTAAAACAGGTTCCATGTGGGAACTCACTTCTTCCTCCTCCGATGTTACCACAACCACGGAATCCTCCATAAAATCCCCTTCCATGTGTGCCTCCATCTACGCGCTCCTCATAATGGTAATCATCACCCTTAGAACTACCGACAATGATGTTAGTCGGCGTACACCATGATCAATGGCCTCATAAATCGATCAAAAATCCTATAGTCCTTAATATCATGGATTGTAGAGGTGCAGATCTTACAGTAGCAAGTTACATTCTTTTGAATTGCGTTGTAATAAGGGACATCTACTCACATCATGTTCCCCATGAAAAATCTCGAGAATCTCGCCTGCCACATTTGCATGTACTATCTTATGAGGTAAACTATCTTTGGCATCTCCTTATACTTCACAATCTATGCACCACATTCCACTACAAGTCTCATGAGCTGAGTTTACATATAATTTTACACGATTGCTTAGCCATAGCAGTAATTTGAGCTTCTAGAAATAGGATAACCCTAATTTCAACACTTCCAACAACTTTAGCATGTAGGTCGATTCCAACGCCTTGCATGGGTCTATGAAAGTTTTATGAGATAAAGATTTTCTAAATGGAGTTATCAAGCCTCCAAAAACCATTGAGAATGCTTTATGAAGGGTGAATGTCATATTAAAATTTTGACAAGAGAGTCTTAAAGCGCATGTCATACTCCCACACACTCTCTGTCATTCCCTGCTGAATCTCCTTAAGGGTGTTGATGCTCTTCTGCTCGAACTCAAGGATGTGGAACTTTGATAGGAAGGCATTTTTCAACATGGTGTGATCTACCACCATCTCGATGGGGTCATATTTCCTATACCAGCTATAGGTGTGCCCTTACAATGCCATTACAAACCGGTGGCCTTTCACTCCATGATTGTGATCCCCTTTGCATGCCATAGAAACTCACACTTATAAACATGCTCTGCAAAGCATCTTCAATACCCCCGTAACTGGAAAATGTAAAGACATCTCAAAGAAAACTTAAGGAATTTGAGGCCCTATCCTCTTGGTCCAGACTCTTGGTTTCCTTTGGTGTTTCCTCCTCTACCAGATCCACTAGATCCACCGTGTCATGTGCCCCCGGATCCACTCCCGATGTGTTACCCACACCTTGTGTACTTGCTCCTTGTCCAAAAATTCCCCCAAACATTAGGATGGTATGTGTAGCCATAGAAGTCCCAAATGATAAATTGGATCTCCGAGGCACATATCTATCACTTTCACCGATACCAATGGGTTATCAACACTCCTCCGATTTGGAAGACCAAGAACCAAGGTTTGGACGTTAAGTGGGTTCGAGATGCATGCCAATGAATCTTTTCTCACCACGTGATAAACTCTCATCGAAGCGAAGGGATCTCTCTATCACGCTTGCTAAGATAAGGTAGCACAATTTGCTCGAGTTCCACCTCCTCCACGTGAACCTCAACTCCTTCCCATAATGCCTTCCTCCATACATCCATCACACTTGTAACCTCATGTTGTCTAGTAATTTCCCTTTCATGTGCTTTTTGTACTTGAGTCGTCTCTCCTCCCTTTCTTTCTCTATCATGATATGTCTGCCATCTTCCTCCACTCTAGCTTCCTCACCCAGTGCGCTCGAGAATGGTTTGCTTGACCATCGGAGATGCCTCTAAACTCAAATTAATAATCAAGATCTTCATTGCAGGAGGGATATCACATAGAAATGATCCTCTAGGCTCCCACAAAAACTTGAACTCAACAACTTTCGAGATAAGAATATGTAGAAATAGTGTACTCCAGTGTAGATAGCCAAGACACCTTTCCACCAATGATCCACAACATGAGTTCACGTCGATCTACATCCCATATCCTTTACTATTCTTCTTTGGTCCACACACATGATCTACAATACCATCTTGATCTAGATGCGTATGTCGAGAGCCATTCCTACAGCTCTACTGGGAAGCAACAGAAAAAAATTCATACAACTCATGGTAGAGGTTCTCTTCTACTCATCTACATGTATCAAAATCAGTTCCAGTGCTGAATCTCTAGTCCAATGCTATCAACACTTTCCAAAGTTAGGCATTTTGTCATCACTTATTACACAAATCATGATGTATGCCATTTCCCACTACAACTTCGAAAAGAGGTCCTGGAAATGGAACCAAGATGTAGTCATTTTTACACCCACCAAGAACAAGGGACCCTTGTGCTTGTCAACCTATCACCCAGAGGGCCTTTGGGTTCTCACCTAAGGCATGCGTGGGTGCTAAGTCTCTCTTTTATGTGATTTGAGTGGGAAAACATCACCTATGATCCAAAATTAAAGGAAGTGAGTGGAAATGAGACATTCAAGCATCATAGATCTTATAATGGCTTCTAGATTAGCGTAGTCATTCCAGATAGAAAAGTACTTAATAGATTAAGAACTGAATCAAAACAGAAAAGGAAATGCACAAGGATTCAGACTCATTCCATAAACATGCATAAAATAGAACCATGAAGATATGTAAATGCACCAAAATCATTACTAATCATATTCATATAAATTGGTAACCTCATTACATTCATTAGATTCATTACATAACATCACAAAAAGGCAAACCGAAGTCATGCATCATAACTGGATTCCTATCCTTTAACTCTCAAATGAAAATTTAAACATCCAAGCCCTTGGTACATCCATCTCATATGTTTTATCTACCCAACCCAAATAGATTTCCTTTGTAACATTTTTGCAGAGCTCCACTCCCTCTTCATCTCTCTCTATCTCTTTTCTTCTGCGGGCACTTGTATTTATAGGCTGCTTGAACTGCCAACTCACCTTTCTGAGGCTTCAAATCCATCGCCAAGTGTCCAGATGTGGTCCTCCATGGGAGAATGCTCCTCCAGGCCTGAGCTCTCCACTCCTTTTCATGATGGTCTTCTAGGAGCTTCCATCGCATGGCATATTCCTTCCTAGGCCAACCTGTCGCCAGGCTGGCACCTTATCCACTCCACATGCATAGTCGGGTCACACTTTTCTCGTGTCCTGCCTAATACACCAAATATGACTAAGTCACGAGACCTTGTCTGTGGGTGCACATCACGGATTCTACTAAGACCCTCCTAGAACCTTGCCTTATGCACCCATTTCTTAACTTCAGTCTTGCACGCCCATGCACCTTTTTGGACTTAGTCAATATTTTAGGGCCCAACATCACCCCACACTACACTGTTCTCTGCCTATGGGAACACTTCTCCAATGAATAAAGAATCACAATAGACTTAATGTCTTAGGAAAAGAATAAGGGAATGAAGAATTTAGGAAAGAAGAAAGAATGGGGAAGTGATGGCATTATTGCAACAAGATAGGAAAATATTTTTGTAATTCGGCCTCTAACTTGTTCCAGGCATCAACTTCATTTTGTGCTCTCTGGTAGAGGTCACCGACTAGGGTGCTTACCTCCCAAAAACTTATTCCATCTCCTTAAGCATTCATAGTGTCAAAAAAATTTCCAACTCCTTGCGCACACCCTCAAGCATGTCCATATTTCTAGTAATCTATGGGTATATATCCTTTAGCTGGTTCTTGATTATACCCCTTAAGGCATCAATAACTTCTAACTTCTTTTCAACCTTGGCCAAGATTCTATCCCATTACTGCTCTCTGTTCCCTTTATTCTTTTCTTGGAACTCCTTAAGATCTACTACATAGTTGGTGACCAGAATATTGACCACTTTATCTTTGTCTGCATAGTTGTCATATGTGGCCTCAGTGGTATGGGGAAAAATATTTACATCAACAAGGAATTTTTTGTATTTAGACATGATTGCTACTACCTTTAATTTGTCCTCCTTCTCAACACACGTTGTTACTTCTTCCACAGATTCTGAGGCCATATGTTACCTCTCCATGGTGAGGATGTGTGTTAAGTCTTCAAGGAACTCAAGGGAAGATCCATAATTTTGCGTGGGTGGTGTTAAGTCTGGATGCTTCAATGTAATGGCATCTATGATGGATTCTACCTTCTTATGTACTTCACACACCTTTTTCTTTTCTTCCCTAAGTTTTCAGCTTTAGCTGAGTGCTAACTAACTCCTCCTACTTTAAATCCTTAGCCTTCTCTTCTAGCTCTTCCTCATTTTCTAGTTTTTCTTCTAGAAATTTTACCCTATCATTCCATCCAAAGATCCTAGCTTCAACCTCAACTAAGACCTTGTTGAGTGCATTGCATAACTGCTCATCTGAAAGTTATTGAGCATTTACCAAGGGGTTGTCTCCTTTTGACTTAGGCATTTTCATTAGTGCCCTTTGGCTTACCTCGAACTCGGCTCGTCAATGTGGGACTCAATTTCCCAAGAGATCATCTTCCTCGTCTAAGGGTATGCACCTTCTTCATCAAATGAATTCATTTCCAAGATTTGATCTATTGGAACTGTGCTTTGGAAGCACGCGTGTAACACCTTGTTGGGATCATTAATGTAGCTCATTCCTTGCCTCTAGATCTCCATGTGCTTTCCCCTGTGTACATGCCCTTAGGAATAGTTATCGATAGAATGGGGCCTCCCATGCTACCATGATATTTCCCTACACTTTCTTCCTTATCTTATTCCATCACTATATAAGCATTGCACTCCAATTCTTGCTCTACTATCATTTATTTTCTCCTTCACGAGGCTCGGAGTTTTCTGATCTTGCATGCCAACCTATTCACTTCTTCCCATGTTCTAGGTGCCTTCCTCCTCCTATACACCCTTGCACCACACGAAAAGGAACTCATGTTCTTCTTCTCCACCCTCTTCTTCTGAATCATGCATGCTAAAAACAAGTGGTCCTTGGTCCCCTTCAGGATTATTTTCTTCATCATCATCCCTCTCACCTATGTATTTCTCCAAGCTCTCTATTTCCTCTGAGTTAGCTTCCTCCATCACCTTCTATTTCTTCCTAACTAGGGATTCCAGTATAGGAGATTATGCTTTCTCTTCCTCCTCTAGTGATTTCTCCTCTGCGATAAGATTTTCCTATTCTAGCGCCTCCTCTTGATCTGGAGACCTCTTCCCACGCATGTAAGTACTTGTTCTAGAACTCGTTCCCAGGGCACCTATTTCCTATGTATCTTGGGCACTTGGTGCCTTTTTCTACATTTATTTTTCCTTCTATCTGGGCACGGGATTCTTCCTACATGTTGGGTCCTCAGGTATAGATACTTCACTTTCAAGATAAACACCCTTCTCAAACTTGGGCCTTATGCGAAGGTATACTCACGCTATGGACCTCCCCATAATGGGAAAAGTTAGGGGTTTCACCATCTAGACTTCATGTGACACATACTTTTCCACGTACGTGTGCTTGTTGGGGTAGACCAACATCCTGCGCATCTCCCTATGGTCCCAGTCCACCTCACTAAGGTCAAACTTTAACTTCTTGGACTCCTTGAATCTATTAACTCCTACCTAGAAGTATTGAGTTGTGAAGGTGAATGGGAGCTTGCACCATGGGCTCATGGTTTCATCAGTCAACTTGAACCTACCAATACAAAAGTGTTGGTATATAGTGAACTCAGCTTCTCCTACTGTAAGCACTGACAATTGTTTTAGTATTCTCCATTCTACCTCGAACGCATTCCTTAAACACGTATACCACTTTTCAAGACATGCCTTGTGAACGGGCATCATGCTATCACAAGTGTATTTCTCAAATATTTTTGCAGGTAAGGGGTCTTCCTTTGGGTACTCCCAAATGAACTTGTCTGTTGCATCTGGTACTCTGATCTCTGAGAACACAATGGTTAAGAGGACATTACCAAAGAGAATATTGTCTCCTTCCTATGCATTGGTGATAATTTCATCTGCAATGTATGTAGATAGATTGTAGATGGTGCCCTCTGATATTCTTCTACAAACATTCAACCAGGACTTGTTTACTGCATCCATCTTTCTTGTGCATTGAGTTTAATTACTAGGCATGCATCCATTCTCATCATTGGGTCTCGGATATCCCCGATATCAAATTACCTTGATCCCTTCTTATACACATACATGGCCAATGTTTCCTTAATTACTTCCTTTTCACACAGGTCATCCTCTAAGCTTTCTCCCTCATAGATAAGGCCTGTGAATCTTGAAATTAGCTAAGGGGTTATGCGCATCTTACACCCCACTAAGTGAAAGTGGTATTCATTATTGCATGAAATTAGCCAGCGATAGAGGCACTTGTCTTTCTAAAGTAGGGAAAATCATAAAGTTGTAATAATCCTGCCTTCTCTAACTTCACCTTGACTTCTTCGCTATAAATTAGTAACCACTCAATGTGTTCTTTGGTTAGACAGGTGCAATAACTCCAACACCATTTCTTTTTCAATCACATTCATGTAATGATTGTAGTCACTTACTGTCACTTTTCTTAAGTGGTATTCCCATTCCATCCCGAGAAAAACCCCATTTGGGTATTGCATTTCTCCATACCATTCCTCATTGGTACTTGCGGTAATCTCTTGTTGTTTTCCCTTGCCCTTTCCCTTCTTAGGAGTTCTTATTAGTTTCTTAGGTGTCATTTCTTAGATTATCACTTCAACTTATCTTCCTAACTCTGCTCTTCTAGAATACTCTTTTTTTAATACGTGCCCTAGTTGTCAAACCCTAACAGGAATATCTTTTCACAAGATGGTTCTTCTCCACAACTCTTCCCACAACAATGAATTACTTCCCTCCTAGTTTTTAGATCCAAACTAGTCGCTCATGGTTTAAATTTTCCAATTTTTTTTGTGTGGATAAACTCTGGAAACCCTAGTTCACAAAAGCTCATCCTCTTTATATTTACAAAGTAAATAATGAAGTTCCCAACCTTCTATTTATAATTTTTCCCACTTTTAGCATTAAATGTCACTTCACCTACCACCATACTTTAACACTTAATGTGGCTTTTTCAAACAAACCTATCTTTAGCGCCTTAACTCATGCGCCCAACCTTGCGTGGAAAATTCTCCAACCTTCTGTGCATGACCAATCCATCTTGACAGGAGAATCTTGCGTGTGCGTAACCAGCATCGAAGGCACTTCTTGTCATGATTTTTACTCTTACCTACCTCATGTTGCATTTGCACTTCTTCCTCTCTTGTACATGGATCCACAATGTAGCCTTACCCTGACACCAACCATCCTTTTTCACCTTTCCTTACATGCACTTCCTTCACAAGGCCATTCAACTAGGATTTCCAATGCAATCCTTCCTGGCACTTCATACCTTGCAATTTCTTCCACCTTACTCTACCCCACACTAAAATGATGCGTGGTCCTCTACACATTCACAACCTTCAAAAAGTAACGAGGTTACTGCACCCAAGGCACAAAACAAAACAACAACGAGAAAGGGAAACACAAGAAAAGGAACATGTAATAAAGGAAATCCTAAACTATCTGGCAATATTGCCTTATTACAAACACCAAGAAGACTTATTTATAGTAGGGCTTCATCCTACTCCCATTGAAGTATTATGGCAATCTCGTCCCATCTAGCACTTGCAACTAGCACGTTCTTGAATCAAGGATGTACGAAATGATTTAGGGACCCAACCAATGCACCTTCAACTTCCCGGGATGGTGCGAAACTTTGAATCATACAATAAGACCATGTATCCAACCTCAAACTTCTTGTTCTTAATGTGAAAATCATGTCATGCCTTTTGTTTTGATTTTTAGTTTTCTAGCTCCACGGAAAATGATCGTCTCTCATCCAATTACTTTAACTTGTTAATTCTTTCTTCTAGCGCTTATTCATCATATAATCCTCTTGTGTGCGCTATACATAGAGAAGGTAACATAAATTCAACTAGAAGGACATCCTCTACGCCAAACACCAATTGAAATGGTGTGGATTTATTGAACCTATTGTAGGTTTTCCTATATGCCCAAAGAACGGATGATACTTTGTCATCCCAATCTACTAAAATCACATATTTCGGTCAACGTGTGGCTAAGTATTTTGTTAAATGCCTTAGTAGTTCCATTTCTTGAGGGTGATAGGGAGTAGTTTTTGATGGGCCACCATGAATTCGATAGTAGAATCCTAACCGTTTCATTGAGGAAGTGCGTACCTCTATACCTTGTTAAACTCAATGGCCATCCATACCTCTTTATTATGTTTTCCCATAAAAAAATATAGCAAAACAGTAGCTACTGTATAATCCTTTGCAGGTGCTGCCTCTACCCACCTTGTCAAATAATCGGTGTAAGTGAGGATATCTGTGAACCAGTCCTTCATACCACTTTGGTGAGATTAGTCTGACAAAGTTGATAGCCCATTTCTCAAATTTTTCCACGATTTCTATTGGTCACAAGGAATTTCATCCCCTTTTCTAAGTTTTTAAAGGTCTTTGGCAATGGTCATAGGCCTTGAAAATCTCAATGAAATATTGATAAATGGTCTCTCTCCAAATCCTTGTGAGTAGAATCTTTGACATGGTTGTATTTCTTGCATAGTGTCCTCCTGCAATCCCACCATGCACCTCTTCCATAATTGTAATGCACTCATGTTCTAGTATGCATCGGCATAGAACCTCATCACGACCCATTTTGTACAGGATCTCCACTAATTAGCATGTAGGGTGTGGCACGTATGGCCAACTTCTTCTACTCAAGGAATTCATTCCAACTAGTGCCACACTCATTTTGAGAAATACTTGCAATATCTTCTAAGTCCAAGGGTGCGCACCGCAGCCTAAATAGTTATGCATCTAGCATGGTATCCTTATTGCTTTACATGTTCTCCCTGAATAAATCCTAGACAAATGATCGAGATCCGAATTAATTTTTCTTGGTTTGTGACCACCGTGAACTCGAATTATTTGAACAATAGTACCCACTAACATATGTGCCCTTATAGAATAGGCTTGTTCACCAAGTATTTCAATGCCATATGGTCAGTGTAAAATATAAAAGGGGTTACCAACAAATACTTTCTGAATTTATGAAGTGCATAGATCATTGAAAATTCCTCACACTCAATTGTAGTATAATTCTTCTCCACTAGTGTCAACTTCCTACTTGCAAATCACAAAGGATGATCAACAATCCCTTCACTAGGTTGTGCAAGTACTACTCCAATGGTGGTTCTTGAAGCATCCACATGAACATGGAAAGGCTTATCCCAAGAAGGGAATTATAGTATGGGCATGGTGACAAGCCTATCCCTCAAAGTATTAAATGCCTTCTGCTATGCCTCTCCCCAATGAAAGGCACTTTTATGTCTAAGAAAATCTTCTAAGGGCATGGAAATCTTGGCATATCCCTTGATGAACTTCCTATAGTACCCGTATGCCTGAGAAATCCACACACTACGCTTTGACTAGTAGGTTCCCTCAATCCCACAATTACTACAACTTTTGCGGGATCTACTAGCAGGCCCTCCTTACATATGATGTGTCCCAATAATGTTCTAAATAGGGTAGCAAAGACACATTTCTTAATGTTGAGGGATATTCTTAACTACGACACCTTTCAAACATTATCCTTAAGTTTTTACAATGGTCCTTTACTAACCCATATACTATCCAATCATCCGGGTAGAATTGAAGGAATTTATGGATGAAGTCCTAGAAAGCTTGCACCATAATGCGCGAGAACACGGAAGGCATATTTTTCAACCCAAAAGGCATGACTATATAGGTGAAAATTCCCCATTCAATGGAAAAAGTTTTGTTCCTTTGGTCCTCCTTTTTGCAATTCTTACCTGGTGATAGCCCAAGAATCCATCTGTGAAAGAGTAGACCTCGCATCCGGCCACTCCTTCTAAGATTTATTCAATAAATGGGGTCGGGAAAGGATCAATGATACATACAACATTCGGGTCCATGTAATCAACACATATCCTTATACGTCATTCTTGATACTAATCACCATTAGACTTATCCATTCTAACTCTTCAACATCTTCAAAGATGCCCAACACTATCATCTTATCTATTTCTTCTTTGACCCCTCATGCATAGGTTAGGATTCATTCGGTATGGTCTTTTCCTAAGCGGGTGCTCACCTTCCTTGACTTTATCCTCATCTCTCATAGGGAATGGTGGACACCTTTAAGCTCATGATACCCATGTGGTAATAAATCCTCAAACTCACGTAAAGATAAATGATCTTAGAGACTTATTTCTCCGACCAATAGTCTCCAATGATTTCCCTTTTAGGCTCTTCTTCCGAGACGATATTAACCTTCTTTGTCTTTATATCTTATTTTAAATAATACCCACACATACAGTTCACTTAGACACCTCACCAAGCCAACTCAACCTAAGACCTATTCTTAGTAAGTTGCCATAACTAACTAAGACTTACCCAAACCCTAAAAATCAATGCCTACATTCCCTCTAACCACATTCCCACATGCTTACAAGAAGCTCCTAATCTAATCCATGGGTTAATGACATGAGATCCGAGGAAATCAAGAGGATCTCCCTAGTTTAGTAAACCTAGGAAATCCCACCTTGACCGATGCGGTTACCCCTAACCATCATCGGTTAAGCCGGAACCACCGTCGGTTACCCTTTTAACCCAAAACAACCTTATTCTCAAGGTTGGAAGTTGAAAAAAGAAGGTTAGAAGTTTAAAAAAAGAAGGTTGGTGAGCATTAACACATCTCAGAGAGATAACACATCTTCAGAGAGTGAATTCCAAAGAGAACACACATGCAAGGAAGGAGATCAAGCACTTTCTCTTGCACAACCATCCCAACCATGATCTGATCTAACCAAGCAAAGAGGAATGTACATGCAGCCCATGTAGAAGCTTTCTTTTAGTTGGTGATCACTTGCAGCCTTCAAACCTCTCATCAGCACCTCCATCCCTCACTCACAGACATCCAGGACTAGAATCCCAAGTAAGTATAATGTCATACTTCTCTGGTTTATTTCATTTCATCATTATTTTATCATCTATTGTTTACCTACCCACCTATTGACCTTCTCCAACACTTCCACCTCCATATACCCATTAAAATCTCACCAAATCCTACCCAAGTCACCCAATACCTCATCCCGACTAACAAAATCCTTTGTGCAATCACAAAGGAGACCCAAAGCTTGTTTTGTGGCATTCCCATATTTCCACAGTAACCGGCACCGGTTACACCTAACCACCGTCATCGGTCACCCTTAACCGACATCGGTCTCTGTATTTTCCCATACAACCTAACAGAGACCTACCCACCTAATTTCATCTCACCCTCATCCACTTGTGATATACCTGAGACCTCTATCAAGACTTGCAGAGACCCAAAACCAGTTACTTGACCTTTGGATCCTATTCTAGACCTAGCTGTTAGATTAGATCTATTTCTTATTGTGTTTTAAGTGAGATACCTAAATCATTTCGAACTACAATAGGATTAACTTTGTTTACAACATTAAATTGTTTAAAACAGTGGACTGACAACCATCTAGGAAGTATCACACTTCCGGATCTAGCATACGCTAGGTAGTTCACTGCATATATTGTTTAATTCCTTTTGGTGGTCTTGCTTTTCATTACAGGTAGTTCCTCCTAGCCAAAAGGAAGTTCTCACAATCAGCTATGGATTCAGAAGTCATACACGTGCAACAACCCATCAACCAACATTTGAACAAGTATTCCTCCTATGCCCATTACCCTATTTGTTTCATCAATACTTCAAAGAAATGATCTAGAATCAAGGTGAAACATTTTGGCACACCCGGTGGGACCCATCCGGGGTTCCTTGCATTTCATTCATTCCTAGGAAAAATTGTGTGTTTTTTTCCTTCTAAAAAGCATACACATTAATCTTCTTCCTTGGTAACCCACCTTTTCTTTCTATTTGCTCTAAAGGAAACCTTTCTTTTGGTGTAATTAAAAAGAACCATTTCTTCGTGTTTTCTGCATTGTAGTGAAAGAGCATCCCTCTTCCTCTTCATCTCTTTGTGTCATCCAACTTCACACTTTGATTTGGGCTTAAAAATAAGTGCATTGCATTCTGATTTATTGCATTAGCTCACATTAATTGAGGGAAACCTATCTGGAAGTCATGACCACTGATGGTTGACAAACGAATCATAGAAAAGCACTTCTTTCCTTTTCTCTTTCTCTGAGTCTTACCAAACCTCACAAAAATTCAAAATATACACATTCTTAAACAACATCCTACCTGGAAGAAGTTGTAGGTGATCACATGATCATGGTACAGTGGGCACCCAACTCACTGCTCTGTCGAGTCATACTTTAGAGTGAAGCCCACCCCCACCATAACATACCTGAAACCTCACCTTTTAGATCTCCTTCTTTGTAGGAAGCCATCCTCACCAAAAAAACTCTATTTCACAACTCATGTGTCAGTCCCTAAATAGCATAAGCTAAACAAACATAATAGAAAAGGGCACTCCTAGGATCACATTTTTCTTAGTGTTTCTACTTGGCTTGCGTTTTGAGGTGAGAGATCACGTTCTTCATTTTTTTGTTCATCCTTGCATGCTCCTCATCATAGCTGGTGTATTCTAGCTTCACCTGAGTGTGCTTGGGCCATATCATCATCATTCTAGAATTCTGGGTCTGATTCTACATCAGATTTTAATTCACAACCACTTTTCTTTCATCACTATTTCAATTTCACAGTAACCATCATCGGTTACCTCTGACCATCATCGGTTATACCCAACCGACGTCGGTTCTAGGTCCTTTTGCTAACCTACCCAAAAGGACATTTTATTCATCATCTTCCACTTTTCACAGTCCCTGTCACTACCATCATTCCCATTGACATTGTAAACATCATCAAATTTGGCATACCTGTCAGATTTCACCTTCTGCTTTGTTTTTCACTCACTGTCCATTTTTTTACAAAGTGACCGACAAGCTTAGTTACCCCTGACCGGCGTCGGTTTTCCCTAACCGCATCGGTTAGCCTATTTCACATTCCAACCATCATTTGGTACCTAATCCACTTTTTTTACCATTAGATTCACCTATTCCTATTGTTTTTTTGTGTCATTTACAGAGAAGCAACCCTACCTGATCAGTATTGGTTCACATGGTGCTGACCCAAAGACAAGCAAGTGCACTTGTATTTCATGCTAGTTGTCAACCACTCCCACCTAGTCCTTCACCACCTTCCATTTTATCACCAGCCATGGATCCCATCCAACCTATTACTATCACTACCGGAGATGAGGAGTTTCACATGACTCCTTGACCAAAACCCTGTCACTTTGTAGTTTTACCTTTCCCATTCATCCACTCGAGATGCCTCGGGTCAGTTGATATATGGCATGCCCATATCTATCCCCCCGACTCTCATTCCCACTCCTACATCAGCCCCATCTGGCTCTGTGCTGCCCACATCTACCTTACCCCAGTCATTTTTCATAGCTAGGTCCTATACCCGCTATGACTGCCACATCTGCCATCTCCGTGGCACCCATTACATCCACCATACCCTCGACAACTACCCCAAACACAACCTCATCCACCCCTAATGTCTCACACATACCCATAGCTACATTACCACCTCCCGTGTCGGTGACCCCTACCCCATTTTTCAGAATGTGGTCCTTTCCATTCCACAATCGTTAGCCCCTATTGCCACTAGGGTTACCATGACCCTTCCACCTCCCTATACATACTACCAACAACCTCCCATTTCATCCATTATTCACTCTGGGTACGTACCCCCTATTTCACTACCTTCTTCTCAATCAACCTACATGGCAGCCCCATACACTGGAGTGCCACCCCTGTTATATGCCCAAAACCAACCCTCTCATGCTATAGGAGGCACCCAATCATCACAACCCACCAATGACCTAATTAAATTGATGTTGGACAAGATGCAGACATTGGAGGCATCGGTTTCAAGCTCCCGCAACACTCTCACCTATGATGAGATTTGCAATGAGCCCATCCACCCATCCATTCCTATCCGCTCATACCCCGTGCATTGGGAAATGCCTAAATTCAATCATTTCAATAGAAAAGAAGACCCAACAACATTTGTGGTCATTCAAACATGGGTGTTATCTGATCGCTCATGATGATGCCTTGCTCTTGAGAACCTTTCCCATGTCCCTCACTGGACCTGCATTAGATTGGTATAGTGGGTTACCTAGACACTCTATATTCTCATTCAATCAGGTAGCCCAAGCCTTCTTGGATCATTTCTCTATCAATATCATCAAGAAGGTTACCATGACCGATCTATACTCCACGCGTCAATATGAGGATGAATCTATCACAAGATTTTGTTGCTCATTGGCGTAGCTTGATCAACCAACTCACCTTCCAACTGCCCCAAATAGAACTCATCGAGCTCTTCACATGGGCTTGTGCTAGACATATCTCACCGACCTTGCAGGTCCAAACCTTCCAAACATTTGATGAAGCATTCACTATGGCATGAAAGTTAGAGATTCGGGCCATCGAAGAGAAGAAAATCCAATTACGCAATAAAAATTTGGCATTCAAGTCGAATGATACCTCTTCTTCTTCCAAACCACAAAACAATTATTCAAAAGCTAAGGGCACCGCTAATGCATAGTGGTACTCAAGGCCGGCCCAACACATCCATCAAATCAAGCTACCCCCTCATCTAATCTCTCACCCATCCAGACTTTTCAATTCAGATGAGAGAGCAATGGAAATATACCCCAATGGGGAACCTTACTCTTCTGTCTTAGAAAATCTTATCAAAGTGGAGCCATCACCCTTCCACCTATAAAACCACACACATGGTTTTGACCCTACTCGCCCCATGCCCGCATGGTATAAAGAACATGATTTTTGTAATTATCATCGAGTAAAGGGTCATAGTGATGGAAATTGCATCACTTTCAAGAATATTGTCCAAGAAATGCTTGAGAAAGGTGAGTTAACCATGGATAATCCTAATGCACCTACCAACCAAAACCTACACATCTTCAAGAAACCATTTCCCAACCATGCCCCTTCATTTGATCAAACCGGTGAGACCTCAACTCATGATACCCATACCCGTGAGGTTCACGCTATCTTTAATGATGTACCCATCCTCCCAATTACCCCATATTCCTTCCATAGAGGAGATCCTAGCCCAAAATCCTCCTTCCGCATCGGAACCAACCTCCCCTGTTCCTTCACCAATAGAGGAACACCTTTCATCTCCTTCATCACCTATGGAGGAGTCTTTTACTAACATTGAGACCATCTCACCCCTGGCTTTCCCACTTAGAGAGACACCTACATTACCTCCTCCACCCATAGAGGAGCACCCATTATCTCCTCCACCCACAGAGGAACACCCATTACCTCCTCCACCCATAGAGGAGCACCCATCATCTCCTCCACCTATAGAGGAGCTCCCATCATCTCCTCCACCTATCATAGACCCAGTTGAGATACCTTTGCCTCTTGGTGAGCATTCTCCATCCGCTACCCAAAATCCTGCAGACCTACTTTGGCTCTCTTACCCACGGAAGCTGAAGCTAGCCAATTTCCCATCTCTAAGACACATTTTATGGGAATTTCCATTAGGTCCTCATCAACTCCACCTACAGATGTGTCATTCTCACATTTGGTTCGATCACTTAGATTATGTGGATAGAGCCTTACTATGGGGGTGCCTTTTGCTTCTTGTCTCAACATAGATGCAGAGGTCACTTACTGATACCTCCACTATCTACCCAAAAATATTTTGACCAATCAAACCAAACACAACCACCTCTATCATAACTCCTTCCATGACACCTGTTATAGCTCAAACCACACCCTTACCCATAACTCAACCTACACCTAAACCCAAACCCATACCTACAACATTTCCTCGACTAAACCTATTACCACTTTAGGGGTCACCCCGACCACCAGCCTTACTCATCCACCTATCAAACTAGATTTAGCTACATCCTCCAAAGTCAACACCATACCTACTCCTACACCCAAATAGAAGAACCAAACCCATCGACCTCATACCTTGGCTACGCCAATCACACCTGCACCTATCCCATCCATCTTAGGATCTCAGCTTCCCCACATGGTCAAGAAACCTCCACCCACCAATAAACCAAAAACACAACAACCCATTCCTTCCTCACAAACCTCTAATCTCCCTAGATGCCCAACATGACTTACACCACACCTGCAACATCTTTACCACCCATACCTCCAATACCCTTAGTTATTGCTTCACTACCCACTACACTTAGTCGTTGTCTCTCACACCCCAAGCATGACCCATGTCATCTACCTTCACAACACCCCCATTATCCCCATGGGTAACTCACCCTCTTCCTCCATCTACTTTTCCTTCTAGACCTCATACACCCACATCACCTTTACCCAAGAAGGTGCAACCAAAAGAAAAACTCCACTACCCCACAATAAGGTAGTCAAAACAACCACACACCCTCCTACCCATCCATCTACTATACCCCTACCTAAACAAACATGACCGACACCTAAAACCACACCAAGCACCCAAACCCATAGCTCGATCCACTCCTCCTCTTCCAAAGACCATTCCTCAACAATCAACCACACCTACACCCAACCCATGTTCACTTCCCATTGCGATCCACTAGTAGGGTCCTATGCCAAAATTTTAACCAACCTCCTCGAGACTTTTGTCATCACATTACCACCACTCAAACCTTATGACCCCCTCAAACCCAAGCCAAAAGGGTTTGATGATACTAAAATTTTGTGCATACCATCATGTGCCAGGGCATGATGTGGAGAACTGCAAGGCCTTGAAAACCATCCTTATCCAATTATGTCCACCAGAAACCAACTTTGATGATGATGACCTTCTCGATGAGGATCCTACTTCACCAACACCCATTCCCACACTACCCACTCAACAACCACAACCTCCACCCTCACAACTCCTAGAGCCACCCCCAAGATTTGAAATTAACATGGTTCACATCAGAGAACTTGCCACGCCACCACCCAAATGTCATTGTGCCCAACTCACCTCACAAGGTTTTTCTCCTCCAGTAGGTTTTTTCCCTTCATGTCATTATACCACTCACCCTACACCTTCTCCATTACAACTCCTCAAATCAACATGATACACATCACTACATGTGCAAGAAGGATAAGGGAAAAGAAAAGGCAACTGACCCACCAACCAATCCTATACCCAACATACCATCTACACCCATACCTAAAATCACTATCCATGGCCCCACGTACCCCATTTCTAATGGTGTCACACATCACACCATGCTCAAACAATTACATCAATCTCCCCTCAAAATGTCCTTATATGACCTCATTCAAACCTCAAAATCCCATCATCAAGCTCTCATGGAGGTTCTTCAATCTATTGAGGTTTTACCCAATGACCCTACACCCGTAGCCTCCATTATCACACCCCATCATGTAGCCTCTCTCACCAAATTACCACCTTCATCTTCACCCCACCCTATTCACCAAGTAGCCTCCCTTAGCTTCTCAGAGGAAGAGATCGCACCACACCAAAATGATGACCAGACCCAGCCCTCTTCATCTCTTGTCCACATCGATGACATATGGGTACGCATGTGTGATGATTGATGGGGGTGCTAGCATTAACATCATTTCATCCCATGCATTCACTCAAATGTGCATACCTGAAAATTACATGCATAAACATCCGGTCATGTTGCATTCATTCAATGATGCTATCACCTCTACACTAGGCACCATCATCCTCCACATTCGTGTGGGCCCCCGCACTATTCCAAAATTGTTTTATGTCTTGGAGGGGGAATTCCAATATAACTATTGCTTGGCAGACCCTGGATCCATGTCATGGGTTGTGTTCCTTCCACTTTGCATCATTGTGTAAAGTTTGAACATGAAGGACACACTTATACCATTCCAGCTGACCCCTCACCTTTCAAAACATGCAACATGCTTTACCGACCCAATGATGTGCTCATACCTATTAAGCCATCTACCTCCACAACCACTACTTCTTCACCTACACCTCCACCTACCAAGTATAGCCACTACTTCTACCACACATACCTCCTCCATTCCTACCACTGCCATAACCTCCACACTGACCCATCAGCTTCCCAATCCATTAACTCTACCTCAGCATCGACCTCTCGACACTTTATCCATACCAGCTACCTACATACCAACCACTGATCCCTTGGAAGGTGTTTTTCAATGCCTCACTCTGGGGGAGTACCACTTATATAGTGTCAACACATTCCTTACTCCACAAGAGTATGGAAGCCTTCACCAACACCCATGTTATGATCACCATATAGGAGAACATCTCCTTTATGGTCCTCCTTACCTTCGTACTAGTCTCACCTATGGGGGACTTGATACTACCACTTACACACCCAAACCACCGCCACAAACCTACCCATTTTCCGCTGACTTCCAATCACTTACCAATCACCATTTCACCCACACCTTCCTACACCGATGTGTGTGGAAGGGTTTTGGTTTTGGATTTTATGAGCAAGGCCACCATACCATTATTCCATGTACCACCCACAAACATAATGACCGTAGTGGTATCGGCTTTCCCAAACCACCTACCAAACAGGCCCGCATTGAACTCATTAAGGACACTAGCTCTTCTACACCTTCTTCACCCACCTCCACCTTCATCACCACCTTCACCGATGGAGTCGATGGATCCTGAATCTATCCCTCCTAATTTTTTTTTTTCATAAACACCATTTCCTTGGGGCCTCTGACTTATCAACGCGAGGGCGAGGCCCCTTCCACTCTTCCCTTCCTGTATCCTGAAATGATCGATGATGATACACCTTCAATTAACATGTCATTCAATGTCAGGATGATGAATCCATACTCACCTACCTTGGTGTAGAAGACTCATATATTCATCGGTCGTTACCTTCTGAGATGCAAACCATGTTGAATGAATCGACTATCGAGATCAACATTCATACTCAGGATGACCCGCACATCCTAAAGATCAGACAATCTTTAGATGCTACCAAACAGAAGCCATCACTTCTTTTCTCAGAGATCATAACCATGCTTTCACTTGGTCTTATGCAGACATGCCGGTATTGACCCCACCATAGTGGTCCACAATATCATAACCATTCCCGATGCCAAACCCATCAAACAAAAGCTGAGGAAAATGCACCCTCGCATTTCTCTTCTCATCAAAGAAGAACTTCAAGCGCCTTCTTTCCATTTCCTTCATCTTACCCATTGATTATCCTCATTGGATTTCTAACATTGTCCCTATCACTAAAGCAACAGGGGGACTCTCACATTTGCATGGACTTCCGTGACCTCAACCTAGCCATGCCCGAAAGATGACTTTCCCTTACCCGGTATTGACCAGTTGGTTGACCTTACCGCTGGCCATGAGATGCTATCACTCATGGATGGCTTCTCGGGTTATAACCAAATCCTACTTGCCCCTAGAGGATCAACACAAAACCTCATTCATCACCCCTTGGGGGACCTTTCTGCTATCGAGTCATGCCTTTTGGCCTTAAAAATGTTGGTGCCACATATCAAGTGGGCTATGACTTACATCTTCCATGACATCATGCATCACATATTGGAAGATTACGTGGATGATCTCTTGGCTAAATCTAAATGCCACTCCGAGCACCTAACCATCCTCAAAACCATCTTTGACCACCTCATTAAATATTATTGCATCCGCCTTCAGCCTAAGAAGTGCATCTTCGTGGTTCTCTCAGGAAAGCTCCTGGGATTTATCATTTCCCTCCGTGGTATAGAAGTTGACCCTACTAAAGTCAAGGCCATTCTTGAAATGCCTCCACCTACTAACCTTAGACAACTCCGTAGTCTGCAAGGTAAGTTGCAGTCCATTCACCATTTCATTTCCCAATTATCTGATCGATGTCAACCATTTCATCATCTGCTCAAGAAGGATGTCTCCTTTAAATGGGATGATGACTATCACAAAGATTTTGAGGCCTTAAAACAATACCTTCTCCAACCACCCATACTCATTCCACCTAAAGATGATCAACCTTTTTACCTATACATATCAGCTACCGATCATTCCTTGGGAGCCATGCTTGCTCATCGTGATGAAAAACACAGGGAGCAGGTGGTTTATTACATAAGCCATACTCTTTTGGACTATGAAACCCGATACACCCATCCCAAAAAAATTTTTTTCTTAGCCTTATTTTTCATTGCCACCAAACTCCGTCATTACCTACTCAACCACAAAACCTATGTTGTGACCAACACCGACCCCTTACACTTCATGTATGCCAAACCTTATCAAAATCAGTGGGCCGCATGATGGCTTATGCTTTTAGCTGATCTTGACCTGAATTCATTCATCAAAAGTCCATCAAGGGCCAAGCTATATCACCGACCAATTGGCCGACGCACCTATTTCGGGGATCAACCCTCTAATTTGACTTTCTAGATGAGTCAATTGCTACCCTTTCCTGGATGAACCTCCTTACCAAATGACACTCTTTTTCGATGGTTCCAAGTGTCAGCATGGGGGTGGGGCTGGTATTATCCTCATTCCTCTTGATGGTGAACCCATGCCTTTGTCTTTCAAATTAGATTTTGAATGTACCAACAATATTTCCAAATACGAAGCGCTCGTACTAGGTCTCCAAGCCACCTATGCCCTAGATGTTAAATCAATCAACATCTTTGGTGATTCTCAATTGGTCATAAACCAAGTCAATGGTATGTACCAATGTCATAATGAGATACTTCAAAAGTATAAACATCATGTAGACATACTTTTGACCACCTTTGATCATTACACCCTTCAAACCATCCCACGTTCAACCAACAAATTTGTAGATACCATGGCCTGCTTAGCTTCCCAAATACCCACTTCACCTACCGATTCTACAATCTTCATCACCATACAATGACTCCAATCACCTTCTTATTTACCTCATGATGTTTACTCGATCGGAACCGATACCCCTGACCCGAGTGACCTTTGGTATAAACAATACTCGACTACCTTTCTCTCTCCATCTTACCTCCTGATCTTACCCGTAATGGACAACGCGCCTTCCTTAAAAAGGTCTCTCATTACGTCATCTTGGGGGACTCCTCTATAAGCATGGCTTTGATGGTATTCTCTTACGATGCCTCACAAGTTCTGAAATTCCTTATACCATTAAGGAGGTTCATGATGGCATATGTGGAGGTCACTTCAAAGTGGCCTTTATTTGCTAAGTGTATTCTTCACCTAGGCTATTACTGGCCGACCCTTAACCATGATTGTTGTGACTACGTCAAACATTGTGTAAAATGCCAACAACATTCCAATCTTCATCATACACCCAGTCATGCCTTACAAGTCACTCGTGACCTTTGGCCCTTCTCTCAATGGGGTTTGGATCTTGTCGGAGAGATCAATCCTCATTCATCCCAACGTGCCATCAATGGATCATCACTGCTACCGAATATTATACAAAATGGGTGGAAGCCATACCACTCATTTCCATGAAAGTGGAGAAAATATGTGAGTTCATTAACCACCACATCATTTTTGTCACTTTGGTGTTCCTCATCACCTCATCACTGATAATGGAAAACAATTCAAAAATAAAACATTGCAAAAACTTTGTGATGCCTTTGGCATTCAACTTAGTTTCTCATCACCTTATTACCCACAAACCAATGGCCAAGCTGAATCCACTAACAAAACCTTAAACAAAATTCTTATGAAAGTGGTTGACGATACTGGGAAGGATTGGCATACGCACATTCCTTTTTCCCTATGGGCATACCGCACTAGTATTCACACTTCCACTGTGGCCACACCCTTTTCTCTGGTCTATGGTACAGAGGTAGTTCTACCTCTCGAAGTCCAGATCCCCTCACTTTGTATTTCTCTCCATGACATGCTCAATGATGATGACTTTCATCAGGACCATTTAGCACAACTAGAGTTATTAGATGAATGTCATCTTAATGCTGGATCACCTTCAAGTTTACCAAAAATGTATCAAATGTGCCTATGAAAAATGTGTTCATGAATGAACCTTCCAAGTCGGTGACCTTGTCCTGAAAGAAAATCAACACGTAACCAAAGTAGAAAAAAGTAAACGGGAAAATTTTCTCCTAATTGGCTTGGACCATACATCGTAACTCATACCTATGGATCAGAGCTTATCATTTATCTTCACTCGATGGTAAACCCGAACCTGAGCCCCTTAACGCCTTGCATCTTTGACCATTCTATTGTTGACTTGTCATCCTACCTCACCTTTTGTCTCTTTCCATGCTCATCCCTTGAGTGCTATTCACTCCATACACCTCACCAATGATTAAACAAGAATCATGTGAGTACCCATCACTAGTTATCTTCTCTTGAATATGTGTACCATGGTGCTACACATAGCATGATTCTCATGGATACTTTTCATCTACCTTTAGATGAGATCCCATGGTCATTTCTCCTTGCCTTTTGAACAAGAGTCCTATCCTTCACCTTGGTCTTGTCCATGACTACAAAGACCTCACATGGGACCAAACTCCTTGAGTCAAACTTCTAATAAAAAGATGACTCCCTCAAAAGGACATCTTCCTCTCGAATTGCTGCTATAAATAGACTGCTCCCTCGAAGGACAACTATGTAAGCTCTTAAAAAAAAAAAAAAAAAATGAGAGCAACCAAAGCTTCCCACATCGATCAGCTTCACGAAGACCTCAAGGAGTTCAATTTTATTTATCCCATATAGACTTCCCACATCGATCAGTCTATCTCAACTATAAGTCAAAAAATAACAACCTTTTTTGTCATGGACTTGCCCATTGTGACCTACGGTTCTCTTGCCCAAAGTGCATGCTACCTCATACCATATAAAAATTAACTACCTTTCACCCTTCTTACCATTCCCACTCCCATTTCCTCATTGCCTCAAGGGACTTCTTGGAACTTAGACATTTGGTGATCATGTGACTACTTTTCACCATAGAACAGTCCAATCATGCAATGTCTTTAGGGTCTTATGTTCATCACCTCCTCCAAGGTATGATCTACTTGGTATGATCCTACCCAATCAGGTGGCTTTATTCCCCCTCTTATCTTTTAACCATCTTTTTTATGTTTTGATTACCTTATATAGGACTTGGTCCTCGACGCTTACTTTTGGGGTAATCTTCTTCTTTCACCACAATCGACCCTCACCTACATCATTTTACCTATAATCCACCCACACCTACCAAACCTAAACCCACAACATGCCCAAAAACCTACCACCTCATTTTCATACCTCCTCATATTCTTCCCTAGCTCATGGGAGAACTACATCGGCCTGAGGTCCCTTTTTCCGGGACTATGTAGGCAGCACTCGAGGGCATGGGGCCCTTGGAGGTTAGCTCGGCCATCCTCTACCCTCAACAATTCATCTTCCATGTGCCTCACATTACATCACACCTAACTTTCATTTCCTTTTATACCCAACATTGGAAATTAAACCACATACATAACAAGTTGTTTCATATTTTAAACATTATCACAACATACATTTATTATGCCTACCATTTCTCTATCATCACTATGCATAGATTATACCACATCTCACATATGACCCATAGTATCATTCATTGCAAAAAAATAATGAATCACAACTTCACCTACTTTCAACACAACCATGCCTAACAAACCTGACTCAATCCATGCCTATAACCTGACTCAACCATGCCTAAATAACTGACTCAACCATGCCTATAACCTGACTCAATCCATGCCTAAATAACCTGACTCAACCATGCCTAAATATAACCTGACTCAACCATGCCTAAATTGACCTAATCAATCCATGCCTAAATGACTAACCTGACTCAATCCATGCCTAAATAACCTCGACTCGACCATGCCTAACTGACTCAACCATGCCTAAACCGACCTAAACTCCATCCATGCCTAACCACCTAATCCATCCACCTAATTTCCATCCATATCAAAAAAAAAATCCATATCTCATCTAACACAAGCCATAAATCAAAATCTCATAAACACATCAACAAATCAAAAAATACCATGTATCTCATCATATAAATAAATAAATGTGTATCTCAAATATACATGGCTATCTCATCATGTCCATCATCTCAAAAATGTCAGCACGTAGGCCGATATACAATACAAAAAATGTCATCGCACACGAGGCCGGTCTCATATATACAAAAAAATAATGAAATAATACAAAATCTCTTCAAGCACGTAGGCCGGTATATACTCAAAATATACAAATCACTCATACATCCTCACTGTCTTCAGCACATAGGCTAGTATGTGATAAAAAATACAACTATCTTTGGCATGCAGGCCGGTATATATATCTCAAAAAAATAGCTATCATACATCAAAAACTAGGTGACCGCATATCAGGCATCTCACCGGATGTCCTCCATCTCTGTGTCACTATACCCTCGGCCTCCTATGTGTCCCTGCTGGCACCTCACCTAGAGCTGGTCTCCATGTGCACTGGTGGCCTCTCCCTGATCGGGCCTCGGAGCTCACTGACCTCTTGTGCTCTCCACACTATGAGTGTGGGATCTCATCCTCTCACTGGACCCTGTTGTGCCCTATACTGGCATAGGATATGAAATCTATCCCGGCCACCATAAGCTGGTCCTGATAGTATCTCACCTCACCTAGGGCATCCCGTAACCTAGATACATGCATGGTCTGTGGTGGTCCCATAGGTCTCGGCCCCTACCTACCCTGCACACCCTACCCCGTGCCTGCCTGTGAACTGGGACCTACTCCCGGTGCCTGTGGTGGTGCCCCCTACCCCTGTGCCTATATCTGGGCCTGTAAGGCCCCAATCTATGCCTAGGTTGTGGCCAACTAGCCCTGTAAACCTACCACTGAGCTTGTAAGGCTGCCACCTGACCATCCCCCTCCGACCATCTCCATCTCCTCCATCACCATCTGGGCCTGCATAGACTAGCCACTGTATGTGTAGCTCTGCTACCTCTACCTCCGAACCCTCCAAGCTATGTCTGTAGTATACCCAACTGGGTAATCAAGTAGCTACCTACCCCTGTAGGGCATCTCTCTACACTATAATGGTAGCTAGGTCTAGCTGCCCCAGTCTGGGTGGTATGGCTCATAATTGAGCCACCCACCACCACTACTTACTGCACTGTCATTTGTACATCCAACATCATCTATCCACCGATCCACTGGCTGCTCCTCCTCCCTGTGGGCACTGTAGGCTGTGGTAGAGGTAAGGGCCTCTCCACGTCATCTCTCTCGATACTATGGGAAGGGTGGAGGAATGTCTGTAAGAGCCCGAAACTCATCGCAGACTCTATCTACCGGGATCATCTCATCCTCCCCAACACGGTGACCCTATATCCACTCTCTCTAGCTAGAGCTCAGCTAGCTCCTCATGCATATGCCTATATGAGGGGAATCCCACATATGGCCTCCATATAATGTCCACTCTAGACAATCCCTCTCCAGTAACTACCAAAAATGGGCCACATCATGTGTCGGCCTATCCGATCTCTCACTCTCCTATCACCGGCACCCATCTCTGTACCCCACCCACACAAATCTAGGTGGGAATGCATCTTCTGGGGCATCCCTATAGGCCACACACAAACTATGTGCTCATAGGCCCAACAGTGCAAGTATAAATGTACAACACAAGCTAAACCTGCGTAGCCACCCATATGCCCACAACTCTCTGTATAGCTACACCAAGAATGTTGGTGCCAGGAAAAGTGGGTCTCATGCACCATCATGTCGTGGAGTACCCCCATCAGTGATCGGGGAAAGCATCCACCCTCTGCATCTGGCAGTGCATAGCAACACACTACCTCCATCAATAGGACCACTAGCCTCATCTCCTCCGGATGGGCTAGGTACATCTCTCCATAGCTCAAACTAGTGCTATGGAATCTTAGATCAGCCAGCCCCCTCACCAAAAATAGTCACAATCAACTCCTCTGAGGCCTCGGAGGAGATAGAATACACCTGGGCACCCAATATGGGTAACCAAAGAATCTAGAACATGTCCTCCAGGGTGATAGTCATCTCACCCATCGGCAGGTGGAACGTGTTGGTCGGAGTCCCATCTATCGATGAGCGTGACCATCAAGCTTGGGATACCAAACAACATGTCTGTAGTGAAAACCCCACTCAAACCCACTACCTCCACATGTTGCAGCTCCAACGGGGGGTCACGCTATGCACATGCACTATCACAAGAGTAGGGTGGAACCCTATCCCACATATGTAACTGCGCTCTCCCCTGCATCCAATACAAACACAACATTAATTTACTGTATCAATCCCTATTCACCAATTATCATTTTCCTACACCCTATTTTCACCCTACCCATCTCAACCACCTAGCCCACATCACTTTTGGACCCTTGTGCCCACTAATCCGACCGGTACCGGTTCATCCTAACCGACCCGGTCACCCTTTAACCGCACCGGTCACCTATTTGGTGACCGATACCGGTTCACCCTTACCGACCATGGTTACCCCTTAACCAAAGCATTGGTCACCTATTTGGTGACAATACCGGTTCCACCTAACCAACGCCACCACACTTGACCGACACCGATCACTATCATGGAAAAACCCATGACTTCCCAAAACCCCCTTTTCTAAAAACCTCCCCCTGCCCCTTTTACCCCACCTACAATGACCTAAACTACTCCTGGACCTCTACCCATCCCACCTATACTATTTACTACCCTCCCCATTCCTCCTTTTACCCAATATTCCCCCATTCCCAAATTCCATTTTTACCCACCCACAAAACTGAAAAAACCAAACAAAACCTAAACCAACACTACAATAATCCTCTAATCTATCAAATCAACAAAGAGTAGGGCACTTACCTCATCGTGTTGTTGCCGCCATCTCGGTGGCATGTCTGGCCACTATACCGGTGGCCCACCCGATCCCTCTCTCGGCCTCTGCCATCACCGAATAGCTACTGCAACCTCCGACCAATCAAATCTCTCACCCTGATCCCGTGGACCCACTGCTCACCAACCAATCCCTCATCAAATCACACTACCAGCTCACTGTTCCATTTCATCTAGACACTTTTCTCTCTTTTCTCTTTTTTTGTCATTTTCTCACTTTGCACAATAACAAATGAATAAAAAATGTGGATTTTTTGTTTTTATAACCAACCCGACCTAACCGATGTCGGTTACCCTTGACCGACATCAGTCACGTGCCCTACCTACCATCATCATTGGTTGACCTATACCATACATCGATTATCTATGATATGCATCGCATCGGTCACCCTCACCTACACATTGCCCTAAATTAACCCCTTTTACCCCACCCTTCACCCTGACCATTTACCCCACCCCACCTTTACCCTACCCCACCCACCTTTCCACCCTCACCATTTACCCCACCCCACCTTTACCCTACCCATTTACCTCACCTTTCCAACCCTCATCATTTACTACCCCTTTGTCCCCTTTGGGGACTCTTATTTTACCCCTACCTTGGCCTTACCCATGCCGTGACCTAGATATTTTGGACTAGACCATCGCTAGTGACCTTTGACCTCATGTGTTCGCTATACCTTGTGGCATTATTACTGTGTTGATTGACCTAATGACCTTACCTAGCCTATTTCCATGACCATTTATCCTGACCCTACCTTTGGTGTACCGGAACATACCTAAACATTCCTGCACCTAACCTACATTGTGTTTCCTAACCATATCCTATACCTTGGATACCGGAATCACTTCAACCTTGTTTGGATAAACCTATCGACCTTAGATGATGTAGAGTTTTCCTACTCTTCAACTTGGTAGCATGTTGTATAGTTTATATGTGTGTGTGTGCATTTGACTATTGCTACCTTTGACCCTGACCCATTACCTAGATTACCCGAGTAGACCTTTAACCTTTTTTTCCCCATGTTACCCACCTTTCTTTTCTCTCACATTTACCTTTTATCAAACCACTCACCGATTCTGCCTTTGGCCTCATTAGTTCTGGTTTGAGGGGATCACCTTCACCCACACATGGGGCAACCACATCTTATTTTTGTTAGTGTCACTTACCAATACAAGCTACGCAACAAAAAGGGCAAAATGTAGACACTAAAATTAGGTCACACTCCCCTTTGGTCCCTCGACAAATAAACACCCTTCATCACATTCACCTAGCCATGGCCCCTTTCACACTAATAATATTAATTTAATTAAATTAATTCATTATCCTCACTATATTTATTATTTAAATATCTTATTTTAAATAATATCCACACATATAGTTCACTTAGACACCTCACCAAGCCAACTCAACCTAAGACCTATTCTTAGTAAGTTGCCATAACTAACTAAGACTTACCCAAACCCTAAAAATCAATGCCTACATTCCCTCTAACCACATTCCCACATGCTTACAAGAAGCTCTAGTCTAATCCATGGGTTAACGACATGAGATCCGAGGAAATCAAGAGGATCTCCCTAGTTTAGTAAACCTAGGAAATCCCACCTTGACGACCGATGCGGTTACCCCTAACCATCGCCGTTAAGTTGGAACCACCATCGGTTACCCTTTTAACCCCAAAAAACAACCTTATTCTCAAGGTTGGAAGTTGAAAAAAAAGTTGGAAAATGTTGGCAGAAGGTTGGTGAGAATTAACACATCTCAGAGAGATAACACATCTTCAGAGAGTGAATTCCAAAGAGAACATGCATGCAAGGAAGGAGATCAAGCACTTTCTCTTACACAACCATCCCAACCATGATCTGATCTAACCAAGCAAAGAGGAATGTACATGCAGCCCATGCAGAAGCTTTCTTTCAGTTGGTGATCACTTGCAACCTTCAAACCTCTCATCACCTCCATCCCTCACTCAGACATCCAAGACTAGAATCCCAAGTAAGTATAATGTCATACTTCTCTGGTTTATTTCATTTCATCATTATTTTATCATCTATTGTTTACCTACCCACCTATTGACCTTCTCCAACACTTCCACCTCCATATACCCATTAAAATCTCACCAAATCCTACCCAAGTCACCCAATACCTCATCCCGACTAACAAAATCCTTTGTGCAATCACAAAGGAGACCCAAAGCTTGTTTTGTGGCATTCCTAGATTTCCACAGTAACCGGCACCAGTTACACCTAACCACCGTCATCGGTCACCCTTAACCGACATCGGTCTCTGTATTTTCCCATACAACCTAGAACAAAGACCTACCCACCTAATTTCACCTCACCCTCATCCACCTGTGATATACCTGAGACCTCTGTCGGACTTGCAGAGACCTAGAACTAGTCACTTGACCTTTGGATCCTATTCTGACCTAGCCTGTTAGATTAGATCTATTTCTTATTGTGTTTTAAGTGAGATACCTAAATCATTTTGAATTACAATAGGATTAACTTTGTTTACAACATTAAATTGTTTAAAACAGTGGACTGACAACCATCTAGGAAGTATCACACTTCCGGATCTAGCATACGCTAGGTAGTTCACTGCATATATTGTTTAATTCCTTCTGGTGGTCTTACAACCCATCAACCAACATTTGAATAGGTATCCTCCTCCTCATCAATACTTCAAAGAAATGAACTAGAATCGGTGAAATTACCCTATTTGTTTCATGATGTTTGATTAACTCATAGGTTTCATGCACCTAATTATCGCACACTATACTAGTGGTGTCACTTAGGGACCGAGCATCCTGTTGGATAACTCCTTTGTGTGATGAATTGTCTCGGATCCCCGATTGAGTGCACATATATTCTATCCAGGACCTCTTCTCCAAAGGTTCAGTATAGGGTTTTATTTCCCATCAGCTAGGGGTATGATGACCCGTTCCTCCTCATTTTCAAAGCTTATGTATCCCTTGTTGAACCGAAGATCCACATTGTTTTTATAGCACCATGGATGCCCAAGTAGTGCTGGTAAATTGTCTACCTCAGTGAGCACCAATACTTCAAAGTCCCCAATAAACTTATCCCCTTGAAAGGTGATAGATGCATCCTTTAAGACATCCATGGGCATTTCCTTCATTTTTTTCGCCATATACAACACATTCAAAGATGGCTATAATGCAGGTCTTCCCATCTAATGCCATGCATCCAAGGTGAGAACATTGACCTTCGTGCCCATGTAAATGAGGATATTACTAATGATTCATCCATCCATGACCGCATTTAACATGATCTCCATATCATAGTCAAGGCAATCAGGGGGAAGGTTTGCATGCAAGACCTACCTCTTGCATTCTTCTCCAGAGCTTGGTACCTTCTCTCTCAACCATGTTCCTAGCAAGGGAATAATATTCTCTTTCCTTGGCATTTTACATACTTCCATGACCTCATCCAAGTCATCTTTTGGTGCCTTGACCTTCCTTCTTTTCTCCTCCCTCCTGGACTACTCCTTTAGACATTGGATTTCTCCTTGTAAACTTCGAATGACGTCCATGGTTTCTTGATATACCTCCTTTTGATGCACAAGGTCTAGGTACTTCCCATGTACCACTTCTTCCCTTAAAAAAAGGTTCTTCTATTGTGGCATTTCCTTTACACACATGGCCTATGCTCTTGTTGTTACCATAACAAGTTCCAAGCATGTATCATGTGTCACCCATGGCATCCATTGTGTGTCATCCTTTTTAATGCTTACCATTTTAGTGCCCTTGTCTTTCCGGTGTTGTTGATTCATATGCTCAAACAACTCAGGGCACTCCTCATACATGTGCTTCTTACCACACCATGAGCACTGCAATAAGTTTGGGAACTCACACTTGTAGTGGTCTGTAGACCCACAATTAAAACAGGTTCCACGTGGGAAATCACCTCTTCCTCCTCTGCGGTTACCAAGACCATGGAATCCTTCATGAAATACCCTTCCATGCACATCTCCATCTGCGTGCTCCACATAACGGTGATCATCACCCTTAGAACCACTAGAAATTTTGGTGCGGTGCACACCATGATCAATGACCTCATGGATCCGATCAATAATCCTACAATTCAATTCTTAGTACCTTTTTTTGTAGATTGTTTCTTTGAATTGTTGATGAAACAAATAGGGTAACGGGTGTAGGAGGAATACTGTTCAAATGTTGGTCGATGGGTTTGTTGCACACGTATGACTTCCAATCCACAAGCGGACTATGAGAGCTTCCTTTTGGCTAGGAGGAACTACCCGTAATGAAAACAAGACCACGGAAGGAATTAAACAATATGGGAAGTGAACGACCTAGCGGGAGCTAAATGGGAAGCGTGATACTTCCTAGATGGCTATAAGTCCACTATTTTAAACAAATTAATGCTAAAAACAAGGTAAATCCTATTGTTATTTTAAAATGATTTAGGTATCTCACTTAAAAACATAATAAGAAAATAGATCTAATCTAACAAGCTAAGCTATAATAGAATCCATAGGTCAAATGGTTGGTTCTGGATTTTGTAGGTCTGATAGAGGTCTCGGGTAGGTCACCGGTGAGTGAGGGTGAGGTAAAATTAGGTGGATAGGTCTCTGTTTAAGACTATGTGGGAAAACACGAGAGACCAAAGCATCGGTCAGGGTGACCGATTGTGGTTAGGTATAACCGGTGCCAGTTACTATGAGATTTGGAAATGTCACAGAATGAGGTTTTGGTCTCCTTTGTGATTGCACAAAGGATTTGGTTAGTCGGGACAAGGTATTGGGTGACTGGAATAGGTTTTTGCGAGGTTTTGATGGGTCTATGGAGGTACAAAATGTTGGAGATGTTCAATAGGGAGCAAGATGAACAATGGATGATGAAATAATGATAAAATTAAATAACTTGAGAAAAGTATGATGTTTTACTTACTTGGATTTCATTTCGAAAGTCTATATGTGAAGGATGGAGGTGTTCATGATGGGTTTGAAGGCTGCAAGTGATCACCAACTGAAGAAAAGCTTCTGCATGGGTTGCATGCACACTCCTCTTTTGCTTGGATAGATCGAGAATGTGGTGGGAAGGATGTGTAGGAGAATATACTCAATCTCCTTCCTTGGATGTCGAGTTTCTTGTCAAAATTGGCTCTCTAAAGATACATTATCTCTTTGATATTTCATTCTTTCTCGTCCACTTTTTCTCCCAATGTTTTCCAACATGCTTCCAGTTCCTAGTTCTAACCTTGAGAATAAGGTTGTTTTGGGGTTAAAAGGGGTAACCGACGGTGGTCGGCTTAACCAATGACGGTTAGGGGTAACCGACGTTGGTCAAGGCAGGATTTCCTAGGTTTACTAAACTTAGGGAGATCCTCCTGATTTCCTCATATCTTGTTGTTATCCTATGGATTAGACTAGGAGCTTCTTGTGAGCATGTGGGAATGTGGTTAGAGGGAGTGTAGGCATTGATTTTTAGGGTTTGGGTAAGTCTTAGTTAGTTATGGTAACTTGCTAAGAATAGGTCTTAGGTTGAGTTAGCTTGGTGAGGTGTCTAAGTGAAGTGTTTGTGTAGATATTATTTAAATAAGATATTTAAATAATAAATATAGTGAGGATAAAGCATTAATTTAATTAAATTAATATTAGTAGGGTGAAGGGGGTCATGGCTAGGTAGATGTAATAAAGGGGGCTTATATGTCAAGGGACGAAGGGGGAGTGTGACCTAATTTTAGTGTCTACATTTTGCCCCTTTTTTTGCATAGCTTGTATTGTTAAGTGATGATAACAAAAATAAGATGTGGTTGGCCCATGTGGGGGTAAAGGTGATCCCCCTCAAACCAGAATTAACGAAGCAACAGGATGAAGTGGTGAGTGGTTTGATAAAAGGTAAGTGGTGTGGGCGAAAGGTCTACTCGGGTGATCTAGGTAATGGGTCGTGGTCAAAAGTGTAACATAGTAGTCAAATGCACACACATGTATAAACCGCTAAACACGCTACCGGGTTGAAAAGCAGGAAAACTCTACATTGTCTAAGGTCGATAGGTTTATCCAAACAAGGGTGAAATGAATCGGTATCTAAGGTATAGGATAAGGTCGGAAACACAATGTAGGTTAGGTACGGGAATGTTTAGGTATGTTCGATACACCAAGGATAGGGTCAAGATAAATGGTCATGGTAATAGGCTCGGTAAGGTCATTAGGTCAACAACACAGTAACTTGATTGCTGCAAGGTATAGCGAACACATGAGGTCAAAGGTCACTAGCGATGGTCTAGGTCCAAATATCGAGATCACGGCACGGGTAAGGCTGAGGTAGGGGTAAAATAATAAGGTGTCAACAGCGGACGCTGAGGAGGTTGAAGAGGGTGGAGGGCTAGAGGTGAAGGTAAAGTGGTCCAGGTAGGTGTAGGGAGGCAAAAGAAAAGGAGGTAAGGAAAATGAGGTAAATGTGAGGGAAATGAGTATGTAGGGTAACCAACATCGGTCGGTATGAACCGATGATGGTGTAGGGGAACCGACTGGCAGTAGTCTAGGGCATTAGACCAGCTAGTGGTCAAGGGTTAACCGACGTCAGTCGGGTTAGGTAGGGTATAAAAAGTGGAAAACCCACATTTTAAAATTCATTTGTGCATTGTTAAGAAGAAGAAAAGGACAAAAAGAGAGAAAAGAGGAAGAGGTCAAAAGAGTATGGCAGAGAGATTGGTTGGCGAGCCACATAGGTGAGATTGATTGGGTGAGAGGTGGGACCGCGAGATCAGGTGGCACAATTCATGTGGCTGAGGATTGGTTGTTCTTGGCTTGATGGCAGAGGTAGGAGAGGGGTCAGGTGGTCCACTCATACAAAGAGCATCCTAGATATACCACCACGGTGTCAACAGAGGGATGAGGTAAGCTCCACACCATAGCTTAATGATTTGATTGATTAAGTAGGTTAAAATATGGGTTGTAATAAAAACATGGGGGGAGGTTTTGAATTTTGGATTGGGAGGTAAAATGGATATAATTAGGTTGGGGGAGGTTGGAATGTAGGTCAATAGGAATGGGAAGGGAAGTAGGGAAGGTTTAAGTAGGTTTGGTTGGGTAGTTGGGTTGATTTGGTCAAAAATTAAAAAAATGTGGTCGGGGTTTTGGCATCGTTTGGCACCACAGTGACCGGCGTCGATCACTGTTGGCCAATGTCAGTCATGTAGAAGTGGCATCAGTCATGACACAGGTGACTGATGGTAGTTAAAGGCTACCGGTGATGGTTATGGGTAACCAGAGTCGACATGAAAATAAGAAAATGGGGCCAGAAATAGGCAAAAAAATGGGTTAGGCAGTGGAAATGGATGGGCAATGGGTAGGGTAAGATATGTAAAGGTGTGGGTTTAGAGAGGGGATGGGTTGTGGGTGGGTTGGGTAAGGATTAGGGTATAGGGATTTTGGGAAGAATAGGTGGTTTGGGGGTGAACACAAGGTAAGTTGGTAAAGTGTATTAATAAATAGTGTTGGTTGATGCAGGCCCGAGATGAGCTACGGATGAGGGACCGAGAGCAGCTTATATTGCTAGAGTTGCATGAGCAGGTGACTTTCAAGGAGTGGAGTCACATTGATGATGTCGGCCTGATTGGGATCCACCGTTATGGGTGGGTTATGAGAGAGTAGAGTCTGATGGTCACACTCATCGAGAGATGGGATTCTGCAACCAACACCTTCCACTTGCCGACAGGGGAGATGACCATCACTCTAGAGGATATATATAGGATATTGAGGCTACCGATTAGTGGAGCCTAGGTTTACTCAGTGACATCAGAGGTCATGGCGAGGTGTATAGATGAGGTGTTTGGAGAGAGAGCGGGTGAGTTACGCTACCACAAGTGCCAACCTGAGTTACCGAGAGGTTTATGCTGCCCATCCTAAGGAGATGAGGTTGACAGTGTTGATGATGGAGGTGATCGGGTGCTACGCATTGCCAGATTCAGAGGGTGGGAGATTCCCACAGTCACTGATGGGTGTCCTTCGGGACATGATGATTGATCATACTAGTTTTGCATGGGCACCGGCTTTCTTGGTGTAGTTATATAGAGAGTTGTGGGCCTACGGGTGATTGCGGAGATTTAGTCTATGTTGCATTTTCCTTCTGCACTGTTGGGCCTATGAGCACATTATGTGTGTGCAACCGATAGGCCTACCCCAGGTAGATGCATTTGATCGGGGAGTCATTCGAGTTGGTTATAGGTGATGGGTCTTTGGAGGGCAGTGTATAGAGAGCTGAGCTACATACGATGTAGCGTATTATAGATAGAGACTAGAGAGCCTATCCAAGTGTGGATATAGTCTGGAGACCCTATGTGACCTATCCCTCTTACAAAGGGATGTATGCAGAGTTGGAGGGACTATAATTATAGAGATGGATAGAGGGATGTCGTGCCAGGGAGCACGAGATGATACCTGTCGACCGAGTGAGGTGACAGTTTGGTTTAGTGCAGGATGCCCCCGCCCTTCCACAAGTATAGAGAGAGGAGGTGGAGAGACCTTTATCTCCACCCCATCTGCAGTAGAGTCGACAAGGGAGGAGGAGGAGACCATGGACCATCGCACAAATGATGTAAGGGTGACACATGGATACAGGTAGTGGTGAACGGTACAGAGGCAGGGTCAGGCAGGGACAGCTGGGAGGCAGGGGTCATAGGTACAGGATGAGAGGCCAAAGCCATAGATATAGGTAGAGAGGTGAGAGTCTTAGGTACTGGTACAAGAGGAGGAGCCCGAGCTACATATATTAGTAGATGGTGTGATGAGACCACCATGGACAGTCTCGAGTGAGCAGACACAGTCTCACACGTATAGTGTTGAGAGTGTAGGTGGTTAGCAAGCCCAAAGGAGAGAGCAGAGGACATCTATCAGTGCATGGGGGTTAGCATCAGATGTCGGGCCATCTAGTGGTAGATTGAGAGTAGTGATTCACCACTCCGGTTCATAGGGGAGTGTCAACACTACAGATGAGGTAGATATGTTATAGTAGATGTGAGACAAGTAATCACCTATTTTTGTATTGTTGGATTTTGGATGTATACCACTGCGAGCCGAAGAGATATTGTATTTATTTTTTGTACATGATATCGGCCTGCGAGCCAAAGACATTTTTGTATTGGATAGCACTGCGAGCTGATGATGATTATTTTGGAGATACACATTTATGTGATACGGGTGTACATTGTATTGATACACACATGTATATATGAGGAGATAGATGATATTTAGGTGATGTTGTTGTGATGTGTATGAGTTTTACTTTATTATGATATGGATGGAAAATAGATGAGCTAGGCATGATAGAGTCAGGTCATAGGCATGGATCAAGTCAGGTTAGTTTAGGCATGGATTGAGTCAGGTTGGTTTAGGCATGGATCGAGTCAGGTCGGTGTAGGCATGGATCGAGTTAGGTCGGTTTAGGCATGGATCGATTAGCAGTCGGTTTAGGCATAGTTGAGTCAGGTTGGTTTTAGGCATGGCATTGAGTTAGGTTGGTTTTAGGCATGGTTGAGTCGGGTTGGTTTTAGGCATGGTTGAGTCAAGTTGATTTTAGACATGGATGTTCATTTCAGTATTTTGAGAATAAATGGCAATATAAATGCATGAGATAGTGTAAAATTTGGAAAATGTTGGTTATGTATGAAAATTTGAAATAATATAAGTGGTAAAAGTCATGTGGTATATGGTATAGATGTCAAGGTTTTTGATATGAATAGGAAATTAGGTAAAGGTGGGGAAAATGGTTAGGGTAAAGAGTGGTCAAGCTAACCTTCCAGGGCCCCATGCCTGGAAGTTCTGCCTACATAGTCCTAGAGAAAAGGGACCTCAGACCGATGTAGTTCTCCCATAAGCTAGGGAAGAAGATGAAAATGAGTTGGTAGGTTTGTGGTCATGTTGTGGGTTTGGGTTTAATAGGTGGGGGTAGATGATAGTAAAAATGTTACAGGTGAGGGTGACTATGGCGAAAGGGGAGGATGACCCCAAAAGGTAAGCGTCGAGGACCAAGTCCTATATAAGAAGATCAAAAGGTAATGAAGAAGAGAAAAGATAAGAGGGGGCAAGAAAGCAATTGATTGGCAAGGATCAAAACATATGAAACACATCTACAGATAAGCTAATGAACATAAGACCCTAAAGATATTACATGATTGATAATTCTAAGAGTGACGAATAGTCACATGATCCCTAAATGTCATAGGTTTAGCAAGTCCCTTGCGGTATGAAGTGAAAAGACAACGGGTAAGGAGGTGCAAGTAATTGGGTCATAAAATGGGAAGTAGAATGCCGTGGGCAATAGAGCCAAGATCACAATAGGCAAGTCCATGACAAACAAGCTTATTTTTTTTTCTTTTCTTTTTGACTTTGTAGATAGGTGATTAATGTGGGAAGTATATACGGGAGAAATATATGTCTCCTTGAGGTCTTTGAAGCTGATCGATGTGGGAAGCTTATGAATTTTGATTTGAGAAAATAGTCCTCTGTTTGGAAAGACTATGTAGAGAGTTGCGAGCTTTTTATAGCTGTCCTTCGAGGGAGTAGTCTACTCATGGCAACAATTAAAGGCGGAAGATGTTCTTTTGAGGGATTCATCTTTTATATTGGAAGTTTGACTCAAGGAGTTGATCCCTTATATTGGAAGATGTCCTTCTAAGGGATTCATCTTGTTTTTTTGGCTTTTAAGTCATGGACGAGACTATAACGAAGCATTTGGTTCTTGTTGAGAAGGCAAGGGTGAATGACCATGGGATATCATCTAAAAGAAGACGAAAAGTATCCATGAGAATCATGCCATGTGCAGAGCCATGGTGCACATATTTAAGAAAAGGAAAAAGGGTGATGGGTAATCACATGATCCTTGTTTAATCATTGGAGATGAGATGTGGAAAAGGTAAATGGCGCTCAAGGGACGAGCATGAACTAGATAAATAGTGATGTAGGACTAGAGTTCAACAATAGAATAGTCAAAGATGCAAGGCATTGAGGGGCTCAGGTTCGGGCTTACCATCAAGTGAAGACAAGCGATAAGCACCTGATCCATAGTCATGGGTCACGATGTATGGTCCAAGCCAATTAGGAGAAAATTTTCCCCATTTGATTTTCTCTACTTTTGTTACATGTTGATTTTCCTTGAGGATGAGGTCACCAACTTGGAAGGTTCATTCATGAACAAATTCATCATATGCACGTTTGATACGTTGTTGATAAACTTGAAGGTGATCAGAGCGTTAAGATGACGTTCGTATAATAACTCTAGTTATGTTAAGCGGTCCCGACAAAATTCATCATCAATAAGCATATCTTGAAGGGAGATACGAGAGAGAGGGGATCTAGACTTTGAGAGGTAGAAAGTCTTGGTACCATAGACCTAGTGAAAAGGGTGTAGCCACGGTGGCAAGTAAGAATACTAGTACGGTATGCCCATAAAGCAAAAGGAATGTGTGTATGTCAATTCTTCCTAGTATTGTCAACCACTTTCATGATAATTTTATTGAGGGTTTTGTTAGTGGATTCAGCTTGGCCATTGGTTTGTGGGTAATAAGGTGAGGAGAAACTAAGCTGAATGCCAAAGGTGTCGTAAAGTTTTTGCAATGTTTTATTTTTAATTTGTTTTCCATTGTCAGTGATGATGCAATGAGGGACAACAAAGTGACAAATGACATGATGGTTAATGAAATCACATATTTTCTCAGCTTTCGTGAAGATGAGTGGTATGGATTCTACCCATTTTTTGTAGTATTTAGTAGCAGTTATGATCCATTGATGGCGTTGGGAAGAATGAGGATTGATTTCTCCGACAAGATCCAAACCCCATTGAGAGAAGGGCCAAAGGTCATGAGCGACCTATAAGGCATGACTAGGTGTATGATGAAGGTTGGAATGTTGTTGACATTTCATGTAGTGTTTGACATAGTCGCAACAATCATGGTTAAGGGTCGGCTAGTAATAGCCTAGGCGAAGAATATGCTTAGCAACAACAAGGCCACTAAAGTGACCTCCACATATGCCATCATGAACCTCCTTGATGGTATAATGGATTTTAGAACTTGTGAGGCATCGTAAGAGAATACCATAAAATCCACACTTATAGAGGAGTCCCCCTAGGATAACGAAATGGGAGACCTTCTTAAGGAAGGCACGTTGTCCGTTACGGGTGAGATCAGGAGGTAAGATGGAGAGGGAAAGGTAGTCAGAGTATTATTTATACCAAAGGTCACTCGAGTCAGGGGTGTCAATTTTGATTGAGTAAACATCATGAGGTAAATATTTTGGAATCGATAGGGAAGAAAGTATTTGGGAAGCTAAGTAGGCCATAGTGTCTATAAATTTGTTGGTTGACCATGGGATGGTTTCAAGGGTGTAACGATCAAAGGTGGTCAAAAGTATGTCTACATGATGTTTATACTTTTGAAGTATCTTGTTATGACATTGGTACATGCCATTGACTTGGTTTATGACCAATTTTGAATCACCAAAGATGTGTATTGATTTGAAATCGAGGGCATAGGTGGTCTAGAGACCTAGTATGAGCGCTTCGTACTCGACAATATTTTTGGTGCATTCAAAGTCTAGTTTGAAAGACAAAGGCACGGGTTATCCATCCAAAGGGATGAGGATAACACCAGCTCCACCCCCATGCTGACACTTAGAACCATCGAAGAACAGTGTCATTTGGTAAGGGGGTTCATCCAGGGAAAGGGTAGCAATGGATTCATCGGGAAAGTCAAAATTAGAGGGTTGGTCCCCGGCAATAGGTGTGTCACCAGGTTGGTCAGCAATAGCTTTTGCCCTTAATGGAATTTTGGTGGATGAATTCTAGGTCTAGGTAAGCAAGGAGTATGAGCCAATGTGTGGCAGATTGATTTTGGTAAGGTTTAGTGTACATGAAGTGTAAGGGTCGGTGTTGGTCACAACATACGTTTTGTGGTTGAGTAGGTAATGGCGGAGTTTGGTGGCAACAAAAACTAAGGCTAAGAAAATATTTTCTAGGTGGTTGTATCGGGTTTCATAGTCCAAAAGAGTATGGCTTATGTAATAAACTGCCTACTCCCTATGTTGTTCATCGTGATGAGTGAGCATGGCTCCCAAGGAATGATCGGTAGCTGATATGTCTAGGTAAAAAGGTTTATCATCTTTCATTGGAATGAGTATGGGTGGTTGGAGAAGGTATTGTTTTAAGGCCTCAAAATCTTTGTGGCATTCATCATCCCATTTGAAAGAGACATCCTTTTGAGGAGGTGATGAAATGGTTGACAATGGTCGGAGAGTTGGGAAATAAATAGGTGAATGGACTACAATTTACCTTGCAGGCTATGGAGTTGTTTAAGGTTAGTGGGTGGAGGCATTTCGAGGATGGACTTGAATTTATTAGGGTCAACTTATATACCACGTAAGGAAATGATAAATCCGGGAGCTTTCCGAGAGAACTGCAAAGATGCACTTCTTAGGTTGAAGGTGGATGTAATATTTAATGAGATGATCAAAGATGGTTTTAAGGACAAGTGAGGTGCTTGACACGGTGTTTAGATTTATCCAAGAGATCATCCATGTAATCTTCCAATATGTAATGCATGATATCATGGAAGATGTATGTCATAGCACGCTGATATGTAGCACTAGCATTTTTAAGGCAAAAGGCATGACTCGATAGTAAAAGGTTCCCAAGGGTAATGAATGCAGTTTTGTGCTGATCCTCTGGGGCAAGCAAAATTTGGTTATAACCCAAGAAACCATCCATGAGTGAGAGAATCTCGTGACCCGCAGTAAGGTCTACTAGTTGATCAATACCGGGCAAGGGAAAGTCATCTTTCGGGTAGGCGAGGTTGAGGTCTTGGAAGTCCGTGCAATGCGAAGTCCCCTATTACTTTAGTAATAAGGACAATGTTAGAAATCCAAAAAGGATAATCAATGGGTAAGATGAAGGAAATGGAAAGAAGACACTGAAGTTCTTCTTTGATGAGAAGGGCAATGCGAGGGTGTATTTTCTCAAACTTTTGTTTGATAGGTTTGGCATCGGGAACGATTACGATATTGTGGACCACTATGGTGGGGTCAATACCAAGGCATATCTGCATAAAACCAAGCAAAAGCGTGGTTATGATCTCGAGAGAAAGGAAGTGATGGCTTCTTATTCAGCAGCATCTAAAGATTTTCTAATCTTTAAGATGTGCGGGTCATCCTGAGTATGAATGTTGATCTCGATAGTCGATTCATTCAACATGGTTTACATCTCAGAGGGTAACGACCGATGAATATATGAGTCTTCTACACCAAGGTAGGTGAGTATAGATTCATCATCCTAACATTAAATGACATTAATGGTTAGTGTGGCATCGTCATCGATCATCTTAGGACACAAGAATGGGAGAGCGGAAGGGGCCTTGCCCTCACGTTGATAAGTCAAAGGCCCTAGGGAAATGGTTTTTATGAAAAAAAAAAGTTAGGAGGCATAGATTCAAGATCCATCGACTCCGTCGGTGAGGGTGGTGATGAAGGTGGAGAAGGGCTAGGGTCCTCCATGAATTCAATGTAGTCCTATTTGGTATAAGGGTCAGGGAATCCAATACCACTCAGGTCCTTATGCTTATGGGTGGTACATGGAATAACGGTATGGCAACATTGCTCGTAAAATCCAAAACCAAAACCCTTCCACGCACAGTAGTGTAGGAAGGTGTGGGAAAAATGATGATTGGTAAGTGATTGGAATTCAAGTGGAAAATGGGTGGGGTTGTGATGGTGGTTCAGGTGTGTAGGTGGTAGTATCAAGTCCCCCAAAGGTGAGACTAGTACGAAGATGAGGAGGACCATAAAGGAGGCATTCTCCCATACAAGTAATCATAGCGAGGGTGTTGGTGAAGGCTTCCATACTCATTTGAAGTAAGGAAGGTGTTGACACTATATAGGCAATATTCCCCCAAAGTGAGGCATTGAAAAGCACCTTCCAAGGGATCATTGGTTGGTATGTGGGTAGCTGGTATGGACGATGTGTCGGAGGTCAATGTGGAGGTGGTGTTAATGGATTGGGAAGCTAATGGGTCAACCGTAGATGTTATAGAGATGGTAGATGTGGAGTAGGTATGTGTGGTGAAAGCAACGGCTATCTTGGTAGGTGTGGGTGTGGGTGTAGGTGTAGGTGAAGTGGTATTGGTTGCGAAGTAGACAACTTGACCGGTATGAGTACATCGTTGGGTTGGTAAAGAATTTTGTAATATTTTGAAAGGTGATGGGTCATCGGAATGGTATAAGTGTGTCCTTCATGTTCAAACTTTACACAACAATGCAAAGTGGAGGGAACACAACCCATGACATAGATCCGTGGTCTATGAAGCAACAAGTTATATTGGAATTCCCCTCCAAAACATAAAACAATTCGGAAAAGTGTGGGGCCACATGCGAACGTGAAGGATGACAAAGTGCCTAGAGTGGAGGTGATAGCGTCGTTGAATGAACGCAACATGACTGGATGTTTGTGCATGTAATTGTTAGGTATGCGCATTTGAGCAAATGCATGGGATGAAATGATGTTAATGTTAGCGCCTCCATTAATCATCACACGGTATACCCATATGTCATCAATGTGTATAGAGATGAAGAGGGCTAGGTTCAGGTCATCATTTTGGTATGGCGCGATATCTGTCTCTAAGAAGATGAGGGAGGACACTTGGTGAACAAGGTGAGGTGAGGATGAAGGTGGTAATTTGGTGAGGGAGGCTACATGATGGGGTGTGATAATGGAGGCTACGGGTGTAGGGTCATTGGGTAAAACCTCAATACATTGAAGAAGCTCCATAAGGGCTTGACGATGGGATTCTGAGGTTTAGATGAGGTCGTATAAGGACATTTTGAGTGGAGATTGGTGTAATTGTTTAAGAATGGTGCTATGTGTGAAACCGTTAGAAATGGGGTATGTGGGGCAAATAGTTATCTTAGGTATGGCGCGAGATGGTATGTTGGGTATAGGATTGGTTGGTGGGTCAGCTACCTTTTCTTTACCCTTCTACGCACATGTAGTGACGTGTACCATGTTGATTTGAGGGAATTTTTCAAATGGAGAAGGTGTAGGGTAAGTGGTATAACGACATGAAGGGAAAAAACCTATGGGAGGAGAAAATCCCTGTGAGGTCACTGGGTGGCGACATTTGGGTGGTGGTGGTAGCAAGTTCTCTTATGTGAACCATGTTAATTTCAAATTTTGTGTGTGGTTCTGGGAGTTGTGAGGGTGGAGGTTGTGGTTTTTGAGTGCGCAGTGTGGGAATGGGTGTTGGTGAAGTAGGATCCTTATCAAGAAGGTCATCATCATCAAAGTTGGTTTTGTGGACACAATTGGATAAGGATGGTTTTCAAGGCCTTGCAGTTCTCCACATCATGCCCTGGCACACAATGGTATGCACAAATTTTGGTATCATCAAACCCCTTTGGCTTGGGTTTGAGGGGGTCATAAGGTCGGAGTGGTGGTAATGTGATAACATAAGTCTCAAGGAGGTTGGTTAAAATTTTGGCATAGGACCTTGCTAGTGGATCACAATGGGAAGTGAATGTAGGTTTGGGTGTGGGTGTGGTTGGTTGTCTGGGAATTATTTTTGGAATTGTAGGAAGGGGTTGAGCTATGGATTTAGGCTCCAGTGTGGTTTGAGGTATCGGCTGGTTTCATTTAGGTAGGGGTACGTAAGATGGACGGATAGGAGGGTGTGGGGTTGTTTTAACTACCTTGTTGTGGGGTAGTGAGGTTTTGTTTTTGGGTTCACCTTCTTGGGTAAAGGTGATGTGGGTGTATGAGGTCTATGAGGGAAAGCAGATGGAGGAAGAGGGTGAGTTACCCATGGGGATAATGGGGGTGCTATGAAGGTAGATGATGCGGGTCATGCTTGAGGTGTGAGGGACAATGACTGAAGTGTAGTGGGTAGTGAAGCAATGGCTGAAGGTATCGGAGGTATTAGTGGTAAAGAGACTACAGGTGTGGGTATGATATGTGTTGTATGCCCGGGTAGGTTAGATATTTGTGAGGAAGGAATGGGTTGTTGTGTTAATGGGTTGTGAATGGGTGAAGGGTGCTTGACCATGTTAGATAGCTAAGGTCTTAAGGTAGACGGGACAAGTGAGGGTGTGATTGGTGCAAAGTAGGGGTATGAGGTCGATGAGTTTGTTTCTTTAGTTCGGGTGTCAAAGTAGGTGTGGTTTTAACGTTAGAGGATTTAGCTAAATCTAGTTTAATAGGTGGATGAGTAAAGGATGGTGGTTGGGGTGACCCCTAAAGTGGTAATAGGTTTAGTGGAGGTAAATATTGTGGGTATGGGTTTGGGCTTAGGCATAGGCCGGCTTATAGGTAAGGGTGTGGTGTGAGTGTTAATGAGATATTGTGGAAGGGGTTGTGATGTAGTGTGGTTGTATGTGGTTTGATGGGTGGAAATGTGCTTGGGTAGATAGTGGAGGTGTCATCGAGGGATCTCTACATTTGTGTTGAAATAGGGAGTAAGAGGCGACCCCATAACAAATCTCTATCCACATACTCTAAGTGATCAGCCAAATGTGAGAACGACATATCTCATGGGTGGAGTTGGTGGGGACCTAATGGGAATTCCCATAAAATGTATCTTAGAGACAAGGAATTGGCCAGCTTCAGCTTCGTGGGTAAGAGAGCCGAAAATAGGTCTGTTGGATTTTGGGTAGCCAATGGAGAGTGCTCACCAAGAGGCAAAGATATCTCCACTAGGTCTATGATGGGTGGAAGGGATAATGGGAGTTCCTCTATGAGTGGAGGAATGGATAGGTGCTCCTCTATGGGTGGAGGAGGTAATGGGTGCTCCTCCGAGGTGGAGGAGGTAATGAGTGCTCCTCTACGGTTGGAGGAGGTATGGTGATAAAGGTTTGCTAAGTGGAGAAGCTAGGGGTGAGATGGTCTCAATGTTCAGTAAGACTCCTCGAAGGTGATGCAGGAGATGAAGGGTGTTCTCTTATTAGTAAAGGAACAGTGACTATTCGTTCAAATGTGGAAAGAGGATTTCGGGCTAGGATTTCCTCTATGGAAGGTATGTGAAGTAATTAAGAGGCGACAGTACCTTGTTAAAGATCGCATGAACCTCATGAGTATGGGTATCATGAGTGGATGTCTCACCTATTTGATTGGATGAAGGGGCATGATTGGGAAATGGTTTTTAAAGATTTTTAGATTTTTTTGGGGTGGCATTGGGATTATCACATGGTCAACTCGCCTTTCTCGAGCATTTATTGGACAATATTCTTAAAAGTGATACAGTTGCCATCACAATGACCTTTCACTTGGTGATAGTTAAATAATCTTGTTCCTTATACCATGTAGGCATGGGGTGAGTAGGGTCAAAACTAGTGTGTGGTTTTATGGGTGGAAGGGTGATGGCACCAGATTTGATACACTTTTCTAAAACAGAAGAGTAAGGTTCCCCAATTGGGGTATATTTTTGTTGCTCTTGTTTGAATCGAAAAGCTTGAATGGGTGCTAGATTAGATGAGGGTGTACCCTAATTAGAAGGATGAGTTGGGATAGCCTTGAGTACCATTGCATTAGTGGTACCTTTAGCTTTTGAATAATTGGTTGGTGGTTTGGAAGAAGAAGAGGTTTCATTCGACTTGAATGCCGAATTATTATTTCATAATTTGATTTTCTTTTCTTTGATGGCCCGAATCTCTAACTTTCATGCCATAGTGAATGCCTCATCGAATGTTCAGAAAGTTTGGACCTGCAAGGTCAAGGAGATATGTCTGGCGTAAGCTCGGGTAAAGAGCTCGATGATTTCAGTTTGTGGTAGTTGAAAGGTAAGTTGATTGATCAAGCTACACTAGCAAGTGAAAAAATCTGTGATTGATTTGTCCTCATCGACATGTGGAATATAAATCGGTCATGGTAACCTTCTTGGGCTACCTAATTGAATGAAAATATGGAGTGTTTGGGTAACCCACTATACCAATCTAATGTTGGTTCAATGACAGACATGGGAAAAGTTCTCAAAAGTAAGGCATCATCATGAGCAATCGAGATAATGCCGTGTTTGAACAAGTGAAAATGATGTTGTGGGTCTTCCTTACTATTGAAATGATTGAATTTTTCCATTTCCCAATGCACAGTGGTATGAACGGATAGGAATGGATGGGTGAATAGGCTCGTTACAAATCTCGTCATAGGTAAGAGTGTTACGGAAGCCGGAAACTGATGCCTCCAGTGTTTGCATCTTGTCCATCATCAATTTAATTAGGTCATTGTTAGGTTGTGATGATTAGATGCCTCCTATAGTGTGAGGAGGTTGGTTTTGGGCATATAATGGGAGTGGCATTCAGGTGTATGGGGCTGCCATGTAAGGTGGTGGAGAACAAGGCAATGAAATAGGGGTACATACCGGAATGAATGATAGATGAAAAAGGTGGTTGTTGGTAGTATGTATATGGGGAGGAAGGGTCATGATAACCCTAGTGGAAATAAAGGCTAATGATTGTGGAATGGAAAGAACTACATTCTGAAATGGGGTAGGGGTCACCGACATTAGAGGTGGTAATGTAGCTATAAGTATGTATGAGACATTAGGGGTGGATGAGGTCATGTTTGGGGTAGTCACCAAGGGTATGGTGGATGTAATGGGTGCTACAGAGGTAATAGATGTGGCAGTCATAATGGGTATAGGACCTAACTGTGAAACGACTTGGGGTAAAGTGGAAACAGTAGTATTGAACTAGATGGAGCCAATGCAGAAGTGGGTGCGAGAGTTAGGGGGATAGATATGAGCATGCCATATATCAACTGACCCAAGGTGTCTCGAGTGGATGAATGGGAGAGGTAAAACCGAAAGGTAGTAGGGTTCTGGTCAAGGAGTCATGTAAACTCCTCATCTCCGGTAGTGATATTAGTAGGCTAGATAGGATCCATGGCTGGTGATAAAATAGAAGGTGGTGAAGGACTAGGTGGGAGTGGTTGGAAACTGGCATGGAACACGAGGGCGTTCACTTGTCTTTGGGTTAGTACCATGTGAACCAAGATCGATCAGTGGGGTAATGCTTCTCTATAAATGGTATAGAGTACAATAGAAAAAAGGATGTCGTAAAAATGGTGGGTGGAATATGAAACAGGATAACCGATGCCGGTTAGGGAAAATCAACGTCGGTCAGGGGTAACCACTACTCGGTCACTATAGAAAATGGACAGTGAGTAAATAGCAAAGCAGAAGGCAATATCTGACAAGTATGCCAAATCTGGGGATGTGTAAAATGTCAATGGAAAAAGTAAAAATGACAGAGACTGTGGAAAGTGGAAGAAAGTGAAGTAAAAATGTCCTTTTGAGTAGGTTAGCAAAAGGACTGGAACCGACATCGGTTGCGTTTAACCGATGGTGGTCAAAGGTAACGATGATGGTTACTGTGAGATTGAAATAGTGATGAGAAAAAGTGGTTATGAATTAGAATTTGATGTGGAATTAGATCCAGTGGGAATGATGGTGATATGGCCTAGGCACACTCAGGTGAAGCTAGAATACACCAACTATGATGAGGAGCATGCAAGGATGAACAAAAAAGTGATGAACGTGATCTTTCACCTCAAAACACAAACCAAGTAGAAACACTAAGAAAATGCAATCCTAAGAGTGCCCTTTTCTATTATGTTTGTTTAGCTTATGTTATTTAGGGACTGACACATGAATTGTGAAATAGAGTTTTTGGTGAGGATGGCTTCCTACAAAGAAGGAGATCTAAAGGGTGAGGTTTCAGGTATGTTATGGTGGGGGGTGGGCTACGCTCTGAAGTATGACTCGATAGAGTAGCGAGCGGGTGCCCACTGTGTCGTGATCGTGTGATCACCTATAGCTTCTTCTAGGTAAGATGTTGTTTAAGAATGTATGTATTTGAATTTTTGTGTGGTTTGGTAAGACTCAAAGAAAGATAAAATGATAGAAGTGTTTTTCTACGATTCATTTGTCAACCATCAATTGGTAATGACTTCCAGCATATAGGTTGCCCTCAATTAATATGAGCTAATGCAGAAAATCATAATGAAATGCAATGATTTTAAAACCCAAATTGAAAATGTGAAATTAAATGACACAATAAGATGAATAGGAAGAGGGATGCTCTTTCACTAAAATGTAGAAAACATGAAGAAATGATTCTTTTTAAATACACCAAAAGAAAAGTTTCCTTTAGAGCAAATAGAGAGAAGGAGTGGATTACTGGGAAGAAAATTAGTGTGTACACTTTTAGAAGGGAAAAAAACACACAATTTTTTCCTAGGAATGAATGAAATGCAAGGAACCCCAGATGGGTCCCACCGGGTGTGCCAAAATGTTTCACCTTTTTTTCTTAGATTGTTTCTTTGAATTGTTGACGAAACAGATAGGGTAATGGGCATAGGAGGAATACCTATTCAAATGTCAGTTGATGGGTTGTTGCATGCGTATGACTTCTAAATCCACAGTTGACTGTGAGAGCTTCCTTTTGGCTAGGAGGAGCTACCCGTAATGATAACAAGACCACCAAAAGGAATTAAAAATATGAGTAGTGAACTCGCTGCAAGCGCGATCTAGATCAGGAAGCATGATACTTCCTAGATGGTTGTTAGTCCTTGTTTTAAACAAATTAATGCTGAAAACAAGGTAAATCCTATTGTTATTTTTAAATGATTTAGGTATCTCACTTAAAAACACAATAAGAAAATAGATATAATCTAACAAGCTAAGCTAGAATAGAATCCACATGTCAAATGGTTGGTTCTGGGGTTCCGCAGTCCGATAGAGGTCTCTTAGGTAGGTCACAAGTGAGTGAGGGTGAGGTAAAATTAGGTGGATAGGTCTCTGTTTAAGGCTATGTGGGCAAACACAGAGACCAAAGATCGGGTCGTGGTGGTGACTGACCGCGGTTAGCTATAACGGTGAAAGGTTCATCGTGAGATTTGGAAACATCACAGAACGAGGTTTTGGTCTCCTTTGTGATTGCACAAAGGATTTGGTTGGTTGGGATGAGGTATTGGGTGACTGGAATAGGTTTTTGTGAGGTTTTGATGGGTCTATGGAGGTAAAAAATGTTAGATATGGTCAATAGGGAGCAAGATGAACAATGGATGATGAAATAATGATAAAATGAAATAACCAAGAAAGTATGATGTTGTACTTACTTGGATTTCGTTTCTGAAAGTCTATGTGTGAAGGATGGAGGTGTTGATGATGGGTTTAAAGGCTGCAAGTGATCACTAATCAAGAAAATCTTCTACATGGGTTACATGCACACTCCTCTTTTGCTTGGATAAATCGGAATGTGGTGGGAAGGTTGTGCGCAGAGAAGATCCTCAATCTCCTTTCTTGGATGTTAGTTCTTGTCGAAATTGGCTCTCGAAGATGTGTTATCTCTTTGATATTTCATTATTTCTCATCCACTTTTTCTCCCAATGTTTGCCAACTTGCTTCCAGTTCCCATTTCTAACCTTGAGAATAAGGTTTTTTTGGGGTTAAAAGGGGTAACCAATGGCGGTCCAGCTTAACCGGCCGACGGTTAGGGGGGTAATCGACGCGTCGGTCAAGGTGGGATTTCCTAGGTTTAATAAACTTAAGGAGATCCTCCCGATTTCCTTGGATTTTGTATCATTCTCCCATGGATTTGGTGAGAGCTTCTTGTGATTATGCGGGAATGTGGTTAGAGGGAGTGTAGGCATTGATTTTTAGGGTTTGAGTAAGTCTTAGTTAGTTATGGTAACTTGCTAAGAATAGGTCTTAGGTTGAGTTAGCTTGGTGAGGTGTCTAAGTGAAGTGTTTGTGTAGATATTATTTAAATAAGATATTTAAATAATAAATATAGTGAGGATAAAGAATTAATTTAATTTAATTAATTAAATTAATATTAGTAGGGTGAAGGGGGTCATGGCTAGGTAGATGTAATAAAGGGGGGCTTATATGTCGAGGGATGAAGGGGGAGTGTGACCTAATTTTAGTGTCTACATGTAGAGGTGCGAGATCTTAGAGTAGCAAGATACATTCTTCTGAATTTCTCACTATAACAAGGGACATCTACTCACATCATGTTCCCCATGACAAATGTCACAATCTACTTCTACGGCGCATATTATCTTCCAGGAAAACTATATTTAGCATGTCCTTATACTTCACAATATGTGCACCACATTCCACCGCAAGTCTCATGAGTGAGTTTGCAGAGAATTTTTCCAACTACTTAGCCATAGCAGAGATTTGAACTTGTAAAAATTGGCTAACCCCAATGTCAACACTACCAATAGCTTTAGCGTGTAGGGAAGTTTCAATGCCTTACGCGGGTCTATGGAAGTTTTATGAGATAAATCTATTCTAAATGGAGTTATCAACCTTCCAACAAACCATTGAGCATGCTATGAAGGGTGAATGTCATATGACAATTTTGAGAGGAGATTCTTAAACCAAGTGTCATACTCCTACACACTATCCATCATTCCCTATTGATTCTCCTAAAGGGCACCGATGCTCTTCTACTCAAACTCAGGGATGTGGAACTCTACTAGGAAAGCATTTTTCAATGCGGTGTAATATACTACCGTCTTATGGGGTCATACTTCTTATACCAACTATACACACGCCCTTGCAACATCATTACAAATTGATCGCCTTTTGTTCTGGGGTTGTGAACCCCTTCATGCACCATAGTAACTCACACTTCTAAACATGCTCCACAGCATCTTCAATACCCCTGTAATTTGGAAAATGTAAAGACATCTCAAAGAAAACTTGAGGAGGTGGTTGAGGCCCCTGTCCTCCTGGTCCAGAATCTTGGTTTCCTCTAGTGTTTTCTCCTCCACCATATCCACTAGATCCACCATGTCTTGTTCCCCAAATCCTCTAGTTCCACCTCTAGATCCACCAGGAGCCAATAACGGGCTCCGAAGTAGTCATGCCTAGGGTCCCCAATGTCCCACTAAACTACACACCAACCTGTCTATGAAATTATGCCCTTTGCTAGATGTGTGTCCCATGTCACTCCCTAACATGTTACCCATGCCTTGTGTACTTGATCCTTGTCCAAAAATTCCCCAAACATTGGGATGGTATGTGCAACCATAGAAGTCCCAAATGAGAAATTGTATCTCCTAGGTGCAGATCTGTCACTTCCACCGATACCAACTAGGTTATCAACACTCCTCTTATTTGGAAGACCAAGCACCCAATTTTGGTCACTATGTGAGTTCATATGTGTGCCAATGACTCTTCTCTCTTTGTGCGACGAACTCTAATCAAAATCCAAAGGGATCTCTCTCCTATGCTTGCCAAGATTGGGTAGCACAAACTGCTCAGGGTCCACATCCTCCACGTGAACCTCAAATCCTTCCATAACGTCTACCTCCATAAATCCATCACACTTGCAACCTTACGTTGTATAGTAATTTCCCTTTCATGCACTTCATTATACTTGAGTCTTCTCTCCTCCCTTTCTTTCTCCATCGCAATGTCTTACATCTTCCTCCACTCTAGCTTCCTCGCCTGGTGCTTAGAACAGTTTAACCGGTCATTAGAGATGCCTCTAAACTCAAAGTAATAATCAAGATCTTCATTACCAAAGGGATAGCACATAGAAATGATCCTCTAGGATCCCACAAAAATCAAACTCAGTAACTTCCAGACAAGAATATGTAGAAATAGTGTACTCCAGAGTGTAGCTAGCCAACACACCTTTCCACCAATGATCCACAACATGAGTCCACATCAGATCTGCATCCTACAAGCCTTTGGTATTCTTCTTAGGTCCACATGCATGATCTACAATACCAGCTTGATCTAGATGCATATGTTGAGATCCATTCATATAGCTCTACTGGGAAGCAACAAAAAAATTCATATAACTCATGGTAGATGTTCTCTTCTACCCATCTACGTGCATCAAAATCAGGTCCAGTGCTAAATCTCTGAGAAAATTATTCCTCCATGCTCTTGAACCATGATTCAACACTTTCCAAAGTTAGGCATTATGTCATCACTTATTACATCAGATCATGATGTATGCCATTTCCCACTACAACTTGAAAAGATATCCGGAAAGCAGAACCAAGATGTATTTATTTTTACACCCACCAAGAACAAGGGAACCCCATGTGCATCATCCTATCACCCAGTGGGTGTTGGGCACTCACTCGAGGCACGCATAGGTGACGAGTCTCTCTTTATGTGAGTTGAGTGGGAAAACATCACCTATGATCCAAACTTTAAGGAAGTGTGTGGAAATGAGACATGCGAGCATCATAGAGCTCGAACGGATTCTAGATTAGTGTAATCATTCCAAATAGTAAAGTACTTAATGATTAAGAACTGAATCAAAATAGAAAGGGAAATGTTCAAGGATTTAGAATCATTCCATAAACATGCATAAAAGAGCCATGAAGATATATAAATGCACGAATCATTACTAATAATATTCATATAAATTGGTAACCTCATTACATTCATTAGATTCATTATGAGCATCATAGAAAGGCGGACCAAAGTCATGCATCATAAGCGGATTCCTATCCTTCAACTCTCAAACAAAAATTTAAGCATCCAATCCCTTGGTACATCCATCTCCTATGTTTTATCCACTCAACCCAAACAAAGTTCCTTTGAAAAATTTCTACAAAGCTCTACTCCTCTTCATCTCTCTCTATCTCTTTTCTTCTACGGGTGCTTTTATTTATAGACTCATTGCTTGAACTACCAACTCACCTTTACGAGACTTGGATCCATCGCCAAGTGTCTATATGTGGTCCTCCATGGGAGCATGTTCCTCCAGGCCTAAGCTCTCCACTCCTTGTCATGATGGTCTTCTAGGAGCTTCCATTGCATAGAATATTCCTTCTTAGGCCAACTTGTCGCCAGGCTGGCACCTTATTCACTCCACATGCGTGATCGGGGCACGTTTTCTCATGTCCTTCATGATACACCAAACACGGCTAAGTCTTGAGTCCTTATCTTGTGGGTACACATCACGGGTTCTATTAAGAACCTCTTAGAACCTTTCCTTGTGCACCTTCTCCTTTTGCTCCCATTTCTTAACTTCAATCTTATGCGTCCATGCACCTTTTTGGACTTAGTCAATATTTTAGGTGCCCAACAATTCTCACCTACCCATTTCCTTATCATGAAGGTATTTATCTAAATTATCTAAAAATTTGTAGGTTTCATATTTTCACTAAATATCTCCCTCTAACTTGTTAGGATACTTATAAGGTCCTGCTCGATACCATTTGTTGGAGGTGAGAAGAATTGATAGGGAGTGAATCAGTCCCCAATAAAATTTTTCAACACTTGTGCTTCAAACCCTAACCATACATTCAAATAAAGCATACAACATTCTTAATGAAGTAAACTTAATGAAAATAACATAATATGATCTCAAAAACACATATATTTATGATAAAATTAGATCCACACACTTATATATATTCTCAAATCAGATCACAAAATATAGTGTCTTCAACAATGATCCACAAAATATAATAGAGTACTCACAAGACAATCAATGTCTCATGAATACATATGAATAAATCAAATATGTGAAAATTTATTTAACCTTCAAGATCAGATCTAAAAAATTCATTAGACACCTACAAATAACATCAGCATGCTATGAAGATAGCATTCAAACTCAAGCACTCAAGTTTTCCCTCCTCCAACTCGCTCTCAAAGAAACACCACTAACTTTTCTCTTCCTGAAATTATCCTCATGAAAAATCAAATAGCATTTGTCCTAGAATGATATTCCAGTGTTTTGGGCTAGGCCCAAATGGTTTTGCTTTGCAGAAAAATGGTTCTTCAAAAGAAGATAAAAGGGGGTTTCAAAAGTTAGCACAATTGTACCCAAAAACTCCTTTTTATAGCATTTCCTTGATTAGAACTCAAAGGAGGTCAGTCCCTCATGATATTTTCAACCTATAAATTCTTATAAAATTCAATAACATCCATCCCAACAGTCAAATTTGACCCAAGTAGGTCATCCTAGCTAAAACCCTTCATCCATGCACCAAAAATCTCAAAAACCCTTGCATTGGGATGAAAAAAATCTCCTAATCCCAAAAATAATTTTGGTCAAGCTCTAAAAATAATCACACATGTTTAAAATAACATTTAAACATCATATATGGTCACAATTTATCTCATCCAATCAAATTATTTCATTTATTGGGCCCAGAGCTCTTTGTACTTCTCAAAATAGTTGTTTCATACACCCTTCAGCACCCTAGAAACTACACTTGATCACAAAATTACTTATAATAAATCAAAAAATTCCTTGTGACTACTCAAAATAAATTTTAGAACTTGTATATAACTTATAAGCATGTTATAATTCATGAAACATCATTTATTTCAAACCACGAAATATTTTCCTTCACCAAATCAACTTGCCAAAAAATTTGTTCCAAAGATTAGATCATAAAATAATGTATACAAACATTCAATACATAAAAAGAATTCATTATATTCCCAATTCATCCCTCTTCACATTCTAAGTGATATGAATCATCAATAAATCCATCTCATGCTTTAACTAACATAAAACTTGCACAAAACTGATCTTGTCTTAAACGCCCAAAAATTCTTTCTCAAATAATTCCTAGAAACCCTATCATATGACCAAATCATGATTTAATCCATATATAAATTCATATCTCTCTAAATCTTATTTCCAAAAAAACTTGAATCATCTTATGAATCCACCGTAGCTCAAGTTATTCCCATTTTATGAAGATAACTCTTTGAGATCCCAAAACTACCCTTTGACCAATCAACCCACTTGCACCTCAAAAATTCATGAACCTGCATTAAAAATTTCCTTAAACCTCCATTGACATCAATAAAAACTCCCATACGTCATGAAACGTAATTTTTTTATGCTACTCCTTTCAACCATCTTGTCCTAAAACCTTCTTTCCCAAAAAAAAATTAGGTGGGGCCCTCATAGGATCACAAGCTCAAACATACCTTTATGGAAATCCTAAGGAGTCCTATACAAAATCTAATCATCAATCTTGATGAATCAAAAAAAAACTCGGGTCACAAAACTTCACTTTCACAATTGCTCCGTGTTAGGGTTTAACTAGGGTTTTAGACCACTTTGTCTTCTTAACATTCATTCATAAAAACATGATGATCAAACAGTCTCATTATTTTTGTGAAACCTTATAAAATCACCTTATAATTATATCTAAAAGACACAAGGTCCGTGAAAATCACATTTTCACAACAAGCATTTGAAATTGCATTTTGAGCTTGGTTTTCATCTATTTTTGACCCTATCTCACCAAAAGAGTCATAATTTACAAAATTTGAATTATGGGAACCTAAAATTTTACCGAGAGCACTATAACACATCATAATAACATCTCCAATAATTATAAATTCAATACCATTTTTCAATATTTCCATTCAATCTCATTTGTATAGCTACACTTTAGGGATTCTCATTGTAGAACAAGATCCAATTAAAATAATGCAATAACTCATCAAATAACCTCTAAAAATTACCCAAACATACCTCATATGCCATGATATACATGTTTTCATGCTTCCATGAGCTCATATAGCTCCAAACCACTCTTCCTCACCTCATAACTATAATACTTGCTCCCAATGAGCACCTATAACATGATGAACCACCTGTACCTACACTATTCTAGAAGGCTCTCCCGATTTTTATCCCACTAGTGCACTGCAGTTACGAGCAGGTTATAATTAATAATTCCCCTTCTCTCATCCTCATTCCTCCACTGAGCCTCCATTTCTCGTAAGAAAAATTTAGGGTACGCTCCTCTAGAGTAACTTGGCAACTTCTTCCCTCCTAGGCGATTGGACCGAGCACGCCTTTGTTACCCTTATTACAAACCCTCTCAACTATCACCCAATTAACTCATAAGTCCCATGCACCTAATTTTCACATGCCATGCTAGTGGTATCACTCAAGGACTGAGCATCTTCAAACTAGATAACTCCCTTGTGGGATGAATTATCTTTAGATATCTGATGGAGCACACATAAATCTCGTCAAGTACTATTTCTCCCAAGGGATCGGTATAAGGATCGAGTATAAGGTTCGACTTCCCATCAGTTAAGGGGATGATGACCCATTCTTCCTTGTTCTCAAAACTAATATATCCCTTGTTAAACCGTAGGTCAACATTGTTCTTGTAACACCATGGGTGCCCAAACAACACTAGAAATTTTTACGCTTGGCGAGTGCCAAGACTTCAAAATCTCCAGTGAACTTTTTGCCTTGAATGGTGATAACTACATCCTTCAAGACTCCAATGGGAATTGTCTTTGTTTTGTTTTCCATATACAACACATTTAAAGATGGTTGTAATGTATTCCTTCCCATTTGACGTCAGCTTTTTAAATGATAACATTGACCTCTGCTCCCGTGTCGATGAGGATATTGCTTAGAAGCCACCCATTAATAATTGTATTCAATGTAATATCCTTATCATATTCAAGGTTGTGAGGAGGAAGGTTTGCATGCAAAACCTACCTTTCATACTCTACTCTGGCACGTGGTACCTTCTCATGCAGCCATTATCCTAGCAATGTAATCATATTCTCTTTCCTTAACATCCTACATACTTCTTTGACTTCATCCAAGTCCTCCTTTGGAGCCTCGGCATTCTTCCTTTGCTCCAACTACTTTGACTGCTCCTTTAGACATTGGATCTCCCCTTGCAAACTCCGAATCACATCCATAGTCTCTTAATACACTTCCTTCTGATGAGTAGGATATGGATACTTCCACGTGCACTCAGTTCTTCCCTAATAACCGCTTTTGTCTTGGCATCTCCCTTACACGTGCAATCTCTGCTCACATTTTTACCAGTACAGTTCTAATCTAGACTCATGTGCCACTCTTGGCATCCACTATGGGTCAGCCTTCTTTATACTCACCATCCCAACACCTTTGTCTTTTCGGTGTTATTGGCTCATGTGTTCAAACAACTTAGGGCACTCCTCATACTTATGTTTTTCCACACCATGAGCATTGCAATAAGTTAAGACACTCACACTTATAATGCTTTGTCGATCCATAGTTATAATAGGTTCCTCATGGGAACTCACTTCTTCCTTCGTTGCGGTTATTGTGACCACAAAATTCTCTGTGAAAACCTCTTCCACATGCTCCTCCATCTGTGCACCCTTCATAATGATGATCATCATCCTTGGAACTACTTGCAAGACTAGTCTGGCACACACCAAGATCAATAACATCATGAATCTAGTCAATCAATTTGTAATCCTTGGTATCATGGGTTATAGAGGTACAGATCTTGCAATAGCAAGAAACATTTTTACGGATTGCACGTTGTAGTAGAGGACACATATTTGCATCATGATCCCCATGGAAAATATCACAATCTATCGTCATGGTGCGTACCAACTTCCAAGGGTAACTATCCTTTGCATGCCCTTCCACTTCACAATATGTACACCAAATCCCACTACAAACCTCATGCACTGAGTTTGTAAACAGCTTCTCTAACTATTTGGCCATTGCAATAATTTGAGCCTCTAGAAAAGGGCTAACACTAGTATCAATGCTTCCAATAGCCTCAATGCACAAGGTAGCTTCCAAGGCCTCACACAAGTTTGTGAAAGTCTTATGTGACAGAGCCCTCCTAAATGGTGTTATAAATCCTCCAACAAACCATTGAGCATGTTGAGAAGGGTGAATGTCATAGGATAGTTTTTAAAAGAGAGTCTTGAACCACGCATCGTACTCCCACACACTCTTTTCCATTCCTTGTTGAATTTCCTTTAGAGAATTGATGCTCTTCTGCTCAAATTTAGGGATATGGAACTCTGCTAGTAAGGTTGTCTTTAATGTAGTGTAGTCTACCACCGTTTAATGAGGGTCATATTTCCGGTACCAACTATGTGTGTGCCCTTACAACATCATTACAAACTAACTTGCCTTCCACTCTAGGGTAGTGATCCCTTTTGCGTGCCATAGTAATTCACACTTGTGCACATTCTCTACAGCATCCTCAATACCCCTGTAGTCTAGAAAGTGCAAAGACATCTCAAAAATACTTGTGGAGGTGGTTAAGGCCCTTGTCCTCTTGATCTAGAGCCTTGGTTTCCTCCAGTGTTTCCTACTCCATCAGATCCACTAGATTGCTAAGGTTAGGTTCCTCCGACCCACTTTGGATCCTCCATATCTATTAGGTCCACAGTCCTCCATCTCTCAAACCACCAGATACACCTCATGTAGCTAGCAAATGGCTTGAAATGGTTGCACCTAGTGTTCCTAATGTCCCACTGAATTATGCACCGATAGTTTGTGATATTGGCCCACTGCCATTTGTGTGTCCCGTGTAACTTCCAAACGTGATACCAAAACCTTGCATATTTTCACCTTATCTAAAAAATCCTCTAAACATAGGAATGGTTTGTGTAGCCACATATGTCCTAAATGAGAAATTATATCTCCTAGGTGCATATCAGTTACTTCCCCCGATACCAACTGGGTTAGCAATACTTTTTGCTTGATTCAGAAAACCAAATGCTAGGGTTTGGTCACTAGGTGGGTTTAGATGCATGCCAATAGCTCTTCTTTCTCTAAGTGACGAACTCTCATCAGAAGCCAAAGGGGTCTCTCTCCCACGCTTGCCAAGATGGGGTAGTAAATATTGCTCATGTTTCGCGTCCTCTCGCGTGAACCTCAACGCCTTCCCACAGCGTCTGCCTCCATAGATCCATCACACTTGCAACCTCGTGTTGTCTAGTAATCTCCCTTTCACACACTTCACCATACTTAAGTCATCTTTCTTCCCTCTCTTTTTCTTCCACAATTTCTGCCATCTTCCTCCACCCTAGCTTCCTCACTTTGAGTGCTAAGGGAAGCTTACCCAACCATGGGAAATGCATCTAAACTTAGGGTAATGACCAAGATCTTCATAGCCAAAGGAATAACACATAAAAATGATCCTCTGGGCTCCCTTAAAAACTCAAACTCAACAACCTCACGGGAAATAATACATATAAATGGTGTAATCCAAAGTAAAACTAGTTAGGAATCCTTACCGCCAGGTGATCAAGAGCACATGTCCAAGTCAGATCTACATCCTACGACCTCGATAGTCATCTTGGGTCCATTCGCACAAACTATAGTACCAATGCAACTGGATGCATATGCTAAAATTCATTCATATAGTTCTACTAGAAAATAGTAGAAGAATGTCTCATATAACTCATGGTATAGGTTTTCTTCTACCCATCTACATGCATCGAACTTAGGTCTATTGCTAAATCTTTGATAAAACTCATCCTTTGTGCTCTTGAACCATGCCTCAACATTCTCCAAGGTCATACATTTGGTCATCATGCATCGCAAGGACCAATATGCATGTCATTTCTCACAACAACTTCAAAAATAGGTCCCGACAATGGAACCAAGATGTAGTCATTTTATTGCTGAAAACAACGGTCAAATCCCATATGCACAACCTATCACCCAACGGCACCTGGGAAATCACGAGGCACGCTGGGTGTTGAGCCCCTCCTTTATGTGAGTTGTGTAAGAATACATCATCTATGATAAATACTTAAGTGTAAAAGAATGGAAAAGAACCATGTGTTCATTCTAAGAGCCTAGGATGAGTTATCATATCAATGCATCCATAAAAGAGAAGTATCTAACAGAATATAGAATTGATTCATAACACAAAGGAAATGCACTAGGATTTATGCTCATGAACACATATATATTTTAGAATGGGACCTTATATTCATGTTAATATGTTCAATAACCACATTACATTTGCTTAAGGCCATAACAGACCCATATAATAATGCAGAGTAAGGTCATGCATCAAAAACTAAACTACGCCCTTCATATTACAAGGATAAACATAGACCCATCCCTCTAAATATGCCATCACTCCTATATTTCCTCTAATCCCAACCCATATAATCCTTCATAATATTTCTACAGAGCTTCGCCTCTCTTCCACCACCACTTTGCCTCGCCTTCTACCGCCCGAGCACCTCTATATATAGATTTTTTCCTTCACCACCATGCCTTCTGAGGTAATAGATTAGTTGCCAAGTTTCCAAGTGGTCCTCCCATGGAGCATGCCTCCTTTGATCTGAGCTCTCCACTCTTTACAATTATTTATTTTTCGATCCTTCCATCACATGTATGGAATATTTCATTCTTGATCCTACAACTTCCAAGTTAGCACCTTATCCACTTTGCATGCTAGACAGATCATGCTTTCCTCGTGTTTTGTCTAGAACTCTAAATATGGCTAAGTCCCAAAACCCTTATTTTCTTACATGTGTGTGTCATGTGTTCTGCTAAACCTTGCTAGAACCCTTCCATGTGCATATTTAACCCACATGCCCTTCTTCAAATAGGTCCTGCGCACCCACACACCTTCTTGTACTTAGCCAATATTCTAGGGCCCAAAAATATGATCAATTAATCTACATTCGGTGATGTCATGAGTATGGGTTTTGCAAATCTTATGATACAAAGACACATTCTTATGGATCATGTGTTGTAAAAGAGGGCATCTACTTACATCATGGTCCAAATGAAAAATCTCACAATCCAGCAGTATGGAATGCACTTATTTACAAGGGAAGATATCCTTAATATGTCCTTCAACCTCACAATCTATGCACCATATGCCACTACATGTCTCATGAGCTAAATTAGCAGAGAGGTTTTCCAATTGCTTTATCATGGCTAAAAAAAATTATTCTAAGAAAGGACTCACTCCAGTGTCTACACTTACAACTTCCTTAATGTGTAGAGTTACTTCCAAGGCCTCGCGCAGATCCACAAAAGTCTTATGAGATAGCACTCATCCGAAAGGATTCAAAATCCACCAAAACCACCGTACATGCTAAGCGGGATGTATATCATTAGATAATTTTGATAGAAAAGTTTTTAAATGTGTGTCATATTCCCTTACACTCTCAGATAAGCCATGTTTGATGTCTTTAAGCACGTTGATACTCTTCTATTCAAACTCTAGAATATGGAACTCAGCTAGAAACTGAGAGCATAGAGCATCATAATCCACTGCAGTATGATGTGGGTCATACTTTCCATAGCCCTTAAATAGTGGTGGCAAATTGACTTCCTTTCCTATCTGATGTTGTAATTCCTTTAGTGCTCCATAGTATCTCACACTTTTGCACATGCTTTGTTGCATCTTCAATTCCTCTATATTCTAGTAAGTGGAGAGACATCTCATAATATACTTTTTTAGGTTGATGTAGAGGTTGTTGTGGATGTGGGCCTTGTCCCCGGATATATAACCGAACCTCCACCTCTAGAGCCACCGATCCACTTGATCGAGATCTCTTGATCCACACCGGCCCTCTTGTAGTAGGTATCCGACTAGTGGATGTACTTCCTTGCATCCCAACTATAGTGTTAAACTAAACTCCAATAGTCTATGAAGTTGTAGTAATCCTGGATGTATTCCCAATATTTTGCATGCCCACACTCTATCCACGAAGATGCATCGGAAAATATACCTCCAATCAGACCTCAAAAGAATTATGTTGTCTGTGTCAACATGGGAGCACTATTAACTTTATCTCCTGAATTCAACACAAAACAATATCTACTTTTCTTTGCATTCTTACTCACACTTTTCTACTTCTCAATAACTATTGGATCTGAAACACCAAGCACAATGGTCGGGTGGCTATGTTCAATCAGATGTAAACCTATTTCCTTTTTCTCTCTCTCCGGTGCACTCTCATTTTGAAGCCGAGAGGATTCTCTGTTTGATTTCCTAATGTTAGGAGAACCATATAGTACAACTCCTTTTCTTCTACGAGATCTCCAAATCCTTCACGAGTCATCTCTCTCCTCAATTCTAGGGACTCCTCAATCTCCCTTAGATTCACAATTTCCTTCTCACGCACTTCTTTATATCTAATTCGTCTTTCCTTTATTTTCATTTTTTCTACAGTCTATCATCTTCACCACACCTTCTCCTACCCCCGCACGTGTTGGTGGTTTTAGATAGCCATATCTATTTTCTCCAAACTCATTACCACCATCAATATCTAAATTTTCAAAGGAATAACATACAAATAAGATCCTTTGGGCTCATACAAAAATAAAAATTCAGCAAATTCCAGACATGAATACATAGAGATAGTGTATTCCAAAGTGTAAATTCATAATACACCAACCCACCAATGATCTACATCATGATTCAAACCTTTGTATACATCAAACAAAGTCTGGTAACCTTCCGGGGTCCAAACCCTCAGCTTGTATCCCTAATTTTTCTTTGATGTGTATGTTGACAACTACTCATAAAATTCTATTGGAAAAAGGCTGAAAAATGTCTCATAGATATGATATTTCACCTACTTATGTGCATTAAAATCATGTCAAGAACCATATCTCTATTTAAATTTATCTTGTATGTCTTCTACTCAAATTTCAACTCTCTCAAGAGTCAATAGGTACACCATCTCGCATGGAACATCCGGCCGACAACTTGAAAAGAGGTCTCAGAACGGAACCAAATTGTAGTCACTTTTTTGTACTCAATTTCCTAGGTGCACTAGCACTTCATTCGGATAAATATGACCACTCACCCGAAGCACACCAAGCATATCAAGTCCCTCTTTTATGAAATATTTTCAAGATGTTAGCATGCATGTTCATATTAACCATTAACAGATCATATTCTCAAGTGTAAATCATAACATTCACCATTGCACAAACCAGAAAGCATAATAAATCATATAATAATTAAGATCAGATTCACCATACAAGTACCATGATCAAATACATCAATTACTATAATCCAACCATAACTATACATTTTGTTAAATCATCAAATAACAGAATTTGAATACATTATAGTCATTATCACAGAGCCATGTGTGTTAGTAAATCAGGGCAGCATAACTCTATTACATCACATGGTTCATGGTCTCGTACATGGTGTCTAAAAATATTTAGGTAAATATATGGGTGGGGATGTTCCCTTCACTTCCCATGCATTCCCAAAATATCTCGGCATGCTTAAGATAGCCATGCATACATACAAAAAAACTAGAATGCATGCATGTTGGCCTAATAATAGATTAAACCTATAGACAAACTCCATTTTTAATCATATTATTCACTCAAACTATGCAGATTTGATCTTCACCTCACATGTGAACTATCCCAAAATAGGCATTCCTTCATCCTTAAGTATTCATACTTTCTTCTAAATCTAGAACATTACTTGAACGCCACTCAATATCAGCATTGTCTATTTTTAGCCTATGTCTCCACAATTAGATAAGTCTTAAATATTCCCTTCTCAAGCACGATCCCTCACGCGTTGTCTTTTTTCTTGTGTGCACCCACCTCGCACGTGCCTTACCTTCTTAGGTGCGGCATACACTTAGTCAAAATGGGTCGTGCAACATCTTCTCTCTCTTTTCTCTTCACTTAAGTTCTCAAATGAGATCTTGTTTAAGTGAACTTTATATCTTCTTCTATTTTACATGCACATTCACAAATACACAAAACCTTATTTTTGAAAACAAGATACTTTAATTCTCTTCACCCACTCCCTCTTCACTTTCTTCCTTTTTTCATTCTTCTCCTTCATCCCTTTAATTTTTCTTTACCACACTTTGCTTCTTCACCTTTTATAGAACACTCAAGTTCTTGTAATTCTTCCTCTAACTATTCTTGACTTATGTGCACAAAATAAAAATCAATGTTTTCTTTCTCTCCTTTGAATTATTCTTCAAAAATGAATACTTCCTTTATCACATCTCTAATTTCTTCATTCTTTTACTTGTTTTCCTTCGTTTCCTTCATTTTAACTTACTTTCTTCTTCTCTAATCTTCCTTGTTAGTCATAATCTCTTTTCTCTCTTCATGAGTGACCTTAGAGGCCACTTTACCACTTTCCTTAACACTATTTTCATCTCTATTTTCATTTCTTTCCTTTGCATTTCTTTCACTTTTTCTCTAACTCATCTAGCTGCTCCAAGTTTCTTCTTAACTCTCTGATTTCTTTCTCTTCCCACAACTTTATTTCTCTCTCTTCTTCTCTCATTCTCTCTTATTTAATTTTCTTCTCTCTCATCTCTTTATTTTTCTCACTACTTCTCATCAACTTACACAACTCTTTTTCTATCTCAACCTCCATATTCTTTCTAACAAGTCTTTTTCACCTTGACAAGTCTCACCTAGGTTTGTTTTCTTACCTATGCTTTTGAATTATTTTCTTTCCTTCACTATATCTTCCTTTTATTACACTTTTATTTTTTTAAAGGGTCAACTTGTCACTTCACACACATTCAACTCACAAGAATGCAACCATCAGTTTCAACAACTCAATAAACTCAACCACATTTACCAAAATAACTATATACAAAGCTTCCTTAGTAAAAATCAACTCATACCTCCGATTAGAATTGTCAAAAAAATAATTTTCTTTCTATGGTACCACATTATGCAGAGAAAAATTAAATTTCATTCATATGCTCAGGAAACAAAAAGGTTCAAATAATTATCTTCACTTGTGCTCGCAAAGCAGATCAAAACAATCCCACAAAGCATAAAATTTTCTCAAACTAGAAAAAATGACATATATCAACATGGATGGAATCATATACATTATAATTTTTCCTATCATTCTTAAACCCTATCATTTCACTTTACTAAATCATCTCCCTCATTGAATAAGTCATAAACACTCACCTTCTTCCACCTTGCACAATTTCTTACTTGGATAACTCCTTTATGTGAGGTGTAATTCTTTCCCTTTTGGTTCTTTGATGCTTCCAAGACCTTCTTAATTGTTCCAATAGATCAAAAAACCTTAGCTCAATCATAAAATACATTTAAAATGGATCAACTCATCAATATTTTATTTTTGACTCAAATTTGCTCATTAGATGCTCTTAAGGCATGTGTTCTTACACCACTCATCATTTGGGACTTCTAGGGCTATGCAAAAGATTTTTAAAATTCCTTAGATATATTTTGGTTACCCCTAAGATTCTCACAAAATTTTGGAACTCATATCTTTCTAAAACTCCATATATCCCACTTTTTCACTTTTTGCTCTTGAGAAGGCAACTAGCTTAGGACAGCCTTGCGACATGTATAAATGTTCTTCCACATGGACTCAAGACATAAAATAGACATTTTGAGGACCCATTATATAGTACCTTAATCCTGAGAAGTTTCAAATTTCAAATCAAAAGGAAAAGACCACTCCCTTTGTAAATCACCCCTCTAAACTAGCTTTTAATTGTGTGTTCACCATCCTCTTCCAAATTGTCATAGAAATCTCAAGTTTTAACCCTTATTTCTTCAAATTTATTTATTAATCCCCTTACAGGTTCCCTTAGCATCATATATTAATATTTTTTAATCAAAAATAAATGATTTGGTTCTCCAAAATGCAAGCCCTAGCATGTTCACTATGAAACCCTACTAACATACCTAGTAAAGGTATTTTTATCATAGCTTTTTTTCATCTATTTAAGGCCTGAAATTTGACCTCGTATCTCGTATCAACATCCTCTAAAAAAATTATTGGTATTATACTCTCAAGAATTCAAACCCATGTGATTCACTTGCTCTTCCTTTGTTAAGTTATACATGCACACAGTCATGGTTAGCATTTATTCATTTCCACATATTCTATAATATTATTCAAGGATTCCCTTATCTATTCTACCTTGACCAAATATTTAAATCTACCTTATCCCTTATGACTCTCACTCTTTAATACAATCAAATTCTCCTTTTAGCTCTCAAATATGGGCATGCACATCCTGCAAATGAATTATGCTTGTATACATAACATGCTCTACCTTTACCACATACAAATATCTCACTAACCTCTTACCATTCACTATCCACTCTCCATCTTGTTACAAAATTATAGACCTCTCCAAATTCTATTAATATTTATCACATCTCATACATCCTTCTAAACCCTCATATTGAGTAGATACATAGTCTAAAAAATAATTCATTAGATTTGTTTAAATTTCTTCCTCTAAAGGAAAACTCCTCAAATTCACTTTGACTATGATTGTACTTTTTGATCTCCAAGACACAATGAGTTTACTAGAGTAATAAATTTTTATCTCAATTTTCCTTCACCGATATGAGAGGGCTTAAGATAGAGCTAGGGGTTTATGAATAATTTTCTTTGTTTAAATACCTTTGAAACTTGTTGAATTCACCTCTTACTTGGATTCCTTTAAACCAAACTTATTAAATCCTCCTCACAAAGACACACTATACACGGTCATGATATCCATCATCAAATGCTACCGAACTTATGATTTCCAATACTTAGAAGGTATAAAATATCATGGTGATAACTTGGCAACCTTTCCACGTGTTATTAAACTCTTTTTGGGTTTAACCCTTAAGAATACTTTGTCTCCTATTTATTTGCTTCATATTTATGTATCTCTTCTTCCTATCAAGTAGCTTCTTTTAATCTCTCATATGCGCTTCACTTGTTTTTCCACTTCCATTAACATTTATGGGCCCGTTAACACTCTATCTTCAGTACCATCCCAACTAATGGTGTTTCTACACCTTCTATATAGTTCTTCAAAAGGATCCATTTTTAGTGATCCATGGTAGGTATTATTGTACGTAAACTCATCCAATGTAATGTATTCTTCCAATTTGTAATACTTATCCATGTAGTACATCTTTATCATATCCTCCATAACTTAGTTTACCCATTCAGTTTCACCATATATTTTTAGATGGTATGTTGAACTGAAATTCAACTTTGTTCCCAAGGATAAATTGAAATTCTACCAAAATCTAGATGTCATATGTGGATCCCTATCTAAAATTATTAACTCTGGAAATCCATGCAATTTAAAGATATCATGCACAAATCATTTTGCAAGTACATGAGAATTGTATTTCATATTTCCTGGTATAAAATGAGCTACTTCTATTAACTTTTCACCAACTACAAGTATCATTTCATATTCATTTTTCAACATAGGCAGCCCTTATACGAATTATATTAAGGAATTTTGTGTAGATACAACAGATCAAAAGGGTGTAGGTGCTCATATTTTACACACTGACATTCCAAATAGTGAGAAACATAGTTTATCACGTCCTTTTTCATTCCTTTCAAAAAAATGTTGTTTTATATCAGAAATCATTTTAGTTACTCAAATATTTCTAGATTATGGTGAATCATTAAATTATTTCATAACTTTTATCCTTAAGTCATTTTCCGAAGGTACATAGACTCTACCTTCATATTTCAAGATTCCCTCATTGTTGAATTTAAATCCTTCATACCTTTTGTCATTAGGATTTGTTGTTAAAGAAGCCTTAACATGTTGATAATAAGAATAAGTAATCATTTGTTTCTTTACCTCATCCTGTAATGCCTCTAACATGGTTGATATCTATGATGACTTCTTTACTCAAAGCTGCAAATGTTGATATGTGATTCTTGTTTGAAGATGGTGTACTCTTGTGAACTAAGTAATCATGTTTGTTGTAGATAATATGTTATCTTCTAGAAATAGATACAATTATGCCATGTCTATTTTGAAATTAGAATGAAGTATTTCATTTCTTCTTATGTTGAATGTTCATTACATGTGGATAGAAGAAATTGATTCATCTTAAACTCATTCATAGTCTTTATTGCATTTGAACTTGTGCTTTAGTCTTAATGATTTCTGATGTAGGATAGCTATACCTTGGATCAATTTTAGTGATCCAAGGCATGCTTTCGATTTCATGACGTCAAGGTCATCTTGACCTAGTTGGGCAGAATATTGAATTTTTTAACCCAGGCTACCACATGATCACTAGTAACCTCTGCTACTCATGTCCTTCTTAAGTGATCCGAGAACGTCATTTTGATTCTTCTTTTGGAAATATTTAATTGACAATTTTTATAATTGTTAAGGAACCTAATTAAATCTAAGTTCCTAAGTTATTATCCTATCCTATTTACTAGGTTCTTTTATTAATGAGGATTGTTTATTAGAGGAAGGGAACCCTAAGACATGTAACTAGGATAACCTAATACTAAACTAATAAACTTTAATCTAAGAATCTAATTTGGTTTCTAATCTAATGTTTATGAACATAACCTAAGGTTTGGAATATCCTAAGGGGATGACATGGATAACATGATAAGAGGTTTTGGTGGCACCAATCTCTAAGTATTTATGAGGTTTTAATGAGGCATTAAACTCTTTATTACCGCCAATTTTGGTGAGTCGGTGAAGGTTCGATTGAGGCTGAGTTGTCACCTCTACTAAAGTATAAGTTGCATGAAGTTTTCAACTTGGTAATAACAAAACATGAGTTGGAAGAGGTGGGAAATAAGGAAGGACTCTGTCAGTCCTGTTTACATTAAGTGACCTTGGTAATTGTGAAAAATAGCCTAGGAAATAGGGGAAGTTGGAAGAAAAGATGATTTTCAATTTTCATTGTTTCATTTGGTTTTTGTGAGATTTGTAGCTCTGCATGTGGTTTTTCATTTTCAAACCTCCAGTTTGAATCGTGCATACGTATTTTCACCTTATATGGCATTGATGGTAAAGGGAATCAAGCAAGTAAGTTAGAAGAAGAAGAAGAAAGGGAAAGTTTCAAAGCTTGGTCTTTGGCATTTTCATGGAAATCTTGCTATCGAGGTTTTTCTTAAAGATTTACAACAAGGAAAAGAAGACAGATCCCTATCATGTGCATGATATGCCCTATCTTTTTAACTCTTCTACTTTTATTTAAATGTATTCATTAAAAGAACTATAATCTTTTTGAAACTTTATGGTTCTCATTTTATGTTTCTTCTCCTAGCTTCAATGGTATTTTTGACTTGGTACTTAGATGCTTTACAATGTTGTGTGTGTTGTATTATTGTGAATCTAAGTTTTTAAGATTGAACGGAAAATGTGTTAACTTATTTGCATATGAACTTTCTTGCCAATGATACGGGTCTATGGTTGTATCTCTATTGGATGGATACCTAGTCTGGATATTGTGTATGTTGTGTTGAATATGAAATTTGGGTTGTATTATTTACAGTTGTGATTAGCTTGTTGCATAAAACTTTCTGAGTTATTGTTTGAAGTTGTGTTTTTTCATTAATGGATTGTTACCTTATTTAGGTAACTCAGAAATGTGAAAAAGATTTCAGGTTTTGATGAAGTCATATGGCTTTAGCTTAAACTTTTTTTCCTTGTTATTTACAGTTGGAAACCAACCTTTTTGGTGGGATTTTATTGGAATTTTAGTGATTCCAACTCTACTGGTGTTTCTCAGTGGGCTTACTTTGTTACTTTACTCTTTATCATTCACAAATCTCTCTACAGGTTTTGTTTGGGACTTACGTCTACGATAGGATGAAGGCCCTTGTGTTCCTTGTTTTGGTTTGTTTACTTATGATATATGTGAAGACCAACAAGATTTCTTGGTCGACTCTCTTCGTATTGTATTTTCATTTTCTAGCATGGAATACCCAGGTTGTATCGATTTGGGTTATGCTTATTTTGTTTACCTCTAATTGGAACTGAAATGAATCATTTGTTTAATTGGTTAAACCATGTATGAGAGATGGTATCTTTCGTGGAGGATGAACAGAAGGTAAACTTGTTGAATGTTTTTGGTTTCTATTCTTTTCAATTGATTCATTTATTATTACCCAAATCTGGGCTATGTTGTGGCTTTAGGTAAGATCTTGTTGATCTTAATTGGGCATTCAAGTGGATTAAGCACTAGAAGTGTGTTTCTCTTGAGGGAGACTATTTTGTTACATTTTCACCCTTCTTCGTTTGGAGTAGTGATAAATCTTCTTTAGGCAAATCCATTTGGTTGATGAGAATGCAATCTTACTCCTTCCCTTTTTTTTTGCTAAGTTTATTGGAATGAAAACTCATTTGGAATAGCTTGTGAAAATAGGTAATGTTCAGTTGGCCTTTTCTGAGTTGTGATATAATATCTATTGGTTTTGTATAGGATGGAAGTTTGGCTTAACTCTGCTTTCTTCTTTATTTGTATTCACTCTTTGAGTTGGTTCCAGTTCATGAGTTTGTGGAACTTAGATTACTTAGGAAATTGGTGTTGTTATTTTCTGCGTTGTAGATCTTATTGCACTTGAATTTTTGTGTTTGGTCATGGTGTTTCCTCGACCTCGATGCAGATGGGTCTGAGTGTAAGATTGTTCCATGGGAATGATTTGGGTCTTGAGCTAGTTCTGAACTTTTAGTTCTCTTGTCCCTTTTCTAGAATTGGAATTGATTGGTCTAAACTTGTGTGTTGTTTTAAACGGTTGCTCATTCTTCTTGTAGCTTGTGAAAAAAATAAATATGCAGTTGTTAGGGACTGCAGGGTGTTAGATTAGACTATTTCTTTTGAGTTTGAATTTGGATATGAACTCAGGCCTTTAGAGAACTTATACCATGAGTTATGTTGGTCTTGTATCTCATTCTCTTGACTAGAAACTTTTTATTCTTGTTTGATCATCAGCTATAATACTGGATGATAACTTTTGAATACTAAAACAACATACTTATGATAGAAAGGTAGTTGTTTATATCTCTGTACTACTTTTGAAAATACATAATAGGTTAAGTTTAAAACTTGATTGAGAAGTTAAGATTAGGATTGGAGGTATGAATTTCTTCTTTCTTAAATAGTTTTTTGATGACTAACAGGTTGTAATGAGTTCATATTGTGTTTGTGATAGAATTAATTATGTTGAATTAATTAGTTCTTGATTAAACATTACTTGTTGATTCAATGATCCTTCTCTCTCATTCTTGGTTTGTATTTTTTGGGAACTTTTTTCTATTAATATCATTTATGGTTTTGGGAATAGTTTCATTAACAATAGGGTTCCTTTTATGAAACAGTTAGATAAAAGCACATTTTTTTAATGTTATAGTGTTTATCATGCTCAGTTCATATGAAATGACTCATGCTAACAATTTTATAGATGGATTTCGTAAAATATGAAAGGAGAAAGACATATAGAAAGTTACATATGTTTTTACTAAGAAATTATCTCTTTGTTACAATAACTATGTAGCAACATTTACTTGAAATGTACTTTTGTTGGAAAAATAAGATGTATTAAATTAGTTTATATTGATGTAATGAAATTTTGTAATACTTTGAAATATTCCTAAATTCAAGTAAGTGGAAAACTCTCTTTTGATAAATAAATTGCTTTGGTGATTGTTGAATTTATGATTTACTTATGTGACTTTCATTGAATTAAGTTGTTATATATATTACTAAGTAATACCATTCATGATGGGGGAAATTTGGATATGCATGTGATATGGGATATAGATCTTATAATATATAAGACTCTTGGATTAAGGATCTACAATAATAGTTTATTTATTTCCAAGTGAAAGAGCACAACTAAGTTGATACTCTTGGGTAGATCCTTAAATAGTAAAAAAGAACATGATAAATTATATAAATGTGTATGAATTCCTTGTTATGCTAAAGCATATTTGATCTATTTTCATAATTAGGACATTAGTCCTTGACAAGGAAAAAGGATATTTTCCTTATAATTTAACAAGAAGATTTAATTGAGAACTTGTTAGGTGTTGTGATTAAAAATATGAGGATGGTTGGTTATGTTTTCCTTAAGAATATTTTTGTAATGGAAATATGAATGTTTAAAAAGGATAATAAAAGGATTTATATTTTCAAGTATTATGAAGTCTAAAATAATAGTTTCAATAAGCTTGATACAAGATAAAACTGAAGTAAAAAGATATATTGATCACACTTTCATAACATTAAGTTCAAACATGACGACATATGAAATAAACAGATAAGATTAAGATAAACCTAAGCATGATTTTAGGGTGTTTAGGAAGGCATATTTTATCTACATACCTTCCTTCCATTTAAAATGCATCTCATAACCTTCTTAGGTTAAATGATGCTTAGTTGACTCTTAAAAGAGTTGTTATCATTAATCTATAAGATAATAATTGATTGGGTTAATAAACTAATTTAATCTTAAGTATGTTAGTCCAGTTGAGGAAACTTAGTTGGATGTTGAAACATAGCAACTGTGGCATAGTACCTTCTTAATGATAGGGGTCATTATAAGGATACTATGATGCATCCTGTTATGCCTCAACACCCCACTTATTTTGATTAACTTGATTGACATAAGTGGAAGACTAGATCACAGTCCCACTCTAAACAGAGATAGAAACATGATCTAGTATTGAGATCAACTCATGTTTACTTAGGGTGACTAGACACACCCAATTGACGTAAGTCGATTGAATATGTATATGTATCCTTAGTTACCATGAGTAGTCTTCCACACTAGTACATGTTGTTACCCTTGTCTAGTATGAAACATTGAATCAGATTGGGTTGACAAAAGTCAAGAAAGACCATTCTAGATAATAGAACAAGTGTGGTGAAGGACATATTTCTTTTAACAAGTATGTCATCTAGGAATGTAAACATGGTAAATGTGTTTAAAAACTTTGGCCAAAGTATCACAATCTGGTGGTTGTGTTGTTCTATGTCACCTAGTCTAAGATGTAGGATTTTAGATGAATATTGGTAATAGATATTCAGATAGTATTCTTAGATAGAACACTTGGGTACCCATAAAAGGGTAAAGGAACTAAGTATACATAGTATACACATTATTAAGTTAACATGAGAGATTGATTTAATACCGAGTCATGAAATGAGAGATCGGTGTCTCACCAAGTCATTTACAGTTGCATATGGTTTTCTGTTATGAGATGGATTGGAAATGGAATGTGTGTTCTAAATTATATTAATTTAGAATAGAGAACATTATTAAAAAAAATCCTTGTTTCTAAATTCTTAAAAAGTGGATGTTACATCTTAGTATCGTATCAAGGAAGGTTATAGCTCTTTGACCTATTGAGTACTTATCGATAAAAACTTAATTTTCTTGTTAATATAAAATGGTTAGAATAAGGGGAGGTGTTACAAATAACCCACCTCCAGGTGGAGAGGTAACTACCGCACAAAAACTTGACGAGATTCTTGCTGCCCTATTAGACACAAGAGATCATCTAGTTGTACTTGAATAGTAAGTTATGGGTAATGAGGAGGAGGATGATGTTGGTGATAACAATCAGCGACCTCTAGGGGACAACACCAATGTTATAAATTTGGTTGTTGATAATAATAATGTTGTGAATACAAATTCAAATGTACCTAATCAGCTTGAAAATAAAAAAGGAAAGGTTAGTAGTTGAACTCACAAATGACATAAAGAGGATAAGTCTACCAAAGTTCAATGGCACTACATTGGGGGATGGAGATGAGAATTGGCTTAGTGAAATGGAGAATTACTTTGCAATAAAGAACTTATCAAAGGAAACAAAAGTAGTATGGGGAGCTTATCAGCTTTCCCATGAGGCATCCTCTTGGTGGGACAGTCGTAAAGCTGAATTGAACATTGATGAATCAAGCATCACTTGGGATCAGTTTAAGAGATACTTTAGGCAATGTTGGCTACCACACTCTATTATGATCAGAAAATGACAAAATTTTAGAATTTAATTCAATGAAAATTAACAGTAACATAGTACCGAGAGAGGTTTACTAAACTTCTTAAGTACATGCCTCAGTATCAAACTGACGAGAAGTTTAGGATACATAAGTTCATTATGGGATTGAATCCTATTATAGGGGGTGAAGTAGATGTTCACAACCCAACCACCATGGAAGGGGTTGTAGAAAAATCCATTCGGTAGGAACAGAAATTAAAAGCAATTTCTTCCCATAAGGAAGAGAATCGTAAGAAAATTCCTAATTCTTCTTCATCTCTTGCACCTAAAAAGGGGGCATGGAAAAATTTTGGTGCCAAAAATAAGTTTGTAACTTCTAATAATAATAAAAAACAGCAGCAAATAAACCCGATGCAAACATTTGAAACAATTTTTTGAAGAATAATAATGGATATAAGTCCTATGGAGGATAGAACAATAATTTTAGGGCTGGAAATAAATTTGAACCAAAAAGAGGACCTATAGGGGGTTGTTTCAACTATGGTAAGGATCACTATGCAAATTAATGCCCTCTAAAGAAATATGACAAGCAATCAGACATAAGATACATGTTGTAGTAGTTGATAAACAAGTTGAAAAGTAAGTTACGCCCATAGAAGTGCCTGTAAATTATTTGGTATGCATATTACTATACTTTTTTATACTGGAGCTACTGAATGCTTTATTTCTAGTAAATTAGCTACAAAACTAAAAAGAAAATTTGGAATAATGGAAAAATCTTAGACTGTACATTATGGAAATAATGTTGTCCATACTTGTTAGTAAATGTCTTTTTGGAGTAGTCCTAGAATTACCTAATTTTTCTACTGAAGTAGATCTTTATGTTGCTCTTTTGGGGTCATATGATGTCATAATAGGTGTTAATTGGCTTGTTGATCATAAAGAAAAAGTTTATTTCTTTGAAAAAAACATTAGTTGTCTTGATGATTTGCTAAAAAAAAGCAGACATCCAAGGGGTAAAATGAGAAATTTTAGTTAGAAAATTGTTAGCGATGCAACTTAAAAAGGCCAAAAATAAAGGTTACACTTTGTATGCAGTAATTTTTTTGAAACAATAGAAAAGGATAGTGATTTCTTGGAAAAGTTTCTACTGTTAAGATATTTCAGTGATGTGTTTTTGGAAGAACTACCCGATCTTCCACCTAAACGAGAATTTGACTTCACAATTGAAATCAAACCAGAACTGAGCCTATTTCTAAGGCACCTTATCAAATGACTACCATTGAACTGGTAGAGCTTAAGGCATAGTTACAAGAGTTTTTGTCTAAGGGTTTGATAAGACCGAGTGTCTCACCTTGGGGAACACTGGTAATCTTTGTGAAAAAGAAATATGGAACACTTAGACTTTGTATTGATTATAGGATGTTAAACAAAGCAATAATCAAAAATAGATATCCACTTCCTAGAATTGATTATTTATTTGATCAGATGCGTGGTACATCAGTATATTCTAAGATAGATCTTCATTCTAGGTATCACCAGTTAAGAATCAAAGATGAAGATATTCATAAGACAACCTTTAGGACAAGGTATGGACATTACGAATTCATGGTTTTACCTTTCAATTTGAAAAATGCACCTGTATCTTTTATGAATTTAATGAATAATATCTTTCAAGAGTACCTAGAAAAGTTTGTACTTGTATTCTTAGATGATATTCTTATCTATTCTAAAAGCATTGATGAGCATCATGAGCATTTGAAAATAGTACTTGAAATCTTAAGAAAGAGAATATTGTATGGTAAGTTGTCCAAATGTTCTTTTTATGAAACAGAAGTGCACTATTTAGGACATGTCATAAGTAAAGATGGAATAACAGTTGATCCATCAAATATTTTTGCCATAATTGAGTGGCCTGCACCTAAAAATGTACATGAAGTCAGAAGCTTCATGGGGCTTGTTGGTTACTATAGAAATTTTGTTAAGGAATTTTCAAAATTCTTTTACGCCCGATAACTTCATTACAAAAGAAAGACAAGAAGTTTGTGTGGAGTGATAAATGTGAATTAGCATTTAAAACTCTTAAAGATTAGTTAACATCTACACCTATTTTGGATGTACCATATCCAAATGGAAACTTTACGAGAGTTACAGATGCTTCTAGTGAAGGACTTAGAGGTATTTTGTTACAAAATGATCATGTTATAGCATATGAGAGAAGAAAACTTAAGTTACATGATTTGAATTATGCTCCCCATGACCTAGATTTTTTTGCCATAGTTCATGCACTTTAAGTGTGGAGGCATTATCTTTTAAGAAGAAATTTTGAATTAAAGACTAATCATCTTAGTCTGAAGTATATTTTCACTCAGCCAAATCTAAATGCAAGACAAAGAAAGATGGTTAGATTTTTTGTCACAATATGATTTTGACATAAGTTACATTAAAGGAAAATAAAACAAAGTGGCAAATGCACTAAGTCATAGGAAACATATTTCTGCACTTATAAATTTAAGAACTTGGTTTAAGGATGAGGTAAAAAGTATCATGGAATCTTATTTATACTTTCAAAGCAGTAAAACAACACTTTGCAGATCCGAATGATGCAAGATACAAAGGTTTTAACTTTGATAATAAAGGAATTTTAAGATATGAAAAGTGGGTATATGTACCTTCAAGAAATGAGTTAAGGAAAAATTTAATGATGGAATTTCATAATTCACCTTACTCAAGACATCTCGGTATTACAAAAATGTTTGTTGATGTAAAACAACAATATTTTTGGAAAGGGATGAAGAAAGACATAACTGATTTTGTTTCACACTGCTTGGAATGTTAGCGTGTTAAGGCTGAGCATATGCACCCAATTGGTTTATTATATCCTCATAGCATACCATAATATAAGTGATCAGTAATTAGCATGGATTTTGTTCAGGGGCTACCTATTTCAAGAAAAAAAAATGATTTTATTTTATTTTTTGTTTATAAACCGACAAAAATAGCACATTTTATTGTTGGTAATCTTAAAGATGATTCACTTGTTCTAGCAAAAATATTTATGCATAAAAATTTTAGATTACATGGAGTACCTGAATTGATTATATCCGATAAGGACCCCGGAATGACATCTCGTTTTTGGCATACGCTAAATGCATCCTTAGGAACAAAACTAAATTTTGGTTCCGCATACCATCCGAGAAACATATAGTCAAAATGAGAGAGTAAATCGGGTTTTAGAATATATGTTACAAATGGATCTGCGTGGATCAGCATTACAAATGAGAGGAATACCTTCCTTCAATTGAATTTTCTTACAATAATACATAGCATGCCTCTTTGAAAATGGCACCTTTCAAAGCATTGTACAAAAAGAAATGCAGAACTCTAGTTAATTGGGATAACATTGAAGATAGAGAGGTAATTGTACTGAAATTATTACTAAAATGAAACAGAAAGTTAAAATGATTCGTGAACAATTAAAAGAAGTTGTGGATAGGTAGAAAAGTTATGTATATCTGAAAAGGATTGATAATAAATTTGAACTTGGTGAAAAGGTATTTTTACATGTTAAGCCTAAAAAGAGCTCTATAACCTTTGGCAAGGTAGCCAAACTATCACCTCGTTTTGTGGGACCTTTTGAGATTGTTGAAGTGATTAGCCTTGTAGCTTATCACTTAGCATTACCTCCCACTTTGTCATAAATGCATGATGTTTTCCATATTTATTTTCTTAAGAAATATGTTTCAAATTTATCACATGTGTTAAATTGGGATTCCTTATAGGTCTAAGACCCAGGAATAATCATGGTTGAACCCATAAGAGTGTTGGAAACTCGCTAGTTGCACTTACAAAATCATGAAATTAGTCAATGCAAGGTTTAGTGGGACCAGTTTAATGAAGAAAGTACAACATGGGAAAACCTTGAGGACATGAAAATTATTTTTCCTCATTTATTTGAACAGAATTAGTTCTAATGTTGGGAAATAATTAAAGAATTTTTTAAGTTATCTTTAATTTCTATCAGTTTTGGGTGTACTATATTTTTATTAGTATTGAAACAATTATTTTAATGTTGTAATAAATTATGAAAACTTGAATTCCTCAAATCTGGTTTTTGTTTGAGAACTTGTGGATAAAATAACTATAATTATGATTATTTTTCTTGTTTAAAAATATGGACTAAGTTAATCATCAAGACAATGATGATTTTTAGGAGGGAGGTATGTAATTCCTCTAACATGGTTGATATCTATGATGACTTCTTTACTCGAAGTTGCAAATGTTGATATGTGATTCTTGTTTGAAGATGGTGTACTCTTGTGAACTAAGTAATCATGTTTGTTGTAGATAATATGTTATCTTCGGAAATAGATACAATTTTTCCATGTCTATTCTAAAATTAGAATGAAGTATTTCATTTCTTCTTATGTTGAATGTTCACTACATGTGGATAGAATAAATTGATTCATCTTAAACTCGTTTCATAGTCTTTATTACATTTGAACTTGTTCTTCAATCTTAATGATTTCGATGTAGGATAGTTATACCTTGGATTAATTTTAGTGATCCAAGGCAAGCTTTTGATTTCATGACATCAAGGTCATCTTGACCTAGCTGGGAAGAATATTAGATTTTGAACCCATGTTGCCATGGGATCACTGGTAACCTTTCTTTGCTCACGTCCTTCTTAAGTGATCCAAGAACGTCATTTTGATTCTTCTTTTAGTAAGATTTAATTAAAAAAATTATAATTGTTAAGGAACCTAATTAAATCTAAGTTCCTAAGTTATTATCCTATCCTAAGTTACTAGGTTCTTTTATTAATTAGGATTTTTTATTAGAGGAAGGTAACCCTAAGACATGTAACTAGTATAACCTAAGACTAAACTAATAAAATTTAATCTAAGAACCTAAGTTATTTTCTAATCTAATGTTTATGAACCTAACCTAAGGTTTGGACTAGCCTAAGGGGACGACATGGATGACATGCTAAGAGGTGTCGGTGGCACCAATCTCTAAGTATTTATGAGGTTTTAATGAGGCATTAAACTCTTTGTTACCACCAGTCTTGGTGAGTGCATGAAGGTTTAGTTGAGGTTGAGTTGTCACCTCTACTAAAGTATAAGTTGCATGGAGTTTTAAACATGGTAATAGCCAAACATGAGTTGGCGGAGGTGGGAAATAAGGAAGGACTATATCAGTCCTGTTTGCATTAATTGATCTTGGCAATTACAAAAATAGCCTAGGAAATAGGGGAAGTTTGAAGAAAAGATGGTTTTCGATTTTCATTATTTCATTTGGTTTTTGTGAGCTTTGTAGCTCTGCATGTGGTTTTTCATTTGCAAACCTCCAATTCAAATCTATGCATGTGTTTATTCACCTTGCATATGAGTGATGGTAATGGATTCAAGCAAGGAAGTTATAAGAAGAAGAAAGGGAAAGTTTCAAAGCTTGGTCTTTGGCGTTTTCATGGAAATCTTGCTATTAAGGTTTTTCTTGAATATTTACAATAAGGAAAAGAAGACATGATCTCTATCAGGCATGATAGGCCCTATCTCTTTAAGTCTTTTGCTTTTATTTAAATGTCTTCATTAAAAGAACTCTGCTCTTTTGAAACGTTCTCGGTTTTTTTCTTCTCCTAGCTTCAATGGCATTTTTGACTTGGTTTCTTGGATGCTTTATAATGTTGTGTGTGTTGTATTATTGTGAATCTAATTTGTTTAGATTGAATGGAAAATGTGTTAACTTATTTGCATATGAACTTTCTTGGCAATGATACGGGTTTTTGGTTGTATCTCTATTAGATGGATACCTAGTCTAGATATTGTGTTTGTTGTGTTGAATATGAAATATGGGTTATATTAATTATAGTTGTGATTAGATTGTTGCATCCAAATTTCTTAGTTATTGTTCAAAGTTGTGTTGTTTCATTGATGGATTGTTACCATATTTAGGTAACTTGGAAATGTGAAAAGGATGTCGGGTTTTGGAAAAGTCATATGGCTTTAGATTAAACTGTTTTACCTTGTTATTTACAGTTGGAAACTAACCTTTTGGTGGTATTTTGTTAGAATTTTAGTGATTCTAACTCTATTGGTGTTTCTCAGTGGGCTTACTTTGTGACTTTACTCTTTATCGTTCACGAAGCTCTCTACGAGTTTTGTTTAGGACTTACTTCTACGATAGGATGAAGGCCATTGTGTTTCTTTTTTGGTATGTTTACTTGTGATATATGTGAAGACCAATGGTACTTGTTCAACTCTTTTCGTGAATGTATTTTTATTTTCTAGCATGGAATTCCCGGTTTGTATCGAATTGGGTTATACTCATTTGTTTACCTCTAATGGAACCTGAAATGAATCATTTGTTTTAATTGGTTAAACCATGTATGAGAGATGGTATCTTTCGTGGAGGATGAAAAGGAAGGAAAACATGTTGAATGTTTTTGTTTCATTCTTTTCGAGTGATTCATTTATTATTACCAAAATCTGGGCTATGTTGTGGCTTTAGTGTTAGGATAAAATATTATTATCCTAATTAATTATGCATAGTATAATTATTTAATTAATTTTATTAATTAAATAATAATGGTTATAATATAAACCATATTTTGTTATGTATTGTTAAATGGTTCATAAACCATATTTGTCTTTCATAAATGTTGTTATATTGTTTTAAACAAGTATATTTGTTTTTATTCAATTGTTGCTTCCCGGATGTAATATTGGAAGCTAATGTACTGATTGTTGTATTGTTACAACTTATATTTTGTTTGTATTCAGTTGTACAATACCTATAAGTATTGCAGCTCTTTCCTGTGTAAATGGTTGATTGAGTTTAATAAAATATTATCAGGCTTCCGCCCTGTTGCTCAATCTACATTTGGTACCAGAGTGAATTGAAGCTCTTGGCAAGGTTGGAGAAGGTTGCAGAAGAAGGAGAATTCGTGGAGAAGAAATTTGCAACAAAAGGAGAGCCAGTGCTGCCTCCTGCAGCTTCCCAGAACCCCCTACAAACCCACAACCTCCTGTTCAGTTCTAGGCATTTGGAACGCAAAATTTTTTTTTTTTTGGTGCACCTGCACTGTGCAAAACTTCTTTGCAGTATTGAAAATATATATATATATATATATATATATATATTTCTCCCCATTTGGGGTTTTATCTCTAATATTAGAGATGTTTTTAGTCTCTATTTTTTTATCAAACCTCTACATTTAGAGGTATATCTGGTTTTGGAGGATTATTTGCTATATTTGGAGGCCGAGCTACATTGTTTTTAGGTCAAGCTCTTTGCAAGTCAAGCCCACTCAACCTTAGCTCCACCACGACCCGCACACAAAGAAAGCAGCATAGCATATCAAAAGCAGTGGAAAACAAAACTAGGGGCTGTATTAAATCTCTCCATGCCGTATATGCTGCAAACAAAAAAAAAGGTGGATTCCTTTTCTACGCATCCTCTACACAACACCAATACAAAGGCATTTGGATCGGGTGACCTGCACCCTCGCACCACGCACCTGCACAAACAAAATGGTGGCCAAACAAAGAAAATAAAAAAATATAGTGCAAATATTTTCCTTTTCTGTCATCCACACCTTTTTCTGTCTTCCACGGGCACTGTGGTCTCTCAGCGATCAGTCCCTGCAAACAAAGAAAACACAAACCATTCAAAAAAAGTGGCCAAAGGAAAAAACGCAGTGACCAAGGAAAGATCAAAGCAGATAAAATGGCAGCCAAAGGAAGACAAAACAAAGAAATAGAAGGAGAAAAATTTTAGGATCCATTTTTGGTGCAAAGAAAACCCTAAACCGCCTCAAACCAGCATTTGCCATGTGGAGCCTCTACAAGTCATTTTTTTTTAAGAGGTGAGTCAAATCTACCTTTATTTAAATACAATCTTGTCCATTTTACATTACAAATGCTTAAGCGGCCAAGTTGGATAGAGGGAAAGTCTTAGAAGTGGGAGGTGCATGGTTCAAATCCCACCCCCAACTTCTTTTTTTCAATTTTGGCGGAACCGCCAAATTAGTCAGAAATTTTGAATTTAGTTATAACTAACTAAATTTAGCGGAGAAATCCCTAATTTAGGGTTATTTTTTTTTTTTTTTTCTCTCCCATTCGGCCTGGTTCTTCATTTCAGACATTTTTTGCAAAAGGAGACCCATCTAAAAATTGCTTTTTCAGCTAGTTTTCTACAATTATTTGCATTTTGGGTCGTATTGGGCTCCAGAGGCCACCAGGGCCCGCAAAACAAAACAAAATTTCCTGCCATTCAAATTTTCCAATTTTTGAATGTAAATTGTATATTACTGTATATTGTACTAATTTGTAGGTTGCCATAGTCAACTGTAAACTTTGTAACTTCTCAAAACTGACAGAATTGTAATCAAAAGCAATAAAAAATTGGTTCTGTAACACTCACGAGATCCTAGATCTCATTCGCAGCGTTCGGTATATACGGTGCCTCTGGGAAGCGCTTACGGGTAAAGTCGTCGCAACTACTACTACACTTAACGCCTAATATAGCTGCAACAACGACATCTGGGCATCGTCCTATAAATCGACGAGGAGTAATAAGGTCACAGTGCACACAATATGAACCATCCCATCCGTCTATGAATGATTGCATGACATTAATCTGAACCGAGAAATTATCCAAGTATATAGTGAAGTTATGTGTGCGTATGAGGATATTTCTTTGAGCTGGTGTCAATAATCACACAAACCCCATCAGTATTGTCTTGGTACTACGTATTGAATTCTTTCACGTACATTAATGCCTCTTTCACATACTTAGGTATATAGAAAGGGAGAGCTTCTTCCACGTACCAACGGGTATATCATAAGAGTGCGTATATAGAGAGGTTCGGTATATCGGACTGACGATATATAGATTGGGAGACCTAATACCTAGAGTGATAAGAGCCAAACCCTTTCAGTGATCTCTATAAAATGGGCACCAATGCCCAAAAATTTTTTCTTCCGGATTCACAATTGCTCAGAGGAAGCAACTATGCTGCATGGAAGACAAAAATAAAGACACAACTTGAGTTTGAAGAGATCTAGTCTATTGTGAATTGTACTCTGACCAGGTCAACCACTGATACAACACAACAATGGTAATTTGATATAGCAAATTAGAAGGCCAAACTCATCATCTTGTTTGGAGTGTCTGATGATGTGCAACCCCACATTCGAGATGCCAAAATAGAAAAATAAGCATGGGATAAATTGAGCATAGTATATGAGGCCAAGAACAAGAATGTCATACTAAATTTGTAGAGTCAGTTACATACACTGAAGTTCAAGCAAGAATGAGAAAATTGAAGCTTTCTTAAGAAGAGTTACAGAATTGAGGGCTTCACTTTTAGCCCTAGGAGAACCAGTCACAGATGATGCTCTCATTCCCATTGTTCTGAGAGCACTCCCCTCTTCTTACCGCATTTTTGTCACAACACTAAATGTGACAGATACGACAATTGGTTTTGACAAACTAGTAAACCTATTGCAACAAGAGGAAGCAATGCACAATAAGGATGATGAAGAGGAGCAGGAACTGTCTTCACATCAAAAATGGAAAGGAAAAGGTAAAGGAAAACCTAATTCCTATAAGAAGTCCCAACATCAGAATCAGTTTCACGGGGACAATCAATAGAAGAAGCAATGTCCTATCTGTAAAAGAGGACATGACTTAAAAGATTGTTGGTATAACACTTACAAGAAAGGTTCATCCAGCAACTCTAGACCACAACAACAACAATCTTACAAGGGACATTCTAACAACAATCACGGGTAGAAAAAGGGGAAAAGAAGACCCTACCAGCAAGGTAATATTGTTGAGCAACAAGACCAGTCAGACAATGAAGACTTCTTGTTCACTGCTCACTCAAGTGAACCATCCATGTCATCTAGTGATGTTTGGTATGTTGATTTGGGAGCCACTCGACACATGACCGGCCACAAAGACTAGTTTATTTCAATGAGGGACATGCCATCGAAAAATCATGTTTCATTGGGAGATGATTCTTCATATACAGTTTAGGGGATTGGAAACATTTCTCTACCCCTTGGTTCACGTAAATGCAGACTATCAGATGTCCTATATGTCCCTGGGTTGACAAAGAATCTCCTTTCAGTTAGTCAACTCCTTGATCACAACCTAAAAATTGACTTTGATAGTCAATCGGTAAGAAAACATGTTTGATTCGAGATAAATCAAGAGGCTCAAAAATAATTGCAAAAGCCTCCAATGTGGGATGCATGTTTCAACTTGATTTCATTCACAGAGACGATCAAGCACTTGTGGCTAAAAACTCCACCTCAGCATAGTTGTGGCATTGGAGATTTGGTCATGTAAGTTTCAAATATCTCGAAACACTTCACCGGTGTAATATGGTACATGGGCTACCATCTCTTCAGAAGGATACAGACAAGTGTCCTCACTACCTAGCAGGAAAACAACACAGAGTTTCATTCCAGAGGAGTACATTTCGAGCTCATGGTAAACTTGACCTGGTTCATACCGATCTTTGCGGTCCACTGCAGCCAAGTCATACTAGGTTCTAGTACTTCATGCTTTGTGTTGATGACTATTCATGGAAAATGTGGATTTTTTATCTTCACAAGAAAAGTGAAGCATTTGAAACCTTCAAAAAGTTCAAAGTAGCAGTTGAGAAAGAAATTAGTCATCACATCAGAACTCTCTGCTCAGATTGATGGGGAATTCACCAGTGATGAGTTCAGAGACTACCCAAAAACTCACGGGATTTATCGACAAATTCCTCCTCCACACACACCACAACAAAATGGTGTTGATGAGAGAATAAATGTACCATCATGGAAATGGTGTGATGCATGATTGATGATTCGGACTTGAAAAAACATTTTGGGTAGAAGTAACAAAGACAACAGTGTATTTTTTGAACAGAGCACCCATAACTACTCTTGATGGAATAACACCACAAGAATCATGGTCAAAAAGGAAACCATCCATTGCACACCTCAGAGTATTCGGGTGTAAATAAAACATGCACATACCCAAACAGAATGAAATAAATTGGACATGAAGTCACAAAAACTCATCTTCATTGGGTACAGTGAAGAGACTCTTGGGTATAGATTGATGGATCCTAAGACCAGAAAAGTCTACACCAGCAGAGATGTTGAGTTTTTCAAGAAGAAGGAAGCAGAGACTCCTCCTCCGAACTCACAAGATGTAGATTTTTCACCTGTTGTAAAAATTGAAGCTGATGTTCCCTCAGAAGATGAAAGTGATGATGGGGATGATGGTGTTGATCAGATAGAACCACGACCCATGGGAATAGTTTAGCGTATGCCTAAATGGTGTACAAGTACATTACGAGATGCAAGATTGGATGCTCCACCTGGATACATCCACCCCTAGACCACGGACTCGCAGTAAAGCAAGAGAAGAAGTTAACTTTGCTTTGATGAGTAGAGTTATTGAATCAGATGAGCCCTCTACAGTCTAGGAAGCCCTACAGTCAAAATCTTGGAAAGATGCCATGGATTCTAAATATAAATCAGTGATGAAGAATAACACTTGGCAGCTTGTCGATCTTCCACCAAGGAAGAAACCCATTGGATGTAGATGGATATTCAAAACTAAGTACAAAGCAGATGGGATAGTGGACAAGTACAAAGCAAGACTTGTAGTAAAGGGGTACGCATAAAAATAAGGCATTGACTATGAGGAGACATTTTCTCCCACAGCTAAGATCAAAATGATCAGGATGATATTTTCTCTAGCTTGCTCAGTTTGGATGGAAAGTTCACCAAATGGACATAAAAAGTGCCTTCCTAAATGGAGATTTACAAGAAGAAGTCTACATGACTCAACCTAAGGGATATGTAGTACCTAGTCAAGAAGTAAAGGTATGCAAACTCAAGAAATCTCTATATGGCCTCAAATAGGCACCCGGGCATGGTACATCAAGATTGATGAGCATCTCGTACAACATGGATTTGTTATAAATCCATACGATCCCAATCTCTACCTCAAAAAGCAAGGGGGAGATGGTGATTGTTGTTGTCTATGTCAACAATCTAGTCATCACTAGAAGTTTAGTGAGGATGATTGATGCAACAAAGAAAGATCTTAATCGATCGTTCGACATGACCGATCTTGAGTTGATGCACTATTGTCTTGGATTAGAAGTGTGGCAGAAAGAGAATCATATTTTTGTTTCTCAAATGAAATATACCAAGACTACGCTCGAGAAGTTTAGGATGATGGATTGCACACCGATTGCTACACCCATGGAGAATAGACTGCAGTTATCTCATTCATATCCATCTCTGAGGTAAGTGCCACTCTCTATCGATAGTTGATTGGGAGTCTCATTTACTTGACCTACACTAGACCAAATATCAGCTTTGCAGTAAGTTATCTATCCAGGTTCATGCAAGAACCCAAAGTTTTTCATTGGAAAGCAGAAAAGCACATTTTGAGATATCTCAAAGGATCAAAGGATCTTGGTCTAGAATACAAGAAGAACGAAAACTTCTTCTTGACTAGATATTCAGATTCAGATCATGTAGGTAACATTGATGATAGAAAATCCACTTCTGGATTTGTATTCTTTATGGGATCTGGACCAATATCATGGGGAAGTAAGAAACAACACTTTGTTTCTCACTCTTCCATAGAAGCCAAGTATCATTCTGCATGAGAAGTTGTCTGTGAAGTGATTTGGCTATGTCGCATACTGGAAGGACTTGGAATACCACATGACAAATCGACCACCATGTATGTTGATAATGAAGGTGTTCTCAAACTTGTTCACAATCCTAGTGTTTCATGAGAGCACAAAGCACATTGAGGTTCAAGTTCATTTCATACACGAACATGTGTTGAAACACAACATCCAACTTCAATTCTTTCCAACTACTAAATAACGAGCGAGATATTTTCACAAAGTCACTTACACGTGACAAGTTTTAGTTGTTTAGAGTTCCTCTCCTCATCTCTTCAAACAATGCACAATTAAGGGGGAATGTTAGATAAAATATTATTATCCTAATTAATTATGCATAGTATAATTATTTAATTAATTTTCTTAATTAAATAATAATGGTTATAATATAAACCATATTTTGTTATGTATTGTTAAATGGTTCATAAACCATATTTTTCTTTCATAAATGTTGTTATATTGTTTTAAACAGTATATTTGTTTTTATTCAATTGTTGCTTCCTGGATGTAATATTGGAAGCTAATGTACTTATTGTTGTATTGTTACAACTTATATTTTGTTTGTATTCAGTTGTACAATACCTATAAGTATTGCAGCTCTTTCCTGTGTAAATTGTTGATTGAGTTTAATAAAATATTATCAGGCTTCCGCCCTGTTGCTCAATCTACATTTAGGTAAGATCTTGTTGATCTTAATTGGGAATTCCAAGTGGATTAAGCACTAGAAGTGTGTTTCTCTTCAGGGAGACTATTTTGTTACATTTTCTCCCTTCTTCATTTGGAGTAGTGATAACTCTTCTTCAGGCAAATCCATTTGGTTGATGAGAATGCAATCTTACTCATTCCCTTTTTGTTGTTGATTTTATTAGAATGAAAACCCATCTGGGTTAGCTTGTGAAAATAGGTAATGTTTAGTTGGCCTTTTCTAAGTTGTGATATAATGTCTATTGGTTTTGTATAGGATGGAAGTTTGGCTTAACTCTACTTTCTTCTTTATTTGTATTCACTCGAGTTGGATCTAGTTCATGAGTTTGTGGAACTTGGATTACTTGGGAAATTGGTGTTGTTATTTTTCTATGTTGCAAATCTTATTGCACTTGAATTTTTGTGTTTGGTCATGGTGTTTCCTTGACCTCGATGCGAGATGATTCTAGGTGTAATATTGTTCCATGGGGATTATTTGGGTCTTGAGCTGAATCGAACTTTTAGTTCTCTTGTCCCTTTTCGGAATTGGAATTTATTGGTTTAAACTTGTGTGTTGTTTTAAACAGTTGCTCATTCTTCTTGTACCTTGTGAAAACAATAAATATGCAGTTGTTAGGGACTACAAGGTGTTATAATAGACTATTTCTTTTTATTTTTAATTCAAATATGAACTTGGGCCTTTAGAGAACTTGTACTATGAGTTATGTTTGTCTTGTATCTCATTCTCTTGACTAGAAACTTTCTAATTCTTGTTTTATCATCGGCTATAATACCGGATGATAAATTTTGAAATATAAAACAACAAACTTATGATAGAAGTTAGTTTTTATATCTTTGTACTACTTATTGAAAAGACATAAAAGGTTAATTTTGAAACTTGATTGAGAAATTAAGATTAGGATTGGAGGTATGAATTTATTCTTTCTTAAAAAAAAAAATTTTGATGACTAGCAGGTTGTAATGAGTTCATATTGTGTTTGAGATAGAATTAATTATGTTTAATTAATTAGTTCTTGATTAAACATTACTTGTTGATTAAATGTTCCTTCTCTCTCCTTCTTGGTTTGTAATATTTTGGGAAAGTCTTTCTATTAATATCATTTGTGATTTTGGAACCGTTTCATTAATGTAGGGTTCCTTTTATGAAACAGTTAGATAAAATCACATTGTTTTAATGTTATAGTGCTTATCATGCTCAGTTCATATGAACTGACTCATGCTAACAATTTTGTAGATGGATTTCGTAAAAGATGAAAGGAGAAAGACATAGAAATTTACATATGTTTTTACTAAGAAATTTTCTCTTTGTTACGATGACTATGTAGTGACATTTACTTGAAATGTACTTTTATTGGAAAAAGAATATGTATTCAATTAGTTTATATTGATGTAATGACATTTTCTAATACTTTGAAATATTCCTAAATTCAGTGGAAAAATCTCTTTTGATAAATAAATTGCTTTGGTGATTGTTGAATTTATGATTTACTTATGTGACTTTCCTTGACTTAAGTTGTTATATATATTACTAAGTAATACCATTCATAATGGGGGGAAATTTGGATATACATGTGATATGGGATATAGATCTTATAATATATAAGACTCTTTGATTAAGGATCTGCAATAATAGTTTATTTATTTCCAACTAAAAGAGCACAACTAAGTTGATACTCTTGGGTAGATCCTTAAATAGTAAAAAGAGAACATGATAAATTATATGATTGTTTATGAATTCTTTGTTATGCCAGAGCATATGTGATTTGTTTTTATAATTAGGACATTAGTCCTTGACAAGGAAAAAGGATATTTTCCTTGTACCTTAAAAAAAAAAAAGATTTAATTGAGAACTTTTTAGGTGTTGTGATTAAAAATATGAGGATGGTTGGATGTGTTTTCCTTAAGCAAAATTCGAGATGGAAATATGAATGTTTAAAAAGGATAATAAAAGGATTTAGACTTTTAAGTATTATGAAGTCTAAAATAAAAGTTTCAATAAACATTACAAGCTAAAACTAAAGTAAAAAGATCTATTGATCACACTTTCATAACATTAAGTTCAAACATGATGACATATGAAATAAACAGATAAGATTAAGATGAACCTAAGCATGAATTTAGGGTGTTTAGGAAGGCATATTTTATTTGCATACCTTCCTTTCATGTAAAATACATCTCATAACCTTATTAGGTTAAATGATGCTTAGTTGACCCTTAAAAGTGTTGTTATCATTAATCTATAAGATAATAATTGATTGGGTTGATAAATTAATTTAATCTTAAGTATGTTAGTCCAGTTGAGGAAACTCAATTTGATGTTGAATCATAGAAAACTCGGCATAGTACCTATTGTATATATCTACTCCCCAGGTAAATATAGACAATGACACAAAGGAAAATGTGTCGAAGAGGTCAAAAAACCCGACACAAAGGAAAATATGTCGGAGAGGTCAAAAAACCCGACACAAAGCAAAATATGTCGGAGAGGTCAAAAAACCTGACACAAAGGAATTTTGGGTTTCGGGTTTCGGGAAACATGAGACATAAAGCATGAAGATCGCAAGGGATGTCTCGATGCTTGAGATTTCCACACACCCGAAACACTACCTAGGAAAATCGGGTCTTGGAGTCGGGGAAACAAGTCGGGAAAGCATGGGGCAAAAACATGTCGAGCCACCTTCCAAACCCGATGCACATGCAAGTCCATTTTCCGACCCCGAAACAAAGGAAATCTTGGAAATATTGGTGGAAGTGGGTTTCAGGAAAACATAAGCATCAAACACATGTCGAGGCATCCTCCAAACTCGATGCAAATGCAAAGGAGAATCCCGAACCCGACTGAAAATAGACCCTGGCACGGGAAATATTCAGATGGCCATAACTTTTCACAAGGAGCTCGGATTCACACAAGGTTGGACTTTTGGAAAGCTTACGAGGTCCTCTGTCCAACTACAACTGGATATCTTTAATTGGGTGAGAAAAATTTCTTCAAAAATGTAAAATATAGTTCACCATTTTTTGGGTTTGTTAGGGTTCTCACCTACCACCATAATGAGATGAATTAAATATAGTCTGGAGGTGGTTGGGGAAAATTTTGAATTCCTCTCTTCTCCCTCTCTTTTTCCTCCTATAAATTGTAAGGAGGGGATTCTTTCTAAAGGTTGGACATTCTTGTTTTGCCCCTCCCTTCTTCTCTTTGGCAGGTGAATTTGTGGAGTTCAAACCTCCCATCTAAAACTGTAATGCAACTTTGCCTCTTGGCATTTTGTAGTGTATTGTATCAATCTTTGAAGCAAATAATGCATGTCTATGGATGATTATCAACCCTCTCTATATTCATTTACATCCTCCTAATATTTCACTTTGTAATTTTGTTATTTGTGCATGATCTTGCATTGCATTTTAATGGTTTGTGTTTATTGGCAATACTGGGTGTTCTTCATTCCTCAGTGCATCACCTTTGTTAGTTTAGGTTTTATTTGTATGCATCTTCTTATCCTGTCTCCTTAGCAAGTTAGATTAGGTTTTTGAGTAAATCCTCTACATTTTTATGTGTGCATCTAAACAGAGGAATAGGATTCGGCCTTCATTTGGAGAGCTTTTCCGATTTCACAAGGTCCCACACTTGGGAAAAGCTCCATGTTATGCAATCACACTGAGAGTCTCAACCCATCGAGTTATAGACATTCATGGGTGTTGTGATTTGCCATCAACAATTTTGGCATGCCGGTGGGACAAGAGGTCATTCCATAAGATTTGAAGGAATTTTCAAGAAATTTGGACTTAGAAATTGCAAGTTTTACAATTTCAGATTTTTTACCTTCCAGGATGAACTCCGAAATCAATTTTCAAGGATTTAACTTGCTCATGACAAGTAAAAATTTCACCAGTTGGTAGATCTGAGGGTAGTCTTCAAAAGGGTATTCTTAGTTTTTTGAGATTTTGACTTTCAAAATTTCATGGTTTTTAGTGTTTCAGGTTTTCGAGGTCTGAGAACATCAAAGAAGACCCAACAGTCATTTCAGGTTTTGGGGGATGCATTACATGGTTCTATTCCCGAAAACAGCCATTTCTAGTTTTCTGGGGTGTTGAGCATGTCCCAAGTTCTGACACATGGCAATTCAAGTTTTGTGAGTTGCATTGCATGACTTGAGTTCCGCCTATACCTCTCGGGGATTCGCAGCTGCACAACAAGATCCAAATTCGAATTGAAGACAATATCCTCTGGGTCCTTCGAAGTTTTAAATTCCATTTTCAATATTGTCAAGTTTGGTGTGTAACTTGGCAAAATCCAGCCTTTTGAGGCTTGTTATCTAACACATCTGGCGACTCCGAAGGGATAGAATTTAGAGGTGTAGTAACATAAGTTGCCCAGGCACATGAGAAGAATTCGAACCAAGTCTGATACTCGAGAAGAGGGGCTATTTTTCCACTTGTAACTATCACCAAGCAGAGGGAGGAGAGGAAGAAGACCACAAAGATCACCATCTCCACCTAACAGGACTTTGTCTACACCTCCACCTAGTAGACCTTTTCTCACATCAACTAGGGTTCTTAGGCCAATCATAATGGCACATCTACCACCGAATCCCTTTGTCAATTTCATGGGCAGTAGTCCACTTTCCCTAAATGCTCATAATCAAATTCCAGTTGTAGCGCTAAAGAATATCCCCTATTTTACAGGAGAAAATCATACTACTCCTATTGATCACATCCAGGATATTGCTAATGCATGTGCAATCCATGAAATAAATGAAATGGATGTTGCATTCAAGTTATTGGCTTCATCTTTCAAAGGTAAGGCCTTATAATGGTTTAGGAGCCTAGCGGCAGGGTCTATTACGAATTGGAACCAACTTTGTTCAGCTCTTTGTAACCAATTCGGGGAGAGGGCGGATAATTTGTCTTTATTAGAACAACTGACAACAATTAAAAGGGCTCCTAATGAACAAATGACAGATTTCAACTTTAGATTCCAACGGACATGGGACAAGATTCCAATATCCATTAGGCCAACCACCGAAGGCGCATTCCTTTATTTCTTAAAGGATATAAATTCAGACATAGCCATGATGATCCAATCAATGGGAGGGACAACACTGCCAGGGGCCTATGACACAGCTATCAGAGCAGAGAACTATTTGATCCAAGCTGGAAAGCTTGCACCAAGGCCATCAATGCCTCTCTATCCAGATATGGGAAACCCTACAACCAATCAAGCACCAGAGTTGAATCCCATTCCAACTCCTAGAAATCAAAGCAATAATGAGGCATCGACTCCTTCAAATACTTCAAAGGAATTGTAGGAGGTTATGAAACAACTACAAAACCTTGGAAATGAGCTAGTGACTATCAAAAGATAGCAAGCTCAAAGTGCTAGACCATATCAGCCTCAAGCGCAGTACCAAGCTAGGCCCTCATACCAACAGAATAGACCACCACCTCAGGCTGCAAATCAAAACCAAAACCAAGGACAAACTCAAGCTGCTAGGCCATTTCGACCGTATGATCCAAATGCAACGACACCCTCAAGAGCCTTGGTTCCAACAAAAACAACATGGCACATGAGTACGACTGGTGTTACCCTTGCAATCTACCTCACAATCAGTCAGCATGTTTTAATGGTGCACTAAATCAGGCCTTGATGGTGCAAACCATTGGTGTTCCTCAAGAACCAAGCCAGGAAGAGAATCAGCAGCAAGAAATGCAACAAGAAGGACCTCTAACAGAAACCACATTGGCCAATTAGAAAACAGAAGACTTTTGTGGAGTTAATCAACCACCTTTTCAAGGTGTGGCTGCCAACACATGGTCAAAGAAGAGAAGCATAGAAGAGCAAAAACCATCTAATCTAATTGTTTCTCAACCCACTCCTACACAACAAGGGGTCAGTAGACCAAACGTAGCTCCAAATGTGCAAAATCAGCCCAAGGTACCTTTTGTAGCAACACATGCACCTGTTCAAGCTCCAGAAAAGGTTGCGCCAAGCAAGGGACAACAAAAGGACAATTCATCCCCTTTCAACATCATCGATCAAATGAAGAAGACACATGTGAACATTTCCATGTGGGAATCACTTGTGATCCCAGGGCAACGAGATTTATTGCAAGCTACAATGGCTGATTGGTCTGCCTCAAATGTATCAAATTGGGGACATGAGAAAGTCCTCACTAATGCAGTGCAACAGGATGGGTGCCAGACAAGCAAAAATTTGAAGCCTCCACCATTTTATGTGTCATTGGTTGTTGGAAACAACTTGGTACACAACTACATGATAGATTCAGGGGCAAGTAGTTCAGTGATGCCGAAGCAAATAGCGGATCAAGCTGCGTTTGAAGTATGAGCTAGTCTTGAAAGAAATAGTGCGATTAGATGGAGCAGTAGTAGGAACTATTGGAGTCATCAAGGGGTTAAGCCTAACACTACATGCATGTCCTAATGTCATAGTCTTATAAGATGTATACGTGATTGACCTTCCGCCACTCTTTGTGTTGTGTCTATCAAGAGATTTCACTTTGCAAAAATGGTGGATATTTATCTAGATTGGTCACACATGATTTTCGGGACAAGGTATGGGGCTAAAGCAACAATCAGTCAAAACCAATTGCTAATTTTCATATTAAGCCTCATGCAAATTTCTCACTTTTGATCAAGAGGAGTGTTCAAATGATCTAGAAATAGGTACTAAGGTCAAGGGAATTCTGATTTGACTTTGGATGAATGGGTAAACAAGAGTCATGAATTTGACCCATACTGAGGAAATTGAGGAATCTAAATTGGGTGTGTATTTTATACGCGAAGAAAATTCACCCATTCCTAACATCATTCGGCTGAACAAAAGGATGAAAACAAAGTTTGGAAATTATTTTTCAATGGTTTGAGAAGCGAGACAAGAGTCTTTGGAGGTGGTGCAATGTTGATTTCACCACAAGACATCAAATATTTTTCAGCTTTTCGTTTCCAATTTTCCTGTTCAAACAACACGCTGAATATGAGGCATTGATTCATGGACTTCATTGGGCTAGGAAAATGGGCATAAAGAACTTACTAGTGTTTGGAGATAGCGAGCTAATCGTCAACCAAGTCGAGGGGACAACATGTTACGAAGAATGACTCTTTGAAGAGCTATAAGAATAGGGTATGGGACCTCATTGAAGATTTCAAAGCTTTCAACATCGTGTCCATACCCAGGAAGGAAAATGAAGCCGTAGATAGGCTCGTAGCAGTTGGAGCAATGTTTGATGTGGTTGACAACATCAGAAGGGAAAAAACACAACCACATATCCATGTGATTGTGAGGCCGTGCATTCCATTTAATAACACAGCAGTGGCGGTGTTTGAGAACGATCAATAGATCGTCAATTTTTTACAAGAAGAGGCTGAATTCTCAGCTAGAAATCAGGACAGGCTAGAGCAGCAGTATGGGGATCAAGTAGTGCAGCTACAAACAAACAAGCTTCCTAAGGGTTTAGTAACATTGGAGTCTATCTTCAACCCTAACGACCAATTCCGTAAGGAAAAGGCTAACATACAGGTCAAGAGAGAAGATTCAGGGCCAATTCTAGTTGGGGAAGGCAAAACACTTCAAATTGGTAAAGTGGCCATTGAGCAGGAGAAATCAGATTTCATACAGCTTTGCCAAGAATTTCTAGATGTCTTCACTTGGAGCTATGAAGACTTGAGAGGATTCAATCCGAAGTTGGCACAACATACCATAGAATTGGATCCAGATGCTAAGCCCATCAGGTAGAAACAAAGACCAGTCAACCCTCACATTGAGCCTCTAATGAAGAAAGAGCTAAACAAGCTAATAGAGGTGAGCATTATATTCCCGATCAAGCACTCAAGCTAGGTTGCAAACTTGGTACCGGTCAGGAAGAAGAACGGAGAGATCAAGTTGTGTGTGGACTTCCGAGACCTCAATAGGGAATCTCTCAAAGACCATTACCCACTTCCTTCAATGGAACAAATATTACAAGTAGTATCCGGTTCAGAGAGATTCTCTCTCCTAGATGGCTACTCAGGGTATAATCAGATAATGGTGAAAGAAGATGACCAGTTCAAGATGGCTTTCACCACCAAATGGGGCACCTATGCCTACAAGAAGATGCCATTTGGGCTATCAAATGCTGGAGCCACTTTCCAAAGGGCAATGGATATGGCATTTAAGGGGTTGATCAATAAAATAGTTCTAATATATCTTGATGACATCACTGTATTCTCAAAAAATGTAGTGGATCACCTCTGTCATTTGAGGCAAGTATTCCAGAGATGTAGAAGATTTGGGGTATCATTGAATCCCAAAAAATGCATATTCTTGGCTCACGAGGGAAAACTTCTAGGCCATATTGTTTCAAAGGAAGGGTTGAGGATTGACCCAGAAAGAGTTGAAGCAATTAGAGCATTGCCATTGCCAAGTCACAAGAAGGCTCTTCAAAGCTTCTTAGGAAGGATCAATTTTGTCTGCAGGTTTGTTTCAAACTTTTCATCTCTCGTAAAGCCAATAACGTTGATGTTAAAGAAGAGCATGGCATTTAAGTGGACATCTGAAGGCAAGGCAAGTTTTGAGGCAATAAAAGAGGCTATATCTCAAGCTCCAACTCTCATCAATCTAGACTTCTCCAAGGATTTCATGTTATATGCCTTTGGTGGTGGGGACATAATTTCTGCAATCCTGGTACAACAAAACAAAGAAGGATTAGAACAACCAGTTACTTTCTTCATCAAGGCTTGGAGGAATATGAAACTAGGTACTCTTTCATTGAAAAGCATGTCCTTGCAGTAATCAGGAGCTTAAAGAAATTCAAGCACCTAGTCTCAAACAACAAGATCCAATTATTGGTCTCTCATGCGGGAGTCAAGGAATTCCTTCTAAATAAGGATCTGAATGAGAAACGGGTAGGATGGATAACTTGTGTCATGGAATATGACATCGAGATCAAGTTCACAAAACTAGTACGTGGAAAGGGACTATGTGAGAACAGCTAGCCTTGAGTCAACAAGTTGAAGTAGATGATGAAAAGAGAGCTGTCTTAGTACTACATGATGGTCAAGAATAGAGAAAAGCGATGAGCGTGCCTACTCCTTGTTGGACTCGGAATATGATACACTTCCTACTGAGATAGGCCTATGCCCTCAGAAATGAGAAAAATAAAGAGGAGATACTTTATATTACAAGTTATTCCATAGTGCTTGTTGATGGTGTTTTGTTCAAGAAAGACATCATTGGAGTTTTATTGAGGTGCATTGGGATAGATCAAATTGAGAGGGTGTTATGAGATTTTCATGATGGAGATTCGGAGGACATTTTTCCCCACGAGTAATGACTCTCAAGATAATGAAGGCAAAGGGTATTATTGGCCCACGATGTTCAATGACTGCTATACATGGATAAAAATGTGTAAAAATGTGCACTCTTCACGAGGTAAAGAAAGGCTAGCTAGAAAGCACTTCTATTGCACCCAATTTTGGTTGACCAACCATTTATGCAATGGGGACTGGATTTCATCGGGTTCGTCAATCCAAACTCAAGCCAAGGCCACAAGTGGATTCTCACGGCAACGGACTATTTCACCAAGTGGACTGAAGCAGTAGCGCTCAAAGAGGCAAACGAGTCTAATATACTAGAATTTTATGAAGGAATAGTGACCAGGTTCGGTGTGCCGGCCACTATCATATCAGACAATGCATTGGCATTCGTAGGTTCCAAGATTATAGAATGGGCTGTCAAGAATGGAATCTACTTGAGCACCTCTTCCAATTATTACCCACAGGGTAATGGACAGGAAGATTCCACAAACAAAAATTTGCTAAGAATCATCAGGAGGACTCTGGATGAAAATTTAAGAACATGGCATACCAAGCTAAAATCGGTGTTATGGGTGTGAGAATAACACCAAAAAGGTCTACAAGTAATTCCCCTTACAAGTTGGTCTATGGGAAAGAGGAAATATTGCCTATATCATTAGAAGCTGCCGCATTGGATCTCATGAAGTAGTTGGAGTTATCGAGTTCGAACCAATGGAGGCTAGGTATGCAGAGTTGATGGAATTAGAAGAAATCAGAGAACATGCGGTTCGAAAAAAATTGAGAAAGATCAGGCCTTAGTAAAAAGATGGTTTGATAAGAAAGCAAGAGCAAGGACCTTCCAGGAAGGGGACCTAGTTCTTAAATGGGATGCAGATCGAGCAAAACGGAAGGCATTCCAAGTTTGATGCCATTTGGAGTGGCCCCTACATGGTCACGAAATGTAAGAATAGCAATGTCTTCTAATTATCTACATTGGAGAGAGAATAACTCCTAATTCCCGTCAATGGAATCTATCTTAAACATTGCTACTGAAAAGAAAAGGTTTACCCTTGTAAATATTAGCCTAGATTTCAATTCCTCTAAGTGCGTATGCACATTGTCTTGTTGTAGTTAGGTTTTAGTTTCCCTAAGTGCTTTGGCATAGGTTTTGTTGCTCCTAGGTTGGATTTCTATAGTTCAGCGTGCTCTCAGAGAAGGAGTTGTGGTATCAGGCTCGGGGATCAGATATCAAGATGGTTTCAGGTTATTGCTTATGTCTCCATGCCCAATGGATCGCTTAAAAGCCACTGATCTTCCACCTACGAGGCGGGTGACCCTGTTGAGTCACCAAATTATTGTATATATCTACCCCCGGGTAAATATAGACAATGACACAAAGGAAAATATGTCAGAGAGGTCAAAAACCCGACACAAAGGAAAATATGTCGGAGAGGTCAAAAACACGAAACAAAGGAATTTCTGGTTTGGGTTTTGAGAAACATGAGACATAAAGCATGCGAGATCACAAGGGATGTCTCGATGCTTGAGATTTCTACACACCGAAACACTACCTAGGAAAATCAGGTCTTGGAGTCAGGGAAACAAGTTGGGAAAGCATGGGGCGAAAACATGTCGAGCCACCTTCCAAACCCGATGCACATGCAAGTCCATTTTCTGACCCCGAAACAAAGGAAATCTTGGAAATACTAACGGAGGTGGGTTTCAGGAAAACATAAGCATCAAACACATGTTGAGGCATCCTCCAAACCTGATGCAAATGCAGAGGAGAATCCCAAACCTGACTGAAAATAGACCCTGGTGTGGGAAATATTCAGATGGCCATAACTTTTCACAGGGAGCTCGGATTCACACAACTTTGCCTCTTGGCATTTTGTAAGTGTATTATATCAATATTTGAAGAAAATAATGCATTTATGTGGATGATTCTCAACCCTCTCTGTGTTCATTTGCATCCTCATGATCTTTCACTGCAATTTTTGTTATCTGTGCATGATCTTGCATTGCATTTTAATGGTTTGTGTTTATTGGCAATACTGGTGTTCTTCATTCCTCAAAGTGCATCACCTTTGTTAGTTTTGGTTTTATTTTTATGCATCTTCTTACCCTATCTCCTTGGCAAGTTAGATTAGGTTTTGAGTAAATCCTCTGCATTTTTACGTGTGCATCTAAACGAGAAGAATAGGAGCCGGCCTTCATCTAGAGAGATTTTTCGATTTCGCAAGGTCCCACACTTGGGAAAAGCTCCATGTTATGCAATCACACTAAGAGTCTCAACCCATCGAGTTGCGAGACATTCGGAAGTGCTATGATTTTCCATCAATGATACCTTTGTAATGATTGGAATTATTATGAGGATACCATAATGTAGTTTGTTATGCCTCAACACCCCACTTAGTTCGATTAACTTGATTGACATAAGTGGAAAAATGGATCACGGTCCCATCCTAAATAGAGATAGAAACATGATCTAGTGTTGAGGTCAACTCATGTTGACTTAGGGTGACTAGACACACCCAATCGATGTAATTTGATTGAGTATGTCTATGTATCCTTAGTCACCATGAGTAGTCTTCCACACTAGTGCATGTTGTTTCCCTTGTCTAGTGTGAAACCTTGAATTAGATTGGGTTAATAGAAGTCAAGAAAGACCATTCTAGATAACATAAGTGTGGTGAAGGGCATGTTCCTTTTGATGAGTATTCCCTCTAGGAATGTAAACATGTTAAACATGTTTAAAAACTTTTTGCAAAGTATTGTAAGCTTATGGATGCGTTGTCCTATATCACCTAGTCTAAGATGCAGGATTTCAAATGAATATCAAGTAACAAATATTCATATATGTATCTTAGACAGAACACTTGGGTACCCCGAAATGGTAAAGGAACCAAGTATACATAGTATACACTTTATCAAGTTAAAATGAGAGATCAATTTAATATCAAGTCATGAAATGAGAGATCGAGTGTCTCCGAGTCATTTACATTTGCATATGGTTTTCTATTATGAGATGGATTGGCAATGGAATATGTGTTATAAATTATATTGTTTTAGAACAAAGAACATTATGAAAAAAAAATTCTTGTTTCTAAAGTCTTAAAAATTGGATGTTACATCATTCTTAAATTGGGTAATTCGATGCTTGACGACTTATTACATTTTTCACTCTATTTTCTTTGCCTTTTATGTAGCTTATATAAAACTCATATTGTGATGATAATTAAATTCATATTTTTTGTCTTGTATTTAAGTTGGGCTGACTAGAGATATACTTTATCCCTAAGTGGTATGTTTTTAGTTCAAAATGATTTCCCAATAAGTAATGTCTCCAAACTTTCAATGTGTGCACTATGGTAGCAAGTTCTAGATTGTGGGTAGCATAGTTCAGCTCATGTACCTTTAATTTTCTTCTCTTACATGCTATCACATAGTCATTTTGGAAAGTAATTCCACCCAATCCTTCACTATATGCATTTATTACCATAGTGAAGCTTCCATTGGGATTCGGAACCTTGAGAATCATTGTTGTAGTTGATTTCTCTTTCAACAAATTAAATACAATCTCACATTTTTTAGACCATACAAATTTCTTATCCTTTTTTTCCATCATGTTATTGAAGGAGTAATTCTAGAAAAAAAAATCATGAATTTTCTATAGTAACCAGCACCTGCCCATGAAACTTCTAACTTCATGAATATACTTTGATCTCTAGCTTTGTAGACAAAGGAGATGTGGAAGTCTGAATTAATAATACCAAACCTCTAAGGTTCAAATAGATAATACCACACTTGAAGGAGACACAAAACATGTAGAATACACTATCATCATATTTTATGTAAATATGGATAAGGATCAGTGTGCAATGGAAAAACTAAAATATAAATTTGATTAGTTCATATCCATGAACCATTATTTAGTAAATCCTATCTAGTCCTCTAGTCTCTTTGAACCTAAAAATAAAATGATTAATACAAAAACCCTTAATGTAGCTAAAAATGGATGTATGGGATGGGATACCAAGGATTTTTTTAACAAGATAATTTCACAAGCCCAAATAGTGATTATAAGTGCATTAAAAGTAAATAAATATTTTTAAAAAAATCTATGTAACCAATAAAACTATGCAAAGATTCAAATCTTAAATCGACTTTTTATTTCAATACTTTCCTAAGATGGTATATTTCGATAGGGTCAACATGGATACTCTTATGACTGAAGGAATCCTAAGGGAATAATAACAAATAGTTTGCATAGATATCCCATGCACAACAAGGTTTAGGATTTAGATCTTTGAAGAATGTCATGAAAAACTTAGAGAATATAATAATGAAGGAATTGATGCAACTCGTGATATCATGGATGTCATATAAGGGTTAATATTCTCATTCTATTATTACTAAGTAATATCATGTTAATATCAATAAATCAATAATTAGTTCAAAAAAAAAAAAAAGTGAAAAAGAGTCAATGCACGTGCTTGTATTTAATTTTGAATCTATTAAACAGTTTGTTAAATATAAAAATAATGTTGATAAATTGAAAAAAGAAATGAGAACACTCTAGAAATTTCCCACATGCCGATTTGACATTTAAAGTTAGTTTCAAGTAATTTACATGCACATGGACAACCTAGATGAAGATTAGATCAAGGATACCCTCTCAATTTTGATGCATATTGATAAAGGATATAGATACTAAAGGGAAATTCATTAGTGTTAAAGTGCATTTTGGAAATCAATTACAAAATAAGGACCCATAATTTGTAAAAAAATTAGGTCAATTTGATTGTGTAATTCAAATATCTTGTGTTTTTATCATTGTCAAAATGCACATTCCATTTTACAAGTTGAAAACTAAATTTCTCAATTCACAAATTCCTAGAAGAATTTAAATTTTGTCTCCATGCATGCACAAACAAATTTTGTCAAAGTGATAGTTTATATTATTATAAAACTTCAATTTTCTTCCAAACATACATCTATAAAATAGGAAATATTTTCCTATGAATATTTTTATCAAATAATCATAAGGGATTTCTTGAAAATTTAGAGAAATTCTAGAGAAAATGAGGTTGTAGAAGCTTTGTATTCAACATTTTTCAAACAAATAATAAAGAGATATATTTTCAAACTTTGTGTTGATTATTTATCTTATCATTTTTATTTATTCTTATGTCAAATACATGATTAATATCAATTTATAGAAGTTATTTACTGGTGAATTGTTGTTGTTAACTATACTTGTGTGATTAAGATAGGATCTAGTTTTTTCTATTAGAAAATAGAAGTCCTCCCTTTTTTCTTTTCTATACATTCTTCTTTATATTCTATCTATTCTTTCCCTCACACTTATAATTTCCTTTTTAATAAGTTGCAACACTTTCAAATGTAATCCCAAATCCCCAATGATAGATTAGTGTAGAAATTGTATATACTTGTTTTCATGAAATTTAGATTTTAATAAAGGGCACATCCCCATCATAAAAGATGATGTACTTTGTTTCATGACATTGTTTTAAAAACCATATACTTTGCATATGAAAAAATATATTTCAATTGGGTCTTAGATAAGAGCTTTTAGAGAAATAGAATTTTCATTTGATTTAGTCCTTGTAGACATTTCCAAAATCTTTAAGATGAAGGAAAATATCAGTTGACCCATTGTAAGAGAGAGAAGGGATGATACTGTGATATCCATAACTAATATATAAGGTGTCAAAGGTTCCTTATGAATATATTTGAGAACATTATTGGTTTAAGAGGAAGCATAATGGGGAATTTTTTCCAATGATAAGAGAAGGTGGAGGTGGAAATTCATTTGGATTCCTCATTAGATTTGTTCTAGTCAATTATTTATGTGAGTGATGTTTTCTTGTATATGTAAACATTGATTATTAGTGGTTTGTTTTGGAATCATTTGGTTAACAAGTTTGAAGACGATTTTAATTAGATCATTAGAAGGATTAACTTTATTGTGAGTATTTCATGGAATATATTAAGGAGTTTCATTAGTGTTACACTCGCCATGGGTAAAGAAGAAGGATTAGAGGTAAACAAAGGGTAAGAAATGCATTCATTTTACATGTTAGTTAAAGGGTTTTGATGAGTGGAAACATACTCATGCATGCAATATTATATATACTCAAGAGGTTTTCCATATAGTTAGGGAAATTTTGGATGATCTATTATATATGGGGTATAGAGTTGGCATGATATTATTTATGTTAGCATCCTCTTGCTCGGACTATTCTTCTTGAAGGGTGTTGTTAATATGGGATCTATTATTTATTTTATTAGTTATATTTAGGAAAGTATTTTTAGTAAAAGAGATGACATTTTTAGAGTCCATATAAAAGGTGATTAGTTTGGGTGCATATTCCTTGTTTATGTTTTGGGAGCCACGATACTTGCTGGTTATTTTTGACAGCTATAAATATGCTCCATGGTAGGAGAATTAAAAAACATATAAATATTTTTACAGATATTTTTAGATGATTTTATAACATGAAGATGGCCCACTCAAAATGTGGGGAAAGATTCAAACCTTGTTCACCAAAATGTATGTAAGATAAGAATAGTTTATAAAATATCACCTTTCTCTTCTTGATAACAAAGATCAATATAATAAGGGGTTCATTCTAGGGCTAGACATAATAGGGTTGTAAGATATTAGATCCATGTATATAGAAGATTAAAATCAACTTCTATCAACATATTAGTTTTCCAAATACTAAACATAGGATAAGGGGGTGATATATCACTAGTATCTTGATTATTAATGGATTATAAGGATTGTAGAACATATTAATATTTGATATTCTCTGGTTGTAAAAATAGGTTATATAGATCAATAAGCTATAATAATCAAATGGAGAATTTTAAGTTAATGAATGATATATAATAATGAAATAGATTAATAATATGATACTTTATTATAACCTATATATATGATCAATCAAATAATTTATAAAATATTAAATAAAACAAAGGAAAATAGAGGTTATAAATTCTTACCTATATGCGGATAACACTTGTTGGGGTATTCTTCTAGGCCTATTAGCCTACATGTTCATTTATCCTAGAGGGACTTGACACAAGCACATGTGTCCCTATTACATACTCTATATGATGTCATATCATGTGAGGTTTCTCCTTAATGCTCACCCAAAGCATGCTAAGTGTATTGGGTCCTATGTTATTTTATGTAATATGGTGCACATGACCATACTTAACAATTAACACTTTACAAGTGATGAAATAAGTAACAAAAAACTTTACAAATTTAAGAAAAATACATTGAATCACACTATCACTAAGGAATCATGACACATGTATACTCTCATTTATTCATTCATTCAATGATAAGTATTATATGCTCCACCATAAATGGATTTTACATGTAGAGCTTAGCATATTTTGAGAGATATAATAATAATTTATCAATATTTTATTTATTATCATTTTGTAGCTTTTCATATAAGGAATTTACCGTGTATTTATAGCTTACAAAATAAAGAGAAAAAAATATTTTTTATGTAAGTTGGTGGCTTCCATGAATGTTGGTAGTTGATAATTCCATTAAGGCAAGTGGTTTTGAGGTGCCATTAATGATAATATTCGATTCAATGCTAGTACTTCCCTCAATTCTTAGAATAAATAAATCAACATTATATCCCATAATTTACACTAATAAATTAGGATATCTACCAGATATATATGCCAACTATTACCTTTTACCTCTAACACATGCTACCACCTTCCTTGTGCTTTCCTTACTATCATGTTCCATATTACTATCCATTCCTTCCTTAGATTCATTATCAACCTTACCATCGATTAAACTTGTTTGGCCACCGACATTGTGCCAAGTGACACACATTCATGTTATTCCATAGTATTTTACCTTTTCCTTTCTCAAATATCCCTTCAATTTACCACATGGTATTGTAACAAATGGTGTAATCCCTCATCTTTAGGGATACATTTTATGCCTATATGATTTTCTACAAAAATTCCTACACACACCATTCTCATAAATGATGATGAGTTTCTTACATGTGCTTGAGAATTTGATTAATCTAACAAATATGATTTGGCCATTTTTAAGGCTAGGATACACCAGCTACTATTGAGCCCAATTTTTATAATGCTATATACTAATATTTTAGTTAAATACTTTTGACATAACTCTAATATGCACACCATTTTGAAATTTGGTGATGATTTGGTGTGTACCTATGGTAAGATATGAAAATACACCCACACACAAAATAATAGAGGATAAAAAAAAATAATGAATTGCATGTAAAGTATGGAGAACTGCATGAAAAATTAGATCAATGATACAAGAGGAACTAGTAATTAAACTATAGATTAACTAAAGTTAAAGTATGCACATGGAAAAGGATAATTAGTGGTGCAAAAGAAGGGAAGAAAAGGAAAATTTAAATAATATTTCAAATTCCTCTAAGGTGATAACTATTTTCCTTGCAAAAGGAAAAGACTTCCATCCAACACATATGAAGTTTCCATATGAGAAAAGAATATATGATATAGTGACGTGTGGTATATATGTTGCACCAATGTAATAATTAACTTATGTATATTGAAATAAAGGAATAATTATTAATCTTGTTAAATTAATGAAGGAAAGTCTCCATTAGTATAAATACCCCCTTAAGGTATTTATAAAATATATATGTAGATCAAGAGAGAGATTATATGAGATGTGGTATGTAATTAATGTATGAGATAATGATTTTGGTATGAATGAAGAAAAATTCTTATGGATATTTTGTGGTATTATTGTGCATAATTATATGTGTGAAGATTATATTTCTAATCTTATAGTATAATGATTTTGTGGTTATTATGTTTTTTTACAAATATTTCACATCACTACCAAATATGATGGAGACCAGAATTCTCTCATGCCTCGAGTTGAGTGTGCTAAGGTTCCTACCTTAATATGATAGGCCGCTTCATGGAGATGATAGTACTTTCTGTTTGAAAGGTTGATAAGGGTTGGCACAATTAGAAGTATTGAAAGGTGGTTAAACTACATGCACAACATTTTAGTTCCATTTTTGGGACCCATCATAATTGTGTAGTTATGATGAAGTAGGAACAAGATGTTTTAACTCACACAATGACAGAACATTAAGATTTGGCATAATCAAGTAGAATATTATTTTTCATAGAAGCAAACCATTCATAAGAATTGTTCTCCAAATTTTATCCCTAGATCTTGGGTGGAAAATAATCTATATGACCCTATATATGAACCATTTATTCAATAAAATTTTAATAAATCTCTATACTTGGTCAACAACATATTGTATGAATAAATCTTGAATCTATGAAGGAAGAAAAAGTATACCCTTGAATGGATTATAAATATAGTGAATTATGGTGCAACTTGGATACACACCATCAATTTCTAGGGAAAGGAATAATTTATATCTACATCCTTGAGTATTTTGTATCAAATTATCTAGAACCTACAAATAATATTTTAATTTATTTAGTGAGCCATGAGGATATTATCTAAGGTATTATATTATTTAAAGATAAATAAGCTAATAGTGAATTTGGGAATTAATAAATTTTCTATGGATAAATAAGTCTACTATCTCGCATGAGTTCCACAACAAGTTAGGGAAAGTAATAGAAATTTGGATACATCATGGATCCATTAGTTTAGAACATGTTGAGGAGGATGCACTATGAAGAGTCTTGACACAAGGTGATAGATGAGAGATGAATAATTTAAATAGGATAATCGAACTCAAGAAATATTGAGAAAAACTCATGGCCATCTATCTTTATGACTTGATATTTTCTCAAATAATAGAGAAGATAATTTCCAACATTTAGGCTTGTGATAGATATATCATGGTATCTCTCTTAACCTAAAGAAATCCATGTTTAGAGAGAAAAAGGAAGACTCCTTGGTAATATTGTTCTAAGAGATGGAATCAAGATTGATCCGATATACTCTAGACTATCCAAAATCTCTCACTCCTAGCTAGAAAAAAAAAGGTGTTCACTCTTTCTTTGGTAAAATAAAATTTCTCATATGGTTTATCCTAGATTTTTCTAAGTTAACTCAACTTATCATAGGAATGATAAAAGGAAATATGGCCTTTTACTAGATCTTAAAAGGTAAGAAGGATTTTTATTCAATTAATAATGTAATTTTAAATTCTCATGTCTTAGTTTTTCTAGACTTTGACAGGGTTTTATTATCTATTGTTATGTATCTAAGCACCATGTCTTGTATTCTTGTTTAGAGGAATAAATAAGTAGTTGAGGCCACAGTCACCTTCATAATATATGGCTTTAAATCACATGAGCTAAAGTATTCCCAAATTGAAAAGCATGCTTTTGTGATGGTAAAATCAGTTAGTAAATTTAGGCTATATATCCTAAATTTTCACTCAATGGTTTGTGTGCCCAATCTAATTGTAAAATATATTCTAACCTGAAAGGATCTTGGCTTGAAAATAGGAAACAATATTTCTTAATTATAGGAATATGATATAGACATCAAACCAGCCAAACTTGTTCAAGGCCGGGGTTTGTGCCAACCGATAGCTGAAAATAAAGTTAAATAAGTTAAATACAATTGTGAAGACTCTAAAGAAATGCCTATTATTTTATTCGTCAATATTGTGGATGAATGGTACTTTGATAATGCACATTTATTAACATATGGGGAATTTCCATCTCATCTCAATGTGAAGGAGAAGAGAGAAATAACTATTATATCACCTAATTTTGTATCATGGGATAACTCCCTTTTTAAGAGAGGGATTGATGGTCACTTTCTAAGATGCATTGATAAAGAACAACATAAGAGATTGTTGAAGGCATATTATAATCAATCCTTTGCAAGACATTTATCCTCTCTTATGATATCCTATTAAATTATAAGAGGAGGTTATTATTACTGCACACTCTTCATATATGAAACTAAGTGGGTTTCAAAATGTGAAGCATTTCAACAATTTGTTAGCAAACCTAAGCTTGCAGCACTACCCTTTAAAAGCGGCAATCATTAAAGAACCCTTCCAACAATTGGGCCTTTATTTCATATAAACTATGAATCCTCATTCTAGTGTTGGACATGTTAATGTTTTGATAGCCACATGCTATTTCACTAAGTGGGTGGAGTTAATCCTGTCAAACAAATGAATTCTAAAGTTGTCTGTAACTTCATCAAATAAAATATCTTAGTTCATTTTGGGATTCCACATAAAATTGTCACAAATAATGATTTGAAATTTTCTTCACATGAACTTATTGGTTTCTATTATGGTAATGGAATTTCATTTTCACATTATTCATATTAATATCCTTAAGTAAATGGAAAAAGAAAAGTTTTAAAATAATAATCTTGTCACCATTGTTCAAAACCTCATTGATGACAACCACGAGAACTGACATGAGAAGTTGTGTGATGCTTTATGGGTCAATCATATAACTTGAAAGAGATAAATTTGAATAACCCCCTTTTATTTTTTATATGGAATAGACTTTGAATTACCCATAACACTAGAATTTCCTACCCTCCAACTAGCTAAGGCAATTAAAGATGTACAATTTAGAAATTTTATCGAAAAACATAATTATTTATTTGCATAAGCTTAAAGAAGAATGTGTCTTCGTGGTCGATCAAATTTCAGGTCATCAACAAAGTGTTAAAAAGTTATTTGATATAAAAAATAGGCCATGTAACTTTCATATTGGAGAGTTAGTTCTTTTATGAGATAAAATAAAGGCAGCCTATAGGAAGCCACGGTAATTTTGATTCAATTTGGCTTGGACCTTTGAATATTTGACATTTTGTGGACAAAATGCTTATTACCTTGCCTATTTGGATGTGACTCATCTCTCATTACCTTATATTGGGTAGCACTTTCATTTATATAAATAGTGAAGTGAGTTGTCCCCCACATTATACATAGGTGACTTGGGATTTTGTCGTGCCTTATCTTGTTTCCTTGTGTTTTTGTTTCTTCTATTTTGGTTTTTTTTTCCCGTGTTCTCTTTTTTGATCTATCTTTCCCATTGTGGAGTAACTTTTTTATAAACCCTTTAGCCCAATGGACAAGGCACTTATATTTGATGAACTCAAGGTTTTGTGGTTCTAAATGGATTTTTTTCCTTCAAATTTGTTCATGTCAATCCAGTTCATGTTCCCAACTAGATCCAAATGTTTCATGAAATTGAATTTTATAAAAAAATTGAGTAAAAACTTAAACAATTTCAGCTATGAGATTCATAATGGTCCTTTACATGAATTCTATTTTTGGGAATTCTATTTTTCTAAATTTTGGGTTGTATAAGAAAAATCAGCTTTTGGAGAAAGATAAGGAACGGTTCCTTTATTCCCTTTGTTCCCCAATTGGGTGGATTATCCAATTTGTTTTCAAGTTGGGCATTCATTTAGTGAAATTGATTTTTTGTGGAATAAGAGGAAAATTTCCTCTATTCCCTAAGTTCTTCAGACAAGTGATTTAAATATTTTGGGTATTATTCATCTAAATCGGCTCCTCACGAAACAATATGAATGTTTTTTTCTTCCTTTATTCCCTACCTCCCCATATAATATGATTTGCATTAAATTGGATGTTATTCAACTAAGTCATATCTCTATGGAATGGTTTCATAGTTCTCTCTATTCAATGATTTTATGATGGGAATAATTTTAAACCTAATAGATGTTTTGACGGGCCCACACTCGATCGTTAATTAATCTTTCCTATAAATACTTGAACTCACCCAGTTCACTTCATTTGCAAAACCTACCCACTAAATTTTTTTGTATCTACATTTTTCCATGCCACCCTGGATGTTATCTTTCCCCTTGTGCAGTAATTTCCATGCCAAATTCAAATTGTAAAAATCAACAAGTTCGTCTTATGGAGTTCTCAATTTTCATCCAATTGGTGAGTATTTTTGTTATCGTATTTCCTAGTTTTAGGAATGTTTCTCCTCCGAGCTTCCATTTTCCCCTAGGTTGTCAATTTAATTTCATTTGGCCCATTATCTCTTTTGGTTACTCCTTGAGGATTGGAACTACCAAAAGGAATTATAATACATTGGATATGAGTCCATTTCCTCCTTTGAGACTATTTCCCCACAAATTGGAGACAATGATGTAAAACATATGGATTTAGCTAAATTCTAAAGCAAAATGGAGGACAAGAAGAGGAATGCATTGGTTGATTGAATTTTTAACACTAGTTTAGTATATGTGGTTACATTTCCTACTTTTATTTAGTGTGCTAACATAGTGTTCACATGTGGTTCATGATTTGACCCCTAAACTAAGGAATTAAAATATCCTAAAGGTTAGGTTATTGCTCGATTAGATGCATATCATATCAACCTAGCCCTCAAAATCACTCCTAATGTATGTGATAAGGTATTATATCTTAAAACAACACAACATGATTTTGATTTAACACTTAATAACCATGATTTCCAAGTCTTGGTTAAAGTTTAATAAGAAAGGATCTTCTATGTTGGCCAAAACCCTTTACAATAATGATTTCATTGAAGAATTGTTAGATAGTATTACTCTTATGTCTATGGTAATGGGTCTTCTATGAAAAAAAAAAAATTGGATGAGTATTTTCATCAACTTGATATGTGAAGGTAAACAAGCTTTGAGTTGGGGAGATATAGAATTTGGGTTGGCCTTTCAAATCAGGGAGGACAAAATATCTCTCGACCCATTTATGAGTGTTACACCTAGAAACTTATTGAAAAAATTAAGAGTTATATTGGAAGGTTGAATGATGCATTTACCATGTTCATTATCATATTGTTGGAAGGATACACAACAAAAAAAAATCATGAATAAAAGTGATTGGTAACCAAATTTGGAATCTTTTTCATTCAATTTCAAAGGTTCTCCTATATTATAGCTATAGGATTTGAGGGAATATCATATAATATTATAATTTCTGTAGTGACAATCTCATCATGATTTAACTATGTGTTGGATCTCAAAATTTCACCCTACTTTGAATCATGAATATTTAGGATTTTGAGGCAACATGTGGTTGTCTCTAAGTGTGGGACTTGCGGCTTAAGATAGACCACTTTGAATAATGCCACTTCCTCTTATCACAAATTTAGGAAAATCCACACAATACAACCTACTTCAAATGCCAAAACTAATCCTATGTTGATTCTTATTCTAACAATTTAAAGGGACCAGAGAGAGGGAGAGATGCAATAAATATAAATCCTAAGATAAGGGGTAGTGATAACACCAAAATAAGATGGAAATTCCCCAAATCCAAATGACACGAGATGTAAAAATATAGGGATGATATCGCAAAGAGCACACAGTTTGAAAGCAAATAGAAAAAGAAAATAAAAAAGTGAGAGGGAAAAGTATTCACATCAAACACTATGTATTTTAAGGAAGTAATTAAACCAAGCTTTCATTAATCAATATTTTTAGTTTACATACATAGCCAAGACAAGAAAATCACCATTCATGAATTACAAAGGTTGAAAACATTAAAATATGAGTTTCACGAGGAAGAACTTAAAAATATGTTATGGAAGGGAAGAGGGAGAAGAACTCATACAAAGTGCACAAGAACCTATATTTATGCAGTTCATGGTAAGAGAGAGAGAGAGAGAGAGAGAGAGAGAGAGATGAGAAAGAACGGAAAATGACCACCAAGTTGGAACTATTAATCTAAAAATGCATTGAATGAGTGTGGGAAGCATGGCACCTCCAAATGAAATTATCAACCATAGAAAGATATTTTGAGTCTATCACATCCCATTAAACCACTTAGGATGACTTCATACTTCACTAAATTCTAGTGGTTGGGTGGTTATCTCTCTGGTTTCTATTGGCATGGCCTTTGCTACTATATGCAGCTTTTGAATTTTTCTTTAATCCGTGGACTCCAAAACTTTTTCATGCATGCTTTGAAGATTAGAATTATCTTGGATTGCCCACAAGTGTCTAATCCTTCGACCCATAGATTTTGACCTAGTGACCCATTTCCTTTATTTTGCAGTTTTGATTAGGAAACATGTGGAGCACATTTAAATATCATACCCGCAAAACACTATGTTAGCGCTCCATGGATTTTCAACTTGGTTACTTTCTAGCTTTTGTTTAACTGTCACATGGCCAACTACTCATGTTTTGTGTACCTAATGGATTCCTTTGACTTAATCCATCAATTGGATTGATGACCCAAATTTTCCTAAGTTTTTGAAGTGCTCATTCCTTTGTTATGCATGTTTAAGAAAACCCACAAAACACTAAGTTCTTACATTCCATTGTAAGACTGAACTAGTTTGTTGCAAATTTTCTAGAGCATGAAAAATGGTCAAATGTTTTTTATGGGTTGTTCAAAATTACATGGGGTGTAATTTTTAACAATAGTTTGGAAACTACCAGGGGACATCTTCCAACTAGATGATGAATACCATCTACCTTGAAGCATACATTGGGCATGGAGTCAATATTAACCTTGAAGAAATTTTTCTCACCCTTGATAACCTATCTCCTAAATTTATAGGATCTCATCACTAAACTAGAGTTGATTTGTAGAGTTCTAAAAGATGTATACTGAAATAATCTCTAACTATATGATTTCTACCATGAAACCTAGCTCCAATATGATTGGTGTATGACCACAAGTGGCTCCAAAACTTATGTACAAAAGAGAAGATCATACATGTCACAAGTGAAACATGCATAGAGTGTAAATAACTTATTACAAACAAATGGGATCACCACAAGGATTGGGGAAAAATATTTCAATCAATGCACAACAACGGGAGAATATCTTCAACAACACAAAACAGAAACACAAGTATCTACAAGATGTAATAAGACATCTTAAAGGGGGTGTTTAAGATAAATCACATTGATTGGGATTTATAATACCTCTCCATCAAGGTTTGAAAGATAAAAAGATTTGTCTTCTTTGCAGTAGTGATAATATATGGCCCACTCCAAATTGCATAAAACTTGGAATGCCACCATGGTTTAGCTCTATCTGCATCCCACTTGAGGAAAAAATATCTTTCTTTGAAATTTTGTGGCTTAGATTTCTTGTAAACCTACTATTTGGTTTATATTTGATTCCTTTCCAATAGTTCCATGGCAGACTATCATAGTTATTCAAGTTTAACCAAATCTTCCATTTTGCTTTCCCTTTTATCTACACGCTCAAATTCCAACTATTGAGATATCTCCTGAAGGTAGTTCAAGTGATAATGGGAGCCTAGCTTCTCTTCCATATACAAGGAAAAATGGTGAATTACCAATTGCTTTATTTGGAGTGATTCTATCAGCCCAAAGAGCAGTTTTTACTTTAGTGTGTCATTTTCTTTGATTGACCTACATGGTCCTCTTCATGATCCTGATTAGGTTCTTATTAGTTGATTTTGCCAAACCATTACCTTATGGGTAATAATTTGAGGAATTATTCAAGTAAAATCCATTTCTAAGATCACAATCAGATACTTTGGATCCTAAAATTCCTTAGCATTATCAGAAATGATGGTTTGAGGAATCCCAAACCTTGTTGTAATATCTTCTAAGAAATCAAGGATGACTGATTTAGTAGCCTCCTTGAGTGGTATGGCCTTGTTCCACCTAGTTAATAAATTTGTTGTTATCAATACCCATTTGTGATCTGCACTTGATGGAGGATTAATCATGCCTATGAAATCTAGTCTCCATTAAGAGAAGGGTTCATCCACCTGAATAGGAAAAAGGGGAATGGTTGCCAACATTTTATTTCCTATGAAGAAGGTACATTCCTTACATTTCTTGACCCATTGATATGCATCCACAAATAATGTAGGCCAAAACTATCCTTCTCTTAAGATTTTCATTATTACTGACCTTCTCTAAGAAATTCCCACCAAAGGAACCATCATGAAATTATGCCAAGACTTTATCTATTTGTTCTTCCTCAATGCACCTTAGAAAAACACCATGTGAATTCCTTTTGAAAATAATACCATCAATTAAAACATGAGGAATTGATTGTAACACTGAGGTGTCTTATCTTTTTGCTTAAACGGGAGGATAGTTGTCAGTTGCTAAGAATGTTGCTATGTTGTTTATTTAACTTCCATGGCTAGGTTGAATTTCTTTGTCCTACGGGTTTTCTATTATTTATTCTTGTTCCTCCTCCATGAAGAAAGAACATTCTTGATCACTTTGAGCATCCATAGTAATATGTTAACACAATTCTCTCCCTCTCACCAATTTTTTGGATTTGATGGTGACATTGAACTCCATTATCTTGGTTACCCGTTTGGCTCTCTTTTCACTAATTTCTACCCACATAATGAAATGATTCACACTAGGATGTGAGACTAAAAATTTGATGCAATAAGAGGCTATGAGAGGCTTGAATTTTATGAGAGCACACATGATGGAAAACACTTTCTTTTCGAAATGGCTATATTTGAGTTAAAATTATTTTAATGTCTGGATAAATAATTCTACATGTCATTCCAATTCTTCATCGTTCTTTTGAGTGAGAACTAAATCTATTATAATATTTGCACCATAAGCATAAAGGATGAAATAATTTGTAAAATTTGGATTGATGAGTGTTAGCTCTTGAGTTATTATGGATTTTATCTTATCCAAGCTTTCCCTTTCATCTTAGGACAATTTGAAAGTAGTCTCTTTCCTCGGCATCAAGATTTTTGGCCTTACTAATCCTGAAAATTTGGGAATAAATTTCCTAATGAAATTGATCTTGACAAGGAAATCTGGAGAGCCTTATTTTGGGTTGGAAAGAGATGGCGAGGATGGAAAAGACTCTTTCTAGGTCAATTTCAATTCCATATTTTGAGACAACATGCCCGATAACTTACCATGTGGGCTGTAAAAATTCATTTCTTGGGGTTCAGCGATACTTTGAATTCTCTACATCTCTCAAACACTTTCTCTAAATGATCCATGTGTTATTTTCCCTATTTTATAAGACCGTGATATCATCTAGATACACCGGGAAAACTAGTTGATGAGTCCATGGAAAGTAATATCCATTACTTTCTAAAATGTGGCACCCGCATTTGATAGACCAAAAGGAATTTTATGATATACATGCATTCCCCATTTGGTTGTAAAGATGGTTTTGTAAGGATCCTCCTCTTTAATTTTAATTTGATTGAAACTTGAATAACTATCAAGCATGGAGAAATTTTCAGATCTAGCTATTGTTTAAAGGATTTATTCCATGTAAGGCAGGGGATAATGATATTTGAATGAAACCTTGTTCAATTTCCTAAAATCTGCACAGAGCCTTATCTCTCAATTATTTTTCCTGAAAGGAACCAAATTTTCTACCCAAGATGAATACTTGATAGGAAATATTAGTTGTGACTCAATCATTTTGGATACCTTCATCCATATAAGTGGTTCATCTTGGGGTTCACAGGCCTTTGTTTTTATCGTACTGGCTTAGAACAGGATCCATATCAATAGCATGTTGGGTCAAAGACCTTTAAGTCCTCAATGTTCCATGAGAATATATCATGATATTTCCTACATAAGGAAATAAAATCTTGTTCTTCCTCGGCACTACATACCTTTCCCAATAAAATCTCTTTTCCTTGTGCAATGGTGAATGGCTTATAATCCTCTTGACCCATAGACATGCTTTTATTTATTCTATTGATCTCATCATCAGAGTTGAAAATACCTTCAAGCATGAATAATCCTTTGGTTAGCTTGTTTGTTCTCAATTAAATGATCTAATCAACGTAGTTGTCTTGCGAAGTGGGTTACAAGTTGGAAGAGAATTAATCTTCATTTTGAATGAATTAAACAATTTGCTCATCATTCTCAGAAACTTTCCAATTTAAACAATTATCTGGAATGGATGGTCTTACAACCATCTTGACATATTGATCTCCTCGAGATAATACCATCCATGGGAGAAAACTGAGAACCAATTGTTACCATTTTATCTGACTCACTATTTTGTTTCTGTGGCACCACTTAAAGATTGACACTTCAAATCCTTCCATAAGGTCCCAAACTCGGTGTCTATGAGCTCTCAAAAGATTATTTTTGGCTGCACACCTACCTCGACTTAGTGGATGAATAATTCGAGTGTCACCAAATTCTTACAGAGATTTGATTTGTTTCTTTTCCGCAATAAGAAAACCATTTGTAGACATGAAAAAATCACATGTTTATTTCCATTATTATCCCATTTCACATCATGATATTCATCCCCTTATGATTGATTATTTTAATTAATTAATCATGCACATTACACCTTTTATGATTAATTAAATTAGTTCCTAACCCACTTTAGCTAACTTAATTATCATTTATTAAATAAATGGTTAATTAATTATCTTGCACATTGTATCTAATTAAATTAGTTACTTAATTAGGAAAATACACTTATTTTCCTAGTCAACTGCCACTTGGACTCCACTTGGATTCCACTTCCCCATTTGAGTAAATTCCATTGCTAGAATCCTAGAAATGTAGGGGAAATTGAATTATATGTACAACCACCTTCCCAGATGTAATTTCTACTAAAAAAATTAATTATTTCCCCTCAAATGGGGATAAATTCATTCAAACTATTTAACCTCCCTCAACTGATATTTTTATCATGTGCCTTCAACCACATGTAACCACTTGCAAATACTCTAAAACCACTACTCATATTTTATAAAAGAGAAATATTATCCCTTTGAAAATACTCTTGGCTCCCTCTTGGATTTCTTTGGGATTGAAGTAAGAAAACTCTTTCAACTTTGCCATCCAATATTTGCCTATTGGAATATTTCCCAAAACCAAAATTTGTGTTTATAGCATTGTCAAATCCAAATTTAGAGGTCACTTTCAAGAGCACCCATAATCAATCATTTACAAGGTTCCACAACCTTAAACCTTCTACAACCTTATCATAAAGGTTTGCAAGGAATACATGGAGGAGTAAGTTTGTTAAGTTTTTTTATCTCTTTATTTCTACCAAGTTTTCTTTTCTCACACCATGGACCAATGCCTCATACTCCACTATCTTGTTAGAACATGAAAATTATAGCATTTGGGAAAAGAATTTTATTTTTTTCATTGGAGAGATAAGAACTACACTGCCTTTGACCCCATTTCTACTTCTAGAACCATCAAAGTATATCTTCCATAATCTAAAGTAATCATTTTCTTATTCTTTTTGTAGAATGGGGATATCATAGTTTCCATCATGGATACAATAAGTACTGAGACCATTTTTCATAGATATTCCATAGGATCAAATTCATAGTGCTCTTTTTCCCATTCATCTAGCATAAGATCAGGAATTGAATTTAATGAATGCATTATTTCAGTTGGTTCAAGATCATAACTTGTTTCTTCTTGGATCATACAATTTACATTGATAGGACTAGGATCATAAACTTCCACATGATAAGCTGATATAGGTTCAGCCTTAATAGTAAACCTAGTTCCATATCTTGTTCTAAAAACATAAGATATCAATTTTAGGAAATATATTTTCCTACATTAGTTGTGAAATCTATAGAAAGACAAAGGGAAAATATATGTATTAAATCGATCACAAAAATGTCCTACATTATATTTAGGCTTTGAAAATCACGCAGGTTAATTATAGATCTTTTACTACACCCAAGGCTTGCATTTTGTCCATCAAGCTACAAGACACCCTTAGAAGTTGGATTGTACTCAATCCCCAAGATGTATGTTATCTTCTTTGGCATGACTAAAGTACTAGCACTAGAATCTATCATGTAATTATGAATGAGGTGCTTTCCAACTATGAGAGACATGTAGAAAGGAGGGGGCTTAGCAATTAAACTTACATGTTCCTCCTTTGGCCGACATACATTGAGCGCGGCATCTAATTTTTGCATGGTTGGCTTTGGAGGTGGAATTTGATTCAATGATTCTTGTAACAAATCCCTTTAAGATGGGATAGATAAGGCATCCCACATTATGACATTATGATTTGTATTCATTTATTCCATAATTTTGATTAGAATACTTGTGGATTTATGTAATGAAGGAGTGAGATGTTCCTTGTTTTTCTACTCTAACTAGGCTCTTTGATTGGTGGATTTGGAATGTTCCACAACTCTACTGAGTGTTGTGTGGGTATTGTGTGTTATGCATATTTTGAGTGACCCACATAAAATTGGATGAAGTTGAATTTACACTCAATTCCTCAAACTTATTGGAAATTTCACACATGATTGGGGTAATAGGAGGATGATATCTCACGTCCATGTTCCTCTTCTTAGATATTATATGATCTCGCCACATGAATTTATGGCCTATTTTAGTTACCACGGCTTGATTAATTACACATAATTCTTAAGGTCTGAAGAGCATGAAGTTGGGTTTTAGATAAAAATTTTAAACCTTATATGTATTACTTGTTGAAGGGACCATGATTTTTTATAAATAGAATGGATATTGAGTCGTGATAGCCTTTTCCCAAAAAAAAGATCATTGACTCACATTTTTGTTTATTTTAGGGTTGATCATAAGGATAACACCATTCAATTCCTTTCACCATGTTATTCTAAAATAGAACAATGGCCTTGCTTAAGTTAGGAGTAGGTATGGGTTGCACTTGATTTACATTTTCAGGTTTTCTTAGAAGGTAATTATGTAGAAACCTTTGATTTGGATATTGAAATATTTGTTACGAATATCCATGAGGAGGGTTATGATAAGTTTTAGGAGCTATAGCTTGATGTCTCTTAAGAGATACAATATCATTTGGTATATTTTTAAGTTGCATGCCAAGACTTTAAATTTCATCATGTTTGAGAGAGGAACAAGATGTAGAAGCGGAAGATAAATTAGGTTATTGAGGAGTAGGAGCAACAACGGGTTGGATGCCATGTGGTAGTTCAAAAAAAATGGGCATAAGAAATTTAGGGGCTTATTTTCCTACTTGGATAAGGCATTTTTCAGCCCTAGTGGCTATTGCATATGTGTTTGGTAATTGAACAACACCCATAGATTGAATCATTATTGCTATATCATAATTTAGAGCTCTAAGAAAATATAAGAATGCACCTTATGGAGTTGGTCTTAGTAGTAGCACGGAATTCTTTCCCATTTTACTTTGGAATATGAAGATGAAGTTTGTCATGAGATCATTTGGAGCTCACTTGATTGTTGTGAGTTTCTCTAATAAGGATATGTTATCTGCTTTCTCCTCAAATTATTGACAAAGAGTTGTGCCAAGCTCATCCCAATTGTGAATGGAAGCAAGTCTCAAGATTCTATACCATTGAAGTTCTTTACCTTTTAATGAAGAAGCAAGAATCCTAATGGTAACACCATATTCAGTAACATGATGAACTAAAAAAGCATTAACAATATCTTAGATATGATCATCAGGGGTAGTGAAGTTTTCACCAGTGAAGAAAGGAATACTTTTTAAGGGCAGACATTGGTATATCATGTTGAGCATTTAGTGCTAAGGTACTACCATCATTGAAGCTGAAAGAGGGTAAATTTATTTTTGTGCCATGAATGAAATAGGTTTTAAAACCCTAGAAGAAATTTTAAAAATCCTACTAGGAGGAGGAGTAGAAATATTTCTATTGGGAGGATATTGTGATCTCTCGACTTATCACCTCTTCTTCTTCTTCTAGGTGACAACTACAAAAACTCAAAAGACACACTTCTTGTTGTATGTTGTCTTGTCTATATTCTTCTCATGAAATAGGGTACTTGGGCTACTAAGAGTTATCATATGTGTTGAAGAGATACCTCAAAAGGCTAAAATCATTATGTCACACACTAAAACCTAGTAATAATAAATTTAACATTTATTATGCATCCCACCGATAATGCCAAAACTGTTGGAGCTCAAAATTGTTCTCTGCCTGAATCATGAAGATTCAAGATTTTGAGGCAACATGGGAATGTATACAAGTGTGGTACTTATGGCTTTAGATATACCTCTATAGAATGACATCTTCCTTGTTATTTGGATTTGGGAAAATTCACACAACACATCCTACTTCAAAATTTCAAAACTACTCTTATGTTCATTCTTATTATAATAATTACAAAGGACCGGGAGATGGAGAGATGCAAGAAAGGTAAATCCTAAGTTAAGGGGTGGTGATATCACCAAAATAAGTTATAAACTCCCCAAATACAAATGATACATATGTAAAAACATGGGGATGATATTGTATAAAACGTGTAGTTTAGATACAAATGGATAAAAGAAACTAAAAAATGCAAGAGGGAAAAGTATTTACATCAAACTCTATGTGTTCAAATGAAATAAGCAAGCAAACCACACTTGTATTAATCAATATTTTGATTTTATATAGAGAGAGGTAAGGAAAGAAAATCATCATTCATGAATTACAAAGGTTGACAACATGAAAATATGAGTTTCACAGGGAAGATCTCGAAAATGTGTTATAGACGGGAAGAGGGAGAAGAACCCATACAAAGGGCACATGTACTTATATTTATACAATTTATGATAAATAGAGAGATGGAGAATGTAAAATAACCTCCAAGTTGGAATTGATTGCTCTAAAAATTCATTGAATGAGTAACGGTACCAAAAAATCTTATAGAGTTTGCTTCTAATACAAGTATGGTCACCTCCAAATGCACTCATCAACCATATCACAATCCCTTGAGTCTATCACACACCATCAAATTTCTCATCATGGTTCCATAATTCATTAAATTATAGTGGTTAGGGTGATTAGATCTCTATTTCCAATTTGGCATGGCATTTTCTACATTATTCATCTTTCGAATTTTCCTTTAATTCATGAACTCCCAAAACTTCTCCCTACATGATTTAAAGAGTGGAAGTATCCTGCATCACCCGAGATTATCTAATCCTTGATCTATGGCCTTTTAACTAATGACCCATTTCCTTTTCGGGGCTTTGAGTAGGAAACTCATGAGAACACTATAAATCATCCTACCCCACGGAACAATATGTCATTGTTTTGTGGTTTTTCAAATTAGTCACTTTATAACTTATGTTTCATTGTTGTGTGACCAACTAAACTTATTTTCCCCACCTCATGGCTTCCTTTTATTTAATCCATCAATTGGATTGATAACCCGAAATTGCCTAATTATTTTAAGTGTTAATTCCTTTGTTCTACAAGTTCAATAAAACCTGTGGAACACTAAGTTCCTACATTTTTGGTAGACTAAACTAGTATTCTCGTGGATTTTCTAGAGCATGAAAATTGTTAAGTCCTTTTGATGAGTTGTTCAAAATTACATGGGGTGTAATTTTGAACATCACTATGTAGATAATTGGACATCCTCCACGGGAGTTATAGGTATAATAAATTTTCATGCATTCAATTTCCCTTGTCTCTCAAGAACTACATTCTTAAATCATGTATATATGTTCATAATGTTGAGAGAATAATTTCCTCATTCAATATGCATCATTTCCACAAAAGAACATCATTTGATATAAAAAAATTATTCATCAAAATTATTCATTTTCATCCTCATATTATCATGTTCCACCTATTGAAGAATATTAGGAATATTTGTATGATTAATGTGAAGTCAAAAAAATATTATTTAGTAGGATTCCTCTCCAAAAATTCAAAATTTTGATTTATCAATTACCTAAAGGTGTGGTAGATGATGGATCATATTTGTGTGAACCTAAATCTGTAAATTACATTCAACATTCATATTTTCCTATCATTGATTGGTCCCAAAAGGAAAAGGATAACATTGACTATCTTCTTGCACCTATTCTCTTAAGAATCAAAAAGTGGTTCAAGAAAAATTTGGAAGATTTAAATTTTTTTAAGAAATATATTGTTTCCCCATATGTACCTTCTTCCTCAACCAAAAAAAAAAAAACAAGTAATAAATTCTATGTGCAGACTATGAGGGATGATCCTAAAATTTAAGAGGTTGAAGTTGTTATAGAGGAAGAAGAGGAGACAAAAGAATAAAAATATACTAAAATTCCTACAAAGGGCATAATTGAAGGGAGTGGTTCAAGATAGAAATTAACTACCATAAGACTCCCTACTTCCCCAAAGTTATCTATTGATAAATATTCCTCTATGGAAATCACCCTTGCACTAGTTCCTTCTTATCCACCCATCACTCTTAGTGTGTGCATTACAAGTTCATCGAAGGAAGATGGCACTCGATACCTCTTTTTCATAGGTTTAACCAATGGTTGAGAAAAAGAGAAAATATCAATCTAAAATAATTATTCCTAATTATGATGTTTTAGTTTCTTTCCTTGATACCCCTTCTCCTAAGAAATCTAGAGTGACTTATCACCTCATGACGGATACCTCACAACAATATTTTTTGAAATTACAAAGCCTACAGACCAATAAAAGTGAACATGAGATCACTATAACATATTATGAACTTAAATTGATACCACTCAGATAATCCACCCCTAAATGAGATGATTATAACTTCAGGGAGATAATGTCTATGGTTATTGAGAGGGTGGGAAAATGTAAGAAAACACAAACACTTGGAAGAACATGTTCAAAATATCTCATCTTATGATAAATCATTTCTCTCTCTAGATTCTACTCCCCTTGAATCTCTCTCATATTCCACCTTAATGAGTGATGTGATATCAAGGTCATCTTATAATTCCATAAGCACAATTTACAAGGTAAAGCTACATAAGCGTGGGTTGAGAAATTTGTGATAAATGGATTAAAATTGATTTATGAGGGATGCAAATATTATGATAATTTATTTTCCCGAAATAAATATATTATAGAATTGAGAACATTGAGAAAGAGGCCAAACTTTATGTTGATATGATTCAAAATTTGATGATAATGGAAGTCATCGATAGGAAAATTCTCCTATCTAAAAAAAATGATGATCCAAAAAATAATCTTTCTCAAACTTGGTCACGTAGTATAGAATGGAAACTCGAGATTTTAGAAGAAGCTTCAATGGATCTACATGATTTCATTCACAAAGCATGAATCTTTAAAAGCTAAAATATTCATTAATTTCAAATCCCTCCTTTGTGCTATTTTTCAAGATGATTCCTCTTAAAATAATACATTGGATGAAATAAAGGAGCAATCCAACAAGTTGGTTAAGTAAGAATTATCCAAAGTGTACGACTTAAATCAAGATAAAATGGATGAACTCTCTAAATTAAGAAATGTGGTGGTAGAATCCTCCAAGAATTTAGATCAATTGGTGGAACGAATTTTGAGATGGAAACACTTTAGGAAGTTGGTTAAACAATCTAGCAAACATTGTTATCCCAGAATAATCAAAAAATTGTTACAAGTAATGAATTTTAGAATTTTAGGATGCACGTGCTTAAGCTCAAAGTTATAACTTCCTCACTTGCTTCTTGAAGTCCTAGAAAAATACTAATTATTACATTTATGTTTTGTAATTTTTGGTTTTAAAATGTAAATTTCACTTAAGTGACTTAATTAAACAAAAGTATAATTAGTTATTTTGAGGTAGTTACAATCCATTTTGTCTATAAAAATGTATCTTCTCATTTGTAAAGGGTGGTTAGTGGATCTTTGAAAAATATTTAGAATAGTGAATACAAAAGATATTTATCACCTTTCTCTCATTCTTTTCTTTGCATTTTCTATGTTACAATTTCATATAATTGAATCTAAAACTTTTTGTTCACTCTTTTATTTTGTGAGTTACTAAACTTTATGTCAAAGTATTTAATTTATGGGAAAGATTTTTCAGTTATATAATTTATTGTATGTTATTTAAATTACTAACATGCATGAGTAATTTGAGATCTATTTTTTATTTTTATAAAATATTTGTCACGATTCTTTCTCTTTCCAAATCCCGACTCCGACTCTCTTTCTAAATTCCTTCGACACATATGTATGAAGAAATCAAAACCCTCATCAAGATACTTTTAGTTTGGATATTGTAAAGAACTTAATATTTCATTTTGGTTTTAAATAATATAACCTCCCCATCAATGTGGAGGGATTTCTTGTCCCTTGAACTATTGACAATTTTCCCCAATGCAAATTTTTCTACCAACAAACCTATGCAATAAATTTTATCATAAATGTTCAAAACCTCTTATGGAGGAAATTTAAAAAGGTTATAAAAGGTTTGGGAGTGAATCGGTGTACTTATTTGATTATACTTAGAGATTATTATTTAGGACTTCGTAAGGATATTAATGTTCATATTAGGGTTTGGTCAATTGGATGGTTGAGATTAAACAGTTTCAAAGGTTGAGATTTTATATTACCCTTTTGGTTGGAAGTACTTTATGAAACTTAAGTGATCTTCTTAATTTTATTATTAATACTTTAATATGAAAATATATTTAAGTGTTTATTGGTGTCGAAATGTTGGTGGAACAATTAATAAATTATTAAATTAAATTAAATTATCCAAGCATAAATAATTCAAGTCATGATTATAGTTTCAACTATGTGCATAAATATTTAGAATAAATGAAGTAAATGCGAAGTAAAATATATGCAGAAGTAAATAACACAACATAGGATTTATAGTGGGGAAACCCATAGGTAAAATCCCCACTAAAAATAAATCACTTTCCTCTATTAGAATTTTACCGAAAAATTTACCCAAGACCTCCACTTCCTCCTTGGTCCCACATAATTTGAATTGCACTGACAATTTACAAAGTTAAAATAAAACTATTTCATGGACACATATAATCCCTAATTTCATGAGGGGTTGCCCTATTAAATAGGTTTGGTGATTTGGTTGCACACATGTACACTATTTATCTCTTTAATTAAATCAAAAAAATTCCACCGATGTGGAATGGGAGTCAACAATATTAATCCAAATTTGATAAATTAAAGTTTAAAATAAGGGGTGAAGTGGTCACCCACTGAAATGGTGTCCCCACTTGACATTATTACCCCAACACTCCCCCTTAATTTTAAGTGGGGAAAACATGCCAAATTACATTTTTCTACAAAAGGATTTACAATCCATAAATTATCAACAATGATTTAGGCTAGCATGTAAACAAGGGAAATCATCTAGATATTCCCACAAAAAAATCTAAGGACTGGTGTTTTACATATGAATAATTACATAATATTATGGATCCTTTTCTAAAATAATGAGCTCCCATAACTAATGATTTGTTAGGAATTACAAGTAAACTCACGTGTTGTGATCATTTACTTAAGACTCACATATAGTGATCTTTTACAAAATGAAGTATAGGAAGTTTAAAAAATTCCGTTAAGAGGTGGAATTTTCATGCACACTCCCCCTCAATGGAAACTCAAAAAGGCCTAACAAGGAACAAAACTTATAAAACTTCATAGCACTTAGTGGCTTTGTGAAAATATCTACAACTTGATCTTCGTTCAAACATAACTAGAGATCAATATTGCCATTTAGGAATTTATCTCGAATGAAGTGCATATGAATCTCTATATGCTTTGTTCTCTAATGTTGAACTAGAATATTTGCAAGAGTAATGTAACTCTTTTTATCACATAGAAGAGTAGTGCTTCCTTTGGCTCCCATATGGATTTTATCCAACAATATTTTCAGCCACATAGATTCCTTTAATTATTCCATGGCACTTGTATACTCTGCTTCAGTAGAAGAGATAGAAATTGTTTGCTTCTTCTTTCTATTCCAAGTGGTTGCACCTATACCAAACTTAAAAACATATCTATAAGTATATTTTCTATTTATAATATCACCAACATGGTCAAAATCACAATATCCAAATAATTTTGCATCATTATAAGAAGAATAATACAAACCATAATTAATTGTTCCTTTAACATATTTTAGAATTATTTTTTCCATTTCCATTATCCTTGTAAGGATCCTACATGAATATAGAAACAACTCCTACTGCATATGAAATATTTGTCCTAGTAATAGTCAAATAAATTAAACTACCAACTAGTTTTCTATGTAAGTAGGAAAAATATATCACACTCAAGTTTTAGATCTAATTTAACACCAACTTCAATGGGAATGGCAACAAGTTTATAGTCAATCATGTTAAATATTTTAAGTAAATTAGTAGCATACTGTGATTGAGATGCAATAATAGATTTATGATCCTAAAATATAACCATGCCTAAAAATGATTTAGCAGACTTAGGTCATTCATTTCAAAATTTTGTCTTAATATATCTTTGATTCTAAGAATTAAATTATTATCACTACTAGTAATCAACATATAATACAATAATGATAATATGATTATTTTCATACTTTACAAACAAATCATTATCAAAAAATAATTTTGAAACCAAGATCCTGAAAGAAGTTATTTATTTTAGCATACCAAGCTCCAAGAGCTTATTTAAGACCATACAAGGATTTTTTTAGTTTACACACATAATTCCCTACCATGTTCCTCAAAACCTTTATGTTGATGCATGTATATTCCTTCTTTCAGGTCGCCATTTAAAAATTCATTTTTAACATCCATTTGGTGAATCTTCTAACCATATTGAGTAGTTATCTCTAGAATAATTCTAACATTACCCATTTTATCTACAGGAGAAAAGGTTTCAATGTAGTCGATACTGGGTTTCTGAGTGAACCCAAGAGCTATTAATCATGCCTTAAATTTATTGATTTCTCATACACAGTTATACTTGATTTTATACAACCACCTAGATCCTATAATTTTCTCCATTTAGAAGGAGGAGGAGCTAATTTCTGGGCGTTATTTTTAATTAGAGATTTATATTTAGCTTTCATAGATTAGATCCATCTTTCATCTTGACTAGATTATTTGAAATATTTTGGTTTAACCTCATATAGTGTCATTGAGGAATGATAAATATACTGACTGTGGATCATCATTCTAAAGCTATTAGGATGAAGTCTTTAACAAGATTTTGAGCCCATTTAGGAATTATAAAATGCGACACATTTTGAGATGACTCCCCCTCAATCTCCATCATATCTGGAGTAGGATATTCATCCTCTTGAACTTCTATTTCCATATTTTCCAGAGAAGGATTATCAAGCTCTACTTCAAGAGAAACAAAGAAGGCTTCACAAAAATTTCATAAATTTTGTTCTCTAGAACATAAACATTCTTATTTTCTACTATGTCATGTTTGAAAGTATCATATACTCTTAATCATTTTATGTGACATCCATATCCAAAAAGATATAGGAGTAGGAGGTAGGATCAAGTTTCTTCCTTGGAATAAAGAGAGAAGAAGGACTACCAAATATTCTTAAGTTTGAGATATTTATTTTTTTGTTTTGTCTATACTTCATGAGGTATAGGTTGATGTAATTCTTTCGTAAGAACTCTATTTAGAAAATAGACTACAATATTCATCACTTATGCCCATAGAAATTTAGGCATATTCAATGCATGAATCATAATCCTATCCATTTCTAATTTGGTCATATTTTTCCTTTCTATGATGTTGTTTCGTTGTGGGGAATAGGTATTTTTCAACTCACGTTGAATACTACATGACACATAAAACTCATAAAACTTATTACTACCATACTCACCTCCATTATCAGTTCTAATTCTTTTAATTTTCATATTAGAAGCATTTTCAACTAAGGCTTTAAACTCTTGGAATTTGGACAAGACATCATATTTTTCTTAATGAAGTATGACTAGGTCATCCTAGAGAAATCATCAATAAATCATACAACATACAAGGATCCACCGAGAGATGTAACTTCAAGTGGAACTCTCACATCACTATGAATCAACTCTAATAGGTGAGATGAATTTGGATCGTGATGTTTTTGAAACAGTTCAATGTGTTGCTTACCACACAAGTAAATTTCACATGTTTCATGATCAAATTTCATTTTAGGAATACCTATTATAAGGTCTAGATGATACATTTATTACATATACTCCTAAAATTAACATGTCCTAATATCTCCTGCCAAAGTTGAAAATATTTTCTAGAAGTAGAATAAACTTAATATTCAAAGACAAATCCATCAAAAAAATATTTAAATTATTTTTCTATATTCCAGAAGCAATAACATTAATGAGTTCGTTTTTCACAAACCATTTATTTTGCAATAACACAACTTTATAATTTTGTTTACTTAATTATGAGAAAGGTAAAAGTTTATTTTTAACTGAGGAATGAATAAAACATTGTTAATTATTCCATTTTTCAATTTAACATTCCCACAACTTTCAGATCGAATAATAGAATTTTCCCTAGATATATATTTTCCTAACATTCTACAACATCTATGAGGATAACATGCATGCAGGTCATGTGCCTAAAGGCACCACTATCTAGGATCCATTTTTTCATTCGAAGATGAGTGTAATATATAAGGCAATATATTGCTCAACATTATTTGCATGGTTTTTATTCGGTTCTAGTTCCAATTCTTCTTCTAATTGTTAAATTTCTTGTTTCTAGAATTTTTAAAAAAATTGTTTATTTTCACACGACAATCAAACTCCTTATGACAAAATTTTCCACGTTTTTACATGTTCCATTGAATTTCACTTTGAAATCTTAATTGTTCTTGAAAGAATTAGTGTTATGATTAGATTTAAATTTTGATTTGAAGTTTGGTTTTGATTTTGATTTTTATTATTTGAATGTTTTGAGATATTTTTTTATTCTGCAAGAATAATGCGAGATGCATTTCTCTTTTGAACCAAAATTTTCCATAACTCATTCTTTCTTAATTAGAAGAGACAAAAGGGTATCCAAATCAGGTAAATCAGTTTTGTTTTGGTATTTAGAGTTTAATATTGAGATGTAGTTTCAAAATTTTTCATGGATGTTTATCTGAATGATAAAATATAGTAATTTATCTTGAAATAGTTCACAATTACATCCATCTAACTATGTTTTAATGTTTTTAATTTTCACTAAATAATTAACTATTTTTTCATCCCCCTTCATGGGAGTTGTAAATAGTTCCATGATGAGTTTAATTATCTTTGAGAGGTGAATTCCCTCATGCATTGTTTCTAGTTGTTTCCAAGTGTCAACAGGAGAGTCCATGTGTCCTATATGTAGTAAAAACTCATCTTTTATGCTCTGCAATAGGATCGACATGGCTTCTTGGGATCTTTGGGAGAAGGAGCTTAGATTTTTGAGGTTAGCTTGCCTTAGGTGGATCATTTCCCCACACTAATTACAAGATCCCATGGTTTCCTCACCATAAAATTACTTTAACCTAACTTTTCGATACTATAGTTTGTCCCATTTAATAATTATGATTTATCCATTGAAAAATTGGTCATTCTAGCCATTTTTCAATGATAAATGCAAATAAGCACAATTTAAAACAATTTAACTTAAAACAATAGGATTTAATAAAAATTTCAAACAAAAAGTAAACTAAATAAAATTTAGAATAAAATTCCAATTTTTAAAATATATCTAGGTAAATAAGAAAATTAAATGTACCTTCTTTCCATTTTTCTAAAAACTTCTAAAAAATTAAATAATATTGTTTTAAAAGAAGGAAAAAAATTAAAAATATTCACTCATTACGAGGATCGGGAGTCAAACTCTACACCTCTAGTGGCCACAAAGCATTCACGGGCCCTTTACTAGCCACAAGAGCTATTTAGCTCTTATGAACTAATTATCTAAAAACTTAGTTTTGAATTCCAATTTTAAAATTAATTAAAAAAACTTTCTTTTAACTTCCCTAAAAATATTTACTTGTTTTATATTATATTAATTTTATTAAAGCATATAACAAGAGTTTAGGAAAAAAATCCTAATTTAATATTAGGGTTACGGGAGTATTTTACACTATTATGTAACTTTAAAATTATTTTATTTGTTTGTTTTATTATTTTTGTAGGGAAAAGAGGGGGCACACCAAGAGAGAAGAACAAAGCATCGAATCAAAACTTAGGTTGTTTTGATAGCAATCAAACCAAATGTAGGTTATTCTAACCTTATTCAATGTGTTTTATGCATAAACATGTAGTTTTATTATTTTCTAAGGAAGTTTAAATTGTAATTTCATATTTTAATTCCCATATCTGATTTTTTTAGGCGCCAAGAGGGTTTTTTTGGAAGATATTTCAAGATTTTCCTACTTATTTGAGGCACCTAGTGTATGCAGCAGTGATTTTGTAATTTATTCTCAAGTTTTTAATATATATTATTGTATATTGGTTAAAAATAGGCACTTAAGGTTATACTAATTAAAAAAATGTTTATTTCTTTTTGCAAGTAATTTAGATATTCTTCTAGGAGTTTTCGGGGTGAATGGAGGGATCTAAACACAAAAATTAGGGCGATCGGTATTGTATTTTCTCTATAAGAAGTGTTTTCCTCTCTGACCAAATTTTCAAAGTTTATAAGGGTGGATAGGGCTTTACGGTTGAATTGCAAGAAAAATAGGTGCGATCAGGTATTTAAGGCTTTAAATTGTAGCTTAATTATTGTAATCAGTTATAATTATACATTATATACAAAGATTTGTATTAAAAAATATATTTTCCATTTTTTTACCTTGTATACAATTTAATAGAATCAAATTGAATTTGTGCACCAGCTTTTAGATTTTGCAATTTGTATGAAGATAAGTTTGCAATCTCCAATTTTCAATTTAACATGCATGCAACTAAAACTCTAGCTTTGATACCATGTCGAAATGTTGGTGGAATAATTAATAATTTATTAAATTAAATTATCGAGGAAAAAATAATTGACAATTAAGATTATATTTGTAACTATGTGCAGAGATATGCGAGAATAAATGAAGTAAATGCATGAATATATATTAAATTCACAAAGTAATATATATGCAAAAGTAAATAATGTAGTGTATAGGATTTATAGTGGGGAAACCCATAGGTAAAAAAACCCACTCAAAATAAAGAACTTTCCTCTATTAGAATTTTACCCAACAATTTTACCCAACACCTCCATTTCCTCCTCAGTCCACACAATTTTAACTACACGGCAATTTACAATATTGAAATAAGAATATTTCACACACACTTGCAATCCCTACTTTCATGAGATATCACTCTATTAAATAGGTTGGGTAAGTTGGTTGCACATGGGTGCACCATTAAAACTTCCACATAATGTGGAATTGGGAGCCAAAAATATTAATCCAAAGTTTATAAATAATCTTTTAAAATAAGGGGTGAAGTGATGGCCCACATGAATGGTCTCCCCATTTGACATTATTACCCCCAAAAATTGGGTCCTATGAGTGGGCTTTCACTAAAGTGACATCCATATGAGATAAATGTTACAAATTAGTACCCTCCTTAAATTTTCAATTTACCTATATAACTTAAGTGAATGTGCTCGATAAAATTAATAGGTGTATTCCCTATTATAATTGTGACCTTGCAACCTCACATGATATGTGGAACCTTTTGATCATGGCTAGTCCAATTAGTGATTGACTTCTAGTTTGTTATTATGTTCTTTTTATTTATTATTCTTATGTTGTAACTAGTAACCTTTATAAATTTATAAGATTTTTTTCAAAAAAGAGCCATGTTTTGATCTAATTTTTGTGCTAATATTATGGTCATTGTAGTTTCTCTATAGGTATCTTAATTCAAGGGGAAAAAATCTAGCCATCTTAGTATTTTAATTCTTAATTAAACTTCATTTGACATAGCCTTCTAAAAATTAATGTAAAATTAATTGTAAAGGTGACATGGGAGAGAGAAAATACTATAATCAATAGGAATCAATCATAGATTAAGATGATTCAAACAAGGGATTGAACCTTAGCTTCACCTTAAATTGGAATATATTATCTTTTACAACCATTACCTTGACCTTAATACCCTATGGTACTTAAGAATGATCAATATGATCTCCTTAAATAAAAATGAAGTGAACCCAATCCTAGTTGGCTTATGTAATTTTAGATAGCTCTTAACAAACAATTATTTTATAAATTTACTAGGTAAAAATAATTTCTTGATATTATTTTCTTGTCAAGTGGATCACATGATGTCATACGAGCTAAGAAATATCTACATTTTCTATCATTATAACTTATTAATACTGATATTAGAATTTTGATTGATATCAAATTATTTATATATATGTTTCAAGGATATTTCTTCCCTTAAAAATTATATTTCCAAAAATATCTTTGCCTTCTACACTTTCCTCACCATTGATTTAAAATATACAATGTCATTTCTTTTGGATAGATATAAAATGCATGCATTTATTATTATTATCTAATTTAAGAATCATGCTCAAATTCAACCCATCTTTCTAATAGTTTCTTAGCTAGGAATAACAAGTACATGTATCGCAACAACTTAGGTGTTATTAACCTAATTAAATTCATAATTATATTGAGCAAGGGGATACGGTAGACACATATTCATGCACTTGGGTACATTTCTAGGTCCTAATCACATACCACTATTTATATGATTCCTAACTAAGAAAACTAGTAATTGACATCTATCTTTTGCCTTTTACTATCTTTCTTATTTCCTCTTTTGTCTTACACACCCCATGGCCCAGTTTGAGCTTCATTAATTTATATTTCTTAACTCTGGACATCAGCACCCAACCAGACGCCTTGGCCGAGGCGCTCTCAACCCCTCTAGGTGCTCCCAACCTCTTTGTATCTTTTTCACCTCTTTTGGGAATCTTTTATATTTTGGGCATCTTTTTTCTTATGATTCATCCTTTTAGTTTTCAATTATGAAATTCAAACAAGGGAATCATATAAATACAAAGTTATGTGACCATAATAAAGGACCAAGCTCTAAGCATCTACTATCATCACCTAAGGTTGCATCCAAAGGAATTCTAAGAGCATCAAGGCATTCATCTAACTTCATTCAAAGGACAAGGGAATATATTTTCTCCATACACACATAGGAGGGTGAGTTCATTTTGCAATCCACACATCTATTTACATTGCTACATCTAGTTATTTCTTGTTATCAAGTGAATCTTGCACAAGAGATTCCTAGGGAATTTTTTTCACACACGCACATGAAATACATGGAGTCTAAGATAGAGAGTAGTTTTTGGTCATAAGTTTACTCTTTCAAGTGAATATCAAGGTTTTTCCTGAATCCCCATTTGTATCTTTCTTTTTAGGATTTTATGTATTTTTGGATTTTGTAGGATATCATTTGTTTTGCGGGTTATATGAAAATACATAAACCATCTAGCAACACATAGGTGACCAATAACGAAGGTAAGCGACCACATTGTGACACAAGAAAAAATAGATTCCAAGCTCTTACGCGATCACTGGGAACCCGAAGATGTCTCCAAAGTGCCTAGGTGGCCTTTCCCGAGTCTCGAGAAATTACATAATTTTATGATTGTGGTTGCGATATTCTCCTCCTCCTGCTCAATATTTTTCTATTCCATAACACTTTGGAATTTATTATGAAATCATATAAGCATTTTATTCCCTCTCTTACACTTAGGGCTTTAATTTTCCCTTGCTTATTACTTGTGTCTAATATGTGATATAGTGTTTATTTATCATATATGACTCTACAATATCTATGGTTTAGCATAATTATATTTTTGTTAAATCATTTGGTGAACCCAACCATTCAAACCCTACCTTATGAGTATGCATCAAAATCTCTTTTCTTCTTCTCAATTTATGGATCAATCTTCTTATACTTCTTTCACCCCAATTAAGGTTTTTGGCATGGTTATTATCTGCATGCGATTTCATGCAAGTTCGTACTCAAAGCATCCTCCTTACTTTATTACTCATATGATTGATACCACTTTGAAGGTAGTCACCACTCACCGCACTCATCCTCCTATGACTCAACCCATTTCCATCTCACCACTTATGACTTCTACAAATCCTACCACCACTTCTAAGTGTTATGATATCATCAAGTAGCTTAAGAATACACCAGCCAAAATATATATTTGCGAATTATTGTGAAATATCCCCGATTGTTGTCATACATAAGAGGTCTCCTTTTCTCTATCCACATTGAAAGAAATAATTCTTCAGTGTCCTTCACATATCTCATTCAGTCTCTCAAAAAAATACCATATGTTATATCATTTAGTGATGAGGACATATCACCATTTGTTATTGATAATCCATGTGCACCTCTACTTATCACTACTATCATTGGCACCATTTGTATCAAGTGTGTACTCATTTATAATATATTTTCCATTAACCTATGCTCTCACTTCATTTTAAAGAAAATTGGTATTATTAATAATCTAATTACTACAAATTCCACTCTCATTCATGGCTATGACTCCACCACTCACACATTCTTGGGCTTTGTCACATTACCTATACAAGTTGGGCCTAAGATTGTTCCTATAGTATTTTTGTTATCAATGCCTTGTTTTAGTTTCATCTATTATTGGGTAGACCCTAGATTCATGTAATTCATGTTGTTCCATATACAATTCATCTTTGTGTTAAATTCTTATGTGATGGTTATGAACATTCCATTTTTTGCCGAATCTTGATCCATTCAACTTTGGGCGCATATACCCCATTACAGCTATGCCTATTCCTCCATCAAACATATTCCATATATAAATATGATATTAGTAAATCTAATGCTTCACAACCTTCTTCCATCTCCACACACATTTCATCCATTTCCACTCATACTCTGTTATCATTTCACCCATCGTGTATGCTCTAATAAACACCACCACTTCACTTATTGAAACTCCTTGCACTCATGCATCTAGCTCACCTCCTACCAATATCCTCAATACTAAAATCTAGTGTGACAATGCTAGCACCGATGATTCGATGACGAGGTTGATATTGTTGATATTATTGATGAAAAAATGTGCAATTTTGATTTTACTCCTATCAAGATAGATGAGGCATACTTCAATAATACTTTCATTTATATTGGCCCTCATGAATATCAATCAATAAACCCCCTCCTTATACTAATGTTATGGTATTTTTTGAGGGTCTTTCTATACATTAGATGTCATACCAACTTCCTCATCTTCTCATGAGGACCTGTATCTTCACTTCCTCCTTTCATATGCTCTATTTTCATGTATAATTCTTATTGGCCACACATTCAATTTGATCATACTTACTCGATACTATTTTCACATATGATGGCTTATCTCAAATAGGATGCACATTGGATGATATCCTCCATCCATATCATTCTTCTCATCTATATCACGGATATGTTCACCTTATGGCTACTTATGGTCTCGGTGTCTTTCATCTACTAGTATTTGTTGCATGCACTTCTCCACTCACACTTGGGCAGTCTTGGCTTGACTACTTCATTGGAACTCTTGATCTTGATCATATTGATATCAAATTTCCCATGCCTTTTGGCCATGTTTTTATTTGCAATGATCCATTTCTCATCTATACACAAAATCTTACTCATTGGTATGCACATGGTTTTCCACTACCACCTTTCACTAATGAGTAATATGCAATAATCATGTACAATTTACACCATAATTGACCCTTATATGATCAACCACATACTATTGCTTACCAGGTCTTTGACACATCTCCATTTGGCTTTGACCATGACAATGATGATCTCTTAGACAATGTTACTTGATTTTTCTTCACATCATACACTTGGGGGGCATCATGCTTACTTCCCCCCTCTTAGCATTATCAGGTGTCTCACATTTCTACTATCATGCTCCATGCTTCATATTTAGTCTTTCTCATTCATCCTACACACATTGATACACACAAATTGTATCATCACTACCCTATGATGCACTCTAGTTCCATGGTTCATACTTGATTGCTGAGGGTATAAATCTGAAATAAACCTCACCACATTCACACTCTTTACACTCTATACTTCATTTATTTATCTATATAACACATGCTATCAAATTGTTTCCCAATGAGGCACTCTTGTTCTATGGTTCATTCTTGAATTTTAAGGGGTATTTTATACATGAACCTCATCTCACACATACTCATCCACATTCTCTCGAGGGCATGTTGCTCCTATCACATTCACTTTGCATACCATTCCATCTCACTCATTCACAACATACTGCATATCTTGGTTGCACCTATTCTTGTTTTCTTATACTAGTTACATGTACACTTTGTTTCACATGTTAGATAGATACTTCATATTTCATTATATTTTCTATATACAAATGCATGTTTACTTGTTCTCTATTTGTGAATGCAGCCTTCCTACACTCTTTACACGTACCATGGATGTTTGTCATTGTACCTCTTATAAGTCCCACTGAGGATCCTTAGGGAATCTACTTTCTTACACACTACAGGTGATATTGTTTTGTTTAATACTATTTCATATTCTTACTAGCACACTACTCTAGTGATATATACACATCTTGACATATTTTTTCTCTAATATTTTAATGGATGCTTCATATGTAGAACTTTATTTACAATAAGTATTTTCTACCATGGTTGTATCGATACTTTTCTTGCTACTATTTTTCCTTTTTATAGGTTATGCCCTATGTCTTGTGTGTTCATTGTTTGTATGCTTTTGGTCACTTCGGCCCTGATTATCTTATGATATTGTGAGTGATGTCCCATGTTTTCAACATGATTTTCGCAGTCTACATTGTCTTATTTCTTTCTAGATTACATTATGTCTTCTATATGCATATTTGTCTTATTTTTACTAACATATGTTTCTAGCCACTGTGTTTGAATGTGCCTTGGTTTTTACCAAGTACATTCCCTCCCTCTGCAAGTTTATAGTCTTATTTCAGCATTTTTTCCTCTTGTTTGGGATGCATACTCCTAGCAACGTTACATGTACCTGAAATGATGGGGAATATATTGGGTGAATGATTCACCGCATATTCCATCTCAAAGCTTTAGTACATGCCCACACATCACAAGAATAGAACACGATTACAATCATAAAATGACCAGATTCTAACTTGGGTCCCTCAGTATAGTACATACATCAGCACCCAAATACAAACATTAATGTTTGGGCTCTCCGACCTTTCATGGGTTCCTATCACAAGGGCGAAGTTACAGTCACTTTTTCATATCAGCACAATTTTCAGCAGTTCACAAAGTAGTCTTCACAGTTCGAGCACAGTCCTCCAATAATCGAGAATGCATTTGTTTATTTTTTTACTTTGATCAAACTGGATCAAACATGGAACAAAGTAAGATCACACCATCTGCGCAGTGGTGTAAAAATTTGGGAAGCGATACATTGATGGATAATAACACTAGACCTTTCTCCCCAACACTCTTTTGGTGTAGGTGATATCTCCTAAAAACTTGCACTTAGCGTGATATCACCGAAAAAAACTCATTCTTGGCATGAGATCACCCAAAAACTCACTCTTCTAAAAAATTTCATGGAACTTTCTATCCTTTTCACTCATCATGGATTAGATGCATGCGTTCCTTTAGCAAATTTTTCACATTTTTACATGATTTTTAGAGAGTTTTCATGATACATGACTTTGACTACTCTTCCACTCTTCTTTTGTAGTAACTTCCTTAATACACAATGAGAATAAGCCCCACATAAAAAATAGGTAAAACATAGTACAACACCCATACACTTCACCCCTAGGGCCACTTCCTCTTCCTTAGCTTACATGCTTCATTTTAATCACTCCACACTTGCAGATCTAGAGATAGAGGGGCATTTCCACCTGTCAGAGGAGTTGTACTTTGAGTGGGAACCCTTGAAAAAGATGAATTTATTCATGAACATGACTTGAAATCCACACTCACCTGGGACCGAATACGAAAGGGGCATACAAATACTCGGTTCTCAAGAGGGGACGGAGACCTCCTCAACCGAAAGAGTCTAAGCTATTTGTTTCTTGTCTCTTCACATGCTTTCACTAATCGATCTACATGGATATGTGGTACACATCTCTTATCAACTTTATGTTATCGATTAATCACTCAATAAGATAAAGTCCGGGAAAATGTAGACACAAAATCATGCACTTGGGTACATTTCTAACTCCTAATCACATACCAATATTCATATGATTCCTAAGTGAGAAAACTAGTAATTGACAACTATATTTGGCCTCTTTTCTATCTTTCTTATTTTCTCTTTGGTCTTACACACCCCACATCCCAGTATGAACTTCATTTCTTTATATTTCTTAACTATGGACACCATAACTCATCCAAGACGTTGACACTCAAGCACCCTCCTCCCCTTTGGTTGCCCCCGACCTCTTTGTATCTTACTCACCTCTTTTGGGCCTCTTTTATCTTTTGGGCATCTTATTTTCTTATGGGTTAGCATTTTAGCTATCAATTACAAAATTTAAACAAGGCAATCATATAAATACAAAGCTATGTGACCATAATAATGTACTAGGCTATAAGCATCTACTATCATCACCCAAGGTTGCATGTAAAGGAATTCTAATAACATCAAGGAATTCATCTAGCCTCATTCAAGGGACAAGGGACTACATTTTCTGCATACACGCGAAGAGGGAAGTTCATTTTTCCATCCACACATCTATTTACATTTCTACATCTAGTTATTTCTTGGTATCAAGTGCATCTTACATAAGATATTCCTAGGGTACGATTTCTACACACACACACACAAGAACTACATGGATTCGAGATGTAATGTAATTTGATTTAATAAATATTCAAAATAAATTCTAAATTCTAATTTTAGATTCATAAAAAGGGATAAATCAATAATGTATAGATCTAACCTAAGCAATAAGTAATTAAACTTAAAACCCTAAGTGCAAGAGAAGGGATGAGATACTTAGCGATTCCGTAATTTAACCTGGACTATGTTGAACTCTACAAAAACTAGAATAGGAGGACAGATCGCTGCAAATGAGCCCCAAAAAAAAATTGTGAGCATCGGGAATGTTGGTATGCTGTGGTGCACCTGGATGGGTCGGGGGCACCTAGGCACTAGGTAAAGTGTAGGTGCATGTGACTACACAGTAACCTCGAAAACTAAATTTTATAGGGACATAATATGTTATATAAATGTCATCGTTAGTCACATGTATATTTTTGACTAGTTATTGAGTTTTCCTAAAACCTACAAAGAGAAAGATCACCTACAAAACCCCAAACCACATCAAATACTAAAAAATATGCAAGTGGGGAGTCGATTAACCTCGACCATCACCTAACTAAGTGAACTTACGATCCAAGAACTATACTACATTTCATATTCCATGTAGTTTTGTGTGTGTAGAATTGTGCCCTAGGTGGCTCTTATGGAAGATGTACTTGAATAGCGAATAGTAGCTAGATGTAGAAAATATAAGTAGATGTGTGCATGGAAAAATGAACTTCCCCTCCTATGAAGTGTATGCAGAAGAATGCAGTCCCTTTTCCCTTGAATGAATGTTAGATGGATGCTTTGATGCTCTTGAAAATGCATTTGGATGCAACCTTAGGTGATAGTAGTAGATGTTTAGAGTTTGGTCCTTTATTATGATCACATAGCTTTGTATTTATATGATTCCCTTGTTTTAATTTCATAATTAACCACTAAAATTTTGACCACCAAGAAAATAAGATGCCCAATAGCTAGAAAAGACCCAAAATATGTGAGTAAGATACAAAGAGGTTGGGGGCACCTAGAGGGGACAGGGAGTGAGTCTAGGTTCTAGTGTCCTCGGCTAGGATCTAGTTTCAAGACTCATAAAATTTGAAGTATCAAAATTCATACTAGGAAATAGGGTGTGTAAGACCAAGAAGGAAACCAAAAAGAAAGAAAAGAGGCCAAAGATAGTGGTTAATTAGTACTTTTCTTGCTTAGGAATCATATGAATAGTGGTATGTGATCGAACCTATAAATATACCCAAAGTGCGTGACTTAGTGTCTACATTTACCCCCACTTATGTTGTTGAGCGAATTCTCGATAACATAAAGTAGATAAGAGATGTGTACCTAATAATCATGTAGATCGATGGTGAAAAGTGTGTCGAGGAGACAAGAAAAAGTGTGGAGTGATAAAAATGAAGCATGGAAGCTAGAGAAGAGGAATTGACCCTAGGGGTGAAAAATGTATGTGTATATGTCATGTTGTACAAATTTTTATGTCACTTGATGCTTAATGATGTGATTGTTGCTTCCCGTAAGGAAAAACCTGTAAAAGAGAAGACAAAAAGAGTAGTCAAATAAGTGTATATGAAAAATTAGATCCAAACATGTAAAAAGTGTGTAAAAAGTATGTAAAAATGCAAAAAGGAACATGTGCACCTGATCCGTGATGAGTGAAAGGATAGAAAGGATCCTGAAAATGTTGTAGAAGAATGTGTTTTTGGATGATCTCAAGCCAAATTCAAGTTTTTTCAATGATCTCACACCATGGCAAAAGAGTGTAGGGAGAAAGGTCTAGTGTTATTATCCATCATTTAACTACTTTCGATGCTTTATACATTACTGCAGATGGTGTGTTCCTACTTTGTTCAAATATGATCCATTTAGATCTAATGTAAATCGAAAAAAGGAGAAATCATGCATGCTAATTTTTTGAGGACTATGCTTGTTCTAAGAAAAATGTTGTGTAGACTACTAAAAATTTTGTTGATCCGAGAGAAATGATGTAATTTCCCCTAGTCATAGGAACCTAGGAAGGGTCAAGAGCACTCAAGTGGTCATGTCTTTATCTCGTACATTGGAGTTTATGTTTTTCTAAAGACCCATATCAGATTCGAGCTATTTTTGAGACTATAGACTATGTTGATTCTATATTGAATTGTGTTTTCCTATGACTCTAAACTACTAAATGGGGTGATTGATTCACCCAATGATGCCCCCTTGTTTTGGGTGCATGCACCATCACTAGGAGTATGCATCCCAAAGGAGAGGATTGGATTTTGATCTGAATTTGATGCCCTGGGAGGTAATGTGCCTAGTATAAACTAAGGCATGTGTAAACAAAGTGGCTAGGACACATATGTTAGTACAAACAAGGAAAATATGTATATAGAATATAATATGTAATCTAGCAAGCAAGAAGACAATTTAGACCATGAAAAGTTTGTTGTAAACATGTGACATCATTCATAATGGCATAACACAATCAAGGCCAAAGCATCCAAAATCATATAGTGTGCACACAAGACAGTAGGGAAAATCCCTCAAACAATGGCATAGAATGACAAATAGTAGCAAAAAAAGTAACATAATACTATGGTAGAAAATAGTTTATGTAAGACAAATGTTACACATGAAGAAATCGTTAGCATGTTATAAAGATAAAAATTATGTCAAAGCATGTATGATTTGATATAGTAGTGTGCTAGTATGAATAGTAAATAGTATAAATCAAAAAAATAGTACATGTGATGTGTACGAAATTAGATGACACCAGGAGCCATTGTGGGACTGGTAAGAGAGATAGTGACAAGTATTCATGTTGCGTATGATGACTAGTTTAAATTTTACATTCACAACTAGAAGGAAATTGAAATCACATGTGTATATAGAGGAGATAGTGACATATGAAATATCTTTCTAACATAGTAAGCAAAGTGTAACATGCAAGCATAAGTAAACAAGAACAATGTGTAACTAAGATATGTAGTATGTTGTGAGTGTGAATGAAATGGAATGAAAATTGAGTGTGATAGGAGTAGTGTTCCCCCTAAGTGAATGTGAATGTGTATACATGAGATGAGGTTCATTTATAAATGACCTCTCGACATTCAAGAATTAACCATAGAACAAGAGTGTGTCATCAAGAAATGGTTTGAACATGTGCCCTAGAATGATATGATCGACAAATTGTAGAGTGTAGAGAGTGAGTAAGTGTGGTGAGGTTCATTTCATATTTAGACACTCATCATTTGAGTATGAATTGTGGAACTAGAGTGTGTCATATGGTAGTGTGTGGCGGTGAATTGTGTGCTAGAAATATGTGGTGTGGATGCACCGAGTGTGACATGTATTATGTGTATGATGTGAGTTTCATGAATGTAGTGATCCCTCAACAATCAAATGTGAACCTTTGCACAAGATTTTTTCATCGGGTAATGAAGATACTAATGTATCAAGATGTGCAAGATGCATGGGAAAGACTATATGTGAAATGTAGAGTGAATAAGTGGAAATGCACAACACTTGATAATGCTAGAAGAGGGGAGAATAAGTGAGATGCCTCCAAGTGTATGAATATGAGAATGATCAAGTAACATCATCTAAGAGAGTCATTTTTATGGTCAAAACTATATGGAGATGCAACCGAGACTTGGTAAGTAATTTTATAAGGTTGATCATATAAGGATCAATTGCGGCACAAATTTTACATGCCCATTGCGTATTCTTTGTTGGTGAAAGGTGTTGGTGGGCATCCATGTGCATACCAAAAAGTAATATTTTGTGAATAGCCAAGAAACGAGTCATTATAAATAGAAATACGGCTGAAGGGAATAGGAAATGTGATGTTAATATGATCAAGATCTAGAGTGCCCCCAATGTAATTAAGCCAAGACTGCCCTAAAGTGATCGGGAAGTGTGAGTAATAAAGACCAATAGATGAAAAATGTCGAGACCATTAGCAGCATCAATACAAACATATCTATGATAGATATGAGGTGAATGATGTAAAATTAATATATCATCAAGTGTAAACCCAAACCAAGTCAAACACTCATGTGTACAAATAGTGTCGAGCAAGTAGGATCTAATGGAATGTGATGCCAATAAGATTTATTCATGAAAATATTACATGTGAAAAGAGGCAGTGTAGGTGTGGGCTCCTCATGAGAAGATGAGATAGGTTGCATGACATCCAATGTATGGAAAAACCCCAATAAAGTACCATAGCATTAGTAGGAGGGGTTTCTTGAATTTATATTCACCATGGCCAATAGCAATGAAAGTATCATTAAAGTATGAATCATCTATCTCGATAGGAGTAAAATTAAGATTGCATAGTTTTTCATCAATTAACCTAAACGATATCAACCTCAGCTTTAGAATCATCAAGTGATGGAATTTTCATATTGGATAACAAGTATCAAGGATATTAGTATGTGGCTAATTAGATGCAGGAGTGGGATTAGTCTCAATGAGCAGAGCAAAATTTTCGGTGGAAGCAGACACATTGGGTGAAATAATAGCAGATTATGAGTGGAGATGGATGGAATCTTGGAAGCGATCGAAGGAGGTTGTGAAGCACTATATTGACCAATATCATATGTGTCAATATTAATACATGTAATAGGCTATGATGGAGGAAGAGGCATATAAATGATAAGGTCTATGCGATGAGAACTTGAATGGATCAAGGTCCGCAATAACGGTATGCTCATAACCATCATGTAATAATTTAACACAATGATGAATAATAGATGGGACTGCATGTATGTTTTGAATCCAAGGTCTACCCAACAAGAGATTAAACTGAAATAAGGCATCAATAATGAAAAATATTGTACTAACAATCTTAGGTCCAACTTATATAGGTAATGTGATAGTGTCTCGGCATGTGCGAGTGGTGGAGTCATAGCCATGAATGAGAGTGGAATTTGTAGTAATTATATTATCAATCATACCAATTTTCTTTAAAAGGGAGTGAGCGCATAAATTTAAGGTGGAGCCATTGTCAATGAGTACACGCTTGATACAAATGGTACCAATGATAACAATGATAAGTAGAGGTACACATGGATTGTCAACAATAGATGGAAATATGTCCTCATCACTAAATTATATAGCATGGTATATTTTTGAGATAATAAATGAGATTTCTGAAGGCCATCAAATAATTATTACTTTCAATGTGGATTGATCAAATGGCGGCCTCTAATGTATGATAACAATCAGGTGCATTGTGTAATAAGTCATAGAGATATATTTTTGCCAATGTATTCTTAAGTTGCTTGATAATATCATAGCCTTTAGAAGTGGTAAGAGGAGCCACGGAAGTGATAGGTGGTGGGATAGAAATGGGCAGATCCGTAGGAGGACGAGTGCATAAATTAGTGACTACATTAATAGTTGGATCATCCCTAGGCATAATAAAGTGAGTATGATTCTAAGTACAAACTTGCATGAATTCAGCATTAGCGGTAGCCATGCCAAAAACCTTAGTTGGAGAAAAAGAAGGATAAGAAGATTGATCCATGACTCGAGAATAAGTAAACATACTTAGAAGGTAGGGTTTGAATGGATGGGTTAACCAAATGATTTAACAAATATTAAAAATAAATGCTAAATTCTAATTTCAGAGTCATAATGAAATGATAAAGTAATAAAGTATTGATATGACCTAAGAAATAAGCAATTAAACTTAAAACCATAAGTGCAAGAGAAGGGATGATATACTTATCTGATTTTGGAATTAAACCTAGACTATGTCGACCTGTAAAACTTCTCGAATAGGAAGACAAATTATAGCAAATCAGCCCCAGAAAATTTTACAAGCATCGTGAATGTTGGGACTATGGCACCTGGACTAGGTCATGGGTTCCTAAGAACCAAGGACCTTTTGTAGGCACCTATGACTGTGCAAAACCTCAAAAATTAAATTTTAAAGGGGCACAATATGTTCATTAAATATCACCGTTAGTCACTGTATGTCGGTGATTAATCATTGAGCTCACCTAAAACCTATAAAGAGAAATAAGCACCTAAAAACCCCAAAACACATCAAATCCTAAAAATAAAAAGATGCAAATGGGGATTTAGACTGACCCCGGTGGTCACCCGATTGAGTGAACTTATGATTTGGGTGTTGTACTACATTTTAGACTCCATGTAGTTATGTGTGTGTGTAGAATCATGCCCTCCATATCTCTTGTGCAAGATGCATAGAATAGAAAGTAGTAGCTAGATGTAGCATATGTAAGTAGATGTGTGCATGGAATAATGAATTTCCCCTCCTATGAAGTGTATCCAAAAGAATACAGTCCATTTTACCTTAAATTAGTGCTAGATATATGTGTTAATGCTCTTGAAAATGCCTTTAGATGCAACCTTAGGTGATAGTAGTAGATGCTTAGAGCTTGGTACTTTATTATGGTCATATAGCTTTGTATTTATATGATTCCCTTGTTTGAATTTATTAATTAACCACTAAAATGTTGACCACCAAGAAAACAAGATGCCCAATAGCTAGAAAAGACACAAAAGATGTGAGTAAGATATAAAGATTTTGGGGGCACCCAGAGGGGATGGGGGTGCCTAGGCATTGGTGTCTCGGGTGGGTGTTGGTGTCCAAACTTAGAAAACTGAAGTATCGAGAGTCAAAATGGGAAATAGGGTGTGTAAAACCAAGAAGGAAACTACAAAGAAATGAAAGAGGCCAAAGACAGTGGTCAATTAGTATTTTCCTCGCTTAGGAATCATATAAATAGTGGTATGTGATCAGGACCTAGAAATGTATGCAAAGTGCATGAATTAGTGTTGAAACAATGCTCAATTGTAATTTCACTATTAGGTGATCATTGGGGTCACTCTGACTCCCCATTTGTATTATTATTTTTCAGGATTTGATATATTTTAGGGTTTTGTAGGATATCATTTGTTTTGTAGATTACAAGTGAATATAATGACCATCTAGCAACACACATGAGAACATTAGCTAAGGTTAGATACCACCTTATGACACAAGAAAAACCATATTATGATCTCTTGCTCAGTCACAAGCACCCAGCAAATGTATCTAATGCCTAGGCACCCTCACGTGCACTATTCTAGACTCATCTGGAAATTATAGAATTTTCTTAGTGCGGTTGTGATAGTCTCCTCCTCCTCATCAGTTTTCCAATCTATAACACTTCAGGATTTATTATGAAATCAGCTCAGTCTTCTTTTCCCTCTCTTGCACTTAGGGTTTTAATTTGCATTTTCTTATTGCTTGTGGAAAATATGTGTTAGAGCATTTATTTATCATATGTGACTCTGCAATATCTAGGGTTTACCATAATTCTATTTTTGTTAAATTAGATACACTTACCATATTAAACTAATTCACACACTCATTTAAATTTTAACACTACATTTTTGGTGGATTTCATAAGTGGTTTAATCATTTTTAAAAATATAATATCATTTTCCCAATAACTATGCATCATCTCAAACTTAGTTAAGGTCTTATCTCTCACATGTAAGTATAACAAGGTATCATAAACTTATCTTAAAAGTGTAACCCATGGATTCATGTAGGGTAGAAACATAGTACCATATAGTCCTTGTCATGAATTATGGTGAATATATTATAGGTTATAATTTTTGTTTACATTTTTATTACACCTCAATTACTAGTAAAAGGAAAGGTCAAATTGTCCTCTCAACTAAGGGGCTAATGAAAGGTTTCAATTCTATATAAGCAATAGATCCATCATAAATTGGACTCGAGATCATAAATCATTAAAAAAATGAACTAAAATAATTAAATATATGCATGTATATTCTTCTTTAAATAAACAAGGACGAGACCTAAAAGCTTCTCAATTAGAATATTAGTAGAAATAATTTAGGGTACCAATGTCATGGTACTTCCATCTAACCTTACAATATATAATGAAGAATAAATGTCTATTGATTTAGAAAAAGTGAGATACATATTTTTTAAAATATATTAAGGTATAGAAACCATGTCACCTCTTCTTATGTAGATTCATTAATAGAGTAAAATAAAAAAATGATAAATTTAATGTAATAACAATCTAATTTCAATCCAAGGTGTGTCTTGATGTCTTCAAAAATAGGGAGAAAAAAATAGATTTCCTCACTAACTGAGATTGTTGTGTTATTTTTGACACCTAATCCTAATATAATATCAACTCAATTCTTTTAGGATTTTGCTGACTTCTTCTTAAGGTTAGATCAAGACTAAAGGAATACTAAAAACTCACAATAATATTTTCTTAGAGCTATACCACCTCAAGATATAACATAATGTAATCAAAATTTAACTATTAATTTTCTCACATAATGTTTTGTAATCATTACTCAAAGTACAACCTTGCACCTAAAAAAACTTATGTTCTCATTCATAACATTCAATAAAATTGAATCACACACATGCATGCATGCAAGCACACACATAGGTGCAAATGTGCTCACACACATCATTATTCCTCTAATGGAGTTCAAGACAATTTTTTTTATATTGAAAAATAATTCAAGCTGCAAATTTATCGTAAAGGCTTTGTGATGATTTTAAAATAATATATCCATCTTCTTATACATGTCTTGGTGTTATAGCTATTATTTCATGAATTTTCAACCCAAAATAGTTGTCAAATGAAAACTATGATAGCTCAAAAATATTTCCCAAAAATTAACAATATCATTGTCTTGATGTCATATAATATAGTTTTGTCTCGATGTGATATAATATAGTATTGTATTGATGTACTATAGTATTTTTATAGATATATGACATATACTAGTAGGAGACAATAAAGTAATTCCTCTTTTATGTTCATCCATGCACATTGTAAAAATCATGATTATTAAAACGTTTTACCCAGATAGGCTACATTGAAATTATTTGAATATACTTTTAGGATTGGTAAGATGTAAATGCACAAACCTTCAAGTAGTGTGATAACTGGAACATACCCTTATTATGCCTATTGTGAATAACTACAATGATGAAATTATCAAATAAGGAATAAAATAGTATCTAATTCTAAATGTCATAAATCTTTCTTTATTAGACAATTTCAAGCCAAAATATAGTCATTTCATATGAATTATAACTAACAATGATGTTTACAAGATAGTGTTTGTCTTCTAACATGTCCATGTGAGATATAATTTATTATTATTCTAAAATATCAATCTAATGACTTGGTAAAAGTGTTCAATGGTGAAGGACTAAGGTGTGTTATATCACAAGGAAGTTAATATTGTGGGTAACCTCTATTATAAAGGTTCTCATGTCCCATGAGGATAATGTGTATCCTAAGGTTGTGAAAAAAAAATTATATGCATTATTGTTTAGATGAAGAACCATGGGGATACTATCATCTTCCATGTGCTTATTCCAATAATATTTAACGAGTTTCTTATAGTTATAATGATAAAAAACCACACGATTTCTTTCCTACCTCCATTATTTCTCCTAATTTCTTAATTTAGTTCTCAATTTCAGTTTTGTGAATAGTATTATTTAGGGTTTTAACATTTCCCATGGAGTCAATTTTTAAAAAATCAAAAAACCATAAACATAGCATATATATAGAAATCCTAGAAGCATTGATGAAAAAATAATGAAGCAAGATATTGTTACAATTAATTTCAAAGATCGCAAACCTCTATATTTCCTTTGGGATTTGTAAGCAAAAAAATTTATAAAGGTAAGAAATTTCTTACTTGAATTCATGCAAATATCTCTAAACCCCTCTTCATTGCAATGATCCTCCAACTCACATTTCTACTTTTCCCATCACATGTTTTGGAACCTTCTTCCGTTCCTATTTTCTTATGCTCTCTCCATGTTAAAAATCTCTTACCATACATATTCTTCCTTATAATTATGTATCCATCTAATTTATATGTATTTTACCTCCTCTCGGTTGTTCTAAACATATTTAGGTGGAAAATGAAATGATTAAAATTCCATATAAACATTGATAGCATCCAAAATAACATGAAATTTGTTCTCTATGATATTTACTTTCTCAAGATGAGACCACGATCATGATAAAGGTTCCATAATTGTTTCAAAAGAAATCCCCAAAAAAATACATTCTTTATAAAGTCCTCGGGTCTTTATATCCATATCAACTTCCTAGTAATTTATGGTTTCAAGCCTTATACTCTAAGTAACTACACCCCGACATAACTAACCCAAATAATTTTCTCCTAACATAAGTAATGTCTTACTTTTAACCCTCTAAATGAAGTAAGAGGTTAGTTTTGAAATAAAGCAATATTAAATCTAAATTATATTAAATTCATGTCCAAAGGGTGGTGATGTCAATATGTTGAGTTTAGATATCCAATCTAGATGTAGGGTGTTAACTAATGTTTGTTAGAATGATGTCAAAAAAATCAGGTTGTGTCACTTCTATTGCAAGTGTTGTCCCTACTGTCCGATCTAACATTTACATTCAATCTGCATCAAAAATGACATGAATTCACTTTTTTGGTAAATTATGATAAAAAATCATAAGAATATAATACAATTGGAAATAAAAGTAAAATATCAAAAAAATTACATTTTCACTTATCACAAAAATGTACAAATATGCAATAATTAAAATAACTTATGTTTTTCACAATATCATTTCCATCCAAAAACCATCAGTAAATATGTGATATCCACTACATGGTGGATGCATTAATTATGACCCTTGACCTCATCACTCTCTATGGCAGTCTAGGTCTCTGTTATTTCTCCTTCATGTCAAAAGGGTAACTAGGATTATAAATAAAAATTCAAGCTCGATTAATTCTTGGAATTCATTGGAATGAACTCATTGGCTACTTTGGATTCAAAATCATATAAGGTTTCACCACCGAACACCAATTTTTTCTCCCAAAGTAGAAAAAGTGACTTTGGTGTTCTAATTTTGCATTGGGGTGATGACATCAACATAACATCAGGATATTGGTCAAGGAACAATGATGTTGAGTTTCCCATGCTAATGGAAGGACACATGGATGTAATTTTTACAAACTTAGAATTTGATAGTATAAAATTTCAGTTGAGCACGGGAATAGTTTTTTTTATTATTGAGAAGAAGACCTTTTTCAATGAAGAATGGATGGACAAGAAGGTGTTTGAGTCTCTCAAGCTCTATTCCATTAAATGAAGGAGGTATCTTTGTCACAGAGGGGAATTTTGAATTCACAAGGAGTAAGGTGATGATATCCATATTCCAACTCTAACCTTGTGTTCAAATCTATTTCCTATTGGTGGTTGAAGAGGACCAGCATGTTTGTAAGATCAAGAAGTCATCATAGGTCTACTCGATGTAAGTCTCACAATAATGATTTTGAACACTTGCTCAATTGTTTGGAGGGTTTCCATATATCACAGGAAGAGGAAGTTACAATCATAGTGTTTCAAGGTTAACATGAAGTCAAAGGAAAAGAGATTCATTATCAGATCATTCTCCCAAGATTCATCAGAATCAGCACTTCATCAACGGAAGCATCCTCATCTCTGTATTTTCACTTCTCTCTATTATTATCTTTCCCCTTCCCTCTCTCTCTCTAACATTATATTTCTTCATTATGAATGTATTTTTTCTCTCTTTCATTTTATTCATTTAAGTGGCCTTATTTTACATTGTAAAAGTCTCTTTTCAAATATAAGAAAAGGACTTAATTTCATTCATAAGGAATGTAAAAGGTTACAAGTGGTGGTGAGATGAAAAGTCACATGGGGGGAGAGGAAGAGACGTCTTTGTAACCTATAAATTGAGATGGATTCTCCATTCCTAAGGGTTAGAAATTGTTGATTATTGTTATTTGTTGGAATTTTTTCCACTACTCGCAAGCAATAAGTTATATTCTTCTATCTCATTACCTATGTTCATCTACTCTCTCTACTTTCCAAATTTTCAAGCATTGTAATCTTATACAACCAAGAAGGAAATTTGTGTCTTTGATTAATTAATCCATAGAACTTTGTGTCTTTAATTTATTAGTCTTGTTTTTTTCTTACATGGTTGATTTCTTCCTATTGAATATGGACCTACTCTGGTTAATGTTAGTGAGAATCTACAAGTGCCTACTCACAATCTTAACCCCCTATCTTTATTTTCCTACTTCCCTTTACCTCTTTCTAAGAAATTCCCTCCCTTATACATTGTATAAGCACTTTTCCATAGGCTTATTGGAGTAATCATGTGTGATCTCTAGCCTAACAGCCACCCATGATTTCATTTAGTCTTTGAAAAAAATAAATGGGATCCTCCCCATACCTAAGAAGGAGGTTCCTAAGCCGTGATTGTTGGTGAAAACCACTAATTTGTCCTGCAACAAATAATTTCACCAAGTGTTTTTGGAAACTCCACTAGGGAACATTTTTCCCTTGTGCACCATATAATAAACTCTAAAAATCCAAAAAACATATATATAGAAAAACCACAAAAATCATAAAAACTAAAAAAAAAAGTGCCAAAAATATTATATGAATGTTTTTAATCTTATTAAACTCCTATTGAAAATATGCATTGTTTATGATTGCATCCTTATCTAAAATTCTAAGTAAAATTGGCATAAGGGATATTCACTAGAGAAGACCAAGCAAGCGACACTCTAGTATTTCACAATCTTGCATTCAATGTACATGAGTAAGTTGGTTTCATACTTGCTCCCATATGGATTCTAAGAAAAGTAATTTAGTCTTCACCTCTTGGATCAATTGCATCTCCACTCTCTCCTCAACCATTGAACACTCTTCCTCCATAAATGGATGTACCTATACCTTGGGTCAAAACATCAATCCGCTAGTGTTGGCCCCTCCACTTCATGAATTACCAAAAGGATCAAGAAATAACTTTCCTGAATTCTATAGATATGGAAAGAAACTTACAGATGATCATATTACAACTTTTATCATAGCCGGTGGCATTCTTGGAGAAGGAAATAAAGATGTTTCCATTCAAATATTTGTGGATTCATTGCAATATGCCACTACTGAGAATGTTTTTGTTATTTTCCACCTCACTCCATTACTGATTATGATGACATGAAAACCAGGTTTAAAGAAATATTCGATATTGTGGAATATGTGCATTCCCTCCTTTCTCAATTAGCTTAGATGAAGAAAGAACCGCAAGATCCCATGAGAGGATTTGGAGAAAAAATTAACAATTTTATTCTTTAAATTTCCTACCGGGGGCATCCAACTACAAATAATTAGAAGAGGTTATTTATAAATTCCCATTTGGCTGAATTTGGGTTCATATTGTTGATATCTCAATTGAACACTTTGTATAATTCTCGATAAACTTTTATTAAATTGGAATATGACCTCATCATGTCAAGGAAGGTCAAGAACTACTCAACGAAGATTAAAATCTAGAGTTCTAAAGATGAAAGTGTTGATCTGTTGTTGCAAAATTTGGTCAATGATATAACTACATTGAATAAGTTAATTTCTCAGCATGAATCATATCAAAATTAAAACACAAATCAAATTGTTGAGCACCCCGAAGGCTTACCTTGGAAGCTCCATCGGTTAATATAGTGTGTGGAACCTATGAGGATAAGGAGAAGAAAAATTTGAATCATAAATTGAAAGAGAAGAAGAATATGTATATTTCAATATTGGGTGTTTTGAATACTCATCTGATGAATATTTCAAAAATTCCATGTCTTATATGAATATTTACTCTTGTGCAGTGTTCACTTGCTCACAAACACAAAAAGAAGCATCTTCTTATGTTGTGATCTAAAAAAAAAAAAAAACCTACATATCCTCAAATGGTGACTCTATAAAAATAAAAACAAATTGAGAATCATCTTTACTCACTTCTATGGGGTTGGCCAAGAAGAATCCCAAGACTACCTTAGTCAAGACTCCATCTGCCTCTTTTAGTAAGTCTCTCTCATATCCTCTTATCAAGTCAATTTTTGCTTCTATTGATTCTAAGAATGTAAATCATAATCATGTCAAGGATTTCATTTTTCCCAATGTCCCTAACATCTTTTCTTTTGACATCATTAACCATGTTAAAAAATCCAAATTCGAAATTTCTAAATTGAAATAGTGAGAACACAACCTAAGAAATTAGATAAACTTGGATAGTTTATCAAATAAAGTAGTTCAAATTCATGTTCCAAAAATTATATTACCAAATAACCAAATCCATCTCTAGTACCACTCCTTATCAAACCTTCTTGCCTCAACATCCTTCACTTCTAGAAAATTAGAACCTTTTTATCTTGCCTTGTTGACCAATAGATATAAATCGAAGAGCTCCATTATTGACTTTGGTGCCTTTGACAATGGCATGCTTTCAAAAGTTTCTAAGGCTCTTGGTCTCACTCTCATCCCTATTTTTTTCCATTTTTAATGCATGGAAACCAAAGAAGTACCTCTCATTGGATAGGTCAAATATTCTCAAGTAGCATTGGTGGACTTTCAAGACAAGAAAATCACAATGAAAATACTTGTAGCTGAAATGCCAGCTTTGTATGGTATATTTTTTATCCATATCCTATGTTGAGATGTTGGCAGATATATACAAATGTATTGGTAATATGCCACCATTTGAGTCAATGGAAAAATTAAGAATCTCCTCCCAATGAGGAAAATGAAGTATATAGTCTAGAAACTAAATGACCCAAGGCTAGACATTTTATATCAAGATTCAAGGTATGGTAACTTTTTCATAACTTTAGAGTGAGATTTTGAACTACCCATATTATGGAGGAGTACCCGTGTGTAGTAGAGTAGGTCAAGAAACATCATGATGATCTCGATGGAACTATAATTTGAAAGTATGTACTTCCCGTTGGATGTAGAAATAGATGTGGTTTTTCTACTTGGTGGTGATGAAGATTTTGGATATCTTGACTTATGAAAAAAATAATAATCTCTGGATAATGAGAAACGTGGATCATAAATAAGATGTGACATCAAATTACTTCTTAGAAAGTAATCAAAAATTTCCTATCATCTTTCCGAGGTCTACCATGAAGACTAGTTTGGTGAGTATGAAAATGATTGTGAATTTGAAACCTTATTTTTCCCATTGGGAGAAGATGAAGACCTTATCAGTGAAGAATAGATAGATGGAATGGTATTTGATTTTCCCAAGGATGACTACATTCAATAATATTACCTTTTTAATGAGGAATTTATAAATGACAAGATGTTTGGGTATGTCAAGCTTGACTTTTTTCAAGAAGAGGATATTTCTATCGTTAAGATGATTTTGGACCTCAATATGGTCACGAGAAGGAAAGTGGTGATTTACACATTTCATGCCCCACCTTGTGCTAGTTTTCCTTTCAATAGGATGATGTACATCTCAAATCACACCATTGTGAGGAAAGGGTCATAAATGAGTTGGTGTGTGTGAAAAAAGAGCATTTGGAGCAATAGGTAAACATTGGATGTCAAGAAATTAGTGATAGTATTAGAAATCCCATGATTTCTATCTAGAATGAAGTCAAGTTAACCATGGTCATGGGAAGCATGACAAATAAAGCTCAAATTTTCATTGGGGATCATATGTCGAGTGGAAAACATGATGATTTTAATATTATCAAGGGTCATTAGATTTTGGCAATAGAAAGGTGAAAATGAGAAAGCATAAGCATGGCTAAATTTGAAAATGGATGATAAAAGCGAAACAAAATTGTGGAGAAATAAAGGAATTAAACTATCTTAGTGGACCCTCACTTATAATAACAATCATGAAAACTTTCCCAAGAAGTTGAGGAAAGGGTCATACTTCCTCAAGTCAGTCAATGGATTTGCAAAGTAAATACATTTGGTGATACCCATGCACAGTAAAAATTCAGAGAATAATTAGTGCTACGGTGAAAGTGGGTTGTCATTCACATGTATCATAGGTAATTTAGGAATGTTGTATCGGGGTTTCCATTTCCATTGTGTGATTCCTTTCCATTGTGTTTCTTTTTGTTATGTGTTCGTGTTGTTTTTATCTTAGTTGTGTGGGTAGCTTTGTTGGTTATTCAATGTAGTGAATCTATGGCCCAATGGATGGGACACTAGTCTACTACTCCATGAGATACCTAAGGTTCTCCATTACCCCTTACGGTTTAATTTCCTAAGTTAGATCCATATTTTTCATGTTAAATGTCTAGCATGCAAAATCAAAAAAATTGATCATGAAAACTAATCCCACTATTTGAAAACATCTCTCTCAATATTTGTGAAGCATTCCTCTCGATTATTCCATAAGATCATGCAGCCCCTCTAATTTTATTTCATCCTCATTCGGATGAGAGGAAAGTGCTAAAACATTTTTCATGTGCAAAGGAATAGATCCAATTTGATTTCACAATGAGACTAAGCTCTGAGGTGGAATAATGCTCTCCATATCACTAAATTGGCTATTTTAGCGATATTACAATATGAGGAAATATCTCGGAAGTTTTCTAGAAATTTTCATATCATCTTTGAGTTGTGTAAGAGAGAAATGAAGTGATCCAAGCAAGTTTGGGTAAAATTTTTGAAGGAAAATTATGTCGGGAACAATTCAAGAAAAACTGGGTTATTTCAGGCACAAGGAATGAAGGCTTCATAGGATAAATTTACCTTGTTGAATATTCTTAGAGTTCCATAAGTATTCATAATACCACCAAATATTCAACAAAAATCTCTCAAATTTCACTAATGTTGGATGCATTAATTTTGACACTTGACCTAATTACTCTCTATGGTAGTTCATGTACTATTGTTGCTCCTTCATCCCAAAAGGGTGACTCAGATTATAATTAAAAATATAATCTAAACCAAGTCTTTGAAATAGTTTTTAAAAACACATTTGGTGCTTTTGATTCAAAATCATATGAGGTTTCACCTCCAAACACTAAGTTTTTTCTCCAGGCAAAAAAGTGACTTTCGTGTTCTAAATTTATAGTGGGATTATGACATAAGCATAACTTAAAGGCTTAAGCACATGTTTTGACCATTTCTATCACTTGGCCCTTAACCCTTGGTGTAAGGGGACAAGGGATACACAAAAATTTCACCCCTATGAGAGGTTCACTTTCGTCACTTAAAACTAATGACATGGGTGGTTAGGTAAGCATAATGCAAAATTAGAATCCTTCCTCATGTTGCACACTCCTTGGCATATTTTTCAAGGCTGAGTGAACCCTTGGATTTTTTTCAATGTGAAAGGGGACATAAGGGATAAAAATTTCTCGCCCTTTCATTTTCTTTTTTTTATGTCACTTTAAAACCTCAACTTGAAGTGTTTAGAGTGTTATGAGTACAAACTCAAGCTCAACTTGAAATCATTCCCCCTCCTCATGATAGTATGAATCTTAGAAAAAAATTCAAGGTGGTTTTTCCCATCCCAAGGTGAAAGGGGACATAAGGAACAAAAAAATTTCTCCCCCTCTATCGGTTAGCCCCTCGAACACATGAAAAACCTCAGTTGAGCCTCAAGTGCTAGTTTTCAACCCCCTCCATCTCACTCTCATGAAACCACAAGTTGACACTTAGCATGAACTAATTATAATTTCATTCTTGTGTCCCTCTTGTCCCTTTTCCCCTCTTGTCCCCTATTTTTTAGGGTGCAACTCCACTTCAACCCTCATCTGACCTTGGTTGAGCCTATTTGGGTTAAGCATGAGTTAAGGTGTGCAAGTGAAATAGAAAAGCCTCATATTCAAACACTTAACCATTTTTGAGTTTTAAAGCTTCATTTTTCCCTCCCAAGCTCTCTCCCATGTTGTTATGTTATTGAAATATGTCGAGCCTCATATACTAAAAATGGAAAGTTTTTCATATTTTCTATGAGATTTTAAGAGTAGTGCCTCCTCAAAAATGACCTTCAAATGATTCCAACCTTGCATCCAATGGTGTTCTACATTATTTTTAATGTCCAGATGAATTTTCCCATTATAAAAACTCATTTTCAAATGTATGGAGTTATGGCGATTGAAATACTCTAAAAATGAAGTAAATCATCCTTGTAAAATAAAAAAACTTTTGAGACCACTCTCCATCCCATTTCGATAAAGGGAATACCCACTTCTAAAAATACTAATCTTACTAATATTCAGTCTATAAATAATAACTACTACAAAAATTCATTCTCTAAGTTTCCATTTCTCCTTACACATCAAGAATACTTAAAAGTTTCAAATTGAGAAATTGGTAACTAAAAATAGACTTCTCAAACTAAGAGTTACTAAAAATAGTAATTTTCAAGATATTGGTCAAGGAACAAGGATGTTGATTTTCCTATGATGATGGAAGAACACTGGATGTGTTTTTGATGGACTCAATATTTGACAGTATACACTTTCAGTTGAGTACGGGAATAGTTTCTCTATTTTTTAGAAGAAGACCTTTTTCAATGAAGAATGGATGGACAAGAAGGTGTTTGAGTCTCCCAAGCTCTATTCCATTCAAGGAAGGAGGTATCTTTGTCACAGAGGTGAATTTTGAATTCACGAGGAGTAAGGTGATGATCTCCATATTCCAACTCGACCATGTGTTTGGCTCTCTTTCCAAGTGGTGGCAGAAGAGGACCATAATGTTTGTAAGATCAAGAAGTCATCACAGGCCCACTCGATGCAAGTTTCATAACATTTTTTTAGAGTGTGTCTATATCTCACAAGAAGAGTAATTCATAATCACAAAGTATTTCAAGGTTAACAAGAGGTCAAAGGCAAATAGCTTCATTCTTGGATCATTCTCCCAAGATTCAATAGAAGTAGGCTCTTCATCAATGAAGCTTCCTCATCTCTATATTTTCACTTCTCTCTATTCTTCTCTCTCCCCTCCCCCTCTCTCGACTTTCTATTTCTTCATTGGGAATGTACTTGGTCACTCTTTCATCTTATTCACTTAAGTGGCCTTATTTTGCATTGTAAAATTCCCTTTTCAAAAATAAGAAAAGGACTTAATTCCATTCCTAAGGAATATGAAAGGTCGCAAGTGGTAATGAGATGAAAATTCACATGGGGGAGAGGAAGAGACATCTTTGTAAGCTATAAATTAGGATGGCTTCTCCATTCCAAAGGGTTAGAATTTGTTGATTATTGTTAGTTGTTGGCCTTTGTTTCACTACTACTGCAAGCAATAAGTTATATTATTCTATATCCTTACCTATGTTCTTCTACTTTCTCTACTTTCCAACTTTACAAGCATTGTAATCTTGTACAACCAAGAAGGAACTTTGTGTCTTTGATTAATGAATCCATAGAAATTTTTGTCTCGATTTATTAGTCTTGTTATTTCTTACATGGTTGATTTATTTCTATTGAATGTGGACCTACTTTGGTTAATTTTGGTGAGAATTTGAAAGTTCCTACTGACAATATTAACCCCTCTCTATATTTTTCCTGCTTCCTTTTACCTATTTCTAAGAAAATTCCTCCCTTATACATTGTACAAGGACTTTTCCACGAGCTTAGTAGAGTACTCATGTGTGATCCCGGCCCAATGACCACCCTGAGTTTCATTTATTCATTGTATTCAATGAATGGGAGCCTTCCCATTCCTAAGAAGGGCCTATCCCCATGACTTTTGGTAAAAACCACTAATGGTTTGGTTTAATCACTCTTTTTCTTGATTTGTTATTGATGATTTCACTGATAATGGTCCTTTCCACACCTTTGACTTATTTTAGTCGAGGCCTCTTTGATGAAGTGAAATTTTGTTTGGTCATATTTTTGGAAGGTAATAATAAATTTGTGGTAACTTATTATATCCTTAGAGCTTGAATACTCCTCTTTTCCTCCATACTTTCCTAAATGTACCACTGTCTTTGAAACATTATCTCGGTTCAAAATTTTGGGACCCTTTGAGTCAATATAAGGAGCATCATTTTGCTAAAACGACCTTGTTTTTAACCTCGTGTATTAATGTAACACAAGCTCTGTTTTTCCTTTTCCTTCTAGTAAAATCCCATTATTGATGCAAGGATTATTTTTAGTCATATTAACATGCATGATGACTTCTCAAATACCAAGTTTTGACCTTAGTCACTTAGTTTCCTTGTCTCTCATATGATCCACTTACTAAAGGAGTCTCATAAACTTGTCTTTATATTATGTCAAAATTACATTTCGTTGTTGGAGCAATCACAAATCCACCAATTTTTCATTTTGTAGGAGAATTTGGGAATCCACCAAATTGCATTCCATGTGATAAGATAATAATTCCTCTTCATGTGTTGCTTACCAAAATTCCTCTTCATGAATTTTTTTCCAACAATGTCGGCAATTAAATTGTACTTATTCAAGGAACTCATGTGTTCCTACCAAAGGGGTGTGACATCAAGCTAAAAAATTATAATCTAAGCACTCACATTAGAAGTACTTCATGCTCTTCATTGATCATTACAAATGACATGGATATACTTTTTCAAACAAAAATGAAATTCCTTTCAAATATTTCAAGAAATGATTGAAAATGTAGCACAAACCCATATTAGGACACTCCAGGATGATAATTGTGGTGAATTCACATCAAATGTGTTTAAATATTATCTCAAACAAAATGAGATCAAGCATCATCTAACAATTACTTGAACTCCTCAACAAAATGGAGTAGTCGAGAGGATGAACAGAACTATTATGAACATAGTTCGTGTAATGTTGTATTTTAATGGGGTCAATCTACATTTATGGGAAAAAGTATCTAAAATAGTAGTTTATCTCTCGTAATATGTCATCATTGATAGCCCTTAAATGAAGAATAAATATTAAGAGGCTCATAAGTTATCCTATGAAAAGAATAAGAAATTTCTCATTAGAAATGTTTTTGTGAAACCACCAAAGACAACAAGAATTGATCAATAATTATATCGGCTTGAGAAAATTAAAAATTTTGTTGTTTTCAAGGAGATTGGTGCGGTGATTCAAAATAGTGGGGAATATGTAATTAAAAATCAATTGAATTTGTATGATCTTGCAATTGAAAATGAAACCTCCCCTACAACAATAATTCAAACTTCATCGAGAAGATGAGAATATGCTTCTAGATTAGTTGTCAAAAATGAAGGAGCTTCAAAATAGAAATTTATGCGGTATTTCTTTAAATGGATCACAGAGTAACAAATGTTAGACCTAATGAAGTTGGGAAAACATGCACCAAAAGGGCACATATAAAACAAACAAAAAAATAAACACTAACACTTGAAGAGATACAAAAAAATGGAAAATTCACCTTGAGGGCGCACTAGGGTACAAACCAACTTTTGACCATCCCAAGGGAATCAATATTGATTTTCACTCCCAACCACCTCCTTCAATCAAGTAGGAAAGTTAGATGCGTGCATACAAGTGATGAAAAATGAATATGATGTTGTGGTAAAAATGTAACTTGGAAGTTAGTTGATCCTCCTCTCAATTGTAAACCAATTGGTTGCAAGTGGGTCTTCTCGCAATAAATACAAAGTAGATGGCTCACTTTTCAATCTCAAAGAAAGGTTTTTGTAAAGGGATTTTCGATAAATAAGGGTTAGACTACAATGAGACCTTTGTATCACTAGCATAATGGTATACTATTCAAACTTTGTTAGCTTTGGCAACAGAGAATAGATAGAAAGTTTCATCAAAAAGGACATGAAAACTTTTTTTCTAAATGGTGATCTTAAAGAAATAGTGTACATGACTCGGCCAAAAGGATTTATAGTAGAATATCATGAGCACAAAGTGTGCAAGTTGGAAAATTTTTGTATGGGTTAGAACAAACCCCCAAGCATGGTATAAATCCCACTAAACACCTCCTAAACATGAACTTTCAACATTTTGAATTTAAAGATGCAACAAATGTAATGTAAATATAAATCTTGTGTATAGCAAAACAAAGGTAATAATTTTGTTTCACATGAGCTACGCTAATAAAAACATAGTAGAATTGAGATTCACTTCATGATTATTTAGGATCATGTTGATCATGCCTAAGTGATTAAGTTAAAATGTAAATACACAAGCATAATTTGATATTATGGCAGCAGTAAATAAACGTAATAATGAAAAAATAAATATACCAAAGCAAGTTGAGCAATAAATAATGAAACCCTAATGTGAAAATAAGGTTAAGATACTTTAGTTGATTTGTAGTGTTTTGAAGGTGTACGGGATTGAAAATTGTAGAAAATGAAGCACTAATCGTCACATTGAAGCTCAAAACATTGCAAAACTTGAAGAACAAGATGTACATGGGCATCTAGAAAGGGACAAGGGGTGCTAACGGGTGCCTAGGTACGATTCTAAACACCTAGGTCTATGGAAATGCTCATAAATATGAATTCTCGGGGATATAAAATGTTTATGTATAATCACCTTTTGTCACTACAAATTCACACAATGAACGTTGGAATAGCTGGAAAACTTTAATGAAGAATGATCATGCAAAACCCTCAAATAGAAATCAAATCCTAAACAAGAAAGATGTAAAATGAGGGGTCGGATTGTCTCTGCCTCGCCGCAATGTTGGACTTACAACCGAGTGTTGGACTACATCTTAGACCCAATATAGTTTTGTGTGTTTGTAAAAATCATTCCCTAGGTTATTCTTGTGCTAGTAATGATTGGATAGTGATCAAGTAGCTAGATTTAAAGAAATGTAGTAAATGTGTGTATGGAATAAAATGAAATTTTCCTCCTATGAAGTGTATGTATAACCCATCCCTTGTGATGGAGCTAGATGGATGCAATGGAGCTCTTAGATGCCTTGATGGATGCAACCTTAGGTGGAGATAGTAGATGTTTAGTGCTTGGTCCCTTATTATGATCACATAACTTTATATTTATATGATTCCCTTGCTTGAATTTCATAATTAACCTCGAAAATTCTGACTACCAAAAATATAAGATGCTCAAATGGCTAGAAAGGACCCAAAAAGTGTGAGTAAAGTACAAAGAGGACAGGGCGCCCAGATTGGATGAGGGCACCTAGAACTAACGTGCTAGTCCGGGAGTTGGTGTCGGGATGAAAAATGTTGAAGACTAAAAATGCATATTGAGAAATTAAGGGTGTAAGAATGAAAGTAACAACAAAAAACAAAAGAAAGGTGGCCAAAGACATGGCTTAGTTAGTATCATTATTGTTTAGGAATCATATGAATAGTATTATGTAATCAGGACTAGATAATTACCCAAAGTGCATGATTTTGTGTCTACATTTTCCCCCACTTTATGTTGGTGAGTGAAAAGCTCAGTAACATAAAGTAGATAGATATGTGTACTTGATAACCATGTAGATTAACTATGTAAGCATGCCGAGGGATCGGATAAATCATGGAGTGATAAGAAATGTGAAGCGTAGATGTTAAGGAGGATAACTTGCAAAAAGTGATGATGAAAATGAACTTAGGGAGGAAACAAATGTGTAGATGTCATAATGTACCTATTTTTGATGTCAATGTGTGTGATGTTGTTGTTGGTGGTGGTGGTGTTATGGTGACGTTGACTACCACTTCCCATACAGACAGAGACCTATAAAAGAGAATCGACAAGTAGTCAAATACACATGTATATGATCAAAGTGTGTAAAAAGTGTGTAAATAAAGTACGTAAAATGAACAATTGTGAAAAAGGAACATGTGCACCTAATCCATGATGAGAAAAAGGGTGTAGAAAGGATCCTGAAGATGATGTTGACGCGTGATTTTTTCAAGTGATCTCACGCCAATGTAATTGAAGAAGTGTAAGGAGAACTATTTGGTGTTGTCTTCCAACCTTTAACAACTTCCTGTTGTGTAGAAAATCATTATAGATGGTGTGTATGTGCTAAGGAATATATTCCCTGTAAAATCCTCTGTGTAAATGTTTGGTGCTAAAAGACTCTTTGTCTTGTCAAAATTCTCTATGACATGTCAAAGAACTGTGTAATTTTTCCCTCGTTACTAGCACTCAAAGAAAGACCGTTGTCTACTAAGGACCCAATTCTAATTCGAGCCTTGTCCTAAACCTGAAAAACTATTTTGTATTGGTATCGTGTTATGTGTAACTCTGTATGAGACGGATAATTCACCCATATGATCCCCCTCATTTGGGGTACATGTAACGTCATAGGAGTATGTGGTCCAAAAGAGGACCAACCATGGGGTTGAACTATGCCTTGTAGGGGGAAGGGAATGTGCTTAATAGAAACCAAGGCACACGCAAACAAGTGACTAGGAAAACAAGTGTTAGTACAATCAAATATAAACACTCATGTATAAGATGAAATGTGAACTATGCAAACAATGTGTAAACACGTAAGAAGACAATGTAGACTATGAAAATTAGGTTGCAAACATGAGACATCACTCAGGATGTCACAATAAAATCAATTTCATCATGGTCATAAGAAGAAAAGTATGCATAAAAAACAAAGGATAAACCCCACAAATAAGAGCATATAATGATAAGAAATTGAAAGCAATGTAATAAATAACTATGGAAGAAAATAGGCATGCATAAAAATGTTGCACATGAAGCACTCGTTTGCATGTTAGAATGATAAAAGTATGTCAAATTGTGTATAAGTCGATAAATTAATGTGTTATGAATAGAAATGAAACAATAGAACTTGTAATGTACGAAAGTGGATGCTCCCAGGAGCCTTTGTGGGACTGTTAATAGGTATTGTGCCAAGCATCCCTACTACGTGTAATGGATCTGTAGAATATGTGATCACAACTAGAAAGGAAATTGAATGTACATGTGTGTATGATAAAGATAATTACATAAAAGATGTTTATCTATCATGTGTAATAAGATGTGCATGTAATAAGTAAATGTAAGCAAGAGTAAATGCAACCAAGATATGCAGTATGTTGTGAATGAGGTAGAATTGAATGTAATGTGGATGATAGGGCAGCATGTCCCCAAGTGGATGTGTATGTATGAAATGAGGTTCATTTATTTATGCCCCCTCAATAGTCAAGAATGAACTATAAACGAGAGTGCATCATTGGGAAATGGTCTAAATGATGTGTTGAGTGTGTTAGTGAGGGAGTTGATGAATGAAGTATTGATTGTTAGAATGATGTATAGATGATATTGAATGTGACATAGGGGATGAATATCATGTGATGATTTAGCCTAAAGCATATATCACAAATTTTATGGATAAAATGATAGAAAGCATGATGATGTATAACAAAGCATATATCATGAAATGTATGGATGAAATGATAGAAAGTGTAATGATGTAGCACAAAATTTATATCACGAACTGTACAAGTGAAATGCTAGAAAATGTGATGATGTATCAAATAGCGTATATCACGAAGTGTATGGATAAGATGCTAGAAAGGGGTGATGATTTATCCTAAGAGCGTATATCATGATATCTGTGAAGAATGTGGTGACTAAAATTCTTCATAGTATGATAAAAAGGATTGGTTTAGTGTGAGTATGATGAGGTCCATTTGATTGGTAAACCCTTGGTAGTTGAGTATGGACCAAGGGACTAAAGTGCGTCATCGGGTAGTGAGTGCAACGTGTAAAAGGAGATGAGTACAATTTTTAATATTTGTAATAGTCGTGGTGGTCAGAGAATTCCATGTGATGTGTAAGGTAGGTAATGTGTAATGTAAAATGTGTAGTGTGCAATAAAAGATGCGTAGATTATATAAACGTGGAAGTGCAAAGCGTGTGTGATGTAAAATGTATAATATTATATAGCATAGAATGTGTATTATGTATAGATGTATAAAGCATAAAATGTGAATGATGCATAATAGATGGAAGATTGTAAATATAGAAAATTGCATGATGTACGAAGATGTGTAATGTGAAGTATAACTAAGAAATGCTAGAGATATGTGTGGTGCATGTGTCTAGTATGTAATGTGTGATATGGTAAAGTGTATGATAATGTGTGGTGTGTAAAGTGTATAATGTGTGAGGTTCATGCCTATAGTATACCCTCAACAGTCAAGTGTGAATCGTAGCACAAGATTGCGACATCGGGAAATAGCAATACAAATGTATACAAATATCTAGGATGAGTGTAAAATACTAGATATGATGTTTGTAAGATGTATGGTAATTGATAAGGTGAAAAATATGTGGGGGTAAGTGTGATACCCTCCAAGCATGTAAAAGTAAAGGTGATCAATTGAAGTCATCTAAAAGGTCATCATTGTCATGTTCAAAATGTATGGTGAGGCATCTGAGACCTAATAAGCTATAGTGTCTGGTTGATCACATAAAGCATTGTCTAAGCGTGATTTTTACATGCCCATAGCATAATCCTCATCAGTGAAGAGTGGTAGCAGAAAACCGTGTGCATACCACTTAGTCATATTAGGTGAATAACCGAGGAATGAATCATTGTAAATTAAAACATGACCAAATGGAATAGGAAATGATATATCAGTGTGATCAGGCTCTAACATGCCCCCGATGTAAGCAAGCCAAGGTTGTCCTAATGTAAATGGAGAATAGAAATGGACTCTTGCAAGTTAGACAGTGAGACAAAAGACACATAGACCATAAGTGGAAGTGATAGTGATGAATTCATAATAGAGATGAGGGTCATTAGTTATGGGATAAAGATCCTTGAAAGAATATATGATTCAATTCAAATCATCATGTCAACATATAGTGACATCGTAAGTAGGATCAAATGGAATGTGCTCCCAATAAGAATCATTCATGAAAAGTGTACATGTAAAGGGAAATGGTGTAGATGTCGATTGTGTATGAGAAGGTACGGAAGGTGGTATGATGTCTAATGTAGGAATAGGCCCCTGATAAAGAACCATAGCAATAGTAGTAGCAAGGGGATGCGAGAGATGTAGTTGGGACTGAATCTATCATGAAAATGGCACCTTCAAGTGGTGGTAAATGTGGTAGCTCATCTATGGGTTGGGTCATCAGTAGTGTCAATTCTTGGAATAGGAAGTGTAGTATTTAGATCATGGTCACAATATTTGTATGGATGATGGTCACGAAGAATAATATACTTGACACCCTCATGTAGAAATTTGACATAATGATGTACTATAGAGGAAATAACTTACATGGCATGGAGCCATGGCCTACCAAGTAAACAATTATATGAAACCAGAAAGTCAATGAAAAAGAAGATTGTGTTGAGATTTTTTGGCCCTATAGTGATAGGTAAAACAATGTGACCTACGCATGGAAGAATAGAGCCATCATATACACAAAAAGAGAGACATGATGGACTAAAATTACCAACGGAAAGACCAATATTTTCAAGGAATGATATAGGACATAGATTGACCTCAAATCCATTATCAATTAAATTGCATTTGATACCCATATTATAAATGTGAATCATGATATACAAGGATGGATCATTTTCAAAAATAGAGAGATCAACATGGTAATTAGATAGGAAAGTGATATGTTGAGAAAATGCATCAACAAAGCAGTCATATACGGAGTATAGATGCATATCAATAGGAATGCAAGTAGTAGCAAGGAAATGTTGTACTCTATGTCTTAATTCGGGATTGACTAACAAGAAGACATTAATAAGATACTCATGATGATAAAGCAATAAAGATCCTAATAGCATGTAGATCAAGTCGGGTTCACCAAAATTATTAAGCTAAAATGTAAATACACAATCCTAATATGATGTTATGGTAGCAGTAAATAAATGTAATAATGAAACACAGAAATATACCAAAGCAAGCTAAGTAATAAATAACGAAACTCTAATGTGAAAAGAAGGATAAGATGCCTTAGTTGATTTGCGGTGTTGTTGAAGGTGTATAGGATTAGAAATTACATAAATCTTAAGCACTAATTGTTGCATTTGAGCTCAAAAAAATTAGACCGAGGCTAGACAGGGGCACCTAGAAAGGGACAGGGGGTGCCATGGTGCACTGGTACTAATTGCAGGCACTTAGGTCTATGGAAATGCTTAAGAACCTGAATTCTCATGGTCACAAGATGTTCATTGATGTTCATATTTTGTCACTACGAGTTCGCACAATGACCATTAGATTTTTGAAACCTACAATGAAGAATGATCGTGAAAAACCCTCAAATAAACATCAAATCCTAAAAATAAAGATGTAAAATGAGGGTTGAGATTTTCCTCAGTCTCACAATGGTGGACTTACAACTGAGCATTGCACTACATCTCAGACCCAATGTAGTTTTGTGTTTGTACGTGTGGGATTGTGCCCTAGGTTGTTATTATGGCAATCGCACTTGGATAGCGAACAAGTATCTAGATGTAAAGAAATGTAGTAAATGTATGCATGGAATAAAATGAAATTCCCTCCTATGAAGTGTATGCATAAAACCATCCCTTGTGTCCCGTGTGATGGAGCTATATAGATGCAATTGAACTCTTATATTCCTTGATGGATACAACCTTAGGTGGAGATAGTAGATGTTTAGTGCTTGGTCCCTTATTATGATCACATAACTTTATATTTATATGATTCCCTTGCTTAAATTTCATAATTAACCCCAAAAATGCCGACTACCAAAAATATAAGATACTCAAATGGCTAGAAAGGACCCAAAAAGTGTGAGTAAAGTACAAAGAGGATAGGGGCACCTAGATTGGATGAGGGTGCTTGGCGTTGGCATCTTGTTTTGGATGCTAGTTTCTAGGATCAAAAATGTCAAAGACTCGAAAAGGCATACTAAGAAAGTAAGGGTGTAAAACTAAAAAAACAACAGAAATCAAATAAAGGTGGTCAAATACATGGGTTGATTAGTATCGTTCTTGTTTAGGAATCATATGAATAGTAGTATGTAATTAGGACTAGATAATTATCCAAAGTGTGTGATTTTGTGTCTACACTAAGAACTATATGTTATCAAGGTTGAGGTCATGGTTGTAAAATAATGTAGGTAGAGCCAAGTTTGAACACTCATTTCTATCAAAGTATAGTCATCCTCTATACTTAATATGTAATAGTCATAGTATTGTGTCTCTCCCATCACATTTTAATTTCCCACACAAGAAATACCTTTCATTAAGAATTTCTTGTATGTTGATATTTAAAAGGATTTTTTGATCCCATGAATTTTAGGAACAACCTATGTGTTGGTTTATTCCACCGTTGAGTTCCATACTTGACCGCTCAAGGGTCAACTCAAACTTGCACTACTACCCCGGTCGTGTTTTGGCTACTTGTTATCCCACTATCTATATAATTCTTTAACATATATAATGACATGGGAGGCATCCATGCCCAGTAAAACCCATAGTTTTTGTCACCTATTTGTACCCAACAAGAGGTTTTTCCCTACCCAAATAGGTTTTAGCTTATTTTGGTAAGGTAACTTTGATGCCCCTATCTTTGGGTTCGGGCCGCAACACATCCCCGTCCAACTATCAACCTTTTAGGGCTTTTTGATAAAGAGGGAATACCAAATCCATAAATCTCCCAGATCGCTCCAATGTGAGAAATATCCTACCTAATGTGATAGACATTGTTTGCAACGCTCGCATTGAGGATTAACACAAGCAATCCTTTTTGTGATGCACGTTAAAACAACCCACTTGATACCTAAGAAACAACCTAGGGTTAGAAAATTATGAAATATTTTTTTATTATAAGTGTCCACAACCAAGTTGCAAGACAACAGTTAACCCTATTAGGTTCCAAAACAAATCTAAAATACTAGAACATACTTTTTCTTTAAAACAATTATCAGAGGTCACAAGGTTCACATTTTAGGGTTAGAAGTTTTAGTTAGGTTCAAGGAGTAATTTACCCCCATGCCCACTCTCTAACAGGATCAAAGTTTCAACTTGATTTTTCTCACACTTAATGCATCCAAAATTTTCCTAAATCATTCCCATTGGATAGGAAATTTTCTCACCTTTCTAGTGATATAAAGAAGTCCTCCTAACTCCTTCAGAAACTCAAGATATGGGCAAGTGGACTTTGGAGGTCAAATTTTCCCCAAGGGGACACGTGGCAAGAGGGGAAGAAAACCCCTTTGACGGATTGGTGGGTCGCGGGGCGGCATTAGCAATTTTTTTCTCGTGCGGTGTAATGCTTGTTTAAACAACCACTTGAGACCAAAGAAGCAACCTAGGGTTAGCTATAAAATTATGGGATAATTTTTTTTTGTTTAAGGGATCAACTACTAGATTACAAGATCACAAGCTAGAAAAAACAAGATTAGGATTAACAATCAAGACTGACTTGTAAAAATTCTTCTAGCAACAATTAGCAACAAGCAAAAGGTCAAACAAGAGGTTTAAATTCATCACTTAGGTTAGGAAGGTAAATTCTCTCTCAACCCTGCTTTAAAAGGCTTACAGGGTTCAACTTGATTTTTCATGTAATTAGATTCATCAAAACTTTCCTAAATCATTCCCATTGGATAGGAAATTTTCTCACCTTTCCAACCATATAAAGAAGTCCTCCTAACTCCTCATAATTTGCAAGATATGGGCCGGGAGTTTAGGGGAGAAATTTTCCCTTGGAGAGTTTGCAGAGCTTAGGGAGGGGGACACGTGGTGCTTCCGATTGGCGCGGGAAAACGCGGGCCGGTGGAGCATTCGTGAAAATGGATATTTTAGGCCCAAAATCCCAAGGGTGAAAATTTTCACACACCTCCGCCAAGGAGAAAACCCCGCCACATGTCAAAATCTTATTGGTCATGGGGAGGAGTGGACCAGCGGAGCAAAAAGGGAAATTGAGATTTTTGGAGTTAAAATCTCAATGGAGAAAATAACTTTGTGCTCCCACCAAGGTCTGATCTGCCACATGTCATCACATGATTGGACGTGCAAGCGGGCCGCGGGAAAAACTTGGGAATTTTTCCCAAAGCCAAAACAAAATTTTCCAAAGGAAAATTTTCCTTCCCTCCTCCATCATCATCAAAATGCCACGTGGCATCCTATGATTGGACGCGGGCCAGTGGGGCCAAAACATCAAAAAAATTCAAAAATTTTAAAAAGCAAAAAGGTTTAAAAGAACCCGTGCCTCCGCCGTAGCCACAAGGGGACACGTGGCGCCCTCGATTGGCACGGGTGAAGGAGGGAAAAGTGAACATTTTCCCAAAAATTATCAAAAAGTTTGAGTAAATTTTATCCGCACCTCCGCCTCGGTCCCTGGAGGACACGTGGCACCCTCTAATTGGCTACGGGATGGGCGCAGGGAAAAGTGAAAATTCTCCCAAGGTCCAAAATTTTGAAAATTTTCCAAACACTCTGAAATGAGGGGAAATTTTTGGCTTCATGGGCCTCGCTTAAATAAAATTTTCCCAAATTTTCCCGCCCAAGCTCAAAATTTTCAAAGTGCCATAACTTGAGCTAGAAATCTTTTTTTTGGGAAAACGAGGACTTTTCAGAAAGCTCTCGATGCCCTATTTACATAGGTAACATAAAATTTGCTTTTAGAAGAATTTTTAAGGGTCAATTTTGTATAAACGATCTCGAGGCCTTTATTTGCAAATGGCAATTTCTAACTTATAATTTTGGTAAAATTAGAACTCCTCCTTCACTCGAACATGTCAAAGCAGGACATGGAGGATCATCTAGGGAGCATTTCAAGTGTTTTAGCGAAGTCAATTTATCTAATTTGTTCAAGGTTGCATTTTTCTGGCAATAGACGGAAAACGATCTGTGTAAGCTCCGAATTGAAATTCATTAAGTTTTAGAGATTCATTCTTAACTGTTTTAGTGAATTTGAGTTTCTTAAGTCTTCCTAAATGTAAATTTCAAAGTTTCATAACTTATTGTTGAGTGTAAATCTGAACTGCTCATTTTAATTAAAATGTGCATTGCCATATTTAAGTTTTAAAATAGTGAGTTGTTTCTTTAAATTGATTTAGCAATTTGTCTTTTGAATGTGCATATGATTCTAATTTAGTCAAATACAATGCTTATTAGATCATCCATTCAATTCTAAATAGAAATGCATCTCTGATTTCAATTTCAATATACAATTTTGCAATTAATATAACACTATTTTTCATTCCATACGCATGCTTCTTTCTTTTCTTTTAAAACAGTAATCAATTAAATTTCAAAATAATTCAAATCAAATGTGCAATACACTTTGAGAAAGAAATGCATTCTTTCATTTTTCATCAAATACAACATTACAAATTTCCTTTTTCATTTGTTTTCAAATACAATGCATACAATAACAACATTGTTTCTTATTCCTTTTCAAAACAGAGATATCATTCTTGGACAACAAAACAATTCCAGTATACAATCCAATTTTGAAACTACTTCAATATTTTATTCATAATTCAATGACACTTTTACAACTTAACACTCTTCCAATTCGATTACAAAATACAAATTACAATGCTTATAATATCCTTTACATTTCTTCCCAAAACATAAAACAAGTGTAATTCTTCTTTACATTCCTCAATGCAACTACAACTTCCATTAACAATGTAATGCTTCACATTACAACATTTATACATTCATCCACTCAAAGTGGGAGAAGTTACATTGAATTACTCAAAGGGAAATGACTATCAAACTATGAAATTATTTCTCCAAATAGCAGCATGTTTGTTTCTTCTTCTTTACAACTTTGATCACAACAAGGAAGGGGGAAAGGCAACACTCTCCACCCAACCAAGACATCCAATGAGAAAGGAGAAGCCATCCTTCCCGTTTGCCCCGAGCCCTAACCATATTGAAATGGAGCATGAATATCAACACATGGAAAAAAGGCTTCTATCACATACAAGAAACATTCATATTGCATACAAGCAACAAGATGCACACTTCAAAATAAGACCGTAGTTCCCAATCGCATTTGAAATAATTCATACAACACATAGGCTTGATCAAGAAGGCCAACAAGAGCAAGAACTATGGGGAGTTCCTTATGCCTCCCAATTTGGAATTGGGCATCCACCAAAATGCATCCCACCAATAAACATATCAACCCCATAAACCTTATATCTCCCAACCCCTCCTTATGCCCGTCCAAGTTTATCCATTATGCCCCCCCATAGTAAGAAATGCAAGCAATTTATTTTCCAAGGTGGATCCCAAACCGAAACTCCCTCCTCAATAAAATAGTGCCATTAGCAATCCCTTATGCCCCCCCCATATGAAATCCCTATAGCCTTCTCCTACACCATTTTTCCTAACCAACCAAGAATGCAAACACAAACACCATTTAAACATGCATGCAAGAGAAGGGAAAAAAATTAAAACACAGCTCAAGATCCTACCTCTCCATACTGGAGTTTTTTCCAAGCTCACAAGCTTTCCACAATGTCAAAGTGTAGTCCAAACCAGAAAAGTATAAGCATGCAAAAAGACTCCAAGCTTCCTCCACAACAAGCTCCAAAACAACAACAAAAATGCACCCCAAGAGAAAAATAACAAACTTTCAACAACCTCAAACAAGCAAGGAGTTTCACTTTTATAGGAGAGGGGAGAGAAGAGGATGATGTGGATCCATGTGGGATGCCACATCATTCTTCCTCAACCCCAAGAGGAAATTCAACATCCTTCACCAAATCACAATAAATAAAATGACAAAATGACTTACACACTCCAAAATGACCCATACTCCAAAAGGACTGAATTAAAAATATGTAAGGGAAGTGCAATTAAAACTTACAAATTGTCACTTCAAAAAGCATTAAAAATGCCTAAATTTAACCTCCAAACCATAGGCATGGTGGTTGATCATTTTAAGAGGTGTGGGAAAAGTTTAACTTGTCCCACAAGCCTCCAAATTTGGCCTCAAAGGACAAATTCGAATTTCATAAAAGATGGAGTGTTTGACCTTCCAAAATCAGCCTTGCATACTCTTACATATTTTTTACACATCCTTACAACATTAACTTACACACTCTTACATTAATATCTAAAGAAAACAACTTTATTTATTACATTTCATATCCCAATTTATTTTAAATAAATTTAACTATATGACTATCACATTAATCTATTACATTAAATTAGATTACAAGAAGGAACACATTACTAAACAAAATGCATACAACATTAATTCAAAAAGGAACACATAAATAAAACACATATCCCATGGTCACATTTAATGGAAATCCACCCCATGGGAATTCCTAGCATAACTCAACACACAACACACAACACAGTTGCCATGGTGACCTTGTTGATTTCACCTGGAATTTCAATATGGTTAGTCTCCAGTCCCCCGACATTGTTGTGATTTTTAACTTACAAAATACAAATACCTCCTTCGGCCTCGTGGCCATATCATAACATCCAAAAATGATATAAACAATATCTCAAAATCATCCAAACACATAGATCACAACAATATCAATAATTCAACATTATCATTTTTAATTAAATAAATCAACTATATCATCATCAAAATCTACCATACCAGATCTACTCAAAATATCCAATATCATAAGTCCAAATCAACATCTATAATATGGCCATGTCACAACAGTATATCATCAACCACATATAAAAAATGTCTCTAGTAATCATCAAGCATAATAACTGAATCCATATCAATAATAATCCATGATCTAACATCTAACCATCATACTAAAACAAAACATAATAGTGTCCATAATATGATCAATAGTATTCAAAAGTGTCTTAAAGTGTCAAAGGGAATTGGGCACTACATCCCCTCCCTTAGACTCAAACTTCCTCCTAGAAGTCACTAGAAAAATGTGAAACCGCACTCGTAATATTGTGGCATCCTCCGCAAGTGGTTTGTAATCTCATCATATCTCATCCCCCGCAGGCCCTTATCTATTGATCAATCTCTCACCGCCTCAAAGGCCCTTGATTGTGGTCCTGTGATCTATATGATATGGATGGGCTCCAATGTCTCCTTCCCTAAGGACGAAACATGAAACACATCATGTACGCAAGACAAGCTAGGTGGCAATGCTAGACGGTAAGCCAAAGGGCGGATACGCTCCAAGATCTCAAAGGGACCAATGAATCTAGGAGCTAACCTAGAACCTTTTCCATAACAAATAGGTCTCTTGTGTGGTCTAACATGAAGGAACACCTTCATGCCCACATCAAAACTACGATCAATCTTATGATGATCCGCATACTTCTTCTGCCTGTCTTGTGCCTCCCTAACAATCTCTACCTGATCAACACTACTTGCTGCTCCATGTCCTGCAAAAGAGCTGGTCCAAGAGATACTTTATCCTCTAACCTATCCCAACTAAGGGGTGTCCTACACTCTCTACCATATAATGCCTGAAAAGGAGCCATGCCTATGGAACTCTGAAAATTGTTATTGTAGGCAAACTCCACTAAGTACAAATACTCCTCCCACTTAGATTGTTGATCCATCACATACATCCTGAGCATATCCTCCAAAATTTTATTCACTCACTTGATCTATCCATTTTTCTCAAGGTGATATGTTGTGTTGAAGTTAATCCTTGTCCCACGGACATATTGCATGGTAGTCTAGAAATGTGAAGTGTATAAAGGATCACGGTCACAAATGATCTTCCGTGGGATCCCGTGCAACTTGATGATCTCATCCAAATATACTTGTGCCACTTCTCTAGCTGTATAAGTGGTCTTCACTAGAGAAAAGTGAGCCAATTTTGTCAATTTATCAACCGTGACCATAATGGCATCGTGGTGATATCTTGACATAGGTAGTCCAACAATGAAATCCATGGAAATGGTGTCCCACTTCCATTCTAGTATGGCATGAGGATAAAGAAGACCTGCTGGATGTTGATGCTCAACCTTAACCCTCTAGCACTCTAAACACCATGACACAAACTGAGCCACGTCTCGATGAAGTCCTCTCTAGTGATACAACTTTCTGCAAAGTGGCGTGCATCTTCTTCACCCAGGATGGGCTGAATAGGGTGCACGATGTGCCTCTACCAAGATGTCCTGCCTCAATCCTCCATCTCTAGAAACATATATCCAGCCTCTGTGTCTAAGAAGATCATCTACCTCTAAGGTGAAACCATCAAACTTCCCCTCAAGGGGTCTCTGTGACTCTATCTCTGCTCGAGCTATCAATGTAGAAGTTGTCAAGAGGAAGCTGCTGAAGAATCCTGCTCCACAAATCTGTGCTCACTGTAGTGGCCATAACTACATGTCTCTGTCTACTGAGATCATCTGCTACCACATTCTATTTCCCCTTCACATGCTCGATCTCCATGTCATACTCATAAAGTAACTCCATCCAATGCCATTGATGAGCATTTAGATTGGGTTGCGTGAAGAGGTGGCGAAGACTCAAATGATCTATCCTGAGTGTGAATCTCCGTCCAAGAAGAAAATGTCTCCATCTAACCAAGGCATGCACCACTACCGCAAGCTCAAGATCATGGGTAGGATAATTAAGCTCGTGATCCTTGAGTTTGCGAGACTCAAAAGCTACAACCCTACTGTCATCCTGCATCAACACACCTCCAAGCCCTGCTAAAGAAGCATCTATACAAACAAAGAACTCACCATGTGGATCGGCACTACAAGAATGGGTGCTATAGTGAGGCACTCCTTCAATTTCCTAAAGGCCTTCTCGCATTTGTCTATCCAAACAAACTTCTTCCCTTTCCTTTGAAGGGAATTGATAGGATGCACAATCCACGAGAAGTCCTGAACAAATATTCGGTAGTAACCTAGCTAAACCCATGAAATTACGCACCTCGGTCACTATAGTGGGTTATGGCCAATCCATAATGGCTCTAATCTTGGAAGGATTGATTGTGATACCTTCCCTAGAAATGATATGACCCAAATATTGCACCTCTGTCTGAAGAAAGCACACTTCTCCAAGTTCCCGTAAAGTTGCTACTCACGAAGACACTGAAGAACTGTCGAAGGTGCTCCTCGTGCTCCTCATGTGTACGTGAGTATATCAAAATGTCATCAAGGAAGATGATCACAAAGCGATCTAAAAAAATTTTGAATACCCCATTCATCAAACTTATGAACACTGCGGGGGCATTTGTCAAACCAAAAGGCACCACGGTGAACTCATAGTGCCCATATCTCGTGCGGAAGGAGGTCTTATGAATGTCCACCTCCGAAATCCTCAGCTGATGGTAGCTCGACTTGAGATCAATCTTAGAGAACATCGTGGCTCCCTTCATCTGATCAAATAAGTCATCAATGTGAGGAAGAGGATAATAATTCTTGGTCGTTACCTTGTTCAACTGGCGGTAATCAATACACAACCGCAATGATCCATCCTTCTTCCTCACAAAAATCACTGGTTCACTCCAAGGGGATACACTAGGATGGATAAGGCCCTTCTCCAAAATTCCCTCAAGCTACAACTTGAGCTCACAGAGCTCGGGGTGGTCATCTGATAAGGTGCCCATGAGATAGGCTCTGCTCCAGAACTAGGTCTATATGGAAATCAATCTCACATGGGGGTGGTATCCCCAGTAGCTCCCCTGGAAAAACATCAAAAAACTCTCTCAAGATGGGATGATCATCTAGCAATGGTCCACTAGACCCATCCTCTGACCTATCATTGACTGTAACAACATACATCTAACAACCCCGTCGCACACACCGCTTAAGCTACATAGCAAAAATGGTGCAAATAGAAATGGGTCTCTTGACTCCCGAGATCACCGACTCAACTCCCAAATCATCTACACAAGCTATAGTCTTATGATAATAATCCATCCTGGCCCTATGTGCAGATAGCCAATCCATACCTAAAATGACTCCATATGAGCCCAAAGGAAGAATACGGAGATCTGAGGTGGTGGTGAAAGGTCCCAAATCCACAACACACTCCTTAACTAAGGATTCTATAGAGATCTTGGCTCCAGAAGCCATCTCGACATCCCAACTAAGACCCTTCCTAACTACTACCATCCTACATCACTCTACTAAAGATGGAGCAATGAAAGAATCAGAAGAACCAAAATCAAACAATACAGAGGTAGGAATACCACCAATGCTACCTATGGTCTATATGACTATGCTCTAGTGCTCTCCCTAGCGGTTCTCAACCACTGCATAGATCATGTGGCTGCATCCCATGTCACCTAACCGTGTCAGCACGTAAAAACCGGTGCCTTACCCTTATTAGGTTTTAAGGTAAATCTCTCCAAAAATATCCAACTACTCCACATCAAAGCAACAACCACATCCTCTCCAAGGAACAACACTTTCGAGAGGTTCCCTAGAAGCCTGTGGTGTGGATCTTGATGATCCAGCTATGGTCTGTTGTGGCCTCTGCTGGCGAGCTCTAGCTGACTTAGCTCTAGGTCCACCTTGTGTTCTAATGGGACCCCTAGGAGGAGGCCCCATTCTCCGACCTCTCTGTGCAACGGCTCTCTGTGGACGTTTATACATGAGGTGGGTGGGACTATTGCCGTTGTTGTGGTCTAAAGGATGACTATGAAGACATGACCACCAAGGAAGAGGTACTAAACCTCAAAAATTTAAAAAAAATAAAAAGGTTTAAAAGAACCCGTGCCTCTGTCTCAGTAACCACAAGGGGACACGTGGCGTCCTCCGATTGGTTGCCTTCTCAATGCGGAGAAAATTGAAAATTTTCCCAAAATTTTTCAAAAAGTTTAAGTGGTAAAATTAAAGCGCCCCGCCTGAAGCCTTTGGAGGAACACATTGCACCCTCTCATTACATATACTGGCAGAGGGAAAATTGAAAATTTTCCCAAGGTCCAAATTTTCTAAAATTTTCTAAGGCCAAAATGACAAAGGAAATTTTTGGTCATGGAACCCACCAGCATTTGGAAAATTTCCAAATTTTCCCACCCTAAAGCTCAAAAATTTCAAAGTGCCATAACTTAACCTAGAAATCTCAGTTTTGGGAAAACAAGGACTTTTAGGAAATATTTCGATTCCCTATTTGCATAGGGAACATCAAATTTTCTTTTAGATGAATTTTTAAGGGTCAATTTTGTAAAAATGATTTACACGCCTTTATTTGGGAAATCCGACATTTTCCAACTTATAATTTTTGTAAAATTAGAACTCCTCCTTCACTCAACATGTCAACCAAACATGGAGGATCAATCTAGGAGGGTTTAAAGTCTTTTAAGGAAGTCAATTTATCCAATTTGTTCAAGGTTGCATTTCTCTATGCAATAGACGGAAAAACAACTATGTAAGCTCCAATTGAAATTCATTAAGTTTTAGAGATTCATTATTAACATTTTTAGTGAATTTGAGTTTCTTAGGTCTTCCTAAATGTATATTTCAAAGTTTCATAACTTATTGTTGAGTGTAAGTCTGAATTTCTCATTTTAATTAAAATGTACGTTGTCATATTTAAGTTTTAAAGCGTTGAGTTGTTTCTTTAAATTGATTTAGCAATTTGTATTTTGAATGTGCATATGATTCTAATTTAGTCAAATACAATGCTTATTAGATCATCCATTCAATTCTAAATAGAAATGCATCTCTAATTTCAATTTCAATATACAATTTTGCAATTAATATAACACTATTTTTCATTCCATACGATGCTTCTTTCTTTTCTTTTTAAGTAATCAATTAAATTTCAACAATAATTCAAATCAAAATGCAATACAAATTTTGAAAGAAATGCATTCTTTCATTTTTCATAAAATACAACATTACAAATTTCCTTTTTCATTTGTTTTCAAATATACCAAATTATACATACAGATAAAAACATTGTTTCTTATTCCTTTTCAAAACAAAGATATCATTCTTGCAAAAAAACAATTCCAATATACAATCCAATTTTGAAACTACTTCAATCTTTTATTCATAATTCAATGACACTTTTACAACTCAACACTCTTCCAATTGATTACAAAATACAAATTACAATGCTTATAATATCCTTTACATTTCTTTCCAAAATATAAAACAAGTGTAATTCTTCTTTACATTCCTCAATGCAACTACAACTTCCATTAACAATGCAATGCTTCACATTACAACATTTATACATTCATCCACTCAAAGTGAGAGAAGTTACATTGAATTACTCAAAGGGAAATAACTGTCAAACTATGAAATTATTCCTCCAAACAGCAACATGTTTGTTTCTTCTTCTTTGCAACTTTGATCACAACAAGGAAGGGGGAAAGGCAACGCTCTCCACCCAACCAAGACATCCAATGAGAAAGGAGAAGCCATCCTTCCCCATTGGCCCCGAGCCCCAACCATATTGAAATGGAGCATGAATATCAACACATGGAAAAAAAGGCTTCTATCACATACAAGAAACATTCACATTGCATAAAATCAACAAGATGCATAGTTCAAAATAAGATTGTAGTTCCCAACTGCATTTGAAATAATTCATACAACACATAGGCTTGATCAAGAAGGCCAACAAGAGCAAGAACTATGGGGAGTTCCTTATGCCTCCCAATTTGGAATTGGGCATCCACCAAAATGCATCCCACCAATAAACATATCAACCCCATAAACCTTATATCTCCCAACCCCTCCTTATGCCCCCGAATTTTATCAAGTTTATCCATTATGCCCCCATAGTAAGAAATGCAAGCAATTTATTTTCCAACGTGGATCCCAAACCAAAACTCCCTCCTCAATAAAATAGTGCCATTAGCAATCCCTTATGCCCCCATATGAAATCCCTATAGCCTTCTCCTACACCATGCCCTAAGCATTTTCCTAACCAACCAAGAATGCAAACACAAACACCATTTAAACATGCATGCAAGAGAAGGAAAAAATTAAAACACAGCTCAAGATCCTACCTCTCCATACTGGAGTTTGTTCCAAGCTCACAAGCTTTCCACAATGTCAAAGTGTAGTCCAAATTAAATGGTATAAGCATGCAAAAAGACTCCAAGCTTCCTCCACAACAAGCTCCAAAAACAGCAACAAAAATGCGCCCCCAAGAGGAAAACAACAAAGTTTCAACAACCTCAAATGAGCAAGAAGCTTCACTTTTAAAGGAGAGGGAAGAGAAGAGGATGATGTGGATCCATGTGGGATGCCACATCATTCTTCCTCAACCCCAAGAGGAAATTCAACATCCTTCACCAAATCACAATAAATAAAATGACAAAATGACTTACACACTCCAAAATGACCCATACTCCAAAAGGACTGAATTAAAAATATGTAAGGGAAGTGCAATTAAAACTTACAAATTGTCACTTTAAAAAGCATTAAAAATGCCTAAATTTAACCTCCAAACCATAGGCATGGTTGGTGGATCATTTTAAGAGGTGTGGGACAAGTTTAACTTGTCCCACAAGCCTCCAAATTTGGCCTCAAAGGACAAATTCGAATTCCATAAAAGATGGAGTGTTTGACCTTCCAAAATCAGCCTTACATACTCTTACATATTTCTTACACATCCTTACAACATTAACTTACACACTCTTCCAACATTAATATCTAAAGACAACAACTTTATTTATTACATTCCATATCCCAATTTATTTTAAATAAAATTTAACTATATGACTATCACATTAATCTATTACATTAAATTAGATTACAAGAAGGAACACATTACTAAACAAAATACATACAACATTAATTCAAAAAGGAACACATAAATAAAACACATATCCCATGGTCACATATAATGGAAATCCCCCCCATGGGAATTCCTAGCATAACTCAACACACAACATAGTTGCCATGGTGACCTTGTTGATTTCACCCGGAATTTCAATATGGTTAGTCTCCAGTCCCGACATTGTTGTGATTTTTAACCTACAAAATGCAAATACCTCCTTTGGCCTCGTGGCCATATCAGAACATCCAAAAATGATATAAACAATATCTCAAAATCATCCAAACACACAAATCACAACAATATCAATAATTCAACATTATCATTTTTAATTAAATAAATCAACTATATCATCATCAAAATCTACCATACCAGATCTACTCAAAATATCCAATATCATAAGTCCAAATCAACATCTATAATATATCCATGTCACAATAGTATATCATCAACCACATATAGAAAATGTCTCTAGTAATCATCAAGCATAATAACTAAATCCAGATCAATACTAATCCATGATCTAACATCTAACCATCATACTAAAACAAAACATAATAGTGTCCATAATATGATCAATAGTATCAAAATCAGTATCTTAAAGTGTCAAAGGGAATTAAGCACTACACGCGGCACAAAGTCCACATTTTCACCCGCGCCTCCGCAGGACCCCAAGGACACATGTCGGCTCAAGACAAGGTGGGGAGATGATGAGGGAAAGGCACGGCGGCGGAGAAACTTGAAGAATTTCACCGAAGGAAAAAGAAAAATCAAATAGCGCCCACGTGCCCGCAAGTGCACCAGGGACACATGGCGCACAACCAGCAACGTGGGGAGGGAAACAGGGAAGGGCGGAGCAGCGGGAGAAGAAGGATAATTTTTCCGAAGGGGAGGCATAAGGGAAGAGTTGGATGCATAGGTCCACACACCCATGGAAGGGATCTCCCAAGGCGAGGGCGGGAGTGCTAGGTCACGGAGCTTCTCATAAAAAAAAATTTCCAAAGGCAAAAACTTCCCAAGTGATGAAGTTCTCCCTCCTCCTTTGTCACCTCAAGGTGCCACGTGGCACCCTCTAGTTGGTTGCAGGCTAGTGGGGAGAAATGGAAAATTTTCCAAAATATTTAAAAGGTCTAAGGGCAAAAATGATGTCTTGCCTCCGTTGTTGCCCGTGAGGATAGGTGCAACCTACGATTGGTTCTTGGTCAATGGAGGAAAATTCAAAAAAATCGAACCAAAAAATTTCTAAGGATTTTAACGGGAATTTTTCGGGCCGTGGCCCGCCAGGGAAAATTTTCCCAAATTTTCCCACCAAAGTAGAAAAACTTTAGAGGGCCATAACTTGAGATAGAAAGCTCAATTTTGGGAAAACAAGGACTTTATGGAAATCTCTCAATGCCCTCTTTGCACAAGAAACATAAATTTTTCATTTTGATAAGTTTAAGGGTTCAATTTTATAAAAAAATATCTCGTGAGCTTTTAAAAATCCAACTAGTAATTTCCAACTTTTAAATTTGATTAAATTGGATCTCCTCCTTCACTCAACATGCCAAACAGACATGGAGGATTTCTCTAGGGAGGGTTTAAAGTGTTTTAGGAAAGTTAATTTGCTCAATTTATTCCAATTTGAATTTTTTCCAACAATTGACAAAAACTAGCTGAGGAAGGGATTGAGTTCGATTTTGCAATGGTTAAAATAGTTTTCTTAAGTTTTCTTTGTCAATTTGAGTTCCTTGCTATTATATCATGTTAAATTTTAAGGTTTCAAGTTGATTATAATGTGCAGGCCAGATTCGCACATTTTGATTAAATTTATTGCTAGTTTTAAAGTTTATAATCGAGATCTATTTCTTTTAAATTTGTATATCAAATTTTATCCTTCAAATGTGGCATTTCATTTCTAAACTAATCTAATACATTCAGTTGTTTATAAACAACCATTCTGAATCCAAAGCAAATACTAAATTTCATTTATACACATTCCCAAAAATACAAAATACAACATTGTTCCACGTCCATTTCTTCTTTCCAAACAGAGATCTAACTATCTCTTTTGTCATACAATAAAACATTGAATTCAATCCAACAATGCATATGAAAAAGGTCTTTCAACTCTTTATTGACTTCAATTATAAATCTTTACATCTTTCCATGTTGAATGCAATAACATAATTTTATTTCTTTCCAATAAACAAAACAGGATATAAATGTCTTTCACAATTCAAATGTATAACTTCATAATCAAATTACATACATCTTTCTCCACAAAATACATATTACAATTTCATCCACAACAAGTGGGAAGGGATTAAAATGAATATGTTTTCACAAGGGACTGTCAAACTGTATTTTCCTTTGCTCTAGGACAGCAACATGCACATTTTCTCTTTCTCCAAGTTGATCACAACAAAAGAGGGGGAAAGGCAATGCTCTCCACCCAACCAAGACATCCAATGAAAGGAGAAGCCTTCCTTCATCATTGGCCCCCAATCCCCAACCAAAATACAATAAGAGATGCAATTCAACCCATGGCAACAACTAGCTTCCACAACACACAGCATTCTTTCACATGCATAATTCAATATAAAACATAGTTCAACACAAAATAGTAGTTTACAACTGTAATTGAAAACATTCCAATCAAAACTCAGGCTTGATCATGCAAGCCAAAGGAGAAAGGTCTATGGGGAAGCTACTTATGCCTCCCAATTAGGAATTGGGCATCCACCAATAACAAACCACCAATAAATTTCACCATACATATCCTTATGCCCCCACAAATCCCTCCTTATGCCCCCACATATTTCCTTATGCCCCCCACAAAGTAAGAAATGCAAGCTATTTCTTTTCCATGGTGGATCCCAAACCCAAACTCCCTCCACAAAATTTTGATGCCAATGGAATTCCCTTATGCCCCCACATAGATTCCCCATAGCCTTCTCCTACACCATTCCTAAGGCAATCTACCCAACCAGCCAACAAATAAATCAAAACATGCACCATTCACACAACATAGCAAGAAAATAATAGCATAAAAGGAGAGTTAAATTCCTACCTCTCCATGGTTACTTTGCTTCCAAATAGCAAGATTTCAAAGTCAATAACATAGTTTCAAACAGCAATCTCCCAAGTATGCAAAGTTTTCTCCAAACTTCCTCCAAAAGCAAGAGCTCCAACACAAGAAAATGCCCCCAATGAAGTTACAAAATGATTCAACAACCCAAAACAAGCAACGAGTTTAAAACATATAGAAGAGGGAAGAGAAGATGATGATGTGGATCCATCTAGGATGCCACATCACACATCCTCTAATTTAAACACAAAGGACAAAATCCATTCACCCAAGCACAATAAAGAGGTGGGTGAAAATATGACAAGTTACTTGCACACTCCAAAAAGCCCACACCTCAAGGGACAGCAAATTAAATAAAAAGTAAGAGAGTGCAATCAAAACAAAGCAACATGATTAATAAAATTCATTAAAAAGTCACAAATCACTTCTCCAACCATAACTATGGTTGGTGAATTAAATTTAGAGGCATGGGACAAGTTTTACTTGTCCCACAAGCCTCCAAAAACAGCCCCAAGAACAAATTTGAATTTGTCATGGAGGTGGAGTATTTCATACTCCAAAACTGACTTACACAAGCTCTTACACAATTTACACATCCCTTACAAATTTAATACAAACACCAACAACTTCCATTATTACTTTCCCATATCCCAATCTAATTTATTTTAATTTTAATCATATGATTTCTCACATTATTCTATCACAATTTAATTAATCAAAAGAAGGGAACACATTACGATAAAATACATACAATCAATAATAAAATAAACACATTAATAAAATGCACAAACCCATGGTCATATATAAAGGAAATCCCCCATGGTAATCCCTAACAAAATACAACACACACACACACACAAAACAAGTTGTCATGGTGACCTTGTCAAATTCACCTAGAATTCCATTGTGGTTGGTCTCAATCCCCGATGTTTTGTTGTGATATTTTTAACCTGCAAAATACAAATACCTCCTTCGGCCTCGTGGCCATATCAAAACATCCAAAATGAATATAAATATAATCACAAAATCATCTAAATAAGTGAATCACAACAACATCAAGGTAGTTTAACATTATCACATACAATTCATCCCAACAACTATATCATCATCATAAAATATCCAAAATCACATGTCGAACAACATCCATAAAACATCCATGTCAAATAGTATATCATCATCCACATATGAGTGTCTCTAATAATCATCATGTATCATATCCAAATCAAGATCAACATTAATCCATGATCAAATGTCAAACAGCATACTAAATCAAAGCATAATAATGTCCATAATGTGATCAACAGTATTAGCATAAGCATCAAAAGGTGTCGAAGGGAAGTGAGCACTACATCCCCCTCCCCTTAGACTCGACTTCCTCCTGGAAGTCACTGGAACAAATGTGGAAACTGAACTCGTAATGAAGTAGCATCCTCCCATGTAGCTGCAGTCTCATCATATATGTCCCACTGCACCCAAACTTGATCAACCTCTCTACCTCAAAGGCCCAAGGTCCTGCGATCTAAGATGCGAATGGGCTCCACCATCACCTGCCCCTGATCTTACACCTACAATGATGTCCAGTCTAACACATGAGAAGGATCTGTAATATATCTCCGAGGCGAAACATGAAAAACATCATGTATGTGAGAGAAGTCAAGGGGCAATGCTAGACAGTAGGCCAAAGGGCCGATATGCTCCAAGATCTCAAAATGACCAACGAATCTAGGAGCTAACTTAGAACATTTTCCATAACGGATAGAGATCTTATGTGGCATGACATGAAGGAACACCTTCATTCCCACATCGAAACTACTGGTCGATCCTATGTTGATCCACATACTTCTTCTGCCCGTCATGTCCCTCATGCAATCTCTGCCTAATCAACAACACCTGTTGCTCCATGTCCTGTAGAAGAGTTGGTCCAAGAGATACTCTATCCTCTAACATGTCCCAGCTAAGAGGTGTCCTACACTCTCTACCATACAAAGCTGAAAAGGAGCCATGCCTATGGAACTTTGAAAACTATTATTGTAGGCAAACTCCACTAAGTACAAGTACTCCTCCCACTTAGACTGTTGATCCATCACATACATCCTGAGCATATCCTCTAAAATCTAATTCACCCGCTCAGTCTATCCATCTATCTTAGGGTGATATGTTGTGCTAAAGTTGATTCTCGTCCCGAGGACATATTGCATGGTAGTCCGAAATGTGAAGTGTACAAAGGATCGCGGTCACAAATGATCTTCCACAGAATCCCGTGTAACCTGAAAATCTCAACCAAATATACTCGTGCACGCTTTCTAGTTGTATAAATGGTCTTCACAAGAGAAATTGAGCCACTTTTTTCAATTTATCAACCGTGACCATGATGGCGTCATGGTGATATCTCGACATCGGTAACCCAACAATGAAATCCATGGAAATGGTGTCCCACTTCCATTCCGGTATAGCATGAGGATAAATAAGGCCTATTGGATGTTGATTCTTGGCCTTAACTCTCTGGCACTCTAAACATTGTGACACAAACTAGGCCACATCTCAACAAAGTCCTCTCCAATGATACAATTGTCGCAAGGTGGCATGCATCTTCTTCACCCCGGGATGGGCTGAATAGGGTGCACAATGTGCCTCTAACAAGATGTCCTACCTCAAGCCTCCATCTCTGGGAACATATATCCGGCCTCTGTGCCTAAGAAGACCATATGTCTCTAAGGAAATACCATTAAACTTCCCTTCGAGGGGTCTCGAGACTCAATCTTTTCCGCATCTTTGCAATGTAGAAGTTTTCAAGAGGAAGTCTTTGAAGAATCTGCTCCACAAATTTGTGCTCACCGAGGTGGCCATAGCCTCATGTCTCCATCGATGATAGTGTCTACTACCATATTCTCCTTCCCCTTCACATGCTTTATATCCATGTCATACTTGCATAAGTAACTCCATCCAATGCCGCCGATGAGCGTTGATATTGGGCTACGTGAAGAGGTGGTGAAGACTCAAATGATCTCATCCCGAGTGTGAACCTCCGCCAAGAAGAAAATGTCTCCATCTAACCAAAGCATGCACAACTACCACAAGCTCAAGATCATGGGTAGGATAATTAATCTCATGATCTTTGACTTTTGCAAGACTCAAAAGCCACTACTCTGCCATCCTACATCAACAAAAGCACCCACGGATGTAAATCGGGGTTCTAAGTTGATATTTTAGGCATCCAGTGTGATTGCACAACATTGAAACCTCTCTCCAAGTGTGGGACTTGTAAATGAGAGAGGAATCTCAGATTAGAGGTCTGGTTCCTCAAACTCCTCTGATTAGATCTATTATTTACACAATTGCAGAGGTTCAGATCCTAATTTTATCCTAGATTGCAAGGAGACAGGGATAAGAAATGTAAAAATTGAAACTAAACTAATGATGGTGATGCACCAAAGGAGTGGTGAACATTTTTGCTCATGAAAATAGACACAAATCAGAAATTGCAGCATAAAACATCATGCACAGGTTGATAAGCTGTAATCAAAGGTTTGAAATGAAACAAACAACACATGCAAAGGACTGAAAGCATTCACAGAGCCTGCATTGTGATTTTCAACATCAAAATCCTTGCATTCCAACACCAAAGAGGCAAAAAGGCCTGTTACAATCCCTGGAAGGTCTGGTACTTCTAAAATCACTTGCTGAAGATGAAAACAGAAGCTTGTTGTGTAAAAAAAGTGTTCCCCTTTGAAAAATGAGCCAAATCTGGCTTTTTACAGTGCATGGGTCGAACCCAGGAGAGAGAAAACGTGAAAAAATGTGGGAGCCATTCCTCATTGACCAAAATGCATTAAAAATAGCATGGGTGACCTGACAGACCCATCCCTTGACATTTTTGACCATGCTGGAGAAGAATGCGACCCATTTCACATTAAAATTGGTTGTTGAAACATCAGTTCTGTCCATGGGCGCATACCAGAAGCGTTTTTTGATTTTCTCCCTCCAAACTAAACCAAAATTCAAAATTGACCATGGAATCTTGTAGAGAATTTCACCATATTTCCATTGATATAAAGAACGTGAAAATCCAAGCTCTGGATCGAAAGTTATGGTGATTTGAAGTTTTAGGAAAAACAGGCCAAAATCAGATCGGCGGGCAAAAAGTTTGAATTTTTACCCGTTTGGTCTTTGGAACATTTTTCAAATTTTCCCGCGCTCCGCCGCCACTGTGCCACATGGCACGTTCTGATTGGGCATGGGCCCTTCCTGACCATTTTTTCCTTCGGGTCGCTTGGTGTTTTTTCGCCCTTGGACACGTGGCAGCTCCTGATTGGCTGCGGGCCTTCTAGGGGAAAATTTCCCACCAAAACTCCGCTGAGCCATAACTTGAAAAATACGTGGAGTTAGGAGGAAAACTTTACCTTTCTAGAAAGCTGAGAAAGATCTCTATCCAATGGTACCATTTCCAAAAGGTTTTGAGTGCTTAGAAAACAAAATATTCTGACTGAGGCACAAGAGAAGGAAAGATGTAAAGGAGTTAGCCACAAAATGAGCAAGGGGCACATTTGGGATAACAATTTTGGCGACTCAGAGGGGTCATCTACCTGCTAGATGAAAATACCAGTTGCTGAAGTAGTCCATTGGGCATGGAGTCATCAAATTTTCTGTTGGAACCCCAACTGACTTAGAATGTTGCAAGGAGGAAGATGGAATATCACCTGATGGAAGCAAGGACTGCAAAACATCTCCAGGGACAGCAAGCTGTGCCAAAGCACTTAGGGAAAGCAAAACTAACCTACAGAAAAACAATGTGCACAAGCACTTGAAGGAATGGAAACCTAAGCTAATATTTACAAGGTGCGGAGAATTTCCCTTTAGAAGCAATGCTTTAGATAGATTCCATTGACTGGAATCTGCAGTTCTTCACCATCCAATGAAGCCAATTGGAAGGCATTGTTGTTCTTGCACTTCGTGACCATGTATGGGCCACTCCAAATGGCATCAAATTTTGAATGCCTTCCTGGTTTTTCTCTATCTACATCCCATTTTAACACTAGATCTCCAACTTGGAAAGATCTACTCTTGGCCTTCCTATCAAAGGTCTTCTTGATCAAAGCTTGATCCTTCTCCATTACTTGGGATGCCTGATCTCTGATCTCTTGGAGCTCCATCAACTCTACATATCTCACCTCCATGGGCCCAAAATCTAGCAACTCTAACTGCTTCATGAGTTCCAATGTTGGCAACTCAAGTGACATGGGCAAGATTGCCTCTCTTCCATAAACAAGCTTGAATGGAGAGTTACCTATGGATCTCTTGGGAGTTATCCTATCAGCCCATAAGGCTGATTTCAGTTTGGTATGCCAAGACCTCTGATTCTCATCAAGAGTCCTCCTAATGATCCTCAACAAGTTCTTGTTTGTAGACTCGGCCTGGCCATTACCTTGAGGGTAATAGTTTGATGAAGTGCTTAGGTAGATCCCATTCTTGACAGCCCACTCAGTCACCTTGGATCCAATGAATGCCAATGCATTATCTGAGATTATTGTAGCAGGTATACCAAATCTGGTTGTTATCCCCTCATAAAAGTCTAAGATGTTGGACTCATTTGCTTCTTTGAGTGCTACTGCTTCAGTCCACTTGGTGAAGTAGTCCGTGGCTGTCAAAATCCATTTGTGCCCTTGACTTGAATTGGGATTAATGACTCCAATGAAGTCCAAACCCCATTGCATGAATGGCTGGTCAACTAAGATTGGATGCAATGGAAGGGCAGCAAGTCTCTCTTTTCCTGTGAAGAATGCACAATTCTTACACCTCTTGATCCATGCATAGTAATCACTAAAAATTTTAGGCCAATAATAACCAGCCTTCATGATTTTTAGAGCTGTCACTCTTGGTGCAAAATGACCACCAGCTGATCCACCATGGAACTCTTCCAACACCCTATGAATCTGATTTTGCTAATGCATCTCAAGCAAAGCACTCCATTCACATCTTTCTTGAACAAAACTCCATCAACAATGGCATATGGGATAGCCTGCAATCTGAAGTGTCTTCTTTGGGTCTTTTTCATCTCCAGAGGGCATAGGCATGTGCTTAGGAAGTGCATTATACCTTGGGTCCAGCAAGGAGTGGGGGCAGCATTGTTTTCTTCTTGAGTGCCACATGGCTCATGGCTGTCTTGAATCACAAAAAACAGCCTCTCCTTCATTGCATGCTTCTTTTGCTTCCCAAAACTAGCTGCTCACACAATCCTTTTCCTCTTACCAGCTTGGTGATTTTGATCTCAATGTCATACTCCATGACAAGGGTGATCCAACCTGCCCTTTTCTCGCATTCAAATCTTTGTTGAGGAGGAAGTCCTTAACCCCAAAGATGTGAGACCAGCAACTCGGACCTTGTTGTTTGAGACTAAATGCTTGAATTTCTTCAAGCTTCGACACGCAAAGCACATGCTTCTCAATAAAAGAATACCTCACCTCATAGTCATCTAGGCTCTGGCTGAAGAAAGCAATTGGCTGCTCATCGTTGTCCTTGTTCTGCTGTACCAAAATGGCAGAAATAGTATCATTACCTCCAAATGCATAGAGGATGAAATCCTTGGAGAAATCTGGGTTGATGAGAGTTGGTGCTTGAGAGATAGCTTCTTTGATTGCTTCAAAACTCTCCTTGCCTTCTGTTGTCCACTTGAAAGCCATGCTCTTCTTTAACATTTTGGTGATGGGCTTGACAAGGGCTGCAAAATCTGGGACAAACCTCCGAACAAAGTTTATCCTCCCCAAGAAACTCTGAAGGGCTTTCTTGTGGCTTGGCAATGGTAGTGCTCTTATGGCTTCAACCCTCTCTAGATCAATTACTAATCCTTCTTTGGAGACAATATGGCCAAGGAGCTTTCCTTCATGTGCAAGAAAGATACACTTCTTAGGATTCAAAGACACTCCAAATCTCCTGCACCTCGTGAAGACTTGTCTCAAATGAGAGAGGTGGTCTGCTGCATTCTTGGAAAAAATAGTGATATCATCAAGGTAAATCAGCACCACGTTGTTAATCAAACCTTTGAATGCCATGTCCATTGCTCTTTGGAAAGTAGCACCAGCGTTGGACAGCCCAAATGGCATTTTCCTGTATGCATAAGTTCCCCATTTGGTTGTGAAGGCTATCTTGAACTGGTCTTCTTCCTTCACCATAATCTGATTGTAGCCTGAGTAGCCATCAAGTAGTGAAAACCTCTCGGAGCCAGCCACAACTTGCAAGATTTTCTCCATGGAAGGGAGTGGGTAATGGTCCTTGAGAGATGCTCTATTCAAGTCTCTGAAGTCAACACACAATCTGATCTCTCCACTCTTCTTTTCTCGATAGAACCAAGTTGGCAACCCAACTAGAATGCTTGATTGGGAATATGATCCTTGACTCAATCAACTTGTGTAATTCTTTCCTCATGAGAGGCTCCATATGTGGATTGACTAGTCTTTGTTTCTTCCTGATAGGCTTAGTATTTGGATCCAATTCAATGGTATGCTGAGCTAAGTTGGGATTGAAACCTTTCAAGTCTTCATAGCTCCAAGCAAACACATCAGGGAACTCTTGACACAACTGTATGAACTCATACCTTTCTTGTTCAGTTGTCATCTTTCCAATTTGCAATGGTTTGTTCTCTTCCACCAAGATGGATACTGAATCTCTCTCTGACCCCGAATGTTTGCTTTCTCTTTCCTAAACGATCATTGGGATTAAAAATGGACTCCAAAGTGATAAGTCCCTTGGGCAGCTTGTTAGTTCTCAGCTGTACCACTTGGTCACCATACTGTTGTTCCAATTTTTCTTGATTCTTAGCTGAGAACTCAGCTTCTTCTTGCAAGAAATGGATGATTTTCTGGTCATTCTCAAACACTTCCAACTAACATTGTTATCCGGCACTGAAGGCCTCACAATCACATGGATGTTTGGTTGTACCTTGTCTTGTTGAATGCTTTCCACAATGTCAAAGGCTGCCCCTACTGCTGCAAGCCTGTCAGCAGCTTGGTTCTCTTTCCTAGGAATGGATTTGATGCCAAAACCCTCAAAATCTTCAATGAGGTCCCACACCCTATTCTTGTAGCACTTAAGTAGATCATTCTTGGCAGCATGCTATCCCTTGACCTGATTTACAATCAATTCACTGTCACCAAAGACTTGCAAGTTCTTTATTCCTCTCTTTATTGCCCAATGCATCCCTTGCACCAAGGCTTCATATTCAGCAGTGTTATTGGAGCATGCAAACTAAAATCTAAAAGTTGAATAGTACTTTACTCCTTGAGGTGAAACAAGCATGGCTCCACCTCCTGCACCTTGTCTACTCCTTGATCCATCAAAAAATAGTTGCCATACCTCATTGTCATCCTTGTGGTTTGGCTTGGTGATGCTAGGAATGGGCTGATCTTCTTGATGTATGCAATAGACCCTAGCTAGATTCTTCTACTTCTTGATAAGGATCAAAAGCATGCACCTTGTTTGCCCATTCATCAAGAGTTAGATCCGGGATGCTTCCAACCTTGGTGTTAGCTTCATCAGTGCTTGGGTGATCTTCTTGATCAAATGTCAAACAATTGGCATTGATCTGACTTGGAGTGTAGGGCTCAATGTGGAAGTTTGTAATAGGTTCAGACCTGATTGTAGCTTTGGTTCCATACCTCGCTCAACAAAGCATGTGTGACCAATCAGCAGACAAATATCCTCCAATCTTGGCTGTGAAGTCCCTTGACAAGCATAGGGCAAAGAGTGGTGGAAGGTCTATAACTGATACATCTTGTAAAACAACAACATTTGGACATGCATGCAAGGTAAGACTCAAGTTTCTAATCACTCCAACTATTGTTACTGTTGTCCCATCCAGCTGCACTACCCCTTTGGATATGGTTTCATACTGGAGCCCTAGCTGATCAGCTATTTGTTTAGGCATCACTGAGCTACTTGCCCCGGAATCTATCATGCAATTGTGCACTAACTGATTTCCAATGATTAATGAAACATAGAAAGGAGGGGGCTTCAACATTTTACCTTGTTGTCCTCCATGATTCCCTTCAGTGGGCAAAGCATTTGTGAGCACTTTCTCTTGCATCTGAACTTGTTGATTCAAAGTTGGCCAGTCCTTCATGGCAGCTTGTAGCAAATCTCTTTGGCCTGGGATAGATAGGGATTCCCACATTGATATATTTACATTTGTCTTCTTCATCTGATCAATGATACTGAATGGTGATGGAGGATCTCTTTGCTGTCCCTTGGTTGGCACATTCACTCCTTGCATGTGGGCAGCAACAACTGGTATTTGAGTTGGTCTAGGAGCTGTTCTTGGCTGCCCTTGTGCATTTGAAATTGGATTTTGCTTGCCAACCATTTGTGGAGCCATAGAAGGTTGGAGATTGGTTGGAGCTAATGGCTGCTCTTCACCCAAATTCCTTCTTTTTGACCTTGTGTTGGCTGCAACACCTTGAGAAACTGCTTGATTCATGCCACAAAAATCTTCTACTTGCCAGTTTACCAATGTGGTGTCATTTGGGGCTGATTGTTGTTGGAATGTTTCTTGTTGTTGGTTGTTTCCTTGACTGCCCTCACCCTCCACACCAGTAGTTGTCACCATTAATGCTTGATTCAAAGGCACCATAAAGCACATGGATTGGTTGTGAGGTTCATTGCATGGAAAACACCAATCATACTCCTGAGCAACATTGTTTTGTGTTGGCACCAATGCCTTAGAGGCAGATATAGCATTTGGATTATAGGGCTGAAATGGTCTATTGGCAGGAGGCCTTGCTTGATTTAGATTTGCAGCTAGATTGGGTGGTCTATGAGGTTGATATGGCTGCCTGTTAGGCTGAGCTTGAGGCTGGAAGGAAGGTCTAAAACTTTGGGCTTGTTGCCTCTTGAGAGTAACCAACTCATTACCTAAATTTTACAATTGCTTCATGACTTCTTGAAGCTCATTTGGGGCACTTGGAGATGAAGTAGAAGCTTCATTTGAACTCTGATTTCTAGGAGTGGGAGAAGGAGCCAAATTAGGTGCTTGATTAGTGTTTAGGCTCTCTAAACTTGGAAACAATGGCATGGGAGGTCTAGGGGCTAGTTTGCCACTTGATCAAATAATTTTCAGCCCTAATGGCAATGCTATAAGCCATAGGGATAGTTATGCCTCCCATGGACTGAATCAACATAGAAATATCAGAATTTAGAGCTTTGAGATAGTAAAGAAAAGCACCTTCTGCTATTGGCCTGACTGCCACTGGAATTCTCTCCCAAGTCCTTTGAAATCTGAAATTAAAATCGGCCACCGCTCATGGGAGCTCTTTTGATAGTTGTCAGCTGCTCCAAAAGGGACAAGTTGTCTCCCTTTTCCCCAAACTGCTCATGGAGGGCTATACATAGCTGATTCCAATTCTGAATAGAACCTAAGGCAAGACTTCTAAACCATTGCAATGCTTTCCCCTTGAATGAAGATGCCAAACAATTTGATACCACTTGCATCTCATTGATTTCATGAATTGCACAAAGGTTGGCAATGTCTTTAACATGATCACCTGGAGTAGTCTGATTCTCTCCAGTGAAGTATGGAATGTTCTTCAAGGCTGTAATTGGAATTGGATGTTGTGCATTGAGGGCAAGTGGGCTGCTGCCTATGAAATTGACATACGGATTCGGTGGTTGCGCCATTCTAATTGGTCTTAGAACCCTTGTTGATTGAATGAAAGGCCTACCAGGTGGAGGAGTTGAGAGAGTTCTGTTTGGTGGAGATGGAGACCTTTGGATTCTCCTCCCACTTTGCCTTACTCTTGGAGATAACTACAGATATTCAAACAACACCTCTTCTTCTCCAGCTCTTGACCTTGTAGTGATTCTTCTCATGAGTTTTCAGGCCTGCACTGCTGAAACCAGTTGATTCTTCTCCTTGGAGTCACCAGATGTGTAATTTATAGCTCTTTTGAAGCAAGAAAATTGCAGCAGATGCACATCAACTTTGCTGCAATAAAAATGAGACCTCTAAGGTCCCACCGGGCATGCCAAAACTGTTGTTGCAAATCAGCAGCACCCCTGGATGCAAATCAGGGTTCTAAGTTGATATTTCAGGCATCCAGTGTGATTGCACAACATTGAAACCTCTCTCCAAGTGTGGGACTTGTAAAATGAGAGAGGAATCTCCAGATTAGAGGCTGGTTCCTCAAACTCCTCTGATTAGATCTATTATTTACACAACTGCAGAGGTTCAGATCCTAATTTTATCCTAGATTGCAAGGAGACAGGGATAAGAAATGTAAAAATTGAAACTAAACTAATGATGGTGATGCACCAAAGGAGTGGTGAACATTTTTGCTCATGCAAATAGACACAAATCAGAAATTGTAGCATAAAACATCATGCACAGGTTGATAAGCTGTAATCAAAGGTTTGAAATGAAACAAACAACACATGCAAAGGACTGAAAGCATTCACAGAGCCTGCATTGTGATTTTCAACATCAAAATCCTTGCATTCCAACACCAAAGAGGCAAAAAGGCCTGTTACAATCCCTGGAAGGTCTGGTACTTCTAAAATCACTTGCTGAAGATGAAAACAGAAGCTTGTTGTGCAAAAAGTGTTCCCCTTTGAAAAATGAGCCAAATCTGGCTTTTTACAGTGCATGGGTCAAACCCAGGAGAGAGAAAACGTGAAAAAACATGGGAGCCATTCCTCATTGACCAAAATGCATTAAAAACAACATGGGTGACCTGACAGACCCATCCCCCAACATTTTTGACCATGCTGGAGAAGAATGCGACCCATTTCACATTAAAATTGGTTGTTGAAACGTCAGTTCTGTCCATGGGCGCATACCAGAAGAGTTTTTTATTTTCTCCCTCCAAACTGAACCAAAATTCAAAATTGACCATGGAATCTTGTAGATAATTTCACCAGCTTTCCATTGATATAAAGAACGTGAAAATCTGAGCTCTGGATCGAAAGTTATGGTGATTTGAAGTTTTAGGGCAAAAACAGGCCAAAATCGGATCGGCGGGCAAAAAGTTTGAATTTTTACCCGTTTGGTCTTTGGAACATTTTTCAATTTTCCCGCACTCCACCACTCTAGGTGCCACATGGCACATTCTGATTGGGTGCAGGCCCTTCCTGACCATTTTTTCCTTCGGGTCGCTTGGTGTTTTTTCGCCCTTGGACACGTGGCAACTCCTGATTGGCTGCGGGCCTTCTAGGGGAAAATTTCCCACCAAAACTCCGCTGAGCCATAACTTGAAAAATACGTGGAGTTAGGAGGAAAACTTTACCTTTCTGGAAAGATGAGAAAGAGCTCTATCTAATGGTGCCATTTCTAGAAGGTTTTGAGTGCCTAGAAAACAAAATATTCTGACTGAGGCACAAGAGAAGGAAAGATGTAAAGGAGTTAGCCACAAAATGAGCAGGGGGCACATTTGGGATAACACCAACCATGTGCATCTAGAACTCGTAAGACTAGGTGTTGTATTGAGGCACCGCTTGAGTTTCCTGAAGGCCTACTCACATCTGTCTAACCAAACAAACTTCTTCCCTTTCCTTTTAAGGGAAGTGATATGGTGTTAATCTGAGAGAAGTCCTAAACAAATCTCTAGTAGTATCCTACTAATCCCATGAAGCTGCGCACCTCGGTCACTATAGTGGGTGTTTTCCAATCCATAATGGATCTAATCTTGGAAGGATCGACTGTGATACCTTCCCTAGAAATGATATGACCCAAATACTACACCTTTTTCCGAAATAAAACACACTTCTCCAAGTTCCCATAAAGTTGTTGCTCACAAAGACACTAAAGAACCTGGCGAAGGTGCCCCTTGTGCTCCTCACGCGTACATGAGTATATCAAAATTTCATCTAGGAAGATGAGCATGAAGCGATATAAGAAGGTCCTGAATACCCCATTCATCAAACTCATGAACACTGCGAGGGCATATTAGTCAAACCAAAAGGCACCACTTTGTGAACTCATAGTGCCCATATCTCATGCGAGAAGATGGTCTTATGAATGTCCACCTCGAAATCCTCAACTAATGGTAACCTAACTTAAGTTCATTCTTCGAGAAAGTTGTGGCCCCCTTCATCGATTGAACAAGTTATCAATATAAGGAAGAGGATAACAATTCTTGATCGTTGCCTTGTTCAACTGGTGGTAATCAATACATAACCGCAAGGATCCATCCTTCTTCTTCACAAATATCACTGGTGCACCCCAAGGGCATACACTAGGATGGATAAGGCCTTTCTCCAAAATACCCTCAAGCTACAACTTGAGCTCACAGAGCTCAGGGGTGGTCATCCAATAAGGTGCTCGTGAGATAGGCTCTGCTCCAGGAATTATATCTATATGAAATTCAATCTCATGTGGGGGTGGTAACCCTGGTAGCTCCCCTAGAAATTCATCAACAAACTCTCTCAAAATGGGATGGTCATCTAACGATGGTCCACTAGACCCATCCTCTGACCTATCACCGATCTGAAACAGACATACATCTGACAACCCCATCGCACACACCGCTTAAGCTACATAGTGGAAATGGTGTGAATAGAAATGGGTCTCCTAACTCATGAGATCACCGACTCAACTCCCGAATCATCTACAAAAGCTATAGTCTTATGATAATAATCCATCCTCGCCCTATGTGCAGATAGCCAATCCATACCTAAAATGACTCCATACAAGCCCAAAGGAAGAATACAGAGATCTGAGGTGGTGGTGAAAGGTCCCAAATCCACTAAACACTCCTTAACTAAGGAGTCTACAGAGATCTTGGCTCCAAAAGCCATCTCAACATCCTAACTAAGACCATGCCTAACTGCCACCAGCCTGCATCGCTTTACTAAAGATGGTGCAATGAAAGAATCAGAAGAACTAGAATCAAACAATACAAAGGTAGGAATACCACCAATGCTACCTATGGTCTCAATGATTGTGCTTTGATGCTCTACCTGGTGGTTCTCAACCATTGCATAAATCATGTGGCTACATCCCATGTCACCAACCGTAGGCTTAGAGATCTATGTCTTACCCTTGTTGTTAGGGTTATGTGGGCAATCTCTCCAAAAGTGTCCAGTAACTCCACAACCAAAACATCCTCCTAATCCTCCCCAATGAGTAGCACCTCCAGTAGGTTCCCTAGAAGCCTGTGGTGTGGACCTTGATGTTCCAACTATGGTCTGTTGAGGTGTCTGTTGGTGAGACCCTACTGACTAAGCTCTAGGTCCACCCTGTGTCCTGATGGGACCCCTAGGAGGAGGCCCCATACTCGACCTCTCGTGCAACAGCTCTCTGTGGAGGTCTCATGAGGTGGGAAAGATTGTTGTTGCTGATGTGGCCTAAAGGACACCGTGTTGTACCTGGCCATCACAAGGAAGGGGTGCGACGACCCCCTCGATCTACCATCTTGCATCTGTATGCAGCTCGGACTCGGTCTCTAGCTTGTTGGGTCTTTCCCTGAGTCTCCTCTGCAATATAGGCCTTCTCGACGGCCTCAGCTAATGTCTGTGGGCAGTGGATCCACACACCTCCAATATATAAATTTAGGCCCTGAATGAACCTATGAATCCGCACTTGCTCATCCTGCATATACTCTACATACTAGAGTAGATCCAGAAATATACTCTCATACTCTGCTACAGAAAGAGATGCCTGTCGGAGGTCATGGAACTCGTTGATCCTCTGCTGTATGAACCTCCGTGACAAATACCTACTCCTGAATCTCTCCTCAAATAGCTCCCAGGTCACTATCTCAAAATCTACATGGAGCTTTTGCTCCTCTGTCCTCCACCATACTCTTGCTCCATCCCTCAGTAGATGGATCACAACACAAGCTTTCATGTTGCTAGAACAAGGAAAAAGCTTGAAGAAACCACTCAAGCTCACTAGCCAGGCCTCTGCCTGAAATCCACCCATGTCACCTGAGTAATGTGAGGGTCGAGGCTTTAGGATCTCCATGATGTGATCTCGTAGCTATGGTATGACGGCCTCTAGGTCTCTCTGTACGCTCATCCCTAAACCTAGGGCTCTGAGACCTCTCTCTATGCTCTAGAACTCTGTCACCCTGTCTCCTATGTGGTGATTCTTCTCTGGCTGACTCCACATGGGAGTTCTCTCCTATGCTTCTAGTTCTATCATGGCTAGTTGCATGTCCTCCTCCTAATCCTCTGCGTAGAGCGATATTAACATCCTGAAAGGTTTGTATAATATGAGGTAGGATAGCTGCTACACCCTGATCTGGTGGTGGTGGTGGTGGTGATTCTGAGTCTCTGTGAAGGTTCCTCTCACTCTGTCTGAGCCTCCTGCATAGACAAAGTGAGAGTTGGTTTATTTTGCTAAGTTTTACACAACTTCCATGTTTACTAAAATATACACTTTCTAAATTAATTTGTTTTCTAGATTTAAAAGTGTGCTAGGTTTAAGTTTCATGTCCCAAGTTTTCTAGTGTGCCCAATGGTCCAAGATTTTGAACCACTACTCTGATACCAAGTGTGATGCTCATTAAAACAACCCACTTGAGACCTAAGAAACAACCTAGGGTTAGTTAAAAAATTATGGAACAATTTTTTTAATTAGAAGTGTCCACAACCAAGATGCAAGACAGCAATTGACCCTAGTAGGTTCTGGAACAAATCTAAAATACTAGAACATATTTTTTCTTTAAAACAATTATCAGAGGTCACAAGGTTCACATATTAGGGTTAGAAGTTTCAGTTGGGTTCAGGCAGAAATTTACCCCATGCCAACTCTCTAACAGGCTCAGAGTTTCAACTTGATTTTTATCACACTTAATGCATCCAAAATTTCCCTAAATCATTCCCATTGGATAGGAAATTTTCTCACCTTTCGGTGATATAAATAAGTCCTCCTAACTCCTTCAGAAACTCAAGATATGAGCAAGCGGACTTTAGAGGTCAAATTTTCCCCAAGGGGACACGTGGCAAGAGGGGAAGAAAACCCCTTTAACGGGTTGGTGAGTTGCGGGGCAGCATTAGCAATTTTTCCTCATGCAGCGTAAAGTCCACAATTCACCTGCACCTCCGCAGGACCTCCAAGGACACGTGTCGGCTCAAGACAAGGCGGGGAGATGATGAGGGAAAGGCACGGCGACGGAGAGACTTGAAGAATTTCACTGAAGGAAAAAGGAAAATCAAATAGCACCCGTGGGTCCACCAGGACACGTGGCACACATCCTGGCAACACAGGAGGGAAACAGGAAGGGTGGAGTGGTGGGAGAAGCTGGAGAATTTTTCGAAGGGGAGAGATAAGGGGAGAGTTGGACACACGGGTCCGCGCGCCCACGAAGGGATCTCCCAAGGCGAGGGTGGGAGTGCGGGGCTGCGGAGCTTCTCATAAAAAAATTTTTTTTCCAAAGGAAAAAAATTCCCAAGTGATGAAGTTCTCCCTCCTCCGCTGTCACCTCAAGGTGCCACGTGGCACCCTCTGGTTGGTTGCGGGCCGGCGGGGAGAAATGGAAAAAAATTTAAAATTTTTAAAATGTCTAAGGGAAAAAATGATGTCGCGCCTCCACCGCTGCCTCGTGAGGACACATGGCAGCCTTTGATTGGCTACGGGCCGACGGAGGAAAATTCAAAAAAATTCCCAAACCAAAAAAATTCTAAGGATTTTAATGGGAATTTTTCAGGCCGTGGGCCCTCCAGGGAAAATTTTCCCAAATTTTCCCGCCAAGGCAAAAAAATTCAGAGGGCCATAACTTGAGCTAGAAAGCTTGATTATGGGAAAACGAGGACTTTCTGGAAATCTCTTGATGCCCTCTTTGCACATGAAACATAAATTTTTCATTTTGATCAAGTTTAAGGGGTTAATTTTATAAAAATGATCTACAGGATTTTAAAAAGCCAACTAGTAATTTCTAACTTCTAAATTGGATTTCCTCCTTCACTCAACATGCCAAACACACATGGAGGATTGCTCTAGGGAGGGTTTAGAGTGTTTTAGGAAAGTTAATTTTCTCAAATTATTCTAATTTGATTTTTTCCAACAATTGATGAAAACGGCTAAGGAAGGGATTGAGTTCGATTTTGCAATGGTTAAAATAGTTTTCTTAAGTTTTCTTTATCAATTTGAGTTCCTTGCTATTATATCATGTTAAATTTCAAGGTTTCCAAGTTGATTATAATGTGGAACTGATCGCACATTTTGATTAAATTTATTGCCGTTTTAAATTTTATAACCAAGATCTATTTCTTTTGAATCGTATATCAAATTTTATCCTTCAAATGTGGCATTTCATTTCTAAACTAATCTAATACATTGATTGTTTATAAACAACTATTCGAATCCAAAGCAAATACTAAATTTTATTTATTCACATTCCCAAACATACAAAATACAACATTGTTCCATGTCCATTTCTTCTTTCCAAACGAGAGATCTCACTATCTCTTTTGTCATACAATGAAACATTGAATTCAATCCAACAATGCATATGAAAAAGGTCTTTCAACTCTTTATTGACTTCAATTACAATCTTTACATCTTTCCATGTTGAATGTAATAACAGAGGACACTCTAAGATAGCATATGTTCATTCAGAGTCATTGTAAAGAGGAATTTACAATTGAAGCAAATGATGCTAAGTAACACTACAAAACACCATTCACTCAATACCCAGTCAAACAATCAACTATAAAATGCCCCTGTAGTTATTTGACATAATAAGATACATAATTATGAAGGAAGGTTAATATTTATTTATTTTAGACCGTTTACAACAAGAAACATCAAGCATGTACATGGCAGAATGGTCGTGTGTATCCATTTGCAAAGGAGACAAGGGAAACATGTAAAAATGAATCTCAAATCTTGTTAATGGTTGTGCAACCACAACCACCTTAGCATGAACCCCAAATTATATCATCGGAAACTAATCCCTTACAAAAACAACCCCAAGTGAGAAATCACATGTATTCTCCCCTAAATTCACCAAAAATCCTCCCGAGTGAAGAGAAGCCTTCACTTTTTATACAATAATGCCTCAAACCTGAAAGAATATTCCACAGAGATGTCAATGTAAAGGCTACAAGTATTCTCATTGGTGATCTATGTGCTTGGGGAGTAGACCAATGGAAAAGCTGTATAATCGGGAATTAGAATGAAGAAAACAATGCAAAATGTTTGTTCCACGTCGCTTTAATCAACATCCTTCAGTTTTGTGGGGAAATGGAAGAATATTCCCTCTTAGAAGCATCTAATGGCGGAGGGGATTAATCATGGAATTTACAATTGTAAATGGCATAAAATTATTCCTAAAAATGACATTTAACATCCAAAATGTGTCCATTTAAATTTCATGAATTGCTTCACCATTTCCTATGAAATTGATCTCTTTGGAAATTCTTCTTCAAAAAATTCCTAATGCACTTGATTTGAGGTGAAATGGATGCCTAATTCAAAATTTATGGGGAAAATACAAACCCGACCATTTCGTGCAAAATCACATTGTTCAAATGGATTCAAGAATTGTTTGTCTTTGCTTCGTGGCATTTTGATTATTAATTTCATGTCATGGATTTGGTTTGACTCTTTTAGGTCTATTGCAACTTTTTCTTTCTCCACGGGATCTTGTTTTGTAATACGGTGTTCTCTTTGTTGCTTTGATTATGCCTTTGATGTGTGGCTTTTCCTTTGTTTCGCGGCTTCATCAACTCTACAAAACACTAATTACCCAATGTCCGCAAATCATCAAATTCCAATGTCCCTGTGGGTTCACAAATTTTTCATACTTACTCGTTTGATGCTCTCTCACACTTACTATTCTTACATCATCATGTCGCAAATGATCATTCCCTTCATTGATGTAATGAAGGTCGACTCCTTTTTTGTGTGACAACCTTACCCCGCAACCATACTTCTTTGTTTGGTAGCCTTTTGTAACTTCATGGAACACTAACCTTGAGACACTTACAGAACATTAAGTTTCCTACTCCAGGGCACTCATACTTGGTCATATTTTAACTTCCCCTTCATGTTTTTTGGATCCTCATGGCACTTTCTCTTAGCATCACAACCTGCCGAGTAGACTACACCCTTTCATTTCACGGAAATGACCAATTCCACATAACAACATAATCATCATGCCCGCGAATCACTAAGTTTCTTCATCTCTTTGTTTCTACGGCTTTCCTTTGTAATTTCCTTTAGCCCACAGTAACACTATTCTCTCGACTTCTTTGGCTTCTTTGTTTTGCTTCAAACCCGCAAAAGACTAGATTTTCTTTAATCCGCAGACTAATACTTCTTGAAATTCGTGGCACATTGTAACCTTTTGAAATCATCAAAACCAAAGGAAAGTTGACATATAAGTGTAAATCCACATCATAGGGTTATATCGTGATACAAATATAAGTTTGAGGATCAATGCACCACCAAGCAATTTTGTTGAATAAAGGGAACAAATGGAGAAAATGAAAAGATCACTTCAACATGTTTTGAAGGGTTTTGTAAAGATGGTGCCAAGAGACAAGAGGATCAAAATGGGCACCAATAGGATCAACCAACCCAATCTTAAGCATGGACCTGGTAAGGACAAACCCTCCTACCCAAGTATTAAGAAGCAAAGCAAACTACTTCCACAAAAATGTTCTTGTAGTGTTGATTCCGCTTGATATAGCTTTGAGTTTCCTTTAAAGTTAATTTCTTGAAGAACATCAAGGAATATTACAATTTGAACTTATTTTCCTAAGCATCTCAGGGCCTCTACATGCACAAGAGAGCATCCAAGTCCAAATTTCACCCACCCTACAGGGTGGGTTGTTAACAAGATCGGAAATGAATGTTTGGAGACCTCCATACTTCTTCAAGGTCCGAGTCCTTCATCCTACATTAAACATTGGGACAAGGTAGATGTTAAGTTCATGGTGCATAACAGTCTTCCCTATCAAGTTGGAAGTAAAGTACTTCCAAAAGATCCACTTCATGCCTTCCATAACCACCCTTTGAAGGGAATTTTGCTTAGCCACATCAAACATTCTAATCAAATTTATCCCAAATGTGAACACTAGATAATATGCTTTAAAGGCTTGGATATTCAATTAGGTGGGGATTCTTCAAGAATCTAGAAAGTGTTGAACCTCGTGGATGGTCCTACTTCTGACGGTGTTATCTCCTTGATAATTTATTCAATAAACAATTATGGTTCAATCTCTATCCCAAGATACATATAATTATCACATACCCAAGAGGGAAACCATATCTTAAGCCGTAGATGATTCAAAAGTCCAAGCTCAAAATGTAAGAACATCAAATATAATAGACCCTCCACACCATCCACCCCTTACTCGGGAACACTTGGCAAAATAGGACCAAAGGTAACCCAAGCATGCTTTGAGCTCGTTGTCAAAGGTGACCTATACAAGTGCTCAACACCTCACACTACTATCGTGAGGTAATCAATGTTGTGATATATTACTATCCTTAGGAACTTGAGAGGAAGTTGAAGAGGGACCATATCGTGGCATTGTGGGAGAGATGCAAGCTACCTCTCCCCTAGATCCCAATGGTGGCCCAAAATCCTAAGGACAAACCATTTTTATTGTTATCCACGTTTCATACCCCCAATATAGGTTCTCGTTGGGTGTTCCAAATGAAATACCCCCTCACCAAGCACCTTATCGTGTCTCGAAAACTATTGCACTACCCCCAACACCTTGGTTCATTAAAATTCCCACTAGACATGGAGAACGGGGGTCGTTTTTACCAATTAGGGAATCTAATGGGTTAAGGCTACATTGGGATAAAGTTGTACAACCATGTTCCTCCAACTTAGTACGCCCACTCCCCTCTCCCACACCCTTATGGAGACATAAGGCCCATGAGGTCATCTAATCTAGACACAAACCGTTGACCCTGGGAGGCTCAACAATATTCTTGGGGCATTGAAAGTTTTCCCTTCCTATGGGAACTCAACTTCGAAACTCCCTTTCCTATCCCAACTCAAGGGATCAATCAAACTATGATCTTAGTATCCTCCATGTTGCTCACTAGAGCTCCTCGAGTTGTGGGGTGATCATCCATTGCAAAATATTTTTTCTTAATAGTCGCGTTTGAATTTGATTAAGCATTAAAAGATAAAATAAAATACCTAGCAAGCCCATTGCTTAATTTGAAACACCCGTTTTTACAAAAAAACTAATCTTAAAAACTTTTACCAAGCTAATTATTTGAGCCTCATTAAAAAATAAAAACTATGTCAACCAAACAATGACTTTTCTTAACCATTATTGGTAAGAACTTGTAGTTGGAGCTTGGGTTGGACAAGGTGAGGCAAGAGGGTTATAAACTCATCCCAAACAATGGACCAAAGCACCACCTCTTCTTAATGACAAGGGTGTACATATTAATTTATTAATATGAATTGATTCAAATGTTTGTCAACACCTTTGTGACTATAATAATCATTCAATTTCAAACATATAGGTTATGTTACAAGGTAAGATTTGGTACGTTGTAAACATTACAATGTGGACAAGTTGGAGCAACAAAGCCATACCAAATAATTCACCAACACGACTTCATAATAGTGATGTTTTTGTACTTTAAGAATTACTTATCTTTAATAAGTATTTGGTGTGGCTTACAATGTCTTTAACAAGTATTTCACGTGGATTACAATTCCATTAATAAGTATGAGACGTATTTGAATTTTTTGGTTTTAAGTGCTACACTAGCCCCCTCAAACGGGGTTTTGGGATGAGTCCATCAAAAGATTGAACTCAATACTTCAACACCTTGAATTCCCTATACTCCCAGACTTTCCATGACACACCCATGGCTTTCATTTTTATTTCATTCTCAAATCTATACATTTTTTAGAATGTGTTACAAGAATAGGAATTGGAAAGGTTTCCATACCATTAATTTTAGTGTTCATATCCAATGCCCCACCTTTTTAGGCATATACATACACCGATATATTCTCTCTCCATGTTTTCAATTTATATCTTGTTTTCACAAGATCCATAGTATTACGTTTATTAAATTTTCAAGAAAATGACAAGGTCACGTTCAATACTAAATTAAAATTATATTTCATATATAGTTTTAACAAAACACCGAAATAAATAGATTGACATCAAATCATCTCGTAAACATAACCCATATCCATCGATCACTCCTCTCACCATGCAAAAAAGGTAAAAACAAGTCATTGTGAAAGAACTAAAGAAAAAAATCCTGCTATGGCTCTAAATGTGTAATTTCAGGAAGACCGTGAGCATACCCTACACAAGCTACACAACAAATGGGTCTTCTCGGGGTTCATCAATATTAAAATAGGAAAAATAGGACAACTACACCAGCATGGATGGTCATTCATCAAAAAATCCCAATTAACTTTCTTTTATAGCATATAGCTACCAAAGATGGGGATTTCAAAAGGAATGTGCACTTAATTGAGTTGTATTTTGTTGATTTGCGGGTGTTTAAGAATGCTAAGTCAACCTTCCATACAATTAATTATTTCCAAGAGTTTTAGGTGGATTTGTTTCTCTATTGGTTGTCACCTTGTAACATGGGCAACTATTAACTCTTCTCGGTGTATTTGTATCCAATAATAGCCATAGGAATCCTTTCATTGTATTCATATTGAAATGTAACTTTTTCCCTAATACAAAAAGACTACAACAAAATTTGATAATCTACTAACTACATTCGATTACATACATCAATCCTTATTCTACATTACTTTATATGAAACACTAATAAAATTATACACATATAAATTATGTGATTCTTTGTTTTGTATAAAACCAATAGTATATTCAATCAATATACATAATACAATAAAAGAATACATTCACATGCACATTTGTCTAAATAAACATAAGATTTAACTTCATTTTTATTAACTTTCCACAGGATTACATAGTTTTTCAGAGAGAACTTATCTGAGACAAATGATCAGGAATTTGATACAAAATTTCAATACACACACAGTAATGTGACACCAAACTATGGCCACACTACTGAGAGGAAATGTTATACACCCATTGTATATTGACGTTGCCCTGTCCAAGAACCATCTCAAGTTGTATGTTGTACCCTCGGTTAGGACACCTCTGGTGCCCCTCTCTCTTGCCCACCGCCTGTTTGTACCTTGGTCAACTTTGGAATTACTCCACAAGTTAAATCTTGGATACAATTACAGTCATTTTCAAACTCCTTGTAATTATTTCTCTCCAATCATAATCATGTTCTCTTTTCATTTTCATATGCCTTTTTATAATATTTCATGGGTAGTTATGAACCAACACAATGGTTCCATACTTTTTCACTTTAATTAATCATCTTTAATCAAAAGTCCGGGTTGTTCACTCCCACTTTTATTTTTCAATAATTTATTAAAGAACACCTTTGTTATAAAGAATCTCAACTCAAACTTTTTGTTAATAATTCAAGAAGTCTTTAATGATTAAAGCTTCGGGGATTTAGTCACATAATATTTCTTCCCCCCTTGAATCAGCTATTGTCCTCGTAGTTCCAATTTTATTCTGAAAATCACACAGAAAAACACAAGTTATTAGTTAAATAATTTAGGATACTGATCTTTTAGAAAATATTCTCTTTCCCATGTAGCACTTTCAACATCACAAAAATTCCACTTTACTTTAACCTCTTTAATTTCTCTATTTCTAATATTTTTAGTCCTTCTTTCCAAAATTAATTCAAGTTCAATTTTAAATTCACATGTAGGTTCAATAACTATGTTTTTCCAATCTATAACATGGTTAACATCATATACATATTTCTTTAACAAACTTACATGAAACACATTATGTATTCTAGATAACTCAGGAGGTAAAGCAAGTCTATAAGCAAGAGTTCCTATTCTTTCCAAAATTTCAAATGGTCCACAATAGTGAGGAGCTAATTTAGCATATTTACCTAATTTTAAAGAACTTTTCTTAGGTTTAACTCTAAGAAATACTTGATCACCTATTTCAAATTCTCTAATAGATCTTTTTGAATCAGCCCAATGTTTATACCTATCTTGGGCAGCTTTCATTTTTTTTTATAATATCTTCCATTTCTTTTAAGTTATCATTTACATACCAAGATCTATGTTCAGGATTCGACCAAGAAATTGGAGTAGTACAGTTCCTACCATAAACAAACTTCAAAAGGGGTCATTTTGGTTGTAGTATGATAACCTTGATTGTAAGAAAACTCAATCAAGTGCAAATATTGTTCCCAATTTCCAGGTTTTTCACCTGTATACATTCTAAGCATGTCCTCTAAAATTCTATTTATCCTTTCATTTTTCCATCTGACTTTGGATGATAAGCAATACTAAAACTCAAACTAGTACCTAATTCATCAAACAAATAAGTAAATCTAGGATCTCTATCAATTACTAAATCTTTGAGAAGACCATGCAAAAAAAATTTCCTTGGTAAATAGATGAGCTATATCAAAAGTAGAGGTTTTGACTTTGGTTGGTAGAAAATGCGCCATTTTAGTTAATCTATCAACCACCACAAGGATAACATCATGACCATTCTTAGTTTTAGGTAATCCTGTAATAAAATCCATACTAACTTGACTCCCATTTCCAATCAGGAATAGACAAAGGTTGTAATGGACCAGGTTTACTACATTGTTCAGTTTTAACTTTTTGACAAGTCATACACTATTGTACATACTTTCTAATATCTTGTTTCATTCTAGGCCAAAAATAATTCTTTTTAACTAATAAGTATGTCTTTTGAAATCTAGGATGACCAACTATAGGAATATCATGAGAATCTCTTAAAATTTGTTGTCTTAAGTTAGGAAGGTTAGGAATGCACAATCTACCTTTATAGTACAACAACCCATTCACACCAAGTAAATAAGAAGTATATCCTTTAAATGCATATTTGATGTTCCATTTTTCAAACCAGAATATAATTCATCAAAGTAACTATCATTAGACAATGCATCTTTTATCTCTTGTTCAAATTGACTTCTTTCTAAGGACAAAGCATTTGCACACATTATTTTTCTACTTAAAGCATCAGCAACTAAATTTTCTTTACCAAGTACATATTGTATTTCAAAATCATATTGACTTAGTAACTCTACCCATCTTCTTTGTCTCATATTTAATAAGGGTTGAGTAAAAATATACTGCAAACCTCTATGATCAGTTTTTAAAACAAATTTGTGACCTAACAAATAATGTCTCCAAATTTTTAAAGCATGAATAATCCCTAACAATTCCAAATCATGAGTAGGATAGTTCTTTTCAAGTAGGAAAAAAATTCTAGATCCAAAACACACAACTCTATTATCTTGCATCAATACACATCCAATACCATAACCACAAGCATCAGTAGCGACAGTGAAAGGTTTAGAAAAATCAGGAGTACATAACATAGGTGCACTCGTTAATGCTTCTTTTAATTTACTAAAAGCAACTTCACATTCCTCAGACCAATTATATGTGTTACTTTTCTTTGTTAAATCTATGAGTGGAGTAGCTATTTTAGAATAATTCTTAATAAACCTTTGATAGAATCCGATAATCCAAGAAAACTTATAATTTCTTGTACATCTTTAGGTGTATCCCAATTTTGTACTGCTTTTACTTTAGAAGGATCTGGTGTAATTCCTTTTTCAGAGATAACATGTCCTAGATATGAGACTTCATTTTTAAAAAATTACATTTACTTAACTTACCATATAATTGATGTTTTCTTAAAGTCTCAAGTACTAATCTAACATGTTTCTCATGTTCTTCTTCATTTTTGGAATAGATCAAAATATCGTCTAAAAATATAATCACAAACACATCTAAGAAAAGTCTAAAAACATCATGCATCAATGTCATAAATGTGGTTGGAGCATTTGTTAATCCAAAAGGCATAACAACAAATTCATAATGTCCATATCTAGTTCTAAAGGCAGTTTTTGCAATGTCAGCATCTTTTATTCTAATTTGATGATATCCGAACATAAATCAATCTTAGAAAAACATTTAGCACCATTCAATTGATCTAATAAATCATCAATTCTAGGTAAAGGATATTTATTCTTAATAGTTAGTTTATTCAACTATCTATAATCAATACACAATCTCATAGTCCCATCTTTCTTCTTAACAAACAACACTAGTGCACCCCAGGGAGAAACACTAGGTCTAATTTTTCCTTGTTTCAATAATTCATCAATTATATTTTTAGCTCAGCTAATTTAGGTATAGATTGCCTATAAGGTGCTTTGACACTGGTTCAGCTCCAAGAATGAGGTCAATAGCATGTTCTACAGAGTCTCCTAGATGGTAACTCTTCAACATTAGAAGGGAATACATCCATAAATTCTTTGACTACCGGATGAACATCTATATCTATTTGTAGTTTATCATTTTGTTGAGTAATCATATCACATAAAACTTTACATTTTTCTTTAATACTTCTTTTAAGTTGAGCAATGAAATAGTTTTTAAAGTCAATTATCTTTTAGTTCCTTGCAAAATATGAGTAACTTCATATTTATCTTGAATGCATACTTGTTTATTTTCATAGTTAATAAGAACATGATTCTTTTCTGACTAGGTCATCCCAAAATGGAATCATATTGACCTAAGTTAAGTACATGAAAAGATTCATGAGATACAATATTATCAATTTAAAATTATAAAGCTCTTGTTTGTCTTATTATCTATCCATCACCATTTCTACAGCTACAAGTTTGATTTTTCTAGAAAAACAAATTCAATTTTTGACTAAGTTAGGCGATATAAAACTATGAATACTACCCGAATCAATCAAGAAAACAAGTGTTGCATTATTAATAGTCCATTTTACTTCAATCAATGACACTTGTTTATGTATAGTACATGTATCAACAATGGCATAAACTTTCATATTTTGGTTCCCTTCCTTTGATTTATCGTCAATTTTCTGATTTTTATTCTTATCCCAACTCTTCTTTTTCTGAGGACAACCCTAGCAAAATGGTTACCTCCACAATTCCAACATTTAATTTCTTAGGTTTAGTTTTAACATAATCTTGTTTCCTTTGTTGATTTCCAATCTGAGTATGATTACACTTAACAATTTCACTGAATGGCCTTTTTCTATTTTTAAAATGGAAATTGGAATTATTTTTCTTATAATCTTCTTGCTTTTGGTGAACAACAGTTTTATATTTTTCAAATTGTTCAACTATTTGAGCAGCCTCATTGACAATAGAAGTAGGTTTTCCACACCATACACTAGCCTTATATTCCTCTCTTAAACCATTAATAAATTTGACAACTCTATCGGTTCCGAAATGAAAGGCACAAATCTATTTAGATTCTTAAAATTTTGTAAGAAATGTTCAGATAAATACTTCTTCCTAAACAACTTTTTAAACTTATTCCATGGGACCTTATGGGCTTTAAGTTTTTCAGATCTCAACGTATCTTCCCACCAATTAAGGGAAACATCTTTTAGTTGATAAGAAGTTATTTGTGTTCGACCTAACTTACTAGTATTTTGTAATTCAAAATATATTTCTAAACTAGTTAACCAAGTTTCGGCTTGTTCTCATGTTCCTACTTCCCCTACATATTCAGGTAGCTTAATTTCCAAGCAAAGTTTTGTATTTCCTTAAAATTCTTATTTGAACTTTCTTGCTCAGTACTAGAAGAATCAAAAGAACTAGAAGAATCATTTATTTTATTGGAAATAGAATCATCATATGAAGAAGATTGTTTTCTCTTGTTTATTTTTTTTTCGATTTATTACATTTATCATATTTACTCATAACTTTTGTAATTGATTTTTCAACATTTCTAATTGTTCAGATAAATGATTTACTTCCCTACCCAATTGTTGGTTTCGACGCTCCAGTTCATTGTAATCCATGTTGTTTGAGAGTCCATTCCATCCAAAATTGATTTGGCTTCCACTTTGTGTATGCACAATTTATCTCTAGTGAGAAAAACACCATAATCTACTCATTTACTGATGTCACTCACAAAGTATTAATTACTTTCCTTTTTACAATTTTTGACTAAGAACAATATATTTTTAACCTCTGGAGTATTTTCACACATTTTCTGAGTTGGTAACCCTTTTACACTATTTATACTATAGCCATCACCTAAACTTTTATGAGAACAAAGCCATAGAATGGCATATCCGCCAAAGGAGTTTTTTTAAAAGAGTTTATGTCAAATTTGAGGAAAGTCGTTGAAGTTTTAAAATATCTTCTAATGCTTCTACCATTCAACTATCTGAAAACTCCAAAGCACCCTCGAAGACATATGGATCAAAATGGATTCCCAAGGCTGTTATAGTGGGTCTTCAAGCGACTGACAACCCTTCTTTGGCCCTTCTTCAAGGTTTGTCTCCGGTGGCAGCCCCTCTCACTCCAAGAACCCTTTTCGGGATGTTGCACCGGTTAAAAAGGAATCAATGGATCTATATAACATTATGCATCAAGGAGTCCAAGCGGGTCAAGGTAAAACTCTTAATCGATATGGAAAATTGGGTTCAAGAAAAGGCAGATATACCTAATTCTCTCCATGTCTCCCCTCTTGAAAACCCCGAGGATATTGGTAACAGGGCACTTCTCATGAATAGTCTCGTTATGGATTGTTCTTTAGTTGTTACTCCTGATTTTTCCAAGGTCCCCAATTTAGGTTCGTCTACACCGCGGGCATGAGAACCTAGTAATGAGGCTAAGACCAACAAGGAAATCATTTCTTGGAATGTTAGGGGCCTTAATCCCCTAAAAACAACGTTTAGTTAAGTGTTGCATGCTAGAGCAAGAGGCAGATATTTGTTTGGTTCAAGAGACCAAGATGAACTCAGTCGAGGTTACGGGATGTGAGATTTCTAAACTAAAGGGCTAGAAAGGGTTTTCAATAGATTTTTGGGAGCTTCTAGCTACTTAGGGATATTTGGGAGATCACATAAGGTAGTTATAACCCATATTAAGGACAGGAGTCATTCTCAGTGGTGTCATGTTCAGGTACTTAACTCAGGCATCTCTTTCGTCCTTTGTAATGTGTATGCCCTGAATAATCTGATAGCCAAAAGAAATGTATGGTCTGCCCTACCCAGAGATTTGGAAGTATTCAATGATGCACTAATCATGTTTTTGTAGATTTTAATGTTATAACCTCGATTAGAGACAAAAGTGGAGGTATTTCAAGAAACCATCAATCTCAAAATGACTTCTACTCCTTCATTCAAAATGTTGCGTAGGTGGATTTGGAACCCAAGCAAGGTTGGTTCACCTGGACAAACAAAAGATTCGGTTTCAGCAGGATCGTGGAAAGATTGGACAAATTTCTAGCAAATGGGAATTGGCTTCAACGCAACATCATTTTGGAAGGTGCAGTTCTGCCTATTTCAAGTTTAAATCATTTTCCCATTTCCTTGCATATTTCCTTCGATCTTCCCCTAAGGAAATCCCCTTCAAATTTGAACTAATGTGGTTAAGAGATCCATCTCTCTATGATTTGGTCAAAGCATGGTGGTCCTCCTTTCATCTCAAAGGCACTAAGATGTTTATCCTTTCCCAGAAGTTATCCAAGCTGAAAGGTAAGCTGCTAGATTGGAATAAAAGCCATTTCAAAAACATCTTTGTGGGAAAAAAATAGAGTGTAGGCTGAAATTAAAGAGTTGAATGAAGGTATTTTCAGAAATGGCATGGGCGGGGTGAATATATGAAAGAAAAAGCCTCGATGTCGGAATTAGGGGAGCTTCTCCTAAGAGAAGAAATCTTCTGGAAACCAAAGTCCAGAGAAACCTGGCTAAAGGAAGGGGATAGAAATACAAAATTCTTCCATTCATCGCTCAAGGCAAGAAGAAGCTCCAACTATATTTGAAGTTGAAGTTGCCCGACGGTGAATGGATCACGGAGCATAAAGGAATTAAAGAGGTGTCGGTTTCATTTTTGTCGACTGTTATCCGGAGATACACACAGTGCCATCGTGATTCTCAAAATATTTTGTTGTCCTTAGTGGCGAATTTGGTTGATGAGGCTTGGAATTCCAAGCTTTTCGCCCCTTTCTCGATGGAGGAAATCAAAGCAGTTGTCTTCTCCATGCGGTGGGATAAGGCTCCCAATCCAGATGGCTTTCCCACAGCGTTCTTTCAAGAATTCTACAAAATTGTTTGTTTAGATGTTTGGGAGGCAATAGAAGAATCCAGATCCACCCGTAAAATTCTAGGAGCTTCGAATCAAACATTCATTTGTATGTTTCCCAAGAAATTTCCAATAGAATCTTTGGATGACTTTCGTCCTATCTCTCTATGTAACACAACATACAAGATTGTCTCTAAGGCAATCGTTCTCGACTCGACCGCTCCCGGAGATTATCATTTATAAAGAACAAAGTGGATTCTTCCTAGGGGATCGATTTTCGACGGCATCATACTATCCCATGAACTAATGCACTCTTTGAAATATGAATCATCGCCCGGTATGTTGCTCAAGCTAGACTTCAACAAAGCCTATGACATGTTGAATTGGCGTTTCCTTATTCAAGTTATGTTGAAATTGGGCTTCAACATGGACTTTTGCAATTGGATCTTCAAGTGTATTTCTTCCGAGAGCTATTTTGTTACTCGTAAATGGTTATGCAAAAGGACGCTTCTCAAGCAATCGAGGATCGTGCAAGGAAACCCCTCTTCTTTTCTTTTTTCTTCCTAGTGGTAGACTCTCTCAACATATCTTTGTCCAATGTGATCGGGGATGGGCACCTGAAAGGCCTTTCCAAGCGGATGGGCCAGATCCTCTTTCCCACAAGCAATTTGTGGATGACACATTCCTCTTTCACGTTGCTTGAGTGGTCGAGGCAAGAGAATTAGGAAGCATTCTTAACCTCCTTTCAATTGTCATGGATCGAGTAATAAGAAGTCTTCCTAAGTCTTTGATAATTTTTTTCAATTCCTCCTCGACTTCGAGAGGTGAATCAAAAAAATTCTTGGCTTCTCCGTGGCCTCCCTCCCTCAAAAATATTTAGGCATCCCCTTATTCACCGGTGTTGGGAGATCATCCTATGTAACAATCTCATCCTATCCTTCAAACAAAAATTTATCGCTTGGAAAGGCAAGTGGCTCACCTTCGCAGTAGAATTCAACTCATCTTCTTCATCCTCTACGCCCTCCCAATCTATATGCTCTCAATCATGAGAGTGCCCAAAGCAATTCTCCTTAAAATTTAGAAATTTCTTAAAACCTTCTTGTGGCAAGGATTCGGCACAGAGAGAAAGCTTCATCTTATTAAGTGGGAGGAGGTCAAGCTACCCAAAGCTTTGGGAGGTACGGGTATTTTGGATCTGGGTATTCAAAACGTTGCCCTAGGAGCAAAACACATTTGGAATTTGGGCTCCGCCCATCCAATCTACTCAATAAAAATATGATCCAAAAATATCTTCCCACGGGTAGACCAAAGAGCATCATAACAAGCCAAGAATTTCCTAGAGGGTCTCATATATGCAATTCCATTTTCTCCGCATACTGGTATTTTCTCGCTTTCACCTCCTCGAAAATAGGTAAAGGTGCTACAACGAAATTTTGGGAAGATTCTTGGAACAGATTTCCGCCCTTCAGAATACTTTGGATCTTGAGCCAATAAGATTGGCTACCAAAGCAGCATGGGGGATCAAGTAGCAGATTACGTTCATCAATTGGAAGATGGTTCCCCCTCCTCTTGGAAAGAGGTGGAAGATTTAGGCGTTCCACAAGCTTCCAAAGTTCTTTTCAAAAACATTCACAAGAGCGCGCAGAGCTAGTTTCTCCAATTCTGATGATCAAGTCCTCTGGCTTGCAAACAAATCGGGACAATATACAGCAAAATCAAGCTATGAGCTCATCTCTCTCCGGGAAGGTAAGAGGATCCAGCTCATGGATGGGATGTTGGGACTCGAATTGTCTTCCTAAAGTCAGGGCCTTCTGTTGGGTCGTTTACAAAGGGAAAATCCTCACTCAACTCAGGAGAAGAAAATGGGGTTATCAGGGCCCCTCCCAATGTTTGCTTTATGAAAAAGAAGAAGAAGATATTGATCACTTGATGTTGCACTGTTCTTTTACCTCCCAATGTTGGTCATGGTTGTGACAAAAGTTGAACTTGGCTTGGGTCCCGAGAGCCACAATCAAAAATGTTTTGGAATCTTGGCCAATTTTAAAGAAAAATCACCCCCTTGGATTGATTTGTATATGCAACCCTTTTCTCCTCATTTGGCACATTTGGTGGGAGAAGCCTCGGTCTCTTCAAGGATACCTTCTCGGATGTTCGGGAGTGATCCGAAATTGGAAGTGGCCATCTCAAAGAATGTAAGCTCTTATTGTAGCAACCTTGCAAACTTCTCCGGTTGGGATGTATCAATCAGGAGGCATGGCCTCTTATAATTCTATCAGGAGGCATGGCCTCTTATAATTCTACCCCCTCCTGGTTCCATCCTCAAGCCATGCAAATCTGAAATGGAAAAGAGGATTCAAAGAAGACAGATCAGATGGTTACCACCCCCCCTAGTTTTTGTAAAGTTAACTTCGATGGGGCGTCCAAAGGGAATCTCGGGCTTTTAGGGGCACGGTGCATCATTTGAAATGAGTTTGGTGAAATGTTAAGCGCGGGATCTTTCCATCTTCAAGATGGAACAAGTAATCAAGCAGAGGCCCAGCTCTCATTTTTGGTATTAAAAGGGTAGTGGATTGTGGTTGTTCTGGTCTCCTGATTGAGGGAGACTCACAAATAATCATCCAGGCCATCATATATGGTAAGACTTCCAATTGGACCCTAGATTTCTATATCTCTAATGATTTACATTGGCTCGCCAAGCTAGACACTTGCAACATTGCCCACGTTTACCAGGAGGCCAACTCAACAAGAGATTATTTAGCAAATTGTGGGGTGGAACAAGAGGAAGACGTCAGCATATCTAATGATAAACTAAAGTGGCATGCTCTTGTCGTCATTTTGGAAAGTGACGCGACTAAGGCATGAGTAATTGGTAAGGACTTAACATGTGGGAATTATTCTTTAATGTGACCTCGAGCCCTTCATTTCACATACCATTCTCTCTTATGTTTTTGTTTTGTCAATGGTCTACTCTGTTTAACCTCTTCCATGGCACTCGTGCACTTTCCAAGTCTTTTTTTAAGAGGGGAATCGCAAGAGATGGCCTTTTATGGCCCAATTTCTCCCACCTATTTGAGATAAGTTTTATGAATTGCTTCACGCTCGGTGGATAATGAAATTGAACAAAATTTGGGCAACAATTACCTCCAGTGGTAACAGTCGAGCAAGAGTGAATGCGGAGATAGCTTCGGTTTTTGTGACCCATCTATTGTTTATCAAGAGAAACAAGGAAGAAGCTATGTTGATCTCTCATCACATCGTTTTCCCAAGCATGCGATTGGGTTGGAAAAAGTCTAAAATTTTGAATGCCCACAAGCTTCATGCAGCAAACTAAGGATGGGAACTCGAACATGGTTGTGAGAGAATATGTGTATGAGTTGGAAAAGTGGAACAACGTTTTGTGGAAATTCATTGTTATTGTCCGTCAAAAATGTTGCATGAAGGGCTCGATGCTTCTTTCATTTCCCCCGACTGGAATATCCCTATGCCTATTGGTTCAAAGTGCCCCTACGTGTTGTTCAACTCGAGAAAGAAGGATAAATCCTCTTATGATTCTCTCGTTAAAGGTCGTCATGGTTGGTCAAGTGGGTCGCAAGTTTAGTGTATGCAAAAGGAGTGCAGAGGTTGCTGCAGAATCAAAGAAGCGTGTGAAGGAGGAGGTGATCAAACTGTCTCGATTAAGTTTTGACTTATAGTTTGTATAGTCCCTATTGATATTTTGATGTTTTTGTCTCACAATGACTATCTTTCATTGTTTTATTACACAAGTAATTCCAAATATTTTGATATAGGTCTATATTATGTAATGTAAGAGAGGGAACCCAAGAACTCCCGATTGAGCTCCCTGTAAAAAGTGTTTTTCTTATCAAAATATATATATATATATATATATATATATATATATATATATATATATATATATCTAAAAACTCGTGGAACGTTCATTTGCCCGTCAAATTATAATTGCCAAGCATAGAGATACGATCAACGAAATCCGGAAGGGATACATGTTGCCATTCTCGGTACTCTTCAATAAGATGTGCGCCTACGACTTGAAACCCGGAAACAACCAAAAGGTTTATTAAAGGCGACAAGTTCGGGAAGAGGTCAACGTGGACGCCTGGGGACAACGAGATAGCGTGGATCAAGCGGCCAACGGGAGGACACGCGTCATGATTTCGCAAGTTGTTCCAACAATTTTGTCCCACATATACCGGTGGTCATGGAATTAACCAAAACAAAAACAATTTCAGATCCGAACAAGGCAATGGGGTCAAAGAACTTGGACAGGGGGCAAAGATCAATGGCAAAAAGACAAGAACAAGTTGCAAAATCTCAACGGCGAAAGAAGGCGCTACATGTCAAAATTTTGAATAAGTTAAAGGCACTTGGGGTCCAGTGGGTGACTTTTGGAATCAATCGTATTTAAGATAACTTTCAAGTCAAAACAGAAGAGTTAGAAAACAAGTTGGCGGAAGACAGAGATAGGAGGACCAATCAAAGGGCGCCCCTTAGCAATGATCCAACGACCAAAGGTGACACATGGCAACATTTTGCCATACTTTTGAGAGATGGCTTTGAGCAAGCATTATGTTCACGGAATAACTAATTTTTAAAACAAAGTTGACATCCGTAGCGACACATGAAATTATCAACACTTACAACAAAACACGTAAGACAAAAAAACACGACGACAAATCAAAAGATGCTACATCATAACTTCCAAAATAACTGCAAAACGAGGGATGAAAACAACGAACATTTCAAATGAGGATAATTGCTCTGATACCAAATGAAATACAATTTTTTCCCTAATTTAAAAAGACTACAACAAAATTTGATAATCTACTAACTACATTCGATTACATACATTAATCTTTATTCTACATTACTTTATATGAACCACTAATAAAATTATACATATCTAAATTATGTGATTCTCTATTTTGTATAAAACCAATAGCATATTCCATCAATATACATAATACAATAAAAGAATACATTCACATACACATTTGTCTAAATAAACATAAGATTTAACTTCGTTTTTATTAACTTTCAACATGGATTACATAGATTTTTTGAGAACTTATTTGAGACAAATGATTAAGAATTTGATACAAAATTCCAATGCACACAGTAATAGACAATTGACCTGTGATCACACTACTTGAAGAAAATGTTATACACCCAATGTATATTCATGTTGCCCTGGCTAGGAACCATCTGAGGTTGTATGTTGTACCCTCGGTTAGGACACCTCTAGTGCCCCTCTCTCTTGCCCACTGTCTGTCGTACTCCGATCAATTTTGGAATTACTCCACAAGTTAAATCTTGGATACAATTACAAAAAAATTTCAAGCTCCCCTGTAATTGATTCTCTCCAATCATAATCATGTTCTATTTTCATTTTCATGTCTTTTTATAATATTTCATGGGTAGTTATGAACCAACACAATGGTTCCATACTTTTTCACTTTAATTAATCCTCTTTAATCAAATGCTTGGGTTGTTCACTCCCACTTTTATTTTTCAATAGTTTATTATAACACCTTTGTTATAAAGAATCTCAACTCAAACTTTTATTTAATAATTCAACAAGTCTAATGATTAAAGCTTTGGGGATTTAGTCACATAACACATCCTCTTAGAGATTTCATACATAAGTGGTTCCAACTCTCATTATGCCTGGTATAATAATGATGATTTTTAAAAGTTAAGTAGGGCCACTTGGCAATAATGATGTTCAGAACTACTGACACTAACATTGAATTTTTATATTTCAACCTCGTGGTGATTAAACAAGCTTCCAGCAGTAAGATACACAACCAATAGATCTGGAAGGACCGCATGTTTGGAAGACTTGCCAATCACAACATTGCTGGGAGGAAACTAGTGTAAACACCAGCAAATCAAACAAATATCTTGAGAAATTCTAGTTTTGTCTCGGCCTCACATTACATAAAGTGCTCGCGAGGAAATGTCGACAACAGCAAACAAAGCAAATATCTTTCAATATGGAATTGGACTAAATATTAACCGTACAAAATGTGTGCATCAAAAATCGGAAAGGAAGTAGGACGACATGGTCCTTGACATTCTTGTAAACCGGGTCTACTAAGTCGAGAGTAAAAATGAAGTGTAAAAGTGATAAATTAACTACAAATTAAATTTTGGCACAACATTTGAAATGCTGAGAAAATTGACAGCCTGCAGAAGAACTTTTCTAAGTTATTTCGCTTCTGTGCTGAAACGAAATGGTACACGACACAATTAAGAGAAATCAATAATCTACACAAAGATCCATGCCAATAAAGATAATAATATGATTTTCAATATGCTCCTTCTAACCTGACATGCAAGTTAGGTTGGTGGTAATGTTTTAGCTAACAACAGGTGGGATGAGGCTAGTTGAATTAAATTTCTCTTGTCAAAAAATAAGAAGCAAATCTACTATCCTATTAATGAAAAACATATAGATTCTTGAATGCTGACAAGTCGCAAACAAATCCAGCTTTAAAAATATTTTGTTGAATTCAATCAGTTTGTTGCAGAGCCAATGCACCAGAAGCCATACACATTCATATTATGGCCTGTATCTATAGGCCATTGATGAAGGCTGATTGCCGGTTAAGCCACAGCCCCGTAGCCATATACATTCTTAGTATGGTCTGTATCTGTAGTCCAATCGTGAAGGCCGACTCCCAGTTATGCCAGGTCTAACCCCAAAACTATCATAGCTCCACTGTCAAAAGCACATTGCAGTATTACGTGTACAACTCAGAATTTTTTGATTGAAAAACACAATTCTATTAATAGCACCTAATAATGCAATGCTCAACTCGGGAAATTTGGATTGGAGCAACCAGCATGCCTAGCTATGCAACTTAACTGGTGTCCTACTAAAAACAATACATGAAACTTACATCATAGCCACCACCAGAATAAGGTGCTGCACCCCTTAAAGGGCCACCAATCCCATCTGGTGGAGGTGCACCATCATCGATATAACGATAATTGTCATCTGGCGGAGTAGCAGAATCTATGGCAACCTGTAAAACATACGGAGGTCATTTCTTGTAATACTTTATAGTGACCAAGAAAAATGAAACCACAGAAATTTGGAACCAGCTATACTACAAGCTTAACAAGCAGATGGAGCAATACTCAAAAATGAGGGATGCAAATGAAAAAGCTTTCCAAGACTTCTTGCCCTCCACCTTTCACCTTAACCCGTTACTTAATATGTATAAGAACTTCATTTTTAATTCATCCATCAAAATTAAATGCAAGATGGTTCTAGCCACAAAAGAACATCTTAAGGATCTCACAGTCCAGACTCCAACCACTCCAGACCATTTAGTTTTACCATCTTTGATTATTTAGACATCACAAGGAGCCCTTCATCCAACTTGTTACTACATTGACTGTAAACATTGCATTACTTGGAATACAAAAATCTTATCCTCTTGAAAGGCCTACTATGCTTGATTATTGGCTATCTACAACCCTTTTTAAGAATATTGCTATGTTCAGCAAAACTTGGATCGCACATACTTCTTACATTGCAATCTATGTTTCTCTAAGTTTCTGGGAGAGGGAATCATGGGGATGCATTTCAGTAACACCACAAAAGATTCTGGATTTTAGGGATGGTAGGGGAGCTAGCATTATATAAAAGTGCAAGAAAAATATTTAAAAACATATTTTATAGCTTTCCAACTGTATAATTATACTGTTAAACAGGAACATAAAGATAACATTGACATCTATCACATTCAACATTGAACTTCAAGAATGAACATTCAACATTGACCATTGAAAAATAAACTCCGAAATCGACTGGAATAGGGAAATATGAATACATAAATGTAAATTGTAAATATGAATGTCTAATCGCAAATATCAATTCATGAAATATGAAAAATTGTGTAGCAACACTAAAATAACATATCAAATTGCAAATATGAATGATTGTTATATTATCAATGATCATTATAATAACTGGTTAAAATTGCACAACTGTTTGATTTTTTTAATTTTACAGCTATATTTTTGCTAATTTTTGGAACTGTTGAATTTGTGCGACATCCCCGGAAAATCCCCAGAAGCTTGGGTGACAGGACATCCCCAAGAGAGATTTGATTTGAGAAAAAAATGCAGGAAAAAGTGTACACTGGGGGACATCCCCATGCATCCCCAAAATGTGTGTTGACATTTTTCATTATAAATATCATGGTCGTAACAAACAGTTATGGCAACTCATAAAACCAACACAAGCAAAACAAAAATACACTTTCGGACCACTAGCAATCACCTAGCTAATTGTAAATTTCAAGGTGTCTAAATGTAATAATGCACACAATGAGACATGTTTGTGAATCATTTTATCCTCTTTCATGGCGAGGTTGACAGTGGATAATAAGGAAACCACAATTCAGATTAAAACCCGTGTTCTAGGATGTTGATGATTCAAGGGAATATAAAAATTGTCTACTAATTCAGTTTGCTGCTATACTTGGTTAGGTTAGTCAGCCCGCGACATAATTCTTGCATTAAGTTACACTCCATTAACTAGTCCTTCAGTCCTTAAGAACAAGCAAAACAAAAATACAATTTCTAACCACTAGCAGTGACCCAGCTAGTTGTCAATTTCAATGAGTCTAAATGTAATACTGTACTGGATGAGACGTGTCTGTGAACTATTTTATACTCTTTTCATGTCAAGGTTCACAGTTGTTTATAGGGAAACCATAGTTCAGATCAAATCTGTGTAGGATTGTGTTAAAGATTCAAGTGAGTATAAATAATTGTCCACTAATTCAGTTTGGTCCAATACTTGGTTATGTTGGTCAGCCCTGTGGCATAAGTTCTGGATTAAGGCACTCCTTTAACTAGTCCTTCAGTCCTTTTGAAAACCCTTACGTACCACATACCTTGAATTCTTAAATAATATAGTTGGTCTTTTGATTAAATGTTAAAATTGATCGAGTGATATCTTCTATTATCTTTTTATTCTGTGTTTTTCACACTAAACGGAAATTTGGCTGTCCATAGTCCTATCCCTGCAAGCAACATTTGCAATTATCTAGTTCCCAAAACCTGGAAAAGCATCATTTGCAATTATCTAATTCACAAAACCTGGAAAGAAATCAATATAAGATTACAACCAAATTTCCATTTAAGGTGAAAAATGCAAGATATAAGGATAAGAATAGTTGATTTTTAATTGCGACCAAACTTATGTAATTCCAAAGACCAGGAAAGAAATCAGTAAAAGATTACAGCCAAATTCGGTTTAATGTGGAAAACAAAAATAAAAGGATAAGTAACAGTTGATTTTTAATTGCTTCCAAACTACCAATTTCTGAAACTACCCCAATATTCATGCGACTCTTTTGAAACCCCTTACTACCAGATGTATTGACTTCTCATAAAATATAGTTACTTTTTGCTTAAATGTCAGATTGATCCGGGGATATCTTCTATAATCTATAATATTTTCAAGGTCCTATCCCTGCGAACATCATTTGCAATTAGCTAATTCCCAAAACCTGGAAAGAAATCAATATGGAATTACAGCCAGATTTCTGTTTAATGTGAAAAACAACTAGAACAAAATGGAAGGAATAGTTGATTTTTTATTTTATTTTTTAATTCCTACCAAACCCTGAGTAGCAGATAAGGTTACAGGTATGGATACAAAGAAAATGATACGTGGATTACGGCAAATTTTTATTTTGCCCACATACAGCTTTAGATACAGCAATACAATATATATATAGCCTGATAAATAGGAATTAACGACAAGGTGTGCATACAAAAAACAAAATAACCACAAAACACTACTGATAATTTATAAGATGCCAATCAAATGCCAAATGACAAGTCACAAATGTCATGATAAATATTAAATTTAATTATTACATCAATAATTAGCATTCAATATTCATCATATTGCTCTTCATCAAGGTAAATATGCAATGAGAGGGATGAGAGGTAAGTATTTTGCTTTGGTGTTTTGCTTTTATGTTTTGTATTGTTTTAGGTTGCCTTTTGATTTTTTAGGGTTTGCATAGAGTTTTGTTTATTTTAATTTTTAAATGCTCATAAGAAATTAGAAAACCAATTTTAAAAAAAAACCATTTTTACCCCAGAATACATCCTGGATGGCCCGGATATGCCTGCAAATGTCTCTGGTGGTATCTAGACCCTCCAGGTGTAACCATATCATACCGGACCAGTTTTCTGCCTGCTACCTACCATATCAGTACCCTAGTACCAAACTATCAAGTTCTGAAACCCATAATTCATGTGCCAGTGTGATCCTTTCTGGAGAGATGGAAATGTCAGACAAAATCGTGTGTTTTGCATTACTGTTCAATCAGGATTATACCGCAATAAAACACAACAAAAGGTCTTTAGCCGAAAGTTTTACACATAGGTCACAAATTAATATATCACATTCTATGCCTGTGGAATTTTAGACTAACTCAATACAAACGTCGGATGATATTCCTATCTTAGATGAAGCAATGAAAAGCTCAATACTCACCATAACATAGAAAATTACAGCTTCCACCCCACTTTAAGTTAACACTGAATATTAAACAGATGGATTCATGACGAGCAATCAATAATTCTGTGCCAGTTCACAGGAAGAATAACCAGAAACAAATCTCCTCTAAGCTGTGTCATTTCAAAGAAATCCACAAACAGGAAAGTCCTTTTACTAGGGAATGAGAATCCACAAACAAAAACCAAACCACACTCTCCGGGAGGTACTTATATTCATTTGAATTGTAACCATATGGCTTTTTGGCCATCCTTTTACTTTCACTATAAAATTAATGATAAATATGCAATGCATGTCGTGCCACACTTCTAGAGCTTCTCAGTGGATGGCAAACAAGAAAATCGGTAAAACAAGAAAGAGGAAAAACAAATCATAAAACAAAGCCATGTGTGTAGATTAATGTCATTTGTAGTCAGGTGTACCCAATCTTTGCAATCTCTTTAGATGATGGAAGCCATATGAACGGACATGATCAAGGAGACGAAGATAAGTAAAAAAAAGAATCCAATATTTTGCATGCTTAAGATATAAAAATTGACAAGAGTCAAGGATGAATGAATATGACAACCATGAAAATAAATATTACTGACAAATATCTAAATATCTTGCATGCTTAATTTTTTTTTTAAAATTGACTTGTCGAGGATGAATGAATATGACAACAATGAAGGAAAGCAAAGATATTGTTGTTAAAAAACAAAACCTACCTGCAACCAAGAATAAAAAGGTTTGCTAGTGACAAGATAAGGATTGTCAAAATCATTCCCATATAGCAGATATAAGAACAGGGGACCAAGACAAGGACAGGTGTAGGAAAAATAACTTAATATCCAAACATTTCAGATGTTTAAAGTAATTTGAAAAATTGACTTCTCAAGGATGAATGAATATGACAACCATGAAGAAAATGTCTACAAACAAATATTCAAAAAGATGTAGCAAAATCATAGAATCAAAAGAAAGCCAGGATATTGTTGTCAAAAATGAATATGCACCTGCAACCAAGAAAAACAAAGGTTTGCTGATGACAAGATAAGGTTAGTCAAAATCATTCCTTTATAGCAGTTATAAGAACAGAGGACCAAGACAAGAACAGGTGTGGAAAATGATAAGCAAATAAAAATTTGTGATCCCATTAATGTTAAAAAAATTAGCCAAGTGCTTCAAAGATTGCAAGAAATACTGATCCTAAAAGAAACACTATCCAAAGCAATGAAAAATTGAGTCATCAAGGATGGATGATTATGGCAAACATGAGGAAAAGAATTATAAATAAATATCCAAATATTTTGCACAGTTAAAAGTATTTTAAAAATTGACTTGTCGAGGATGAATGAATATGACAACCCTGAAGAAAATGATTACACACAAATATCCATGAAAGAAGTAGCAAAATTTTAGAATAGGAGGAAAGCCAAGATATTGTTGTCAAAAATGAATATGTACCTGCAACAAAGAACAAAAGAGGTTTGCAAATGACAAGATAAGATTTGTCAAAATGATTCCCATATAGCAGTTATAAGAACAGAGAATAAGGTCAAAGCCAGGTGTGGAAAAAGATAAGCAGATAGAAGTTTGTGCAAAACAATCCAATCAATGTTAAAAAAATTAGCCATGTGCTTCAAAGAATAGTGATATCCGGAGAAACGGAATCAAAACTGCACCGCATGGAAAGATGAGCACCTGTGATTGAATGGCTCATAAAATGTAAAATAAATAAATGTGCAGAAATATTCAATAAATATTTGAAAATTATCCAAATACTTCAAAGATTGCAAGAAATAGTGATATCTTTAAAAAACACCATCCAAAGCAACATGTCCGCTAGTGATATTTGGAGAAAAGCAGTCTAAACTGCGGTACAGGGAAAGACGGGCAACAGTGAGAAAATGGCTCATAAAATATCCATATCTTAGCGATGTTTCTGGTGATGCTACGTAGAGTCCCCTAGTTACCAATTTTGGAAATCTGTGTGATGGTATGCAGAGTCCCAAAGTTACCAAGTCTGCAAATCCATACCTGTCTGTGAGAGCCAAAATATCCGGAAATCTGGATTTCTTGAAAAAAGGTTGGAAAGATCCAAAATATATACATTTTCTATATTTGCATAATTTTATTTAAAATTGACGAATACAATGAAATTTAATAATGCGATATAAAAATGTGAATATATTTAATATTAAATAATCTATAAGTCTGCAAGGTGTTATTTTTATCAAAAACTAAAAAATATGTTCTTTTAAGAAAAAAACAGAGCCAACCCAGGCCAAACTTATACAGGAAGGTCTGAAAATCCACATCCAGCTCGATTTTGTGTAGATCCATCTGGATTTGGTAAGCAGACACAAACATCAAGAGATACACTACGAAAATATCACAAGGGTTACATTTAGCTAATCTTATTCCTTTCCATAACATATCTGCCATACAAGAGGAGAGTAAATAAGAAAAAAGATAATAGAAGGGCCAAAAATGAAAAATTCAAAGAGTTCAAGAGTATGAAAAGACAAGGACAAGATAAAGTGTTCAAACAAGATGATTAAGATGCAAATGTTTATGACACTTCAATCAAGTGATCAGGCTCATTTTGATAGAGCAACAAATCGACTCATGCTTATTAGGTATGGTAAGCATAAGTGCTCAAATTAGGGATAGAATATTAGCATTTTGAATTTTTCCATAGAAGACAGCTGAGTTTCTCTAACAGAAGAATGTATTGCATCCTCGTTTATTGTTATTATTCGCCTTTAATATGACTATTTGTGCCATAGATAGAAATTCACTAGCAGGTAGACAAATCAAATATCTAAGACCTTTGATAAACATTGACAAGAAGTATAAAGTAAAAGCTTCAATAACATAGAAATAAGTATGGGATATTTAAAAATATATAGATATATACATATATATATATACACACACAGAGAAAACAAAATGATCTGAACCATATAAGCAATGGGAAGCAACCATATATGTCCCAAACCCACCCCTTGTAGCTTAAATGGCCATGAATATACTAACAAGCATAAAACTTCAAGACCGTAGAAATAAGTATGGGATCTTTCAAATCTATACACACACACACACACACACATACGTGCAGAAAACGAAAAGGAATCTGAAGCATACAAGCAATGGGAAGCAACCATAAATGCCCCAAACCCGCCCCTTGTAGCTTAGATGGCCATGAGCATCCATATTTAGAACCAAAACTATGCACAAAATGCAAAAGGTTAGGACTCAGTAATGGAGACACATTCATGTAATTACTTCTAGCCCTAAGTTGTAGATGTCATAAACTATGAAAGAATAGTTATTGTAACAAGCAGATAAAAGAATAACTAATACTAAAATTCCATTCCTCGTGGCAGTAAACATGTGCTGAAAAATTGAACCCTTGCACACAATCAGGGGTGTATCCCACAAAGGTTGTCACATAACCACAAACAGTGAACATTAACAATGCATTAGTGATCCAAACAGCAAAAACTATGAAAGAATAGTTATTGTAACAAGCAGATAAAAGAATAACAAATACTAAAATTCCGTTCCTCGTGCAGTAAACATGTGCTCAAAAATTGAACCCTTGCACACAATCAGGGGCGTATCCCACAAAGGTTGTCAAATAACCACAAACACTGAACATTAACCATGCATTAGTAATCCAAACAGCAAACAGCGAAAAGCAAAAAGCAATATATTTTAATCTTGCTTGATGCAAGGTAGAATCTTATGTGTTTATTTAACAATACCTGATGCCCAAGGATTTCGTGTGACCTTCTAGAAACACGATCTGCCACTCCTTCCTCAGCAAAAGTCACAAATCCAAAGCCTCTGTGCCCAGTCCTCCTCGGATCCTGATTCAATACTCAGTAATCAATAAACATACCAACAATCCAAGGCATGCATAGATCATGTATAAAATAGATAATACTGCATTTACCTTTGGTACATACACATCTGTAACCAGACCAAAGTTACTGAAATATTGACGAAGATCTTCAGCATTGGCATCTTGAGGAAGCTTCCCAACAAATATCTTCCTGCTCATGCCTCGTAGTGGACCAGAATAAGGCCTGGAACCATAGCCTGCACGATGGTCATCCATACCAAAAGAAGATCCTCCAAGCATACTGCCTGATCCATGTGGAGGCCACGAACTTCCACTGCCATAACCGCTGCCAAAATCGTCTATGAATCTTGAGCTTGGCTGGTCATACAATGTAGTTGACCCCAATGCCCCATACCGAGTTGCAGCATTGATATAAGCATTATATGCCCCATATCCACCTGATACTTGTTTTTCCCACTGTTTTGAGCTTTCCTCCTGAGAGAAAATGAGTGTTATACATAGCTTCAAATAATCAAAGCTTGTGCTAGCCCTTGTACAGAAACTTCCCAAGTTTGCATGCATGTCTATAGAAAACTGAAATCCATTAGTAAATATTCCCACAAATAAGTCTTTAACAGGCAGGAATGCACTCTAAACAAAAGCACCATTTACAGCCGTACAATCTACGAGATACAAAGCTCCCTATATGTTTCACTATTTTAAAATAATTCCTTTTCCAAACATTACAATGACAGAGATTGAAAGTTTAAATCAGATTAACAATAATAGTTACCTTTGGTGTTGCTCGATCTACTGCAATAGTAGTCCCACCCAATGCATGTGTTTCCGACATAATCTTGTCAACAGATTCTAAAATAGGCAACAGTGACAAAAACAAAATCATCAAACTACAATATAACCAATCAAAGAGCACAAAATGATGATATACCATTGTTCTGATGCCACTAAAAGGCAGTTGTAATAAACAACGCTAATGTTAACAATTATTGTGTGGAAAGGAAACTCAGAATAAAAATGGAACCAGTCTATGGATTAGAAACGGAACACAAAAAGATAAGCCAAGTGGACCGAATATTAATTTATTGAAGCTAATAGAGATGTAGTTATATGCCCAGGTTCAGCTTTCCACTATTCGAAACCTTAATCAAAGCATATGATGAGGTCAACCATAAACATCAGTACCACCTGATATTATATCTGGACACAAATGCAGTTTTACTATGTTTATTGCTAAGCCTACGAAATTAATTCCGGGTTTGGAATTTCGCCACTTTCCTAAGCATTGTCTCAAGAACAAGTGCAGACTAGTTTTTTTCTGTGTTACATTGATTAATTAAAATAATGTAGCTCCACACACACCAAAAAAAGAAGAAAATGACTAAACGCCTAGTAATGCTGCTTTATTCGAAAATAATGCAAACAAATGATAAGACACCATCATACAGTTAAACAATTATCTTACAACATTAATCATCTTGAGTGCATCATTTCAAAACTCAATATGTTAGCACTTTTATGCATCTTCAATAAGGCATTCATCCTCTTTATTTTATAAACACCAACCTTCTACTCCACTATATGACATGTTAATATTCAGGATAGACAAGGTGTGACCTTGTTATATCTCACATTTAACTTTGCCAAAGAAGATAGCCAGTAACAAGATTCGAAGTCAAGTTCAAGTTCAACGAGGATAAAGTTCAAAAAAATAATCATCATTAAGTTCCAACCATAAAAACATAAAATATAAATAGATATTAAATAAAATAAATATAAATAAAACTTCAAAATAAAATAAGAAACTCTAACAAAAAAAAATTAAAACAAACATAAAATACAAAGAAATAAAAAAATAAAATAAAACTTGAACATTGAATTAAAAACTCAAAAAGATGCAATGTATAGCCTAAAGTAAGAATAACATATTATATCAATTGTGAGGCATCGATTAAATGCTTCATTCCACAAATTCAACAACACAAAACAGCTCCACCCACACCACACCGATGATTACTCATACAACAAGGAGACAAATACCGGGGCTTTTTGGCAATGCAAAGGAACTGCATAGGGGTGGCACCTTGTGTCTATATTGCAATTTGAAAGGTTTGCAGAGACAGTGACTGTCAGACCTCCGATGTTTTGGGTGCCATTTTTGACGGTGTAGAAATGCTTTCTCATTCTATTGGAAGATTTTCTACACTGTTTTATGAAGACAATATTGCCAAGGGGACACGCCGTCCAATGTAAAGGGTCATTTTCATTGGCTGTGCAGTCCAGCATATTGCCTTGATTTTAACTGAACTTTATGTGATTTGGCTTGGCTGTTTTGATATGAGACATGTTCCAACACAACTGCATTTTTAGCCAAACTGTATCGAACTTTATTGAACTATTTCGCAGCCTCAAAAATACGGTGAATTCCAAACTTAGTGGATTAAATTCTGCATTGTGGGAAATGCCCCTGGCCCTGGCATTTCCACGTGTGTACATTTCAGAAATGGAAACAAGTATTGAAACACCAGGAACTAGCCCTGAAACTCAAAAAAAAAAAAAAAAGCTAAACCAATAATCCTAAAGCAGCTAGTATAGACATAAAATAAACATGAAAGTATAAGTTTACATTTAGATATGGACATTTACTTTCTTTCACTTTTAAGTTATATTTTACATATATTTTCCCACAATGTTTGAGAGTGGTTTCGGACATCTATGAGCTATGATGTAGAATCTAGGTTTTGGAGGGTCCTATGAAGTTTCAAACTAAACCAAATTTCAGGGTTTCAGACTTAGTCATATTAAAGGATTTCAGTCCATAGGACATATGAAGGAATAGATAAGTGTAACAGAAAATCGTAAGGACATCTCTCCTAAAATACCACGAGCCGACCCCACCTCTTTCCCAATACAATCCTTACGGGCATGCAGTCAGGGAAATTGATGCATTGATGAGTCCTATAACAGAGATTGTTATTAACTGAAAAATATAGGTGTAAACCTATATAAACACACTACATGCAATGGCAAAACACAAACTCTCATTTATGTCACATGATTCATGAACATGTGAAATTTTAAGCATGTTAAATGTTTTGAACTTCTATGAACACAGTATTTTAAGTGTTTTATCTTTTAAGGACTAAAATGAGTATAATGCAATTTGCACAAGTGCGGACACACACGCACACACATACCCAAGGTTTTTTTTTGAAAATGGGTGTTTCTGCATTTCAGAGAGGTGCACCTACCAGTACCCATTTCCATTTCCTGGCAACATAGATAAAATCCACTGAACCTAGTGACAATGTAAGATAGTATTAAAGACTGATCGACTGATCATACCACCACCTCATCTATAATTATCCATGTGCAGCTTTGTAACAGGGTGTCATTATTGTTTATGTTGTATTTTGCACTGATCTATAATTATAAGTGTGCTATCATGAGTATGTTTGTTTATGTATTAGTAACCATAATTACTGTGAGCTAGGACTGGTGCCGCATTCCTTATCATGGAGAGCTTTCAGACTTTGCTGAATATATATTTTTTAACGACTCAAATATTCAAGGCACATATTGCCATGGAACAGAACAATATATGTAACTTCCACCGTACACTATTTCAGTAAGATCACAACAGATATCTAGAACTGCTTTTGCCAAAAAAAAGATTCATGTATTCTCACACTTTGTTACCAAGAAACGCCTAAGGGGCCCAGGTTTCTGCCTGGAAACGTTCGGAAACACGAAACACCTTGTAAACGTCTGAGACGTTTTCCGGAAACGTCCCAGGCGTTTCCAATAGGTTTTTAATTTCTAAAGCATCATAACTTCCACCGTACTCTGTTTCAGTAAGATCACAACAGATATCTAGAACTGCTTTTGCCAAAAAAGATTCATGTATTCTCACACTCTGTTACCAAGAAACGCATAAGGGGCCCACGTTTCTGCCTGGAAACGTTTCGGAAACGTGAAACGCCTAAGGGGCCCACGTGTGAGACGTTTCCGTCACACTCTGTTACCAAGAAATGCCTAAGGGGTCCACATTTCTGCCTGGAAACGCGAAATGCCTTGGAAAACGTGTGAGATGTTTCTGGAAACATCCCAGACGTTTCCAATAGTTTTTTAATTTCTAAAGCATCATAACTTTAAAAAAATATACCTTCATTTATTCCACCTAAATCTAATCTACCTATCTAAACTTGCTAAAAACACTTCCTAAAAGCTATATAATGACATCTTGGGTCCATTCTAAATCACACTCTCATTTTTCTCTTGCTAAATTCAGTTTTCATTAAACTAACATCCTGAGAGTAGTGACTTTGATGCTTCTGCTGCTACTCTTAGCCAACTTTCACTGCTTGGTATTGATGAAGAAGAATCGGGATCTTTTGCACAAGGGATGGAGAGTGGAGCTGCCAGTGGTGTTCATGGAGATTATTATGAGGAAAATCTGGATGATATATTCTAGAATCTAGATTATTATCATGTATATGTGAATCATTGAAATTGTAACCATGTTGAATGATGACTCTTTAGAAGTTCAAATTTCAATGAATACAAAATATTTTGAGTGCTTTATCAATTATCTCTTATGGTCTACAATTATAAAATGAGTACTATGCATATATATATATATATATATATATATATATATATATATATATATTCATAATACTCATTTTATAATTGTAGACCATAAGAGATAATTGATAAAGCACTCAAAATATTTTGTATTCATGAAATATATATATATATATATATATATATATTGTATGAACGTTTCGGTAATGTTTCGTATCCAAGGTTTTTTGAAAACTGCTGTTTCGCTTTTCGTGTTCGTTTTCGTTTCCTGGCAACGTAGTTCTCACAGCATTTTCTAATGTTTTCATTACCAACAGAATGATAAATACTCATCTTCATTCAATATCCCTTAGATTTGTGCAACAATGAACTTATGATATGCACAGAATTCCAACCATAGTATGCATACTTGGACTTGACTAACTAGACAGACCAAAACTTTTCTGACTCAGCAAAAACTCGGCCTTAAAAAGTGTTTAAATTTCTTAGAAAATCACCAAAACTCGGCTGCACAAGACTCACAACTTAGGCAAAAATCACTCATTTCAGAAAAAAACTTGTGAGTATTTGGGAACTAGCCAAGTACTCCGCGAATATGCCAACTATGCTTGCAACAGTACCCTATAAACTCTGCACAATGAAGAACTTGTAGTAGGTAGGTGACATTATCACCATGACAGAATAGAAATATCAAACCTTGGACAAACTACAGCACTATTCCAACATCAAAAGTGACCCATTTCAAAAAGTCATACAATACATTTCTCCTAAGAGTTGGATTGAGAAACCATGTAATTTCTTTCTTTAGAACATAATATTTGAACCAAAGCATTCACTTTCTTGCAACTGTTTTAAATAAATTTGATGAATAGACTAAGAACACCCACTCAGCCTGTTCAATTTAATTTTGAATTGAGGTATCAACGCTAGTTTATAACTTTATAGTAGATTCTGCTTTCTGATGAGAGCAATTTGCCTTCTTCACATCCACTGAGCCATCATCTACCTCTATCCTATTCATTTGTGTGGTTGTATGGATTGACTTTAAGATACACCACTAGCACATCATCCATTTATCCATTGTAGCTACTTCCATATACACCTTATTCAAGTATGTGAGGTTGTCTCGGATGCCTATTTGAGACAGCCACGAAGCTAATCTTTAACATGTATCTTTTAGTATGTACACACAATCAACTTCTCAATATGATTGTCCTAATCTATGAATTATATGATTTATTATATAACTACAACATTCAGTGGGTGGTTGATTCCTTGTTTGATGAGTATAACAAGACATTGCAATCATGGGCAACATATCTCTGCATGTCTAAAAGATTTCTTCGCCACATAGCAAAATCTCAAATGAGGAATAACGTGTCAAGGTAAAAGGCCAATACCAAATCCTGATCGCAAGCATCACTCAGTCCAGTGCTGAAAAATTCTAGTAGCTATCTTCTGCTACATTTAGGCCAGCATGGCAATAAAACCTTTGTCAATCACGGTCATGATGACTCAAAGAAGGGAGCAACAGTGAAATAGATAATGGCAGCATATTCCTCCCTGGACATTAACATTGGCCTATTTATACATACCCCCTTCAAACTCCAACTTGTAATTAGACTTCTGCCTGAGGTACAGAGTCACAGACAACCTTGCTTGATGAGCATAAAGCACCGTGCAAGATTATGGTCCTCAAAAATAATGTAAGGATAATGTATGTTTTCTCCATTAGGGCTTCATCTTTTCAACTCTTCAGATGGCACATGCTTCATTTTGGATTTCCACAAATTATTGCCATGGAAATAGTGTTAACAATCTTTATCAGCCAATTCTATTTGCCCCAAAAGTTTTTAAGAAAATTAACGGTGTGAGATGAACAAGATCATTATATGAAAAAGTAACACTGCTGGTATATAGAGACCAGTTTCCTTCTTCAATCTACTGACATCTCCATTGATCAACGTCCTCCATTGGGACACTCCTTGGATTCCATTCCTCACCTTCTTCCCCAAAAGGAGATGATTAGTAGAGCCAACAAAAGAGGATGTATACTTACAATACAATCAGGTCAAGAGGACCTCTATCCGAAGTCTATCAGCCCCAATTAGATTTCTATGTTACGCAATTTCTTCAGATTGTGGATGGGACAACAATTTAACCTCATTTTCTCCAGCATTATTGCTCGCATGGCTTATGTATCCCCCTAGATGAGAAAGGATATGCCCTCACCAGTTGCACTTGGAGACACGGCCAAGTTCGTGTTTATAGAATTTTTCGCCTCTGTTATCTCCAAGACAAGGAAAATGAGGGACATTTTACTATCACATGTCAAATCCTTGACGAGATCAAGTGTAGTGCCCGCCAATTTCTCTCCCTCTATTGATTTTGTCTCCATGTGCCATTCTTGTTCAGGACATTGGAATTGATATTATCATAGCTATTTGATTTTGAATAATTATGATTTTATTGTAATGTTAACACTTAGTTGCTAACATGTTCTTGGCAGGAAGATGTATGAGACATGCAATGCCAATTTACTACTTTTATTATTTTTGCTTGGTTTAGTTACAATGTTATGGATATTATTGATCTTAGACTTACATGAATGATATTTTGAATATATTATGTTGTCGTAATGGTTATTGATCTCATTGAAGGATGGTTGTGGCATAATCGATTTGGATGATTTAGCATATGGGCTTTGATGGACTTATAGAGTTCCATGCATCTTGTAACAAATTGTGAAACATACCATGGACAAATTGTCATGATTTCTAACATCTGCATAAAGGACGGATGAATTTGTAAGTATTTGGTTAATTGCATATGTATGGTGTAATTGCTTGAGATGTGTGTGATTTCTTCATTTAGCATATTTTATCAAGCAAGTATGATGTTTGCAATGGAATGTGCAGGCAACAAGATTCGCGCCATAGGAGAACATGAGACTCAGGGGTTGCACCTCCAAAATTGCACAATAGGTCGTTTGGGCCAAATTCTCTTTCCTTGTTTGTCTAGTCTTGCCTTGCTTGTCGTGGACTAGGATGAAAATATGAAACCCATCATCGTGCATGTGTGATAGTCGTTTGGCTTGGTCATCTTAGCTTGTTGTCTCCTTTTGAATTAATCTAGTGTTAATTATCATAATCACTTGTATAAGCCACTTTTATGGGCTAAATAGTTTCTACTTGTTTAAGGATAAGTTAATTAGTGTTATCTTGGTTTAAGGAGGTTTGGGACCACCTAATCTTGAACTCGGTGCGCCCACCGCCTCTTTAATGTGCCACTTTTCCCAAACCCGAATTTGGGCTAAAAGTGGAATTTCAAAGGGGTGCTTTACTTGTTGGGGTCACTCTTACACCAAAATAGACCCCTTGGACCCTACCTATAGTAGGGGACTCTTTCCAAGGTTCAAAGGGTTTTCCTCCCATTTGACCCTCTTGTCCCCATCATCATTATGAATTTGATTTTGGGAACCACTTGGAATTTGGGAGGGCATTTTAATTTGTTTTATTTTTATTTTTGAGAGATTCTCCTCCATTAAGAATTTTGTATTATGCTTGATAAGGACATGGGGTGACATGGATTTGAGAAGGGGATGGGTGACACATGTCACCATCCCATAGGTTGGAATCTCCTAGCCTCTCTTTACTTAACCCTCCATTTTGGAGGGGTTGTAGGATTTTTGGTTCAATTTTTGATGGGGAGATTTTGGAGAGCTTGGAGGAGCAAGGAGCTTGGGAGGATTGGAGTGCTCATGAAATTGGACTTCATTGGCTAGAGACATAGGCATTCCACCTCTTAGCTTAACCTTGTTGTTTGGATTTGTTTGTGTTTTATGTGTAGGCATGCATGTGGATTATGGTGTTGTGTTGAAATTCTTTTGTTTTCTCCATCCACCCCTTTTAGGGAGTGGATTTTGGAGTGTTGGGGAAGAGGGAAGAATCCCTCTTGCTCCCACATGGCTTGATGGGCAAGCCATGTTGGGATTTCTAAAATCCTCCCTTCATTTGGTTGATGTGGGAGATGGCTTCCATATGGTTTGGAACCCATCTCCCTTCCTTGCAAGGAGGTATGGTGTACTATGGTTTATGGGAGAAATAAGGATTTTGGGAGGCTTGTGATCTTTTGGAAAAGTTGAAATGCATTTGGTATATTAAAAATGAAATTAAAATGGGTATTTGTCCTCTCTTCCCCCTCATGAGAAGCATGGACCTTCTTATATGTGATTTGGTTTTTGATTTAATGGTGTTTGATTGTGTGGTTCGGTGTTTTCCCCTCTTGAGAAGCATGGAGCTTCTTGTGTATGACATTGACCTTAAACTTGTTTGCTTGAGTGAATGTTTTGTGTGACTTCCTTCTCTTTTCCCTTGTGCATCTTGGAGGTATGCTTCCTCTCTCTCCCATGGGCTTGAAGGAGGCTAGCATGTCCTCCATACTTGGAGATGGCATGTAATGATGCCATTTGGTTGGGTGGACAACGAGCCACTTCTCTTGCATCTTGGAGTTTCTACTTATTGATGGAGCTTGTTTCTTGGAGCCTTGCTTGGAGTGTTCATTGCTTGGAGATACGAAATTTTCACTCAAAAATTTGGCATGTTGATCCCATATTAGGGAGGTTTTTCCACTTGCATTTTAGTGTTGTGTTTCTTGTAAATTGTATTAATAGAGCAATGTAGGACGGGTGGTATTAGATTTGAAAATCCCATTGTCATTTCTTGCGAAACCTGTTTTGAAAGAAAGAAGTTGTATGTATAAAGAGGAGCTCTTACTTTTCAGGTTACCTTTTTGTTTAAAAAGAACGAAAAATCTTATTTTTAGTCCTCTAGTAATCTTGTTTGTTACAAAAAAAGATTTGTGTAATGTTTCTAGGAAAAGATTTGTATTCCAAGGTTGTTTATAAAGGAATGTTTTGTTATTTGTTGTAAAGGAAAAAGTCAATGTTGGTTGGGTTCCTTAGACTTATTGAAGGGCCTTTTAAATCTATGTTGTCAATGTATGTTTGTTGATGAAATGCTCTTGAATAGGAACAATGGTGAAATTGTGCAATGGAAAATCCTCCTTTTACCATAGCCTCACAAAGGAATATTGATTAATTTGGAATTTAGTTGAACCTATTGAAATGTAATACGAGTATGGATTTGCAAATTGAATTTGGTGCGTGCAAAAGCTATTTTTGGACTTGATTAAATTGCGATAGTTGCTCTTAGTGGTTGATCAATAAAGTTGCAAGTAAAATTATAAAAAATTGAATGATATGTTGTTATATTGCGATGGTTTCTCAAATGGGTTTTGGCTTGGTTGATTTTTTGGAGCTTATTGAAAAGAGTGTTTTAGTTGAATAATTTGAGGCCATTGAAATGCCTATTAAACTACAAACTTGCAATCAAATTTGTAATTATGGAGCCAATGTTGGGCTTAATAAACTTGAAATTTATTGATACTTAGTTCGTTGAATTATATGTGAAATACAAGAATGGAGTAAACAGATAATAGTTAACAAGAGCTAATGGTTAAAAGAATATAGTTTGTGGTCGTAGCATTCCTCCATGCTTCATTAGTTTCTGAATTACTTTCAAAGAAATAAGCTCTCAACTCTTAACTCGTCAAATTAGTTTTCTCTTATATCAATTTTTTTAAATTTAGAATCCTTACAAAAGAAATTAATTGTTCATTTTCATAATCAAGGTTTTTATATATATATAGGGTTCTCTTAAAGGAAAGGGAATAACTTGTACCTATACATATTCCTCATTTATTTATTAAAAAATAGTAATAATAAATTAATATCTTTTAAATGTATTTGGGTTATATATATATACATATATATACATATATATATATATATATATATATATATATATATTTGTGGGCACTTTGGTGTTAGGGGAGGCGATGAGATTGGTCGCCCAACCCTTCCCTTCTCTCTTCCTTGTCATTGTGCGGCCTCCATCAATGTTGCTCTATGCGGCCTTCCCTATTTGTTATGGCCATACAACCCTAGCCTATTACCACCCCAATTTAATTTAAAAATAATATATATATATATATATATATATATATATACACTTTGCATTGTATATTTGTATATATTTGGGATATATACCCTTACTCTTAGTAAGTGCATTTTCAACCAAAGACAAATTGAAGAAAAATAATAATATTGGCAAATAGTAGATGGAGAGAAATCAACAAATCACTCTTCATTATCCTTCATGAAAGCTCCATAGCTCTGCAAAACCAACAAAGAAGAAAAATGAGAAAATGAGAATAGAAGAGCAAAGTAAAGTTATAAACAAATTTGGGTTTTTTGGAATCTGTAAGATGAATGGTATAGATGGTTTTGATCCAAGGGCTTAGTTTTAGTCTAGGTTTTACCACTTGTAAATGGGTTTATAAGGTTGGCCTTTTATTTGAGCAAGTGGGCTTCAATATTGGTTTTGGGTGAATAATAAGATTTAGTTTAAATTAACTTAAAATGTCATTTGGTCCAAATAGGCATGGGTCCAATTAGATGGGCCAGCTAGGGACACATGCCCCAAACTGGAAAACATAATCCTAATTAAATTTAACTAATTCCTTCTATGCCTAACTAGCCCTTGGTAAGGAAAACACAAATTATCCTTTACCCTCGAGCTAATTATAACTTATGTGTAATCCTACATCATTACCATGGTCGTTCGAAAACATAACCCTAACTCAAAATAAAGTTTCGGGATAAAATTTAATATTGCACTTGATTAATAATGTTATAAAATGATGGTGATAGAAATAACCCAAATAGACACAAATAACTCTTGGTATATCATAATAAATCCTAATTAGATTAATGTTGTAGCATAAACAATAAGTATGGCTCATACCTAGCACCCATGGTTAATCCAATGACTATGGATTAATTTATAGAAACCCCTTGGTGGGACAATCATTCCTCAACACAAGTGTTGATAATTGCAAGATTAAATGGCTATCGTTTAGATCTTTTGTTAGTTGATGATTTGGAATGGAAACTTCATTTAGCATCATCAAATTAATAGCTCTTTAAAAAGATGGGTCATAAATAATTACTTAAATTGGCGAAAACAATACTTGGGTCATGGTCTCTGTGAGCGAAATTATACCTTTGATTGAACGTAAATGAGTTCAAGTTGTTTGATTGGCGTAAGTAACCCTTGATGTATTCCTAGTCAACCTCTTTGGATTAATTTGTTTTGCTCAATATAACTCGACAATAATTGATTTATCCTCCTAGTCGCAGAGATCGTTGTAAGTCTACTAACTTTATCCACGCAAGCAACACGGGATTGTGGTGCTAGTACTAATTTAGTCTATTTGGTGTGTCCTTAGTGAAGCTAGATGTTTTGGAATGACAATGGTCAAATCACGTATAAGTACTAATCATAGTTACCTAAGTCTCGAGGAGGGGCAGTGCAGAGGGACGGGGTTTCTAGGATGGCGAAAAAATTTCCCAAATTTTGGGGACAGCAAGGGGAGACGCTTCTTAAAATAATACATAAAAATTAATATTTCAATATCTTAACTTTTTCAATGACATTTATGAATTCAAACTATATTTAATGTATTTTAGGTACTTTCAAGGTTATAATTTGATGTTCTTGGTTAAAATAACAGCTTTTTAATAGTAAAAACATCAGAAAACTTTTGAAAGATTTAAAAAAAAATTGGGGACATCCAAGTCCCCAAATCCCCAAAATGTTCAAGACATCCGAGACGTCACCAAAATCTAAGGGACACGTCCCCGCATAACACTCGTACCAATTAATGTTTAAAAAAATTGTCCCAATTTTTACCAATCTTTCGGATGGTTTTTTTGGGTCATTAAATCATGGGCACAACACAAAGGGAGATCAATATTTATTATCTACCTACAAATTTCACAACCCTAATTCGAGGTGGTTAACCCTTTTTCTTAGAGAAGTATTCACTCACAAACATAGGATTCTATAGAACCCTAGGAATATCATATTGGTTACCTCCTTTCAACCATTCTTAGATGTCGAGGGGTTTTGTGTCCTCTAAACAGATTTGATTCAGGCACAAAGTGGCACATGTAAGTGAGATGTCACTCTTCTTTGCATATTGCTATTAAGGCATCCCATCCCTCTCATTCTCATTCCAAGCATAGTTGATCTACTCTACTTGAGATCAAGGGCCATCAAGTTCTATTGACCACAAGCCAAGTCATAAAAACGGTCACGTATTACTCCTAGGTTGTCAACCCACCCTCTCTCACCATAGAGATTATCAAGCCTCGTTTTGGTCTTACTTTGACCCTAACAAATGTGTGAAAGTGTTGGTAAACCATGTCTTCCACCTCTAGCATTGGTCTTGATCAACATCGTGCATGAGATAATGTCTTCTAGTCTTGTTTGTATATTCACACATTCATGGTTTTTGTATTGTCTGTTTGACCGCTTTCTATAACCTAGAGTTGTTCATTTGCTTTGGGATTTAGCCGCACATTGTTTTTCATCTCTAGCATTGTATTATAACCGCAAGCTAAGTCACAAGGCTTGTGTTTGAGTTCGAGTTCGGTAAAAGATAAAATTCGGTTTACGTTCGGCAATGATAAAATTTGGAAAATAAAATCGTGATTAAACTCAACTACTATAATTTGCAAAAAAAAATATTAAGTACAACCACTAAATTTTCAAAATAGGTAAATATCACAAAATAGATTTGAAATCTATATAAAGAAGATGTCACATTTATAAACCATGATAAACTTAACAAAGTTAAACGAAAGAGGAGAAACATAATATTAAGTTTTAACCATAAGAAACATATGAAATCGCCAAAAAGTTACAATTAGGAGTCAAGACTCAAACTTCAAAAAAGTTCCAAGTCATTAAGAGCACATGGTTGAGTTGATGCAGTATCATCATCACTAGATGCACCACTCAATTCATCATCAAAAAAGTCAGGCTCGTCTGCATCCGTTGTGTCTTCTGGAATTTGTTGGAGTTGTACAAAAGAGGTGGAGTCTTTTGTTGCTTTGTTCATACACAATTGTAAATTGTTGCGAATGTAAACAAGATCTCCCAACTTTCCAGATAGCAACTTGTTTCTCTTTTGAATAGATGTGGTCAAAGCAGCTCCAATTCCTCTCACATGCTGATGAACTTGCTCCCTGGCTCAATATTTGAATGGCAAAGCATTGCAGTTCAAGAGTCATGTGCTCCATAGGACCTCCACCATTTGTATCCAAGCATGTCAACTCGTGACATGTCATATTTGGCCACTGACATTCCAAACACTCTTTCTCTTGCATTTTACTTCCAACAATGATCTCTAATCGGGCTTGCGGTTGTAAATCCTCACCATAACTTCTAAATCACTTTGTCTATCAATTTGAAATAGCTTAGGCTCCAAATAACACACTACTGCATGTAAAGGGGTGTGCATCATTTTCCATTTGGAATCAACTATATCCCAAATCTCCATATAGCCTATTTCCACATTATTGAGTGCTTTTTGAACAACTTCCTTGTAACCATGCGAAGCATATCAACAATTGGTTCACACACATTTAAAACATTTGTTGCGCTTTCCCATAAAGTGTTGTTTAAAATAATTTGTTTTATGTTTTTCCCCTTAGGACCTTTAGAAAGAGAATTTTCCCATTCATTAGAACAAATAACAAATCTTAAGAGTTACTTTCTCTTTAACCACTCTTTTCAAAGTGATATAAAATGAAGCAAACCTTGTTTCACACAACCTCAACAACTCCTTGATGCATGTTGCTTGTAAAGGTTCAATGGTTTCCTCTAATATTTGAAAAATATACTCCAAAGTTTTCTTATGGTTCATGGTGTCAATCATCTTTAAGAACACAATACCTTAAGGCCAAGCCACTAGAACATTAATCGGTGGTCTCGACATATATCTGACCATCCATCGCTCAATATTGTGTACAATGTTTCCCTCAAAAGGCTTTAACCTCTGCTAATTTCTCAATCACCCTATATTTTGACCTCTACAAAATAGTTGTTCTAAAAGCCTCTAAAGGAGGTGTGTAGCCTTTGTCAAACTTTGCAACTTTCTAAATTGCATTTTGTTAATGTGAATTCCTAACTACGTTGAATAAAATGGCACTTGAATAAAATTCCTAATCAATCCACCTGTCGAGGCCTTGGGGCATACTAGCAAAAGAAGACACAACAAATGTCGTGAACCTAGACATGTTCTCTTGGATTCTTTATTTCCTTTGTAATCGTGCATCTTCCTAAAAGCTGCAGAAGGGAATTGGTCTTTCTCTAGAGTAATTTTAATATCTGGAGTCGTTGATCCAGATGGAGCAACAACCCCTCCCTATTAGGAAATATCTTTAATTAGTGCTTCCATTAATGTTTGGGTGTATTGTATTGGGTATTTTGATATATTGTTATACACGTGAATAGTATTCCTGGTTATTTGTTGTAACACCTCCCTATTTATTAGGTGGCTTGGTGTGTAATTGGCTATATATAATCTAAGTTGCCGCATTCGTCGTATTTGAAGGCAGAAATGCAAAATTCGGCGAATAACTTTAGGAGCCCAAAAAAACATTCAAATTCAGTGAATTAAATTGTATTTACGCAGTCACGGTTTTTGAGGTTAAATATATTTTTAAAATGCTTAAAATCGTTCAAATTCGCAATAGTAAAACGCATTTAGGGTTTCTGCTCCCAATCTATAAAGCGTGAGTGCTGGGAGTGAGTCCACCACATCGCCGAGTCTAGGAGTGATTCTAATATTGATTCGAGTGAAATTCGTGGTGATTGTGAGTGTTTTTCGTAGTTCGTGATTCGTGATTCGTTTTCATGTGGCTCAAGCCCGTGATTTGTGTGGCTCAAGCTCATGATTCGTGTGATTCGTGATTGGTTTTGAAGCTTGTGTGTGAGTGACTTGTCTTTTCGTAGCATCCGCCGCCAAAAAGAGCCCTTGTTGTGTGAGTGTTTGTGTCTTCAAACCTTCAAGAGAGCCATTATTCAAACTGTAGTGACCTCTCCAACGACACATTACTGGCGCCAACAACACAGGTATTTTCCGTAACCTTTAGTTTTGTTATTATAATTCATAAACAATAACTTAAAGATTTATTAAAATATTTAGGTTCGTTTAGGTTTAGGCTAAAATTGTTAAAAAAATTTAATAATAATTAAATTTAGGTTTAGGTTTATTAAAATTATTAAACATTTAATAATTTAATTTAGATTTATGTTAAGTTTAACACAAACTATTCATTTTTTTATGTTAATAAAATGTAGTTTTATTTTAGGTTGATACGATTTAGGCATTTATAGTTATTAGGTTTAATAAAATTAATTAAATTTAAACTATTCATATTTTTTAGGTTTAATAAATTTCGCATTATAAATTATAGTTTCATTAATGTTTAATAGGCTAATAATATTTTATATCGTTATGTTAATTGATATATAAAATATTTTATAAAAAATTATATAGTATATCATTAAATTAAGGTGTTTTTATGTTTCTTAAATCATTTATTTAATTAAAATGCATGATAATAATAATTATCCGATAATTATTATTATCATACATTTAAATTAAATACATGATAATAATTTTTGTATGATTTGATTTTTATATTTATTTATTTCTAATTCTTTATTTTTTTCAAAAAATGCAGGTTGTTATATTGGTATGGCGCCTCCAAAATCAAATGCAGCGGGATGGAAATACATGAGCCGTGAGGGTCGGACAAACAATCTCACGTGCACTTTATGTCAGCATTCTTTTAGTGGGACATTGACAAGAGTAATGGACCACCTTCTTGGCATATCGGGTGGTCAAGGAGGCGGTGTTGAAGAATGTTGGAATGTCACTCCTGAAATAAAAGCAGAGTTGGAGAAAGACTACAAGCATTCATTAGTTGTAAATCAGCAAAGGGCGCAAAAAAACAATGAATTCAAGGCGAGCTTTCTAGGCCCAGAGTGCCAAATACTTCTTTCTCCTCCACCATGTCCACAAGCTCTGTAATGCCAACATCTAGTACTGGGGCAGCAACACTGAATAGCTTTTGGAAACCTGTTGAAAAAGAACAAGTTGATGATATATGGGCTGATTTCTTTTATGAATCTACCATTCCATTTTATGTTGCCAAGAGTCCTTATTTCAGAAATGCAGTTCAGCAATCCATTAAATCTGGAAGAGGTTATACAACTCCAGGGTCAGAGGCTTTGAGGACTACACTTTTGAAGAGGTCAAAAAATAGGTTCATTGAAAAATTGGCAGATATTAAAGACTCTTGGAAGTTAACAGGTTGCACCATTTTGAGTGATGGTTGGTCAGACATGTGTCAAAGACCCCTCATCAATGTGCTTGTTTATTGCCCTAAAGGTGTTGTATTTCTAAAAGTTATTGACACCATGGAACACAAGAAAACTTCAGAGTATGTCTTCAACATTTTGGATGAAGCAATTCTCGAAGTGGGTGTAGAAAGTGTAGTTCAAGTTGTGCTGATAATGCTAGCAATTGTGTGGGAGCTGGGAAATTGATAGAAGAGAAGTACCCACATATATTGGAGTCCTTGTGCAGCCCACTGTATTGATTTACTACTCCATGACTTAGCCAAATTCCCTTGGGTACATGAAGCAGTTCAAAGAGGAAGAACAATTGCTAATTTTATTAGAAACCATCGCCTCACATTGAGTATCTATAGGAGGCATGCATCTAAGGAGTTGTTGAAGCCATGTGACACAAGATTTGCCTCCTTCTATATCACTTTGAAAAGAGTTGTTGAGCAGAAAGGAGCCCTTCGAACTGTTGTTTGCAGCAAAGAGTGGGAAGATTCAGTTCTTGCAAAAGAATCTAAAGGTAAACAGGTGGAGCAAATCATTTTGAGCTCTAACTTTTGGGAAAATGCAGCCAAGGTCTTAAAAATGTGTGCACCCATTGTTCGTATGCTCCACATGGTTGATGGTGATACCCCTTGTATGGGCATGGATTATGAGGGCATGGACTCTTGCAAAGAAGACATCCAGAAGGCATTCAATAATGTGGAAGCAGAATATAGTGAGATATGGGATATTTGTGATGGAAGATGGAGGATGATGCATACTCATTTGCATGCAGCAGCATGCTATTTGGAGCCGACACTCTATCACATTGAAAGAGAAAGTGACCGTGAAGTGATGAGCGGGATTTATGCAACCATTGAAAAGCTTGTTCCAGATCGAGATGTTGCAAAGAAAACCAGAGAGCAACTTAGAGCATACAGGAGAGGGGATGGGTTGTTTGGAACCCAATCAGCAATACATGACAGGGAAGACATGGATGGTGATGAATGGTGGAGATTCTATGGAGCAGATACGCCTGAACTCCAACATTTTGCAATTAGAGTCTTGAGTCAAGGGGTGAGTGCATCAGCATGTGAGAGGAATTGGAGCAGCTTTGACCATGTTCAACCAAAAAAAAGGAATAGGTTGTTATCAGGAAAACTAGGGGACCTTGTTTATGTTCGCGATAAATTGTGATTGACTATGAAAAAAGTGGCAAAAGATGCATGCAATTCAAAGAAAAAAAAGCTTCAGGATGTCCTACAAGACAATGAAGATGACCTTGATTTTGTTGGTGACGATTGATAGACATGAGGGTGAATCTCGATGTTGGTAATGATGATGTTTCTAGTGATGATGAGATTGACCCAAGTGCTCTAGATGATTTAGAGCTTTTGATGTAATAAGTAGAACTGAGCCCATACTAGATAGGGCAGTTTGAGACTTTGATCCATCACTTTTTGACAACATTTCAAATATTACATGCAGCTGCGAGCACATGTTTTTGAAGTTTTTGCTTTCAATCACATTATTGTAATAGCTACTTATGAAATCAATGAAATGTGATATTATCTCTCTTTTGAAATGTGAATTTATCTTTTGTTTTTATAAATTTAATAAAAATGTTTATTTCTCATAGTCGAATTTAATCACGAATTTAATCTCTGATTTTTTTACCAGTAAATTTTTCACTTAATTTAATCATCAGCAAATTCGAACACAAATTCGAATGTGGCAACTTAGTATATAATAGCCATAAATCATGCAAAGTGTAAATATAATATAGAGTTGCATCATAATAATATAGAATATTATTATTATTTCGTTGTGCAACTCAAACCAAATTATTATTTGGTATCGAGCAATTATGGATTCCTGAGCATTATGTGGGGTGGACCTAAGTTATTCATGGTCGCCCGTGTTATGGTAGTGATTTTATTGCAATGTTATTTTACTTGTACGTGTGCTCTTTATTGGATTCATTGCATTTCAAACTAACCTGCATCGTCTGTTCTATTCTTTCAAAGATTATTGTTTAGACCATGTAATCAAGAAAATCTAAGGCGTATTGGTATTGGGCAAACAAATATTTGAGAGGAAGGGTCGTCATAGTGTTGGGTGACGACTGAAGGAGACACCAAGTGATTACATTGACAACTAGGTTTTGATCTGCTTGGCGCTTGAATGAATTACTTTTTCTATTCTTGATGGGACTTGCATCAAATTTCCGCCCACAACGCATTGGGAACTCGCCATCTCAGAATGAAAAGACTATTCTTTGTATGAAGATCGTTCTTTTATCTTTCTCTTTATGTGAGGGCAACAGGTGCCACCGATTTCAATTCCACCAAGTGAGCCACCAATTTCAATTCCACCAACAAAGGCAACGAGAGAAACAATGGTACCGACACAAGTTGTTTTTCCTCCACGATAGCTTTCTCTCACGGCTTGGCGACGCAAATGGATGGGATGAGCACGATGTTGATTATGTACATGAGGCTACGTGGTGGATTAAGATTTTTTCAAACGTCAACAGATAAGGAAACACATATTTTTCAGTAATAGAGAATATATTGTATGTGTTTAGTAGCTTGGAGTCTTAGTCTATATATGCAAAGTGACTTTTCCTACCATAGTTTGATTAGTGGTGGTCATTATTAAAAAAATAGGGAGCTCATATTTGTCAAAGTCTATTTTCGAGTCATTTATGTAGTCATTTTTATAACATTAATGTTCAATTGAATGTTATCAAAAGTACATTGTGGTGTGTCACGATATTATCCTAAGAGGTCTCATTGTAAAAAGAGTCTCATGTCTAAGTTTTCACTATTATTTAGGTTGTTCTTGTCTAGTCAATAATCGTTGTGTGTATAACATAGATTTGTTATTGTCTTTCATTACAAATCTCATACCTAAAAATTTATTATTGGTCATTTAAAAATCTTATGTTATTGTAGTATTTAATTTTCATGTTTATTATCTTGTCGTCAAAATGTGTCTAGGTAAATAATAGGTTATCAAGTATATTAACATCAAAGTCAAAAAGGGTCATATATAAGTCATTCTTATGTGATATTGTTGAGTCTAAGTCAAGTGTCATAGTGTCTTGTCTAAACGTATCATTGTAGAGTGTTTCATCAAAAGTTTATTGTGAGTAGATGTCAAAAGTCCGACAAATAAAAAAAAATGCATTACGGACGCATTTTCGATGTAACCCGACGTCCGGGAAATAAATGTTTCACATTGTGGGGAGATCAAATAAACAAAGTGTGGAAATCATTGAGCATCATGTCTTCATCAGCTAAGTAAGCAGCTCATGCATTGGAGGACGGAGGCATCAAAGATTGGAGGTCAATCAGCGACCTCTCGTTAGTTGCCAACGACGGGGCCGCATATCAGTTATGGTGGCATTTTTGTGGTGTGAGTATTTGCTTTCAGTTTGTGTTGTGTTTTTTTTAAGAGTTCATATTTTGTGTGGTTCTAAATGATGGAAAAGAGTTGTGTTGGATCGCAGATGACTGTCAGTGATCCTCTAACTAACGTGATCCTCTTACTGTCGTACTTCATTAGAAAATGGTCCGCTTGTGAATACGTTCACTTGCAATGGTGACCATGTGCAGCAAGATTCGGTCAGTAGTATGTACTTTGATACAGTTTGCTTTTCGATGTTCATGTGTAGAAATTTCACATTGTGGGGGTGAACATGTCACCAATGTTCCATTTCCATTATGAGCCCAAAACAACTAAAGTTAAGGGAAGCTTCCAATGGCAATGATAGTTACCTATGTTGTTCGAGATCAAGTGGCGTGTCGATAAAGCAGTGGCTACAACTAAGAACATTGCGATTCTTAGAAGTGGTAATGTGAAATCTTTCCAATATGTGTTCTATTGTTCAATTTTGTAATAAGCGAGTTGTGATTCCTATATACTTCCCTGATGTACAAGCATAGTGGCGAACAAAATCAATAAAGTAAATCAATTCATGGATCTTGAAAGGGTTTGTGGGAGGATCCAGAAAACCACATGAGGTGGACAGTTGATGGGCCATGTTCACGTCAAGGTTTGTGGTAAACTGTTTAAAACCATGGAAGGAGAGAGCCTTTCTTTTGATCAAGATCACGAGTCACATTGTAGGACATGTTTCACAGGGGTGATCATACTACAGATGAGTGTGTGGATGTTTTTCTACCATGTTCGCACTAAGGGGAGAAATGTTAAGAAATATCTTTGATTAGTGCTTCCATTAATGTTTGGATGTATTGTATTGGGTATTTTGATATATTGTTATACCCGTGAATAGCATTCCGAGTTATTTGTTGTACTCGTGAATAGTATGTTAGGAAATATCTTTGATTAGTGCTTCCATTAATGTTTGGGTGTATTGTATTGGTTATTTTGATATATTGTTATACCCGTGAATAGTATTAGGGTTATTTGTTATAACACCTCCTATTTACTAGGAGTTGGTTTGGTGTGTAATTGGCTTTATAATAGCCATGAATCGTGCAATGTAATTATAATATAGAGTTGCATCAAAATAATATAGAATATTATTATTATTTTGTTGTGCAACTCGGACCAAATTATTATCCCCAACCACCGAAATCCCAAATAAGTGGTCCATTACCCTTGTTAAACTACTTGTAAAAGCATGGCCACACAAGTAGCATTTGACAATGTTATTGGTGCGTCTCACATGTTTCCATCCCTCGGCACTTGATTTCAAGGGACTCATTGAATTACAATTTGCATTTACATAAACTCACATTATATTATATTTAAATACATTATAAACTAGTGTAAAAAAATTACTTTAAATATTTACATCAAATATTAATAGAATAAATTTACAAATATTAAAATATACATAAGTTTTAAAAATGTAATTTAAATATTGTTAATATTTAAATTAAATATTTAAAAATTATATGTATTATAAATTTAAATGAAAAATAATATTAAAATTAAATATATAATAAATTTAAATGAATAATTTTAAAATATTAAAAAAATAATAAATTTTGCAAGTAAACACATGTAATGTTTTCTATATTTATAATTTAAAATATAAATAACTTTTTAGGTTTTTTTCTTGAAATATCATATTATTTTTATAAAAGTTAAATTTATTTGTTTATTAAATAAATAAAACATATTAGTGGAGGAGATGGAGGCGCTAGGGTTTTGGATCGAGCAAGCCATGAGGGCTGCGGCAATGGAGAAGCAAGGTGGGAGCGGGTGAAGGAGCTTAGCGTAGTGGCTTTGTTGGATCATCTTTGTTCTTGTCTGGGTGAGCGATGTATGGAAGGGTTGGTGTTTCATTCGACCCACTCGGGGAGAGATTGGTCGTAAGACTTTGCGGGAGCCGATCAATTTACAAGGTTTCTTCTAAGTCAGGATGTAAAGGCTTTCTTGGCAGCTCTCAGGCAAGATTCGGGTTCTGTCTCATTTGTTCCTTTTCGGTTAAGGGCTTTTCGGACGAGTTGGAGGTTGCTCCCAGGTGGAAAGGGCTTTGTCGATCTCTCGGGGATCTACAGGGGGTGGAGGCTCTGAGCGGAGTTGGAGAAGCCTCTGCTTCTCGATCTCCCTTTGACCACGGCTCTTTCAGATCTTGCTCTTGACAGGGGCCCTTCTAAGCAATTCGAAACTTATTTGGGTTGTGCATCGAGCAAGGTTCGGGGTTTTCTACTTTGGAACGAGCGGTTGTTGTGGGGAGAACCTCCGTCTTTGTGGTGATCCTCTGAAGGTCTGCTTTTTTGAAAGGGATTGTGGCGGTATGGTTGAAGGGATTCGGGTTGGATCTGGTTTCTCTGTCCAAAAGAGGGAATGTTCGCTTTCATTTTTCTTCTTGGTTAGGGATTGGCCAACTGGTTTTCTAAACGCCAAATCAAGAAGAAATCTTTGCCCTTAATGGTTTTCCGTAGCTCGGCGTGTTCTGACTTGCATTGGAGGTTGAAAGTTCGTTGGGTTATGGATTTTGAGGTGTTAGTGGTATTTGCGTGATATGGTCTCCTTAGATGCGTGCGGAGTTGTCTTCACCGCTTTGTGTGTGCGTGCTTTCGAAATGGTGGTGGGTTGTGTGTTGGTGGCGGGTTGTTAATGGTTGTTGTCGGTGTCTCTTGGTTTCGTGGCGACGTATGGTGGGGTGTGCCTCTATTGGTATTAGGCTCGAGGTGGAGCGGTCGGTTGTCGATGCCGGGGTTGTTTGTCTAGCCCCTTTATGATGTCCTTGGTTTGGGTGTTTGGTTGAAGTCGGCACGGAGGGGCCTTCTTTCCTATGTTTGGCCTTTCGATGGCTTGCGGGCTTTTTTCTTCATAGTCCTGTTGGGGTGGGACGATCTTTGTTGTTGGCAAGTTGTTAGTCGATCTCGGGTTTATTTTAGTGTTGGATCTTAAAAGTTTATATCTATTGTATTGGGTGGGGTCTGCTGACCCTCCGGTTCTAAGCTCCGGTTAAAAGCATTTAATCATTTAAAAGTAAAACCTATCTCTTTGCTACAACATGGCCGCTCCTCCCAAACAGGTTTGGTGGCACAGTTGGAAATGGTAGAGTTGTTAATGGCAATGAACACAAGTTTTGAATGCCATGATTTCCTCTCACACCCTACTACTCGTCAGTCGCCACTGTGAAATCTCTACGCAGAAGCCATTGCCAACGATGCCAATTTCAAGTTTGAACAGTATGCTCACGACTGCAAACCCTAGATGTTGTTCTCTCCTCACGTAAACACTTTACGCACTTTAATAAGTTTCGAGACTCGGTTTGAAATCCCTTCAACTAGTTTGAAAGCGCTCACAAACTCGCACTTATTCCTAAAGGGAAACACCGCTTTTATAAAGCTAGCATGAGATTTTAGCATTTTTGGCCACCACACATGACCGAATATTAGCGTATTTAATGTCAACCACTAAAGTTTGGCAATTTTCAAACTTCATTGCCCAAAAATCACCGAAACTTATCACTTAGACTACAAGTACTTTTGAGTCCCAATGATTAGTCATATATGGGTATTATTATGAACTAAATTATGAGATTCATTGACTACTAGATACAACTAAATAGTTCGCTTTGCATGGAATCAAATGCATATAGAATCAATGTGGAAAAAATACCATAAAATCCACAATTTCATGAAAAGACGGAGAGTTAGTAGTACAAAAATTGGTCCAAGCCAAGTTTTCTTCACTCAATACGCTTGCTTAGTCATGTTTGCATATTCACACATCTAGTTGCTTTCCAAAAGCAACTCTTTGTATCTATTGTAACTGCAAATATTTTTGAGACACAATGATCTAGTTTGGCCATCAATGGGCATTACTATGAATCAAATTATATGATTCATTGATTGCTAAATACAACTAAATGGTTCTCTTCACAAAGAATCATATGCATACGAAATTGGCATGGAAAAAACACCATGCAAATAAAGAGAGTTGGTGATTCCAAATAAAGATAAAGAAAATATGCAAAGAAAAGCAAGATTTACAAAAATTGGTCCAAGTCAAGCTTGTTTCTCTCAATACACCTTTTGACATAATAAATTATATTGCTTGTAGGAAATAATGTTTATTAGGATTTTATACACTAGAAAGTGATTCAATGTCAACTGACACCTACATTGCACTTATTTGCCACAATGATTGCCTCACAAGTTATTGACTCAAACTCAAGGTTAGTTTATCGTGCTCTTTAATCAGTAGAAAACAATTATCAAATAGAATTAAAAAAAGATTGACCACCTTTTACAATTTTACTTATACTTTTTGGAATTTTCCTTGCAAATTCCAATGCTACAAAATTTTCTCACAAAATGGCAGTATGGCATTAGAAATTTGACTAAGAAGATTGAAAATGAGACCATCGTTGTAATGGGGACTAGCATGGTGGTGTCAAATGCACCTCTAAAAGATGAATACCGATTAAGCATAGCTAACTTTCGACTATGATTATTATAGTTCTTGTAATTTTATGGTCATTCATACCTACATTTTATGTATTATAACTTGGACTATATGCAACCATCTAGTTGGTAATTTGATTGAGTAAAAAACACTCAAAAAGTGTAAAATTTCCAGAACCCAAAACAAAATATCTAGTTTTGCAGCATAAAGGACCCAAACTTGCACACAAACAAATTTATCTCACGGTAACCATTTTAAAAGTGGAAACTAGAGATAGCTACTCATGTGGACTGAAGGATCTATACCATTCAAACAATAGAAGCTTGATTTGAATGTTTTTCCCTGACATAGAAATCAAATGTATGCAACATTACTACTCACATGAAGAAACACATTCCTTTACTTTAATTGCTTGTTTTTATATCGAAGAAATTATAATTTATAAAACAAGATTTGCTATGCATGTTTTCTGATTTGCAGCTAGTTTTACAAAGCCTTCAGAGTGGGGAAGTACATCAATTTCATTTTAAATCAAGTATAGGTCAAAAAAGGAATTTCAGTCCTAATTTGAGCTATTAGAAGTGGAAAATCAACAGGCAAGTATAAAACACCTCCTTACCTGAGCTTTCAAAAGTAATAAACCCAATTCCACGATGTTTTCTGGAACCATGTTCCTGCACAACATGAACATTTTCAGGCTCTGATACAATTTAAATTCTTTATCTTTGAGCGTAAAACACATTTTGCAGAGACTAATAAGCTTAATATTTACAAAACAGTTATCTTGTAGTTAAGATCTATGAATCCATTCCAAGATGTTTCCTGAAGTAGCACCTTGAAAATTATTAATCCAATGCAGACGTTGAATTTAGGCATGAGGAGTAATATATAAACAGATTGTGCAGTTAATTTCTAATAGAATACGACAAGCATTCACAAAAAAATTTAACATCTGGAAGTGCTGCTATGAGATAAGCCAAGACACCTTCCAACATAATCTCAGAGATATCCTTCAACTCAGTGACATTTGAATCCATTGAGAATCCCAAATAATGCAAAAGGCCCTAGCAGACTCTCCCAATTGCAGACAAAGTTGAAAAGTCATTCCAGTTCACTATAGAATGTGTGATGGTGATTGCTTCTAAGGTGAGACCTAGTATTTCATAAGCCTCTCTGATATTATACAAATGTCTTGCAGTGAATTTCTAAAAGAATACGACAAGCATTGATAGTTTTTAGACTTGGGAAGTGTTATGCTATAAGACATGACAAGACACCTTCAAACAGAATTACAAAGATATCCTTAAACTCACTGAGATTCGAAAACATTGAGAAGCCCAAAGGATGAGAGTTTCTAATTCGCATGAGACGAAGTTGAAAAGTCATTCCAGTTCAATACTGAATGCATGGGATGACTGCTTCTAAGGTGAGGCCAAGTATTTTCTAAGCCTCTCTCCTATTATACAAACATAGAAAAAACTTTAAGTTTGAAAACATATTTTTATTGAAAGGGGTTGGCAATTTTGGAGTGAATTTCTATTAAAAAGAATAGAACATTGTAAGCATAACAAACCATACAAGAGGAATGAAGCTATATAAATGAAAAGTTTCATTGAAAATCACCAAGACACATATCTAAAGCAAATGATGGAATTATAAGGAAGTATTAAGCTCTTGTTAACACTTGAGTTTCAAAATAATTTTTCATTTTTGATGGCGTTTCTTTGTTAGCAGTATAAAGCAATGTTTAAAGGGAAAGTATTCTTTCATAAAGAATATATTATCTGAGCTTTGAATTGGCATTATCCTTTGATCATTGTATTAACATTATATGTGTAGATTAATTATTTTATTAATAATCTCTCTTGTTGCTTGTACTTTGTATTGACCTTATCTCAAAGAGATTCAAGTTGTTTTCCTTTAAGGCAAACTTACAATGATTATTGAGTTACTAGTTGAGACCACATTACTGGTTTTCTTGGAGATCCAACTAGAAGAACTTCAGGCAAAAAGTCAACAGGACAAAGAAGAAAGATTCAAGACTTAAACAGCAGTACTTCAACGCAGCCCCATCAAGAATGGGATGATTAAAAGCTTTGTAATTTGATGCCTAATTTTGTGGATGGGTTGATTTTATATTAATGTTTTTGCAACAATTATTTTCAAGTCTGCATTCAAATACTGTAAATAAATACTTTGAATTCGTTTGTCTATGGTTACAGTGACCCTCTTTTGTGTTAGTTCTTGCCTTTGTAAGTTGTCTCCAGTCGTTGATTTTAACGATGTTTTTCTCTAAATAGTGTGATTCTCTGTATCAATTGGAGTTGGCATTACTCTCAACATTTCCTTGGTGAATGGTTGTGTTTACTGTTTTATACTTGTAAATCAGGGACTTTGAAGTGCAAAGTTTGATGTGAAGGGTTGCATTGACTTGTACCTTTTGAGGTATAAATGTTGTGTTCTTATATCAATTGACTAAGGCTTGGTGCGACCAAGGCTTCTCAAATTTGTCTATGACACCAACAGACTCGCTTCAAACAACTACCTTTTGTTGACTCGAAAAAGTGCTAAGGTTGCCCAGATATGGCAAGACATGTCAATTTTTAGCACATCAACAAACTCTTTCACATGATTATGCCACCTAGAAACATCAGATACAACATACACTTATCTTCAATAAACTTTGGAAAATTGTAAACAAAATTGAAGGATCAGAAAATCTATGCTCTAATAAAGGTCAATTACTCTCCAAAAGTCAGAATTTGTGTTGAGAAACTAGACCATTCCTATGACTCTTGGAATAGGCGTCAGTATCTTCTATATAGACCCAGAACATCTCAAAATCAGAAAGACTTATAGATGCTTTGGGGTATTTATCATGAATTAAAAATATTTCCAAATTATAGCAGCTGAATTTTGTAATGTAAATGAAGGTCTACTGATTTGAGAGAAAATGAATATACTGCCCCGATTCTACAGAGATGGCAAAAAGATAGATAAATGAAATTAGATGATTTGCTTGCTCCTCTAAGAAAGCATAATTTTGAATTTTAGAAACAAAAACATGCACATCGCAAAAATTATTTTGTGGTTGGTTTAAGCAGTGATCACTTAGAGACAGGACCAAATTCACATAGATGCAGAGGCAGAGGACTTGCAAAATTGGGGATGGTTCTTTACAGAGAGATGATAGACAAGAAGATGATTCCATGCAGGTCTATTCTTTTTAGCCATTTAGATGATCAAGAAATAGCATATGTTTCAATTTTGGATACTGGTGCAACTCTCAATATGGTGTATCATCCAGAATTATTTTGGTCATAGGAATGCATGGCATAAAACTATCAAATGGGCAGATATTTAAAATTATGTTTTAGTAATTGGGGCCATTAAAATTAGATTTCCAAATGTTAGAATCAAATCTATTACTGATGTTTTGTATGAATCAAATCTATCTCTAATCTAAATAAAGAATCGGGAACATAATATTATTCTGTAGAATGGTTTTTCCAAGATCAGCCACATTTGGCAGTGATATCAGACAACTGTCGTAAGTTTGGAATAGACTAATTTGTTGTACACGTAATTAATCCATAGCAGGATAAAGCTACTTCAGTAGAGTACTTTTTAGATAACTGGTCACTGCATTTTAGGTATGGACACATCATTTATCAGGTACTTTACAGTCCAAATAATGAATCAAGGACATCATAGTATTCTGTAGAATTGTCTTTGCAAGATCAACCACATTTGGCAGTGATATAGGACGACTGTTACAAGTTTGGAATACGATAACTAGAGGAACAACTAATTAATGGATGGCAAGATAAAGCTACTGCAGAGGACTTTTCAGATGGCAGGTTACAGCATTTGAGGTATGGGTACATCATTAGTTAAGGCTCTATTGGTTACCAACTATGTAGAGTCAGCTTCTGAAGCTCGATTCTTGGAAAGTATGGGCACATCATTTATCAGGGACTGTACTATCTGCCACAAAATGGGATAGTTAAGGCTCTACTGATTACCAACTATGTCGAGTTGGCTTCTGAAGCTTGACTCTTGGAAAGCAACGCAGAGAACAATTTGACGTGGTGAAGTTTAGAATGTCAAATATTGATTTGCAGTTAGTTGTCAGTTGTCAGAGATCTTTGTGGCCCAATCATCACTCCTTCACTGGTAGTTTCAAAGTACTTCTCTGTGATGAATTTTCTAAAATGTATTCAATAAATATTCTTAAGTCAAATCAGAGACTTACAAAATTTATACACCTAATGGGCAAAGGATCAGGACTCCGAGATCAGATTATGGAGGGAAATTCACTTCTAATTATTCCACAATATGTGCATGGGATTTGACAATAGTTCACTATTTATTATACATCTCAACAGAATGGAGTTCCAAGAAAATAAACATGACAAATATTATGGTGACAATATCAATATTCTGAAATAAGTCTTTGGCAGATATAATTTTGGCAATGCAATGCACACAGTCGTGTACCTTTGAAATACAGCTCATACATTAACACTTGTAGCATAACTCTTTATGAAGGATGACATGGACTTGGGAACCAGCTATACAGCTTGATAGTCTCGGTTGCATTTCCTATGTGCTTAAAACCAGTAAAAAATTGGATTAAGTGTTTATTTCTTGGATATCAAGATCAGATGAAAACAAATATGCTTTCCAATATTCAAAACCAACAGGTATTTGTCAGCACAGATGTAAACTTTGACAAAAAGAGGTGACAAACAGGATTCAGTAGGTTCACTTGCCAGCAGGGTTGTAGAACACAGTTCCTCTATTCAAAACCAACAGGTATATGCCAGCATGGATGCAATCTTTGATAAATAAGGTAACAAACATGAATCAGTAGGTTCAGTTGTCAACAGGATTGTAGGATACGCCACCCCCATGTCCCAGCACGTGTATCTCTGTGCCCGGTATGGATGCATTACAGCCGAGATACCATATCCAAATATGTGCCCTAATTCAGGACTTATTAGACATTATTGAGTACAGCACTGGATAGTCTGTGGATATATCCATGATTAGGGTTTTGTAAAAACATTAAAGCACTTATTATTTATAACCAAACCAAAAAAACCCTAGAAATGTCATAAAAATACCCTTAAAGATACAGTATCCTTTTATACCTAAATACATGCCCTAATCTGGGATATAAAATGTAATAGATACGGTCAGATACAGCACTGTACTGTCTGCGGACATATCCCGATTAGGGTTTTGAAAAAACATTAAAGTGAATACTATTTAGAAACAAACCAAACACACACTAGAAATACCCTTAAGATACCATTAAAATACTCTAAAAAATGCTAAATTTTTAATTAAAAAATACAGCAGTGGAATATTTTAACAGCGAAGTTCAAGCAACAGTGAATTTGAGCAGTGAATGTGACAATACGTGAGCTGCCAAGTATTATTTAAACTCTGCCAATGTTCTGATTTTCATTTCGCATGTGCCATGCTTTCCTTTCTATTGGCCAAGTAGCTTATCACATGACTGGCACATTTGGTTTTTATTTGCCAGGAGTTACTTGCCATTTCTGTATGGTTTTAGGTTGAATACTTCTACCAAATATGTTTACATATGGCTTTAGCTTTTGATTAGTAAGTTCTAAAATAAATATTAAAAACCTTAAGGCTAAATTTATAATTTATAAACTTAAAGTTTATAAATTATAAATTTAGCCTTAGGTTTATGTTTATAATAATAAATAATTAGTGTTTTTATTTTGATTTTAGAATTAATTTAATATTCAAAATTTATTACATTGATATTATTATTTATGTTAATATTATTTAGAAATTAAAATTATTAAATGTTAAATAATATCTAATATTAAGTTATCCAACTATTAATTATTAGTGTTTATCAGTGTATTCTGGATAGATAAATTTAAGATGGCTGTGTATATCAGTGTTTTCTAGATAGATAAATGTAAGATGGTTGTACTGGTATACACATATATATATGCAAATAGTGTCACGATCACCCATATGTCACAAGCAAAGCAATTTAGGATCTGTTGAAAACCATTCTGGGAGGACACAGATCAAATAATTGCTCATTGCTTGTATGCAAATGGCATTGTTTTAACTGAAAGCACTCTTCATGGACCATATTGGCAGGAGATGATTAGGACCTATGTTGCCAGGGTTCGTCCCCCAGCCCCCGTACCCTGCTTGATATGTATCTGGTACAGATACGTGAGGGTACGGGTACGGATATGTGATGGGTACATCCGGGTACATCCAGAGGTACCCAGGAAGAACCCAGACGTACCCGCGGCGAACCCAAGCTTAAATACGCCTTTTAAGGCATTAAAACATTTTTTTGACTTAGTCAATGCAAAAAAATGAACCCTAACATTTAAATGAATAAAATATTAAACCCTAAACACTTCAAAAAGCTAAAATCAATGAAATGTATGGCAGCCATATGATCAATGAAATGTAAAATCTTAAGTATATTGTATGTTTTGAAAATTTGAACATTGATCCTAATATATTTTTCAAGTTTTGTTTGTATTCATGTTGACATGATATTCGTATATCATATGTATGGCAGCCACATGATCAATGAAAATGTAAAGTCTTAAGTATATTGAATGTTTTGAACATCGATTCAAGTTTTGTATTACTATTTCAGTTTTTTATGGACTAAAAATGAGTAAAATGAGTATATGTATATGTATATGTATATGTATAAATAAATAAATAAATATATATGTATGTGTATATATATATATATATATGTATAAATAAATAATATATATATATATATGTATGTATGTATGTGTATATATATATATATATATATATATATATATATATGTGTGTGTACGGACATATCCAAGACGTATCGTACCCAAGGGTTTTTAAAATTGATGTATCCGCATATCGAAACCGAACATGTATCTTGGCAACATAGATTAGGACAATCAATGAGGCACCAAAAGGACACAAAAGTTTGGGCTGTGAATAGTTTCTAACCACCCTCTTGACTAAAGAAAGAGGCAGTGTTGGTAGATAATGGAGATGATTGGAGCTTCATGGCGTATTTTAGGGGTGTCCATCACTTGTAATGGATGGAAGGATGTTAGAAATAGGACAGTGATTAATGTCATTGCAATGAGCCTAAAGGACAATCAATGAGGCACCAAAAGGATACAAAAGTTTGGGCTGTGAAAAGGTTCTAACCACCCTCTTGACTAAAGAAAGAGGCAGTGTTGGTAGATAATGGGAGATGATTGGAGCTTCATGGCGTATTTTAGGGGTGTCCATCACTTGTAATGGATGGAAGGATGTTAGAAATAGGACAATGATTAATGTCATTGCAATGAGCCTAAAGGACACAATGTTTTTCAGAGTAGTTGAATGCAAGTCTAATGAGAAGGATACCCAATTTATTGTGATGGATACATAATTTATTGTGAACATTCACACTGGGGCAATTGAGTCAATGGAGCCAAAAGCAGGGTTGGATGTGGAGGTAAGATATTCCCTCTTTTGGTGGACTCCTTGGACAGTTTATTCTTTGAACCTGATGATGCAGAAAATTGGCAAAATCCAATGGATACAGAAAAATTATGGACAGGCAAAAAAAAATCAAATGTGTATTTGTAATCACTACGTCACAATCCATTTATCAACATTTTCCTAAGTTCAAGCTGCTAAAGCTAACATTTCAAATTTTAGATTCAAAATTCTTTATTGAAGTTCAAATTTTCAAATTTTAGATTCAAAATTCTTTATTGAAGTTCAAATTTTCAAATTTTAGATTCAAAATTCTTTATTGAAGTTCAATTTTTTTAATTTTGATATTAAATAGGTTTGGCAAGGTATACCATAATAGTACAATACACACTCTTTAATACACATGAATGTAGATACAAAAACTTTGATACACGTGAATGTAGATACAAAAATGAAAAACTTAATATTCCTATTTAGTATTCAATGATTCACATGTTTGATGTTTCTATGTTTTTGTTTTTTAATATTTTTAATTTTTTTGCATATAGTTATGGGCCTATGGCTGTTTTTTTAATCATTGCATATAGTTATGCCTGTTTTTCTATTCATTGCATATGGTTATGGTTGTTTTACTTTTTTGTAATCATTGCATATAGTTATTGTTGTCTTTTTAATTCATTGCATATAGTTATTGTTGTTTTATTTTATTAAAAATTATAGTCATTGCCTATAGTTATTGTTTTTTTTTAATCCATTGCATATAGGTGTGGCTGTATTTTTAGTTCGTTGCATCCCCAAAAATCATCATCATGAGTTCTTCTAAGTATGGTTATGAATCAGAGGAGGAGAGGGTTGAGATAGGTGGAAGTGTTGGTGATGACATAATTCGGGGTGGCGAATAAGTGAGGCAAAATGTAGTGCTAACAGCACCTAGTAGTTTAATTGGTAGTGCTACCAATTGCCCCCTCTCAAATATTGTTCGCATTTGTCATGGAACCATTTGATAAGAAGCCATTGCAACAATTTGCTCACATAGTTGCAAACCCCAAGTCTGGAGGGGGAGTAAACTATGGAAGTGCAACATATGTTCAGAGACTTGGCATGGCAGCATCACCAAGACCAATGCACACTTGTTGCACCTTACAAGAAGGGGGATTGGTGTTTGTAAGGCTCTTTCACTTGATCAAAGAGCAGAGATGGTGAGACTTTATAATGGAAATACCACAACGACATTCAAAAGTTCATGGTACTAGCACTGAGGCTAACACTCCTTTGAGCTCTCTTAGGACTAGCAAGAATACTTTGGCTAGTTCTAGTTTTGGAATGACAGAAGTGGAAAGCAAAGGGAAGAGAGAGGTCGTGGGGGCATCCCTCAATCCAATTGTAGACATGTTTGATTCAAAGGCAAGGGAAGAGGCGGATGATGCTATCGAGAAAAAAATTATGCTATTGGGGTCCCATTTCATGTCACTCATTTTCCTTATTATGAGGAGGCTATGGCCAAGGTAACAAAGATAGGTACAAGTTACATGTCCGCTAGAGACACCAAACTTAAGACAACAATCTTGGATAGAAACTATTTCAAGGTTAATTTGTTAATGGAAGAGATGAAGGTCACATGGGTGTCACATGGATGCAACATTATCATGGATGGGTGGACGGATATTAGACATTGGCCACTCATCAATATCATTGTCTCTTGCAAAGATGGATTGCATTTCTTGAGAGCAATTGATTGTTCTGGGAAATGGAAAGATGTTGAGTTTCAGTTTTAGATTTTAAAGGATGCCATTAAGGAGGTTGGACCTTCAAATGTTGTACAAGTCATCACAAATGTTGTTTATGTGTGCAGAACAGCAAGAAAGCTAGTGGAGCGTACCTACAATCATATTTATTGGATCTTGTGTTGCGTGCATGCCATGAACAACGCTTTGAAAGACATAAGGAAGATTTATTGGGTTAACAAGATGGTGAATGAAGCCCGGGACATGAAGAAGTTCATATGTAATCACCATACATCATTGGCACTCTTTCAAAGCTTTGCGAGGAAGGAATTCCTCAAACCAATTGACACCCGCTTTGCATCCTATTTTATTTTGTTAGAAAGGATGCTTGAGTTGTAGGAGCTCCTACGACTTATGATTATGACATAGGATTGGACTAGGTGGCATGAGTCCAAGGCAAAGCAAGGGAAGAGAGTGAAGGAAGTGGTGGCAAGGGAAATATTTTGGGCTGGTGTAAAATACATCACATCAATTGTATCTCCAGTTTTAAGCGTCATCAAATACAGGATTCTAATAGCCCAACCTCAACGAGATATATAAAAGCATTGACAACATGCTTGGGCAAATGAAGGCAACTATTCAAGTGAAGGACGCTACTTTGGAGTTCTACCATGAACATATTTAGCCCATCATTCAACATAGATGGGGAAGTTGAACACCCCACTTCATATGGTTACATATGCACTTAATCCCAAATGGTTTGTGAAGAGGCCAAGTAGAGTTATCCCTTTGGATGATGATGAGGTGAAGAAGGGCCTTATGAAGGCCCTTAAAAAATTGTGAAGTCGAGATAAGGCTTCACAAAAGTTCTGATGGCTCGATTTCACCGAACTTGATGGGTACGAGAACTTCAAACAAAGATGGACAAGATAATATTGGTGACGAACAAACCTGATGAATTGATGGCAACTATATGGGCGTCTAGGGTTGTTGCGAACACTTGCATTTCATCTCCTTTCCCAGTTTTCTAGTTCCTCTAACTTTGAGAGGAATCGGTTGACATATGGTTAAATCCACACTGTTAAGAGGAATGGGCTTACCTTTAAGAGAGTGAAGAAGCTTGTAGTTGTACACAATGTTTTGCATCTTATAGATCGCAAGACAACTGAGTACAAGCAAAACCCAACATTGCGGTTGGATGTAGATCCTAAGGAGCCAAAAAAGGTAGAATAGGACAATACTATGCAACGGGGATTGATTGTGCTCTCGTTGAAGATGAGGATGATAGTTCTAGCGAGGAATTCATAGATGTTTCAAATGTTGATTCTAATTTTTGAGCTGAAATTTGTCTTCTTTTTTATTTAATATTGACAATTGTTGGTGTATTTGAATTTGAGATTAATGATATGAATATCAAATATTGTCAATTGATCAATCACAATGGTTTTATAATTTATTTCAGCTTATTTAATTTTTAAGTCTCAAATTGAAATGGTTTTATTAAATTATGTATAATTTATAATTTAAATGTATTTGATATTTATGATTTCAACTTATTTAAATCTCAAATGGTTTTATTTCATCTTATTTAAGTCTCAAATGGTTTTATTTCAGCTTATTTATATAGTTTAGTCACTATATTTTTATATTTTAAATATTTATCTTCTTTTTTTTAATTAGCCTTCCCTCGTCGTTGTCTGTCGTCCCATTAGTTGAGGATTTTGTGGTTGTTATCTAAAGATGCAACACAAGCTTCTATTTACAGGCAGTTTACAAACTAAGGGCATGTCCCATTAGTTGAGGATTTTGTGCCAATATCGTATTCTAAGTTCTAATGGTGTTGGGAGGATGTGTGTGTGTTAATACTCCCACATGTATAATAGTTGCAAGAAATGGGGTGAAAGTCCCTTGGATGATGTGGTAGCAACCTCCTCTCCGGTACAAACATCGCTAGCCATTTTGAAGTCATACCTTGTAAACCTTCTCTAGCTTGTGGTTGTGATAATGTGATGTAATACAAGTTCCAATTACAGGCAGTTTGTAAACAAAGTGACATATCCCACTGGTTTAGTGGTTTCATTCTTCTATAATACAACTTAAGCATCAAGAGCACAAACTGAAAAAGGAGTTGAAAAGAAAAGATTAGAAGAAAAAGTAAAGACAAATCAGATCAACGACAAATTAGGGAATTTACAGTTCATGGTATCTCCCCCAAACTAAGGGTGGTGTTATCTCCAATTAGTTGAACTGATGAAGAGGTCAGAATACAGTGAACTACACCTTGGATGGTAAGTGTTCCAACTGCTTACAGGAAGAGGTTGTCTCAACATGTCTGATAAAAACAGAGGAAAAAGTAAAAAGGATAATGCAAATTAAAAGGGTTAAGGGTAGGTTGAGGGAATTGTGACTGGAAGTAGATAAGTAATGGCCTGCAAACTTGAATCTGCTATTTTGTTTCTTCCTGCTAAGAACATTAATTTTTCATAGCTACACTAGTTTGTTAGTTTGTAAGATCTTCTAATCTCATTGCAGTGTTTCTCTTGTTCTACGAAATGCAGTCATGTCTTTTAATCACGGCCAGAGTATCTAGGGATGGTGATCATGGTGGAATGAAGGGTCGCAATGAATGAGCCCTTAATCTGCCTGCTAATGAAGGAAAGAGGTGGCTTGGGGAGAGGTTCTGATTAACATTGTTGGGATGCTCAAGGTACAACCTGCAGCAGCTATGAAAATGAGAAGGACAAACTCCAAGACATGGATGCAGACTGAAAAGAGGGAATAGGAAGAACCAACCATTCTACAATAGCTGAAAGAGAATAAACCCATTGCTCATGAATTCATTATTACTCTGAATAAAGCAATTAACAGATTAAACCAAAATTAGACCATAAAGAAAAAATTACTCAGAATGAAAACTTTAAAGGCAGTTACAGGTTGGAGGCTACCATCCACAGATTTGTGGCATGATAACATGTTTTACTGCAGTTCTGAAGCATGGAGTAAGTAATAATCTCGCTTTTACTCGAGTTCAACACCTTCTGGTCTGTCCATGGAGTGACAGATAATAACAAATTTGTTTTATGTTCAAACCCAGTTATATCAATATTTGCAATGGTTGTAATATTGCTGTCATGGGATAGGAAGCAATGCCTCCCAATATCCAGTATACAGGTGGTTTGTTCTAAGTCTATGGAAGGGTTAAGTATACCGCTTGATTATCTGTTCAGGGATGTGTATAGCTCTATTGAGAATAGTTCTGGGTAACAGTCATTTCAAACATGACAGACATTTCAATATATGTATTTTGCTTATGGAGATCTTGTAAACAGTTAATCATTTCAATTTATATATTTTGCTAATGGAGATCTTGTAAACCATTAATCATTTCAATATATGTATTTTGCTTATGGAGATCTTGTAAACAGTTAATCATTTCAATTTATATATTTTGCTAATGGAGATCTTGTAAACCATTAATCATTTCAATATATGTATAAGGACGGGTTTTGGTTTATCAACAGGGAATATGTGAACCCAGAAGACATAAGAATGATGATAAACTTTGCACAATCTGTTTCAAGGAATCTCGACAATTTTAGGCTTTGTCGGCTGTACTGAATCATATCTAAATATCTTCAAGATCAAAATGTAAGAAAGTCTGTGATTATGATTAAATCAGAAGGTCTGACATGAATTGAAAAGTTTTTACATTTTATGGTTATCTATAATTTGAATAAGCCTTCTTGTTACACCACCAATGTCACTTAAGACGGAGAAAGAAATGCAGAACATCTTGGCCATAGCCTAAGGGATTAAGATACCTACTGCCTAGGAACTCATTCCAGGAGATCAAAGAAGCAAGCACATCCATAGAAAGAACAATCTAAGGAAATTTAATCAAACCAATATACTTAAATTAAAATACTCACAAATACATCTTTGATATCAAGATTGAAATGCATAATGAGACTAATAATAACATGCATTACAGTTTCTAGGATTTTTGTAAATGTTAAGCAACCACTAATTGATACCTATTCTTCTGCTATTTAATTTGGCACTATCAAAGATGTAAACATCTCATGACACAATAAAACTTACTGTTACAGAAAGGCATTTATAGAATAATCAGTTACTTCTAGAAAGACAAAGGGTGAAGCACCAGACACGAAGAAAGTTATGAAGACCGATACTGTTAACTTGACCCCTGCTCAGACACTGTTTAGGTGATGATTGTTAAAAGCATTTCATAATTACAACTATTTTAATTTAAAAAATTATCAAACCACTGAATCTGTTCATGAAACACAAGTGCATGTTAATATTGTTAATCCAAACCAATGAAGAAAAACTCAATATCTTGTTATTGCAAGTCGCTTTGTAACAAAAGAAACCAGGAAAACGAATCTAACACCCCAAATAGATAAAAAAACAAAACATTCAAACCAAATTGTCATCACACCATAAGATACGGGTTTTTCACCTTTGGTAGGTATAAATCTTCAATCTTCCCATATTCTTCAAAATACCTACAGGGACATTATACGAATTTTAAATAAAGCACATTTTTGAGATGATTATAGGAAGCAAGTGAATTCATAAATGTTGCAACAGAAAATAATTTGAGAAACCTCGTTCACAGTTAAGCAACAAAACTTACTTTTGAAACATCTCCTCAGTAACAGAGGGTGGAATTCTTGCAACAAATATGCGTGTAATCTTCTTGGAAGAAGGTTTCATATCCCCCTACAAAATTCATGTTTAATTTAAAAGAGCATATCATAGTCCAATATAAATTGAAGATAGCACAGACCAGCATACAAATTTCAACTCAGATTAAAGCCCCATATAAACTGTGATACCTTTGTTATCTTCTTGGAAGGAGGTTTCATTTCCTCCTGAAAAAGAAACAGATTTAACACAAGATATTAAAAGTCAGCATACAAAGTTCAACAAAGTTATCACGCTAATCACATTTAATATAAGCTAACAAAGATCACCACACAAACATTGACAAAGTTATGCCACGCCAGAATAATTGCCAGCATATATTACAATACCTTTGGAGTTGCAACTTTTACTTCCAATGTTCGACCAAGGAGAACATGATCAGTAGCAAGTGCTTTCTGTCAATTTCACAGAAACAACTAAAAAGTGAATTCAATGTATTAGTCAAAAGAGTAAATCTAATATTTTTTTATGCATCAACACTAAGGAACAAAGCTATACAATCATCCCATCCTTTATATAGTTTTTGCATCAATTATACTACACTGAAGCAATGAAATCAAACAAAAAAAAGCTCATACATTTTGAGTAGACTCTTGTGAGTAGCCAGATTAGTGTTCAAATTTCAATTGCAGGAATTCAAGATTTGGATAAAATTCCACCTATTAAAATTTTGAAAATAGACAGTTCAATAGTTACAAGTATTTAAACTCTCTATCTATTTGACTATTATAATTGGGCTAATTTTAAAATTCTTTTTAATCATTTATAAGGGGACCTGGTACGCTGGTTCGGCAAATTTTTTCAGGGGCTCGGGTATAGCTGTGGGTACAGCTGTACAAAAGATATATATTATATTTGAAATATTAAAAAAGCCAAACAACATAAAATTAACCATACAGTATGTATAGAGCAAACAAAATAAGCTAAATAACTACAAAACATACCAATAGTTCAATGCCAAATGTCGTGATATTCATTTGTCAAACTTAGAACAAGTACAGTGTGGAAATATTACAACATATACACAAAAATAAGACAAATCAGTATATCCATTATCTAGATAATCACAATGCTCTTCAGTGCATTCATCAAGAGCATCAACACCATTATGTGGTTCATTAGAACCACAAGGAGTAGATTTTCTGCATCTGCTAGCTCCATCATGCAAAGTAGTACCCTCTAGCCCTAAGCAGTTGAAAATCTGAATGTAAGAGAGCACATGTGCAATGAGAAATAAGTATGCAATGTGATGTAAATGTGTTGTTTATTATGGTTTAGGGTGTTATTTTTACATTTTACTAAGCCATTTTGAAATTTTTATCATAAAATTTTTAAAATTAGAAAACTAATATTTTTCCCACCCTGATTTGCACTGAATGCATGTGGGGTATGCCAAAACATATCCAGGTACGTCTGCAGGTCACCTGCAGAGGAACCCACACCGAAAACAAACCATACCTGTCCTGGACACTACACAGGCATACCCGGCTTGCTAGTTTTAAAGTTATTTTATAGTTAATAATCATAATTATTGACATAGAAATGTTCTGTTTAAGCTGACTAGAAATTTTATTTTTAATTTCAGGAGATAGCCATAGGTGGTATTCCTTGTGTTGGGAATCTGATTCACTATTCTGCTATATACAATGGGAATGTGAAATTTTACAGACAATAGAATGACAACTAATAGGTCAGCTTTAGAAACAGGTTTTTGCAATTAATTTTATGGGAATATATTGGTGTTTTGAGGGGCACTTCCCACTATGCTTCAAAATCTTAGAACAATTAGCCAATCTAATTGCCAACTGATTCACTATTCTGCTATATATAATGGGAATGTGAATCTGCTATACATAATGGGAATGTGAATCTGCTATACATAATGGGAATGTGAATCTGCTATACATAATGGGAATGTGAAATTTTACAGACAATAGAATGACAACTAATACATCAGCTTTAGAAACAGGTTTTTGCAATTAATTTTATGGGAATATATTGGTATTTTGAGGGGCACTTCCCACTATGCTTCAAATTTTTAGAACAATTAGCCACTCTAATTGCCAACTTACGACTTAAAACACTGTTCAAATTTGACAGACAAAAGACATCAACCAAAATTAATTGCACATTTGTTCTGGGACAATGCACGGTGATCCTTTATGGTTACAAGATGTCCGCACATGTACTCACGTAAAAGTCATAGCAGCTCCAATCAGGACCTCTTAATGTCTGTCCATATTTACAAGAAGAATGCTCCTTATACACCTTGCCAAGAATTAGGATGTCTGCACATGTACCCCTCTAAAATCCACCATAGCCCCAATCGGAAGTTCTTAATGTCTGTCCATATTTACAGTAACAATGCTCCCAATGCTAAGAATTAGGATGTCTGCCCATGTACCCCTCTAAAAGTCACCACAGTGCCAACCAGAACTTCTAAATGTCTGTCCATATTTATGCAAGAATGCTCTCAATGCTCCTTGCCAAGAATTAGGACAGAATCCTCATGTAAAGAGTTTTGATATTTTAATTATAGTTCTAGAAGAACTTTGTACCTCTAAAGCTTGAAAAAGTTAACATGATTACGCAATCTAATAGAAAACCAATCTGCTAAAAATGACATATGTTAGCAGTGAATAACCAATCACGTGATTTCATTTTGTGGTATATTCTGTTAAACAAGGAAATGTATGAAATCCTTTACAAGTAAATGATTTTTTGTTTTTTAGAACCCACCTATAAGCTAACACAGACCAATAGGTACCATTTACTTGCCTTAAGGTAACCAAATGATAGGCACAAAGATTGGCCAGACAGCTTACATCTCAGCAGATTACAAGTACAGGATCAATCAGACACAATAATACCATTTGACAGCTTACTGGTGCAAGATCAGTCAGAAAACATACATTTCTGCAGCTTATAGGTACATGATCAGCCAGGAAGCATACATCTCAGCTACATCAGAATGTCACGATAATGACTACTTGTCAAAACTTAAACTTTAGGGGCATTACACCTGCTGCTTTTTACTTCTATTTTATAAGAGTTTTCAGGTAAAGTTTTGCTTTAAACGTTTATTTCGCTGAGTTTTTGCAATAGATTTTTTTAACTTGCTGGAGATGAACTAGGCATTCCCATTATATACTTTTCAGCTATGTACTTTTTATCAGTCCCATTGGCCATTCCTGGCCACTTGTGGACAACAATATATAAGATAAATTAAATCATCGAAGAAATACATTACAGCATGAATTTCTATTTAAAATTTGGAAAGACCCTATCACATCGCTCCTTGACTATAATAATTAATTTTCAGATGAAATGTGAAAATTTTAATCAAACAATGGAATTGTAAGCAGCCAATCAAATCACTGAATCCCAAATGAAAATCCATATACTTCACAATAAAGGTAAAAACACACGTGTTATTGAACATATTCAAAAGGAACAAGGAATGGAAGACTCCGGAATCAACATTTGACAAGGCTGTCATTAGGCATGTAAAACAGCAAAAATTGTCTTGAAACAAATTACCTATCAGAGGGCTACTTGCGAAAATGGATATTCACAGGGAGTTTTGACCCTGTCTAACCCACAACTCCTTTGATAAAACTCCAAAACACTGTGAGAACTTTTAACCATGTATGAATGCTTACATATTACCTTAGAGAGAGTTACAAGGTAAACATATGGGCAATTCACTTGTTCAAGGATGCAACAGATTTACCTTTTCTCTACCTATAGAGAGTCATCTATTGCTTTGCTACTGAAGATCTTTTTCACTCGAGTCAGATACAATAATTGGAGAATTTTTTTATCTACTGAAAAACCAATACAAAAGGGCAGAAAAGGTGGCAGACAAGCAAACTTGTTGCTTTTAGAGGAAATGCCTGGCATAATACTTGCAGTTAATGAGGGTTGACAATCTAAGAATTAAATATAGTCATGATTTTCTAAGGTAGAATCGTGAGCAGTCTGTCTTAAATCACAGTAACAGCTACATAAAAACAACACTAAAGTTTAGCATTCATAAATTATAGTTAACAGGAAACAAACATTTTTCCTGTCACAAAACCCACAGAGAGCTTTACGAATAATAAAATCTGACCTTGGCAACAGTAACAGCTACATAAAAACAACACTAAAGTTTAGCAATTATAAATTATAGTTAACAGGAAACAAACATTTTTCCTGTCACAAAACCCACAGAGAGCTTTACGAATAATAAAATCTGACCTTGGCATCTTCAACTGATGCAAGCGTAGCATAACCAAATCCACGAGATCGACCAGTTAAACGATCCTGAAGATAGACATAAAACAGGAATTGATGAGAGCGATTGAATGATCTGAAAACATAAAAAACAGCAATGAGATATAAACTCTTTCAGATCTTGTGAATTTCTCTCAAAACCCAGGAATCAAGACAATCAAATAATAAGAGTTTATAATGTCTTCTCTATATGCTTTTTAATTGTAATCCAGGTATGTAGCTCCATAGCTATTATGACTATAGACACCAAAAACATGAATTACAGAAAGTGATTAAATGTGATCTGAAAACATACAAAACTGCAATGAGATATAAACTTTTTCAGATCTTATAAATTTCTCTTCATTTGGATCCCATGATTTTCTCTCCAAAGCCTCAAAACTCAGGAATCAAAGCAATCAATATAATAAGAATCTATAATGCCATATCCATTTTTTTTTTATCATAATCCAGGAGCGGAACTCGAGAGCTATATGGGTTTGAATAGGCTGTATATATGCATCCTTAATTTCAAGGAAGAATAAACAGACTTGCATTCCTTGGTGATTGATATGGGCCACCTAAAATGTAGAATTGTGATAACGATAGATGAAGAATCACATTTATAAGGTGTCAGTGAGCTTAAGAGATTAAAATTTGGTCAATAAAATGTTCAATTGAAGCATCAAATTCTGCAACTGAAATATGGATCTTTTACAAAACAAACAACATCAAAAAAACATTACACACATAACCTAAGTCACAGAGTTCGAGTTTGAAGTCAAGTTCGACAAGGATAAAATTCACCAATGGATAACATTCAAACAAAAAATTGCCATTAAATTTGAACCATAGAAAAACATAAAAAACATATAAAAATAAGTCATGTCAGAATATTAAAGATACTTTTGAAAAATTGAAAGTATAAAGCTCATTATGCCGTATTACTTTACAATAGAAACACTTATCCGCCTTACAGGCTCCATGTTACATCAAAACATTTTTATGCACTACTAAGTTCATGAAGCTCTTGAAGGCTACAAGGATAAAATTCAGTTCAAGTTCATCAATGGATAACATTCAAACAAAAAGTGCCATTAAATTTGAACCATGGAAAAACATATAAAAATAAGTCATGTCAGAATATTAAAGTTCCATTTTTAAAAACTAAAAGTATAAAGCTCGTTATGCACTATTACTTTACAATAGAAATACTTATCAGCCTTAAAGGTTCCTTGTTACATCAAAACATTTTTATGCACTACTAAGTTCATGAAGCTCTCGAAGGCTACTTTATTACATCAAAATCTAAAACACGCAGTACTAACCGCTTAAACTTCACAAAAAGTACAGCCTATAGCCTTAAAGGTTACTTGTTACATCAAAAAGTTCCATATCATCACTAGCCAATACACCCTGTGGCCTTATAGGCTACTCTATATCAAAAAGTCCCATATCATCGAGAGTACTTGGGTCATCAACATCATCATCATCACTAGATTCGTCACAAAGAAATCCATGATCATTTGAGTCCTCCTAGTCAGCTACAACAGGTTGGGGTTGTGAAGAAGATATTTTTGCCATCCGGCACATGAACATCCGCAAATTACTGCAAACATAAACAAGATCTCCTAACTTTCCAAACAATAACTATTTAAATTCTTCGATTGAATGTGCTCAAAACAACTCTAATTCCTTTTCACGAACTAAAGCACTTGTCCTTGACTCAAAATTCGAATAGCAAAGCATTGTAGTTCCTCCACGCTTGATCCATAAGATTTCCACTATTTGCATCCTTCAAGATGCAGTTTATTATAGTTCGCTCCTAGTGTTGCAAATACCCCTTCTTGTCCTCAAAATACCCTTGATTGGTCCCTAATTATACATGCAAGTTCAGGATCTTGAACAAGTTTGTCAATGGCTTCATAAAGTCCACTCATGACTTCAAAATCATTGTCTCTATCTATATGAAAGAGCCTAGGCTCTAGATAACAAGCTTCTACATGCAAGGGTGTGTGCATCATTTTCCATCTTACAACAATCACATCCCGTATTTCTTTGTAATCAGTCTCCACATCATTGAATGTCTTTTAAATGGATTCCTCATAATGGTCCATAGCTTCATAAAGCATTCTAAGACCATCAACCATGTGAAGCACATCAGCAACAGGTTCACATATTTTTATAACTTTGTTTGCACTTTCCCTTGAGTTTTATAATGATCTATTTTAATGCAAACCCTTGGAACTTGTTGAAAGCACAAATTTTTTCAAGTCATTGCAACAAATCATTGACCTTATTGTTAATTTCTCTTCGACCATTCTTTTCAAAGTGATATAAAAAGAGGCAAAGCTTGTTTCACAAGACCTTAACAACTTTTTAGATATATGTTGTCTATAAATGTTGAATGTGAGGTGGATGTTCCTTACAAAATTTGTAATAGTCCTCCCCCTTTGAATTGCTTCATACACCAATGGAAATTTGGCCAAGTCTTGAAGAAGCAAATTAAGGCATGTGTCACACAAGGGCTTCAATTTGTGGATACTCGTCCATAAGCATTTTTCAGCTCCTAAACAATTTGTGGCATTATCAGTGACACCTAAACCACATTTTCTTCACCCACTCCAAAAATTGTTCAATCTAATATTTTGAAAATATACTCTTAAGTCTAAATGTGATTCACTTTCAAAAACGATTACACTAAGAAATAAATCCATGGCCTTTGACACATATTAAACCAGCCATCACTCAATATATTGCAACCTATTACAATCTATGTTCCACCAAGTTTCCGGGACGGGGAGACGTGTTTCCAGGACGGATTCTTTTGGAGGCCTTTTTTTAGGGGACGGCTATTAATTTATTAAAAATAAAGGAAAATATAAAAAATATAGGAAATTTCAAATATTTATAGGATAACATTGATAAATCATTCATCACACACAACAAAGTTTCAAATATAAAACCTTAATACATAAAATTGGAGCTGAATTGAGATTTCACATAAGGTTGAAGTATTAATTACAATAATAATTACACTAAAATGCCCAAGGGCTGCAAGTCCCCATCCCCGAAGTTTCGAAACGTCCCTGGTACGGGGACGGCCCTAAAAGGGCAGGGGGACACGTCCCCGTGGAACATAGATTACAATCCAAGAGGCCCCGATGTCTATCATGTTTTCAGTCACCCTCTCTTTTGACCTTTCCAAAAGAGTGATCCTAAGCCTCTCAAGAGTTAAATTTACGTGGCATACATCCTTTAACAAATTCAGATTTTTTTGACTGCATTTTTAAGAATTTTAACTACAATATTAAAGAACAAACTCTTTGCCACATTGAATGGAATGGCACATAAATAAAACAAATTGACCAATGCATCATCCACATCTTATTTTTGCACTCACTTACAAATGCTAAGAATTGTCTCACCTATATAAGTGTTTGATTACATACACAATGATGTCATGCTTGTAGAAAAACTTTTTGATTTGTTCTTGAAAATTTATTCTTGAATTTTTACTTTTTGTATGGCAACATGGTTTCCGATTCTTGATTGGTCCTCTTTCTCCAATCTCATTTTGATTTATGGGGTAGTATTAACACGTTTAAACACCCATATACAAGGACCACCCAATCTCCCAAGTAGGCGGTCTCCTACCCTAGTTAAAGTACGATAAAAAAATTTGCCACAAGTTATATTTTACTTCATTCCCTAATCCAATCCATGACACATGCCTTCATCCCTCAACTTTTAATTTTTGATGAGCCATCAACCAATTTAAAAAATTAAAATGAAGATTAAAAGTGAAATAAAAATAAAAGTAAATAAACCTTTTAAAAACCAAATTTTCAAAAGATTTTATAAAAAGTAAGAAATAATAAAATAAAATTGAGTTAAAAAATAAAAAAATACATTAAAATTAAAATTAAAATAATTATATATAGAAGTTAAAATTAAAAAAACAAAATAAATACCAAATTGTTTTTAGGTTTATTTTTCTTCATATCGGTGATGAATAAATTTCTTTTGGAACTCGGTGCATGAGAGATTTAGGGTCCAACCCTACTATGGATCCATCTTCGAGGGTATGAAGAGCATAATTACCTAAGTCTCGGGGATGAGGGGACGCGGATACAGAGGAACGGTTTCCGAGATGCAAAAAAATCCTAAATTTTGGGGACGGCAAGGGGACATCTATTAAAATAATACATAAATATTATTTCAATATTTTTAACTTTTTTCAATGACATTTATTATAACTGAATGTTCTTGGTAAAAATAACATTTTTAATAGTAAAAACATCGAAAACTTTTTGAAAGATTTTTTAAAAATTGGGGACGTCCCCTCCAAAACCCCGAAACATTCAGACGCGTCGGGACGTCACCAAAATCTAGGGGACGCGCCCCGCATAACACCTGATGAAGAGTGAAGCCAATGCGAAGTTAAAATTAAAATTATTTTATGAATTGAAAAAATGAAAAACCAAATATAAATTTTAAAAACATTAAATAAATAAAAACAAAATACAAATTAAAATAGTCAAAAAAACTAAAATAAATGAAAAACAAAATTATAAATAAAATAATTATAAACAAATTAAAATCAATAAAAACAAAATTAAAATTAATTAAATACAAAATAAAAAACGAGAAAAAAATTAAATTAAATTAAATTATTAATAAATGTTAAAAACAAATGGACAACATCAAAATAAATTTAAAAACAAAATAACAAGTAAAAACAAATTATACACGGCCGTCTAGGTTTACCTAGCGGTGGGGAATGTGGGCTATATGTGGGAGGTCTCGAGCTCCATTCCTTGGGCTGGCCACCTCTATAGCTCGTCGTTACTCGGCTGGCGGCGAAAGCAGTGTCTGCTTGGATGGCGGAGGTGGTCTCTCGATGTGGTGCCATGTCGGCTCAGTGTTCAATGCGACAGGGGTTGGGTCGAGTATGAATCTTGTGTTAAATGTGGCAAGGCATGTCTGGCATTACAACACGAGAGTTATCCCAAACCACTTTTCACCACGATAATGTGGTTTAATCCGTGGGCTAGCCGAGAGCTTAAATTTCCATCCTTAGATGGTTCCACGGCCGATGTGGGCTGGTGATGCCACAAAGGGCTAGGGCACTCTCCCTAGGTAACCTCAACAAAAAAAAAAACAAATTATACACGAATCAAAAATTAATTAAAAACAAAAATTAAACTTTAAAAAAACAAAAGTTAGAAAAAAACCCTACCTAGTAAGGCCACTTAACTCCTCGTCCACGACATTTAGCTCCTTCCCACAAAAGCACTATGAAGAACCAAGAAAGCAATGGCACGACACCAATCCAACAGAACAAGCAAAACCACGGCGGCTACTCCAAATTCTCCAAACAAGGGCACGGGAGCAAATTTACAAAACAACACCACTCCAAACACTCAAACGTCATCGCTCCAACACTCAAAAGCCACCACTATAGTGCGAGACTACTCCATCGAGTGGAGATTCAAACCAAATCAAACACAAGAAAAGTTTGAAAACCCTTGTAAGCTTCCTAGATAGTCATCACAATTTTTTTGTGCATCCAAATGAAAAAAGCCGCCATTTTATGGATTTTCCTACTCGTCTAGTTTGTCGTTCACCACAAATTTCGTACCATACTTGAGGAATTCAACCATTTTTTTGGTCACAACCGACGCCAAATTTCAGTTTTTTAGGTAAACAATTTGGAAAAACTTGTGCCAAATAAAATAAATATTCAACCTGAAAAATTAAAAAGAAATCTCCTACTTAACAATCGCCCAAACTTCAGCTTCGAAGGCTCTAAAAATTGTAGACTTTAAATCTTCTTGAACATTTTGAATAGATGTTCTTTGGAGTTTTGTTTCTTGAATTAAAAGTGTGTCTGGGTGTTCTTTTTGGAGCTTTATTTTAAATAATCTTCATTTTTAGGGGTACCACAACCCCATATGTTCGAAGAAAATATCTTCGCATACAACTTGGGGATTGATCCCTTTTGTCTTCTTGGGTTTGGATTCTTTCCATCTTGGTATCTTTGAACAAATTTTTCTTCACTTCTATCTCCACTCTTATAATTTCTTAATTGAAGGTCTACCCTTTGTTGATCCCTTTCCAAAGTTTGGAGTTTTCAAGGATGGGAGAAAGATCCATGAAAGTAGGGGATCTCTTTGATTACCTCAAGTTGGGGGACAAATGGAGATTTTCTTTATCCTCAATATGAAGAACTTATGTTTCAACATTAGGAAAACCTCTATCGTTGGATTACTAAAGATACTTTATAGTCTTCTCAAGGAAGAGGATTGATTTAGTGTTTCAGCTGAATCATTTCCTCTAATCACTATATCCCCATCCAACTGCATTTTCATTCCATCTTCATAGGGTACGGCACAAAAGTCTTGGATGTATTAAAAATAGGGAAAGACCAAATAAGTAAGAGGAAGGGCACAATGGGAAAAAACAAATCAACTTGGATGATAAGAGGAGTCAAAGAAGGGGCAACAAGAATGTTTGCATTCAAAGAAGGAAGGTGGATATATTCCCCAAGAAATAAAACATAGGGTGATGGATAATCTCTTTCCCCGTCTCTAGGGATTGGCTAATGCAAAAGGGCATTTTTAATGACAGTTCTTCGGGGGATAAAAGGATTTGTATCCTTCATTTGGCGGTTTGTGTTTTTTATAAAAAAATGAGAAGGATTATGGCAGCCCTAAAATTTAATGAAAGATTTGAGGAGATGACCATATTCATGACAAATATTACCTCAGCTTCAGAGGCTCTAAGTATAACCTCCTCGGTGGATCCAACATCCCACTTCATTTGTTGACCAATTGTTCAAGTATAAACTTCTAAGAAAATCTTAGGTATTTATGGAACTATTGAAGGTTGAAAAATAGCAAGGAGAAGTCAAAGATTTATCTCTTTAACTTACCAAGGAAACTAAAGGAAAGAATTTGCAAAAATATGGATTTTAAAAGCTGTAAACTACTAGCTTAGGAATGCATATGGAGGGAATGATAAAAAAGTATTGCAAATGAGTAGTAGACCAGATTTAAGCAAAAATGTCAATATGGAAAGAAAAATGTCTTACCTTAGCAAGAAGACTTCAATTAATTAAAGCTTGTCTACATATAGCATGATGTTTTTATTCCAAACACCACGCAAAATAGATGAGGTTGTCACAAAATTTAATACAATGTGGAATTGTACCGTCCACCTTACCATATTAAGACATCTATTATTTTTTATCATATACAGTGTACCTTGATTTGACATAAAGATTCAGTGATAACACGGAATAATAACAACATTTATGCCATGATGACATTGCTTTATACTATTATTCGTGTTGGTTGGATGATGATTTAGCATCTTACATTACTTATTTTCATGTTTATACATTAACAAAAATTATTTCATACAACTTATTGTTTCCTATTCTTCATCAAATGTTATTGATATCTCCATGGTTACAGGAAAAGCCAATGTGGGATGGCACGATATGAATAAAAGTAGCACCAATATTGATAACACCGCCATGGCAACATATCAAACACACAACACATCGCACCCTTTTTTTTAAGTTTTGCATTTGATCTTTATGACTTTGGGTATTAGTGTCAGTATTAAGTGTATTGCCTACATATTACAGGTAGTAATTGGCTTTATGTGATGTTGTACATAATCTTGGGAGTAATCATTTGTCTTCTAATAGAATCTCTAGATTCATCTGAAGATGAATTCAATAGTCATCCTAGAGATGACCTGAATGGTCACTTCTCAATGTAATAAATATGTAATTGCAGTTCTTTGTTTAGTCAATAGAATTAAACTTTGGCTTGTACCAAATTTGGTATTAATCCTCAATCCATTCCTGAACTAACATTGGTATCAAAGCACGGGCTTGTCCATTCATTTTTTCAATCCTCCATTCTTTCATTCCCAGCCACAAAAAGGGCTTTCCTCTTTTCTATTCCTCCTTCGTAGTCGTACAGAGTGCAAAATTGCTTGCATAATAGACAAAAGGAGTTGGACATGATATTAGAGATTGAAGACCTGGGCTTGACCAACAACAACATTGGAAAGCAGTAAAATTGTGCAATTTTGTTTGATATTGTCAGACCATAAGCTTTGGAATTTCATTCCAAGTATCCGGGCGGTGCACCACTTAAAGGGAAGAAGCCTGCAGGAGATTGTCATGTTCAGTCATTTGATCAAATACTTGCTTTTGGGACTCTGCTATAGATGATTTTTTTATCAAATACGGCCTTTCATGATTGGTTTTGGTGATTTAGACCATCTTAGGCGTTGTTCAAATCATTAATTTACACATTTCAAACATGCATGTAGGCATTTCAACAATCTTTTAAAGTGGTGTTTTGAAGAGCAGTCAGGATTGCATGAATTGGCATTTTCAAGACGCATCTCAAACCTCAAAACATTAAAGCTTCCAAATCTTTCCTTCTACTACCACATGGCACTCACATAAAGAAGCTTGTACTTTTCAAGATAAGTTTTCTTTTAAGCTTTGATTCATCTTTTTAATGCTTTAATTTAAGAAATAAAAGCATATCAGTCTTATGGATTACTTTTCCAAATAAGGGGAAAAAATATTTTGACTCATTAAAAACAATCAAGAAGTCATTTTCTCGTGGTGGCCATTTCAAATCAAAGCAAACAAAATTTGATTTTGGTCCAATAAAACAAATTGTAAAAACATAGCAATTGGTATTAATGATGCATGTGGTTCGCGTTTATAAGTAATGTCGCCATGCTCAAACTACTGCATTTATCGCCTAATATAGTTGCAACACCGGCATATGTGGCGTTGTACTATAAATTGCGGGGAGAAGGATAAATTATATCATTTTTTCATTTCCCTCGAGTTAATCATTAGTACCTATCACTAACATAAATCTTGAAAGTAAAAATACCAAGTATATAAGGAAGTTACGCCTATGTACAAGGTTTTCTTGCTAAGCAAGTGTTGATCATAGAAGGAATCATGTACTACCTAGAAACCACGTATCATTTTGCTCTCATGTTCTTTAACATCTATTGTACGCACTACTAGATATACCAAAAGGAGAAGCTTCTTCCACATCAATGAGTATATAAGAAAGACGCGAGCATATCAAGAGGTTTGGTATATCGGTCTAGAAATATATAAAAAGGAAAACTTATTGAAGTGATAAGGAAGCAATTTATCTCCTATTGATACAAACTACATTCAATAAATTCAATTGTTGGCACAACACTAATTGGGAAGGACATCTGGTTAGATTGGTCGCGACAAGTTGAGAACACTCTCATCTTCAATTATTTGTGGTTCGACATCTATGATGAAGACAAGCAACCATGGAACTAATAGCAAAGGAAGAATCACAAATATGTAAGCAAAAGAATTCTATGACATTGGCCTTAGTCAAGGCCCCTACAGATGACAAAGTTTTTGTCACATACAAGAGGGCAACACACCTTGCGAAGCGCTAAACAAATAAAGGGATTTGAATGATTCTCATTTAATGTTAGAGTTCATACAATTTGCAATATTACCTATTCAATCTTGAGTTGAAAAATGGTGATGTAATGAATCTGGCATCATAAATTTGTGCTATCAATCATGAGGTTGAAATTGTTGGTGCTAAAATTGATGGATATATGACTTCTTCCATAAAAGCTCTTCTTTTCTCACATATTAAACATATTTGGAGTCCTTGCAAACAAAAAATTAGTTAAATTCATTCACATTTGAACAACTAGTTAATGAGATGGCGGAAAGAAAAAAGGCCTTTGGAAGAAAGATTGAAAACTTGGGCAAACGTATGTGTTATGCTCATCAAAAGGGCAATTCTTCCAATTTTGATTCCACTTACTTTGATACAAGCAAGGGAAGATATAAAGGGCAAGGAGGCAGAACTAGCAAAACAATGGCCTATAGTGGAAGAAACAAAATGAAAATCAGAACATGTTTTGCAAACATTGTAGACGAAAAGGAAGTCACAAGGCTCATGAATGCAAAACATCGTGAGATAAAACTGAGGCCTATCGGAAACAAAAGATAGCAAACAAAGAAATGAAGAAGGCCTCAAAACCAAACTCTACTAAGTTCACAAGTGAAGATATGCTTTCCATATCAAATGAAATAAATAATGTTTGAGCAAATACAACGCAATTTGATGCTTGGGTTCTAGCCACCAATGCCACACAAGCACATCTCTCCGAAAGGATTTCGTACAAGATTGTCATGAAGAAAATTGTGGTTTGATATGCTTTGCAAACAGAACAAGTTAGCAGCCAAAAAGAAAAGCGATAAATTCAACTTAAGTCACCAAGTCTTCCATATTTCATTCTCAAAAATGTCATCTAGCTTCCTCAACTGAAAAGAAACTTCTTGTTCTTGGTGCTAATCTGACAACAAGGCACTCCTTTATGCTAGATGATGGAGATGTAAAAATCATAAGAAAATGTGATAAATTAATTGCAATGACAAAATTGGAGGAAGGCAGGTTGTTAAAAGTGAAGGGTGAGCCTTCAATCTCAAGGAACTTTGTTCATCTCATAGGACGGATGTCACCAAGTCTTTTGTGACATGCCAGATTTGGGCACACAAACTATGACAGCATTCGCACAAAGCAAAAGAATGGTGTCGTAGGATTGCAACGCTACTAAACAAAATTGAACAATGTGAAACCTGCATTCTAGCTAAACACTCAAAGGAAGCATTTTAAAAATCAAAATGGAAAGCTAATAAAAAATTAGTTTACTCTGATTTGTGTTTTCTACTAGTTTGTTATGTTGGTGGTCATAATTACTTCATGCTCTTCATTGATCATTACGGATGACATGGATATGCTTTTTGAAACAAAAATCAGAAGCCTTTCAAATCTTACAAAGGTTTCAAGCAATGGTTGAAAATGAAGCACAAACCCACATTGGGACACTCAAGATTGACAATGATGGTGAATTCACATCAAAGGTGTTTAAAGCTTAACTCAAGCAACATGGGATCAAGCATCATCTAACAATTACTTGCACTCCTCAACAAAATGGAGTAGCTAAGAGGATGAATAGAACTATGATGAACATGGTTCGTGCAATGTTGTATTTTAATGGGGTCAATCTACATTTCTGGGAAAAAGCAGCTCAAACAACAGTCTATCTCTGCAATATGTCAACATCGATAGCCCTTCAAATGATGACTACATATTAGGAGGCTCGCAAGTTATCCTGTGAAAAGAACAAGAAATATCTCATTACAAGAGATGCTTTTTGTGAAACCACAAAAGACAACAAGAATTGATCAATACTTGATCGGCTTGAGAAAATTACAAAAATTGTTGTTTTCAAGGAGATTGGTGCGTGCCATTCAAAACAGTGGAGAATATGTAATTAAAAATCACTTGAATTTGTATGATCTTGCAATTGAAAATGAAACTCCCCCTACAACAACAATTCGAACTTCATTAGAAGATGAGAACATGTTTCTAGAGTAGATGACAAAAATGAAGGAACTTCAAAATAGAAATTTAGGCAATATTTCTTTAAATAGATCACAGAGTAACAAATGTTAGACCTAATGAAGTTGGGAAACATGCACCAAAAGAGCACATATAAAATGAACCAGAAAATAAACACTAACACTTGAAGAGATACAAAAAAATGGAAAATTCACCTTGAGGGCGCACTAGGGTGCAAACCAACTTTTGAACATCCCAGAGGAGTCAATATTGCTTTTCAATCCCAACCACCTCCTTCAATCAAGCAAAAAAGTTAGATGCATGGAGACAAGTGATGAAAAATGAATATGATGTTGTCGTCAAAAATGTAACTTGGAAGTTAGTTGATGCTCCTCTCAATTGTGGACCAATTGGTTGCAAGTGGGTCTTCCGCAACAAATACAAAGTAGATGGCTCACTTGTCAGACTCAAAGCAAGGTTTGTCGTAAAGGGATTTCTTTGAGAAAGAAGGGCTAGACTACAATGAGACCTTTGCACCACCAGCAGAATGGACTACTATTCGGACTTTGTTAGCTTTAGCAACAGAGAACAGATAGAAAGTTTCATCAAATGGACATGAAATTTTTTTCTAAATGGTGATCTTAAAGAAATAGTGTACATGACTGGACCAAAAGGATTTGCAATAGAAGACCATGAGCACAAAGTGTGCAAGTTGGAAAAACGTTGTATGTGTTAGAACAAGTCCCCTAAGCATGCTATAAAAACCCACTAAGCACCTCCTAAACATGAACTTTCAACGTTTTGAATTTAAAGATGCAACTCTACTTTTCAAAAAAACTGATAGAACAATTGTATACATGGATGATTTGTTCACAGTAAACAAAAGCTCTGCTACAAAAATCAAAGTGGAATTGGAGAAAGCCTTTGAAATGACAAATTTGGGATATCTCCATTACTATTTGGGTATTGAAGTGATTCAAACATCAAAGAACATTTCATCACTACAAAAATGCATTAGTGAAATTCTAGGCAAATTTGGAATGACATATTGTACGCCATTCGGCACATTCATGAAATAAAATTTGAAGCTAACATTAGATGATACTTCATAGCTTGTAGATGCAACCAAGTACAAACAACTCATTGGAAGTCTGACTTATGTAACCACAACTAGACCAAACAATTTTTTGGTCATTGGTGTTCTTTCTAGATTCATGCAACAACCAAGAGAGTTCTTGGCTCTGCAACAAACAAAGTGATTTGATATATAAAAGGAGCACAAAATTTTAGACTCAAATACTCCAAGGTAACGAACTTCAAACTAGTTGGATAATCAAATTCAACTTGTGCGGGAGATTTTGATGCCAAAAAAATCGACTTCAAGTTTCTTGATGAAATTAGGAACAGTGAGTCATTTCTTTAAAGTCAAAGAAGAAATCGATGCCAGTCATTTCTTCATCAAATTCAAAATACATGGCAGCTTCAGAGGGGACCGGGAAAATGCTTTGGTTCAAAAGGGTTCTTGCATATTTACAAGTAAAACAAGTTTCTTCTACACCACTCATGGTTGATAAAACTTCAGCAATCCAAATGGCGAAGAATCTAGTATCTCACAACTGAACCAAACACAAACACCAAATATCATTTGAATCAACATTATGTGAAAGATGACAATGTCAAATTGCTACATTGTCCAATTGCCAAGCAATCAACGAGATATCGACATGTTTGGAAGAGAAAAAAATGAAAAGTTCAAAGGCATGCTTGGTCTCGCAATAAGCCCTACGGATTAATGGGGGCTATAATATTAGTGTACATAATCGAAGGAGTAATTTGTCTTCTAGTAAAATCTCTAGTGTTATCTAGAGATGAACTGAATAGTCATCCTGAAGATGAACTAAACGATCAATTCTCAACGATAAAAAAATGTAATTGCATCTTATTTAGTCAATGAAATACAATTTTGGCTTGCACCAAAATCATTGTTAATCCTTACTCCATTCTTGTCTTGACATTATTGTGGTTTAATATTGAATGGTAGAGCTATATTTTTTTATGATACATGAACAGGGGTACAAAAATAAAGTCGTATTGTTAGTTTATGTTACTATTATTAAAAGGTTCTTCGTCTAGCATTGATCATTCTCATAATCACGGGCAAAAGGTTATGATTAAAGTTTTGTTTGAAAGGTTGAAATTTGGAAAAGTGCGTGAAATGATAATGATTTGATGAAGAATTTGAATTGAAGTTTGAGTGTTATTTTGGAAGCTCGTAGACTATTCTTGCTAAGTTAAGCTGTAGCTATCCCTATTTTTAGTTATTGATGTGTTCATGGAGAAAATAAGAAAAGGAGTTGGCATTATCTCTCGACATCGATACTATACATACCAGAAAGCCACTTTATTTTAAGTCGAGTTATTATTATATAGGAGTGGAGACCTTAATTGAGAGCATGAGGATTTTGACTAATATGGAGCTATTATTGCACTCAAGGATTATTCACAAGAGGATTTTCAGCTATATAAACATCATAAGGGATACTATGAGAGTGAGAGGAGAAATAGAAAGGTTTTGATGCCAAAGACAAGTTCCCGCTGCAAGTTTATTAACAAGAGCACTAGTTTCCTTTATAATATAGCTAACTTGATATTTTGTATACGGTTTATGGTTGTTAACATACCATTTTAAACGCACTTTAAGTTAAGAGTTGTTGTTTGAACTTTGTGAAGGACCCGCTAAGAGTTTACGGATGTGTATATTTGTGTTTTTAATCTTTGACATGATAAGTTGATCTACTTCTAATGTTGTTGGAATGGGAACGGTTCCCTTTGGTCTTCCCCTGGTCTTATGTTAGACGCTCTGGTCGAGACATTCTCTTCATCACAAAGACACACGAGAGCCCGGTTCGTCCTCTCCCAAGTATTACTGGCTTTCTTTGGTTATCAGCTTGCAGACAGGAGACTCGGGGTTCAGGTGGTGTCAGAGGCTCTGGTGGGGTTGCCTGTCTTTATAGGGACTCCCTCCGGAACAAGATCTCGATGGTCGGTTTTGATGAGTCTGCTAGGTTCATGTGGATTCGTATCAAGGATCCGCTCGATTTTCTAGGGACCTCTATATAGCAGTGTGTTACTTTCCTCCACTGCTTCCCCTTATGCCATCCACAATGGCCCAGACGGTGATCCTTTCTTTGACTTATACGACAGTATTAGCCAGTACTCTGTTGCTGGAGAGGTTATCATTTTAGGTGATTTTAATGCCCGTACCAGACACCTACAGGTCCCTCTCCATGACAGATCAGTGGATACGTTCTGCACACAGAGGATTGACCCTATGTCAGTTGGTCTACATAGGATTTTTGCGGATACAGATGGCCCTCTCACAGCTTATGGATGGTTCCTCCTTCAGCTCGGGGAGTCTCAGGGGATGGTGATCCTCAACGGGATTGAGCGCTTTCGGATTCACGTTTCTTCACATGTCGTCCCCATGGCGGGGCACTAGTGTGGTAGACTATATCCTTGCCAACCCGGACATCTCACCCCTCTTCTGCTCCTTTGTTTCCCCCATTCCCCTTGCCGATCATGTTGTCCTATCTTTCTCTCTGGTCGCCAGCTCTCCTACCACCACCGCCCCTCCTCCCCCTCCCCACTACCCACCTCGCATCTCCTTTCAATTTGATAAAGGAGATTACGGATCTTACTCATCCCACATCCGCGACCTTCTCCCCTCTGAGCCCCTATTCTCTAACATGCCTAGTGCGGAGGCCAAGTACTCTTGCCTTTCCTCTGCCATGTGGGAGGCTGCCCTGAGATCCTTTCCCAGCTCCACCACCCTTCCCTCGGCCACTAGTACTACTAAATCTTGCCCCATGAACAAATGGTACGATGTAGAGTGCAAATCCCTTCACCGTCGTCTTCGCCAGGCTTTTACCCAGGCCCTCCCCTCCTTCCCCACTCTTAAGGTTGCCTACAGGTGCCTTCTCCGCCGTAAGAAGCGATCCTTCATTTCCCACCGTAGATATATGCTTTCCACCTCCCTTAGAACTAACCCTTGGTCCTTCTGGCGTACTATCTTTCCCCGCCACTCCCCTCCTCCACAACGATCGATCCTATCTCCATTTTTTCCCACACCTCTACCCTTTACGATGTTCCGGGGCAGCAGTCTACCCAAATTGGCATCCCGCCGCCTGGTAATCCCTTCACTCACCGTAATATCAAAGAGGTAATAAGGATTTTGAACTGCAGTAGCAAGGCGGTGACGTGGACGGTTTCAGGCCGAGTTCTTTAAGGGGGCTTTGAGGTTTTGAACTATTTGGCAGATCTTTTCAATCAGGTGGTTAGCGTGGGCTTCCCTCCTACTGGTCTCATCATATCATTCACCCGATCCACAAAGCTGGGTCCATTTTTGATCTGAACTACAAGACTATCATGGTGGGCCATTCTTTCTCCAAACTCTATGCTACAGTCCTCCACAGGTTGTGTCGAGATTTTGGAGCAGGAGCAGCTCAGAGCCAGAGGGCAAGCTGGTTTCGCCTTGGTTACCACACCATTGACCACATCTTCACCCTTCGTGCTATTATTGAGGAGGCTCGTCACCGCTCTTCGAAAGTCTATTGTTGTTTTGTAGACTTTCGAAAAGCTTTTGACTCCGTACCTCGCATGGCCCTTTCAGCAACTCCAAGACATCGGTATTTCTGAGACTCTTATTATTGCCATCATGCGCCTCTATGAGTCCATCCTTGGTCGTCTTCGTACTGCACACGGATTGTCTGATCTCATCAGGAGCACCATTGGGGTTAAACAGGGGTGCCCCTTGTCTCCTACCCTCTTTGGCATTTACATTGATGAGCTGGAATCCTTTCTTCGGGATCACATTCAAGAAGGGGATGGTTGCCTTCTTCACCACGTCTTGATTTCTATTCTCCTTTTTGCCGACAATATTGTTCTACTCGCCTCTTCTCCTGAGGGGCTTCAGAGACAGCTTGATGCACTTGCTTTATTCTGTGATCTTCGGCATTTGACAGTCAATCTGAGTAAGACCAAGGTCATGGTCTTCAACGGGTTGCGGACATCACACCTCCATTTCTTCTTCAAGGGGCAGGAGGTTGAAATTACTAATACATACACCTACTTGGGAGTCCAATTCTCAAGGCCTAGATTCAGTATGAGGCATGCTCTTCAGCCGAGGGTGAACAAAGGGTATGGGTCTCTTGCCATTCTCGAGAGACAATGTTTTCGGCACCACTTCCAGGACGTCTCCTCCAAGATGTTTCTTATGAACTCCCTCATCCACCCCACTGTTCTCTATGGGTCTGTCATCTGGGGGCCCTCCCTTTTGGACACAGATTGGGCTTCAGCTGAGAGGATTCAGACTCTCCTCCTTCGTCGTTTCATCAGATGCAAACAGACGGTCCCCCAACATATTATTTTGGCAGAGTTCGGAGCTCGACCTTTCCGTCTGGAGACTATATTTGACATATCATCCTTTCTTCACCGTATCAGGAGGTTTGGTGATCTTTCCGATGAGCAGGACAAGTATCCATATCTCGCCTATTGTTCCTCTGTGAGTATTGCCCAGGCTAGGGGTCGTTGTTGGTTTGCCGAGACTTCTGCCTTGTTGGACTCGGTATCCAGATTGATCGTCTCCCCCCCTTCCAGTATTCTTTGAATGCTCCCAGTCATCTCTTGCCCACCAAGCAAGTGTTGAACAGGTCCATCCGGGAGGATATCTACAAGAGCTTCATTCAGACTACTTGGGTGAACCCCCCTGGGGGTTTGCGCCCTAAGATGTCTTTTTATGCAGAGCACTTTCTTGAAATCAGAGATGGGCTCATCATCCGCCCTCAGTACACCTCTCGTCACTGGGTGCATGCCCTCCGTATACCTTTGGGTCAGTTTCGAGTTGGCTCCCACAGACTCCGGTGCGAGACTGATCACCACATTGATCGGGTGGATAGACTTTGTAGGCTCTGTAGCCTTCATGAGGTGGAGACTGAGACTCATTTCATCTTCCGCTGCCCCATTTACTATGAGATCAGAGGACGCTTTCACTGTCTCTTCAGAGGGATTCAGACTCTCCCGGTCTTCTTCAGGTATATCGACCAGCGGTGTCTTGCCCTCTACATCCGTGAGTCTTTGCTGTTACGAGACCAGATTCTTCATCCCCCTCCGCGAGTCGTCCCCACGAGACGAATTACAGCCTTCTTTCCGGTTCTACCCACTAGTGGAGGAACTAAACGACAGAGCCTTTCTGGCCCAGATTCAGTGCATAGATCAGTTCGTCCCCGATTGGACCTTCACACCTCCCTCGATCACCGCCAAGCAAAGCATCAGATGCACACACGTACCAGAGGGCAGTCCAGCTCCATTCGTCCCCCCTAGTCGTCGCGTCAGTCTCAGATCTCAGCTCGGGAGGAGGTTTTCACCCCCCTCTTCGGGTTGTCAATCCATCAGAGCTTCTTTTCGTCGGCCTCTAATGTTAGGAGGGGTGTGGCTACCATTCCTGATTAGACCTTTGGTCCTCACTTGCCCCCCTTTCATTCTCTTCTTCGCTTCCGTCGTTTTTCTCCCCCGCTTGCTCCTTTGCCCCCGCCTGTGGGGGCATTGGCTTTGGGTTTCCTTTCTGCGTTGTCTTTTCTCTTCTTTTCTGTTTTTGGGAACTCGTTTTGAGTTGTCCCCACTCGCACTTTGTATATTGTTTGGGCTGCAGTCCCATTGACCTACTTTTGTGGTCATTCGTTGGACATTAATATATTTATCTTATCTATCTATAGACTATGGTGTAAATTTGGATACCACCCTCCTATGGTTTCTTAAACTAGATCTCCAAATTGAGTAAACACTTAAGTTTAGGGCTTTGCCTATGAGTATTATTACTTATATTGGTATGAAAGCTTTTATTGATTTGAATATGATGGTGGGTGGAGGTAGGTCAACAATTGCATGTGGATATGTGCAGCAAGAGACTTGTTTAAGGATCAAGATGGGGAACTTGCCAATATCCTTGATAATTGTCACAACATGCCTGATTTTGTTATTAAAGCTTATGGGATAATTAACATCTTGTTAAAGATAAACATGGCAGCATAGGTTATTGGACCATATGTGTAGTTTCATTTCCTTTTTTTACTAGGTAATAAGGAGGTTTTGAAAGGAACCCTTATACCTTGTACACCTAACGCAGAAGATAGATCATTAACACCCACAAGGAACAAAAACAAGAAACAGGATAAAAAGACTTGATCCAAATGCCCCAAAGGCAATAACATTTTAAAAAAAAAAAAACTCAACCGATAGTCAGCAAAAAGGTAGCAAGAAGTCAACCAAACCGAAAACTAAACCAAAACCAGAAGAACTCGGACACCAAACCTAATCCACACTCTCCACAAAATTGACAAACTCCTGCACATATTTCTTCCTCTGGCTACTACGAGTACATGTGATAGGTCCAGCAGGGATGCTCAGGGTGGGGCTATTGGTGCTCTGCTTCTTGTTGTTGCTGCCATTATCTTCAGACCTAGGGGAGGTAGAAGGGTTTGTCTTCTCAGCCATTGTCTTCTCCAGTATCTTCAACCTCTGTTCCAAGATGACATTGGTCGCTTTGAGTCTCCTATTCTCCACCTTCAACTAGCTAACCTCCTCACTGATTTTTCTAGTTTCTGTCACAAGGCCTTCACTAATATTCAGTTGAATATCAATGAAGGCCTTCTGACTTTTCTAGTTTGAGTCTCTTATTCTCCAAGTGACCTCTTCACTGATTTTTCCAGTTTCAGTCACAAGGCCTTCACTGATATTCAGCTAAATATCTCTTGCCTTCTCTAACACACACAGCCTTTGTTTGGAAATCTTTGTTTGACAGATGAGGGACGTGGAAAGCCACTTTCTCTTTTCCTTTGCACCTTGTAGAGATCCCACCAATAGCAAGGTTTTCAAGAATGGCAGTGGCTTCTTCACCAGCGATCTTGCTAGTCTTCCTTTTAAGTTTCTTAATATGGGCTTAAGCCTTGCCCGCTGACTTCTTTTCGCTCACGAACTCTTCAAAATCCCCTTATCCTCACTGGGCTGAGGCAAAAAGTCCGCATAGTTTTTCCGTCTTATATCAGGTCGGCTTCTTGGCAATTGCAAGCCTCCCCATCTTTGAACAAGAGCAAGATGAGGACTTGATGTATGGAAGCCTCAATTTTCCCTTTTTGAAAATCCCTCCCAATGGCTTCCAAGGACATAAATAAGTACAAGGGGATGCTCACCACCTTATTGTGGCGAAAGTGTTTCAGAAGAGAAAAGTGGTGGGAGTGAATTTTCCTAAACTTGCCCTCAATGGTCATGTATTTCATAATTTGAAGGCAAACCTCAACCCACGGTAGGGGGAGGGATGTGCGAAGAATCTCGTCCTCCATCTTGTGTATCCGCTTTGTCGCTCTGAAGAAAGCATGGATTTCCTCCTTTCTCTGTCTGTCCTTGAAAACTTTTTCCCCTTTAGTGGACATCCCAGTAACTCTACCAATGGTCTCTTCTGAAACCTCCATGGTGATACCTCTCATGGTGACAGGGCCACTCTTCCAAGTATGGGCGAAATCTAAAGAAAGGCTCGGGTCACATCCCTTCTATTGATATAGTTGGTGAGGCCGCCATGTTTCAAAATTTGCCATACTGTGGCATTCCTCTTCAAGTCGTGGCTCAATCAAGGTTCCGGCCTGAGACTATCCCCTCCCATGTTGCTAGATCTTTGCTGTAGAGCAGAGCCAAATTCCTTAATCTCACTATCCTTAGTACTAGACTGAAAGCTGGTAACCACTAGAGAGTTACATGTGCTTCTATGAAAGTTGTCAGTCTATTTATCATTCCAGCCTTCACCTTACTTTCATTTCCTTTAGTTACCTGTTGAAAGGATGGATTTTTGACATTGAGCAAACATTATAGGTAAAATGAACATTATGTACATGAAATATAGACAATTCAAGAACAGCTCACCATATTAGACCTGTGCTTTTGTAAATGAGTCTTTGGGTTGGCAAAATTGTTTACTACTAGGAATAAAAATAGTGGTTACGATTTCATTGCGTTGGAATAACAAAACTAGCAATTCTTTTGTAAGCTGATGTATTTGAGATGTAGTGGAAACCTTATTCTATCTTGTCAAAAAAGAGAATAGGGAAAGGGCTAAGAAATTAGGATTGTAAGAAGAAATCATTCCTTTTTGTTAAGTTGGAAAGTTTGGCATCTAGTGTCAAATACCATAAACTATGTTTGCAATACAATATATTGATTGCATTTAGTAAGGTATATAAAACTCATATTCATGCTAGTGAGTTGTATCAAACTTCATATATAGGAATAGAGGTTACAAATTATTGAAATGGAATAACTCACAACCCTAGCCATCAATTATTATGATGGCAGGTGTAAAGAATTTGAAAATGTTTATTAATAAAACAATTCTATCAGAATTTGTGTAAATGTTGAAAGAGACTAGTTAAAGATTAAAGAGTGGATTTTAAAATGCAATAACTCTTTTTGTGTTTGCTTAAAAGCTACCCTTATGAAAAAAATTGGATTCGAATATCTAGGTCTTAACAACAATTAGTCAAAGGGAAATATACAAATTACTCTAGTAGCTTCGGAAAAGATATGCCAACCAAAAAGAATGAGAATAGGGTTTTCAGTTTTAACGCCGTGACGGTCATGAATTTTGATTTGGATCAAAGATAGTATGGATGGTATATAAAGAAAAGGACAGTCTTTGGAACAAAGTGGTTAGAGTGATATGGAACCAATATGTCCCTTTTGAATATATTTTTGAGATCAAGTGAGTTGCAGTCCAACAGTGAGGATGTGGTGTAGAACGTGTTGCCTAGCCATCCACCAAAGTAAAAGTCTCAGGAAATAACAATAAAAAGGGATGAGGACAGGATCATGACCCAAACAACTTTGGCAAAATGGCAAACCCCTCAACCCTTGGCACTAAGCTGAAGAAATGCAATTTAGCACCCAACCCGTGCGATGTTCAGCTTTCAATCAAAAAATATATTTATGAGTCTTTCTTACATAGAAGACCCTGTATATATGGGCGACTAATCTTATAATGGCATTTGTTATTTGCTTGTAAGTCACAAGGTTCAAGTTTGAGTTTATGTTTGATGAGGATAAAGTTCAATTCAATTTCGTTGATGGATAAAATTCAAAAAAAACACGCTTTTAAGGTTGAGCAAAAGATTTTTTTATCGCTTTTTGTTTTTAGAAAAATGTATAAATATATCTAACTACAGAGTAGAGAGAGCTTCTCGTCCTTTGTTTTCAATTGATGTATGTACATATGCACACATATTTATAAAATAATGCAGAAGCATGTCAAAAACTTTCGTGTAGAAAAATTGGATAAAGTTAAAGTTTGTGTTCAACAAGGATGAAGTTTGGTGAAGTTCGAACTTTTTCCACAAATGACATAGGTTTGTCTAACCTATCCAATTGTTCCAATTGTCTATGGCCCTTCACTGCATATGGCCGACACCTTCTTCAGTTAGGGGAATCCCATGAGTTGTTGATCCTGAATGGGCTCACTTGCTTTCCTGACTCTCACTTCTTCACATGTCGGCCTCACGGTGGGGGTGCGAGTGTTGTGGATTATGTCCTTTCTAGCCAATATCTCTTGTCACTTGTCCATCACCTCTCTGTTTCCCCCATCCCCCTTGTCGATCATGCCCTTCTTTCATTCTCTCTCCAGGTTGATATCCCCCTCTTGCCATTGTTCCCATTCATAGCCTCCCTCGTACTACGTTCCGGTTTGATGAAGGAGACCCCGATACCTTCTCTTCCCACATCGTCAGTTACTCCCTTCGGAGACCCATTTCTTTTCATTGGATTGTGTTGTTACCAAATACACCCACCTCTCTTCCATCGTTTGGGAGGCAGCCTTCCAATCTTTCCCCAGTTCTCCCCTTGCTTCCCATCAACCCATTAACTCTCGTATCTTATCTTATGAACAAGTGGTAGGATGATGAGTGCAAATTCCTTCACCGCCAGCTTTGTCACGCCTTCATCCACGCCCATCCCTCCTATCCCTCCCTCAAAGCCTCTTACCGTTGTCTTCTTCGACATAAGAAATGTCTCTTTATTTCCCTAAGGAGACGGATCTTGTGTTCTTCTCTCTGACACTCTCCTACACACTTCGATGCACCATCCTCCCTCGCCACTCTCCCCTTCCTCTCGATCTTAACCCCGAGTCCATGTTCTCCCACACCTCCACTCTATATGATATCCTGGACAGCCTTGTATCCAGGTTGATCCTCCTCCCTCCTCATGTTACTTGTTCACTTACCAGGAATATCAGAGAGGCGGTTAGAGTGATGAATTAGCAGGACCGTTGATGAGGAGGGCTTCTAGGTTGAATTCTTCAAGTTTGGCTTTAGAGGGTTGGGTAGTTTCTTGGTTGATCTTTTCAACCACGTGGTACAATCTGGTTTTCTATCGGCTTGGTCACATCACTCCATTCACCTGATACACAAATCGGGCCCTAGTTCTAATCCCAATAATTACAGGACTATCATGGTTGGCCATACATTCTTGAAGCTTTATGCTATTGTTCTCCACATGCTACTTTCCAAGGAGTTGGAGCAGAGACACCTCAGAGCTAGGGAAGGCAGGGTTCCAACCCACTTACCAAACCATTGACCATATCTTCACTCTTTGAGCCATCATTGAGGAGGCACGTCATCACTCATCGAAAGTCTACTACTGCTTTGTAGACTTTCGAAAAGCTTTTGATTCTGTTCCTCGTGAGGCTCTTTTCTAGAGGCTCAAAGACATTGGCATTTCGAGATCCTTTTGATTGCCATCATGTGTTTATATGAGACTATTCTTGGTCGTCTCCATACTATTCATGGGATATCATATTTCATCACGAGTATTGATGTGGTTAAACAGGGCTGCCCCTTGTCCCCTACTTTGTTTGGGATCTACATTGATGAGCTCGAGACCTTTCTTTGTGAGCATATCCAGGATGGTGATGGGTGCCTCCTCCACCAGGTTCTGATATCTATCCTTTTGTCTGTTGATGACATGGTCCTCCAAGCCTCATCTCCTGAGGGACTACAAAAAAACTGGATATCTTAGGGTTGGTTTGTCATCTCCGACAAATGATTGACGATCAACATGGGTAAAACCAAGGTTATGGTCTTGACAGTTCAAGACCTCACTCCTCTATTTCTTCTTCAGAGGGGAGGAGATTGAGATTACCAGTACCCACACTTACTTGGGTGTGCAGTTCTTTGGTCCGTGTTTCAATCTGAGACAAGCCCTCCAACCACATGTTAGTAAGGGTTACGATTCCTTAGCTCTCTTCAACCGACAAAGTGCCTCCGGCACCATTTTCGAGACATCTCCTCCAAGATGTCCCTCATGGATTCCCTTATCGACGCACTATTCTTTATGGGCTCTCTTTACTCGAGTCGGATTGGGCTTCAACCGAGAGAGTCCTGGACACTTCTTCATCGCTTCATTAGGTGTAGCAGTTCTTTCCCCATCACATCATTCTTGCGGAGTATGGGAAATTCTTTTAGGTTGGAGACTATTTTTTATTTGGTTTCCTTCTTGCACGCTTTACGCAATTTTGTTGACTCAATGGAGGGAGAGAGGCAGTGCACTGTATTTGGCATATTGTTCCTCGAGAGAGCATTGTCCTTTTTATTCTCCAAGTCGTGCTCGTTATTGGTACGCTAGGGTTTCTGTTCTCTTAGAGTCAATGGGTATTAGGATGGATCATCTTCCTCCTTTTCGATACTCGTTGGACACACCGGCTCATCTTCAACATTCTAGACATAAGTGAACATGATCATCAGAGAGGATATTTACAGATAGTTCATCCACGCCACTTGGGTGAACCCTCATGGAGGGTTATGCCCGAAGATGGCTTTTTATGGAGAACACTTCTTGGAGTTGGGTGAGGGACTATACACCAGATTGATACCAAAACAACGTCACACTTCAAGGGGTCCATATATAACCCCTCGATATCTCCCGAGGCACTATTATACCAGTTCCAATACCATAGGGCGAACTAGATCCACCAGGTCCTTGAGACATACTTCTTTTGATAAACAACATCACGAGGAGGGTCTCGGCATCTCGCCTCCTCTTCCTCTTCTTAAGAGCATCACACTATTCTCGAGTTTCTTCCTAGGTTGACCTCAAATGTTAGGAGAGATGGGTTTACCATTCTCGGATAGACATTCCCCATTGCTTCACCAAGGTCTTCTTCTTTCTCTTCTTCTCCGCTTCTCATGTTTTGTACTTCTTTGGAAACCTTTTGGTTTTCTGCTTCACTTCATTTTTGGTCTTTGACCTCTTCTCTTGCTTTGTATTTTTTCGGAAACCTTGTGGTTTCTCGCTTTGTATGGACACATTTGTATTCTACGGTCCCTTTGACTACTTTTGTGGTTATTGGTTGGACATTAATATAATTATCGATCTTATCTACTTGCTCACCTTTACAATTGCTCCAATCGTCAACTAATTTTTAAATTTATTTCTTATCTACCTTAGAAGCTATTCTAATTGCCCATCTACTTTTATTTTTTCCTATCTACACACTTGTCTATGGATATGATAAAACTAGTACAAATATCTTAAATACATCTATTTGAAAAATGCCAATAGATATCAATCTCAAGGTTCATATCTTGGATTTTATGCATATCACATTGATAAATAATTTCATTACATTCTCTTCATATTTTCCTATAGTCAATGAAAAAAATCTTTCTAGAAAAAAGAGCCCCAAACTCTATCGTAATACATTTTTTTATTGACTTCTCAAATGTAGAAAAAAATAACTTTCAAGTGACAATCAAATGGATACCAAACTTTATATACAAAATAAAAATGTATATGGTCACACCATTAAATTATAAACATAAACATAAAGATATTGACCTAATCATACAAAATATTAATTTATATATAATATTCCTTTTTATTTCTCCTTAAAAGTGTAAAAATTAAAAGATCAATATATGCATATACCACATTGATTAATAATTTTATTACATTCTCTATATATTTTCCATTGGTGTGTCAAACAAATATTTCACGAGTAAAAGGGTCCTAAACTCTATCATATGGTGTAGTTATTACTAGTTGTCGCTTGAGTCATAAGTTTTTTTAATATGATGTTCAAATGAACGTTAAATTTAATGCCACAAATAAAACTTTCACGGTCACACCATTAGATCCCACTCCCTGCTGCCATTTTAGAATGCCTATCGGCATGATTATCGTTAAATTACTAACTATAACAGATGCCCCATCATTTCCTCCATGCTCGAAGGAAATTATCACCATCTTCTTACATAACATTTGGGAACTTCACTTAGAGAATCATTTCGCGTGTATTGGTAGAGTTCCTTTCTCGCCAACAAAGGATGTAGTGGTTTTCCCCTGCAATATGTGTGGATCCCAATATCAAGCAAAGTGTCTTCGGCCCACAAGTTGTTGAAAATCAAGATCGGTAGCCTTAGGATGAATGATATAAACCTCCTCCCACCGAGATGACCCAAACAACTTCAGCTTGCTCACATGGACACAGACATCATGGATGCCAAGTTGAGTGGAAGATCAAGATAGCCATTTTAGAGAAAACATGCAAACAACCACAAATAAACAATCATGTAGCCATTGAGTGTTGGGCAGATCACTAATGAATTCCAAGGAAATAGATTCTCGTGGTAGCTTTTGATTGGAAAGCTTAAAACTCATTGCAAAGAGTGGACCGATGCATGTAATCCTCAACTTGTTTTGGCATAAGGGCAATAAAAGCACCTTGCATTGAAGGTGCCACAAGGTCTTATGAACACCAAAATGTCCACCATATGAGGATAAGTGGGTTTCCTTTAGCAAAATTTGGCAAGGAGATGCATGAACACAAAGTTGGGTGAACTTATACAACAACCCATCTTGAAAATTGTATAAGGAAAGGTATTTGGCTCACCATTGTTAGATGTTGTAAAGATTGAGCAATCAGGCCAAACTAAGTACCCGTAAAGTAGAGATATTTCCACTCATCATATGTTGCACGTCAAGTATCCGAAATGTTAAGTACCCAAGAAGGAGGACAACTTAGATGACCTACCACTTTGTAGTTGACATAATGCTTATATCTTATCACTAAGGAAATTGTTTCATGCCCACTTCAAATGTTGATGTTCCTCAATTTTAAACTTGGGAGTTCAAAAACCAAAATGGTTGTTGATTAATATGACATTGTTGAGAACATAATGGCACCATTGCTTGAGTGCTTGGACCAAGGCATAGAATTCCTTGTCATTGAGCTTAAATTGTGACAAAGGCCTATGAATGAGAAGATATTGGATGTCCTCCCTACTCAAGTCTCTCACCAATAGCATATTGGGAAACATTGGTCTCAACCTCAAATGGCCTTTGCAAAATAGGCAAAGCAACCACGGAGGCTGAAGAAAAGCCTCTTCAAAACAGATAAATGCTTGGGCAACATGTGGCTCCCAATTAAGAATGCTTTGATTGGTGAAATGGTTAGGGAGTAAGCACCATGTGAATATAGTAGCAAATGAACTTCCTATGGAAGTTCATAGCACCCAAATTACTCTTTAGATACAAATGGTTTGATGGAATTGGCCACTTTTGAGGACTTGTACTTTATCCAGATCTGCATGTATTCCATGCTCATCGAGAGGTAATCCAAGTACATGATTGAGGTTTCGCAAGGAAAAATCTTTCAAATTGGCTTGGAGCGGGTTTTGCAAGGAAGATATAGAATTGGTGTGGTCATCTTAATTCTTGCTGTAAACCAAAATGTCATCAAGATAGATGACATCAAATTTTCCAAGGTGTGGTCGAAAAACATCATGGATGAAGAACAAAAAGTGGCAGGAGCATTGGTCAATAGTTAGCACCCAAATTACTCTTTAGATCCAAAAGGCTTGATGGAATTGGCTACGAGAAAGGACTTATACTTTATCTAGATCTGCATATATTGGTGGGTCCACAAGGCATAACTAACCACTAATAGATTCCAAACTTGGTCTTCAAGGCAGTCTTCCAAACATCTTGTGAGTCCATTCAAATTTGGTGATATCCAAAAGCCAAGTCAATCTTAACAAGTTGGTCCAAAATATCGTCAATTCATGGTAGTGGTTATGATGTGCATGAATGTGGCAGGTGCATTGGTGAGACCAAAACAAATGACCAGCCCACACATAGAGTCCAAACATGATCTTGAATGTGGTCTTTCAAACACTTTGTGCCTCCATTCTAACTTGGTTATACCATAAATTCAATTCAATCTTAGTAAAGAAGTTGGCACCCACAAGTTGGTCCAAAAGATCATCAATCTTGGGTAGTGAATAGCAATTCCTAACAGTGATTTTGTTGAGCACTCATTAGGTTCTTCCTTTAGAACTAGTAGAGCAAGATACCAACAACAAGATGTATAGGGTTGGATCTTGTCTACATCAACAAATCTTGGATTTGTAGCTCAATCTCAACACTCTCAATGGGTGGAGTGCAATAAGGCAGTTGATTCGAAACAAACGACTTGAAACAATCTCAATGGAGTGTTGAATGGATCGCAAAGGAGGAATTCCTTGTTGTTACCAAAAAAATCAGACTAACCATCTATCTTTTGATATGAACCTCCAATATGAGTATTTATTGTGGTTTTATGAGATAAGACTACATCTTGATATACACCTCCAAAATGTGAATCCAAACATCTGTTGTCCACATTGATGGTGCCAATAAAATGGGGAATGGATATATTGGTGTCCAACTTGAAAGTAGGTTAGAGAGTCCTATATGAGTTGAAGTTGAAGAGCAATTTTTATTGTTGTTACTATTGTTCATAAAGATTTTGGGTGAGCAACTGGACCAAGTCAAGGTTATGGGTGATCTTGGAAGGGCTCTCCATAACATCCATGCTTCAGCTTTTTTTGCAAATAAAGTTGTAAATTTGCTTGCCAAATCCAAGAATCTTTCCAATAGATCAGTTCTCCAAAAGGAGCGAATCTAAAGTGTAGTCTAGGAAGAAGCACAAGGCAATGTAATGTCCCCTTTTCAGAATTAATTAATTCTGAATACCTAAAGCCTATTGTTATTATTTTCCGTAGGCTAAGGGGAAATTAAAAGAGGAAAATAAATTAATTTAAGTGGTCTAAGGATATTGTTATATTTTAATTGGAAAATGACACTTAAATTCTATTTCAATCCAAAAAGCATTATTAGAATAAAAGAATAGTAGAAGGTTGACTTCTATTATTAGGCACTTAGTTAGAATTTATAAATAAATAAAGGAGGGGGCGCCAAAGTTGAAGAGAGAGTTGCATGCTTTTGTAAATCCTAATTTTAGGATAAGGGGTGGAAAAAGTATTATTTAATATGTTTGATCCTATTCTTAGGATGGGGCGCCAACATGGAGGTGGATAAAGGATTATTTAAAGTGTTTAATCCTATTTTTAGGATGGGGCGCCCACTTTGGAGTGTCTGAGAGTTATAAAGGCAGACTTGGGGGTTCATTGTAACACATCTTGGAAATTTATGAATTATTTTCTTTGTCTGCAAGTAGCTTCTGCTTCTGCAAACAGCAACAGAGGACGAAAACCCTCATTTGCATATGGAATTGGGGACGAAATCCCCACTTCTCAGCTGGGCAATTCCATTCAGGAGTTGCAGAGGTCTTTCAAGGTGCAATTGTTCCGCCAGTTCAGCTCCAGGAAATTGTATTCAAACACTGGTATTGTTTTATTGTATCTGGTTGGAAATAAATAAATAAAAGTCTGTTTTTTCCCATATTGGTTCGCTGTTTTTATTTATAAAATTCAGATTATTGCTGCTGTTGTAAAAGTTTATTTTTGCAATACTGCTGCTCCTAGGATTTAACGGAAATATCCAGATTTGCTAGAAGTTTCTTTTCAGGGATATTACAGGCAATTTGTATTAAATTCAGTAAAAGATGCAGAAAATTGGCTGCAGATTTGGACAGAGGGAATTGGCTAGCAGAAAGTGTGCATCAAACAATTGATAGCAAAAATTGATGTCAAAAAAATCTGGGTGCCAAATGCACAATAGATGTATGAAGGATGTAGGTTTAGCCAGTACCTAGAATGAAAGAAGAGGCCGTCCAAAAACATGCAAAAGAGGAATCCTTCTCAGGCTCTGATCCCAATTGATATGGATTGATATATCCCTTTCTGAACATGTTTCTGAGTCTTCTTACATAGGAGGAGCCTGTATAGGCTAACGATTTTATAATAACATATGAAGTTTACCTACCCTACCTGACATATCCAGCTGTCTACTTCTTGTCCTTCACAGCTGTTCCAGCTGACAACTACTTTTTGATTCATTCCTATCGACCTTTACAACTGCTCCAGTTCTCTATCTACTTCTGATTTTTTTCTATCTACCCACTTGTATATAGATATGATAAAACTATAGTTACATTACTAACCATAATAGATGCCAAGATGCCATAAATCTATTGAACCTCTCCCATATGGTTATGAACCATCAAATATTTTGAGGTGTATCCCCTTGATTAAAGAGGACTGGATATGCAATGTAAGGGAGGATGGCAAGGCTTTGTTTTGGGACAATACATTAGACAAAGTCAACTCCTTTGGGCCAAAATGAGTAGCTTGTTGATCAAAAGGTCTTTTATAAAAGGACATAGGACACCAAGGTAAAACTATTGAACCTTCGACACATAACAATGGACACATTTGAAAAGGCCCGTTATTTCAACAGAGATAAAATTACAATTCTGAATATTATCTTGAAAGATAGTCCATTTTCAAATGCTAGAGGGAGTATCAGCTTATGTGGGACAAAGTCAAATCAGAAGACAAGAAGAAATTACAGTTAAGTAGGCATATGAAGAATTCTTTCAAAAGCTGATCACGAAGGAAAGAACTTTCCAACAAAGAATTTGTGGCTGAAGCACCAACTTTCAAAGGCAAATTCCTTATGGTTGGCAAATCAGGAAAGGCAATAACATATATCACTCTCACCCATATGTCCTTTACCTTAGAGGATGAGAATCATCTGTTTCTGCATTGTAATATGGAATAGGAGATTTGATAAATATTCTTGAATAAAATTAAAATAGTATGGCACAACAACCCAAAATCACCATGGAATTGGATATTATTGTGGCCAAAAAGGATTTATAAATGAATTTTGAAGGCCACCTGGACAATAAGTCCAACCATAATAACTTGAAATATAAGGCTCAAATGAAACTCCATTTTTTTAGAAAAAAGAAAATCAAGTGTTGACACAAATGAAACTCCATAATAACTTAAAATATAAGGCTCAAATGAAACTCCCGTTCGATTAGTTGACACAAACTAGGAGTTGATGGATAAACTATGAATGCCGCTAACTTTTACTTTTGCAAAGTTTGTGGCAATTGAAATATTTTGCTAAGTTTGTGGCAATTGAAATATTTTTGCTAAGTTTGTGGCAATTGAATGATGTCATAAAAAAGTGCAATTAAATTTTATTTTCGAAATTCATTTCATTCTCATTTTCCCCATTTGATTAGTTGACACCAACTGAAAGTTGGCATCTCACCAACAATTCTTGGAGCCGCGGAAAGAAGAGTGCCCAGTCATAAAAAAAGCGCACTTAAATTTAATTGTTGAAATTCATTTCATTTTCATTTTCCCCATCTGGTTACGTGACACCGACTGGGAGTGGGAGTAGGCATCTCGCCAACATTTTTGCCAGGTCTAGAATCACTTAACCCCAGATACCTCTTGCACAAAAAAATAGTAAATATGGAATAACAATTTGAAAATGTATAGAGAGAGACCAGAGTAAAAATGAAAATCACATGCCAAATTCAGGAAAAAAACAATAAATTGAAATATAGATCTGTGCACGTATTTAACATTATACAGATCTGTACACGAATTTTACATAAAACATATTTGATTTTCTTGGTGTTATATTGGCAGGCGTATAAGGTTGAAATTTTGGCCTTCTGGAGTACATCAAAGTGTATTTCGCAAGGCATTTTTTTAAAAGATGTAAGCTGTGTAGCATAACATCCTACCAAATAAGGCTGACATTAATGCACTTTATTATCTTCAAAGGATTATTTGTTTTCCATGTTCGACTTGATGAATGATGTAGAACAAATCAAAATCAATCACCACGAGTGTTAAATAAGTAAAACAAAAGGAAATGTGACATAAAGTAAAAGTAGTCACAGATAAAGTTCCTGAATGGTGCCCTGCATAATTAAATCAAGGAAGACAATGACTCAAGCTTTATCTCATTATTAGGTCTTGAAAAAGGAAGGTGTGGTCATTTAATGCTTCTGCAGCATGAATTGCATGTATGGCTTATGCCTCCATGTCATGTTCAAATTAACATTGGAATGTTGATTCTTTTGAAATTGTCGAGGTTTAGGGTATTTTTGAAGTCTATAATTTCAACACAATCATATCTGGAATCCCTGTAAGAACATTTTCATGTATAAAATATGGGCATCATATTCAACCATCACAATACTATATGACATCGTTTTTACAATTCTCAATCTGTAACCATTCAAACTTACCCGCATCACAATCACATCATCCAGATCCCCATACTTGCTCATGTAATCTCTTAATCCCTCTGTGTCAACGTCCCAAGGAATGCCAAGCACCTACAGAACAGAAAACATTGATCAAGACAAAGTCATATACAAAAGGCCCATATACCTTGATTAAAATTTCATAAAAAAGTTTGTGACAGTTACGACATGCCCACAGGAAGTCTAGTGCTTCAAATGCAATCTCAAAAATCATAACAAATATCATGGACAACATTTAACAGTTAAGGCAAGTTTGCATGCACAGATAAAGCAAATGGAATTACTCTTTTTAGTCATATTTAAGTTTTATAATTTTACAGAAAATTTAAATTACTTCTACACAATCTTGATATCCCGATTTTACCATTCTAAGAGTGTGGTCCCATGTTGGGGGCTACTGCTATTCTTTAACTGGAAAAGGTGGTCCCTTGTAAAAAAATTATTGTTGCTGCTTAAACTCAACAAAGCTCCTAAAATTTCTGAGCAACTACATTTTAGGGAGAGGATTTCCAGCCCCATAAAGCAGTGGAGGGCACAAAAAAAATCAGCTGCTTAAAAATTTTAGGCAGTTTTTTTGCCACTTGGCATCTATGTTTGAGCTTCCCTCCCAATTTTTCCTTCCAATAGTTTGTTTCGGATTCATGGGACTGTACTTCTGCTACTGCTAAAGTCTCCTATTTTGTCCCTACAAAGAAACATAAAAAATCATGGGATGTAATGAAATTACTTAGAAAAATCTGAATATCAATAGCAACAAAACATAAAGAACATCCAATTGTAGAGAAACAATCACAATATGCAAGTATAATAGCTTAGCCACTTCGGGGGCAACCTCCAAACCACACAATAAGACTCAAGTGCTCAATATCAGGATAATATCCTACACTCTAGCTCCTATATATACCCTACTATATTATACAGAGCCCTAAGGCCGACCTATTAAGCATATGAAAGCATAAATAAATATGATATGACATGCTAAGAGATTATGTTAGCCACCTGGTCGGCTATCTGTATCCCGATATATGACCTAGGGTTAAGGGCGTTGCATGCCCCTCCCCTTCAAAGCAATATTGTCCCCAATGTTGGCCAATTTTGGATGTTGCTTCACATAAGTGCAGTCCTCAATGTTGATGATAGTTGGATGCTAGTACAAGAAATCTTCCTCCTCCCAAGTTTCGTTGCCCTATCACAAATCTTCTCCTCAATTTGATACTCATGGATTACCTTCTTTTGTTGGTGTGCACTCTGTTCTTTGACTGCTTGAACCTTTGGGTGGATCTTCAAGGTTGATATGGTGGGTGGTGGCTAGAAATGAGGAGAGATTTTAGAAAAAAATGTCTTGCTTAGGTGTATAGACTAATGGCATATCCTCAACAATAACTGAATATTTTTTCTCCTCTCATAAGAATATGGTGGTATGTAGACCAAATGTTGTTTTTCTTTCACTTGTAATCAATTGTAAGTTAGGCCCCTTGATGAGCTGCATTTGATGAGAGCTCGCCCTTTGAGCATACTTTCCATGCAAACTGTCAACTCAAGCATCTTGTCTTGTGAACAAAAACGCGTAAATAATTCCTAGAAGTTCATTTCAAGTGTACCCAAGGTTGTGAGCCATTAGACTCACAAAACAATATATGCTCTACCCATAAGAGTAGCAAACCTAGGGAATCTAGCTTGTAGTCTCCTATGCCAAGTTTGATAACATGGCATTTCCCTAAACAATTAACTGTACCTCCATCCGCAACCATGACCTAAAATTTTGGGGCTAGATAAATAAAACAATTCAAACATGCAGCCAACTTATTATTGATAAAATTGTGTTTGCTTCCAAAATCAATCAATATTGTTACTTGATGTTCCTTTAAATGACCCCTCACCTTGAGGGTTTGTGGGGAGATAACACCTGACAATGCATGACAAGAAATAGTAGGTTGGGAATCTTCGAACCCTAGTTCATCCATAACCTTGACTCTTTTTCTTCATCTTTGACTTCATCATCAATGGCCTCCATGTAGAACAACTTATTTTTAGCACATTGATGTCCTTCAGTATATTTGTTATCACAATTAAAACACGAGCCTTTTTCTCATCTCTCTTCAATTTGTTGAAGAGAGTAGTAGGTGAGGGAGTGATGGTGCAGACTGCTATGATTTTTGAATGTGTTCCCTTCATTAGAAAGAAATTTTTCCTTTGCCCTATGTGCCATCGAGAATAGAATCAATAACCTTAAGTGAATTAAACATATGCATTGATGTCCTATGATTTGTGAATGTGTTCCCTTCGTTAGAAAGGAATTTTTCCTCAACCCTAAGTGCCATGGTAATAGAATCAAAAACCTTAAGTGAATTTTTCTTCATCTTTGACTTCATCATCAATGGCCTCTATATAGAACAACTTCTTTTCAACACATTGATGTCCTTTAGTATATTTTCTATCACAATTAAAACACAAGCCTTTTTCTCGTTTCTCTTCAATTTGTTGAAGAGTCAATCTAGTAGGTTGAGGGAGTGATGGTGCAAGACTGCTATGATTTTTGAATGTGTTCCTTTCATTAGAAAGGAATTTTTCCTCTACCCTATGTGCCATGATAATAGAATCAGAAACCTTAAGTGGATTAAACATACGCACTTCATGCTCAATGTGGTCCTTAAGACCCCAAGAAATAGGTCATTCAAATTCTCTTCATAATATTTTCCACCCGCAAGGATAGGTTTTGGAATTGATGAACATAATCCTTGACTGATCATGTTTGTCTTAACTTTGTTAATTGGCTAAAGTAATTCTTTGACACACTAGAACTATAGTGTAATTGCAACTCTTCGGTAAAAATTGTCCATGTGACATTGAGACCACTATTTTGCCTTTGAGCACATAACCATCGATACCAAATGAATTAGTCAAGTTCAAGATACAGGGATGCCATGGTCACCTTTTGTCCAAATGGGATTTGATGTAGATTGAAGAAATTCTCCATTTGGTTAATCCAATTGAGCGGATCCTTTCCATCAAACTTATGCATTTCCACTTTTGGCATCATGTTCCGGGCCTATAGAGTATTTGGATTTGGATTGGTTTGGCTAACAGATCCATCCTGGCTAATTTGTCCATCTTGTTTGATATGAGATTGACGATGAACCTTTAGATTTGCATTGAGTTGTTGCATGATATCATCCATGCGTTGATTGATCTTCTTCACATCTTTCGGGGCCATTTCAGACTGTAGGCTTCGCAGATCATACTCAAGTTGGATTACCTTAGGATCCACTTTGGTACACCCTGGTACTAAGGATACCCTAGTTACCCCTTTTGACTCCCATCCAATCCTCAACTACTACCTCGCCCTTAACAAGGATTTTACCCGAAGTGACAGGATTCTTTTTGTTTCTTGTGGAAGGCCCCACCATTTTAGGAATCGAAGCCAAAATTTAGGGTTTGGGATTTCGAGAATAATTCGGCCAAATATGAAAAAATCTCAAAAAAAAAGACTCAAACTAATTTTTATCCTCTTTCAAAAATGTAAAGAACTTGGAAAAATTCCACAATTTGCAGCCTATAGAGCGAATTTATGAAAAACCCTAAAATTGATATAACTTTTGCAAAACAAGTCAAAAATCTTGAAATTTGGAGAGGATCTTACTTGATTGATTTCGCAACACCACAAAAAAATTGTAAAAAAAATCGCTATCAATTTGGAGATATAGTCGAATCTTCACAATTAGGGTTTTGACTTAATTCTGGCCGAGATCAAATTTTGATACCACTTGTAATGAAATTACTTATAGATAGATCTGAATATCAACAAAGCAATACAACACAGAGAATCCAATTTTAGAAAAATGATCACAATATGCAAGTAAGATAGCTTAGCCACTTCGAGGGGGCAACCTCCAAACCACACAATAAGACTCAAGTGCTCAATATCATGATAATATCCTACACTCTAACTCCTATATATACCCTACTATACTATCCAAAGCCCTAAGGTCGACCCACTAAGCATATGAAAGCATAAATAAATATGATATGACATGACATGATAAGAGATTATGATATCTTGATATATGACTTAGGGTTAAGGGCGTAGCATGGAACCCTACTAATGCCAAAATATCATATATTTCCCCTACCGTACCTGCTCCAATTATCCTAATTTCCTCTAGCACACCTGCTCCAAAAAATTAACTTGCCCCTTGGATGGGACCGCAGCCTAAGACACAGTATGCAGTCCTTAAAATTCTGTTCTTTGGCCAAGCCATATCATATCACAATAAGAGAGAAGATGAAACATCCCTTAGTAAAAGTATTCTGCTGAATCATCCAAACTCTCGACAGTAATTAAAGAAAAATTAACAGCAATAAACTTCTATATATGAAACAACATAGAAGCATATTATCCACTATTTGCATGGCAATTTCCAACCATTATCGAAAAATACTTTGCAATCCCTACCAGAAAATATTAGATTTTTTTCATTATGACCTGAATATAATTTTTATTTGCATTTATTTGAGTTGACCATTAAAAGATGATATGTGAACGTGTTCATGTTCTCTGCTTGGCGCTGAGTACAATTCCAAATTTTAATATTTATATTCTAAAGTTCTCTGGTTTTAGTGATCTTCTGTTCAAACTGCAGTTATTTTCATGGATTGCTTTCATATAGCCTAGAAATTCATTTTTAATATTAGTACAATGAGTTGATGACATTTATTGTTCATAAATGTCTGCAAAATGTTGCCATATATGCATAACTTTTATTTCCCTTATGCGTCAGTTACTCGCGATAATATTCTTAGCAATAACAGTGCTGGGCATATAGTTTATTTTAGTTTAACTTGTTTCTTGCTGTCATGAAAGTATTTGATTGGCCACAAGGTGTAGAATTGTCCTCCTTGTATATGCTAGTCAGCTTTGGATGCTAATGTTACAAATTTGTCAGTTTCCTTAAATTCAGAAAAGTTGTTGGTTTAAGTTTGTCTAAGTCACATATGTACTTAATTGGGCACTTGACACAAAAACATCAACCCCAGCCAGTTTTGAACTTATATTTTTACGTCTCAAAAGCCTTCTCACTGTAGAATTCAGAGTTCTAAATGCAAAAGGTAGTATTTGTCACAGTTGAAAAAATTCCACGGCCTGTAATGCGAAATTTATTATGTACCCACATTGGAAATTGCCGGGGCCTACAATGCAAAAATTGATTTTGTACCCACATTGTAAATTGTTGAGCAAATTCATTCATACAATCCCCGTGGCTTATTAAAATAGATGAAAGCAACGTTCAAAATCGATTGTTCCTGAGAAAATAATAAGGCCAGAGTTACTTACAACAAGTTTTCGTTCTCTTTCTGACATTGATAAATCCTGCAGGGAAGAAAATGGATGACGGGATTAACTATCCAGCCTCACCCCTCCCTCTCACACTCTTATAGCTTTCTCTTCCTCACTCTCTCTGCTCCTCACTGCCCTGCACATGAACACTCTCTACTCATACTCCATTTCACCCACCTTCCTTTGCCTACGTCAAACAAATATTTACACATCTTACACACACCAACCCTTCAAAATCAATCCCTCAAAATGCACACTGAAAAAGAGAGACCCTTGCAATTAAAATGTACAGAAACATACCAACAAAATAGACAAGATAGGGACAAATTTCCCGGAAAAATGGGCAATTTAGGAAGCCCTAGTACATAAATGCCCCAGGATATACACTCAAGCAGTTTTAAGAGGCATAATATAGGTTCGGATGAACGCACAAAATGGACAATGTATGCAAGTTCTGAGGGTCTCTGTACCTTAGGGTTTCCGTAGGTTTCAGAGTGCTAAAAGGGCACTCAAAACAAGTAGAGCCCATTGTCGAAAATGACGAACTAAAGCAACAGAAATCAAGTAAGCGGCATCATACTCGTACTATTAAGATTAGGCTCTAAACCCAGAAAAACCCTAAATAAGGAGGAAAAAATATTAAAAGAAAATGAAAGAAAAAAAAAAACCTGAAAACCCAATAAAACCCTAGAAATTGTTAAATTCTCTCTGGAATATTAATGAAGAAACCCTCGCTGTAGAGGAAGAACCTCTGCTACAAATGCTGGCTGCTCCTTTGAAATGCTATTCTGCTCCCTCCGCACAAATTTGGCACCTGAATAAATTTAGGTTTGCGCCGTTGTCGACAACTTTTAACGTGTTTTCTCAAGTTATTTATCGCGATAATTAGGTGTTTTTCGGGGTTGAGCCTCAAAACAACCTAAAAATTTCGTTTATTTTGTGCGGGTTCTAACGTGGAATAATTGTTGTGTGGGTTTAAAAAAATATAAAATATAATAATTTTCAATCAATTATATTTTTAGCCGAAGAACATACTTACTTTCGTAATTTTAATTTTTCACATTAAAAAAATATAAAATATAATCATTTTCATTTTTGATATTAAAAAAATACAATATTGTTTAAGAGTCTTAGGCCTGGTCCCATACAAGGGGCAAGCTAAAAATTTTGAGCAAGGTGTGGGAGAGAAAAAATAGGATATTTTTACATTAATAGGGACCCATGATTTTTACTTATTTTTACTCAAATTAAATAGGAGTCTTTAGCATTTGCATTAATAAGGTCCCATGAATCTCAAATAAACTATTGAAAGGAAAAATAAGGAGGGAAGCTTAAACATAAATGCAAGTGTCAAAAATTCCAAGCAGCTTTTTTTTTTTTTTGTGCCCCCAATTGTTTTATGGGGTTGGAAATCCTCTCCCTAAAATGTAGTTGCTTAGAAATTTTAGGAGCTTTGTTGGATTTTAGCAACAACAATTAATTTTTTTACATGAGACCACATTTACCAAATAAATAGAAGCACTAGCCCCCAAAGCATGGGACCGCGCTCTTATTCGTGGATGTTTCACAAATTATGTCAAAATTTTATAAAATAAATTAATATTATAGAGATTAAATAGGCTCCTACTAACATCTTTTATCTTCATTATTATTATATGTTGGATCTATCATAACAATCGAGATGTTCTATAATGACAAGCAAGGAGTGTAATGGTGTGAGTTGTTTGAAAAAAACTCTTCATTAAATTACATATTAATGTGTTTAATGGTTAACATAATATGTATAATTTTATAATGCCGACTTGGTATAGACACAAAATCATGCACTTTGGGTAATTATCTAGTCCCAATTACATATTATTGTTCATAAGATTCCTAACTAAGAAAAGTATTAATTAACCCATGTCTTTGGCCACCTTTCTTTGCTTTATGTTACCACTTTTGGTCTTACAGCCTTACTTGCTCAGTCTACATTTTTATGCTACGAATTTTATCATCCTAGACACCAGCGCCTAGCTAGGACGCCAGCGTTAGGCGCCCCTGACCCCTTTGGGTCCTTTCTAGTCGTTTAAGCATCTTATCTTCTTGGTAGTCGGCCTTTTTGAAGTTAATTAAAAAATTCAAGCAAAGGAATCATATTGTAGATGCCTAAATTCTACTTTTGCGATCTTATTGCCAAATGCACACAAATCACTCTCATTCTTGTCAATTCCATTATAATTAGTGATCTTTGCTAATTAACTAACGTTTCTTACCACTTTAGTCAATTAAGAGCGCTTTGTCGATTGCATAACCCCTTTCACATTCATGATGCCACTTTACAACGAATCATAAGTTAAAATCCTCTTCAAAACGGACAATTAGCGTTTATTAGCGAATTAAGTCTATTTTGCCCTTGTTTTGGTCAATATACCGTAGTATTGACTCAAACCCCTCTTGCAACCATTGAAAATCACCCCATTCACCTCCACAACATCTCATTAAGCTTCAAAAGCTTATCCTAGCCTCCTAATTGACCCTAAGCGGATGATTAAGGCTTCACGCCTCTTAATCACTTGGTAATTCACTAATTGTGATTAGCAAGGCCTAATCATGATTAGCAATTCTAATCTAATTTTGGGCTTTTAGTCCCATATGCACCAAAATACAAGTTTTCCCAAAAGGAAAACTATAAAAAGGGTGCAATTCATTCCTTTATACTTTACACCATGCTTTGATTTGCATCTCATATAATAAATATGATATATAGCAAAGTTCAATCCTTGCTTAAAGCCTTCAATGGGGTTAGTAGATGGATATCCAAAATGACCAAGTAGTCATTGGGAGAGACCATTTCACCTTATTGGAGTAGCAACCATAACCATTTGATTGCCCTCTTAGGTCTAGTTAGGCCCATGTTAGGTAATTCAAGCATATTAGTAGGCATGTTTAGTTAGATTTTGTATTGTTTTCATACTAGTTAAACATTCTTGTAAGCTTCTATCTTAATGTTACATTCCTAGACTTAGAACCTTGGCTAGATGGATGGTAATGGTGTTAGATTTCCTTGTTTAGTCATGTAATTTGCTTTGTAAAGTTTAGGGTGCTTTCATTTGGCACGCTTGATGGGAGCATACCCCATTACATTCAATTTTTAAAGTTTTTAAACTTAGTTTCAAAGTTTTTCATTTCAAGTTTATAGATTAGTTTCAAGTTTTCTAGATTAATTTCAAGTTTTATAGTTTAATTTCAAGCTTTCTAGAGTACTTTCATGCTTTTTACATTAGTTTCTCAAGCTTTTTAGATTAATTTCAAAGTTTTAGAGTAATTTTCAAAGTTTTATAGATTAATTTTCATTTTTGAAAGTTGTTTTAACTAAAGTAGTGGTAGAAGTGTTTTTATGTTCCTTACAGGATTCAAAGAGGCGAAGCCTTGTCAAAATTGTCAAAAAATACCAAAGGTTTGACCTTTTTGAACAAATTCTTATCAAAACTCAAATTTTGACCACTTCAGCGAAGGGGCGTGCGGGTGTTGAACCGAAAGCACGGGCTTTGAAACAGCACACAAAAGCACAGGCATTGAAACAGGTGTGCACCTGCTTCTCTAGAAGCGTACACGTTAACTCATTTTTTGTAACTCGGTCATTTTTACAAGGGGAGCACACACGTCGATAGGGGAGCGCAGACATTGAAATAGGCGTGCACCGCTTCTCTGGAAGTGCACACGTTAGCTCATTTTTTTTCGATCACAATCATTTTTACAAGGGCGAGCGCACACGTTAATGAGGAGCGCAGGCATTAAAACAAGCGTGCACCCGCTTCTCTGGAAGCGCACACGTTAACTCAATTTTTTTCATGCTAATGTCATTTTTACAACAACGGGGAGCGCGAGTGTGTTGGTGAGCGCGCGCAGCATTGAAATAGGCGCATACACACTAACAGGGCATAAGTTGTGTCTATATAAATTTTTCCTGCAAACTCAAAGTTTCTATTTTTGGTTTTTAGGATTTTTGTTACTTTTTAGAGGTTTTTAGATGTCATTTTTGTCAATTTCATAGATTTAGAGTAAGTTTTCTTATAAAATCACTTAGGGTTTGAAGGAATTAATCTTGTTTCCATGTTTTGTATGAGTTTGGGTTAAGGTGTGTATGCTCTTCTCTTGCACTTCGTGTGATCTAGAGAATCAAAAGCACTCTTAAACCTTCTTTTGCTATCATTAGAGTAAGTAGGAAACTTTGTTAATCATCTTTTAGTTTAAATGCTTTTTCACTTGCTAAATAACCAAGGCTAGAATTTGTGTATGCTCTTCCCTTGCACCTAGTGTGATCTTGGGAATCAAAAGCAATTTTAGTCTTTTCATTAAAAAGCACTTGGATGAATTGGGAATAAACCTTGTTTTTGTAAAATTTGATGGTAGTTAGTTGATTTACAAGCATTTTTCATGGTTATTTTCTTATGATATTGTGAATCTATTTTGAAACTACTAACCATTTTGTGAAGGACCTAACGCTAGTCAAAGAAAGGAGGACCTAAACAATTTTTCTAACTACACGTGTGATTGTAGGTTGCCAAAAGGAGTATGACAAAAACCACATTAAGTCTAAAAGATAAAAAATACACCACAATCATCACATTGTATTTACAGGTTTCGGTTAAGAGCTACGACTCATCCGCTCAACTAGGACATAACCCCTTTGGCATAAGCCTTAAGCTATAACAATGGGGGTGGTCCTAGGAACCCTAAATTAGTTCACGCAAGAGGGAACCTTGTGAACGAAATAGGAAAGTGCTCCACACTACCGACTTGTCTAGTACGCCTTGGTGAGATTAGCATCAAAGATATTTGTATCACGACCCCAGTGAAAGTATAACTGAACGCACTTCGGTGCTCATTATACTGAAGGGGGTAAAGTAAAGTCGAGATACTCCCAAATTAGTCAATGTGACTTTTTGGGTAAATTGAGCTCACTCTAGATATCTTGTGACACCTAGAGAGAGAACCACCTAGGAAGATTGTCACTTGGAGCCATTTTTTTCTTAGATAGTATACTTGAGAGCTCTCACAGAGTGACAACTTTGTTAGATTCAAACTCTTTTTTTCAAACAAGGGAAAGAATATCTTAAAGTTGAAACCGTGTGATTTTCATCACGAAATCTACTTAGTGTCATTTTGTCCTAGTTTTTCACTTGTCTTAAGACAAGGCAAAACTCTACCAAAATAACACCAAGTTTATTTCAACACCACTTGGTCTACACCCTTGTTTTCTTGTTGCCCATTTTTAGACAAAAGGAAACAACATATACGGATACCGCTAGATATCGCGTGTCCACCACTTTTGTATTCTACTTATGTGACTAGGTTGCAATGTCGGAGTGCAAGTGTTGAAAGTGTGCATGGTACGTACTCACGATCTAGTAGGCCCCCTTGTCTCAAAAACCCATATTTGAGACTTATTATCATCGTAGTTAGGTGATTTCATCCTTGTCTTCTTTTTGAGTTGTTACACTACCCACATTGTAGCCATACAATTGAGATATTTACGTCTTGTTTCCATTGTGAAATTAGGCCTAAATATCTATATTGTAGAGTTACGTTGTTTGCATGCATAGCAATTTCTTGTTATACTTAGACATAATTTTTACATCCTAAATTTGTCTTGAGTTTTGTGAGTGTTGAGGATACATTGTTAGCATCACGATAACATCATTTTGACACTAGAAATCTTGCTTTCCCGAAATCTTGGTTCACATGTCCAAAATAGTGTCACTACATTGTTTACATTGTTATCGTCCATTTTATGAGACTTGGACTTTCTTATTGTTTAGAAACATGTTTAATATCTTGTTAGAAGATCTCGTCAACATTCTCTTATCATTTAGGCCTTGTTTTTTGCAAACTTGACCTAACTGGTGATGTTGTGTTGTCACTATTTGGTTGCAAACCTATCTAGACAAAATCTTAGAGAATAAACTATTTGGTGTAACTAAATTTTGAGTGTTGTACATCATTGTATTATTCTAAGGAAAACTTGTGTCATATATTACCTTCTAAGGTAGCTTATTCTTTAATTCTTAGGTTCACATTGACCTATTGAATTTTTGGATATTTTATAATCCTTTGTTGTTTTTGACAACTTAGGGTTATTCTGTTGTCTGCAAATTTGAATAGGGTCCATTGTTAATAAACCTTAGTGGAAATCTTTCACGTTGTACCTTCTATTCTAAGTAATGCCTACTACGAGAATGGGGTCACGAAAGTTAGAAGCCAATATATTTGGAGGTGACAACCCTCTTTTAGAGGATAATCTCATGGTTGACCATAGTGGTGGAGAGGAGGATTCTCCTCGCGTGGATGCAGAGCTTCATTCCACCCATTTTGACGACTACATTTTTCATAACAAACATGAAGTTCTTATGTGGGTTGTGGAACTAGGGGCCAAATTACCTTCCACAAGTAGACCCTTCTCTTATCATCGGCATGGTTCAAGGAGAAGAAGAAGTAGACCACCCTCGTCACACTCTTAACAAAATATTGAACCCAGGTCATGCCTCTACTTTTGGACGACAAAATAATGAGGAGATATAAACTATGCACTAGAATTACAAAGCTACATAGGATAAGTAACGAGGAATATATTCAATATTCTCCATATATTAAATGTACAATAGATAGGATATTATATAGCCAAGGATATAACAAAACAACTCCCTAGTAAATAGGAACGTATACCCCAGGAATAGTCACGGGTAACATAATAACAAACTAAATTGTTATAACCATATAACAATTATGTGAGCACAATAATAATTTCCTAACATTCCCCTCCCTTAGTGCGAACATGGGGAAAACCTGCTTTATACTACAACGTGCTACTACATAGCATGTTCATGATCTAGATGGTTTCAAGGACAGTACCAACAACCTCTGGATGGTTTTCCAAGTGGTTAACCAACAACCACACAACATATGGTTTTTGAGGACAGTACCAACAACCTATGGATAATTTTTCTAGTGGATAACTAACAACCACAATATCATGATGTTGCAGTAGTATCATCGGCTCTCATCATTATCTCACTGCAAGGAATAACATAGGAAAATCTACAGATATTGTTCTACTCATACACACAAACTAAAAACTAGAAATGGAACATTGGATAATGTTCCCCCCTCAATGTGATAATTCCACTTATTTAAATAGGAAAACTACACAACATGAACACTACACAACAGAACACTCCACACACAACCTGTAAGCGAAAATCAAACACTAAAAGAAAAATACACACCACAAACCGCCACCATAGCTTCGTGCGGCTCCGTCGTTGGTGATCGACGAGAGGTCGTTGATTGACCTCAGCCTCTATTGCCTCCGTCCTCCAGTATGTTTTACTTAGTAAAGAAAATCTTAATTATCACCATTGTCTTCAACTATTTTTTCTTCCTCATAATCAGATTCATCGTCTATGCCCATATTTGCTTCATCCATTTTGATTGTTCCATTTAGAAGATCACGAGCTCGAATTTTACAAAATGGAGCTTTATGCCCCTTTTTCTTGCAGTAAAAACATTCAATTTCCTCCTTATTTTTGGAGAAATTCTTGTACTTCTTTTTTAAGTACAATGCAGTTTCTTCTTCTACATCTTCTTTAGTCATTTTTTCCTTAGCTAGAAGAGTTGATATCATATCTTCCAATGATTGTGAAGGCATCTGTCCAAGAGTGAAAACAACATTGCTATATTTGGAAGATAAACTATTTAACAATATTGCTTTTGCATCTTCATCATCAACCGGAGCTTTGACTTCTGCTAATTGTCTAGTGAGAGACCTAAAATCATTAATATGACTAGACATGGTGACCCCATCATTCATTTTGAATCTAAACAACTGGAGTTTTAAAGAAAACTTGGCATTAATTACTTTTGCTCCAAATAACTTATTTAAGTTTTCCCACATTTCATGGGATGATTTCTCGAGATCAACATAATGCAACTCAGAATCGAAAGAGCCAAACCAATAATGGATTTGGCTTTATCATCCCTACTCTCCCACTCTACTAATTTAGTTGGATCTGCTGGTGTTTTTTCTTGTCCATTTACGATCCTCCACTGATTCTTGTTCATTAACTGCATTTGAATTTTTACCTTCCAAGTGTGGAAATTGAGACTAGTAAATTTTTCTAATGGTACATCCATTGTTGGTTTGAACAAAAAAAAAAATTTGTATAAATAAGCCACTTATTATTCACCTAGACATAGGTCTATACTTATGACACTTTACAAAACAATATTTTTCAATATGAATGACTCATTATTATGACACGAGACATAAAATTTTAACATGTGAAGGCTGACCATACTAAATCAATAATTTTATATGCTAAAATATTGGAAACTAGCGGTAAAAAATGACCAAAACATATATGACGTTACTCGACAAATTGATCGCGATGTAGACGCACAAGGATCCGCAAAAAGTAACTGAAGGTGACTATTGGAAAAGGAATAGGCTCAATACTAAAAAAATGGAAGTCTATATGTATGCAGTGTGGAGAAATTAATATTTATTCAAAGATTCTAACATTGACAACTTTTCCTTTGTAAGACCTCACCAAACATCAACGACCACCACCTCCTCCAATGCAGATCAGGAATTGATTCATCTTGTTATCTTGTCAAACAAGTATGCAAAAACAGATCTGGGTTGGCGTGTAGAAGATATATACCATTGATGCATGCTAACTACGCTAGCAGGTTGTTGGGAGAAATTGATGCTAGAGAGTTCGAATGGAGATCGAGTTGAATTGACCATCACCAATCCGAACAATTTCCAAACAGATCTGAGTAGTTGAATGTAAGGAGAAATGGAAGCTAGGCAGATGGAGTCATTGGGAGGTCGTTTGTCTTTGAAGATTACTCACAAACAATCCAGCCGATCTAACAGATTTTTTCAATATTCATTGGATTTGTATAGAAATGTGTAACCGAGCTAGCTATACTTGCATGTGGTCAGAGGAAAATGTTTCCATACTTCCACGCAAAAGTATTTGTCAATACATAGCTAGGAATCTATGAAGAAGACTGATAGATATAATATGAACCTGAAAAATCAAGATTTGATTTGCTAAAATACGACTGGAGATTAGTGAATGCAAGCAAAAGAAAACTATATTTTCCTTGGCCAGAATTCTCCATAAATTGGCCCATCAAGAAAACTTATAAAAATATCATAGACATGATTAATGGTGCTCGATACAAAATATAAACTATGCACTAGAATTACAGAGCTACATAGGATAAGTAATCAAGAAGATATTCAATATTCTCCATATATTAAATGTACAATAGATAGGCTATTATATAGCCAAGGATATAGCAAAAACAACTCCCTAGTAAACAGGAACATATACCCGGTATAGTCATGGGTAACGTAATAAAAAATTAAAGTGTTATAACCATATAACAATTATGTGAGCACAATAATAATTTCCTAACAGGAGATGCTTTTGAAAATGATAGGGACTATCGCATACCTACAATTAGGGTTCATTGTGAAGATGATGAAGACCATGTTCATCATGCACAACCTCCTCCTAACAAAGATCATCATGAAATTCCTATTAAAGAGGTGACGTTAGAACAACAGTCCAAGCCCTCACTCGCCAATTGGCAAGTTTGGCATCACATATACAAAAGGAACAACCAAAAGTTTTGAAACAAGCTATACCAAAAGTGAAACCTAAAGCTTCGTTTTATGAGTTCCCAATAAACACTCCTCGACGGGAGGCACAAAGAGATCCTTATGAAGAGATTCTCGCAACAAATAAAGGTGGGAATACACCTAGATTTAATCCTTCATATAGGCCTATGCCACCCACACAAGATCCACTTTTAATCAAGAGTGGTCAACTATGAAGAATGCCCTTCAAGCATTACAAGAGGGCCAAACCGTAACAATAGCAAGAAATATCAATTCGATGAGTTATGTCCTTACCCATTTGACAAAGCCATGCTACAAATACCTTTCCCAAGACATTTTGATTTTCCAAAATTTGACAAGTATAAGGGAAAAGGTGACCCTCGTGACCATATTAAATATTTTTATATGGCATGTCAAGAGGTGGCATTCAACGAAAATTATCTTATGCGCTTGTTTCCACAAATTTTAGGAGCAATAACACTAGAATGGTTTGTGCATATCCCTAAGGGATCCATATCAACATGGCCAAAACTAGCAGAGAGTTTCATACGACACTTCTCTTTCAATATAGAAAATGACGTTACCATGTTAGATCTCTGCAATGCCAAGCAACGCAATAACGAAAACTTCATTGTGTTTTTACAATGATGGAGAGGGTTAGCTAGCCGCTTTCCTTGCTCCATACCTAAAAACAACTGATAGGCATATTTGTTCCCAACCTCCATCCAGACATTATGTTCCACTTGCAAATGCATTGTGGCAACACATTTGAAGAGGTAATAGAAAAAGGGAGTCAAATTGAAAAGGCATTGTTAAATAGAGGGACCCTAAAGCCCTTTTCAAGAGATCATAATGATTCCAAGACCAACGACAAGCCAAAGTTTGTTCCTAATAAGAACAAAAACATTGTTAATGATGGAATAGTTGACAATAAAAGAGTACAAGTCGTTCAAAACTACGCACCTTTGAAGCTCGCAAAGGGAGCTCCACCTATGGAGTATAAACATTGTGCTTTCACTCCTCTTTCGGACTCAATGTCGTCAATACTAAAAGAGCTAGAGGCGGTTAATATGGTTAGATATCCTAAAACTATGCCTTATGAGGATGACGTGCCTAAGCCATCATGGTTCGAGATAGTGAATTATGTCAATTCCACCGCGTTAAAGGTCATAAAATAAATAAGTGTTTGAAGTTTCAGCACTACATCCAAGACTTAATTGAAAGTGGTGATGTGGAGATGGATTCATCCACTCCTAACAAATCCCCCAATATGAAGACTCTTCCTAAACATAATCAGGAGAAGAATGTTAATTATATATCTAATGAGGAGAATTAATTTGATGCCCTTATTGGTTATGTAAATACACCTGTTGAAAATGTCGACACAATAACCCTTGTGATATGCACTAGACTATCCATGTCTAGGCATGTGCCAACAAAGACCGGTTATCATGTAGTTTCACATACTTATGACAATAAGGAACCTAGGTTTCAACATTCCCATCAAAGGATGCCTATCACAACTAGACCTCATTTGATTCTTCGCACTAGAGAGCCCATTTGGGTACCCTATTCCCCACCTTCATCTCATAGTCGGTGGTATGGTTTGGACACTTCGATCCAAATTATTATTTGGGTTCCTCCCACTCTTCTTCGACTCCAATCCAAACTATTATTCTGATTCTTTAGATTCACCTAGATCTTCTGAAAATTCTAATTTGGTTCTTGAGCCACAGTCCTCCCTTACTTTGCAAGACCTCCCTTATTCACCGCCTCAACAACCCCTTCTTCCATCGAAGAGCTCTCTAACTCAAAGTCCTTCTAATCAATCATCCAAGTCAACTCCCATGTCGCATTCATCCAATCAACCTCTTATGGTAGAACAACTACCCCTACCGATCGATTCATCTCAAGATGAGGAGATGATCACAAAATTCTGGGTCACACGATGACATTCCCCTAGAGGATTACAATCAAGGATTTAATCTTGACTTCGATACACTTGCGTATTGGGAAGAAGAAATTGATTCCTTTTGTCAGAATACTAAGGAAGATCCTAAGACCATTGAGGAAGATCTTATCTTCTCATTACCTAATCATTCTTTATCTATCAGGATTCCTCCATCATAATCTTACCTTGGGTCACCACCTAGTAGCCCATCATCTTCTTCTATATGTGGGCCACCTCCAAGTAGCCCCACATCATCTATATGTGGCTCACCTCTTAGTAGCCCATCTTCTTCTATTCTTGGGCCACGTCCTAGTAGCTCATCATCGTCTATACTAGGGGCATGTCCTAGAAGTCCCTCATCTTTGATTCTTGGGCCATGTCCTAGTAGCCCATATTCTTTTGTATATGGGACACCTCTAGGTAGTCCTTCATCTTCTATCTATGGGACGCCACCAGCGATCCTTCATCTTCAATCTTAGGGCCACATCCTTGTATTCCTTTATCTTCAGTCTATGGGACACCTCCCAGTAGCCCATCCTATTTAATTCTTGGATCATATCCTTTACATCCATCATATTGTTCTTCTATTAATGATTGTGGCAAACCCACCATCATTTCTCACATCAATTCTATTCATCCACTTTCTTCTCCTACTTCTTGGGATCAAACAAGTCACGTAATAGCTTACAAGAAACCCAAATGGTTCCTTCATCCAACTATGATAAAAATTCCAAGAGCTCCAAAGCTCACAACAATTCAAATGATCTTAAAGTTCAGAATCAAATGCACTTCAAAAATTCACATCAATGCACCCATCAAGTATGGTGTAAAGTGTAGAAACCTCTGGATAGGGACCTCAAGATCCCACATACAAAACCAAGTTTCATGATAAAACGTAGTAATCTATTGAGTATGAGCTCACCACGATCATTGAGATCGGGGATAATATGACTCTTGATAAGCAAACACGCCCAGTCTTCTTATCAAGGAAATTGTAACATTGTTGTTGGATCTTATCAGGTTAAGTGACCTTGTCGGTCTTACCTTTCAAAAAAAGATAGAAGAAAATGAGAAAACATTTCAAAAAACCAAAGGTAAACAAACACACATTGCAATCAAGTATTGCATACACATGGATGTTCTTTCTTCCCTTCATTGTTATTCTTCTACAACTCTTCCTACCATTTTCATCCCTTCGATGATATTTTGGTTAGCCAATTCACACACATATTGTGACATTTATTTATATGGTATCCGTTTGACCTTTGACTTTTATAACCTTGGTAAATTAAAGAACGCCTGACCTCGTAGAGATCATATCACAATTAACATCTAAAAAACTTATTGCGAAGAAATTTTGGACATATTTGTTGACACTAGCCAATGTCGTCATCGCAATCACTTTTTCCTCCTTCCATCAAGGCATCGGTGGTTCTTAACCCCTTGTCAAACCAGAGAACTGAAATAAGTTTTAGAAAGCAAATGAATCAATCAAATCAAAAAGCACAAAGTTGAAAGCAAAAGAAAATTTATATATAACTCTCTCTTGGGGTATTTCCAATAATCTATACAGGGGTTATGGATGCTTGACTGACAATATATCAATTTTGTGATTATAATCAAATGCATTTCCATCGTGGCTATGGACGCCTTTGGCTAGAGTGGGAGCAATGTACGACTCACCTTCCACAATCCATTAAAAAAAATCAACTTTGAAAAATAAATCATTCCTACACGTTGGCTAGGGTGTTTTCACTTGTTGTCTATCAAATCTTCCCTCCAAGAGGTAATAAATTTCCACTCACACACATTGGAATTAGTATGTTACCAAGTGTCTTTTTTTGGACCTTGTTCAAACTCTTACTCTAGTCCGTATCTTGTCTTACAATTTGTGCCTTTGGCTCACTTCTTCGTCACGAGGCTTCTAAGCTACATTCATAACATTCACGTTGTTCTTCTACTTCGTTCAAAACATCCATGTGTATAAGATTGTCTTTTTGTCATGTTTGCGGGCACCTTTGTACCCTTTCTCAAAACAAACTTCCACTTCTTTCTATCATGTGCTTCTTGGCCACTTACGTTGGGGGCATCCTTGCTCCTTCCTAGCACATCATTGGGTTACATTCATCATTGTGTTAAACCTATCCATATTGGCCTTGATCCATCTTTTGCACATGAAGAGTTTGCATTTGTATATTCTCAGCTAATGCTGGGGGCATTTTCACGTCTTCACTTTCTTGGGCATCCACATTTCTTCGTTTCCTATACATAGCTTCAGAAAACTTCTAGAAAATCAAAAACATTCAAATATGTTTCAAAAATAAAAAAATGATGGTAAAATTATTAAAAATCCAAAAAATTGCAAAAAAATCAAAATTCTACAAAAATTGGTAAACAACGTGCATACAATTGAAGCATGTATCACTTGCATTATCCTCGAACATTGAAATTTGTCCTACAAAAACATCTTTCTAAGGTTCTTGTTTGTTCTAGTCTCAAACGACTTGCAGATCATCGTGATCTACATCCATTAACAAAAGCTAGGTTGCATGCTATGTTGGTCCTCCCATGCAATAGTGAGTTTTCAGGATTGTGTCATAGTGCACGAAATCTTTTCCATGGGACTACTTGTGTCCTCCATTTTCCTTTTCATGTGTTATTGCTTGGGGCATCATTTTTAACCCTTGTCGTTACAACACAAACATTTAGGAACTGCAACTTGATAACAAAAACATTGGTGCAACTGTCTTAAACATTGTTTGTTTGAGTACATGTGATTGTATTAGTTTCTCTATTAGGTTAGTTGATTTATTTTCTCATATTGCATTGCATTTTGTATGTTGCATGGAGCTAAATATCATTTTACTTTCTCATATTGCATTGCATAATGTATGTTGCATGGAGTTACGTATTTTTAGCAAAGTAAACAATTGTTAGTAATTTAGCTTTTCATGTTATCTTACACTTTTGTTTATTTTAAATAAAGGCCGATGATGTAGACCTAGGGGCAAAATGATATAACCAAAGTTGCTTGTTAAAAGGTTAGATGCAAAGATTGGGCTTGTCTATATTCTCCATTAATAATTTCTTCTCCATTATCATTTATTATCACTACTAATTTTTCTTCTAAATCACCGGGGCAATAAATAACCACGTTTATCCCTATTTTTCTCCCTTCTAAATAACCAAGGGTTTTGTGCCCGTTCTAACCTATTTTCTTCTATCCATTTCAATCATATTTTCAATCGTCGATAGACTTCTTCTATCACCCATTGACACTCGAGGGGGCTTCTTTTTCTTCAAAAATTTACCTATTTTACGCTTGTCTACTATGTTTGAAGTGAATTCACTAACTTCACCTCAAACAGGGGCAAATATAGACACTTAAATTCCGCTTTTGCAATCTTATTGTCAAAATGCACACAAATCACTCTCATTCTTGTTGATTCTGTTATAATTAGTGATATTTGCTAATTAACTAATGTTTCTTGCCACTTTAGCCAATTAACAACGCTTTGTTGATTGCGTAACCCCTTTCGCATTTAGGATGCCACTTTACGGCAAATCGTAAGTCAAAATCCTCTTCAAAACTGACAACTAGTGTTTATTAGCTAATTAAGCCTAGTTTTCCCTTGTTTTGGTCAATATACACTAGTATTGACTCAAACCCATCTTCTAACCACTCAAAATCACCCCATTCACCTCCACAACATCTCAATAAGCTTCAAAAGCTTATCCTAGCCTCCTAGTTGACCCTAAACAGTTGATTAAGGATCCACACCTCTTAATCACTTGGTAATTCAATAATTGTGATTAGCAAGGCCTAATCATGATTAATAATTCTAATCTAATTTGGGGATTTTAGTCCCACATGCACAAAAATACAAGTTTCTCCCAAAAGGAAAACTATAAAAAGGGTGCACCTCATTCCTTTATACTTTACACCATGCTTTGATTTGCATCTCATATAATAAATATGATATATAGCCAAGTTTAATCCTTGCTTAAAGCCTTCAATGGGGTTAGTAGATGGATATCCAAAATGACCAAGTAGTCATTGGGAGAGGTCATTTCACCTTATTTGGAGTAGCAACCATAACCATTTGATTGCCCTCTTAGGTCTATTTAGGCCCATGTTAGGTAATTCAAGCATATTAGTAGGTATGTTTAGTTATATTTTATATTAGTTTCATACTAGTTAAGCATTCTTCTAAGCTTATATCTTAGTGTTACATTCCTAGACTTAGAACCTTGGCTAGATGGATGGAAATGGTGTTAGCTTTCCTTGTTTAGTCATGTAATTTTCTTTCTAAAGTTTAGGGTGCTTTTACATATAAATATAAAGTTATGTAATCATAATAAAGGACCAAGCATTAAGCATTAGCTATCACTACCTAAGGTTGCATCCATCAAACATCTAAGAGCTCCATTACATCCACCATCTAGAACCATCACAAGGGACATAAGAGTGGTTATTCGCATACACTTCATATGAGGGAAGTTCATTTTATTCAATGCACACATCTATTACCTTTCTTTACGTTTAGCTTATTTGCTTGTAATCAAGTGTGACACGCACAAGAGCCACCTAGGGCATGATTCCACACACACACAAAACTACATTGGGTCTGAGATGTAGTGCATCGCTTAGTCATAAGTTCACCATTGTGGCAGCTGAGGACAGTCTGACCCCTCATTTTGCATATTTATTTTTTAGGATTTGATGTCTTTTTAGGGTTTTGTAGGTTCATATTTAATTGGAAACAAGTTTCCAACAACCTCGACGATCTTAGTGTGACCTAATAGTGACAAAAAGTGACCTCGGTGATAAGGTCTTCAAGACAAAGCTAAGAGAGTGGGTGAATGTCTAAAGAGTGATGACGAGCTATCAGACAAGTATATTTTTCTAAATCATTCCATGTTTGAGCAAGTTTGAGCGAAATAGGAGGTGTGTTTGAAGAGGGTTTTGAGGTGTGTGAGCTGAATCTTGTGATCACTATTAATTGTGTAAGTAGCATATCTTTAGTGTTATTCTATCCAAATCTCTTATGATGTGTAATATTCATACGATTCCTTTGTTTTGAGTCATATGAACAAATTTTTAGAGGTTGGTGCTCCTTGTGGGGTCGGTGGCTCACTAAACAAATCTTGCAAGATGTGTAATATTTTTAAAATTCCTTGCTTTTTGGAATATAAGCTAATGTTTCAAAGTGGATTTTCTTCCCCTTGAGGGTTTCCCACTTATGTATTGTGTTCTTATGCACTCTCTCTTGATTATTTTCATGTATGTTTGAATGGTTAATGATTTATGCAAGTCAAATTTGAATTGGTTAAAGTTTCGGAAATCTTGATTCACCCCATCTTATTCCATCGTTCTTCCAACAATTAGTATCATAACATGGTCCTTTTTTGGATAAGTTTAACCACTTCAAGGAGATATTTTTTAAGCATGGGTTTAGTTGATCATAATGGGAAAATAAGTTTTGTCACATCAAGGTCCTAAGTTCAATGGAACTAACTATGCCCTATGGAGATTCATAATGAAGGTACATCTAAGTTCACTTGTTTATGAAGTTGATGTTAGATATAGTGATTTATCATACCCCATGGAAGAAATTTCTAAGGATACCATCTTGAAGACTTTGGAATAATGTGTGAGTACAATGGTTGTTGATGGTGATTTAGCTAAGGAGTTGTGGGATAAGTTGGAATACTCGTATAAAGATAACAATCCTTCCAGTAGTAGTAAAATTGATATGATCGTGTAGTATAAGAGACATGAATTAGGAAAGTAGAAATGGTGGAACTAAACTTGTTGGTGACCTAGAAGACCTACAACTCACGTGGAAGGAGAACCAAAGACTAAAGGTATTAGGGATCTTAAAGACAAAAAGGAAGAGTGTGCTCGGTTGAAAACTCAAGTCGGATTACTTACTACTAGTCTCAAATCTAAAGAAGATGAGTGCATCAAATTTAGTGTGGCAATGAAGACTTTATAATCAGAGATAGATCTTGATTCAAGAAAACTGAAAATGTATCACAAGTTTGAAAAGAGCACAAACAACTTAGATGATTTGTTGAACAACCAAAGACACTCTTGTGACAAGTCAAGTTTGGGCTTCATAAAAGATTCAAAGAAGGATGAGAACCATTCTCGAAAGTCAATTCAAGAATCTGCCAAGGCCAATGAGAATCGTAAAGGAAAAGAGGACATGAAATATGTTGCTATTTCAAGCAAGAAGAGTGCTAGTTCACGAGATGATCGGATGAAGAAAATTGTAAAGAAAAAATTAGTAAGATAGCCCAATGCATTAAGATATGAAAGAACTTACAATGGATATTGTTAAAGTTGCAATGACTTTGCAATAGATTAAGATAGTGTAGGAAGTCTATCAATAATGATCACCCATCGAGAGATAACAAAGATGAGTAGTCAAGGAATGTAGTTTGCTACAATTGTCAAGAGAAGGGACACATTGCGAACATCGACTATATGAACCATCAAATCATATTTGGTAAAATAAAGATGCTAGAGGTAAGAGTAAAGTTGTATGTTTTAATTGTAATTAAGTTGGTCACATAGCTAGATATTGTCTACACGAATCACTTAAACAAAGATGGAAAGAATGAAGGTGTGAATGAGGGTATATGTTTCAAATGCAATCAAATTGGCCATATTGCTAGGTTCTCGCTATCATAGTCTACCTAGACATAATTAGAGATATGAAGCTTATCAAGGTAAGATTCCTACTACTTATTTCAAATGTAATAATCTTGATCATATTTCAAGATATTGTAGATGGAGAAAAGACAACTACAAGAGGAAGGGAGATAATAGGTATAATCATAACGAAAATTCTAAGGTGGCTAATGATCCAAATGTTAAAAAGGGTTTGTTTGCTACTCAAGAATTTTATCAAAATAATGATAGAGAATCAAATACTCGTCGGATAAATAATTTGATGCAATATATTGTTATCCTCTCACACGAGGATTTTAGTGCTTTACTCTGTTAAGACATAATTAGGTGTATAGGTGCTTCCATTAGACTTCATGGAGTCATATTCCTATGTGATTAAAGCATAAGGTATGTTTGGTTTATATAAGTTGGTTTGGTCTTAGTCAAGCTAGAAATGGGTTTAGTGTTATTGTTATGAAAATTCATTATCTTGTTCCAAAGAAGTTTGTCACAAACCATGGTGTTTTGGTCAATTGGTCTATCTTGTGATCATGAAAAGTCATGTTGAATGTCTTGTTACTGGTCGATATGAGATCATAAAGTGTTGTCTCTACATAGTTTTTGATCCATCTTATATAAATCATGAATAGAAGTTGTGTTGCTTACATGTTTGGTACAAAGTGTGCTCTTGGTCGGTTAGTCAAAGTCTTGTAATAATATCAAAGTCATAAGTAAAGGTCGTGAACTATCGATAATAAGTAAATTGTGTATTATTTGAAGTCACAAAATTCATAGAAGTCTCAAGAACAGCTTAGTTTGGATCATGAAAGTGTCCATTGTTAGCCTTTGAGGTGTGATCTATGAGATTAAAAAGGAATTTTTTGAGGAGCTAGATAATTTTGACCTATTTCTTTAAGTCTTCGTGAGAAGAAAATCTTAAAATCATATCAGTGATATTATAGCCATGTAAGGGATTGTATATGATATCCCAAGCTTTGTTACAATTGTGAAGAGGCTTAAAGGATGTTATCAAGGATCAAATTGAAGGATTAATAGTCTTAGTTTTGATAGTAATCAAGGTGGTTAGATTTATGAAGTGCAAGTCGGTCATTTAATATGATGACTTGATCAAACCACCCATAGTATGTAACATGGTGTTTTTAGGTATGTTTATGAGATTGATTTATCCATATGTTGTGTCGAACTCTTGTTGTGTTTTGGAGTGTATCATGTTTGGTGATGCTTTATGGAGGAAGTACAAAGAAGTACTAAGTATGTCAGGCACATGAAGACAAATGTAAAGTTTCTCACTGTTCAAACAATGTTCCAAGGAGATACACGAGGTCAAAAGGTAGACATTATTTTCTTGTAGTCTCAAACTTATTTGGAGTAGGGTTAGATGTTGATGGTGAGCAAGGATATTTGATGCATGAGGTGCAATTCAATCACTTTGTATGATGACTTGGTCATACCATCAAAGACAAGGAGAAATGAAGCATTCCAAGTATGTGAACTAGTTGGCATGGTCTATGATTGGTTGGTTTGTTCTTGAGACATGTTTATGATATCTCTAGAGTTTTCATACTGCATAGAGGTTGTATAAATAAGGTCAACTTATTGTTAAGTTTGTGAAGTGCAATAGATGATTCCTTGAACTAATATGGATTATGTCAAGCCTATGCATGGTTGCTTTGAGGACCTGTAATTATGTCTCAAATAGGATTATGGAGTATCAACAAGGTGTGCGGGGTTATACTTTCCTAAATGAAGTATGACATCTTGATCAAGGGCACAATGATAGTGAAGAGTTACCCAATTTTGAGGTATACTTCTTGTGTTCACTCCTAGAAAGGGTTATAGAGTATTGATGTGAAGAATGACTTGTCATTGATTTTATTTATAATTCTCATGGTATCTTCTATGATTACATATGCTAAGATGGAGCTTGAGTGACTAATATACTTGAGATTAGAAGACTAGTATGGTTAACCTTTTGCATCATGATAATGTAAGTTAAAGAGTGTGAAGATGTAAATTAGAAAGCTACAGTCTATAGAGGACTGTTGAAGCAATGTGAGCTATCCTTGACCACTAAGTAGGTGTATTTAGTGACAAGAATACATTGTAAGACAAGATGACATTGGTGTGTGTGCAAGTATATTAGTAAAGCTTATACGAGAGATAAGGTATTTTTTCCGAGTTCATTCTTGAAGTATTTATAGTGTTACGGGTCATGCTTTAAGAATCAAAGTGTTTTAGTATGATGGCATATGTTAAGGGGAATTTAATGAGTTCCATACTCCGAGAAGTGAAGCTAAGTATGTCGCATGACTATTATTGTTGAATTCTTGTTGTAGACACCAAATTTGGGTCACACTCCCCTTAATCCCCTTCAATTAATTAACGTAACGTATTCACCTAACCATGACCCCTTATCCCGCATTCATATTACTTTAATTACTTATAATTGAATTAATGTTCATCCTCACATTATTAATTAATTTAATTAAGTTAATTTACACCTCACCTAGCCACATCACCTAGACACCTCACCATGGACTTATTCCTAGCCTATTAATTAACTAAGACTGAGTCTCTACTTATCTTAACCAACTGGGACTCTTTCAAACCCTAAAATTAAAGTCTTATTCCTTCTCCAACAACACTCCCACTTATCTAAGTGCCAACCCTCACTTGAGACCCAAATTAACAATCAAGATCACGCCAAACATAGTAAAGATCAGGCTATTTTTGGTAACTTGGACTAATTCTCCCTAATCGACGCCGGTTTTCCCTCGCCGACACCGATTCCCTAACCGCCATCGGTTCCTTTATATACAATTTTACAACTCTTCACCCGGGTTGGTCATTCAATTATTGGAGCCTTATTACATTCAAGCTCGAATCTTCAAGCTCTCCTGCATCTAGATGACGAACACACACAACCACAGCAGTGTATAACAAGCAAGCGATTATCCTTCCACAAAGCATTGGAATACTCACAGGAGGACACCGGTTGTATTGCCATGGCACTGACTCAAACACCTCTTCTCCGATTAACCATCAACCATCTCCACTCACAGGATCTGTAAAATACCAAGTAAGTACTGTGATTTTAATCATTTGTGCTTATTCCATTGTAGATCTCTTGCTTCTTTTAGTATTTTATTTCTTTTGTTACCCGTATATCACCTTCTTCCCACCAACCCACTATTCAACCACCCCAATCCTTTTCACCATTCTTAACCACCCTAATCTAGCTGATGGTTGAAAAATTGAATCGTAGTTCACTTTGTGCACACACTCCCAAACCAAATCACTGAAACAAACAACTCACTACTTAAACATCTTCCTTCCTAGTATTTACCATTAACGACTAATAATCGGATTAGTGGTGAGCCAACTAGTGTTCTAGCCAGTCATCATATCAGAGTAGGGCCTTGTGTATTGTGAAGTATATATTGGGGACCCCAAGCCAAAATTTACCTGAAACCAGCCATAGTTGTCAGTTTCCATAGGGAACCTTCGTTAACCAAAAATTCTATTCTATTCACAAGTCAGTCCTAAATGGCATAAGCCACAACATAAAATCTACAACATAGGATTTCATGTTTGTTAGCTTTTGCTTGATTTGTGTTTTGAGGTGTGAGTTCGTCTTTCTCCATTTTTCTCTCCCTACACACTCCACAATCATAGTTGGTGTATTCTGATTGTTTCTAAGTGTGTTAGGATCTATCATTGCTATACTCAGAATTTTGGGTTAGCCTTTTATTTGATCTAAATCACCAAAATTCACTTTTTCCATCTATTCATGATTTCACAATAATTAGTATCGGTCCCATGACCACCATCAGTTACATCATCATACATGCGTTGGTTTTGTGCTTTTTTGGTCATTTATGCCAAAATAACATTCAATCTACATTTTTGTTCTTTCTGTGACTTGTTCTATCACCTTATCATCTTTTTGTGTTCTTTTATCACCTACAAAGTTCAGATCCATCTCATTCATACCTTTTCATCTCTAGATTTTAATCTATTATTCATTCACAGTAGCCGGTATCGGTCCAACGATCGCCATCGATTAATTCATCATACCACCATTAGTTTATTGATTGTTGGTTCCTTTCTATTTTGGTCACTTAACTAAAATAATGTTCAAATCACTTCCATCACTTGTTACTTCCTCTGTCACTCCACTACATTTCGGGCCTTTGATATCATCTTCAGAGTCTAATTTCACTTTATTTTCACCTTCTACCACCAGATTTTTGAAATATTTCAATTTTCCACAGTAATCGACATCATTTCATCGACCGATGCTCTTACCCTCCTATATTGGCATCAATTACCTAACTAACATCGGTGTTCCGTGTTTTGATTTTCAATCAAAACAATGACTAATTTCCACTTTAGATCCATTTTGTTCCATCTTTTTGTGTTTTGTACCATCAACAGAGCTTAGATTACTAGTTCTACTGTCAGTCACATGGTTTTGACTCATAGACAAGCCAACGCTCTTGTGTTCCACACACTAGCCGCTCCCACCTAGCCCATCGCCACCTTCCATTTCATCACCTATGGACCCCAACCAACCTATTACCATACATACCTAGGTGACGAGGAGTTCGCAAGACTCCTTGATCAAAACCCCACTACACTGCAATATTACCTCTCTCACTCATCCACCCGTGACTCATCTGGACAACTTATATATGACATGCCTATATCTGTTCCTCCCCATGTTTCCCCCACTTCCGCATCAGCCACTACTAGTACATCATTACCCACTTCTACCTCATCGCCTGTGGTTTCTAAACTTGATCCCACATTATCGATATTTGTTACACCTATGACAACTACCGTGTTGTCGACGTCCTTCGCCTCTACGACATCTATTATATCATCATCTATTTACCTTAGTGTAGGCATACCTACATCATCTGCTTCCCATGTACCTTTTGCATCCCAGCCACCTCTGGTGTCGGCAACCCACACTCCCTTCTAAAACCTTGTCCTCTCCATCCCGCAGATCTCTTCCACCGATCACCATGAGAGTCTTTATGTCTATCCCACCTACCTACACCTATCATCAACAACCACCTATTTCATTTACCACTTATCCTAGGTATTTTCTGTGACATCCATCTCGTCCTATATTCCCTCATCACAATTTTCGTACTCAGCACCACCACATACTGGAGTGTCATCCATGTCATACCCATCTTACCTCCCCCTTATATTGCAGGGGGTGCTCCATCATCACATCCCATAAATGATCTTATCAAAATGATGATGGACAAGATGCAGACATTAGAAACATTTGTCTTTGGCTCACATAACTCTCTAACATACGATGAGATTTGCAACAAGCCTATTCACTTTTCCATTTCGATTCGTCCATACCCTATGCATTGGGAAATGTCAAAATTCAACCGATTCAATAGCAAAGAAGACCCACAACAAAATTTGTAGTCTTTTAAACATGTGTGTTATCTCATCGCTCATGATGATGCATTGCTCCTGTGAACATTCCCAATGTCCTTGACAAGACCCGCTTTAGATTGGTATAGTGCTCTACCCAGGCACTCCATCTTTTCATTTAATCAGGTAGCTCAAGATTTTCTAGACCAATTCTTATCAACATTGTTAAGAAGGTCACAATGAGCGACTTGTACGTGACATGCCAGTATGAGGATGAGTCTATCACAGAATTTGTCGCTTGTTGGTGCGGCTTGATTAACTAACTCACATTCCAACTGCCTCAAACCGAGTTAATAGAGTTGTTTACCCAAGCTTGTGCTAGACACATCTCGCTAACTCTCCAAGTCCAAACTTTCCACACATTTGACGAGGCATTCAAAATGGCCCGAAACTTGAAATCTGTGTTATTGAGGAGAAGAAGTTACAATTGCGTAACAAAAACACTCCCTTCAAAACCAATGATTCTTCTTCTTCATCCAAACCACAAAATAATTATTCTAAAGAAAAAGGATCTACCAATGTAGTGGTTTTAAAATCCGTCCCTTCTCATCCATCTAACCAATCAAAACCTTCTTCTAATCTTTCCCTATTCAAACTTTCTAGTTCAAGTGGGAACAATGAAAATATACTCCCATTGGAGAACCTTATTCTTCTGTTTTGGAAAAACTTCTAAAGGTTAGAGCAATCACTCTTCCACTTGTCAAAACACATACTGGTTTTGACCCTTCCTATCTTGTACCTACATGGTACAAGGAGAACGATTACTGCAATTATCACCATGTTAGAGGTCATAGTGACGGTAATTGTATAACTTTCAAAAACATTGTCCAAGAATTGTTAGATAATGGAGATCTTGTCTTGGATAACCCCAATGCATTGGCTAACCAAAACCTCCACATCTTCAAGAAACTATTTCCAAATCACACCCCATCATCCAACCAAGCCGGTGAAACCTCAACTAATGATACCAATGTTCGAGAGGTCCATGCCATTTTTGATATCATACCGACTCCTTCCGCTTAGTTTCCTCCCATCCCATCTATTGAGGAAATTCTTGCACGAGCTCCTCCACCCATGGAGGCACCTATTTCATCCGCTTCTCTACCCATGGAGGAGTCTACCTTACCTTCTTCTTTACCTACAAAGGAGTCTGCCTTATCTTCGGATGCATCTATCCCACTCATCTCGCCACCTGTTGAGCAACTCGCATTACCCATTCTTCTACCTATGGAAGAGCCCAACATACTCTCTTATTTACCAAAGGAAGAGCCTATATAATAAACCTTACCTCCTCCTTTGCCCACAGAGGACCCGCTAGTGGCATCTCTCCTATTTGTGACAATTCCCCACTGGCTTTTAAAGACCCTGTCGATTTACTATCGTCTCTTCTACCCATAGAGTCTCAAGCCAACCATTTCCTGTCTCACATACATTATTTATCGGGACTACTACCAAATCAACATCATCCCTCTCTACTTTGGTGTCATTCTCATGTTTGGCTGACCGCTTGGATTATGTTGACAATTTCATGCTTTGAGGACGCCTTCAGCTTCCTATCTCAACTGAAATGTAAATGTTGTCTGCCAACACTTCCACAATCTATCCAAATGTCTTTCAGACAACCAAACCCATCATGCCCATCCCAATTGTAATCACCTCTTCTTCATCACTCTCACCCACACCTAAACCGTTACCATCAACCAAACTTTTGCCTATGCCTAAAACCCTACCTGCACCCATATCTCCCTCCACATCCAGACCCATTACCATGTTGGGAGTTATGCCGACATCAAGCCTGGTCCATCCTCTTGTCAAAATGGATTTAGCCACATCCTCACAAGTCTTCACAAAGACTATTAGTCTACCTAAGAGGAAGAACCAACCTCTTAGGCCACATACATCAGCTTTTCCCACTACCCCTTTGTCACCTTCACCACTTCCATCTATCTTAGGTCGCACCCATCAACCTTGGTCAAACATCCTCCTACCCAAGGTAAACAAAAACACAGCAGCCCACCTCATCGTCATGATCTTCTATTCCACCCAAATTACCTACATAACCTACACCTTCGTCGTTACCTACATCCTTTCTACCTCCCATACCTACACCATTCTTGTATCATCATCATTACACATGCCATTCCCTTCTCCTCAAACAGTCCCTTCCACATTACCTCCTACCACCGTCTTCCCCACACCTCCATTATCGACTTGGCTAACCCATCCCCTTCCGCCATCTGCCTTCCCTTCTACATCACACACTCCTTCTACACCTTTACCCAAAAAGGTGAGACACAAGCCCAAAACTCCGTTACCTTCCAAAGAGGTAGTTAAACCTACACTACCTCCAATAACCATCTCACTAGCTACACCTTTACCCAAGAAGGTGCAACCCAAACCCAAAACCGTACTATCTGCCAAACAAGTATTCAAACTTACTCAACCTTCAATTCCACCTCTAGTGACACATCTCCCACCAAAGTCACCTAAAATCCCATAAAGACCCACACTCACTTCAAATTGTGATCCATTGGCAGGTTCTTACGCCAACATCTTAGCTAACCTTTTAGAAACCTCTGTCATCACATTGCCATCACTTATACCTTACAACCCACTCAAACCTAAACCATAAGGGTTTGATGATACCAAAATTTACACTTACCATTGTGTGCTAGGGAATGATGTAGAAAATTGTAAGGCTCTTAAGACTATTCTTCTCCAACTATGTCCTCTTGAAGAAAACTTTGACGATGATGATCTTTTAGATGAGGACCCTATTCCACCTTCGCCTATCACCACACAACCTCACCCCATACCTATTCAACAACCTCCATCTCCACCTCCACAACCCTTTTACCCTCCTCCAACATTTGAGATCAACATGATCTCACATTAGAGAACTAGCCCAAACTCCTCCAAAATGCCAGTGCGCCATACTCCTTTCATAGGACTCTTTTCCTTCACCACTTTTTTTCCCATCCTACCACTACACCTTTCATGACACACCTTCTTCTTCACCTTAGATCAATATGGTTCAAGTTGTCACTCAAGCTCAGAAGGAAAAAGGAAAGGAGAAAACAACCAGCTCATCCACTATATCCTTACCCAATATTCCATCTACACTGCCCCTAAGATCACCATTTGTAGACCCGTATACCCCATTTCTGACGGGGTTTCCCATCGTACAATGATTAAACAATTACACCAGCCTCCTCTCAAAATGTCTTTGTATGACCTTGTCCAAACCTCTGAGTCTCATCATCAGGCCCTCATTGAGGTCCTGCAATCTATTGAGGTTCTACCTAATGACCCCACACTTGTCGCCACCATTATCACTCCTCATCATGTGGCCACTCTCACCACTTCACCTCCATCTTTTGCTCCCACTACCATTCATCAAGTCTTCACTCTTAGTTTCTCTGACAAAGAGATTGTCCCTCTCCAATTAGATGATCTTGACCCCACCCTATTCATTTCCGTCTACATTGATAATATACACATTCAACGCGTTATGATCGATGGAGGTGCCAATATCAACATCATTTCCTCCCATGCATACAAACAAATGCGCATCCCTACCAATTACATGCATAATAACCCAATTATGTTGCGTTCATTTAACGATGCCATGAATTCCACCCTCGACACCATCATTCTCCACATTTGCATGGCCCTCGTGCCATTCCTGAATTATTTTATGTCTTAGAGGGGGAATTATAGTACAATTTGCTACTTGGCCTACCTCATATTTGTGTCATGGGTTGTGTTCCTTCAACCTTACACTGCTATTTAAAATTTGAACATGAAGGCACAACTATACCATTCCAGCCAACCCTTCACCATTCAAAACCTATAACATGTTGTATCGACCCAATGATGTCCTTATACCAGTTAAGGCATCTACCACCGCTACCGCTTCTTCTTCAACCACTGCCTCGTCCATTCGCTTCGCCGCTTTACTTCTTCCATAACCAACTCCTCAATTCCCACTACAGACCATAACTTTTGTAGCTGGCCCATCGGTCAAGCCATCCACTATCCACATAACAACCATCACTCCCTTAGAAGGTGTTTTTCAATGCCTCACTCTGGGGGAGTCCGCTTTATACCATTGACACATTCCTTACTCCATAAGAGTATGGTAACCTTCATCAACACCCACACTATAATCACCATGTAGGAGAAGTTTTTCCCTACGGTCTTCCCCACCTTTGCACCAACCTAATGTATGGGGGACTTGATATTTCTACCTACTCACCTAAGCCACCTTCCCAAACTCAACTATTTTCATCCAATCTCCAATCTCTCACCAACCGCCACTTCACCCACACCTTCCGTCATTGCTTTGCACTTGGAATGGCTTTGGCTTATAAGGCTTTCATATTGTCATTCATTGCACCACCCATAAGCATAAAGACCGTAGTGGTATTGGATTTGTCAAACCACCTTCTAAGAAGGCCCGAGTCGAACTCATTGAGGACGATAAACCTTCTCCACCCCATTCACCTACTTCACCACCTTCACCTATGGAGTCTATGGATCCAGGATAGTAACAAAAAGGGTGGATGAGATTACACCATAGGCCAAAGAAGACCACACAAAATGCTACCTCAAACTACTTAAGCACAACTTCAAAAATAGTAACAACATTGAGAGATGCACAGTTTCTACGTGAAAATAAAGGCGATCAGAGACAACAAAGATATGCAAATGATGAATAGAATGCACCACAAGGCATATATATTACTCCAATAATTGTGCACAATATTACATTAGAAAAGAGGTAAGATTGTTTGTTACAAAACCCAGGAAGAAGGCTAGAGCTCCAGGCCCCTATCTTTAACAGAAGAGGGACTTGAGACAGAGAAGAAAATTGACTGACTCTCTAATGATTTTATTTTTATCTTGATTACAATATATATAGGAGGAGGAGGAGAAGATAAGAAGCCATTCTTTACTCCTTTCCAATTGCTCTTAATTATGATAAATGGAGCGAAGTGACAGGAACATATTTTTGAGATCTTTCTCACACTTCCCCATTATCTGCCCTTTCTAAAGAGTGAGAGCCATGCCTATTTAATGCATCTTTAACTATCCTATCAACCGAATCTTTTGAAATGGACTCACCTTTTGAGGAACATCCCTTTGGCTCTTTATTACATAACCAGATATTCGATCCTTGTGCATTGGTTCTTGGCCTCATGACTCAAGTGGCACGTATTTTGTCATTATACTAAAATGACCCTTTGAATGCAGGTGAATAACTTGAGTATTCGTAGGTTGGCACTCTTCGCACGGGACTACGCATTAACTTTACTACTGAAGTGACAAGCCAAATGACCCTTTACCTCCGATCCTTTGAAAAGGTCCTGAGTATTTAAATCTTGCAGATAAGTCTCATAATCACTCATACGTGATACATGGCTTGTCACCTTTATGACCTACTTCAAACCTGGAGTCCATTTGTTGCAAGATCCATGTGGGAGGCCCGCGCATCCTTAAGATTTCTACTTTTCTTCAAGGCTTTGGGAATGCACTGTGCTGTCACTTGACATCGTTTGCAATCCTCTGTCATTTTTTTATTTGGGCAAGTAAAGGACCTGCCTCATATAATGCCAAAATCCCTTTTTGGGTAGGGTCTTGTTATCCCGTAAAATTGACAAGGGTAATTTTACTGATAACCATACCGAAAATTTTGTTCCGATCCCTCGTCGAGGATCCCTGGCATTTGGAACGTTGCAAAATCCCTTCTCGAGAAATCTGGTTTTCCGAACTTAGTCATTTTTGGTCTTTTGGCCGGGCGCATAGAATGACTATGCAACATCAACTTTTGATGCGCCCCCTTTAAACCTTTGGCGCATGTTTTCTTGTTTCAGCGGGCATTTTGGTGCGCCTCTGCCTGTTAAGGCTTCCCTGCGTGCGCCGAGGCGCATGCGCCTTCCTGTCGACAGATCATTTGTTGCGCCTCTTTTTGGTGTGCCGAAAGTGCACATTTTCCTCTGTCAACACCACTTCCGGTGCGCTATAGGTGCACATATCTTCATGTTGACAAGTCTTTCAAAGGCGCAAAAGGGCACATGTTTTCTCATGTCGACAACTCATTTGGTGCGCCCCTTTAAAAAGTTGGTGGCGCATTTATTGCTGCCTCACCTATATATAGGCGCGTCTGCGCTGTCATTGTCACCGATGCAAAACACGTGATTTTTCTCTGAGCTTGTCAGCGCACCAGCCCCGTCACTTTCGAATCACTTTGTGGACCCCTTTCGTGCATTTCTTCGTTATAAAAGCCGGGTAAGAGGTCCTCTTTCCTTTCTGCTTCATGTTTGTGGTTTTTGGCTGTTTGTGGGTAGGATTGAATTGGAAAAAGAATAAAATTCATGATTTTGCTTTCCCCCTGCTGTCCTTCCACATTTCTTCCTCCTCTTTCCAGATCTGCTGGTAGAGGAAGCTCTGTCCTAAAAAAGTGATGGTCTGAAACCTCTTTGTTTAAACCTTTTCATCACCTCAATGAGCCTTGCAGAAAGAGAGCTTAGCCATATGCCAACCCCTCAGTGATTTTTCAGGGGAATCAAACCTAAAAAGAAACTGTTTTCTCCTTTGGCGCATGAGCTCGCCATGCGACATCAAAAACAGTTGTGCCCTCATGGCACACTTCCCTCGCATGCTGCAAATGCTTCCCATGAGCCCCTCAGCGCATCAAACTTGGATGTAACATAAAGATTCCGTGCGCCCTTTACAAAATGCATCCACATGGCGCAGGCGCACTTGTCCTTACAGCAACACAAAATGCACCCTGCAGTGTCTATGCGCCATGCGCCCTTTGGCGCTGATTTATCTCCTGCAACACCCTTTTCCTGTGCGCCTTGCCTATTTAGCTCTGCAATCTGTAATATTCATGCGCCATGCGCCCTGAAGCCTCAAAATTGCTAACTCTTTCTTCTGTCAGCATTTCAATGGAAAATCAAGCAGCTGACATGACTTTCTTCGATTGGGTTTCACGTCTTATTCTTGCAGATCAGCAATTAAGCTCAGAAGAACATATGTCAACATCAAGCAAGAGACCCACCAAATCCAAAGGCAAGGCCAAGCTTACAGAGGAAGAAATGAAATATAAGTATCAGAGGGCCAGAGGTCACTTTTGACGCAGAGTCCATCAATAACCTGCTGGCCTGTCGGGATTTCATCGGGTTCCTCATAGAAGCGGAGAAAGACTATTCCAAACTCCCAGAGAAGCTCATAGACGAGCGGGAGACTTGCGAGGCGATCAGTGAGTGACACAAGGATCCTTCCCAGGATCAACTAGGGCCCATGATCGCTGATTTCATGGAATACGCGCTCAATTCCACATCTCGTCACCTGAGCAAAGAAAAGCAAAGTTACTCCTTTCTACGCAAGATGACGATGATGAATAGTGGCTTCTTCTTCTTCTCTCTCTTCTTCGACTTTCTTTTTGTAAATATCTGAAGTATGTTGGCACAAATGATGACATCATCCATGTTGCACCATGGGATGATGTCATCCATCAAGTTGTCAAAAGTCAACATGACTTTGAGATATTTTGTATCTCCTTGTAGATATTTTGTAAATATCTTTGTAAATAGGTGGTTGGCTCCTTTTTGCCTTCTTTTCTCTCCTTCTATAAATACCCCAATGCTTGTTGTATTGGGCATGAGTGAATATCTTTCAGATGAAAAAATAGAAGTAAGGAGAAAAGACTTTGAGCTTTTTGTAACAGAAAGAATTATTAATACAATATTTAGACTTTGTGTTGAATACATGTGTTATTTGCATTGGATCTTTCTTACGTTAGATCTGTGTGTTTGTTCTGTTGAATTTACTTCTGTTTTATTGTCATTTATTCATCAGTATTGCTTTGCTCGTTTATGTAAGTAGGTTTGGCTCTGTTTACTACCAATCCCAAAACATAAACCCTCTGACCTTTCTGCTTTGGTATTCATTTCTTTCTCTCCTTCGGACCTACTCTTCCTTCATCCTCTCTTTCATTCCTTTCTTTTTGCGATTGAAACACCCTATCGGGATGAGATCCCAAACCCCCGAAGGCGAATATTGTGAGACTTGCATGATTCCCGCCGATAGAATAGCAATAAACCCAGTTTCGCCTTTCTGACTCAAAAGAGGGCTATGCCCCGCACTGCTGTTGGCTCATCTATCCATAGATCGCCAAGCGCAGATTTTCGGACCAACAGTCTCAGTATAATTAGCTCCAAGTGGAAAGTTCGTGGGCCTTTGATAATTTACTCCCTCCTTTGACTCTTGAAGTTGTGCTAGTTAGACACTTGACATCATTCACGAGCTTTCTACTTTCTTTGTGATTTGGCTAAGTATTTTTGTTGGCAAAGATTCGACACTGGATGGGCTTCAAAATGCATGAATCCTCCCGGCTGCAAAATTTAGATAACAATCGACGACTCACCTGGGACTATTAGCTTGCTAAATGGAAAATATTAATAATGATAAAAATGATGTTCTAGAGTGTTATAAAATGCTTGGAATTATGATGACATTTTCAATTAGGTTGTGAGATGGTGGCAAGAGTTGAAATAGTGAGAATGAATATGTCTAACAAGCCTAATCATGTGACCTAACTAGTTTAAGTGATAAAATATGATTGTTTGAGTTGCATGATGGCTTGAGGATCTTGGTAGAGGCATGAACATCATGATTATATATTTTTGAGACACTCATGTGAGTCTCAAAGTGTAGGTATGGGTTTGGACATGGTTTACATGTGCTCATCTAGACCTAGTATAGGTACTTGGAGGCCAAATGGAGCATGAGAGTGAGATGTAGAGCTATGTGAGCTCATGGAAGCATGCAGGGGTATGAAACATGTTATCTTAAGTGTGTTATGTCCTTTTGGAGAGCTTGGAAGTAGAGGTATGGTGTTTACCTACTTGGTCTAGGTCTAAACTAGACCTAATCTTAGTGTTTGGAGGCATATTGGAGTATGATAATCACTTACAAAAGTGTGTGAGATATGCAGTAAGTACTCATGAAGGTATTTCATATTATTTTCAGCATGTAGATGTAGTTTGTAGAATTTTCATGAATGGTTGTAGTGTTAGAACACTTGATTGTGACCTAAACCAGACATAACCCTAAGGCCTAGTGGTTGAGAATATGCAGACATATTTATGACTAATTGAGTATGGAGATGTTAAAATATGGTGTCTTTAAAATTTCAGATTTCCATGGTGAATATTTTGAAAGTTATGTTGGTTTTGGTCTTGTCGAGTTCTAGAAAACATGTTTTCCAACTTGAAATGATAGAAATGTTCTTGGTTGCCACATGTGATATCTGTATGGGACCCTGATCCTTTTAGGGATGTTTTTTCATGAAGTTAAAAAGATATCAGATTTGGAATGAGATCAAATAAGGCCCAAACATTTATGAACTATTATTAAGAAGGAAAGTCACTTTTTATTAGTTTGAAATCGATGCAGGTGTAGACACTAAAATTAGGTCACACTCCCCTTTGGTCCCTCGACGAATAAACACCCTTCATCACATTCACTTAGCCATGGCCCCCTTCACCCCACTAATATTAATTAAATTTAATTAATTCATTATCCTCACTATATTTATTATTTAAATATCTTATTTTAAATAATATCCACACATATAGCTCACTTAGACACCTCACCAAGCCAACTCAACCTAAAACCTATTCTTAGTAAGTTGTCATAACTGACTAAGACTTACCCAAACCCTAAAAATCAATGCCTACATTCCCTCTAACCACATTCCCGCATGCTTACAAGAGGCTCTCAGTCTAATCCACTAAGTTAACAACATGAAATCCGAGGAAATCAAGAGGATCTTCCTAGTTTAGTAAACCTAGGAAATCCCACCTTAATCGACGTCGGTTACCCCTAACCACCGGTTAAACTAGAACCGCCGTCAGTTACCCTTTTAACCCCAAAACAACCTTATTCTCAAGGTTGGGAAGTAAAAAAAAAGCAGAAGGTTGGCGAGAAAAAAACATCTCAGAGAGATAACACATCTTCAGAGAGCGAATTCCAACGAGCATCCGCATGCAAGGAAGGAGATCAAGCATATTTTCTTGCACAACCATCCCAACCATGATCTGATCTAACCAAGCAAAGAGGAATGTACATGTAGCTCATGCAGAAGCTTTCCTTTAGTTGGTGATCACTTGCAGCCTTCAAAACCCCTCATCAAGCACCTCCATCCCTCACTCACAGGCATTCAGGACCGGAATCCAAGTAAGTATAACGTCATACTTTTCTGGTTTATTTCATTTTATCATCTATTGTTTACCTAGCCACCTATTAACCTTATCCAAAATTTCCACCTCCATATACCCATTAAAACCTTGCTAAAGCCTACCCCAGTCACCCAATACCTCATCCCGACCAACCAAAGTCCTTTGTGCAATCACAAAGGAGACCTAAAGCTTGTTCTGTGGCATTTCCAGATTTCCACAATAACTGGCATCGATTACATCTAACCGCCATCGGTTACCCTTAATCGACATCGGTCTCTGTGTTTGCCCATACAGCCCAGAATAGAGACCTACCCACCAAATTTCATCTCACCCTCATCCACCTGTGATCTACCCGAGACCTCTGTCGGACCTGCAGAGACCCAGAACTAGTCATTTGATCTTTGGATTCTATTGTAGTTTAGCTTTGTTAGATTAGATCTATTTCTTATTGTGTTTTAAGTGAGATACCTAAATAATTTCAAATTACAATAGGATTTACTTTGTTTACAACATTAAATTGTTTAAAACAAGGATGGACAGACCATCTAGGAAGTATCACACTTCTAGGATCTAGCATACGCTTAGTGAGTTCACAAACCCATATTGTTTAATTCCTTCTGGTGGTCTTGCTTTGAATTATAGGTAGTCCCTCCTAGCTAAAAGGAAGCTCTCACGATCACATTTGTGGATTTAGAAGTCATACACGCGCAACATCCCATCAACCAACATTTGAACAGTATTCCTCTGCGCTTTGTTACCCTATCTGTTTCATCAACACTTCAAAGAAATGATTAAAGAATCGGGTGAAACAACAGAGCATCGTCATGATAGATCTAAAGAACAATAAAACGTGAATAATCCTTTGAAAGGCATTTGAGCATGTAGTAGTAGTATAAATTTTCCCTCCAAGCTAGTCTTGAATATTTTAATATGTGATGTAAAAAATATTTTTACAAGTGTAAAATTGTAAATAGGTATATTAGAGTTGTTATATCTCCATGTCCTACATAGGAGGAATGTCTAAAATAACCTAAGATATGGTGTTGAGTTCATTTAGCCATTAAAAGTCATGTTGACTAACAATCACCTTGATTTCTACTTGTATAGTTGAGATATAATCTCACCAAATATAGGAATTTAGGCCTAGATAAGGACTATTATATTAATGTCAAGGACATTCAAAGATTCAAGGAATAAAATGTCGAATTCCTATTTGATGGAGAATCACAATGTAATGTAAGTGATGTTTACAGAAGAAGCAATAAAAGGAAGAGTTGAGTTTTGTCTATCTCTTTAATTATTTGAAGTGTTCATATTGTGAGACTGGAATTAGAATGGATTTGAGAGGTAATGTAAAGTTATGAAAAGGAAATGGATCTTTGCTACAATGGTCTTTACAATTATTATACGTCCATTTGAAATGAATCTCGAATGGTAAGATCTGCATCGCTACGAAACAATCATGCAAGGAAGTGAATATGTGTGTTTTAGTCTTGAATCTCAATGAACCTTGAATGTTTTGATAGTTTCAAATGATATTTAACTTGGGAAGATGATATTGAATGTTCTAAGATTAAATGAATAAGAAGGATACCTTGTTTCTAACTTTGTTTCAAGTAATCTGAGTGCATAGTCAAAGATGAGTCAAGACAATAGACTAATAAAGCAATTTTGTGGATTAGAGGTAAGTTTTATTCTTGATAATTACCCAAACATAGAGGAATGTGATTCTAAATGGTTAAAATAAATCTTGATTAATTATTACATAGTCAAAAGGAACAATAGATCATCTAAGGGTTTATTATATGCCTAGATACCCCTTGCATGCACAGGTTGAGTGAGGGTAAAGCCTCAAAAGAGAGTGATTTACAATACATTCATGATTAATGTTAAGATAATCATCTTTAGAATATTGATACATTCCTAATGGTGATATTTGATATCCGAATTCACAATATGTTAGAAGATATGAATTATTTTTCACTCTTGGGTGACTGTGTGTGAAAGTATGATGATCTGTTTGGGAAAATCATCATAACTTTCTCAATTCAACTCAAAATAACATGAAATTTGGACAGTAGGAGGATAATAATAGTCTCCAAATGGGGTTTTAATATTTTGGAATAATTCATAGTATAAATGAAGTTATGAAGTGTTTTACAGTCGGACCTGAGAGTGCATGCCATTTGTTTGACAAAATGTCCACCCCGATTGAAGAAGCATAACTCCCACGTTTGAAAGAATTAAGACCTAAAATTTTATAGGCATGGTCATGGGGAATTTTCGGAGATGGGTTTACAAGGTTTTTGAAGAAACTGAATATTTTATGAGATATTAATAATTTAATGCTACAGGTCATTGAAAGGGCAATTTTGCTAAGAGTTGAAAAGGAGCATTTTGGGAGCTTGAGATGAGTTTATATGAATGTTCTAACATTGTTGAAAGTGTTGTAGCATTATAGAAGCTTCAAGAGACCTAAATAATACCTGAGAGCTCAAGCATGCATGTTAGCATTATGGACTAATGTAAGGAGCCAAGTGGATGGAAAGAACTAGAGATATAGAAGTGGAGAATGATGTAAGAAGGAAGATGATTAATAATGAAGGATGAATGTTTGTATTTGAAGGAAATTTGGCCTTGTTCCATGTTTTTATTCATAGTGTAAAGGACTGGTATATAAAGCTTTGATTGCAGGCCGAGAGCAAGGATTTGACAATGAGCATATGAAGGAGTTTCATAGGACTGTGAACGATGGAAAAGGGGGCAAAGGTCCAATAAGTCATGTAGAATTTTTGTAGCTCATGAATGAAATGTTTCCTTGATTATGATGTGAAGTAAATACTATTCATTCTTAGGCTAGATTAGCCATTGGACATGAACCTCATTTTGCTAAGTTGAAAAGAAACATCTCACATTGCTCTCTTGAACGATTGAGGTAATCATGATTTGTAAGATGGCATCAGAAACCCTATGTTATAAGTGATAGAATAAATATTCATGGTATGAGCTATTAATGCATTGAATCATCAAAAGTGATGATTTGAGGTGATAGATAACTCTCCCATATTTCATATGGTGGTGGTTAGAGTTCATGGTAATGAGTGGATCAGACTCAAAATTGCTTATTTATAGGAAAGAAGGTGTTATTATCATGTTTACCATTATACCATATGAATAATTTAGTATTATGAGATATATGAGAGATATAATACATTTTTGAAGTCATTTTAGATCTTGGTGAGGTAGTTTGATGACCTGCACAAGTCAAAATAGGTTGACTAGTTTTTGGGCCAAAAAGGTAATTTTAATAGTCTTGGTAAATTTGAAATATTTGAGAATTTATGGGAATGATGATAAAGTATTATGAGATTGGAGGTGTTTAACACATCCCATTTGACATGTTTCATGTTTTGGTTGAGCTCTGAAAGTGTGATGAGGTGACATGAAGAAGGTCACAAGTTGACCTAGTTTGACTAGTTCAAGACAACATTGCTTTGGTGAGAAGATTGATGTAGAAGACCAATGTTTTGGATTATATGATGATGGATATCCACTTAAGAGTGAAGATAGATAAAAACTATTTACCAATAATAATAAAAAACCAGTCTTGGTAAATTTGAAATATTTGAGAATTTATGGGAATGATGATGAAGTATTATGAGATTGGAGGTGTTTAACACATCCCATTTGATGTGTTTCATGTTTTTGTTGAGCTCGAAAGTGTGATGAGGTGACATGAAGAAGGTCACAAGTTGATCTAGTTTGACTAGTTCAAGACAACATTGCTTTGGTGAGAAGATTGATGTAGAAGACCAATGTTTTGGATTATATGATGATGGATATCCACTTAAGAGTGAAGATAGATAAAAAAATTTCTGTTGAATGCATTTAGAGGTATTTAATGTGTGAGTAGGGTGAAAACATGTTGATTTTCCAAAATTGGTTCTGGGAAGTTTAGTTTCTTGAAAATGAGAAGTGGTTCTATTTGCATTGTTGGATGTTTCACGAGTTATAACTTGCTTATAAGTTCTCTACATGTAAGTGGATTTCAATTAGTGTTTATATGTCATATTTGGTGTGATTTTAAGCTCCATTGCTGAAGAATGGTTCTTGGAAGTGCCTGATTTGAGTAGGAAACAATCTTACTTGATAGTGTTATGATGAATTTGCTTGGTGAAGAGTTCCTTGAGCTGATTTATGATGTTATAATGGTATGATAGACATGTGTGAATCCTTAGTATTCATGACAAAGAATTTTAAGCTCTTAGAGTCCTTGGAGTACACGGTGAAGGAGAATTGTTTGTTTTGAGCCTAGTTGGGCTTGTCTTATGTCTTGGTGCATTTCTAACCTATGTGGGTCTATGATATGATTTTATATGATGTTGTAGATGTTATTTGCTAATGTTATGAATAATATCTTGGGTCATGGCTGACCCTTGAGTTATGTTTTTGAGTTGATTCATGTATAAAAGTGCATGTATGGTTCATTTTTGAACTAGTGTTGAAAGAGGGAAAAAGTGCGAGCTAGGTGAGAGAGTGAAAGTGATATAAGGGATTAAAGAAAAATTTGAGAGTATGTTTGAATGTTTGAAGAGTGATTAGGAGATAAGATGTAAGGGTATTCATCTAAATCGGTTCATGTTTGAGCAAGTTTGAGCGAAGTAGGATATAATGTGTTTCAAGAGGGTTTTGAGATGTATGAGTGAATCTTGTGATCACTTGTTAGTTGTGTGAGCAGAATATCTTCAAGTGTTATTCTATCTAAATATCTTATGATGTGTAATTTTCATAAGATTCTTTTTTAATTCATATCAACAACGGTTTAGGGGTTTGTGCTCCTTGTGGGGTGGGTGCCTCACTAAACAAATCTTGCACGATGTGTAATATTCTTACAAGTCCTTGCTTTGTGTAATATAAGCTAGTGTTTTAGTGGGTTTTATTCCCCTCTAGGGTTCTCACTTACATATTATGTCCTTTTTCACTCTCTCTTGTATATGTTCACGTGGATTATTGTTTCATGTTGTTAAGCTCACAATTAATGCATGGTTGAATGGTTAATGATTTATACAAGTCAAATTTGAATTGGTTAAAGTTTTGAAGGACTTATTAACCCCCTTCTCATTCTATTTTGATTCCAACAAAGGCCCCTTATTTTGATGTGATAGGGTTGGGCCCCTAATAATTTCCCCTTTTACGATAACTAAAAACATCTTGTTTAACACTTGTTTAGGTTTATTTCAAGGCATAGTGGATAGTTATAACTAGAATAACAAAGCTTATTTTACCCATTTAGCCAAAAGTAAATATATTAAAAGTTACTTATTGATCCAGAGGAAATTATGGAGGATAGAAGTTACCCGAATCTCATAGGATCACTACAAGGCGAGAAGATGACTTTGAGAGCTTTCTGTACCACTATTTCAACGTTGAAAACGAAGTCCGTCTACACATCTAAAGTGGCTGGTAAAAGTTTGGTCAATGGAAAAATGGATGATTTTTAAATTATCTAATATTAACACCATTTCATAGAGCTCTCCAAGACCTTTCCAATGCATTTTGAATGGACCAAATTTAAGTCTGTATGCGAAAGTTATGATCGGTCAACGTTTGGTTAATTAGTAGTAAACAACCGAAGGATACACCAAATGAAAAAATGACATGGTGACATGTGGCATAGCTGCACACCGCATTTGACACATGGAAAATCTGCATGTGACCACATGGATTTATTATTTATACATGTGGCATTAAAGGCGGGTTTATGGTTTTTACCCACATAAAAGGTTTTATAATCTTTTATAAAAAAGAGAGAGGAAAAGTCCACGTGAGAATAAATTTTGGTGGATAAAGCCTATTAAAAAGGCTTGCATATAATGTGGGATTTTTCCCCACATAAAGCTGCTCCATCCACGTGAAGAGTGGATATTATTATGGGGTTGAGTTTTTTTAAAAATGGCTTAAGCTTATTTAAAAGCTTAAAAAAGAATTAATCCCTTATAACCCACTCAAAGCCTATTAAGGCTATTATTTGAAGTGGATTAAATATTTGGTGGCTAAATTATTCTTATGCCATGGAGAATTTGTCTAAGCCTAATCCATTGAGGATTATTATGGGATATTTTAAAAATAAGCCATGGATATGATCAAATATCCTTTTATTCTCGGGCTCCTAATCAATATAAATAGGGGACCCGAGTACATTGTAAACACACACAAATCTAAGCTATTTTCTTGGATCTCGAAGGAGGGGGAGAATATTTTGGAAAAATATTTATAAGTCCTATTATTATTATTTTAATAGGCAAATATGGTGGTGTTATAATGTGTGGCCATAATAAAATGTGAAGGCCCACATTTGTGAGAAAATAAGTCCTATATTATTATAGGCACATTTGGAGCTAAGGCCTATTATTATAGGCATGTAAATATGTAAGCCCTATCATTATAGGCATTATTATTATTTTTAATAGGTGAAATATTATTTTGTAGCTCTGAATTCCCTCCGAGAAGACATACTCTGAGCCCGAGCCGAGAAGGACGACTAGTGAAGTTCGATGGTGATCATGGCGACATTATGGAGATGTACAACCTATTTTAATATAGGCAATATGGAGAGAAAATAAGACCTATTTTAATAGGAAAAATTGTAATTGGGAGTTATTACAAAACTACCCAATAGGCCACATTTGAGCCACACTTCAGAATGCAGAGCCTGGAGAATCGATTGGGGAGCCATCCGGAAGACCAATCGACAAACTAAAGGACATCGTGCTTGAAGGAGAATATTGGATCAAATCTATCAACCAGGGTAGCTACTTGGTATAAAGATTCTTGTTCTTATGTATTCAGTATTATCATGTTTAGATTGTATTATTTATTATAATCATTTGAAGTTGATAATATATTAGTTCTATTAAGGAACTTGGAGATGTAGGCATTATGCCGAACTTCGTTATCAACTTGTGTGCAGTGCACTTGAATTATTGTATTGTTTTAATTTGATTTTAATGGGGTAAGTTCAGAAAAGAATTTAATGCCTATAGGGGTCTGATTGATGGAAATTTTTTAGTCAATTTACGAATCGCTTATTAAAAAAGGTATAAGTGGTGGAATCTAAGAAGTTGAAATCTATTCTCATAGATTATGAAGATGTGTTGGGTCAAATGATCAATTTTGACAAGAGCTCTCTTTTCTTTCTTCACACTCATGTCTCTAGCGAGAAGAAGATTTCAGTTATCCTTAGTTGCAATATCAATCCTCCGCCCTCTTCCTATCTTGGCATGCATTTTTTCATGGAAAAATCTTGAATGAGGTATAGAACAATCTTATTGATAGATTTCAAAGGAAATTAGATGCCCGGAAAGGCACGGTCCTTTCCTAGGATGGAAAATACACCCTTATCAACATCACTTTTCAAAGTCTCCTTATATATTTAATGCCTCTATTCAAATTCCATGGGGATGTTATAGAAAGAATTGATAAAATTCAAAAATGGTTTTTATGGAGTGGTGTAGAAGAACATGATAGATTCCACCTTGTTGTGTGTGAAAAATTACATGCCGCCAAGAGCCATGGTGGTCTTGGAATAAAAAAATTAATGTGGATGAATAAATTTATAGTGGCCAAAATGGGTCGGACATAGATGAAAGAAGACTGGACTAGGCTTGTTAGAGCTAAATACCGGAAAAAACTAGTAGTAAAAATTGGCTTCACGGGAGGATTTCCCCATAGGCTCTCAAATATGGGAACGCTTTGACTAATTCCGGGTAATTACCGATCAAGGGTAGTAAGTGGAATTTGGGGCATGGTAAAGATATCTCTTTTTGGGAGGATAAATGGATCACTAATTCTCTGCTTAAGAACTAGGAAGAATGGTCTCAGTTGATTTCCCCTTATTCTAATGTGATTGATACTAAAGTTAAGGATTATATTAGAGTTAATGTAGAAGGACACAAATGGGTGCAAATCGCTTCACATAGATTAGAACCTATCTAAGTAGACCAAAAATCTACAGACAATCCTCGGTGTTCATCATCTTGATTCCGGTGACACCACTGACAAGCTCATTCGGGAATACTCCATTGATGGGTCCTACTCTATTAAAAGTGGATATTACTTGCTCTTTGCCAATCTGCCTTCCTTCACTGAGTGGAATAAGATATGGTTCAAAGAGTTGACTCCTAAAATCAATATCTTTCTTTGGCTTAGCATCCAAAACATAATCTTAACCACTGATAATTGGATCAAAAGAGGACAACATATTCGAAGATGCGAGTCTTTTAAAAAAATGGATAATCTTTCAATCACATATTCCTTCACTGTAATTATGCTACTAATGTGGAATGCATTCTTCAAGATCATGGGGATTAATTGGATCTTACCGGATAATATTCCGTCGGCTTGGATTGATGGCATCCTCCCTTCAAACACATGATTGTCAAAAGGATTTGGTTGTTGTCCTTCCCTCATATTATTTGGCTTATTTGGAAAGATATGAACAATAGCATCTTGATAATTAAAAACCTTCCATATGTTGGTTTTTTAATCAACTCCTCGAAGGCATTAAATATGACATCTCCAGGATACGAGCCAAAGAAGAATTTTAACCAAAATGAAGAGGAGGCTAAAATTCTCAAGAAGTGGAACATTTCTTGTGCTATTAATACTATTGCTACTGCCAATGTTGATAGAACTCTTGTTTCTTGGTCACCCCCAATCCTAGTGTTGAGAAGAAATCTTGCCTCTTCAACTTAATCTACTAAGAAAAAAGTAAAATTTAACCAACCTCAAAATGACGGGGTTTAGTGATACTTGTGGATGTGGATGAATGATGTTGGGTTGTTGTGCTCCATGAGAGATGTGTACAAGCTCCTTTCTGTGAAGAAATCAGTAATCACAGATACTACATAAGACGAGATTAAAAAATATATGGCGGATTTCTGGCAAAGTCTAGTCCCCAAAAGTCAACGAATTTCCTTGCAAGGACGTCAATCGTGTTTAAGAAATTAATTGAATAATGAAAAATAAGCTAATAAATAGACAATATAACCAATCAATCAATGCAAAAGCAAAGGGACTAACATGGTCCAAGACTATATGCTGATTTGATGGTGGTTCTTGATCCAAATGGAATATAGGAATCACAATATGGCTCAAAGGAGCAATAATATAGACAAATATACGTCACAAAGGTAAGCGGGACAATGCATTTATGAGCTAAATGATAAATTGTTGTAAATGGCTCAAAGGAGCTTGACATGTAAAATGATGTAGCTTACAAAGGCAAGCGAAGGATACATTGATTAGGATAATTACTAGAATATTATGGATGGCTCAAGGGATCTTGATATGGTATGAAAGGGTACACTGTAAAGGTAGAATGATGACAAGGACTAGGGTGAAGATATCTCGCAATGTAAGTTTCGAATTAGACTATATAATGATATGGATCGCCGGTGATTAGGCGGATCGATGATGATTTGACGGATCGTAGATGATTACTATGGAAATGGTAGATTGATAAAAGATGAGACATAATTGATTAAAACTATTAAATGATTAATGGTTAAGGTAATGATATATAAATAAGGCACTTACGATTCCAAATGATGATTGTAGTGAGGATAGATATTAACACCCAAAGAGGAATGTTATAGATGTCGAGGATCAAACTTGATTCTTTGGATGTTTTGAATGCTCCGGGAAGAAGAAAATGGTGGATACCAGAGGTCTACAAAATTGACTCTGGATGTTTAAATGACCTACAAAGATTAGAGTAGGAGTTCTTGATGTCAGGAAGGCTCACACACGCTAGATTAAAGACTTGAAACATGAGAATCAAAGTTTCAAATCTTCTAGAGAAGGTAGAAATTTGGTTTATATAATCGTCGCTGATTACCCAAATCGCTGATGATTTACTCTGCATTCGAGCTTTGGAAGGAAAATAGATCAAACAATTTTCCAAATTAAGGTTTTGGTTATGATTTTGGGGTAGAATTTATTGGTTTGTTCACTAGACATGTGATATTTGTTAGGGAAAGTATAGAATAGATAGGATTCATTTAGGATTTTTCCTAAGTTAGCATTTAGGTGGATTCTAGGAAAGTTCCATGGTGGTTGGGGAGATTTAACATTTGTAAGAGGAGTTTACACATGATGAGTGTGGTAACATGTATAAAACTTAGGATTATGGGGATATTGATGCTTTTGATTAATTAATTGGAGGGTTATAAATGTATAACCTATGTTATGGGGTGTTATGTATACCTAATGAATGAAGGTGAAGGGTATGAAAATAATGCGGTGGTGTATTTAATTAACGATGGATGTATTTAATCAATTGATTTGAATAAGGATGAGAGGGTGTAGATTTTCGGTGTCTACACCGACTATTTTAAACTAAACTTTGACAACTCTTCCAAGGGAAATCTTGGGAAATCTAGTGGTGGTGGTTGTATTTGAGGAGAAGGAGGTCATTTTATAGCTGCTTTTGTTGGGCCTATGGGAATTAACACCAATCACTACTTGGAAGCCTTGGCAGCTGCTCTTTGGGGCATCAAATTATCTTTTTCTCTTAAGTTGCATAACATGGTCATTGAGGGAGATTCCATGAATATAATAAAATGTCTTAAAGGCTCTGCTAAAGTCAGTTGGTCCATAAAAAATTATATTGAAGAGGCTATTCATTGGCTAACTCTTTCTCTAGTTGTAATTTCAATCATACCTATAGAGAAGGCAATAAACTTGCTTACTCTTTAGCCAATATGGGGTCTTTGCCAATAATTACAAAATATGGGATCATGCCACTTCTTTACCTCCTAATGTCCAATCCATCATTAATATGGAGAGAAGCTAGCATTCATGTGGTAAGTGTTGGAAATTAGTGTTCCTTTAATGTCATTGCCCATCCTGCCTTTCCTTACTTTATCGCTTGGCCTTTGGCTCTTCGCATCTCTAGGGCTCTCAAAACCACCATGGGAGGGGATATCTGTAAAGTGAAGTCAATTAACAATTCCCAATGGAGGGAGGATGATGAGGTTTGGGATATTTTAAAGAAAGGTGGTTTTAACCATTTCATGAATACGATCAGGGGCATGACTTCCATCTTTGTTAAGAATCAAAAGTGTAATTGGATTGGATGCAGAGTGAGATATAGGAACCGAGAATTTCTCACATGAAGAGATAATCTCATCGATACCAGTATTCACCCTAAAGGAATGTGGTTCTAGAAGAACAATTATGACAAAAAGGAATAAGAGGCCAAATTTTTGGAGGGTGAAGAATGCCTCATCCAAGCTAAAAGTGATTTTCTTCAGAGTCACTTCCTAAACCCCATGATAAGGCCAATTTTGTGCTAATGAAGTATCTTACTTTGGATGGTTGGTTTAAAGTTACTCCTTACTTTCATTTGGTTTTCCTTAACCACTTTAGAAGAAATGTGGTGGTCAATTTCCCCTTTTCTCTTCCATTCTCTTGAAAACTCGGTGAATTTGGTGGCCCAGGGGAAATGTGCCCAACCCTCCCATCATGTTGTCATTTTTCTCCTCTATAAACACTTTGAATTGTTCATTGTGAATACCCCTATGGCCCCTCCTACCCATTCCCCTACTCCTATGAAGAGGCCTCCATGTTGTGAACACCCCTCGACCTCGACCTTTCCCTCCACAACAAAAATTCTAAGTTAGACCTTGTGATTGCTCCTATTCTTCCTTCTTCTCCCTCAAGCCGAGGTGTTTCTACACTTGGCCTTATTGCCATGGGTGACAAGGAGCCTACTAATAACAAATATGAACTGGTAGCATGAGAAACAAACTGGATTTGCACAATGATATGCTTACCTAGCTCAAGAAGGAGTGCAAAGTATTGAGAGAGAAAGTTAGGGGATATAAGATTGCTATTGAAAGTGGTAATAAGTACGAGCAGATGAGGAAGGAGATGGAAAAAAGAATAAAATTCATTGAAAATGAACAAGGCAAGCTCATAAACAAACAATATGATATAATCTCCTTACTTAAGGGCAACATGGACATCATTTCCAACATCACTAAAGTGTTGGAAAACAATAAGGGTAAAGAAAAAGCTAAGAACGACACTTCCATCAAAGATATCAAAGACAATATTAAGATCCTCAAGAAGAATCTTTCTAAGACCATGAAATAGTGGCTGGAGACATTATAGGTTGTGAGTTCTAATTTGTTCTAGACCAAGTTTTGTTGTTTTTTTGTGGTACCGCTATGGTTTTTTTGGGTTTTGGCTGTTGTTTTGTTGTGGTGTTGCAACACTCCTTGCTCCTTCTTTGTTGTGCTTTTTTGTTTTTTTCTTGAATATTTGGGATAAGGCCTCTTGTAACTGGGTAGGATCCCTTTTTCCATTAATAAAAACATATACATATTATAAAATGATGTCTTACCTTTTATTTAGATTTCAACTTGAAATTAATGCACAATCAAACTTTATAAGTAAATTCTCCAACATTAATATATTACAAGATACATGTAAATGCAATAAATGATGATATTCAATTAGGTCACATGGTAAAATATATTAAATAACAACATGATATGTTGAATTAACTATTATGACACTTCGCAGAGTGTTATGAATCTAGAATTAGGGAAAACTCATTATGATTGTGCCTCCTTTTCTCTTATATATTTTTAAACTATGGTGTCCCATGTCTATGAATCTATGGCTCTTATTTATGTGATACTAATTATGTAGTTACTTATATAATTTCTTATTTTTATAGAACATATGGGCATGCTATGTTTGTCTTGTGACTTTTGTGTCCCATTTTTATAACTCTATGCCTCTATTATGTGTGATATTTATTGTATATATATGCTTCCTTATTTGTATGTCATGTGTGTGGTTTTCTTGTGATTTTATTTTGACACTTTGGTGTCCCATGTTTGAGGCTCTAATCCATGATATGCATATTTCATATACTACTTTTGTTGGTATACTTGTATTTCTTTACCTCAATGTTTTTTTTATCTAACATAATAGTTTTATTGTTATTATTGCTTTTTGCATGTTGCTTCTTTTTTGTATCATAGTCTCTACATATGAAGCCCTATTATCCATTTTTACCCCCTTGGTAAAAATGGATAGTGAAAAACTAGACCCGGTAGTAGTTGATGGGGCTTGGGGTTGATTCTAGAGGAGATCAGGTAAATTCCCATGCTTTGAAGCACTTTCAGTTTTTTTTAGCGAGTTTGGGATCAATTGGAACATTTTTTACTCTTTTGGATTTCAAGGATCCTAGACTTAGCCAATTTTGGAAAAATGAGAAAAAGGCAAAATTGACTAAATTAGATATAAAAAAATTATCTTTGGGACACTTATTTCACTTCCCCTAACTCCCTCATCTCCCAAAATTTCCAAGGAATTAGTGAAATTTGATAAAAATTGGCCAAGGGGAACAATCCTTCGTATTGTGGGTCAAAGGGGTACGGGTGGAACAATTGCGGATAGAACATGAGTTCCCCACCCTTGGAACAAGTCCATAATGCATTGAATCCTTTATTATGTGAGGATGTAGATATTTGAAGGCTCGATGAAACAATTTCCGTCGGGGTCGAGGTTGATGGGGCCATAAATTGGTCATAAATTACCATTATTTTGTCCTTCCAAGTTACTTTTGAAAGTGAATTTAAATGTAATATAGGAACTTATAGTTTTATTAAGATAGAATATAGGATATATATCTTTTTCATTCTTTAGAAATCTTTTGTTATCCTAATCCTATTGATTATTTGGGAAAAATGTAAAGTCTTGTGTATGTAGGCAATAAAAGAAAAATAATGCTAGTATTGAGAAAAGTGGAATTTATCATGTATGGTATATTTAAACTCAAAATTTATATCATATTCAGATTCTTCTCGAAAAATTATGCAAGTTTAAAAAATAATCATCTCAATCCGAGATCGTATGCAAAAGTTATAGCTATTTTAAGTTATCTCCGGAACTCTTAGATTTAGTTTGAAACTTGCAGAGTTAGTTAGGAACTTGCATCGAATGGGGACTATGAATAATTAGAGAGTCAAATGGAAAATATAAGAGATGTTTGTTTTCATAGCAATGTGTTTAACATAAACCTCATTCAGATTTTCTACAGGTTTTAACAATGAAGAGAAATTTAACTTTCAGTGAGCTGAAGTCCGACGAAAAGTGTATTATACGAGCACTAAAAGTTCCATAAAAAGAAACAGAAAATTCAAATGGAAAATCTAAGAGATTTTTTTGTTCATAGAAATATGTTTAATAAAAACCTCATTCATATTTACTACAGGTTTTACCAATCAAGAGAAATCTAACTTTTAGTGAACAACAGTTTGAGGAAAAGTATATCAGATGAGCGCTAAAAGTTTCATAAACAGAAACAAAAAAGTCAAATAGAAAATCTGAGAGAGGTTTTTGTTCATAGAAATGTTTTTAACAAAATACTCATTCCGATTTTCTACAAGTTTCACTAATCAAGAGAAATCTAACTTTTAGTGAGTCACAGATCGAGGAAAAATGTATCGACGAGCGCTAAAAGTTTCATAAAAGAAATAAAAAGTCAAACAAAAAATATGAGAGAGTTTTTGTTCATAGTAATGTGTTTAATAAAAAATTCATTCATATTTGCTACATATTTTACCAATAAAGATAAATCTAACTTTTAGTGAACTCGCAATCGAGTAAAAAACGATCAGATAAGCGTCAAAAGTTCCACAATCAAAAACAATAAAGTCAAATGGAAAATCCAAGAAAGGTATTTGGTCAAAATCATATTTTGAGGAAACTCCTCCTAATAATGTAGGAGAATAAAATCATTGTGATTCTTGTTACAAAAAGCAAGGAGAAGATTTGGGAGCATATCTTCCTAAAATAAGTGAGCTATGACTTTGACTTCAATAATACATCTCTCTCCATATTTTGTGGAGATAGAGATCTTACTTATTAGGATTAGAATAAAGATAAGATCAAATTATATCTCCCAAAATAAGGAGTTGGTTGGATGCATAATTTATAAATGCAACCTTCCACACTCGAGATATGTAATGTTTTATCACCAAGAAATGAATCTACTTTTTTCTCTCTAATATTATGCAATTTTGAGTCAAGATCTCGAGGCATGGTTTAAATCCTCTTCCAAGGAATGAGCTGACCACTTATTCTAAGGAAGATGGATATGTATATTTGTGTTTTTATTTTGTAATAATTTGTGTTTATTTCATTTTCTATAATTATCATCTTGTTGTGTTGTTCTTCTCTTTGTATTGTAACATTCAGTCTGTTGTAAACTGTAAGTGTTTCATTTAATTTTACTTATTTCCAATTCAACAATTTTAATTTATGCAAGTGTGTTTTATTCCTGCAAGTGTGATTTCCTTTATGCAAGTGTGTTTACATTTATGCAAGTGTGCATTTAAATTTTCACATGTGTGCTTTCAATTTATGTAAGTTTAGATTGTGTTTAAGGGAGTTATTTTCCAAGATCTTCTTCTCTTAATGCATACAACCTTCAGACACCAACCCAGATTGACATTATTAATGGTGATGATTGATGACCCTCATCATTTTGGCATCGTTTCTTGGGGACACGGTGTTATTAAGAGATTCAAAGTTCTCTAAAAGAATATTCTAGTGACAGTAGAATACCTTTTAGCAAATTCTATGATAGGAAGCATTTGGTAAGTAGTTTCTTTAGAATTTTATTTTCTGCAAGTAGATTAAAATTTCATTTCTGTAATTAGGAATATTAGATTGTAAATATTTATCTCCCCACAAACTAACTCTGTGTATAAGAAAATGACTGTGATGTTTGATCAAGAAGGTATAATGGTATGAAAAAGAATTCAAATCTGGAAATGGTAGAATATGATATTGAATTTGGAAGTAGATCCAATTGATGAAATATCATATGCCATTCTTGATAACCACCACAATTTCCCCTTGTATCAACTAACAACTCAGTGATCTTATTACACATAACCTTAGTCAAAAATGACTTATCCAGTTTGTAATAATGAAGTGGTAACATTTCTAGTTAACTCCATCCATATTTAGGGATTTCATTAGAGCCAAAATAAAAACCCACTCATAATAAATCTACCCATCCAAATTATTTTTTCATCACATAATAAAATTCAATCCTGAACCATATCCATTAGAAAAATTTATTTTCATGTCTTTCAATTTCTTCATTTTTGTATATGCTTGTATAACATGAAGAAACAATTATTGTGAATATCAAGACAAACACTTTTTTTTTGTGCTAACATCCACATGAATTTCTAAAGTTGTTCTTGGTACTAGCATGCAGATTTTTGCACACCAACAATATCAACCAAGGAGCAGTTTGGAGGGACCCATAGATACATAACACAATCCATCTCTTGAGATCACTAGTTTGGGCTTTGAAGATTACTATGGTGATTCCGATTCAAGTTGGGCTTTGAAGACCTAGAAATTGTCTACACAATTTTTGGAAATCTTCTTGGAGTTACCAAGTATGCAAAAATGTTTTTATGAGATCTCAGACATTGCTTCCTATTTTACATAAGTTGTACTTTGATGAATATAGTCTGATGATGGATCAAATTTTTCTTTAATCCTTCTCATATTATCATTTCAACAAAAATAAATAATTTTTAAAAAAATAATCAAAAAGCTTTGATTGGAAAACCAACTTGTTGGCCAATCAAAGATGAAAAAAAAAGGCTTTGATTGGAAAACCAACTTGTTAGCCAATCAAAGGCAAAAAAAAATAAAAAATAAAAAAGATTTGATTAGAAAACCATCTTGTTGACCAATCAAAGACAAAAAAACAACTTTGATTCTAAAACTAGCTTACTGGCCAATTAAAGACGAAAAACAAAAAGCGGATCTTCTTCAAAAACAATCAACTGTTACCTGTGACTTCTTTCTCGACACTATTTGACCATGTTAATAATAGGATGACAAGGAAAACTAGAGGTATGATCAAGTTATTTTGTTCTACTATTTTATTTTTAAGTTTTCTTGTAAGTTTTTATTACAACTAGATCCACTTTTAAGATCTCAAAGAAGGCAAGATAAAATTCATATCTCCCTTACTTATATGAAAAATATGTGCACCTCTTTGCAATCAAACTTTTAAAGTCTAATTTATGGGCAGCCATGAATAAACAACATGCATGAGCTTAAGTGTGGGAGAGAAGGAGAAGCACGAGGTATGCATTTTGATTTTAAATATGAGACACAACAGAAGGAGATCCACAAGGACCTATTGTACAAGAAAATAAATCAAATACAATGAAGGAGATCCACACAGAACATCTTTGTAAAAGAAAGGAGATCAAAAGCAACAAAAGAGATCCACACAAGAACCTGCTATACAAGAAAGAAAATAAAAAAATAGCAGAAGGAGATCCACATAAGAACTTTGTACAAGAAAGAAAATAAAAAACAACAGAAGGAGATCCACACAGAACACTGTTGTACAAGAAAGGAAATAAAAAACAAGGAGATCCACACAAGAACCTACTGTAAAAGAAAGAAAATCAAAAATAGCAGAAGGATATCCACACAAGAACCTGTTGTACAAGAAAGAAAATAAAAAACAATGAAAAGATATCCACACAAGAACCTGTTGTACAAGAAAGGAAATAAAAAACAATAGAAAGAGATCCACAAGAACCTGTCTTTGAACTATATATAGAATGCATACATGCATAAACTCAATGTGGAGAAGAATCTAAGAAGAGGAGATAATAATATAATGCATGAGGACATGTATAAGATTAAGTGTGGGGCAATGATGAAGCTATAAATTACCATTATTTTGTCCTTCTAAGTTACCTTTGAAAGTGGATTTAAATGTAATCTATGAACTTATAGTTCACTTAAGATAGAATATAGGATATATATCTTATTCATTCTTTAGAAATCTTTTGTTATCTGTTTTTTTGACTAATCCTATTGATTATTTGGGAAAAGATGCAAAGTCTTATGTATGCAGGCCATAAAGGAAAGATAATGCTAATATTGGGAAATATGAAATTATCATGGATGGTATATCTAAACTCAAAATTAATTTTATATTAAAATTCCTCTAAAAAAATCATGCAATTTCAAAAAAGAATCATCTCAATCTGAGATCATATGTAAAAGTTATAGCTATTTTAAGTTAGCTCTGGAACTCACAGATTTAGTTTCGGAACTCGCAGAGTTAGTTTTAGAACTCGTAGAGTTAGTTAGGAAATCATAGATATAGTTCCGAACTTGCATAAAATAGGGACTATGAATAATTAGAGATTCAAATGAAACATCGAGAGATGTTTTTGTTCATAGTAATGTGTTTAACATAAACCTCATTCAGATTTTCTACAGGTTTTACCAATGAAGAGAAATCTAACTTTCAGTGAGCTCTGAGTGTGACAAAAAGTATATCATACAAGCACTAAAAGTTCCATAAAAAAAACAGAAAATTCAAATAGAAAATATAAGAGATGTTTTTGTTCATAGAAATATGTTTAACAAAAACCTCATTCGATTTGCTACAAGTTTTACCTATCAAGAGAAATCAAACTTTTATTGAACAACAATCGAGGAAAAGTATATCGAATGAGTGCTATAAAAGTTTTATAAATGCAAAGAAAAGTCAAATGGAAAATCGAGAGAGGTTTTTGTTCATAGAAATGTGTTTACAAAATTTTTATTTCGATTTGCTACATGTTTTACCAATGAAGAGAAATCTAACTTTTAGTGAGTTGCGGTTTAAAAGTGTATGATACAAGCACTAAAAGTTCCATAAAAAGAAACAAAAAATTAAAATGGAAAATCTAAGAGATATTTTTGTTCATAGAAATATGTTTAACAAAAACCTCATTCAGATTTGCTGTAGGTTTTACCTATCAAGAGAAATTTAACTTTTAGTGAACAACAATCCGAGGAAAAGTATATCAGACAAGCGCTAAAAGTTTCATAAACAGAAACAGAAAAGTCAAATGGAAAATCTGAGAGAGGTTTTTGTTCATAGAAATGTGTTTAACAAAAATTTCATTCTAATTTGCTACACATTTTACTAATCAAGAGAAATCTAACTTTTAGTGAGCTGTAGTCCGAGGAAAAGTGTATCAGACGAGTGCTAAAAGTTTCATAAACTGAAACAAAAAACTCAAACAAAAAATATGAGAGAGGTTTTTGTTCATAGTAATGTTTTTAGCAAAAACCTCATTCATATTTGCTACATATTTTACCAATAAAGAGAAATCTAACTTTTAATGAAGCTGTAGTCGAGATGAAAAATATATCGACAAGCGTCAAAAGTTCCACAATCAAAAACAACAAAGTCAAATGGAAAATCTGAGAAAGGTATTTGGTCAAAATCATATTTTGAGGAAAAACCTCCTTCCAATAATGTAGGATAATAAAATCATTGTGATTCTTGTTACCAAAAGCAAGGAGAAGATTTGGGAGTAAATCTTCCTAAAATAAGTGAGATAAGACTTTGACTCCAATAATATATCTCTCTCCATATTTTATGGATATAGAGATCTTACTTGTTACGATTAGAATAAAGATAAGATCAAATTATATCTCCCAAAATAAGGAGTTGGTTGGATGCATAATTTATAAATGCAACCTTCCACACTCAGATATGTAATGTTTTATCACCAAGAAATGAATCTACTTTTTTCTCTCTAATATTATGCAATTTTGAGTCAAGATCTCGAGGCATGGTTTAAATCCTCTTCCAAGGAATGAGCTGACCACTCATTCTAAGGAAGATGGATATGTATATTTGTGTTTTTATTTTGTAATAATTTGTGTTTATTTCTTTTTATATAATTATCATCTTGTTGTGTTGTTCTTCTCTTTGTATTGTAACATTCAATCTGTTGTAAACCTGTAAGTGTTTCATTTAATTTTGCTTATTTCCAATTCAACAATTTCAATTTATGCAAGTGTGTTTTATTCTTGCAAGTGTGATTTCCTTTATGCAAGTGTGTTTACATTTATGCAAGTGTGCATTTAAATTTCGCATGTGTGCTTTCAATTTATGTAAGTTTGGATTGTGTTTAAGGGAGTTGCTTTCTAAGATCTTCTTCTCTTAATGCATACAACCTTCGGACACCAACCCAGATTGACATTATTAATGGCGAGGATTGATGACCCTCACGAGAGGTTCTCCGTATCCTCTCGGACTGAAAATTGAGAAAGTGACTAAGTGTGAAGAGTTATGCGGATTGAAGAGGGCTGCGGAGAACCGAAGTCAAGAAGGTACATGTTTTGTGGGGGTGTGAGTTCCCCATGAGATCGACTTTGCCACAATGGTCGTAGGGTTTATTGTGCGGTAAAAAGGGTGCGAGTGGAATTGATTCGGGTAACTGAGAGGTTCCTGGAACTTGGTTTGGTCTTGAAATATAAAGGATCATTTACATTGTAGAGAAATTTGATAAGATACAAGTGTTGACGGGTCGTGAGTTCTCCGGGGTTGATGAAATGCCCAAAAAAATGGAATTGGGAAAGGTTAGTATAGTCGATTTGGATCGGCCAATTCGGGCCTAGGTGACCTAAGCGGTACTAGTTTCGTGGGGGCTCACGTTCCCCGTGGAGTTGATATCACTTTGTAGTATAAGGGTGACAGAGTTTAATACGGGAAATCAAACATTTTGGGCCCTAAAGGAACTCAAACCCCTGTTCTGTGTTCCTCGTGTGCTCCGAAGACTTGACATACCGAATTACAAAGGAAAATGTATTTTTTTATGGAGACTTATTAAAATGGAGTGTGTTCCTCATGACCTCTCCAGGTCCGCATAGCTATAAATTTTGACTCGAGGCCTCCATTTTAAAAAAAAAAATACACTTTTGGAATTCTTTCTTCATGCTCTACAACATGGAATCCTTAAAATCATATTCTGGAGGGAATAAATGGGTAAAAATGAGAAAAACATGGGAGTAGAACATTTCCTTGGGCTCCAAGCATAAACCAAGTTAAGTGTCACTCATCCTTTGTTTGTAATTAGTTTGGAACTTCTAAAAGGGTTGGGACCACTGGAAATGTGCTATACAATTCTCTCTCTCTCTCTCTCTCTCGGGATCAATAAATGTAACTGCTAAGGCACATTTTTTGGCTGGAATTTTCTTGTAATAAAACTCTGCTAATTTTTTCCAGAGAAGTGTTGAGTTGTGTTGAGTTGCAAGCCTCTGATTTGATAATTCTAGAAGAAGATCCTCACCTTCTCTTGCAATTATAATGAATTGTGCATCCATTTGATCAATAAATATATGTATTTTGGCTATACTATGCCCTTGTTATGTTTTATTGAATTGTCCCTACCTTTCATTGCATATTCCAGGTTTTGTGCATTCTTGTATTCTTCTTACGGGTTCAGGGTTGTTGTGCTTAATGGAAATGATGTTGACAAATGTAGTTAGGGACTATGTCACTTGTGTTTGACCTCTCTCTTTCCCATTCTGCATCTCATTTTCACTCATCTGGATATTTACCCATCCCTTTTCTGGTGCATCACCTATGTAGATAGGATTTCCATTTTATGCAATCTCTCTCTCTGGTCCCTTGGAAGCTTAGGATAGAAGTAGATAGCAGAATTTCCCTTCTAGGAGTAGTTTAACATTAGGAATAGGTAGAATAACCAAATTATTTGAAGGTTGATCTAATTTGTGCAAGTACAACTCTTGTGATATCATCCCATGTTTGTCAAAAGTATGGGTCCATAACCGAATATCATAGGGTGCTTACTTTTCCGACATAACAGTTTTGGAAAGCTTGGTGGGACAACATAGAAGTCATTTTTCACAAGTGTACATCCAAGATATTTTAAAGGGAGTTCCATTACACCCATTTTTGTGCTTTACACCTTCATTTCACCAAGTTTGATATGTTTTTGGTGGAAAATTCAACCTTTTGAGGTATGTTCAAACACATCTGGCGACTCCACTAGTCCAGACAACCCATTTTCTGAGTTATAGACCTTCCATTTCATCCATTTCCATCCATTTTTCTTTTCATATCTTATCACTTATTTTCATTCATGAAGTTGTGTAATCATGACTTCATTCCCACCATAGAATCCTCAATTACAATAGTACTATCCAAATCCACCTTCAAGTTACTACAATCCACCCCCAGATCAGTTCTATGATCAAAATCAATTTGAATATGCATATACACATGAGAAAATGCAATGCAGTTGGGTCATCTAAACTATGGAGCCGTTTAGGAACACACATATGTAGATTCTAGAGGCCATCCTACACCTTGAGACGATTATTTACAAAGAGAAGTTCAAAAGTTGGAGATAAACATGGTAAAAATAAGGATTAAATAGATGATGAAGGTAACTCGAATTGGTTTCAAGGTTCCATAACCATGGATTGTCCCTATACCAAGTAAGTTTAATCCTCAACAAAATCTTCAATTCATAATCAAAACATTAATTCAAGTTGGAGAATAGATCAAAAGGAAAGAGGCTTATGAATCTAATGCTAGACAATCCTATCAATGGGAAACCCCTACATTGCCATCTAACCCCTCTCCCCATTCCTCAACCCATGCCATCTCAACCTAAACCTCATTTTCCTAACTTTTTATCCACTACTCCCATTGAGAATTTCACTTCTCCATTTTCTTCTCTTCCACCCCGTCTTGAATTCTATGCCCTTTTCTCTTCCAAATCCAAATCACCTCCACAAGAAGAAAGAACAATACCTCCCCTTTCATAAAAAATAATGCACAAAATAGTTGAATCCCAACCCACCCTCCTCATGCATTCCCAAATCCATTTTGGGGAGAAGAAAATCAGAAAATCAGTCAAAGAGGGAAGAAAACTGAGGAGCCAAGAAAAGAAGATCTTGCAAGAAACTTGAAAGAGTGGGTTGTAAGGTTCAATATCACTCAAATTCCACTTATGAATATGCCTTTAGTAGGGGTTGGAGTCCAATAATAGGTGCTGAAGAGTGATTTTGTAGCATCAATGAGAGCAAGAACACAAGAATGATGATCAAAAATCTATTTATTCTGAGTGTAGTGTTCACATTGGCACTATATTTTCTAGATATTGTTGATCCGTCACCAGTTGCAAAGTTAGTGGTAGAGGAAGAATCATCTCCAAATCCACACAAAGAGGAACATGTGTAAGAAAAGGAAGAAAATATCCCAAGTGTACAAGATGTTTCCATGGAATGTGGTGACCTATTTGTGATGCATGCCAGAGCTTGCTATGTTGTTAGGACATTGCTTTGGTCTACCAAGAACATCTACATCACCGCAACCAATCATGTAAATCTAGATGCCTTGGAGGAAAACAAAATATATTAAATGGGATTTGATTAAAGAGAAGGTTACACAAGAGATTTTAGATCTACCTCTCATTTCATCCTTCTAAAAATATAAATTTTTGGATGAGTTTGAGTTCTCAAGCTTTATGTTTGAGGATAAAGAGAACCATGGTGAGCCAGTTGTAGATCTAAGAGTCATCATAATGAGGAGGTTGAATACTTATCATATTTGGAGGATTACCTCGATGGAGAAGAGCCCATAAAAATCACCACTCTTGCTGCTCCATTATCTATCCTCCAACACAAGGAGCCTCATGTCATGGATGAGAACATTCAAGAAGCACCTGCTGCCCATAAGAATCCTCTTGAATCAAGTTTTGGAGGAGTTTGATCTTCCAAGTTTCACGTTGGACAAGGAACAAGAGAACAATGATGACACCACTCACACATCAGTCATCAAAGCATAAAATTAGTTGTTTGTAGATGAGTAACAAGTTCCAAATCAACCTATAAATAGTCACCTTTTCCAGGAAAGTTTGTAGGAATAATTCATTCTTGGAGTTGGGATTCAGAGAAATGGGAAAACTTCACGGATCAGGCCTTTCCCAATCAAGTACTCGACTTCATTAGAGCAAGAAGCAGAGTTGCCACTAATCATGCTTTCTTCTAAGCATGAGGATGAGTTTCAGAGTACCAAGGATCAGCTGTAATGCCTCTTCAAACCAAATGCATAGCAACTAAAAGAGGTATTTGTCGGTTTCCAATTGATACCTTGATGATTTGTGTGGGAGATTAGATCTATGTTAGTTTTTCACTCACACACAAAGCCATGTCCATTGCCAAATCAGTTACATTGTCCAAAATTTTGAGGAAAGGAAGCTACTTTTCCTTTCCAGTGTCAAGATTTGTTTGAGTTTTCATTCCTCGGGTTAGAGTAGAGTAGGTAGGTTTTCTTTCAGCAGAATAAGTACTTAGGCACACTCTGCATGTTTCACTTGAAGCATATATGATCTTTCATCTTTTGTACATATTTTGTTGTGTATTTTTGTTGCTCTTACACAATCCATTTCAGTCAAGGCATGTTCATCGGGAAAATTAGGTTTAACAATATTTCTAAGTGTCTCTCAAATCAACATGTGTCTCTAAACTTATGCATGTTTCACACTTGCCAAGATATCATCAGTTCAGTGCTTCTTACTTGGTAAGAAATCATATTTTTGAGATGGTTTTAGATGTTTTCATCCATTGTCTCAAATAAATCAGTTTGTAGAGGGAAGTGAAAAGAGAAAATCCAGGATCAAAACAATTTTCCACTCATCTTATTTTCAAGATTTTCTTACAAAAATTAGAAAAATCGAGCATTGCGGGCCAACTCCAAGTTCAATAGTGTTTTAGTGGCTCGGGGACATGATTTCAGAGTTTCGAGATAAGTTTTGAGGTGTTAGGCTAACTCCATGCCTAATAGAGGCGATTCAAGGTCACCGGTCAACTCATTTAGTAGGCGAGATGTCCTCGAGAGGTTGCCAACAGGAAGTTGTGAGGGCTTTAGGGTTGATTTTGGAGGAAATCAGGTAAATACCCATGTTTTGAAGCACTTGTAGTTTGTTTTAGAGTTTTGGGATCAATTGGAACATTTTTTCCTCTTTCAGGTTTCAAGGATCCCAAACTTAGTCAATTTTGGGTATGATGAAAAAAGGAAAAATTAACTAAATTGGATATAAAAAAATTGTTTTTGGGACACTTATTTCACTTCCCTTAACTCCCTCATCTCCCAAAATTTCCAAGGAGTTAGTGACATTTGATAAAAATTAGCCAAGGGGAAAAATCCTTTGTATTACGGGTCAAAGAGGTGCGGATGGAACAATTGCGGATAAAACACAAGTTGCCCACCCTTGGCCCAAGTCTGCAGTACATTGAATCCTTTATTGTGTGGAGATGTAGATATTTGAAGGCTCGAAAAAATAAGTTCCGTCGGGGTGGAGGTTCCCCGCATCCCCCTCTTGGGTTGAAAAGTGAGAACGTGACTAAGTGTGAAGAGTTATGTGGGTTGAAGAGGGCTACGGAGAATTGAAGTCAAGAAGATACATGTTAGTAGGGACGTGAGTTCTTGCGAATCCAAATTTTATGTAATGGTCGCAAGATTTGTTGCATGGGCTAAAGGGTGTGGGTAGAAGCGAGTCGGGTGGCACATAAGTTCTGGAATATGGTTTAGGCCCAAAATACAAAGGATCCTTTATATTATGGAGAAAGTGGATGAAATGATCTCGGGAGGTATAAGTGTCGGCAGGGCGTGAGTTCTCCGGGTGGTCGAAATGACCGTAAAACATTTGAATTTGGAAAGGTTAGTATAGTGCAAATTTGGATCGGTTGATTTGGGCCTACGTGACCTAAGCAATACTAGTTCGGTGGGGGATCATGTTCCCACGGAGTTGATATATCTGCGGTCTGAGACAAGCGGCGACAAAGTTCAATGCAAGGAAAATGGATATTTCAAGCCGCATAGGAACTCAAGCTCTTGTTCCCATGCTCCTTGTGTTCTCGAAGACCAAACATACCTGAATTACAAAGGAAAATGGTTTTTTTATGGCGGACTATTATTAAAATTTGGAACGTGTTACTCACAACCTCTCCAGGTCCGTACAAATATAAATTTTGACTCAGGCCTCCATTTTCAATGATATTAAACTTTTTGGAATCATTTCTTCACGCTCTACATCATGGAATCCATAAAATAAGATTTTGGAGGGAAGAAATGGGTAAAAATGAGAAAACATGGGAATAGAACATTTCCTTGGGCTCCAGTAAAAACCCAACCAATTATTCAATCATCCTTTGCGTTGGTAATCATTTTGGAACTTCTAGAAGGGTTAGGACCACTAGAAATGCGCTCTAGAATTCTCTCTCTCTCTCTCTCTTTTCTCTCTAGGATCAATAAATGTAAGTGCTAAGGCACATTTTTGGGGGGGAATGTTCTTGTAATGAAACTCTGTTAAAATTGTTTTAGAGAAGTTTTGAGTTGCGAGCCTCGATTTGAGTATTTTGGAAGAAGATCCTTGCATTCTCTTGCAATTATAATAAATTGTGTATCCATTTGATCAATAAATCTATGTGTTGTGGCTATCCTCTACCCTTTTTGTGTTTTATTGAATTGTCCCTACCTTTCATTGCATATTCCAGGTTTTGTGCATTCTATATTCTTCTTACAGGTTCAAGTTTGTTGTGCTCAATGGAAATGATGTTGACAAATGCAGTTAGGGACTGTGTCACTTGTGTCTGACCTCTCTCTTTCCCATTTTGCATCTCATTTGCACTCATCTAGATATTTACCCATCCCTTTTTTGGTGCATTACCTATGTAGCTAGGATTTCTATTTTATGCAATCTCTCTGGTCACTTGGAAACTTAGGATAGAAGTAGATATCAAAATTTCCCTTCTAGGAGTAGTTTAACTTAGGAATAGGTAAAAGAACCAACTTTACATAGAGGTTGATCTCATTTGTTCAAGTCCCACTCTTGTGATATCATCCCATGTTTACCGAGAAAGTATGGGTCCATAACCAAATATCCCCAGGTGTTACTTTTATACATAACAAGCCCTACTTTAGGAATAGGATCATAATGGCGACCACTATGATATCCTTTTATGTGATCTAACGTAGATTATCAAACATATCTTACATGGGTACACATTGTTTATTTTAATTCATGTGCTATAATGTTATATCTCACACACCTCAAAATATGGGGTATTCATCAATGTATATTATACATATAAAGATGGTAAATATAGATTATAAGACTTAAATATGAGTTTTCATAGGGGAAAATGTTAGCATGTTGAGTTCTAGGTGTTGTCATTGATGTAAAATCTCATTAATGAAAAAGAGGATGATAGAGATATGTCATAGGATTCTTAGTAGGATGATTACATGGAGTATCAGGTTGTTTCATGATGACATGAGGTGATTCAGTGAGATTGGCTTGGTCTAGCAAACCTAGTCATGTGACCTAACTAGCCTAGGTGTTGGTGCATGATGGATGAAATTTCTTGGTGGATTGATGAGCATGGTAGCAACATGGAGAGAATGTTTTGGGAGTTTTTAGGCACTCACATGAGTTTGAGTGTAGATACGGGTTGATGACCCAATTTCGGTGTAATCATCTAGACCTAGTTTAGGTGTTTAGAGGTATGAGGATGAATTTTAGAGATATGTGAGCTCATTGAGTAATGTAGGTAAGTGATACATTATGTATCAAGGTTGTGTGGGAATTTTAGGGAGGTTTTATGATGAGTTATAGTGTTGGTTCAGTTGGTCCCAACCTAAACCATGTAAAACCCCAAGGGCTAGTCATGAAAATGAGATGGGATGAGAATATGGAGACCTATTTGAGATATTATGATGATTGGATATGGTGCATGTGGGTTTCCTAGAGGTGTGATAAAAAATTGGGTCATTCTAAAGAATATTTTACAAGTTATTTTGTTTTGTGTGAAACAGGTCCAAGAAAGATAATTTTCCAACTCGAATTGGACCTTCTGATGCTCACCATGAATTTTGCGCTTTACATGGGACCTTGTTGATTTCAAGATGATTTTCCATTGAGTTAAGTGTATTTCAAAAAATTAACGAGGTCATTTCATCATCATGTTTTTATGAATGGATGTTAAGAAGGTAAGCAACTTTTTGTGTGCTTAAAACCCTAGCTCAAAAGCAATAGAAAGATTTTGATCATAAGTGCCTAGAACTAATTTCTTGTGCCATTTTAATGATTCATTTTTTATAATACTCTTGTATCTGTATATAAATGTATGATAGAGCATGTGGTGATTTGTGGACCCCACCTAAAAAGGTTAGTTTTTGAAGAAATTCAATTTGAGGAAAGGTTTTCCAAAGGAGTTGCAAAATAAATTGACATTGTTTTTAGCATATGAATTGTACTCAATGTCCATGATGGTTTTAGATCATATTTGAGATCATAGAGGGAAAAGTGTGTCCTATTTATGAAGACTAATCTTAAGGTAGTTTTGGGGTAGTTCGAGGGTAGTTTTAGAGATGGACTTGGTTAAAGGCATTCCACATGGATTTGGAAGGAAATGTAAGATGATCTGGAAATAGGATTCAAATAAATTTCTAATATATATGGTTTATCTCATGATGATTATATTTTATGGGTCATCCATCTCAGTTTGTGGAGTCGAAAGATGTTTGTTTCTCAGGACATAATTGCTTTGGCTAGAAAATGGAGGTAGATGAGGCATGAGATGGATTGGTTGATTATTGTTATCAGTTGGAGAGTGAAGAGGGATGAATTTTTTTCCTATTGAAGGATTTTATAGGTCTTGAAAGTGACAAAAAGGGTGCAAACCAGTTGAGTTTGTAAAACTTATTTTTGGGAAGCTCAGTTTGGTGAAGAGGAAAGTTGATGTGGTTAACATGTATGGATCTTTCATGAGCTCTAGAAAGAGTAGATGTGATCTACATGTCTATGGGATTCCAATGAGTTATTAAATTACATAGTTTATTTTTTCTTGGGTGGTCTTGATGCCCAAAGGTGAAGAAAGGTTCCTTGAAACAATTGTTTTGTGAAGGATATGAGCCTTCTTGAGTAATTAATGATGAATTTTATTGGTGTAAGTTAATTAACGACCATAGATAATTTTTTTATGTCATATTTTACATGTGTGATAAATTTATGAGCTTGAATAATCATGGTTATGGCGTTTATGGTTTTAGCCATCCAGGTGATGGGGTTTTGAGTTGATTTTGAGCTTATTTAGTGCATTTGGGCATGGTGACCTACATAAGTTCACTATGAATTTTATTAATGTTTTTGGATGTTTTTGATTTTTTTGGTCGAAAAAGGAAGGATACCACATTATTTCATGTTTGAGATATGAGAAGGGTATAAAGTGCATGTTTGAATTCAAATTTGCACTAGTTGAGAGAGAGGAAAAAGTGTGACCCAAGTGTGTGATTGAAACAAGTATGAAGGCATCATTTGAGAGCTAAAGAGGTGTTTGACAAGTCGAGAAATTTTATAGAGCATGTGTGCAATGGTGTTATATTAAATCAAGTCATGTTTTTCCAAGTTTGAGTGAGCTAGAAGGAGGTATGTTTGAAGTAGGGTTTGAAGGAGTTTGGAGTTGAATCTTATGATCACCATTAGTTGATTTGTTACAAAATATCTACATTGATATTTTTATCAAAATCTTATGTGATGAGTCATATTCATGCAAGTCTCTTATTGTGAGTAATATCAACAAGGGTTTAGGGGTTGGTGCTCCTTGTGGGGTTGGTGCCTCACTAAAGAAATATCTTGTGATGTGTAATATTCACTTGAGTATTTGTTGTGTGTAATATCATAAAAAATTTTTAGTGGGTTTTCTTCCCCTTGAGGTTTTCCCACTTACATCTTGTGTTCTTGTGTACTCCTTTATGTTTATGTTCTTGTGGATGGTTATTTCTTATTTTTGAGATATCATTAATGCATGGTTGAATGTTAATGGTGTATGAAAGTTAATTTTAAATTGGTTAAGCTTTTTGAAGGACTTTTTCACCCCCCCTCTGAGTCCATTATGCTTCAAACAATTGGTATCAGAGTAGGTCCTTTTAGATAATTTTGATCACTTGAAAAGAGATCCTTAAAGCACAAAAATGGTGAGTCAGGAGAGTGGTTCTTCTACTAGAAAGACAACATTGTTTGTACTGTGAACTATGTTTTTGTAGTTTGATGATGCGAGACTCATATCATGTCCCTAGGGTTTGATATTTGACAATCTGTGGAAGATGGTTATATTGTTCCAGCTACTCCTCCAACAAGTAATATAGATAAGAAGTTGTGTAGTGATAATTCAAAGGCTATGAATGTTATCATGTGTGGTCTAGGTGAATATGAGCTTGTGAAGGTGATGCATTACAAATCAACAAAATAAATGTGGGAGAAACTTTAGTCTTGTATGAAGGAGATTCCAAGGTAAGGATAACTAAGCTTTAGAATTTTATAAATCAGTTTGAAGGGTTGAAAATGAGTGATGATGAGCCTATTGTTGCATATTTTCTTAGGGTTGACAAGGTTTTCAACACCATGAAAGGTATAGGTGAAGAAGTAAAGAAGAGGTTGTAGTTCAAAAGGTTTTGAGATCTCTAACACTTAGGTTTGATTCCAAAGTGTTTACCATTGAAGAAGCCAATGATTTGACTCTCTTGAAAATGGATGAGTTGCATGGAACCCTAACTACATATGAGATGAGAATTTAGAATGAAAAACCTATCAAGAAGGAGATAGCCTTCAAGGCTGAAAAGAAGACAAAAAACAAGAAGACTAAGGATGATGATGTTGCTCATGAGATGGATGATGATGAGTTGTTTGTCATGGTTTCTAGGATATTGAAGGTTGGTTCTAGAAAATACAAAGGTAAGCTTCGTTGGGCCCCAAAATATCACCTAAGTAAAAGAAGGTGTATGGGAATGTGTGACCTAGATGAAAAATGATGCGCAAGTTGAAGGTGCACGGGGGAAAGGGTACCCTAGCAGTAGGTTAAAAATCATACGACGTGCACATGCAAGGAAAAATGAGTTTTATACTTAGCCATATTTGGCATCCCAAGTACCACACGAGAAAATCATGAACCGCGTGGATAAGGTGCTAGCATGATGACTGCAAGATCAAAAAGGGAATATTCCGGTCATGCGGTGGAAGGTTCGAGAAGACATCATTACAAAAAGTGGAGAGCTCGGATCTGTGAAGACATGATCCCATGGATGACCACTTCGAAACTTGGCGACCAATTTGTAACCTATGGAAGGCATAGCGGTGGGTGCTAAGGTTATAAATACAAGTGCTCAATAGAAGAAAGATAGAGGGTGAAGGAGAGAGAGATGCGAAGCCCTATAGAAACATAACAGAGCTCTATAAGCGATGACACATTTAGGGGGATGGGTTTTCATTCTTCTTTGTAATATGATGAGCATAATATAGCTTTGATGCATGACTTGGCTCTGCATAGTTATATGAGGATCTGTTATGACCTCAAGGGATGTAATGTGGGTTATTGAATCTGTTAATATGAATATAATGCTCTGTTATAAATCATCTATGTGTTCAATACTTATGCATTTCCTTTTTGTATGAACCATCTCCATATGCTGCTTGTTATTTCTCTTTTCTGCATACAATGAGATGACAACTCGTTCTAAGTTCTTAAGAATGTTGTATAGTTCTTTTCTATCCTGCATTTGATTATCTATCCTAAGATGATGCATTCTCACAAAACTCACATAAAGGAGAGACTCGACGTCCATACCTACCTCGGTGAGAGCCCAACGCCCGCTAGGTGATAGAAAGTGACACGCATGGGATTAGACTATTGGTCTAAGGGTATAAAATATAACTACAACTTCCTTATAAATGTTTTAATTGTGGTAAAGTAGGTCATTTTTCTATGAATTTCCCTCATAAGAACAAGAAGGAAGATCATGATGAAATTGAGCATGATGAGGATCATGATAAGAAGTATCATAAGTATGAAAAAAGCAAGAAATTTTTTAAAAAGTTTGACAAGAAGAAGAAGAGATTTTATACAAAGGAAGAGGATTTATTGTCTAATGCTAGTAGTGGTGTTTCAGATTCTAAGTCTAAATTTGATCATGAAGATGTTAGAGATGAGGTGTTGTTCATGACTAAAGATTCCATGAGATCTACTAGTGGTGGTTCTTCATTATTAGGTGATTTCATATCATGTTCTTACATATATTACTGAGAGGAAGGAGAAGATGATGTTATGTGTATCCAAAATGAGTTAAGGTATATTGAAAAGAAGAACAAGAATATGAGATCTCAAGTTAAAGGATTTGAAGATAAGATTCATGATCTAGAAGAGAAGAATTGGTCAAAAGCAAGCAAGCTAAATGAGACAGTTAGAATGCTATAAGAAAAGGTAAAGTTTCTAGTCATTATTTTTCAAGATAAAGAGAGTAAATGTACCAAATTTGAACAAGATATAGAGTTTATGAGGATAGAGTAGTTAGATGCTAGTAAGAAGGATAAATCCTTTCAAAAATTTGAGAAAAGCACCAATGATGTTTATGATCTTCTTAGAAAAGAAATATCAACATGTGATAGAGTGGGTTTGTGGTTTAGTGATGACCTCAAGGGAAAATAAAATATGCAAGATGATAGTTTTTCAAGAAATAAGGATGAAGAACCATGCAAGAAGGATGGAAATAAGGAGACTACTTTTAAAGAAAATGTGAAGACAAAACCAATTAGGTAACCTAATGCTTCAAGGTATGAAAGATATTTCAATGGTTATTGTTTTACTTGTAATGGATTTGGTCATAGGGAAAAGGAGTGTAGGAGGTCTGCTAGAGATGATCATCCATGGAGAGATAGTAGGAGTGATCAAGCTAAGAGTGTGGTATGCTACAATTTTCATGAAAGAGGTCATATTACTAGATATTGTTTATATGATCCACCTAGTCAAGTTGAAGGCTACAAACACAAGAGTTCAAGGGTATGTCTCAGTTGTAATGAAGTTTTTCATGTTGCTAGATAATATCACTATGGTTACTCAAGGAAAGATCATAGATCTCAAGGTTCTAGAGTGCAAGAAAGAGGACTTCATAGGTCTAGATTGTATGTTATCAGTCAAAACAAGATATGGGAGTATATAAGGAACAACAATGGTCCTCCAAGAACTGATATGGATGTAAGAAAAGGTGTGACTTAGAGTTCAAAATAGAAACAAGTATATGGAGGTGATTTTTAGGTGTTCAAGAAATCTTGGTACCTTTTCAATTCCTTCTATTAGATCCATCATGATGATATATGCCTATACTAGGCTCCTTAGAGGGTTATTGATCCAAATGAATCATTAAAAGAGGGGTAGCTAAGTGTTTGAGGTATGTTAATGAGGAGTCTTTACATGATGTCAAGGCAGTTCAAGGTGTGTCACCAAGTTCTAAAGGTATGTTAGTAGTTTCTTTTATTTTTCAAGTCTTGAAAATGTTCGTCAAAAGTCTACGAGTTTGTGATGTTATGTATTCAAGCTCGAGCTAAGTGTTAGAACTATAATATTAAGCGTATCATAATATTTAGTTCATATTTAATTAATATAAAATAACTTATATTATTATTATTTAAATATAAACTCCCATTGGGGTTTTCCATGTTAAATTCCATGTCATTGTGTTATGGTGTTATTTACTTTTTTGTGTATTTATTACTATGTGCATTCATTCATTCATTTATATGTAGTCATTAATGTATTATGGTTGATATAAATTTATACCCCTCATTATGACATGGTACCAAAGTAGGAAAAATAATTTAATTAATCCATATGTCATGTCATTTGGGTAGTTAGCTGGTTAGGAACCTATTTAAACCCCCCATCACCATGCCCCCTCGGGATATATTAATGTTTTTTTAGATTAGTGTATGCACAGGTGAAAGGGGCTCCACAATAATTACTATATGTTAAAGGTAAAGATTAATTACTATATGAAATATTTTTCAATTTTTCTATAGTTCATGTGTGCAGGTTAAAAGTTATTCAAAGGTAAAATCAAGAGTAAATAGAGGAAGATACAAGTTTTGTAAAAATAGGGAGTTAAATTTATTTCATTTGTCAGGGTTAAATTCTTGTCCCCTCTGTAAAACTCTATGATACTATTACTCACTTTTGGAATTTGAAAACTTCATCTTGATGAGGCCAAAATATGCCCGTTAAATGTACAATAAATGATCTCATCTTACTCTCCTTTTTATTAAGTTTGATTACATTTTGTGACTTTTGTTTGATCTGATATGAGTTAGGATGTAATTGTCCATATTTTGTTGATTATGATTCTAATGTTTAAAAGCTCTGTAATTCCTAACAAAGTGTTTTGGAAAACTTAGTTTTGTAATAAAACAGGTCACAATCAAGCGAGAAGAACAAATATGAAGCGGATTGCATGTTTTTGGAAGCATTGGAATCAATACGGTTTAGTTCTAGAACTGCCAGACTTAGTTCCAGAACTCCACCACGTAGTTACGAGTTCTGTCACTTAGTTTTGGAACTTTCGGACTTAGTTCCGAATTATCGAATTAGTTCCGGAACTCCTGTAGATAGCTCCGAAACTCTCTCGATTAGACCTAGAACGATTTCCTTTAGTTCCGGAACTCTTCTAAAGTTTCGAAACTGATAAGAATCTATTCCAAATGGCGGTGATTTGTCAAATCAATGATCCTATCAATCAGGAGTAGATTAGAAGACTTTTGACTCTCCATACTCGTAGATCCAGGATAATTATCACAAAGCTGTACGACCAACCATGTTTTAATTCAACATCTATTTTGGGCACAATTCAGTTCCATTGTATCAGTGGAATAGTTATGACCATAAATGCACCCTGGAAGAAGTATATACATACAGACCTACAAATAGATTAGATAAAGGAATATAGATATAGAACAAGAGATAGATATAGATTGATATACACAGATCCAACACATTTTTGTAAATGAATGTTTTATCAATAAAATAACCATTTTTGTTTTAAGAGAAAATTAAGTTGTCCAATATTTTTTCAAGGTGGAGCAAGGGCCCACTCCTCCAAGAACCAGGATCCTCGTTTTTGTTGGTATTTATATTTTTAGAGCAAATAGTTTAGATCTGTTAATTTTGTATCGCTTTTAATTCTTCAAGTTAAAATTTGTTGTATACTCATTCTTGCAGGTGTCTAGATTAGATTCTTATTTTCTTTCCATCATTTTCCAGCACTTTCAATAGTGTGTTTATTTCCAACAATTCCTTTCGTAAAGTGTGTTTACTTCCAAGGCAAAGTGTGTTTATTTCCAACAATTCCTTTTTGCAAAGTGTGTTTACTTCCAAGGCAAAGTGTGTTTATTTCTAGCAATTCATTTCTGTAAAGTGTGTTTACTTCCAATAGGTTTTCATAGTTTGATTCCAATAAGGTTTTTAACCAAGAAGTCCTTAAGACATTGAAAATATCCCCCAGAAAATACAAAATACCTACAATCAATTACTAGATCGCTAAGATTCTTCTTGTTGCATATAGCTTTAGACACACCCCTGGTTTGAATATGACATCAATAGAGAGTTGATTAAATGAAGGGAATAACGACACCCATCACATGCCCCCTCTTAGTAAAATTCAAATTAATTCTTTCATTTTAAAATATAATATAAATTTTATATTGATAGTTATAGTCGTTATAAAATTATCACTATATGTATATTTTATATTTTATATTTAATATAAACTATTTATTAAAAAATATATACATTACAATTATAAACTATATATACAATAGTTTAATAGTTTATATAAACTATGGTTGTGGCTCGTATACATTTTTTTACAACCTAAATTCTTACCTTTTTAATGTTAAACTTGTTGACGATTATCCTTGCAGATGATGCTGTCGGAGTCGTTATATACCTTAGGTTAGTGGGACATGTGCCCTAAGGTAACCTCTAGGTTTTAAAGAAGCTGGCTATTCTATGTGGTGTGAAATAGGGTGAGGAAAAACCTTGAAAGAAATGTAAAACTAACTAAGGTGATGTGCCTGAATAGATCCTAAAGAGAGAGAGATACCTAGGGAGACTATATAGAATAGTTTGAAGAGTGTTATAACATGATCCACCTATTTTAGAAGTACCTTAGATTCATCAGAGTCTAAGGAGATGAAACACACGACAATGCGTAGATAATAGATAAGTGAAAACCCAAGGGCGTATAACATGATATACTTCTTAATTAATCTAGAACTACTTAGCATAAAAGAAAGACTCGAACTTTGAAAGCTAAAGTGCACAGAACAAGAACTTTATTTATGGAGAAAATGATACATAAGGCCAAAATGGCACAAATTACAACTTCCTTATATAACAGAGTATTGTTGAGGCTAACTATTACAAAAATTGAATCCTGTATCTCTTTTACAACTTTTGTCTGCTTTTTCTAAAAACTACTCCCTTTCTTCTTGGATCGGACGTCCTTTTATAGATATTCATGGCCCCTCGCTTCAACGTCTAGAATCGAGCTTCTACCGACAACATTCAATTTTATTACATGATCTTCCTTTTCTGGGTCAATATCTCAAATACTTGTTGAGATATTTGTGATTCACCTTTAACTTGTGTAATTTTTGCGCCTTGAGTTGATGATGATCCTTTTCTGCCATGTGGAGAGTGGACGCTTGTTTAGGAGCCTTTTCTAGAACTTGATCCTCTAAAATGTGTCTGAAAGACATGTGGTGGGTGTAGTCAATTTATATACCCCTTAACAAATAAGGACAATCCCATGCACCCCGACCTATCACCCAGTGGGCACTGGGCGCTTACCCGAGGCACATGCTGGCACCGAGCCCCTCTTTTATATGAGTTGTTGTAAGAATGTATCATAGATGTGTAATAGAAGACATAAGAGACTTCTATTCAACTAAGAGCTTTGAGTAAATGCTACACTAATATATTCATCTAGACAAGAAGCATATAAAAAGATAGATCTGAACCATGAGGGAAAGAGGATGCATAATGATTATACTCATTCATATGAAACACACTGAACATAACAAAAAGAGATGTGTATGAACCACAAACCACATATATTCATAATTGAACATGTCCAGTAATCACATTACATCTATCAAGGTCATTACATACCAAAACAATAGTGTAGATTAGAACCATGTAGCAAGATTGAACTTATGTCCCTTACAATGCAAAAGAAAAAAACATGTACCCATCCCTTGTTACATCATTTTTCCTATAGATCTCCCAGTCTAACCCATAAATTTCTCCATGTATTTCTGTAGAGCTTCGCCTCTCATCTGCTCTCTCTAATCTCCTCTATGTGTATCTCTATGTCTCTCCTTTTTTTTTCTTCTACAGGCACTTGTATTTATAACCTTTCTCAACGCCTTCAAACCTTCACGGGAGTTATAGATGCATTTCCAAATGTCCAAGGTGGTCCTGTTGTTGCAAATCAGCAGCACCCTTTGGATGTTGATCAGGCTTCTAATTTGATCATTCTAAGCATCCAGTGTGATTGCACAACATTGAATCCTCTTCCCAAGTGTGGGACTTACAAAAATGGAAGAGGAATCTCTAGATTAGAGGCTGGTTCCTCAACTCCTTTGATCAGCTATTTCACTTGCACAATTGCAGAGGTTTAAACTCCTAAATCTACTCTAAATTCCAAAGGGACAAGGATAGAAAATGTAAAAGAAATAACTAATGCTAATAGGTGATGCACCAAAGGAGTTGTAGACACCTGATGCTGCATGAAATACACAATCCATAAGGAAACACAACACAAAACATGCACAAATGCTCAAAATGTAATGAAAGATCAAGAAAGCAATGATAGATATATGAAAGGATTGAGGGATTTTAATCACAGAACATATATCAACATCTCAGATCCAATACAGTACATTACAGTGATCCAGAGGCAAGAAAAGGTGCTGCATTACATGGAAAGGTAAAATTTCTTCACAAATTCTGCCAAGGAGGAAGAAAAAGGAAGTTACAGAGCTGAAAAAGTGTCTCTCCTTGCAAAATGAACTCATTTTGGCTTTTACAGTGCAAACCACGACCCCAGGAGAGAGAAACATGGGAAAACATGCAAGGGGTTCAACCATTGACCAAAATGCCATCAAAACAAAGCATGGGCGCCCTGACAGACCCATTCCCTGACATTTTTAACCATGCTGGGAGAGAATGCGAGCCATTCTTCATTAAAAACGGTGGTTGAAACGTCATTTCTGTCCATGACCACGTGCCAGAGGCATTTCTTGATTTTATCTCTCCAAACTCCACCAAAATGCAAAAATAACCCGGAATCTTGTAGATAATTTCACCAGCTTTCCATTGATATAAAGAACGCAAAAAACCGAGCTTTGGATCGAAAGATATGGCAATTTGAAGTTTTAGGGCAAAACAGGGCCAAATCGGGTCGGTGGGAAAAATTCAAATTTTGCACCTTTTTGGTCATTTGGAAAATTTTCCAAAATTTCCCCGCACTCTGCCACTCTAGGTGCCATGTGGTGGCATCTCATTGGCCGCAGCCTTTGAGGATTTTTTTCCAAAAACTCCGCCGAGCCATAACTTCAAAAATACATGGAGTTAGGAGGAAAACTTTACCTTTTTGGAAAGCTGAGAAAGAGCTCTATCCAATGGTGCCATTTCTAGAAGGTTTTGAGTGCTTGAAAAGCAAAATTTTGTGACTGAGGCACAAGAGAGGGAAGAATGAGAGGAGTTAGCCACAAAATGAGCAGGGGGCACATTTTGGATAACAGTCCTTCATGGGAGCATGCTTCTTGGGCTTGAGCTCTCCACTCTTTGCAATGACGACCTTCTAGAATCTTCCATCACAAGGTATATTCCTTCCTAGGTCACCCTATTGCTAGGATGGCACCTTATCCACTCTGCATGCGCAATCGGGTCACACTTTTCTTGTGTTCTCGCCTATCTAATATGCCAAATATGGCTAAGTGTCAAAGCCTTTACTTCTACCTTGTGCGCACGCCACTTATTCTACTAAAAACCCTCATAGAACCCTCGTCCTACATGATTTCCCCTTGTGCACCCTTCTTTAAGTGGGTCATGCATGCCCACACACTTCTTTTGTACTTAGCCAATAAATTAGGGGCCCAACGGTGGGCACACGCTAGTTTGGGGGCCTTCCTATTTTTATTTACTTGAAAGTGTGCTTGGGTGACATGTGGAGGCCCTGTTGCATCTTTGCTATGATTTTGACTTTTCAAACCACTTTGGGGTAACCTTTATCGGGCTGGGACACGTGGATAACACAACACAAGTTTGAGAGTATTTCCTCTTTTCTCCATGCTCCTCACTTACCCACTTTGTTCTTCTGTGAGTTCCTCACTTACCCTCTATCCTGAGTATCTTCTTCTTCCTTGTTATTCTCCCTCTTAGAAAAGATGTATTCATTTTCTTCTTCCTCTCCTTCCTCCTCCGAGTCATGAACCTCATAGATAGGATGGTCCTCACCTCCTGGTTCATCTTCATCATCATCATCTCTCTCACCTCTATAGGCCTCCAAGCTCTCTGTATCCTCCAAATCATTTTCTTCTATCACCTTCTACTTCTTCTTGGCAGGAGATTCTACTTCCTTCTCCTCCTCCTCTGGTGACCTCTCTTGGGTGATGGGTTCCTTGTGCTCCAACGCTTCTTCCTCTGGAGTCTTTGCTTTCACTGGAGACTTCTTTCTCTACGTATAATCTTTGGGCTTAACGCTTGTCCTCGGAGCGGTAACCACTTGGGTATCTTGAACACTTGGTGCTTTCTACCCCTCTTCCCTTTCCCTCTTCTTTGGCGTGGGATTCTTTCTACTGTGGGGTCCTCAGGGATGGATACATTATTTTCCAAGTATGCACCCTTTTCAAATTTTGGCCTTATGCGAAGGTATATTCTTGTTGCATCCCTTCCAGTGATTGGAAAAGTCATTGGTTTTATCATTGTATCTCATGGGAGACATATCTCTCCATGTATGCACGCTTCTTGGGGTAAACCAACTTCTGCATAGTTCTCTGTGGTCTTGATCTACTTCACTAAGGTTGAACCTTAGTCTCTTGGCCTCTTTAAACCTGTTCACCCCCGCTTGGAAGTATAGTGTGGTGAAGGAGAAGGGAAGCTTGCACCATGGGCTCATTGTTTCATCTGTCAACCTAAATCTGCCAATGCAGAAGTGTTGATATACCGTGAATTCTGCTTCTCCTTGCACAAGCATGGGTAACTACTCTGGAATTCTCCATTCCACCCTAAACATGTTCCTCATGCACTTGTACCATTTCTCTAAATGCGCCTTGTGAGTAGTTTTCATGGTCTCGCAAGTATATTTTTATGAAATGCCATGGCAAAGGATCCTCTTCTGGGTACTCCTAGACAAACCTCTCTAGCCTATCGAGCACTCGATTTCTGAGAATACAATGGTGAGGAGGATATTGCCAAATAATATTTTATCACCCTCCTGTGTCGTTGCTTATGATTTCATCTACGATGAAAGTGGATAAATTGTAGATGGTCACCTCAACTATTTTTCGGCATACATCAAGCCATGCCTTGTTCACCTACCTCCATCTCTCCTGATCATTAATCTTTATAACCAGGTATATGCTCATCCTCATCACGGGGTCTGGGATCTCAATGATGTTAAAGTATCGTGACCCTTTCTTGTAGGTGTATGTAGTTCTTGTCTCCTGATGGCTTCCTTATCGCTTAAGGTCATTATCTAGACTCTCTCCCTCATAGGTAAGGCCTGTGAATTTTGAAATTAATTGGGGATTTATGCACATCTTTCATCCTATGAAATAGAAATGATCCTCATGCACATGTGACATTATTAATTGGTAGAGGTGCTTAGGCTTTACAAGTATGGCAATTCATAAAGTTGCAACAACCCTGCCTTCTCCATCTTAACCTTTACCTCATCGATGTAAATGGGCATGCCTTTTGGCATTCTCTTATTGGTTAGGTGCACCAACTCTAAGGCTATCTCCTTCTTTGCTATAGTTGTGCGATGGTTATAATCACTCACCGTTATCTTCCTTAGGTGTGATTCCCATTCTTTTCATAGCAACACCCCGTCTAGGTACTGCATCTTTGCATACCATTCTTCATTTTTGCTCTTGATGGCTGTTGTTTGTTTTCCCTTGCCCTTTTTTTTTTGCTTCTTTGGTGAGATGGTTGTTTTTTTGGGTGCCATCTTTCGACTAGTTTTAGTACTTAGAACTTCTCCTTCTTGCTCTACTTTACCACTCTATCTAGCCCCAAGCTCAATCTTTACAAAAATCCTAACTTTGTGCCCTAGTTGCCAAACCCTAACTGGAAAAACCCTTCCACAAGACGACGCTTGCTTACTTAACTTCTCCACGCTCGTGTACTCCTTTCCTATTGGTTTGTGAAATTACCCTAGTTATGCACTTCATATCTCTCAAATTCTTCCTTCATCATAAAGATCTTACTTTGGATGCCCTAGTTCACAAGAGCTTTCTTCCCTTTGTAATCGTAATGCAAATAATGAAGTGCTTGACCTTTTATTTATAGTTTTTCTCTTTTCCTAGCATTAAATGCTCTCTCACCTACCACCATAATTTGACCTTAAATGCATCCTTTTCCACTAATCCAGTCATAAGTGCCTTTACTTATACGCCCAACCTTGCGTGAAAAATTCTACAATCTTTTGGCGCGCAAAGAATCCATCCTAACAGAAGACTCTTACATGCGCATTCACGCCGCCGAAGGTACTTCTTCTATCCACCTAATTTTTTCTCTCACCTAGCTCATATTTTTCCTATGGTCCTCTTTATACGTGGTTTCTCTAAGGCTTTCTTGACACCAACCCTTCATATCCATCTCTTCGCTATGTGCCTATTAACCTTACGCGCCTTTAGTTCTTTTAACCGGGCCATTCACCACAACTTCTACTTGCCAACACACACTTGTATTACAGGCCCATACTTTGCATCACTCCACCCCACACTAAAATAGATGCGCGGTCCTCTGCACATGCACAATCTTCAAAAATTAATGTGGTTACCAATGCACATGGCGCAAAACAAAACAACATAAAAGAACAAACAATGAGAAAGGGAAACACAAGAAAAGGAAATGCATTAAAGGAAAGTCTATTCTAACTAGAAACATTGCCTTATTTACAAACACCAAGAAGACTTATTTATAGTAGGGATTCAACCTAATTTGATTAAACTTTCCTGGTAATCTCGTCCCATCTAGCACTTGCAATTGGCACATGCCTAAATCAAGGATGTATGAGATGATGTAAGGGCCCAACCAATGGACTTTTAGCTTCCCTAGATGGCACAGAAACTTGGAATCATATAACAAAACCATATACCCTACCTAAAACTTCTTGTTCTTGATGTGACAATCATGCCATGCCTTTTGTTTTGCTTTTTCAATCTTCTAGCTCCACTTGGTGAGTGACCGTCTTTTGTCCAACTGTATTAATTTGTCAATCCTTTCTTCTAGCACTTGCTCATCGGCTAATCCTCCTGTGCGTGCTATACGTAGTGAAGGTAACATGAATTCAACTGGTAGGACAGCCTCCAAACCAAACACCAATTGAAATGGTGTGGCCTTATTTAACTTATTATAGGTTGTCTTGTATGCCCAAAGAATGGCTAATACTTTGTCATCCCAATCTTGTCTACCAACATCACAAATTTGAGTTAACATGTGACTAAGTATTTTATTAAATGCCTCAATAGTTCCATTTACTTGAGGGTGATAGGGGTAGTATTGTGATGGGCCACCATAAATTTTGATAACAAAATCGGACCGTCTTATTGAGAAAGTACGTACCCTATCACTTGTCAAGATCAATGGGCATCCATACATTGATTATATTTTCCCATAAAATCTAGTGGTCAGCAGCTTGCACAATCCTTTGAGGGTGCTTGCCTCGCCCCACCGTGTCGATAATCGGTGCAAGTGATGATATACCCCAAACCAGTCCTTTGTGTCATTGGTAAGATTGGCCCTACAAAGTCGATAGCCCATTTTCAAATGGTTCTCGCATTGGCTATTGGTCGTAAGGGCATTTCATCCCTCTTTCTAGGTTTGCCAAGGCACTGATAATGGTCAAAGGCCTTACAAAACTCAATAAAATCTTGGTAAATGGTCTCCCACCAAAGCCCTATGAGAAAAATTGTATTCATTTTCACCCCTACCTAAAAAGGAAGAACCCCATGCGCGCCACCTATCACCCCAGGAAGTTGAGCACTCACCGAGGCACATGCGGGTGCCAAGTCTCTCTTTATGTGAGTTTAGTGGGAAGCATTACCTATGATTGTAAGAGTATTTAGAAAAGAGTTGAGACATATAAGAACCATAGGGCTCGAAACGGCCTCTAGATCCTTGTAATCACTTGCATCGAGTGCTTTAGTAGATTCTAGAACATATATTATAACATAAAGAAAGATACAACCATTCATTCATATCATGAAAGGAAAGAGAACTTATAAGAACGAAATATACATTAAACCCATTAATATTCATATCTAGTTATAACAGTAACCTCAACATATTCATTGATTCATTATATAGTGTCACAAAGTGCATGATCATGCACATCCTTTGGACATATGTAGCTAAGCTAACAAAAAAGAAAAATACAACTCCATGCTTAGTACATCCTTTCCTAAACCAGAATATCCACTGCAAAGCAATTCTACAGAGCCCCCTTCCTCTCTAACTCGCTATATCCTATGTTTATCTCCCTCGTGTATATATCTATCTCTGTGTCTCCCTCCTTTTTTTCCCTCAGCAAGCACTTGTAGTTATCACTTTCCCGGGCTGCCAACTCACCTTGCCATGCCCTCAGATCTATCGCCAAGTGTCGAATGTGGTCCTCCATGCGAGCATGTTCCTTTAGGCTTGAGCTCTCTATTCCATCTCATGATGATATTCTAGAAGATTCCATCTAGGCATGCTCTTTCTTGGGCCAAACTGTTTCCAGGTTGGCATCTTATCAGCGCTGTAATTGATCACACTTTTCACGTATCTTGCCTTGGGTGCTCAAATTGGCTAAGTCCTGAACCTGCTTTCACATGTCGCGCGCTATAGGCCATTTCTCTTTTATGCTTTTGCCTTGCGCGCCATCTAGTAATTGGGATCCCATGCTCCCACGCGCCTTTATACTTGGTCAATAATCCAGGGGCCCAACATAACCCCACACTATGCCTGTTTCTACGTCCTCAGAAACATTTTACTTGACCAAGAGGAAAGCTATTTTATGGGACCAAGATGTAGACTTATACTTTACAAAAATGAATAAGGAATGAAAGAATAGGGGAAAGAATGAAGAAATGGGGGAGGGCATCAATTCAAAAGGCTGGGAAAGTCCTTTTACAGATCTTCCTCCAGCTTGTTCCACACTTTGACCTCATCCTTCACCTTCTGGCATAGGTCACCCACCAGGGTGCTTACTTCATCAAAGTTCGGGCCAATTCCCTGGGTGCCCAAAGTGTCCATAATCTGCTCTAGTTCCTTACCTAGATCTACAAGCTTATCCATTCTTCTGGTAATTTGGGGATATAGTTCCTTCAATCGGGCCTTAATTGAGCTCCTTAAAGCCTCAATTGCCTCTGATTTCTTTTCTACCTCGGCCAGAACCTTGTCCCTCTCTGCCCTGTTCCCTTTATTATTTTCTTAGAACTCTTTTAGTTCTACTTCAAGCGTGGTGACCAAGGAGCTCGCCACCTTATCTCTATCCGCGCATGTGTCATATGTGGCTTCTACAGACTGGGCAGTGACCTTAATCTCTGCAAGTACTTGGCTGTACTCAGCAACAATTGTTACTACCTTCAATCGTTCCTCCTCTTTCAACCACGTGTCGACTTCTTCTATAGATTCCAATGCCAAGGGTCGCCTCTCCATAGTGAGGATGCGCGTTAGGTCTTCTAAGAATTCCAAAGTTGATGCGTACCTCTGAGGGATTGGTGTAAGGTCCGGTGCTTTAATATGATGGCATTCTTGATTGACTCTACTTTTCTTGTAGACCTCCTACACCTTTACCTTTTCTTCTTTTAACTCGTGCCTTAACTGTGCACTGATTAATTCCTTATGTTTTAAACTCTTGGCCTTCACCACATGTTCTTCCTCCTTCTTCCCCAACTTCACCTCCAATGTTTTGATTCTCATTTCGCGTGAACAACCTAGCCTCGGTCTCAACTGCGACTTTGTTGAACATTGCATACTTGCTCATCTGAAAGCTCTTGAGCATTTACTAAGGGGTTGTCTCCCTTAGATTATGGCAACGAGATGAGCACTTTTGGCAGACTTCAAAGTCTGGCTCGTCAATGTGTGACTTGAATGCCCAAGAGAGAATCTTCTTGGTCTGGGGTATGCGCCATCCTTTTCAAAAGACCCCATGGCTAGGAGCCTTTCCATGGGTATGGTGCTTTGGAACCATACGCATAACACCTTCTTCGTGTCATCCACATAGCCCATTATCTGTCTCTGTTTTGTATCTAGAGTTCTCTTGCCCAAGCACATGCCTTTGGGGAAGCTAACTATTAGAGCGGGGCCTCCTAGGCTGTCATTTTCCTTTTCAATGCTCTCCTCCTTCCCTTCCTTAAGCACTATGTCCGCATTGCACTCTAACTCTTGGTCTACAAGGACTTCAAGCATCTTTTTCACTTCTCGCTCTGCTAACTCAGTAATATGATCTTTTGTAAGGCTTATGGATCCCTACTCCTTGGAATCCTTCTCATTTGCCTTCATGTCTTTGGTGCCTTCCTCATCTTGTGTGCCCTTGCACCGTGTAAATACAAACTCTTGCTTCTCCTCTCCACTCTCTTCCTCCGAGTCATAGACACTAAACACATGTGGCTCTTTGTCCTTCTCAGGCTCTTCTTCCTCATCGCCACCTCCTTCACTCTCATCTTCTCCTTCTCCCAAGTACTTCTCCAAGCTGTCGGTCACCTCCAAGTCAGCTTCTTCATCCACCCTCTGCTTCTTCCTGAGAGGTGGCTTCTGATCAGGAGATTCGGCCTTCTCTTCTTCCTTCGGTGATTCTTCCATGGTGGTGGGTTGCTTGGGGCCTCTACTTCTGACGTCTTCTCCTTTACTGGAGACTTCTTTCTTCGTATGTAGGTGCTTGGCTTTGTGCTTGTGGATGGCATGCTCACTGTCTGAGTAGTTGGCACACTTGGTGCTCCTTCCTCTCCTCTGCCTCTCTTCTTAGATCGTTGGCTTCTTCTTTCCCAAGGGGTCTTTAGGTATGGAGATTTTGTTCTCCAAATACGTGCCCTTTTCAAACTTTAGCCTTATGCGCATGTACACGCGCGCACCGCGGATCCTCTAACGATGGGAAGCATCATCGGCCTAGTCATTTGGATCTTGTGTGACATGTACTTCTCTATGTATGCATGCTTACCATCGGGGTAATTCAACTTCTTCCTCATTTCCCTGTGTTCCTAGTCTAACCTTCCTAGTTCTAGCCTTAGCTTCTTTGATTCCTTAAATTTGTTTACTCTTACTTGGAAGTATTGGGCAATGAACGTGAAAGGAAGCTTGCACCAAGGGCTCCATGATTCATCAATAAGCTTGAATCTACCCAAGCAGTAGTGCTAGTACACTGCGAACTCAGCTTCTCCCTCAGTGGCTGCTGGGAGTTGTTCAAGGATCCTCCATTCTACCCCGAATGCATTCCTCAAGCGCGTATACCACTTTTCCAAGCCGCGCTTTGTGGGGAGTCATATCAGTATCACAAGCATACTTCTTGAACCTCTTCGCAGCGAAGGGTCTTTGGCTGGGTACTCCCATATGAACTTGTTTGAGGCATCCGACACTCTAATTTCTGCAAACACTATGGTGAGCAAGACATTGCCAAAGAGGATCCTGTCCCCTTCCTTCACGCACTTAACAATCTCCTCTGTAATGTATGCGAGACAAGTTGTATATAGTCCCCTCTGTAATATTCCTATAGACATGTAGCTAAGGTTTGTTGACCTGCATCCATCTTTCTTGGCCATTCAACTTAGTTACCAGATGCACAGCCATCTTCATAACGGGGTCCTTGATGTATGAAATATCATAGTAGTGTGACCCTTTCTTGCATGCATACTCAGTGACGGTCTCTTGAATAGCCTCTTTATCGCCAAGGTCATCTTCTAGGCTATCTCCCTCACATATGAGGCCTGCAAATTGTGAAATGAACTGGGGAGTCACATGCATCTTGTGCCTAGCAAAGTGGAAATAGTCTTCGTGTACCTAAGAAATCAACCGCTGGTACAAGCGATTTGTCTTCCCAAAATAAGGCAACTCATAGAGTTACAACAACCATGCCTTTGCCAATTTTACCTTAATGTCATCGTCATATATGGGCAAACCTTCAGGTGTTTGCTTGTTGGTGGGGCGTACCAATTCCAATGCCATTTCTTTCTCTATGGTGTTTGTGCGGTGATTATAGTCACTAACAGGTATGCTTCTCAAGTGGGATTCCCATTCCTTTCCCAACATCACCCCATCTGGGTATTGCATCTCTACATACCATTCTTCATTTGTGTCTACTTCGGGTTCTGGTTGTTTAGCCTTAGCTTTTCCCTTTCCTTTCTTGGGTGCCATGGTCGAGGTATTTTTATCACTCCTACCCTCTCTTTGTTACTTCTGTCTTTCTTCTCCAACCTTCGATCTTAGATCCTCGATATAACTCTTCTAAACCCGTGCCCTAGTTTTTTGAACCCTAACTTGGATAAACTCTTCACAAGACAACGCCTTTTCCACTCCTTTCACACCTGTGTAATTCCTTCTGGTTCACAATCTCAAACTGGCTCTTCATGTTTTAATCACACAGATCTTCCACTCGATCGAATCTGAAAACCCTAGTTTATAACACTTGCTTATATCTCCAACTCTTCATTTTTACAAAGTAAAAATGAGAGTGCCCTGACCCTTTATTTATAGTTTTTCCTTTTTTTGATCATTAAATGCTACTTTACCTACCCTCGTACTCTTCATTTAATGTAGCTTTTTCAAGAAAATTCCATCTTCAAGACACCTTCACTCACGTGCCCTTCTCAAGGGAAAACTTATCGACCTTTTGGCGCGTAACTCAACCAACCCGACAAGAGACTCTTGTGCGTGTGCTTAACTTACGCTGAAGGCACTTCTTCTGTCCAGATTCTTGCTTTCACCTACCTCGTGTTGCTTTAATTGTGCTTCCTTTTCCTTTGTATGTGGGATCTACCAGTAGCTTTATCTTGGCACCAATTATTCTATCTTTTCTCTTCATCTACCTCTTTCAATCGGGCTACACAACAAGGCTCTTCAACACAACTTCCTTGGTACTTTAATCACATGCTTCTTCACTTTTCTCCACCCCACACTTAAATGATGCGTGGTCCTCTGTGCACTCACAAATTCTCCAAAAATAGCAATAAGGTTACCAACACCCAAGGTGCAAAACCAAAACAACAATGTGAAAGGGAAACACAAGAAAGGAAAATGCATAAAGGAAACTTCTAAACTAACTAGCAAAACTACCTTATTTACAAACACCAAGAAGACTTATTTATAGTAGGGCTTTAACCTACTACCATTGAAGTGTCCAAGAAATTTTGTCCCATCCAGTGCTTATAACTGGCATGCGCCCTGAATCAAGGATGTACAAAATTATGTAGGGACCTAACCAATGGACTATCAACTATCCAAGATGGCACAGAAACTTGGAATCATATAGTAACACCATCTGCCCAACCTCAAACTTCTTGTTTTTAATGTGGCAATCATGCCAAGCCTTTTACTTTGCCTTTTCGCATGATTTGGCTCCATCGAGCAAGTGATCGTCTCTCATCCAGTTTCATTAGTTCATCAATTCTTTCTTCTAGCGCTTGTTCATCAGCTAATCTTTCGCGTGCGTGCTATTTGCGGATAAATTCAACCGGTAAAATGGATTTTGCACCAAACACCAATTGAAAGGGTGTGGCTTTATTTAGTATTTTATACATAGTCCTGTAAGCCCATAACACTGCCGATACTTTGTCATCCCAATCTTGTCTTCCAACATCACATATTTTGGTCAAGGTATGACTCAGTATTTTGTTGAATGCTTCCACGGTTCCATTTGCTTGTGGGTGATAGGGTGTAGTCTTGTGATGAGCCACCATGAACTCTAATAACAGGATCCTCATGGTCTCATTCAGAAAATGTGTACCCCTATCACTAGTCAAACTCAACGGACATCCATACCTCGTGATAATGTTCTCCCATAAGAACCTTGCCACTTTATTCTTCTATGTAATCTTTAGTTGGGGCTGCCTCTGCCCACCTTGTGAGATAATCGTGCAAGTGATGACATAACGTGACCTAGTCCTACGTGTTATTGGTGCAATAGGTCCCACAAAATATATCACCCATTTTTCAAAAGGCTCCATGCTAGGGATGACATGCAAAGGAATTTCATCTCTCCTTCCTAGTTTGCCAATGCGTTGATAGTGGTCACATGCCTTACAATAATCTCTACAATCCCTGTACAAGGTTTCCCACCATAATCTTGCCATTAATATCTTGTGTGTGGTGGCATCACCTGTGTAATGCCCACCCGCACTTCCTCCGTGTGCTTCCTTCAAGATGGCCAGGCGCTCATGCTCTAACACACACTTGCGTAAAACTTCATCACGTCCTAATTTGTATAAGTCTTTATTAATCAACACATAGGGTGCGACACATATGGCCAACTACTACTTGCATACCTTCTTTTAAAAATACTACAATCTCCTCTAAATCCAAGGGCACGCACCGCAACCTAAATAGTTGGGCATCTAACATTACTTCCTCAATACTTTGTGCATCCTCTCCTGAATCAATTCTTGACAGATGATCAGGTCCATAATTTATTTTTCCGGGCTTCACTACAACGGTGAATTCAAACTCTTGAAACAACAACACCCATCGACATATGCGCCCTTGAAGAATGGGCTTGTTCACCAAATACTTTAATGCCATGTGGTTGGTGTAGAATACAAAGGGTGTTTCCAACAGATACTGTCTAAACTTGAAGAGCACGTAGATCATCGAAAATGCCTCACACTCGGTAGTGGTATAATTCTACTCTGCTGGTGTTAACTTCCTGCTCACAAAACATAGAGGATGATCAACAATCCCTCACCTGGTTGTGTAAGCACTTTGCTCCATGGTGGTTCCTGAGGCATCTACATGGACATGGAAGGGATTGTCCTAAGAAGGAAGATGTAAAATAGGCGCGGTAATAAGCCTATATTTTAATGTATCGAATGCCCTCTGCTGTGCCTCTCCCCAATGGAAGGCACTTTTGTGTCTAAGCAACTCCTCTAAAGGTGCGGTGATCTTGACATATCCCTTAATGAATTTCCTATAATAGCCCGTATGTCCAAGGAATCGTGTATTGCGCTCGCCGACTAAGTAGGTTCCCTTAACCCCACAATAGCGAAACCTTAGCGGGATCTACTAGCAAGCCATCCTTACATATGATATGCCCCAATAGAGTCCCAAAGGGAGTAGCAAACACACATTTCTTAATGTTGAGGGATATCCTCAACTACATACACCTTTCAAACATTAATCCCAAGTTGTCACAATGGTCCTTAACTAGACCATATCTTGTCCAATCATCTAAATATACTTGAAGAAATTTATGGATGAAGTCCTAGAATGCTTGCACCACTATACGTGAAAAACAACAGGCACATTTTTCAACCCAAAGGGCATGACTGTATATGCAAAACTTCCCCACTCGATGGCGAAAGTCATCTTCTTTTGGTCCTCCTTTGCAATATGGACTTGGTGGTATCTTGAAAATCCATCCGTAAAGGAGTAGATTTTGCGCCCAGTGACTCCTTCCAAAATCTCTTCAGTGAAGGGGGTCAGAAATGGATCAATGACACAAACTACATTCAATTCCCTATAGTCCACACAAATCCTAATCGCCCATCCTTCTTGATGTTGATTACCATCGGACTTATCCACTTTGATTCTTCCACTACCTCAATGATCCCATAAGTTATCATCTTGTCTATCTCCTCCTTAACCTTCATGCAAATTGGGATTCATCCAGTAGGGCCTTTTTCTAACTAGGCGTGCACCATCCTTCAGTTTTATCTTCATCTCCCCCAAGGAATGGTGAACGCCTTTGAGCTCATGGTACCCGCACAGAATAAATCCTCAAATTCACGTAGTAGATCAATGATCTTTGATACTTCCTTCTCTGTCCAGTAATCCCCAATAATAGCTTCCTTAGGTTCTTCTTTTGAACCGATGTTAACTTTCTTCATCTTTAAAGGCTCATGGTAGGCACACACGTGAGCATCTGCACTGTCCACTACCTTGCACGTTCCTACGAATGGATAACATCTAAGATTTCCAATTCCTCTCCATCAATCACATATACTAACTTTCCCTTCTCTTTTTCCAAACACACACGCTCAAGCTGTAACTCTTTTGCTTCTTCAATTTCTTCAAAGCGCACCTACAATCCTAGTTCACCTAATAATTCTAATAGCCTATCTTCCGTTTTGGAACTATCCCCATGGTAAGGTGCTTGATACCCTGCAAGGCCTTATCAACCGATGGCTTGGTACTCCGATACTCAAAGGTTTGAATAAGGTCATCCGTGAGCTCTTGCCAATTCCTTGTCTAGCGGCATGTCTCTGAATGAATGTACCATGTGTGCGCACAACCCTGCAGTGTAGAATACAACTTGTGCACCTAGAGGGATGGTGGCAAAGCTTTTGTGCCTTCTCTCTAGACCCGTTCACACTCCTGGATATGGAAAGAGGTGGGATCCTTCCCATGGTACTCCTTGATGATGGTGGGTACATTACTTCTAGAAAATCTAACAGAGAGCAATTCTTACCTCATGCCACTCTAAAAGGCTCTCCTGATGTGTGGCCCACCAACGAGATGCTATGCCAAGCAAGACATAACTTAACATCTCCCTCCATTCCTTCTCATTCTTCCATTGAGCTTCTACCTCCTGCAGAAAGATCTCAGGGAAGGATCCTCCTGAATACTTGGGTAGTTCTTTTCCTCCAAGGTGCCTAACAGTGCACACCTTTGTTACCTTGGTCACCGACCCTCTTAACTACCGTCCCATTAATTCATAAGTTCCATGCACCCAATTTTCACAAGCTAGACTGGTGGTATCACTTACTGACTGAGCATCTTCAAACTAGATAACTCCATTAGTAGGGTGTACCATCTCAGGGTCTCTAATTGAGCACACATAAATTTTGTCTAGAACTTCTTCTCCCAACGGTTCAATATAAGGTTTTGACTTCCCATGAACTAGGGGTATAATGACCCATTCCTCTTTGTCTCGAAGCTGATGTAGCCTTTATTGAACTGAAGGTCCACATTATTCTTGTAACACCTAGGGCTCCCAAGTAGTGCTGGGAAATTATCCGCCTCGACTAACGCCAAGACTTCGAATTCCCCAAGAAACTTGGCTCCCTGAATAGTAATAACTACATCCTTCAAGACATCGATGGGCATGCCTTAGTCTTGTTTGCCATATACAACACATTCAAAGATGGCTGTAATGCAGGTCTTCCCATCATCGATGCCATGCATCCAAGGTCAGGACATTAACCTCGCGCCAGTGTCAATGAGTATGTTGCCAAGGAGCCATCCATCTATAACTGCATTCAACGTAATCTCCTTTTCATAGTCAAGGCTGTGAGGGGGAAGGTTCACGTGTAATACCTTTCTCTCACGCTCTTCTCTGGCGTGTGGTACCTTCTCTCTCAACAAGGATCCTAGCAAAGGAATGATGTTCTCCTGCCTTAGCATCTTACACACCTCCTTGACCTCATCCAAGTCATCCTTTTGCACCTTGATTCTCCTTCCTTGTTTCTCCTTTTGAGATTTCTCCTTTAGACACTGGATCTCCCCTTGTAAGCTTCAAATAACATCCATAGTGTCATGATATATCTTATTCTAGTGCGCGGGGTCTGGATACTTTCCATGAATGACCTCCTCCCTCATAACCAGGGTCTTCTGTCTTGGTACCTCTCTTGTAAGTGTGGCTTCTGCCCTTGTTGTTACCAAGACGGGCTCCAAACCTTCATCCCATTTTACCCGAGGCATCCTTTGTATGTCTACCTTCTTACCGACATCATCGCAATGCCCTTGTCCTTCCGGTCTTGCTTTGATTCATATGCTCAAATAACTCCAGGCACTCCTCATACTTATGCTTCTTTCGCACCACAAGCATTGTAACGAGTCCAAACACTCATGCTTATAATGTTCTGTAGATCCACAGTTAAAACATGTTCCGCGTGGGAACTCACTTGTTCCTCCACGGTTACCTCGACCACGGAATCCTCCTTAAAATCCTCTTCCACGCATGCCCCCATCTGCGCGCTCCTCATAATGGAGATCATCATTTTTAGAACCACTGGCAATGCTAGTTTGGTGCACCCCATGATCAATGGCCTCATGGATCTGATAAATGAGCATGCAGTCCTTTCTATCATGGGTTGTGGAGGTGTAAATTTTGCAATAACAAGTTACATTCTTCCTGATCATGCGCTGTAGTAAGGGACATCTACGTACATCATGGTCTCCATGACAGATCTCACAATCTACCATCACAGTGTGTACCATCCTCGGGGCAATTATCCTTAACGTGCCCCTCTATTTCACAATCTATGCACCACAAACCACTGTGAGTCTCATGGTGATTTCACAGACAATTTTTCCATTTGTTTGGCCCACAAACAAATAACTGGGCCTCCAAGAATGGGCTAACACTAGTATCAATACTACCAATAGCCTCGGCGTGCAAGGAAGCTTCCAATGCTTTATGCAGATCTGTAAAAGTTTTATGAGATAAGGCCCTTCTAAAAGGGGTGATTAATCCTCCAACAAACCATTGTGTATGCTAAGAAGGATGGATATCATATGATAACTTAGACAAGAGAGTTTTAAAGCGTGCATCATACTCCCGCACACTCTCTGCCATTCCCTGTTGAATCTCCTTCAAAGTGTTGTTGCTTTTCTAGTCGAACTCAGGAATGTGGAATTCTACCAGGAATGCATTCTTTAAAGCAATGTAGTCCACCACCATTTGATGAGGGTCATACTTTCTATACCAGCTATACGCATGCCTTTGCAACATGGTTACAAATTGACTAGCCTTTCATTCTGGGGTTGTGATACCCTTTGTGCGCCATAGTAGTTCACACTTGTGAACATGTTCCGTAGCATCTTCAATGCCCCTGTAATATGGAAAATGCGAGACATTTCAAAGAATACTTGAGGTGGTGGCTGAGGTCCTTGTCCTAAACTAGAGCCTTCGTTCCCTCTGGTGTTTCTTCCACTACCAGATCCACCAAGTCCACTAGGTCTTGTACCTTGAGCCACTAGATCCACTAGAACCACTTTGGGTCCAATCGGGCTTGTAGGAGTACATGCTTAAGCACTCCCATGATCTCACTAAGCGTAAGGCCGTGGTGCGTGATATCTCCCTGCTACCACTACTTTGTCCTGTGCCACTCTCTGATGTGAGACCTAAAGCTTGTACACTTGCGCCTTGTTTAAAAACTCCTCTCGAATACTAGAATATGTGCAGCCATAGAAGAAGGAAATGAAAAATTGTATCTCCTAGGTGCGGATTTGTCTCTTCCACTAGTTTCAACCAGATCAATACTTCTTCCTTGTGCTGGGAAAACCAAGCGTCAGGGCCGATCCTTTGGGTGGGTTTAGATATGTGCCAACGACTCTCCTTTCTCCATGTGACGAGCTCTCACCAGAAGACAAAGGGGTCTCCCTTACGTGCTTGCCAAGATGGGGGGCAAGATGCTCGCTCCCTTTCAACGTCCTCCGTGTGAACCTCAACTCTTTTCGTAACGGCTATCTCCATAAATCCATCACACTAGTAGCCTCACATCGTCTAACAATCTCCCTCTCACATGCTTCTCTATACTTGAGCCGTCTTTCTTCCCTCTCCTTATCTATCGTATCATCTACCATCTTCCTCCACCTAAGCTTCCTTACCCAATACTCGTAACGGCGGTTTAGGTGGCCATTGGGAGCGCTTCAAAACTCATGGTAACCATCAATATCTTCATAGTTAGAGAATAACACGTAGAAACATTCCTCTAGGTTCTCATGCAGAAATTCAAACTTAGCAACCTCTGGGCAAGAATATGTAGAAATGACATATTCCAGAGTGTATCTAGCTAGTACTCCCCTCCACTAATGATCTACGGCATGGGTCAACGTCGATATGCATCATGCAACCTCTGGTAGTCTTCTTCAGTCCATATCCGCAATCCATAATGCCAACTCGATCTAGATGCATAGGTTGAAAGCCATCCATATAAATCTACTGGGAAGCAACAGAAGAATGTCTCATACATATCATGGTAAATGTTCTCTTCTACCCATCTGCGTGTATTAAACTTAGGTCCAGTGCATAAATCTATGAGAAAATTCATCCTTCATGCTCTTCAACCACGATTCAACAATTTCCAATGTTAACCGATCCGTCATTACTCTTTATACGAGATCATGATGCATAGTATATCCCACTACAACTTCAAAAATAGGTCCAGGTAATGGAACCAAGATGTAGTCATTTTTACCCCTACCTCAAAAGGAAGAACCCCATGTGCGCCGACCTATCACCTAGCAGAAGCTGAGTGCTCACCCGAGGCATGCGCGGGTGCCAAGTCTCTCTTTTATGTGAGTCTAGTGGGAAGCATTACCTATGATTGTAAGAGTATTTAGGAAAAGAGTTAAGACATATAAGAACCATAGGGCTCTTAACGGCCTCCGGATCCTTGTAGTCACTTCTGCACCGAGTGCTTTAGTAGATTCAGAACATATATTATAACGAGTAAAGAAAGATACAACCATTCATTCATATCATGAAAGGAAAGAGAACTTATAAGAATGAAATATACATTAAACCCATTAATATTCATATCTATTTATAAGAGTAACCTCAACATATTCATTGATTCATTACATAGTGTCACAAAGTGCGGACCATAGTCATGCACATCACTGGACATATGTAGCTAAGCTAATAGAAAAGAAAAATATAACTCCATGCTTAGTATATCCTTTCTGAACCAACTGAATATCCACTCGCAGCAATTTTGCAGAGCCCCCCTTCATCTCTAACCCACTATATCCTATGTATATCTCCCTTTGTGTCTATATCTATCTGTGTCTCCCTCCTTTTTTTCCCGCGGCAGGAACTTGTATTTATCACTTTCCTGGGCTACCAAATCACCTTGCCGCGCCCTCAGATCTGTCGCCAAGTGTCGAATGTGGTCCTCCATGCGAGCATGTTCCTTCAAGCCTGAGCTCTCCATTCCATCTCATGATGATATTCTAGAAGATTCCATCTAGGCATGCTCTTTCCTGGGCCAAACTGTTGCTAGGATGGCATCTTATCTGCGCACATCCGATCACGCTTTTCACGTGTCCTGCCTTTGGCACTCAAATTGGCTAAGTCCTAAACCTCCTTTCACGTGTCGCACGTGCTATAGGCATTTCTCTTGCATGCTTTTACCTTGCTCGCCATCTAAGTAATCGGGATCCCACGTGCCCACGCGCCTTTATACTTGGTCAATAATCTAGGGGCCCAACAAAAATCTTCCACATGGTTGTATTTCCCACATCTTGTCCTCTTGCAATCCCACCATGCACTTCCTCCATAATTGCAATGCACTCATGTTCTACAGCACACATCGTGTGCAGAACCTTATCACAGTCCAATTTGTATAGATCTCCACTAATCATCATGTAAGGCACAACACGTATGGCCAATTGTTTCCTCTTTAAGGCCTTCATTCCTTCTGGTGCCACACATGTCTTAAGGAATACTACAATGTCCTCCAAATTCGAGGGCACGTGCCACAACCTAAAAAGTTGTGCATCTGGCATAGTCTCCTCAATGCTCTACACATCCTCCCCTGAGTCAATCCTAGACAGATGATCAAGTCCAAAATTACTCTTTCCTAGCTTCACAACCACGGTGAACTCAAATTCTTGAAATAACAGGACCCACCGACATATGCGCCCTTGAAGAACAAACTTATTGACTAAGTATTTTAATGCCATGTGGTTCGTGTAGAATATAAAGGGTGTTTCCAATAGATACTGCCTAAAATTATGCAATGCGTAGATCATGGATAATGCTTCGCACTCAGTAGTTGTGTAATTTTACTCTGCTAGTGTTAACTTTCTGCTAGAAAAACAGAAGGGATGATCAACAATCCCTTCACCAGGTTGTGCAATCAATCGATCCAATGGTTGTGTTTGAGGCATCAACATGAACATGGAAAGGCTTATCCAAGAAGGGAATCATAGTATGGGCATGGTGACAATCTTATCCTTTAAAGTATTAAATGCCTTTTGCTACGCCTCTCCCTAAAGGAAGGTACTCTTGTGTTTAAGCAACTCTTCTAAGAGCATGACTATCCTGGCATATCCCTTGATGAAATTTCTGTAATACCTATATGTCTTTGAAGGAATCCACGATATAAACTTTGGCTTGTAGGCTCCCCTAACCCCACAATGACAACAACTTTGGTGGGATCTACTAGTAAGCCCTCCCTACATATGATGTGCCCCAATAATGTTCCAAATGGGGTAGAAAGACACATTTCTTAATGTTGAGGGATATTCTCAATTGCCAACATCTCTCAAACATTAATCTTAAGTTATCATAGTGGTCCTTCACTAGCCCATACACTATCTAATCATCCAGATAGAATTGAAGAAATTTGTGGATAAAGTCTTGAAATGCCTATACCTTAATGCGTGAGAACACAACAAATGCATTCTTCAACCCAAAGGGCATGCCACAGGTAAAACTTCCCCACTTAGTGGTGAAAGTTGTCTTCTCCTGGCCTTCCTTTACGATCCGAACTTGGTGGTACCCTGAAAATCCATCCGTAAAGAAGTAGACTTCGTGTCTGGCTACTCCTTCCAAAATTTCTTCAGTGAAGGGGGTTGGAAACAGATCGATGACACAAACTGCATTCAACTCCCTATAGTCTACATAGATCATTATCCCTCCATTTTTGATACTAATGATCATTGGAATTACCTACTCGATTCTTCAATAGCTTTAATGATACCCGATGCTATCATCTTATCTATTTCTTCCTTGACCTTCACACGCAGGTTAGGATTCATTCGGTATGGCCTCTTCTAAACCGTGCATGCACCCTCCTTCAACTTGATCCTCATTTCTCCCAAGGAATGGTGAACACCTTTGAGTTCATGATACCCACGAGGGAATAAATATTGGAACTCACGCAACAAATCAATGACCTTAGAGACCTCCTTCTCTGACCAAGTAATCCCCGATGATGGCCTCTTTAGGTTCCTCTTCTATACCAATGTTAATATTTTTTTGTCTTTAACGGTTCATGGTAGGTGCGCGCCTATTCATCAACACTATCTATCACTTCGCGCGTCCCTACAGAATGGTTAACATCTAATCTTTCTACTTCCTCCCCATCAATTACATACACCATATTTCCTTTTTCTTTTTCCATGCATGTGTGCTCAAGTTGTATCTCTTTGATTCTTCTTCCTCAAAGTGAACCTCCAAGCTAGGTTCACCTAGCAACTCTTGTATTTTATCCTCTGTCATAGCACTATCCCCTATTGTAAAGCACTTGTCAACTTGTAAGTCCTTATCCATTGATGGCTTTGTACTCTTATACTCGAACACTTGAATGAGATCAGCTGTCCGATTCTTGCCACTTACCGTCGACGACAAGTTTCTGAATGGATATACCACACACGCACACAACCTTGTAGTGTGGAATACAAATTATGTACCCATAATGATGGTGGCAAGGATTTTACGTCTCCTATCCAAGCCTTCTCACATGCTTGGATATGGAATGAAGTGGTATCTTTACCATGGTAGTCTTGAATGACTGTGGGCACGTTGTTTCTAGAAAATCTTACAGAGAACATGATTCTTACATCGCGTCATTCCAAGAGGCTCTCCCAATGTGTAGCCCACCAGTGTGTTGTAGTCCCGAATAGGCAATAATTGAGCATCCCTCTTCTTTCATCCTCATTTTTCCATTGAGCTTCCATGTCCCGTAAGAAAACTTCAGGGTATGCCCCTGCAGATTAACTTGGTAACTTCTTTTCTCTTAGATTCCTGAGTGTGCATGCCTTGTTCAATTTTGTTACAGACCCCCTCAGTTGTCACCTAATTAACTCATAGGTCTCATGCACCCAATTATCACATGCCATGCTTGTGGTATCACTCATAGATTGGGCATCCTCAAATTAGATAACTCCTTCTGTAGGGTGAATTATCTCTCGGGTCTTTGATGGAGTGCACATAAATTCTATCAAGGACATCTTCTCCCAAAGGTTCAGTGTAAGGTTCGAATTCCCATCCATTAGAGGGATGATGACCTTCTCTTCCTTGTTTTTGAAACTGATATATCCTTTGTTGAACCTCATGTCAACATTGTTCTTATAGCACCATGGGCGCCCAAACAATGCTGGAAAATTGTCTTCCTCGGTGAGCGCCAAGACTTTGAAGTCTCCAGTAAACTTTCCCCCTTTAATGGTAATTATTGCATCCTTTAATACCCCAATGGGCATTGCCTTAGTTTTGTTTGCCATATACAAAACATTCAAAGATGGCTATAATGTGGGCCTTTCCATTTGATTCTAGGAATCCAAAGTGTCGAACATTGACTTTTATTCCAAAGTGTCAATTAATATGTTGCTTAGAAGCCAACCACCCACAACTACGTTTAGTGTGATCTCTTTGTCATAATAAAGGTTACGGGGAGGGAGGTTTGCATGCAACACCTACCTTTGCACTCCTCTCCAGTGTGTGGCATCTTTTCTCGTAGCCATTCTCCTAGCAAGGGAATAATATTCTCTTTCCTTAAAATTTTGCATACTTCCTTGACCTCATCCAGGTCCTTCTACATGGAGCCTCAACATTCCTTCTTTGCTCTTGCTACCTAGACTGCTCCTTTAGACACTGGATTTCTCCCTGCAAACTCCAAATGACATCCATTATCTCTTGATACACCTCCTTCTGATGAGAAGGGTCTAGGTATTTCCCATGTACCACTTCTTCCCTTGAAACCAGGGTCCTTTGCCTTGGTATTTCTTGGCACATGTTGCTTATGCTTGTGTTGTCACCAAAAGAGGTTCTGTGGCATCCACTATGTATCAACCTTCTTTACGCTCACCATTGTGATGCCCTTGTCTTTTCGGTGTTGCTAGCTCATGTGCTCAAACAACTCAGGGCACTCCTCATACTTGTGCTTCTTTCTGCACCACGAGCACTGCAATAGATTTGGGCACTCGCGCCTGTAATGTTCTGCAGATCCATAATTATAGTAGGTCCCTTATGGGAACTCACTTCTTCCTCTTTACGATCACTATGACCACATAATCCTCTGCGAGAACCTCCCCTGTGTGCCCTTCTATCCGCACGTCCTTCATAACGGCGATCATCTTCCTTGGATCCATTGGCAAGGCTAGTTTGGCACACACCATGATCAATGGCCTCATGGATATGGTCAATAAGCCTACAATCCTTAGTATCATGGGTCGTAGAGGTGCAAATATTACAATAGCAAGACACATTCTTCTGAATTATGTGTTGTAACAAGGGGCATCTACTCGCATCATGGTCCCCGTGAAAAATTTCATAATCGACTGTAATCACGTGTACTATTTTTCTGGGAAACTATCCTTGGCATGCCCCTCTACATCACAATCCATGCACCAGAGACCACTACGAATCTCATGTGTAGATTTTGGAGACAAATTCTCTAACTATTTGGCCATGGTAGTGATTTGATCCTCTAGAAATGGCTCACACTAGTATCAATGCTCCCAACAGCTTCAATGCGTAGAGCAGATTCCAACACCTTGCGCGGGTCTGTGAAAGTCTTATGTGATAGTTCCTTCTAAATGGTGTCATTAACCCTCTAAAAACCATTGAGCATGTTGTGAGGGGTGGATGTCATATGAAAAATTTGATAAGAGAGTTTTAAAGCATGTGTCATACTCCCACACACTCTCTGCCATTTCCTGCTGAATCTCCTTTAGAGCACTAATGATCTTCTACTCAAACTCAGGGATGTGGAATTCTACTAGGAAGGCATTTTTCAATGTGGTGTAATCTACCACTGTCTGATGGGGGTCATACTTCTTATACCAGCTATGTGCATGCCCTTGCAACGTTGTTACAAATTAACTGGCCTTCCGTTCTAGGGTTGTGATCCCTTTCGCGTGCCATAGTAGCTCACACTTGTGCACATGCTCCGCAACATCCTATAAACCATGGTAGTTTGGAAAGTGCAAAGACATTTCAAAGATTACCTGAGGAGGTGGTTGAGGCCCCTGTCCTCCGATCTAGATCCTTGGTTTCCTCCGATGTTCCCTCTACTGAGATCCAATGGATCCACCGGTTCCACCTCCGGATCCTCCGCGGCTAGTAATGGGCCTGAAGTGGTCACGCTAGTGTCCCCAACATCCTACTCGAACCGTGCACCAATGGTCTATGAGATTTTTCCACTACCATATGTGTGTCCCGCGCCACTCCCCGATGCATTGCCCAAACCTTGTGTATTTTCCCCTTGCCCAAAAATTCCTCTAAACACTGGAATGGTATGTGTAGCCATAGAAGTCCCAAATGAGAAATTATATCTCCTAGGCATAGATTGGTCACTTCCACCGATACAAACTGGGTTGACAATACTTCTCCCTTGATCTAGAAAACCAAGTGCCAAGGTCTGGTCACTAGGTGGGTTCAGATACGCGCTAATGACTCTTCTTTCTCCATACGATGAATTCTCATAAGAAGTCAAAGGGGTCTCTCTCCCGTGCTTGCTAAGATGGGGTAACACAGTTTGCTTAGGTTCCACATCCTCTACATGAACCTAAACTCCTTCCCATAATGTCTACCTCTATTGATCCATCACACTTGCAACCTCCCTTTCATGCTTTTTCTAGTCAATCTCCCTTTCTCATGCATGTTTTCACTATACTTGAGTCACCTCTCTTCCCTTTCTTTCTCAAAGTAATGATCAAGATTTTCCATCCAAAGGAATAACACTAAGAAATGATCCTCTAGGCTCCCTAGAAACTCAAACTCCACCCGAAAAGAGTATGTAGAAATGGCATATTCCAGTGAAGCCAACACTCCCTTCCACCAATGATCCATAGTAGGATTCCTTTGGAACATGCCTCTAAACTCAAAGTAATGATTAGACGCATAAGATCTTCATCACCAAAGGAATAACACTAAGAAATGATCCTCTACGTGCTCAAACTTGGGTCCTATGGGAAAACTCAACTCCACAACATGTTTCAACACTTTCAAGGTGAAATGATCTATCATGCATATTATAGAAAGATGCATACCAACTTACGATTTTAACAAACAGGACAATCCCTTCAACAACCAAAAAGATTCTCAGTAAATGGAACTAAGATTCAATTTTTATACCCCTTAACAAACAAGGACAATCCCATGTGTGCCGACCTATCACCCAAATGGAAAAACATGTACCCATCCCTTGTTACATAATTCTTCCTATAGATCTCCTAGTCCGAGAGACCCATAAAGTTATTCGTATATTCATCCAAACAAGAAGCATATAAAGAGCTTCACCTCTCATCTACTACTCTCTAATCTCCTAAACATATGTGTATCTTTACGTCTCTCCTTCTTCATTTTTATTCCAAAACGATAGGACTTGTATTTATAGCCTTTCTCATGTACACCTTAATTCTTCCTATAGATCTCCTAGCCTTGGCCAGGAGTTGCTAGAGGACTTGTATTTATATCCGTCGCCAAGTGTCCAAGGTGGTCCTTCATGGGAGCATGCTCCTTCAGGATCGAGCTCTCCACTCTTTGCAATGATGGCCTTCTAGAATCTTTCATCATAAGGTATATGCCTTCCTAGGCCAGCCTATAACAAGGATGACATCTTATCATCTCTGCATACGTAGTCGGGTCACACTTTTATCGTGTTCTATCGATACACCAAATATGGCTAAGTCCCAAAGCCTTTACTTCTACCTTGCACGCACGCCACTTATTCTACTAAAAACCCTCCTAGAACCTTATCCTGCACACTTTCCCCTTGTGCACCCCTCTTTAAGTGAGTCCTACATGCCCACACGCTTCTATGTATTTAGCTAATAAATTAGGGGCCCAATAGTGGGCACACACTAGTTTAGGGGCCTTCCTCTTTTTCTTTACCTTAAAGTGCGCTCAAGTGACACGTGGAGGCCCCTGTTGCATCTTTGCTATGCTTTTGAATTTTCAACTTGCCGGGGCAACCTTTATCGGGCACTGGGAAACGTGGATAACACAATATAAGTTTGAGAGTCTTTCTTATTTTCTCCATGCTTTGATTGTGCTAATGAGACATGTGGATACCTTCCGCATTTAGCTTCATACTTAGCTGATTTTTGACCCTAAGGAATAAAAGAAACCAAGCCGAGTGACAAAAGACGGTGCCGATTAAAGAGTCTAACACAAAAGAACTCTATAGTTATGGTGAATCACCAAGGGACTTCGTGCCAGTCATGGAAGAATCCAACCATCTCATCAGCCTAAAAAAATCAAAATGTGGCTTCGCAAAATGAAACTAAGAGCTTCTAGAATGCAGACTGACACCTAAGCCAATCCACCTCTATTGGGTAAGTCCTTCTTTATAAGGCCTGGAAAGCTCGATCCAGATCGATTATCTCCTTATGTGAGAAATTTTGGAGGTTTTCACTACTACGGGTAAGCAGAACTCCAATTGCACGATAGGGTTTAGAATGGATTCCACCTCGACAACAATATAGCTCTCCTTTAAAGACTGAAAGATAGTGTTATCTTGGCATTTGGCAATTAGAAGCTATTGAATTTGGTCCTTTGAGAGGATTGTAGAATCATCGGGGAAGGGGGAAGGGAAGCCTAACTGAACTAATTTGTTGATGCTCTGCTTCCTCTCTTTGATTCCCTGAGTGGAGCTGCGCCAAGATATTCTGGAATTTGATAGAGGTCTTGTTGTAGCTTAGAATCTCATTGATTTTGCGGTGATCAACCACCTGTCAGTAATCCCTGCCCCTTGAAGGGTAGAGTCTGAAGCATCATAAAGTTTCTGAATCAAGAGTTTTGATTCAAGGACCTTGGAGGACACTGCAGTTGGTGATGGTGAGGTGTGGTTTCCACATTAGAGCATAATCCTATACATCGAGATATAAATCCAAGTTTGGGGCTAAATCCATTTCCGTAGTGGAAATTATGTCATAATAGGAAGCATATAGCTCTTGTAATAATGTTACAATTCCCCCCTTCTGGGATTGTTGCCCTAATTTATGGGTCAAGTCTTTGACTGCATCCTTAGATGATTTAAGATTTGTTTGGAGGCTTCCCTTTTCCACTTTGATGACACACAACTTGGTTTGGAATGTCGCTACCTCTGCGTTAATTGAATCGGCCCGCTGTTGGAGGGATCCCTTTTCCTGCACTAGTGAATTGGCCAAGGCCTCAGATGTGGCGAGTTTGGCTGCTAGAGTCTTAGCCTTTGCTTGAGAATCCACAAGGGCCTCTTGTGATGGGGCTTCCTTTAACTCCTTACGGAGTTGGTCAATTTCTCTACCTTTGGCCTTTATCTCGGCCTCATGGTTAGCCACAGTGGCCTCTACCCTTTAAAGGCTAGATTGTACCTTTTTAGCTGATTGCGAGAGCTTCAGGTAGTCTGTAATGACTACCGATGCTATTTCATTCATTAATTCAACCTTATCTTGAGGCCAAAACTCAAAAAGGTTGACCATAATAAACTGCTTGATAGAATAATCATCTAGTGTATATGTTCAAGTGGGTTTAGATGATTAAGGGACGAGTTCGATGGTTGTTAAGGAGCTCTATTGATGGTCATTTAATGACCAAATTTGATTTGTTTTTCATGCCACCATTTCCTTTTTCTTCTATTTTTCCCTTCTACCTGTCTCGGAAGCCTTGGCAAAATCAGATTGAATCAAAAATTTAGTGGAAGAAGGGACCATTCCTCCTACAAATGGGAATCTGGGTGGTAGGCCATAGGAATTGTAACTTATGGTTAGGGCATTGAAGTTACTAGGGATGAAGAAGGGACTGTCACCACGTGGGGGAAAAAGTTGGGATGGTGGAGGGAAGTTGAGGAAATAGGGGGTGCCGGGTGGAGGGAGAGTCTGTGATGGAGTCACAGACAAGGGAATACTTCTAGAAGGGGAAAATGGAGGTGGAGGGGGAGATTGTAATGGAACCCGGGAGGAGGGAGAGGTAGAGGAGAAACAGGAGCCGTGATCAATTTTAACTTATTACGTGGTGGAGTTGAGGATGATTCCTCCACAGGTTTCTCACCCGAGGGGATGATTGTAGGCTATAGCGTGGGAGCCTGGACTAGAAGATATTGCTAAGGAATGGAAGGAGGAGGTAGAACATGTAATTTCTATTGTTGGGGACCAGAGGATTATGCTATCAATTTTGTGGACCGCTCCAAAGTGATTGTGATCGTATCCTCACTCTCCGCATTGGACGCATGATCCGTGTCCTAGAACTCTTCCCATTGCTCATCACTAGAGATGACCTCAAAATTTAGGGTGGTCTAGCCAATATCCTGCCTATATTTCCAATAGGATTCAATTTTCTCCGCACTCCAATCTCTTCTTTAGGGCTGCTTGGAGTCCCTTAGTCATGGTGAGAGTGGGGTCATATTTGTACTTGACTTGGTGGAATGCCTCCCAGCTTGGGGTCGGTATGTCTTTGAGCTCGATGAATATGTCGAGTGACTCTTTCTGGGGTTCCGCCTTGCTTCAAAAAATTCCCTTGGCTCATGCTTGCAGGAGTTTGAGACCTTGTTACGAACCAGAGTTGTGGCCATTGTCCCATCTGGGTCATACCTCCATGAGTCTCAAATTAAGGCAAACCCATAGGAAGCCAACTTATTTGTAAGGCTATGCTCTGCCTTTCTCTTAAGCATAGTGATTCCTCCCTGCTCAAGGGGAGATCAAAAGTGCCTTCTTCTTTTGGCCTGAGCCAAACTCAACATCAGGAGTACTAGTTGCTTGGCTATTTTGAGGCCCACCACCCGACCCGTGAGGACCCTGGGGAGCATAAAGGATTCTTCTCTGAAACCATGCAGGCGAATCATGGAATGTCCTTTGGAGAAGAAGTAATCACAGGGGTGCAGGGGGTCTATAAGGATAGATTGCATTGAGTCGTTCATCTTGTTGTTGATCCCTTCAGGATCAATCTCGAGCAAGAGGGGCTCCACAAAAGAATTAAAGAATTCATATATGTTTGATGAGCGGGACAATATATGGGTCCATGCAGACATTGGAATGATTTTTGAGGATCCACCTCCACGTCCCATAGAGTCAGAGTCATAAATTGACTAAAATATTGGGTATTATGATATAAAATGAGATGGAACAGATAAGATGAATACCTGAAAGTTAAGGTCACTAAGAATTGGTCGAGTTGTTCATAAATAGATTTTGTAATGACTTCAGTGAAATTGAAGCGATACGTCTACTCCTTGTTGACGAGCCTAATTTTAAATAAGGCTGCCATGTGCCAATCCTCAACGCCTCTGTCTGAATCTTTCATGAAGATGAATTCCAACATGGAACAAACATCCTGAGAATCTGTTAAAAGTGATTTCAATGGAATGGAAAATCCCACGGTCCCCAAACTGCCTGTCTCTACTCCCTATTAAGGAACAAAGCTTTATTCTGGCATTGTGCCCAGACACTTTGGAGTTTGGCCATATCATAGAAAATCGGCCGTTGGGTAATGAGTCAGAGCCAACATGTCCTTGATAGCTTGTGGTGTAATCACCACCATTAAGTTTCTACCCTAGATGGTATGGGTTCTTGAATCGAAATAGTCCGTGCACATATGTATGAATTCTAGGCATGGGTGCACGAGAGGCACCATGTATTGGGAAAGCGTCATACTCTAGATTTTAGAGACAAAAGATTCATAATTTCCTAGGTTGAAGATGTCCCAAAGAGCTTTGGGGGTGGGGTCAGAAATCATAGTAGGGTCATCATAGTAGGGTGAACCAAGACCCTCCATTAGGGAACCTCAACTTTGGTTGCAGAGCATGAGGGGGAATGGGTTGTCTACGGAAGATTTTTATAGTGGTGCAGAGATGGAGGTTTCCATGGTGTTTTCTCTAAATTTGGAGAAGGTTAGGATTCCTTTAGTTTTGACACTTGATGATTGATTCAGAAGACTCTGGTGTTTGAAATGAGCTTGTTGAACGCTCCCAATGTCTTAAATATCCACCCTTACTTGGAGAGTAATGGCTTGCGTGTAAACATGGTCACTTCACACAAAGAACCCTTTCTAATTAATGACCTTAAGTGCCAAACTCTGTGTTCTTTGAGAGATTTTTTATCAATTTGAAATATTTTCTCTCAAGTGTCAAGGAAGTTGTTGGATCATTAATTTTAGGGAGAAATAGGAAGGTACACTCCCTCAAAAATTTTAAAGTGAGAAGGGGAATCCACGAAGGACATGTGTCTAAGACACTTATTAAAAGGGACAAAATAGATAAAAGCAAAGAACAAAGAAAAACAAAATATACAACCTTTTTACAAAGGGACTTATAGAAAAGATTTCAAGTGAATTCTGTTCACCGGAATCATTAAGGGATCTCCTTCCATAGTTTCAAGCTCAAATGCATTGTGCTACTTGCATGCACTGATTCTGAAGGGTCACATCCATAACGGGTCAAACTTTCCATGATTTCCTAGCTTGGTAGCCCTTGCATCCCATTTTAGAACCATAGTCCCAACTTGGAATTCGGTTCCGATGTTTTTTGATCAAACAAAGTCTTGACCACCTGTTGGCGGCTAATCATGGCCTCAAGAGCTAGACTCACATTTCTCTTGGAGCTCTACTAGCTCAGCGAGTCTCACTGCATCACTCCATTCTCTTCTATCTTAACTGTTTCAATAGTTGTAATGCAGGGATTTCCAGGGAAATCAATATTACAACGCTTTTCCCATAGACTATCTCATATGATGAAGTTTTCAAGATCTACTTTGGGGTGATCCGATCATCCCATAAGGCTATTTTGATATGTTCATGCCATAATATCTTATGCTCATGCCCCATTCGCTTTATGAGTTTGATTAAGTTTTTGTTGGTAGATTCCACAGACCATTTCCCTGTGGGTAATAATTGGAGGACATTTTTAGGTAGATCTCATGCTTTACTGCAAAGTCAAATACCTTGGCTCCCACAAAGGCCTTAACATTATCCAATATGACAAAGTGTGGGGGGGGTGAAGCGTGTAGTTATATCCTGTAGGAGTCCTAGGATTACATTCTTAGTGGCCTCTTTAAGGGGGACTACCTCCACCCATTGGGTGAAGTAATCGGTTGTTGTGAGGATCCATTTGTGGTCGACACTCAAAGTTAGATTAACCATTCCAATGAATTCCAGACCTTATTGTGTGAAGGGTTCTCCAACTAGGATAAGGTTGAGAGATAATGTCGTGTTTCTCCGAGAAACCAATGTAAACTTGGAAAACTTGCATCTATTTACCTCTACTTGACTATTAGTGAACATGCTTGGCCAAAAGTATCCCCGCTTACAAGATTTTTATGGATGTAGTCTAGGCGTAGAAAAGTGACCACCGAGCTCTGTGATGTAATTCTCATAAGACTCTTTTAGCTTCTTCATTGTCCAGGCATCTTAGCAGGATTCCATTAAAATTCCTCTTAAAAAGGAAATTGTTGATCATAGTAAAATTGCCCTCCTATTGCCTATAATATCTCCTATTTTTCAAGGGGAGACAACTTGGATACTTCTCGGTCTGCATAAAATGAACCTTTTCGAGACCCAACTATCTGAATCACTTTCTTAGAGATATAGTATCTCCTCGTGTTTGTCTTCAATTAGAGGCATGGAGTCATGTGTTAAATATTGACACAGACCTCTACCCCTCTATAAGCTTTGTGGGATTTACCTCAATGTCATACTCAAGGATCTTAGTAATCCAATTGGCTCTTTTATTGGTTATCTCACCCTCCATTATGTATTCTTTGACACTGGAGTGAGCCACCATGACTTGGATTCTATTATGAGTGACAAGGTGTCGAGAATTTCTTCAAGCCTTTAACTATGACATAAGCCTATCTTTCTATAAAATTGTACCTTGTTTCATAGTCATAAAGGGTATTTGAAATGAAGAAGATCGGATGTTCCTCTCCTTGTGACTCTCCTTTCTACGTTAGTACAGATGCTATGTTATGCTTATCCCCTTATACATACATAATGAAATATTTTGAGAAGTTTATATTGCACAACACCGGGGTAGATGCAATAACCTCTTTTATCGACTCGAAGGCTAGATGACCTTAAGAGGTCCACTTGAAATTGAGGTCATTTTTTAGTATGAGAGTGATTTGGTGGATTGTCTTGGTTGTTAGGAAATAAGGGATAAAATATGTGGAATAATCCCTCACAGAATCACAACAGTAGAAACTAATATGCAAAAAATATTACAGATCTCAAATAAAATTGTAGAATAAAATAACACAACACAAAGAGATAGTATTTAACATGGTTCACCTAATTTGGGCTACGTCCACCAAGAATCACTTACTCATATTTTATTACAAGTCACCACTCTCTCAATACAATACCCAAAATTGTTTGGAGCTATGCTCAACAAACTCTACAGAATTCACACCCAAATTCAAAACACATTTGCAATGTTACATACTACTTACCATATGCATAAAACCATATAAGTAGACAACTACTTAAGCAGTTTTACAAAACTGTGGGTATCAAAACCATGGGCCAAAACCATCCCATAAACCTATGGGTCAAAATCCTGCCCATATGAGAAAAGCACGTTTCGCAATATATCGGGCATGTTTTAAGGCCAATTTTTTTCTCAAGGGCTGCGCCCTTGTACTCCTACGCTCTGGGAGGCTGCCACCCCTGAGACCCCTGCTCGGGGCTCGGCCCATCCCCAAAGCCCAACAAGACAACTATGGAAAGTGTACAATACTCTTAGTGTACAATCTTCAACACTTTCTCACATGAAAACATGCTCCACAACCTAACACTAACAAAGTCCGAAATGAACTTGCTGAAAAATTTGATCTTTCCTAAGAAAGATTGGACCACATTTTTATTAACTGACAAGGGTAGCTCCAGAATGGCCTTAATTCTCTCGGGATCAATGGAGATTCCTTCCTTTGACACAATATGTCCTAGGAGTTTTCCTTGGGGCACTCCAAAGACACATTTCTTTGGGTTCAAAGAGATTCAGATTCTTGGCATTTTTTGAATATAGCCTCTAAGGCATCGAAGTGTTCCTCCGCTATTTTGGTGAACACCATGAGATCGTCGAGATATATAAGGATCACTTTGTTTATCAATGATCCAAATACAGAATCCATGGCCCTTTGAAAGGTAGCCCCAACATTTGTGAGTCCAAAAGGCATTTTTGCGTAAGAAAAAGTTCCCCATTTGGTTGTGAACGTCGTCTTATGTTGATCCCTTTCTGCGAGCCATATTTGATTATAGCCCGAAAAACCATCTAGTAGAGAAAACATCTCTGATCTTGTGACCATCTGTAATATTTGTTCCATAGAGGGAAAATGGTAGTGATCCTTTAAGGAGGCTCTATTTAGGTCTCTGGAATCCACACAGAGGTGAATTTCACCGTTCTTCTTTCTTACTGGAACTAGATTGGAGACCCACATTGTGTGCTTGATAGGAAAGATTATATTGGATTCTAGGAGTTTTCTCAGTTCCTCGGCCATGAGGGATTAAATTTTAGGATTCATAGGCCTTTGCTTCTATCGTACTAGCTTAGCCCCTTCTTCGAGGTCGATGGTGTGCTAAATAATGTCTTTATTGTAACCATGCAAATCATCATATGTCCAAGCCATCACCTTATCGTACTTATGACATAGAGCCACAAGTCTCTCTCTTTCCTTTTGAGTCACCAATCTCCTAAATTTTAGTCTTCTCTCCTTAGTTACTTCCAGTTTGACATAGTCCTCCTTTATTGCTACAAAATTCCTTTAGTCGGAACTAGCATCATTTGAATCAAAAAGACTCTCTAGGGTTATTAACCCTTTTGGAAGTTTATTTGTCTTCAATTAGATAATCTGATCTCGATACGCTTCCTTGATATTGGGTGGAGTTAGTTCACAAATTGATCGGACTACGTTGAAGGAAGTGTATAATCTGTTGGTCATTATTAAAGACTTGCCAATGATCGAAGTTGTCAGGGATAGAAGGATGGATGATCAGTTTTATGGTGTTCTCATTTGCTATCAAATCCTAAATTGGGTCAAACTGCGACCCGATCAAGGCCATCCTATTAGCATCCATGTTTTGAATTCTGGGAATCACCTTAATATCAAAGGCTTAAAAATCATCTATGAGATCCCACACCCGATGCCTATAGGATCTCATCCTAGGATTCATTGTGGCGATTGTGTTTCTTACTTGTGTCACTACCAATTCTGAGTTACCAAATACTCTCAATTATTTGATGCCTTCTTTTTGGGCTGTAGTCAAGCCATACACCAAGGCCTCATATTCTGCCTCATTATTGGTACATGAGAACTTAAAATGGAATGAATGGAGTATATTTATTATATTGGGGGATAAAAACACAACCATTCTTACTTTTAGCCCCATCAAAATGTAGGGTCCATATCATGGGAATCTTTGGGGGTTTCCCTTTCTTTTTATCATATCCTTTTGCCATGTTAGGGATCATGGAGTCCTCGTTGAAAATGACATAAGTTCCCAAACTAGTGGAATCAAAGTTCCCAAAAGGATCACCCAGGGAAGGTTGGATAGATGATCGTCACTTTGATGGTATCCATCCTCCATGTATGATTCCTCTTCTCTTGTGATCATAACATGGGAAGATTTGAATCTGAAGCCACTTGGTCTATTATATGCTCATTTTAGACTGTATTTGGTTCACAAAATTAGATGAGACCAATCTAGAGACATATAGCCTCAAATCTTAGTTGTGAAATCGTGAGAGAGGTTGTCCAAATAATGGCAGGACGTCGATTACCATGATATCCTGCGAGGATGGTTATGTTTGGGAAAGAATAGAGCTGTAATGTGAGTCCCTTGATAGCTCCAATGGTTTGAATAGACCTCCCATCTAATTGCATGAATCCTCTCTTTAAGGGTTCATATTTAATGCCCAAGGCATCTGTAATCGCTTTAGGCATGATGGTAGTGCTAGTGCCGAAGTCTATCATAAAATTATGTATTAATTTCCTGCCTATGATAAGAGTCATGAAAAAAGGATTTGGCCTCGGTTTACCAACCCCCCCTTTTTGATTCAACAGTACTTCCTCCGTTGAGACTCAAGTGGATTTTAATCATTCCTTTTCCTTACAGAAGGTGGTTGGATTGTCATTTGGTTTGAGTGCTTCTTAGAGCAATTCCTTCTACCATGGAATGCTAAGAAGATCTCACAAGGATGCATTAGATGGCAATTTCTTGAGTTGTTGGACCACGTTAATTGGTCCAGGAGGTAATAATTTAGATGATAAGTGGTGTTTTTTTCCTTCACTAGTGGGGTGGGAGACATCTTGATTCTGAACAATTCCTCTTAGAGTTTATTTTATGACAATGAAGCGGTGTGGGGCTATAATGGTTGAAGGCTCTTTCTGCATCTTGACAGTCATGCTTAGGATTGGAGTGTTAGCCTCTATGATCCTTTTCTAAAGGTGAGTGTTGTAATTAAAATAAACAGGTTTTGAAACAAATGCCTCATTTGTAAATACATATTCTTATCCTTCTATCCAAGGGAAAAGAGTGTTCTCTGGTGCGATCTCCACTTCTTGTTCTAGGGACATCCCCTAAATTTGTGTGACAAAAGTGACATTTTGGACTCCATGAGGTGATAAGGTATGGATGTATCCACATCATAGCCTCATCTTGATTGTTTTTCAGCTACCTTTTGTTGCAAGTTCCCTTGGGGGTAGTCTCTTTACATATGGGAATTATTATAGGGAAGCACCATGCATTGGGGTCTTCACCAAATGGTTTTGGCCAGTACCATCTCTCTTCCACTATTAGGTGGAATAATTTGGAGTGGCATTGGTATAAGAATTAGTGGTTAGATGGCTATGTAGGTCATTTGCGATATCGAGTATTTTGGTATTGAAAGGAATAGGTGGGCTGCTACCTTGATAATTTTGATAATTTTGTCTTGGATAAGCGACTTGATTCCTTTTAAGATTTATTATCTCATTAGAAAAGTTTCTCGAGAATATTTTTCATTTCCTCCATTTTGGGAGAAGAATATGATGATGTGGTAGTGGGAGTTAGAGCCAAATGAGAAGATGGGTAGTTATACAAGGACATAGGGGCTTGAGCGGGGCTTGGTACTTGTGTTTGTGAAAGGGGGCTATCTTAGGGTACATTGGAAAAGGGTCATGGGGAAGTTTCCCAACATCTATTAAATTGTTCTCATCTTGGACAACAATATTATAGGATTGCGGTAAGGAATCCTCCCAACGATTGAATCGTTATGAAAATATCTTAATTTAGAGCTTTTAAATAAAAAAAATAGCCATACTGCGGGTGGTCTTGCTAGGACATGAATCCTTTGCAAAGTTTTATGAAACATGGTATTGACGGAATTGTCATTAGCTCTTATAGACCCTTCTTGATGTTGATAAGATGTTGTGGGAGTGATGATCTATCCCTTTTTCACTTAATCTTGTTACCAACACATCTCCCAACTGGTCCCCAATCTTTGATAGTGTTAGGAGTTAAGGATTGGTACCAATCCAGGGCCTTTCCTTTGAAGGAAATGACTAACAATCGTAAGGTGACGTCTTATTCTCTGATGTAATGTACCACACATCTTTCTTCTATGTCTTAGAGGTGTTCTTGGGGAGTTTTAAAGTATTCTCCATTAAATTTTGGAAACGCCTTTAGTGCGATAACTGGAATAGGATTCCACACCGTCAGGGTGTGGGAAGAATGAGTGGAATCCTCGGGTTCCATGAAATGAAGCGCCTCGAGAGGCTGAGCTTGAAGGTGAGCCATAAAATTAGGCACGAGGGTTCTAGTCTCTGCGTGAAGGGATTACAGGCGGAGGTGTTGAGAGAGTCTAATTTGGAGGAGACAAAGATATTTGGATTTGTCTACCTCTTATGCTACATGGTGGAGATAAATGGAAGTAGTCAAAGACACATTCCTCCCTTGTTCTCACCCTTGTTCGCATTCATTTTACAAATTAGAGAAGACCAACTAAATATTGCTAGAATTAGTAGATATTTGATGATGGAATATCTAGATGTGTAGATGTTGTCCCATCGGGTGTGCCAGGAAAAATGTTGATGATTATCCTTATATATGAACCTTGAGTCATTGGATACCTTAGGTTAGTGGGACATGCGCCCTAAGGTAACCTCCAGGTTTGAAAGAAGCTGACTCTTCTTTGTGGTGTGAAATAGGGTTTAGAAAAAGTTTGAAAGAAATGTAAAACTAACTAAGGCGATGCACCTGAATAGAACCCAAAGAGGTAGAGATATACTTAGGAGACTATATAGAATAGTTTGAAGAGCGTTATAGTATGATCCACCTATTTTAGAAGTACCTTAGATTTATCGAGTCGGAGGAGATGAAACACACGAAAATGCATATATAATAGATAAGTGAAAAGCCGAGGGCATATAACATGATATAATTCTTAATTCATCTAGAACTACTTAGAAGAAAAGAAAGACTCGAGAATTTTGAAACCTAAAGTGCATGTAACAAGAAATCTATTTATGGAGAAAATCATACATAAGGCCAAAATGGCATATATTACAATTTCCTTTTATAATAGAGGATTCTTTGAGGCTAACTATTACAAAAACTAAATCTTGTATCTCTTTTAAAATTTTTGTCTATTTTTCTAAAAACTACTCCCTTTTTCCTAGATCGAGACATCCTTTTATAGATGTTTGTGGCTCCTATTTCAACATACGGAATTAGAACTTCTACCTGACAACATTCATTTGTCTTACATGATCTTCCTCCTTTTTTGGGTCAATATGTCAACTACTTGTCAAGATATTTGTGATTCACCTTTAATTCTCCCAATTGTCACTCCTTGAGTCGATGATGATCCTTTTCTACCACATGGAGAGTGGAAGTTTTTTTGGGAGTCTTTTTAGAATTGATCCTCTAAATTACACTGAAAGACACGTGGTGGGCATGCGCTAGTTTGGGGGCCTTCCTCTTTTTCTTTACTTGAAAGTGCACTCGGGTGACACGTGGAGGCCCTGTTGCATCTTTGCTATGATTTTGACTTTTCAACCCCCGAGGCAATGTTTATCGGGCACTGGGACATGTTGATAACATAGTGAAAGTTTGAGAGTCTTTCCTCTTTTCTCCATGCTTTGTTGCTCCAATGAGACACGTGGATACCTTTCGCATTCAAGTTCATACTTAGCTGATTTTTGACTTTGAGCAAACAAAAGAAAATAGGCGGAGTAGTAAAAGACAATGGTCGGTTAAAGAGTCTAACACAAAAGAAATCTAAAAAACTTATCCGGAAGTTTTGCAAAGTGTATGTGGTTGGTGCTTTAAATAATCCTCTTTAGGCCCACTTCTTCACATAGGTAAGATTTTGCTTAATACCTTTTACAAATTTTAAATGTTTGAAATGCGTAGGTTTGCAAGGTTAATTGTGAAGGTCTCTAACTAAGAGATAATCTCCACAATAATAGGATCTCAAATTCTTATATTGACACTGAGACATAAAGTTAAATGAAAACCTTTTTAGTCGCTTATATTTAATTTTGAAATAAAAATGCATGTTATGCTTATATTTTAAAAAAATTAGAGGATAATATCTAAATCTTAACCTAAAACCTATGTACCTAATCCATTCACCCCATCTACATAGTTCATATATTAATAAAATTTGGCATGGTATATGGATTTGTAGTTAATAATTTTTTTAATACAACTTGAATATATAAACTTATTAAATAGCTGCCCCTTTAAATATTATGTGCATAGAATATATTCTAATAAAAACCTACACATATGACCCGTTATTTAAATGCCACATTCATATATTAAGTGGGGATGATTATTACAAAGCATTTAAAATAAAATCAAGCCACCCCATATTGTTTGTGTAAATGTTTTTAAAAAAACCTATTTACTAACCTTATTAAATTAAACTCATGAAATATGATGGAGAGCTGGTTGTTCAATTGAATTCAACATATTTACAAAGCATTTTTAATTTATTTATGTAACATATTTTTTTAATTATTTAAACTTAAATTTTTTTCCTAATAAGGGAGTGTATTTGTTTAAACCCATGTGAAGTGGGAAATGCCTCCAATAATGGGATTAAATCCATGACAATAAATATTCAAAAGGTGAGGAGGACATGTCATACACTCCAATGTGGGATGTAAATTTGGTGTGTTATATTCTATCAACAATGAGAAGACCATGCACCAACCCCTCATATTCTCCTACGTTATTGGAGCAAACAAATTGCAACATGTGCACGAAGAAGAATTTCTCTATAACATCCTAATTTTAAGGCTTCAATAACAAGGGATTTTTAAAATATTTTTTTAATCAATATTTAGAACAAACATTCATTTAGCGAATCCATCACATAACAATAAACCATATCGAGTTGTTTTGGCTCGGTATAAAACTGATCTATCCTGCTTCTTTATATCAATGTGCATACTAAGTATACTTGTGGTTCCCTTATTGATTAAGGGCCAATAAAGTGTCAATATCTAAACTTTATATCGAGTATACTCGTTATGGATACCAATATAATATCACACACCTCTAGTCGAGGTAAATTCAAGACAACGCATGACCAATGACTTGCGATACTTTGGCCAAAGTTTTAAGACATGTATGACTTGATTTTATTCCTAGATGACATACTCGTCAGATGGAGTACGTATTTCACCACACTCAAAACTGTTATCTAGATCAGACTACCTTGAATCACTTCATTCACTTCCATGTCCGTGTTATATACTAAGTAGAGCTAGCTCGTGTAGACTAGTGCTAAAAATATGCTTATGAAGACTAAGGGAAATCAAGTGCGGCCGAATCGAAGCTGTGTCACTTCGGATCCAATTCATTACCCATAGTCATAATAATATGACATCGAACTAGGCCATACAACTATCACTAATTAGTGTATATCGGTGACTTAGATCCACATATTTTCAATAACAACACTTAAGGGAGATAGGCGGATAATCACTCTATAGTGGGTGCTCCTGATAACCAAGTAATGACTCGCATCATTAAATGGGTCTTGTGTAGCGGCGACTATGCTTTGATGGCCCATCGAGTTCAATTAAGCATGACATAAAAATGAACAAGTTTGTTAATTCATTTAATTCACATGACTTGTTAATTCCACCCTTTATTATTCTCAACTTTAGGTGTCGTGCCTAAGGATCATGTAGGGTCCGAAAGCGAATATTACTCTATGAAAGGATCGTAATGTTTTATTCACTTAAGTGCATAGTTTTAGATTTAAATATTCCTTATGCTTTATTATTTAAGCATAATTTTTTTCCTTTTAAACGAGATAAGTGTCGTGTTCCTATTTGATTGCATATAATATAGGACAACAATCATACATTCATCTTTTTCACTTAGTTCTCTTAGGAACAATTAACTATTATTCTGTTTAGGTATGTTTTCATACTTTTACAAGTAACATAACCTAATAAATGCAACCAAAACACATCAATAAAAGCATAACATCTTTATACCATTAATTGACCTTCTACTTATAATTTAGTTATATTCAATAAGAAATCCTTATACACAACTTCGTTATAATCACTACTATCAATTTTTTTAATTAACTAAAAAAATTATATGCATATATTTATGGTTCATCCTTATAACCATTCCAAATCATATAAGTATAATTAATTCCATTCAAGTTAATGGAATTAGTCTAACAACCATATAATTGACATGCTACATAAGTTACTTAGGTATTTAATCACTTTTCATTTATCTTATAATGATATACAATCACATAAAACATGTAGTACTTGATAAATGAATCTTATATTTAGTAATACTAATGGCACTAAATACAATCTGCCTCAATTGTATGATGAATTCTCATCTAAGTTCAAACTTTAAAACCAAATTTTTCATTTAAACACTGCACGATTAAAGAAATCAAACTTTATTTCATCCCAAATTCAATATCAAGTCATTTTTAAACAATGAATTAGATAAATTCGTTTTAGAACTATTACAATATATGGCCAAAAGCCTTTCTTATTTCCGAATCTGAAGTACATCAAGAAATGGACATAATAATCATTTAATCAAATTATCTCTCTTTACTCAATAGAACAAATGCAACTTTTTATACATCTTTGTTCTTTCTTTCACGAAGTCCATCTGTAAGATTGTTAGCATCTGTTAGTTCATATGGACTGAGCATGATAGGTAATAAATATTTAAAACAACACGCTCTAATTAATAATTTCATAAAAGAAACACTTGCTTTTAAATGAAATTATCCTAAGGTTCCAAATAAAATACATACTCTTTTGATCATGCCACAAGAACTTCATAAATGAAACCATCTAAAGAAGACAAGATAACTTAAGAAATTCATTCAAGTAATTCCAATCCAGTATTAATTTAAGACACACATAAGTAACCCAAGAAAATGAAATTGATGAAAATCAATCAAATAATGCAAGTACTAGTATAATAATACTACTATTTGTATAAGCCCATACTTATATAATTGTAGGTTTATATCTAGTTTAATGAAGTTTAAATAACATAACTTAATCAAACAGTTTATTATGCTTCATTCAAGCATTATCCTTGAAAGATAATAATTTACTCAAATAACTTTATAAGATTAAGATAATATATATGCTTCTTAACTCATCATGGCGATCAGTATAATACACACACTTACTCAACATAATGTGCCACTTTTCCATAAGTTACTCATAATAGAAACCAACATTCAAGTAAGGGTCATTACGAATCGAAACTTGTTTGGAAGGAGGTATAAGTTTATACTTCATTATCATTCATAGCAAACATGTATGAACCAAGCAACCGTAGATGATATGGGATCAAATACACACAATTATATCATCTACCAAAGAACATTTAATAATCACCAATCATATCCTAACTCATGATATGAGGCCACCGTTCTATTGGAATTGAAAATAGTTTAAGTGACTAAGTGACCATACAATGATCACACCTAAAATGGATTAACCAAAACTTAAGCACACAAATCAATGTTTCATTACGGTCGAGACTAACTACTCTCGAATAAATACCTCACGATCATCCAAACGAGTAAGACACTTATTGATAGTTAAAGATAATTGACCAACCTTTAAGTCCAAAGTCAATACGAGTTCCGGATCATCTTGTAGCAGGTAACATGTATACAAGGTTATATACAAAATTTAGAGCTTATCAAACTAATGCAACATTACGAGAGAATGGAAGAATTAGTCTACCACTCCATAAGTATGAATTCGAGTTAAAATCGAACATACCAATAACTTATACCTAGAAATCATCCATTAAACAAAGCGATATTGATGCATACAAGATTCAATAATAACTTAAAGAATAAAAAGGGTAGGCGAGATGTCCTTTTCGACCAAGGAAGTCTCGGGTTGAACATTTATCAATATTAACTTAACTCAACCCAAAATACTCTTCACTATTTCACTAAATCCCTTCCACGATGAAGGTGAAGGTAAGTATAGAATGCAACAATAATTAAATAGTAAAGACGATTATGAAACTACCATTACCCACCAAGTCATCAAAATAAGGATTAATTTAAGTTACGAAAACTTACAAGAATGGAGGAAAAAGTGAAGATACTTTGTCCAAGGTGGTATCCTATCGTGCTCAGGATTTCCAAGCACGAATATGACATAACCAAATAAAAAAAAAACAACTAAAACTTGAGACCAAGAATAACATATGGATACCTCTTGAAAGCACCCTAAACCAAAGAAAATTACATGACCTAAGGAAGGCTAACACCATCACCTAAGTCAAGGCTCTAAGTCTAGGAATTTAACATTAATATCCAAAGCTTAAAGGGTGCTTAAATAAATGAATATAATTCAAAATATAACTAAACATCTAATATGACTAACATGGGCCTAAATAGACCTAAGAGGGAAATCAATGGGTATTTGCTAATTCAAACAATATCCATCTACTAACCTTTTGAATCCATTTAACCTTGTTGAAGGCTTTAGGATTGAACTTGGCTATAAATCATATTTATTATATGAGATGCAAATCAAAGCATGGTGTAAAGTATTAAGGAATGAGGTGAGTTATTTTTATAGTTTTACTTTGGGAAAACTTGTATTTTGGTGCATGTGGGACTAAAATCCCAAATTAGATTAGAATTTCTAATCATGATTAAGCTTTGCTAATCATAATTAGTGAATTAACAAGTGATTAAGATGTGGAGCCTTAATCAACCGCTTAGGGTCAACTAGGAGGCTAGGATAAGATTTTGAAGCTTGCTTTGAGATGTTGTGGAAGGAAAGTGGGGTGATTTTGAGTGGTTGGAAGAGGGTTTGAGTCAATAGTAGGGTATATTGACCAAAACAAGGGAAAAATAGGCTTAATTAGCTAATAATTGCTAATTATTTGTTTTGAAGAGGATTTTGACTTACGATTCATCATAAAGTGGCATCCTGAATGCGAAAGGGATTAGGAAATCAACAAATGTGTTGTTAATTGGCCAAAAGTGGCAAGAAACATTAGTTAATTAGTGGAAATCACTAATTATAACAGAATTGGTAAGAATGATGAGTGATTTGTGTGTGTTTGGCAATAAGATTGCAAAAGCGGAATTTAGGTGTCTACATTTTCCCCTGTTTGAGGTGAAGTAAGTGACTTCTCTTCAAATATAGTAGACAAGCATAAACAGGTAAATTTTGAAGAAAAATTAGTAGAATGAAGGATGCCCCCTCGAGTGTCGATGGGGTGATAGAAGAAGTCAATCGACGATTGAAAATATGATTGAAATGGATAGAAGAAATAGGATAGAATGGGCACGAAACCCTTGGTTATTTAGAAGGAATAAGGATAGGGATAAACATGGTTGTTTATTGCCCCTAGGTGATTTAGAAGAAAAATTAGTAGTGATAATAAATGATAATGGAGAAGAAATGATAATGGAGAATATAGGACAAGCCCAATCTTTGCATCCAACCTTTCAATAAGCAACTTTGTTATATCATTTTTCCCCTAGGTCTACATCATCGGCCTTTATTGAAATAAACAAAAGTGTAAGATAACATGAAAAGCTAAATTACTAACATTTGTTCATTGCTACACGTAACTCCATGCAACATACATAATGTAATGTAATACGAGAAAGTAAAATGATGCTTAACTCATACAACATACATAATGCAATGCAATACGAGAAAGTAAACCAACTAACCTAATAGAGAAACCAATACAATCACACATACTCAAACAAACAACATTCAAGACAATTGCACCAATGTTTTTGTTATCAAGTTGTAGTTCCCAAATGTTTGTGTTGTAATGAAAAGGGTTAAAAATGGTGCCCAAGCAAGGATACATGTGAGGGGAATAACAAAGGACACAAGTAGTCCCATGGAAAATATTTTGTGCACTATGACACAGTCTCTGCAACTCATTGTTGCATGCAGAGTACCGACATAACATGTAACCTAACTTTTGTTAATGGAGGTAGATCACGATGATCCATGCAAGTCGTTTGAGACCAAAACAAGCAAGAACCTTAGAAAGATGTTTTGTAGGACAAATTTTGATGTTCGAGGATAATGCAGTGATTGACAGTGACTTTAGGATTTGCATATATGTTGTTTACCATTTTTGTAAAATTTTAAATTTTTACAATTTTTGGATTTTTAATGATTTTTAAAAAATTTTTTTAAATTTTTTTATTTTTTTTTTTTTAATTTTTACAGAAGAAAATATTATAGAAGAAATAAAAAAGTTGTGAGACAATGTTAAAAGTGATTGTAAGGAAAAAAATATGCCCCAGGTAGTAGAAAAGGCCGTTGGGAAGAAAAAATATGCCCCAACGTAGGAAAAAAGCGTTTGAAAATAATTATTTATTAAAAATAATCATCACGACAAGTGTTAGAAGAATTTTAGAAGAAATACGGTGGTCTCAGGGCACTTTGGGGGTGAGAAACACATCACGGAAGGTAAAAATGGGTATATAAGCCATCGACAAGTTTATTTACCACATTCACTTACCATTTTACCATTGATTTGAGCTCTAACCTATGGGAGGAAATGATGAGGTGTAGAACTAGAGACACCATGTGGACCACATGAGGGACTACATGAGGCTCCCTAGTGGATGGACCATAGGTACACAAAGCTTTTTTTTACCCTAGTTATTCAAAGCATTTAATTTTTTGTTAAAATGCATGTTTTTAGGTAAAATTAGGGCAAAAAAGGGGGGGGTGGCATGCCTATGTTGCACATGGATGGGTGCATGGTGCAATGGTGCATAAATGAATGAATGCCTATGCATTTGAATTTTTTTCATGTTTAATTTTTTTATTTTGGTCACTATGTGCACTTGTGCATGTGCGATAGGCGCTAGTGCAAGTAGAAGAAATGCATTTTTAGGGTTTAGGTGCATGCATCATTTAAATGTGCAAAAATGTGCCTATGCACTATTTTTTTTTAGAAGAAATGTAAGGAGCATGGGCATCTATGCATGTGAGAAAAAATGTGCCTGTTGGTCTTTTTGAGAGAAATTCACCTACGCTTAGCACGCATGCCTATACAAGGAGTGTGCCTATTTAAGAAAAGTGAGATAATGCACCTTGAGAAAATGCAAATGGTGCTATGTGCTTTTGAGAAAAGGTGCCTACGTTGAGAAAATGCATTGGTGCACTTAGGGGTGTGCCCATGCACAAAAGATCCAATTTTAAAAAATGCTTTTAGAAGAAAACTGAAAGTTTTAAAAACCTAGGTGGAAAAATAGATGAATTATAGATAGAAGAATTTAATATGAAATAGAAGATAATGTGATATAGACTTAGAAAAATTAAATGATAGAATAGAAGAATAAGATCATAATAAATGACTTGATTGGTTCCACAGGTGGACTTGGATGTGTTAATGACGTGGGAGAGTGACATGGGTGACTCACGGGCCTATGAGGCAGTGTTTAGACGACATGACCAAATTTCTTGGAGATCACCTGGAGGTGACTGGTTTATCTTACATGGCTCACATGCCATGAATTACCTTAGATCATGACCTACTCATAACCTTAGCTGAGAGATGGCGGAGAGAGTTAGACCTTCGATTGCCTACTAGTGAGATGAGTATTACATTGGAGGATGTTTGGCGGATCTGTGAGTTCCTATTGAAGGTTGTTTGATTACATACGATGGTCACTAGGACCGTATTGAGCAATATATAACCATGTATTTGGAGTGATAGATATCCCCTTTAAGGTATGACAATTTTTATTAGGAGGTGCATGGCCGATCATGCATGGCTAGGGGACGGGTCCTATATATTTTAGCTCTCTTATCGGTGGCATATTGTTTCTACCTAAAAGAATGGTGTACATGATTCCCTCTGGGTCTCATTGGAGTGATTCATGCCTGCTTCAGGGAGAGGTGTATTATTGGGGTCAGTGTATACTAGCTCATTTATACTTTGATTTACACTTGATAGCTTATCATGGACAGAGGTTAGTGGGTCTGCCACTTTATTATAGATATGGGCTTGGGATCATATTGTGATAGCCATTTCCCTAGGAGCTTTGAGAGCTCGAGTTGTTGGAGAGCCTTCCTTCATGGGTGGGTTCACGACGGAGATGACATTCGTAACCACAGGGGAACATAGACTATTACAGGAGAGAGTTTGATGAGGTACAACCTCATATGATCACATGGAAACCATACAGGTTATACCATTGGCCTCAGGATGTAGTCGAGTTGAGTACAACTACGTAGTGGACCATTTCATTCATTGGGAGTAAGAGCTATGTCTTGGAGTGGTACATAGTGGATAGGGTCAACATCAGTTTGGTCTCATCCAGGGATTCTTGGTGATGAGATGTGGTATGCACATAGATATAGAGAGGTCTTCCACATGGGGCCTCAGATTAGGCTCGGCCGAGCTCGTGTGAGATTTTTATAGGTGGTTCCACAACCTTGGGTACAATGGGCACAGATAGTGGATCCAGGACTACCCCAGATTATGCAGCGTGGTATGCGATAGTGCTACCACGTAGATTGACTATACCACATGAGGTATTGGATGCAACATCGTAGGGGGACATGGCCCAGATCCGAGAGAATAGGCACAGCAAAGGCATGGGTAGATCCATAGGGAGGACCACATATAGGGGTACCAGTGTAGTAGGTGTTAGTAAAACAACATGTTTTAGTACAAGTAGTGGGTAGTGTGTACCACATGTGTTAGCACCATGGATGCCCCTTTAGGTTCCATTATGGGCACCATTGCAGGCACCTCCATCACCCCCTCACACTGATTCCACACACATAGTCCACCAGGAGGTGGAGGAGATGGAGGGGTGGTGAGGAGATGGAGGAGGATGATTCCAGATGTACATGATATGCAAGATGTACATGATATGGGTATATGGTGGGAAGGTGGATGCCTTAACAACAATTATGAGTAGGTGACAACTCTATACACTCTAGATGGTAGATAAAAGCCATTATCGAGCCATTACTAAGAGAGACCAAGCTATCACATATGGGGATCAACTTGTGATAGAGCGAGATCAGGCCAAGATAGAGAGATTACATGCCATGACTGAGTGAGATCAAGTGATAGCAAATAGCTTATAACTACATGTAAAGCATGACAAAAGAAGGGACCAAACTATATTAGAGAGGGACCAGGTTATAGCGAGAGAGGATATACTAGCAAAGAGGAGATATAGTAGCCAAAGCCTGCTAGGATAGAGCTAGCATAGTGAGGTGGAGTGTGATACGCTTTAGCAGAAGGCACATGTCTTAATGAGTACAAATGATGATTGGGCACAATGTCTATTGTATAGGTGAGGCCACATATTATAGGATGCAGTACTATATGGCCGTTTCAGTGAGAGAGAGCTCTGAGTATAGTTAGATAATAGAGCAACATGTCACGATCTAGATCCCATAGGCCATCGATCAACATGATCTATATAGGGTCCTTTACAGGACAACAAGCTTCAGAGCAACATGGGTCAACACAGCATGTGTAACACCTTCTACATGTCCAACACCTCAGATGCCCCCACCTAGTGGTGGACCTAGACTAGGCAGTCTTGATGAGGGTGAGAGTCATGGTTGACTCTTTTATTGATGTACTAGATGTATTTTTTGGTGTATCACCTTGATATGAAGGCATACTTTTGCATGGATGTATATGTATTATTTTTATCATGCCTCGTGATGAAGGCACATTTTTGTATAAGTGTATGTTTATATAGTGTTTTTTATATGCCTCGATGATGAAGGCACATTTTTTTGTATAGATGCCCATGATGGCTCATTGTATCGGATGTACTTTTGAGACATTGTTTTGTACACGAACATTTATATTTTTGATGATGTATGATGATTTGATGGATTGATGTACCACATGTTGTTTATGAGATATCATGCTTAATCTGTATGTTTATGTTTGTATCACATGTTAGATTATGAGATAGCCTTAGTTGATGTCATATTATATGTTGATGAGATACTTTGAGTAAAACATGTTTTTATTTTTGATATTGGTGTGGGGGATAGATTTGTGATCATGCGCAACCCCTCTTGCCCCATTGATGATACAATACTTGATGATTAGCTTTAGCATACATGTATGATGTAGACTTAGCATTTATTGATATATGATGTATAGATGTGATGGTTTATGTGATATGATGATGAAGTGATAACACAATGTACAAGTAAAAATTGACAAGCACAAGTTTAAACAAATCTAATCAAAGCAACACATTTATCTACAAGTATGCAAGATAAAATGAACTCAATGCAATGAACTATAGATTAAAGTAACATTCAATCTAAGTAAGTAAAGTGAATTCAATTTAAAGCACACAATATGAAAAATCAATGCAACTAAAAACCATACAAACCAACAACTAAAAGTAAGCAAACTATTACTTTGTTTTTGTGGGACAATTTTGGGATGTTTTTCGTTATTTTTAGTTTTATCTCTAAGACAATTTTCTATTGTTTTGGAATTTTTTCTATGAAACGTATTTGAATGTTTTGATTTTTCCAAGGAACATATTTATATGTTTTTGGGTTTCAAAATTTATACGAATGTTTTTGACATTTTCTAAATAGTTTTCGAAGCGAACATGCAAGGAAATGAAGAAACGTGGATGCCCCTAACATTAGATGGGATGTACAAGGGAATAATGCCACATGTTATATGCTAGAAGTGATGTTACATGAAGTCCCCCAGCGTGAGATGGGTTCATTCAAAGTTAAATTTCTCACATTCAAAAGGTTGGATTAGCGGATCGGGGAAAAGAGGATAGGCTCACAAGGACTAGATGAAGGAAAAGACCAGCTTAGGACAAATTTTTCATACTCCTAAACCTAAAATGCTTGTGAACAATGGACCCTCCCTTAACATTGAAACCTGGTTTTCACCAAAGGACTTGTCCAAAGTGCCACCATTACGTGGTTTTCACTATTGGACACACCTATTTATTTATCTTTATCTTTTTATTTTTATTATTTTTTTACTTTTATGATATTTTAGAGACCCCATACTTAAGCATAGAAGCACTTAAGATGCATTACATTCATGGGTTCTCGAAGCTCTTGGCCATCTGAATGGGAAGCTTATAGGCACCTAAACCGAAACTTGGTAACCACAACATATGGTCCTAGCCAATTGGGTTCAAATTTCCCTTTCTTTTCACGATCCTTATTGGTGTTCTTTTGATTCTCTTTTAACACCAAGTCCCCTACCTCAAATTGATGAGGTATGACTCTTTTATTGTAGCTTCTCCACACTCGATCTGATACACTTTAAGGTGATTGAGAGTGTGAAGTATTTTCTCATCTAATAGCTCAACTCTTCTAGGTGAGCTACTTGTAGTCCTCCTCTTCATTCAGGTAGTCCCTTAGCTCGATACATAAAGAAGGGATCTTGATCTCTAAAGGCAATATGACTTCCATGCCGAATACTAAGGAGTATGGAGTGGACACCTATGGGGGTGTGGATAGAAGTTTTGAATTCCCAGAGGCGGGGTGAATTTGTAAATGCCAAGTCATGACCTATTTTGTTCACCATCTTCTCCATAATGTGAATTAGGGTTTTATTGGAAGCCTCAACTTGCCCATTACCTTGAGGGTAATAGGGGTTGAGAACTTAAGGATATTTGAAAGTGTTTGCAGAGTGCTTTCACTATTTTATTCTTAAATGGCTTACCATTATCAGTGATAATAATAACAGAAGGGATACCATATCGACAAATGATATGGTTCATGATAAATTTAGAGATTTGGGAACCTTCAACATAGGTGAGAGGAACAACCTCTACCCATTTTGTAAAGTATTTAGTTGCAGTAATGATGAATTTATGACCATTTGAAGAGACAAGGTTAAGTTTTCCTATTAGATCGAGACCCCACTTTGAGAATGACCAAGGGGTTATGACAGGCTGTAAGGATTACACCGGCGCATGTATCAAGTTGCCATACTTTTGACAATCCATACATTTCTTCACATGGTTACAAAAATCATACTCCATGGTAGGCCAATAGTAGCCTACTATGAGAATTTTCTTTGTAAGTATGATCCCATTAGTATGATCCCCATAGATGCCTTGTGCACCTCTTTAATTGCTTGGATAGATTCACCCAATCTTAAACATCACAACATTACCTTCATAGCCTCAATGGAAGAGGGTTCCCCAAGTATGGTATAGCGGGCTATATGCTAGATGAGGTTCATTTTTCAGCATGGGAAATGTTAGTGGGAAAGGTTCCATCATGGAGGTAATTAAATATTTCAGTGTACCACGAGGAAAAGGGACCAACAACATCACACACCAAATAAGAATCTGGTATGTCATATGTCAAGCATTATGAGATTTTCAACGAAGAATGGCATATCATTGTTCCCTAGTGGAATACTCAACATGGATCCTACTATAGCCATGACATCTACTGCTCTGTTATTTGCTCTTGGTATTTGCTCAAATGTTATCTGATTAAAGAACTCCTATAGAGAATCAACCATTCTTTTGCATGGAATAATTTTCTTGTCTTTGACCTTGTATTCATCTATGACTTTTTTTATAATGAACATTGAATCACCAATGCAATTGACTCATCTGATATCCCATTTGATGGCTAGCTTCATCCTTGTGATGAGAGCTTCATACTCCACTATATTATTCATGCTGGGAACCTGAGCTAGAATTATTGGGGAATCAAGTCTCCTGTAGGAGTAATTAACACAACTCGACACCTAAACCATGAAAGGTAAAGGAGCCATCAAAGTATAGTTTCCAAATGATATATGTTATCCAAAATTCACCCCAGGGTAATTTTGATAACATGCATCAGAATATTCAAGTCCCGAGCAAATAGATTGATTCAGGGCCCAAAATCATGTTTTTTGGGGTCCCTCGGCTTCTCCCAAACTCTCCCATCCAAGAAGGAATCCCAACAGGTCGAGAAAATGGAAGAAATGCAGAAAACTAAGCTTGGGGCAGAAAAAATCATGAAAATCGGCTAAGTCCTAGTCCAGGCGGTCCTTGGGACAGTTGGGACGTCGGGGCGTGAACCGGCCGAAAAGCCTCTAGGCGGTCCACACAGCAAAGGGACATCCGGGCCATGGGGACACGTGGGATGCGAAAGGGCGAACCGGTAGGAGAAATGAAGAAAATTGCCTAAGTCTCGCTTCGCTCAGTCCAGGACAATTGGGACAAAAGTACACGGAGGACGCGGATCGGCCGGTTTGGCGCAAGTTAGTCCAATTCAGGCGGTTCGGAAGTATTTGTCCCAGCCAGTGCTGGGACAGTTGGGACAAGAGTACGCGTAGGACACAAACCACCCGGTTCGGCCGAAACAAGAAACTTTCATCCGAGACATTTGGGACAAAGGGACGCGAGGGACGCGAAGACCCGGAAAAGCCGCCAACGAATCAGAACATGCCACGTGTCCTAAGGAGCAGGGAAGTGCGGAGCTCGGGGAGGACTTAGAAAATTTAGCAAAAGTTTGGCTGAAAAACTAAAAGGTAAAGGATGACCCCGCGCCCTGTCCTCCAACCAAATGATGCCACGTGTCCCAAAGTGGCGGGGCGCGGGGGGAAAATGAGAATTTTTCCAAAGTATGAAAAAGGTCAAAATTTCAAAGGAAAGCCCATGGAAAGGTGGAGGAGAGAGAATTTCTCGTCCAATCAGCATGTGACACGTGTCATCCAAGTGACAGAGCGCGGGAAAAATTCAAATATCCGTTTTGGTCTGTTTCTACCCTAAATCTTCAGATCCCCATATCTTTTGATCCAGAGCTCAGATTTTCACGTTCTTTATATCAATGGAAAGATGGAAAAATTCTCTACATGATTCCGGGGTCAATCTTACATTTTGGTTCAGTTTGGAGAGAGAAAATCAAGAAATGTCTCTGGCGTGTAGTAATAGCCAGAACTGACGTTTCAACAACCAGTTTTAATGCAAATGGGTTGCATTCTTCTTCAGCACGGCTAGAAGTGACGTTTCAACAACTAGTTTAATGCACATGGGTCACATTCTTCTCCAGCATGGCCAAAGGAGATGTTTCAACCACCGATTTTAATGAAGAATGTGTTTTGGTCAATGGTTGGGCTGCTTGCATGTTTTCCTACGTTTTCTCTCTCCTGGGCTCGACCCATGCAATGTAAAGGCCAGATTTGGCTCATTTCTAAAAGAATTCATTACAAGTTGTTCATCTTTTTGGCTCTGCCCTCCCTTCTTTTCTTCTCTAGGGTTAAAAATGGAGTTCGAACCTCCTCCCTTGCTCTGTAATGGTGTTTTTGCCTTTTACTATTGAAATGATGTTCTGTGCAAACTTCTGAAGCAACAAAAACGTGTTTTGTGATGCATCTGTCCATCCTTGCTCGTTTTTCACTTGTTTTCTTCTTGCCTCTCTTCATTGCAGGTATTTGTGCAAGTTTGAATGTTCATTGCAGGTCTGGAGCTGTGTTCATGGAGTTTTGGGACATTTTCTGTGTGAAATCTATCCTTGGGCCTGTGATGCATCTGTCCATCCTTCCCATTGCTCACCTCTCCTTGTTCCATGGCAGTTTTGATAGATGTTCAACATTCTCCTTCTCTGGTGTATCACCGTTTTAGTGTAGGCTTTTTCTGTTTTTCCCTTTTTCTCTCTCTCTCTCTGTCTCCTTGGCATGGTTAGATTAGGTTTAGATTAGCTTGCTGCACTAGAATAGCTTGTGGCAGGTAGTTTAGGAAGAGGAACTAGCCTTCTCTGGAGATTCCTTTCTCATTTGTACGAGTCCCACACTCAAGAAAGGATTCAATGTTGTGCAATCACACTGGATGCTTGAAACATCAACCTAGAAGCCTGATGTGCATCTAGGGGTGCTGTGATTTTGCACTAACAATATATTCCTTAAGGTACATGATAGATGCATGTGGTAGTTCCATATTCAAAGGTTTGGTAACTAGTAGTGGAGCTTACATTATCTCGATCTGTTAAGACTTGTCCTTTCACTAACTTTTGATGCACATATTCAATGTCGAATTCACTTAACAAGATGATCCAATTAGCCATCTTACATGTGAGTGCATGTTTTGTGACAGAAGTAAGTTTTTAAAGGACCGACCTTGAAATAAGATTGACTTTCTTGTTGAGTAAATAGTTATGTAGCTTCGGAAAGGAAACACTACGGCTAGGTAAGCCTTTTCGATATGCAGATAATTGAGCTCATATGATATCAATGTTTTGCTCAAGTGGTAAATAAATTTTTCTCTCTGCTCTTTATCATACTAGGCCAACAATTCCCTAATTGCAAAATTCGTAGCATAAATGTAGAGAAACAAAGTTTCTCCTACCGTGTGTGGCATGAGAACATGAGGTTTTTCCAAGTATTCTTTTAGCAAAACAAACAATTGATGTTGTTTTGCCCCCGTGTGAAATTAGCATCTTTCCTAAGAAGATGTGTGAATGTATGACACTTTTCTTCTAGCTGTGAAATAAACCTTCTGATGGCCTAAATTTTCCCTTGTAAGCTACGTAATTGTCTAATATTTTTAGGAGGCATTTCTATGATAGTCGTGACCTTTTTGGGGTCCACTTCTATTCCTCTCCTTGACACGATGAATCCTAGTAATTTCCTAAATAGTACATTAAAAAATCATTTCTTCGGGTTAAGGCGGACTTTATAGTCCCTTAGGCCTTTGAAAGATACACCTTTGAAAAATCTTTGGGTGCTCCTCCCGAGTTCTAGATTTAGCTAGTATACCATCTATGTAATCTTCCATAATGTTACTTATCATGTCGTGAAAGATTATAGTCATTGCCCATTGATACATAACACTTGCATTCTTAAGGTCGAAGGGCATGAATTGGTAGCGAGAATGTCCCTCATGGGGTTATGAAAGTTTTCTTGTGTTGATCTTCCTTCGCAATATTTATATGATTATAACCTGAGAATCTATCCATAAGTGATAGTATCTCATAACCAGTAGTAGAATCAATGGTCTTGTTGTTAGCATATGGATTTGCACACATGCAAATGACATGCAACAGTGTGGGAATGAAGTCCCTCCTCAATGAAGGTGAGGTTGCCTTTATTGAAAACCAAAACTATATTTACATCTGTACATTCAAAATTGTATGTGGGGGTGTTTTGGAACATCAATGGAAAGAAAAGTGAATGAGGGAGATGGAATGGAATGAAGGAAAGGAGTGGAATGGAATGAACTGAAATAACATGCAAGAGTTAGGTAAAAACAGAGCCTAATATTGCACGAAGAGAAAAGATGAATAACCAACACAAATAAAACGGAGTTTGAGTTAGCCAAACAAGAATGTGTAAAAGGGAACACACATGAGCAAGTAGATAATCAAAGCTTGATCACTGTGAAATAGAAAAACTGATTAATAACGTGGACAATAAGATCAAAGATAATATTTTCATGCAAGATTCAAACACCTAACATCTAATGAACATAAAAACATCAAATGTTACAAGAGACAATGAATGAGACACAAAGTTCGTATTTCATTAACTCCAAAATGTTTTTCACAAAAGAACACAAAGTTTCTTCTGAAACAAAGCTTGCACAAAAGTATTTTCTTCTCCTCTCTCAAAGTCACCCTTTACAAATGAGCGCGCCACTTCCTTTTATAACCCAAAATTTGGTTACAAAGCGGTTAAGGTTTTACATGATCATTAAATAAGGCACTTAAGTGACCTTTGACTTTTTCAACCAACTTTATTAAAGACAACCCAAAAATAGAAATTACTTAAAATATCCATTATTTCCCAAAACAAATAACAACACCTTTTAAAATATACAATAATAACTAGTGCCTTATCCATTGAAATGGGGTCCGCCTATCTCAAGCATATGAGAAATGGACTCTCCCACTTCATTAGATACCAAGAAAATCAACTCCCGAACCCTTTGGTGAAATTAGGATCTACCGCTTTTGCCAGTTGAAAGGATCTAAACCTTCCTAAAGTTTCAAACATCTTTTCTTCTTCTGGAGGTTCACTTGGTTGAAGAATAGCCTCACAAAATACCTGTAATTCAAGAATTCTACTTGGCATATCATTTAAATTAACAATTTTGGATTGAGCATTCTCAAATAAGTTCTTTAATTTGATGCACCACTCCATGGAAACTGACGAGAAATTTTTGGCGGGAGTGTACATGTCCTTAAACAATTGTGAAAATTGTTCTTCCACTTGCTCCGATGAACACCTTTGATTATGCTCATTTACGAGGTTACAAGGAATCTTAGCCATGAATTCTGAATCAAGGAGAGTGAAGTGAAGGATTCATTACACATGCTTTCATAATGGATCATAGAATCCTCGAGAAGTGTTTTTCTTGATTTGAGATGCAGACACCAAAGAAAACGTGTCCCTCAATGTTCAAATTCGAGAATTCCTTCAATAGCTAAAACTGAAGATTCCATACTTGTCATCTCCTGTAAATTGGGCAATATCTCATCCAAATTTGATATAGTAGAAACAAAATTTTCTTTGAAAGAAAGAATTGGATCAAGATACACACTGACATCTTCATGAAGCTTAACCGCGGTCTTGATCATCCCCTAGCCTAAAACGAGAATCTCTGAAAACCAAGTTTTAGTGACATGGCCCAATGTGTTTATCTCCTTTGACAAATTGAGAGTATCTTCATCAGGTACTAGGAAGGTGGATGATATGGGATTTATCAAATGTTGAACATATTCCACCAATTGATTCTTTTCGGCCTTGAGCTGAGAGTTTTGAGACTTTTATTTCTCAAGTCTCTTTAGCACGATATCAATTAAATCTCGAGCCATTGCCATGTCACTTTATAATGTAGATCTTCCAAGTCCTAGTCTGGAAACTTCATAGTTGGCATACGTCATAGCATCATGCTCTTTATCAACTTGTGGAATGGCAAGGTTTGCAAATTTGTTTCCATCATTATCCACCATTATTCGAGAAAGCACCTTAGGATTCTTAGGAATGTGGTCATTCCAAAGTTTGAAAAGGGCATCAAAATCAATGTCAATTGGCTTGACAACTCTCTTCCTTTTCTTCACTTTGGAATCAACCCAGAAAGGAGTATCATTTACTATTTCAAAGATACGTAATCCTAGAGTTTGAATCAATATTCTCATTATTTCCGACATCATGAGATCCTTCTTAAATCCTATCTACAACCTCAATTTGAAGAGACACAACCTCAATATCCACTTCCTGATTATTTGGGAGATTTTGGGAAATCCCTTCATGAACTACATGCTCAAGTGTTTGATATTTGAATTACCTGCACCTGAGTGGATGCTTGTTTGAAGCATGGTTGAGGATCATTTTCTACTAGCTTCTAAGCACTATTAATGATGTGGGTAGAAGAATCTCTACTCGAGGTAGAAAATCCAGACACACGCTCTCTTCCTTCTTCGGGGTTAGGATCTTTAGATCTTTCTCCTTGTGACATGTTACTTGGCGAAGTGGATTTCGGCAATCACTCCTTTCTTGCTTGTTATGTATGATTGGATGGTAATGAGGTTAATCTAGAAGATACTTTGGTCGAATGGAGGCCCCTCATATAGGAAATTTTTGTGATCCCTGAAACATGATCCGGAATTGATTACAATTTGGCAAGTTCTCTGTCATACCAATATATGCTTCTTTCAATAATTGGTTGGTTCTTTCCATCAAGAGAAAATTCATCTCTTTCGATCTAGTCAATTCGAGGCAATGGGGTAAAGGCAACGACATCATATGAGGGATTGACGACATCCTTGTCATCATTTATGAATGAATCGGGAGGACTCCTGATGCGGAAGGCCTTGATCCGAGCAAGTCTTAGGCGAGAGTACTCCTGTCTTCTTACCTCATGTTCATCCGAACAAGCAGCCTAGAAATCTTCCATGGTAGGATTATGTTGGTACTTTTCTCCCATAATCTTTTGCATATATCCATTAATATCAAACTGGGCTCTCTTCACATATGGATGAATTGTTATGAGAGCGAACTCTTTTTCCATGAGTTGTGCACTGAAAAGATTTGGACATTGGTATTCCCCGATTTGAATTGGGAAATGAATTCCTGAACGGTGCTTGTCACTAAGAAGGCAGTGAACTGGGAATAATTGTCACGCCAGCTCCATTAATGCCCATCTTTCACTGACGTACTTAGGAAGTTTCCATGGGGTACCAGCAAAGCCACTCACGTGAATGTAAGAAAAAGATGAAAATTGAATAAACCAGGTTCCCCATTAGGAAATGACACTCATGGCTTTTTTAGAAAACCTTTCCTCATTATTCGATTCGTGTTCGGATCACGTGGAAGGTGAATGCATTGTTGACTCTTCTAAAATGGTGAGAACTATTTTTGAAGCTGAGTTGAGGGTAATAATGAAAACACTTGTTTGACGGCCCCATGACTCCTCTTGTTTCAAGTCCCGAAAATAGATTTCTTCTTGCTACCGCATAAGTCAGATATGATGTCATGTAGAAGCATCTAGTCATCTTAACTTCTATCAATTGTTTGTGAAGGGTGTTACTGATGATGGTGGCCCAATCCACAAACTCTTTCTTGGCTAGGATGATACAGATAAACTAGTACATCCATGGGTGGAAAATCCTAGTAGAAGGTAGACCAAAAACTTGACTTAGGAGAGTAATCATATCTTTGATTTCTTCCACGAACTCAACGCGGTATAGTTCTTTAGGAAGCCTGTCAATTCGAGGTCTCTTGGTTACTAACCAGTTGTTGTTAACCATCTTGCTCCATCTCAGGGGTTCTTCATCCCATAATTCTTGTGTTGATTGGCGAGTGATATCCGCATTCTTGGGAAAGTCGGGTATGCCGAGCAATTCCTCAATGTGCTCTGGTGTGATTAAGAGGAAAGGCTCACGATTATCTTTAAAAATTCCTTGTCTCTCAGGGTCATAATGCTCCACGCAAGTAATAACCAATTCCGGACACTGCACCGAGACAGGAAATGCTACTGCTTGGGGTAGACCACTATGGTAAAGTCTATATGAGAAAATGGTTTTGCCTTGCTTTTCACCCGCTCAGTAAAACTACTGCACATTGATGTGACCCATTTGTATCGTTGATGTTGTCATATGCTGACTTAATGGAACGGGAGGGATAATCCTTGAAATTCATACTGTGGTGGATTTGTTTTATTTTTGACCGGCTTCCTCGATCTTCCAAGAGTAAATTTGTTAGATTTCTCATCCATTATGAATTTCATAAGAATGACTCGAGCACGCAAGACAACGTAAACAGGCCGGGTCTCAGTCTCGAAACCCCATTGATGCAAGAAAAATATTTTCTGTTATATATTATTATTATTATTATTATTTTAATAAAAATAATAATAATAATTGTCCTGAATTACATTTTTTTTTGAAAATGTCAACACAAACAAAAATATCGAGACTAAGCTCGAATTCTAGATTGAGCAAAATTATAATAATATTTATTTTTAATCAAATTCTCCCGATCTGCGATGGCTTCGTGCAGGATCAATTTCAATATTCTTAATCCACTATTTCTTTGCCTTTTCTTTCAATGCATGGATTCTCCTTCCAAGGCGTGGAATGAAAACAATTTGTTGTCCTATTTTGGACCTGATACATTCCTTTTTAAAACTCGCGTGCATTTTTGCCTTTCTCCTTTCCACGTGGCTTCCTCCTTGGTCGGGCGCATGAATTTTCCTGAAGAATGCATGGAATTTTTTTATTTCCGAACTATTCTAAAAATTTTGCTCTCTCCTCCCAAGGCGCGGGTGGTTTCCTTTCTTTGGCGCGACCTACTTTTAATCTCTTTAAAATTGTTCTTTGGCCAATGCGTGGAATTTTTTTTTGTCTTATGCTCACACTTCTTTCTTTCTTTTCTTCCTTAAGGTGTGGAGCTGTGGACAAGTGCGTGGGATTTGGTTTTCTCCCCCACATGGTCTCTTGATCCTTCTTTCTCCTAGGTGCAGCCTTCATGCTCACTGCCGCTGCTGCAAAAATAGCTAAAGCAAAATGCATGGAATTCTACTCCATGCGTGGGAAATGATCTTTTGCTATCCCCCAAGGCGTTGGAAATTTCTGTCTTTTTCTCTTCCAAGGCGTGGATTCTCCTTTCTCTCTCCACACACCTACCCGATTTGGGCATGAGATTTTTAAAGCTGTTCTTTCCTTCATTGGGCATGTGGAGATTTTATTTTTTTTTCTTTTCCTTTTCTCTCTCTCTCCCCGTGTGGATTCTCCTTTGCTATTTTCAATTTTTTGGACAGTTTCCTCAAAAACGTGGTGAATGTTTTTGTTCCTGCATGGAGAATGTTTGGAGGATGTTTGGGTAACAAAAAGATTTAAAACTTCCCTTGCCAATGCGTGGAAATAATTTTTTTTTTTTTTTGTCCTTTTTCTCCCTCAAGGCGTGGAAATTTTCTCTGTAATACAAAAATCCTCTTACTTGGTGTTCACAGTATTGTGGGATGTGACAAAATATTATGTCCTTTAGAAGAAATAAGAAGCAAAGCTTTGCATGACTCATTCTAATGAGTTTTACAGAGGAAGTTATGAGGATTAATCCGACTTCCTCTCTTCCCAGGTAGTGGAATTAAGTGCCAGGGGAAATGGGGAAAGCAACGACCAATTGCCAACGGGAATGGCAAAGTGGATTGAATCCCCATTCAATTTCCCCATGTGGGAAATTGGGAGATTTCCTACCCGTTATCCAATCCATGATTTGGAAATTGGTGGAGAAAATCCCACAAGAGGGAAATTCAAAGAAAATTGCCAGAAATGAGAAACTGGGTTCGGGAAGCAAAATCGGCATTCCTGAGTTAAGCATAAGCTTACTTCCCGTAAATTAAATTTTTTCAAATGAACTCTTAATTAATATTTATTTAATTAAATACTCTCAAGTTTTTTAAAATTTAATTTTATCAAACAAGGAGCGATTAATTAATTAAATATTAATTAATTAATTTTAATGTATTTTAATGCAATTTAAATCCTGGCGGGAAGAGTTCTCACCCGAAAAGGACGAAACGAAGACCGAAACGATCACAAAAATGAGATGGTCGCGATGAGGGCAATGAACCACACAAAGTAACACTTTTGAAAAATTTCAAAATTTTCATTTTTATTTTTAAAAATAATTTTGCAAAGTCAAAATTGGCGATAACACATGTCAATGTCGGGAATAGGAAAGTTGTCCTTGGACAAGATTTGTTAATATCTCGAAATCGGTACACACTCTAATACAAACTGGATTTTTTTGAATTGGTACCACATTAGAAATCCACTCTTAGCAGTCGATAGGCTTGATGAAGCCTACTTTAATAACATTTCTAGCTCGCCTTTACCAAAGTAAGGTGACGCGAGGATGCATCTTCTAGATCTTTTGTTTGGTGGGCTTGGCGTTTGGGTGTACAAAAAGATTGTGCACCACTAATACAGGATCAAGTCCTGGCATGTCTGTGTAATACCAAGAGAATATTTCTACATAATCTCTCAAAATTCCTCTAAATTTTTTCTACTCTTGAGTCGAGAGTGAAGCTCCGAACTTAACTATTCTAGGAAACTCCTCCGTGCCGATGTTAACATCTATTGTATCTTCCACTAGTAGCTTTGAATCATCCTCCATGCGCGTAGGATCGGGAGGGAGATTGAGATCCTCCTCTACCAAAGGTGGTTTAGGGAGATCCTCATCTTTATATGGGTACACTATCTTTTCCATAGGTTGTTCTGCTTGTTTTTCCACAAGCGCCTCGAAGAGGTTTTTGCTATAGGACTTCCCTTTTTCTTTCCGCAAAGATTTTCTATAGGAATCTTGCCCTTGCTTAATTTTTTTACTTAAGTGTCCACACAATTCTACCTCCTCTCGAAGTATGTGCATGTGTTGAGCTAAATGGAGAATCCTTTCTTGTGATCGTTTCTTGGAATGTTATCTCTGATGCCCATGAACTCACCAATAGCCTCATTGTTCTGAAACACATCAATAGGTACATGTTGTTGTTGATCCCAATTCATGAGTGATGGGTAGATGAGGTTTAATGTTTGAGTTATAGGGGATACAACATGTGTAATAGGGGTTATGGTAAGGATAACCATGTTAGAAAATAGGTTTGTAGAGGTGAGGTCTTCGTAAAGACTACACCGGGAATCTGTTTCACTTTCATTTTCGAAAAACTATCCTCACTCTCAGAAGAAGCATACTCATTATCTGAAGGGTGAGACTCATACAAATGGATGCCAATACTTGATTTACCCATTATACGATGAGGTATTGGAAGAGCTTCTAATGAACCTTGTTCTTGGTGGTTGCAATCACATCCTCGATATCTCATAGTAAGCATGATTCTGTTAGGAATAACATACCTAGATGACTTGTAACACAAAGTTGTTTTATCATCTTGAGTATGAAATATAATATCATTGAGGATTATTTCACCTTCTAACAAGACACCTGAAGTGAAATTGTCGAAGGGGAAATTCTCCCTTGATCTTTGGAATTTATAACATGGTCTACCATGTTCTTGGGATGATAGCAGAATATTTTGAACCATAAGGGCATGCTTTGAAGGTTATACTCTCTAAAACCATTGTTTAAGACCCAATCCATTGCCCAAAATAACTCTCTTGACCTTCTTACGCTTTATTATTACCTCAATGTTTAAGGGCAGGTTATGGGAGGGATTTTAGTTAAGGATTATGTTAGAATCAAGGTTATGTGTCTTGTGGGATAGATTTGTGCTACCATGGCCTGTAAATGTGTTGGGTCAACATCAATAGATAGTCCTGATCCCTGTAAGGTTTTACAAAGTATATCCTTATGGATGTTAGAAATATTTAGAAGGTCTAAGATTGAAATCTTAGTTGTAGTCTTCTCTAGTTGATCTAACACATCATAGTGACTCTCTTGAGGAGGAGGGGGAGTAGGTTTGGAGATAACAAGGTAAGCCCATCATGTTGTTATGTCACACTCTCTTGTTTTAATTCTAATTGTATTGATTTACTCAATGAGTGGATACCCACAACCTATCAAGGCATCAAAATGGTATTTATTTGACACATAATTAACATTCTTATTCTGAGATGATTGTCCCCGATCCCTATTTTTCTTTTCTTCATGATTTGGAAAATTCTCTTTGAATATCCCTAAGTTTGCATTTGGAGATTTGGTAGTGGAAACAAAGTCTACTTTTATATCACCACTGTTGACTAGGTCTTGAATGTAGTGTTTTAATCTTAAACACTTGTCAGTTTTATGACCCTTTACGTGAAACCCATAAAATTCATTATCTCTAAACCATGATGGTTTAGGTGCATCATCCCCATAGGGTTGAATTTTAGGGAAATTTACCATGTTTATGACCTCTAAGTGTTTTAGTATGGATGATATTGATCTAGATAGAGGTGTGAAAGTATGGTGTTTATACTATGTAGGTGGGCTTCCCTTTGCAAGCTTCAAGGGTGTGTGGTTCTGAACGGCTTGTACTCGCTTAGAGTCTACTATCCCATCACCAATGATGTTTTTGTTTTTATTATGAACAAAATTTGGTTTTTCATTATATTTGGAATCATTATGATCGCGAGAAAGGTTTTAGAGTCCCCTTAGCCAACAACACTTTTTCAATTTGACTTCATTTTTTGATTTCCTCTTCAAGTATGTTACCACAATGCATTTACAAGTGGAACGTAATGTATGGATGGAGGTTGGGAACAAATATACTTATCAAATGATTTTTAGGTATGGAGCAAGGAAAATGGCTAGCTAATCCTCTCCATCGTTATAAAAACACAATGAAGTTTTCGTTATTTCATTGTTTGGCATTGCAGAGATCTAACATGGTGATGTCACTCTCAATATTGAATGAGAAGTGTCGTACAAAGTGTTTAGCTAATTCCATCCATGTAGATAGAGATCCCTTGGGGATGCACACAAACCACTCTAACGCATATCCTCCTAAACTCTGTGGGAAGAGGCATATAAGATAATTGTTGCTAAATGCAACCTCTTGGCATGCCATATAAAAATATTTAATATGGTCACAAGGGTCACCTTTTCCCTTATACTTTTCAAAATTTGGAAAATAAAAGTGTTGTGGGAAAGGTACCTATAATATGGCCTTATCAAATGGATATGGGTACAACTCATCAAAGTGGTATTTCTTACTGTTACTAGTTTTACCTTCTTGTAAGTCTAGAAGGGAATTCTTCATAGTGGACCACTCTTGATTGAAGAGTGGATCTTGTGTGGGTGGCGTAGGTCTATACATAGGATTAAATCTAGGTGTATTCCCACCCCTATTCTCTATGAGAATTTATTCATAAGGATCTCTTTGTGTCTCTCGTTGAAGAATGTTTATTGGGAACTCATGAAACAAATCTTTAGGTTTTTCCTTCGGTATAGCTTGTTTCAAAACTTTTGGTTGTTCCTTTTGTATATGTGAAGCCAAACTTGCCAATTAGCGAGTGAGGGCTTGGACCTATTGTTCTAACGTCACCTCTTGAATAGGTACTTCATTACAATCTTCGTTAGGGGAGGTTGTGCATGATGAACATGTTCCTCATTGTCTTCACAATGTACTCTAACAAAATGTTCTCAATAATCTCTGTCATTTTCAAAAGGGATCTCTTCATTATTCTGCCATGTAGAAGTAGAGGCATGACCTAGGTTTAATATTTCATTAACAATACGATGGGGTCGGTCTACTTATTATTCTCCACAAATCATTCTGGAAATGAGAGAAGGGTCTACTATGGAAGGTAACTTAGCTCCTAGTTCCATAACATGCATAATAACCTCATGTTTGTTTTGAAAAATGTAATCATCAAAATTGGTAGGGTGACACTCTATATCCACACGAGGAGAATCTTCCTCTCCACCACTATGGTCAACCATGAGATTATCCTCTAAAAGAGGGTTGTTACCTCCAAAAATATCGGCTTCTAATATTTGGGATCTCATTATTGTAGTAGGCATACCCGAAAGAAGAGGTACAACGTGAAATATTTCCACTAAGGTTTACTAAAAAGGGACCTTAGTCAAATTTTTGCAGCGTAATGACGCTAAGTCATAAAAACAAGGTGACTATAGAATAACCACAAAATCAATAGGTCAATGTGAATGTATGAACCAAATAATAAAGAATAACCTACCCTAGCAAGGAAATATATACGACACAAGTTATCTAAGACAATGTAACGACGTCTAATACTCAAACTTCAGTCACAACAAATAGTTTACTCCCTAAGATTTTTCTAGATAGGTTTGAAACCAAATAGTGACAACACAATATCACCAGTTAGGTCAAGTTTGAAATAAACAAGACCTAAATGCTAAGATAATGTTGACACAATCCTCTAACAAGGTATACTCAAAACTAGTTTCTAAACACTAACAAAGTCTAAGTGTTGTAAAATGGACAATACAAATGTGAGTAGCGTAACAACACTATTTGGAAATGTAATCCAAATTTACGAGAAAGCAAGATTTTAGTATCAAAATGGTGTTATAGCGATGCTAAAAAAGTAACCTCAACACTTACAAAACTCAAGAAAAGGCTAGGATGTAAAAACTATGTCTAAGTATAACAAGAAATTGCTATGTGTGTAAGCAACATAACAATATAATATAGAGATTTAGGCCTAGTTTCATTGTGGAAACAAGATGTAAATATCTCAATTATATGGCTATAATGCGGGAAACATAACAACTCAAAAATAAGATAATGATGATACCACCTAATTATAAATGATAATGAGTCTCAAATATGGGTTTTTGAGACAATGGGGGCCTACTAAATTGTTAGTAAGTACTATGCACACTTTCAACACTTATGCTCTTACATTGCAACCTAGTCACACAAGTAGAATACAAAAGTGGTGGAAACATAATATGATCAAGTAGTATCCATATATGTTGTTTCCTTTTGTCCCAAAATGGGAAACAAGAAAACAAAGGTGTAAACCAAGTGGTGTTGAAAAATACTTGGTGTAACTTTGGCAAAGTTTTGCCTTGTCTTAGGACAAGTGAAAAACTAGGTCAAAGTAACACTAAATATATTTTGTGATGAAATGTCATGTGGTTTCAACTTTAAGAGATTATTTCCCTTGTTTGAAAAACAAGAGTTTGAATCCAACAAATTTTTCACTTTGTGAGAGCTCTCAAGTATAACAACTAAGACAAAAATTGGCTCCAAGCTAACAAGCTTCCTAGGGGTTATCTTTCTATGTATCACAAGTTTACTTTGCGATCTCGATTTACCAAGAAAGTTACACTAACTAATCTTGGAGTATCTTGGATTTAATTTACCCCATTCTAATACAATGAGCAACTAGTGCATTTAGTTGTATTATCACTGGGGTCACAATGGAAATAAATTTGACTCTAATCTCACCAAGGCATACTAATCAAGTTGGTAGTGTGGAGAACTTTCCTATTTCATTCACAAGGTTCCCTCTTGCATGAACTACTTTAGGGTTCCTAGGACCACCCCCATTGTTGTAACTTAAGGCTTATACCAAAGGGGTTATGTCCTAGTTAAGTGGATGAGCCATAACTCTTAATCAAAACCTGCAATGCACAGTGTTTTGAATTTGTGTGTTGGTGTGTTTTTAATCTTTTGGATTAATCAATTTGGTTTTAGACTTTTGTTGGCTACCTACAACACACATGAAGGTTATAATTTGGTTTTGGAGAGAGCCCTTCTTTCTTTGACAAGCAATTTAGGTCCTTCACACAAATGGTTAGTAGTTAAAAAGATTCACAATATCATATACTGAGATAACAATGAAAATATTTGTAGATCTAATAGCTACCATCAAACTTTACAAAAATAAGGTTTATTCGCAATTAATCCAAGTGATTTTTAATGAAAATACTAAAATTGATTTTGGTTCCCAAGATCACACTAGGTGCAAGGGAATACATACACAAATTTTAGCCTTGATTATTTATCAAGTGAAAAATATCTTAAACTAAAAGATCAAGTACATGTCAAAAATGAAAGTTTATTCCCTTAAGCACAAAATGAATGATGATTGTTCCTACTTACTCCCAAGAAGCAAAAAGTGGTTTAGAGGTGCTTTTGATTCTCAAGATCACACTAGGTGCAAGAGAAGAGCATACACAACCCTATTCCAAACTCAAACAAAGTATGAAAACATAATCACTCATCAAACCCTAAGCCAATTTAATAAAAAATACCTTATCAAACCCTAAGGCAATTTTGTTAGGAATATTGCTCTAAAAATCAATAAATTGACAAAAACAACATCTAAAAACCCTTTAAAAATGACAGCAATCCTAAAAAACAGAAATTGAAATTTTGAAGTTTGAGGAAATTTTACCTTAGTGCATGGGCACACTTCTTAGTGCATGGGTGCACTCTATAGAGCATGGGCGCACACAATAGTGCACATGCACACACAGTAGTGCACATGTGCACACAGGTAGTGCACAGGCACACACAATAGTGCATAGTGCATCCCCTATCAATTTTACATAGTCAGTTATGCATGGGTGTGTCCAGTGAGGCATATGCGAACTTTTGGATGCACATGTGCACTTTACACATAGAGAGCAAAAATCCAGTGTTACATAGGCACACTTTCTACCGCACAAGCACACTTTCCTTCACATAGGTGCACTTTCCTCTCGCACAGTGCACTTTCCATTCTGCAGACACACTCTTTCCTATAGGTTCTCAAAATCTGAGTTTTGAGAGGATTTCTTGAAAAAGGTCAAATATTTGGTATTTTGAGGAAATTTGGACAGGGCTTTGCCTCCTTATATCCTGTAAGGAACATGAAAACACAACTTCTACTACTAATCTAGTTGAAACAACTACCTAGCTTGAAAAATTGATCTACAAAACTTTGAAAATTACTCTAAATTTTTGAAATTAATCTAAAAATATTGAGAAACTAATCTAATTTTTTTGAAAGTACTCTAGAAAGCTTTAAATTAAACTAGGAAACTTGAAATTAATCTAGGAAACTTGAAACTAAGATATAAAAATTGAAATGAAAAATTTGAAACTAAGTTAAAAAGCTTAAAAATTGAATGCAATGGGGTATGGTCCCACCGAGCATGCCAAATGAAAGCACCCTAAACTTTACAAAGAAAATTACATGACTAACTAAGGAAGGCTAACACCATTGCCACCTCTAGTTAAGGCTCTAAGTCTAGGAATGTAACATTAAGATAGAAGCTTAAAGGAATGCTTAACTAACATGAATATAATTCAAAATCTAACTAAACATGCCTACTAATATGCTAAATTACTTAACATGGGCCTAAATATACCTAAGAGGGAAATAAAATGGGTATGGTTGCTACTTAAAATAAGGTGAAATGGCCTCTCCAAATGACTACATGGTCATTTTGGATATCCATCTACTAACCTTATTGAAGGCTTTAGGCAAGGATTGAACTTGGCTATAAATCATATTTATTATATGAGATGCTAATCAAAGCATGGTGTAAAGTATTAAGAAATGAGATGAGTTCTTTTTATAGTTTTTGCTTTGAGGAAAACTAGTATTTTGGTGCATGTGGGACTAAAATCCCAAATTAGATTAGAATTGTTAATCATGATTAAGCTTTGCTAATCAAAATTAGTGAATTAACAAGTGATTAAGATGTGTGGAGCCTTAATCAACCACTTAGGGTCAACTAGGAGGCTAGGATAAGATTTTGAAGCTTTGAGATATTTTGGAGGAAAGTGGGGTGATTTTGAGTGGTTGGAAGAGGGGTTTGAGTCAATAGTAGGGTATATCGACAAAAACAAGGGCAAAATAGGTTTAATTACCTAATAATCACTAATTGTCTATTTTGAATAGGATTTTATCTAACGATTCGTAAGTAAAATGGCATCCTAAATGTGAAAGGGATTAGGCATTAACTAATGTGTTGTTAATCGAACAAAGTAGCAAGAAATGTTAGTTAATTAGCAGAAATCACTAATTATAACGAGAATTGGTAAGAATGATGGTTGATTTGTGTGCGTTTGGCAATAAGATTGTGAAAGCGGAATTTAGGTGTCTACATTTGCCCCCATTTGAGGTGAAGTAAGTGATTTCTCTTCAAACATAGTAGACAAGCATAAACATGTAAATTTTTACGAAAAATTAGTAATGAAGGATTTCCTCTCGAGTGTTGACGGGTGATAGAAGAAGTCTATCGACAATCGAAAATATGATTGAAATGGATAGAAGAAATAGGATAGAATAGGTACGAAACCCTTGGTTACTTAGAAGGAATAAGGATAGGGATAAACATGGTTATTTATTGCCCCAGGTGATTTAGAAGAAAAAATAGTAGTGATAATAAATGATAATGAAGAAGAAATGATAGTGGAGAATATACGACAAGCCCAATATTTGCATGCAACCTTTCAACAAGCAACTTTGCTACATCATTTTTCCCCTAGGTCTACATCATCAACCTTTATTGAAACAAACATGTAAGATAACATGAAAAGCTAAAGTACTAACATTTGTTCATTACTACACAACTCCATGAAATATACATAATGTAATGCAATACGAGAAAGTAAAGTTGGTAACATAACAGAGAAACTAGTACAATCACACATAAACAAACAACGTTCAAGACAATTTCACCAATATTTTTGTTATCAAGTTCGGTTCCCAAATGTTCATGTTGAACGACAAGGATTAAAAATGGTGTCCCTATCAAGGATATATGCGAGGGGAATAACAGAGGACACAAGTAGTCCCATGGAAAAGATTTCATGCACTATAACACAGTCTCTGACAACTCATTGTTGCACGGGAATACCAATATTGCATGTAACCTATCTTTTGTTAATGGAGGTAGATCACGATGGTCCGTAAGAGACTAGAAAAAGGAAGAACCTTAGAAATATGGTTTTGTAGGATTTTTTTTATGTTTAAGGATAATGTAAGTGATACCGGCTTTAGCTGCATACACGTTGTTTACCATTTTTTACAAATTTTATATTTTTACATTTTTTTAGATTTTTACCAAATTTTTGATTTTTTTGGATCTTTTTTTTTTAAATTTTTTTATAGAAGAAAATATTATAGAAGAAATAATGAAGTCATGAGATAATGTTAAAAGTGACCGTAAGGCAAAAATATGCCCTAAGTAGTAGAAAAGGCCATCTGGGAAGCAAAAATATGCCCCAACGTAGAGAAAATGTGCCGAAAATAATTATTTATTAAAAATAATCACCGTGACAACTGTTAGAATAATTTTATAAGAAATATGGTGGTCTCAGGGCACTTTAGGGGCAAGAAAAACATCACAACAGGTAAAAATGGGTATATAAGCCATCATGACAAGTTTATTTAACACATTCACTTACCATTTTACCACTGATTTGAGCTCTAACCTACGAGAGGAAATGACGAGGGTACCAAAATGGAGATACAGTGTAGACCATGTGAGGGACTACATGAGGCTCCCAACAGATGGACCACAAGTACACAAATATTTTCTTTTTACCCTGGTTATTCAAAGCATTTATTTTTTGTTAAAATACATGTTTTAAGGCAAAATTAGGGCAAAAGCGGGGGTGTGCCTATGCCGCACATGCATGGCCACATATGTGCTAGTGCATTCTTGAATGTGCCTATGCTTTGTATTGTTTTTCATTGTTTAATTCTTTTTGTTCGATGTAGGCGCATATGCACCGGTAAAGAAGGGCGCACCTACTCACCATTTTCTAGGGCATGCGTGGGTGCATATGTGCCTATGACAAGAAAAATGCACCTACGTTGAAACAAATGCAACTACACTAAGAAAAATGCACCTATGTTGAGAGAAATGCACCTATGCTGATCCAAATGTGCCTAGGCTAAGCAAAATGTTCCTATGTTGAGAAAAATGTCTTTGGTGCACTCAAGGGTTTGCCCATGCACAAAATTTATTTTTAGAACGCCTTTTGAAGAAAATGTAGGTGTTAGAAAACCCTAGGTGGAAGAAATAGATGAATAATAGAAGAATTTAATGATAGAATAGAAGAATAAAATCATAATAAATGACCCGATTGGTTCCAGCAGTGGACTTAGATGTGCTAGTGACGTAAGAGTGATAGGTGCGACTCCGGCCTATGAGGCGACGTTTAGCCGACGCGAATACACTTTCTTGGAGATCACCTTAGAGATGATTTGTTTATCTTACGTGGTCCACATGCCACAAATTACCTTAGATCATGGCCTTCTCATATCCTTAGCTGAGAGATGGTGGAGTGAGATTCAGACCTTTCGACTGCCTACTGGTGAGATGAGTATTACACTTGGAGGATGTTTGGTGGATCCTACGAGTTCCTATTCAGGGTCATTTGATTACATATGATGGTCACTAGGATTGTATCAAATGATATATAGCCATGATATTTTGAGTGACATATATACCCGTTGCTAGGGTATGACCGTTTTTATTAGGAAGTGCATGGATGATCCACGACTAGGACAGGTCCCTGTATATTTATTAGCTCTTGTCAGTGGCATGTTGCTACCTGATAAGACTGGTGCATGATTCCCTTTAGGTCTCATTGGAGTGATTCATAACCTGCTTCAGGGAGAGGTGTATTGCTGGGGTCAGTGTATACTAGCTCATTTATACTCTAATTTACACTTGATAGCTTATCATGGACAAAGGTTAGTGGGTCCTGCCACTTTATTACAGATCTGGGCTTAGGATCATATTGCAATAGGCCACCCTATAGGAGCTTTGAGAGCTTGAGTTGTTAGAGAGCCTTCCGTCATGGGCTGGGTTCTAGATGGAGATGACATTCACAACCACATGGGAACACAGACTATTAATAGGCGAGAGTTTGACAAGGTACAACCTCATATGATCACATGACAACCATATAGGTTATACCATTGGCCTCAGGATGTAGTTGAGTTGAGTACAACTACAGTGGACCATTTCATCATTGGGAGCAAGAGCTATGTCATGGAGTGGTACAAAGTAGACAAGGTCTAGCACTAGTTTGGTCTCATCCAGGGGATTCTTGGTGATGAGATGTGGTACATGAGTAGGTACATGAGAGGTCTTCCACATGGGGCCCTAAATGAGGTTTGAATGAGCTCATGTGATATTTTTATAGGTGGTTCCACAACCTTGGGTGTAACGGGCGCATATAGTGGATCCAGGGACTACCCCAGATTATGTAGCATGTTATGCAACAATGCTGCCATGTAGATTGACTATACCACATGAGGTATTAGATGTAATAATGTAGGGGGAACAACAGAGCATATACACAAGTAGAGGCATGAGAAGATCTATAGGGAGGACTGCCTATAGGGGTACAAGTGTAGCAAGTGCTAGTACAATAGTAGGTTTTAGTACAGTAACATGTAGTGGTGCATCCACAAGTGTTGGAACTACATATGCCCCTTAAGGTTCCAATATGAGCACCATTACAAGCACGTCCATCACCTCCTCACATGAGTCCATGACACATTCCACCAGGAGATGGAGGAGATGGAGGGGTGGTGAGGAGATGAAGGAGAATGTTTAGGATATACTTGTGCATTTCGGGCATAACAACATCTTTTCTTGTTGGTCGGGTGTAGAGGCATGGGCCTTAGCTTGTGCAAAGGCTTGACCTACCAAAGGAGGGACACACGCTACATTTTGTAGAACCTCAAGTGCAGAACTTGTAAAATTTTACTACTAGATGCCTTGGTTTCGTCTCTTTACTTCGAGGATCGACTCGTGTTGAAGGAATTGAGACTTGTGCACTTGGACTCGAGCATTCATTTCTTGTACCTTGTGTTGTCCGCAAACTAAGTGCATAGTCTATTTGCATCATCTGTAGCTTGATTAATTGCACAAAATTCTTTAGAACCAAAGAATATAAAGTTGCCCTCGAAAGGGATTCTATATTTTCTTGCCTCCGAGGCTTGCTTGCACTTGTGGAAGATTAATAGTTAGAAGAAACATTAATCATGTAGGCCTATGCGAGTGCAACATTAGTGCAAAGATATTGACTATGAGGTAAGTTGCAAAGGAAGAAACATTATGACTCATGTGTCATGTTGTTTTGAAATGGAACAATTGCTTAGCTTGTATTAGGCATTGGGAGAGGTTGCACGGGGAGGAACTACTTACAAAAGAAGGTCCACATTAGCATGTCATTTGTAATTTTGTTAGTTACGAACATATCTCTGGTTTCCATATTGATTTTTCGGGGCTGATTATTTTGGTTATGTGCCCGATTAGAGTTGTTCTTGAAGGCTTGCACCTACTATTTTTCTAAATATATAGCTTCATTTGATAGGTGTTTAATCGGGATTTCATTTCTTCATCTTCTTTCATTTTGTACGGGAGAGTATGATGTGGATGAACGGGTTGCATGCTCTATACTAGAACATGAGCAAAAAAAGGATGGGGTATTGGAGACATATCCGGAAATAAGGGCATATGTGGTCTAGGGGCTAAATTTACTGACTTGAATAAAACTATTCTTTGTGTTGGTGTAATTTATGGGTTTGCACACTTTACTCTAATTCTCCATGTTCCATTTTTACTCCAAAACGTCCTTGTGGCTCGAGCTGAAGATTTGTAACTCGTTTGATCCAGTTGAATGTTTTCAAACTGCCCTCAATGTTGTTATTCTACCCCTTTTTGAAACAAAATCCAAGTTTCCCCTTTATTTGTGCCCTAGTTTTTCATGTTGCACGGGCTGCGTTATTTTTCCTTGGCCAAAGAGTGAAAGAAACCCGTGTTTGATCAAATTCCATTTTTATGAGGGTGAAATCTCACTCCCCAAGCTTAAATCATCCCCACATCATGTTTTGTTGGATTCAAAACCAAAAAATCCATCTTCTTTGTGAGAAAATTTGATTTCAGAAGCATCCCCTGTGTTTTTCATTTTGACGGGCATACGGGCATGTTCTACCCATCAAATTTATCAAGGCAAAGTTTATGCTGACATGGTAGGCTCTCATTGGCGGAAGAAATGTTATAACTTGTCAAATTTTCAATTTTTGGCGAAGGGAGAATTTGCTCCGTGGCCCCGCATTTGCCTACTGTGCCTACGTGGCATGATTTGATTGGAAAGAAGGAGCATCGAGTGGCGGAGGTCACTTAAAAATTGTTTGCCTTCATTTTTGCAAATTTCTCAAAATCAAGTTTTTTCCCGAAGGCCTGCGCTAATGGGAGGGTGACACATGGCACAGGGAGGTCAAACAGAGATAGCGTGGGAGTTGGGAAAATTTTATTGTTTTTTGATCAAAGATGTCAGAAGAAAATTTTTCCCGTGGCCTCGTGGTTCCATAGGGATGTGCTTACGTGGCCTGATGTGATTGGTCGAGGATTGACGGGTGACAAAGGGAACTTAGTCTCAAAATTAAATTTTTTCCCGAAAGCCCGTGCCCAATGGGATGGTGACACGTGTCCAGGAGGGCCAGGCGGATGATCAAGGACTTGGAAAAATTTTGGTGTTTTTGGCTCGGGGTGTCAGGGGAAAAATTTGGCCCACGAGCCTCGCAACCATTGGAAAGGTGACACGTGTCCAGGGAGATCGACCGGAATAGAGGGAACTTGGAAGAATTTGAAAATTTTGGTTTCAAAATGCAAAAGAAAAATTTGGACCCGATGGCCCGCACCAATGAGAATGTGACACATATGCACAGGGATGAAATGGAGAGGCAGAGGCTTGGAGGAATTTGAAGTTTTTTAAACTTCAAAGGGTAAAAGGAAAAATTTTGGTTCAAGGTCCCACCACCAATGAACAATGGACACGTGTTTGAATTTTGATGGAAATTCGGAGCATGGAGGAAAGATGGAAATTTTTCCAAATTTTAGTGAAAAATCTCAAAGAGAAAAATAAACCCACGAAAAAAATTTGGAGTTTCGGCTCCGCATCCAATAGGACAGTGACACGTGGCATTTTTCAAATGTCAAAAGAGAGATGTCGGGCCCGCATGGAGTTTTGATGCTTGCAGAGGAATGAAGGCAAATGTGATGAGTCGGCTCCGCCTCCAATGGGAGATCGACACGTGGCAGAGAAACAACGGGTGTTCGGGCCCATGGGGAATTTTGAGAAAATTTTCCTTTTTGCGAAAAAGGAGCAAAGTCATCATTTTGGCCCGTGGTTTTCAGTAGGGCCCACAGGAGGACACGTGGCACATTCAGGGGGCAAGCGGGAAAAATTCAAAATTTTCTCGAGGTCAAAAGGAGTCGCAAATGCAAATTTTAAAAAGAAGGCCCGGTCCAATGGTATTTGGACACGTGTCCCACCTCATCTAAAAGGAAAAAAGGTAATTTGGGCACTTTTGAAGAGGATTTGGATCTGCCACGTGGAGGGCTGGCATTTAAAGTTGATTTTAATCAACGGCAGCTGTGCATTTTCATTTTTTGGGTGCCATTGGAGCTCCAAGAAGTGTGGAATCGTCATTTTTGCACCAAAACACATGAAATTTTATATGAATCTGCATCCCTTCGGCCTTCTGAACGCAATGAAATCATTTATTTGAGATAATTTGGTGCCCTATAGTGTTTTTGTGAGATATTTTTCTCAGCCCGTGAAAAACACGTGAAATGTAAAAATGAAAAGTTGCAGAGTTAAAAATGATGAGGGAAAAAGGTGAAAAATGATTGCAAATGCATGTTGGCATGGTGGAATGCCAAAACGTGACCCTGGGATGGATAAGGATCTGAGTTCATGCAATATTTTAAAATATTTGTGCATCTCTGGCATTTGGCGAAAGTTGTTTCACAGTTTTATATCATTTTTCATCAAATGGATAGGGTTTTGTAACAAATTTGATCCCTTTGGCATATTATTTTCTTGGGATGCAAGGATCCAAGATGGCATAGGGTATATGATGTAGTTTTGGAAACATTTTAGAGGTATGTTGAGAATTTTGGAGAAAGAGAGAAAAATTTCATAGGAAAAGACTGGAAGAAGTCCATTTCCCTTTTGAGAAATTGCTGAGAGCCATTTTGATTCCAGTTTGCATCAAATGTTCATCATGTTGAGTTGGTTTCAGCTGTAAAGCCATCAACAAGCTTTGAGATTGTCTAAATAACTTTCCCTTGCTGATATATTTGATCAAATTCTTGGATTAACTGGTTTTATCTCTTGGAAAAGCTTGCATGCACTTGTATTTTAGTATGTTTTCAATTTGTGTTTCATGCTCATGTTACAATATTGTGTTTGGGATCTTTATTGGTCATACATGGTCTCATTTCTTGTAGAGGGTTTGAAGGCATATGCAATCTTCCATTCAGAAGAGCATTCATTTGAGTGGAGATAAATAGATTTAAATCCATTTTAGTGGAGATAAAGAGCATTCATTTGAGAAATTTCCTGAGAGCCATTTTGATTCCATTTTGCATCAAATGTTCATCATCTTGAGTTGGTTTCAGCTGTAAAGCCATCAACAAGCTTTGAGATTTTCTAAATAAATTTCCCTTGCTGATATATTTGATCAAATTCTTGGATTAACTGGTTTTATCTCTTGGAAAAGCTTACATGCACTTGTATTTTAGTATGTTTTCAATTTGTGTTTCATGCTCATGTTGCAATCTTGTGTTTGGGATCTTTATTGGTCATACATGGTCTCATTTCTCATAGAGGGTTTGAAGGCATCTGCAATCTCCATTCAGAAGAGCATTCATTTGAGTGGAGATAAATAGATTTAAATCCATCTTACCTTCCTTGTAAATTGAGGGTATTTACAAACCTTTGGGTGTACCTTAGGACATGATCTAACAAGGGGTTCTAAATGCTTTATTGATATTTTTCTTCAAGCCTTTGTGGTAGGCTATCAAAGTTTGTATGGAATAGTGCATATTTGGGCATCCATTGTGCACACATCCTGGTTAAAAGAGCACTTAAATTCATTGAAACATTTATCTTTGTTTAGGTGTTGTAATTCTTTTGCAAGGTTTCCCAAAGAAGGTGATGATTTATAGCTACTCTTGTTCCAAGGTCTCTCATCAGAATTTCATTTTAAATTAACTCATCCTACCTACAATACCCCTGCATCTGCATTGTGTGTCCACAAAAGAATTCAATCCTTTCACAAAAATGCACAAGGTTGATCAGGGTTTTATCATGTCTTTAGCAGCTCTAGCTTTGTTTTGAGAACATTTCCATCATTTAGTAGTGATAGCTCTTTTGAGTTTGGATAATGGATATTTGATCATGTTTTCACAAAGCCTCCTCCACACCATATACAAAACACAAGGATATCTTCATCTCCTTACCATATAGGGGCTGCAATACAGGTTCTCTTGCCTTGGTTGATAGGCACAACCTAAAATAGTGAGGGTTAGATCAAAACCCTTATGAAGGTGCTATCCACTCCCTCAATTCTTGAATGCAAACAAGTAGATAGGTGTGATCCCTGGCTACAAATGACATATAAAACATTTATCTATCCTTGAGTTTCTTGTGCATATTCATGATTCTGTTCAAGTTGTGAAGGGGATTAAATCGGATACCAACACTTTGCACTTATTACAATGTTGTAAGTAGTAGGTAAGGTCCTATCTCTCGATGAATTGAATCATGACTAAAATGTCACTATTGAGCCCTCGAGATATCTTGGAAAGCATGTTGGGTTGTAGGTATTACCACCAAAGGTATTGTGTCCTAGGTCTTCTGGAATCAGATGTTAAAATAAATCATCCACTCATTGGGTGCCCTCTTTGTTGTAGTTAATTGCTCCATTAGTGATAAATGATCTGAATTGTCTACAAAATAATTACATAGAGCCCTTCCAATCTCATCCCAAGTAGCAATAGATGCAGGTCTTAGGCCTCGGTACCATTGGAGTGCTTTCCCTTTGAATGAAGCCACAAAAACCCGATGCTGCTAGATTGTCATGCATGATCGAGATAAACATAGAACACATTTTCTACATCCTAGATATTATCAATAGGAGTGAATTGATTATTTTGGTGAAGTATGGAATGCTCTTGAGCATGGTTGTTGGCATATCATGTTTGTGCATTGAGATTGAGAGGGCTTCCACAAGTGAAGCTAACAAAGTTTCTCAGAGGAGTAGGTGGCTATAACGCCATGGTAGAGTGTGCGGTCTATTGTGAGGAGGATTGGAATGCACATGACGTGCAAAGATAAAGATGCACACGTGGGTGTTCTACTACGTAATCTCCATAGAGATAGTTGGAGGTACTCGAAAGACGCTTCAGTTGTTGCATTTTGTCTCGTATGCACTCTTCTCATGAAAGGCACTCATGACTGCTGAAAACAATATATCTGGATGTTAAAAGTCATCAGATGTGTTAAAACAAGCCTCAAAGGTTGGAAATCACTAAGTCACACACCATAACTTAGAAATAATGAAATTTAAGCTTTCAATGTTGGTCCCACTTCGGGCGTGCAAAAACTATTGGTTGTTCAAAATTACACTCGTGCCTTAGATCTGAAAGAAGCGAGTCATTTGAGTCAACAATGGGACTATCTCCAAGTTATGGGACCTTTCATGCTTGAGAAAAACCTCCAGAGAAGGTTAGTTCCTCTACTTACTTCTACTGCTACTACTACTCCTAATGCTGAAATACAAACCTAGGCTAAACATGCAAAGGAACTAGGAATAGAAGGATCTATAGAAAGGGAAAAATAAAACTAAGGAAGATGATAAAATCAAAATAAAGAGGATGAACACGATCAAGTTTGAGTGAAAATGAAGGAGAATGCTCAAAGAAAGGCTAGACACGCATATCACGAGGCTAGAACATAGCCGCCTAGTAGTTTAAGTGAAACATAATAAAAAAAAGGAGATGTAAGGGACGTGAGAAGGCACAAAAACACACAATGTGAAGGAAATGCAATAAATAAGAAGAAAAACAAGCTAAGGTAGAAGATATACACAAAACAATGCTTCTACATTTCCGAGAAATGCATAGTCTGTTATAATGGCGTATGAGGCCGATATCCACATGCAAAAACTAGATCTGAAGGTCTACAACTCAAAATGTATGATAATACATTTACAAACTAAATTAATCCAAACCCCATCAATGAGAAATTATCTTACATTTATATATGAATTGATGAGAGAGAGAAGGAGGGAAAATATGATTTGAAAACTCAACCACCAACAATGAGTAATGAATACCTACAAACCCACTTGGAAATTTGTCAAATATGCTTCTCCATTTTTATTTGGAATGCGGAAGAAGAAAAGGGTGAGATTTGAATCAAATCGGGTGGTTGGAGGAATAAAATCCTATATTAATGGCATGAAAGATGTTTTTAGCTTCTGACCTACCCAATCCTGTTGAAATTTGAACTTGAGTGATCTGGAGTGTAACCCACATCATCAGTTATTTTTTCATTTTCTGCCACATTGTAAGGATTTGGCACCCTATTGGCATGATTTGATAGGTTATGTGTGATTCAATCAAGGTATGAAAGTCCACATGGCACAAGAACTGGCATAGAAGAAGGCACGATAGTGCACACGGAGGAAAGAAGCGTGATAGAAGAAATCACGAAGAGGTGTGCAAAAGTAATGCGTACGGGTGAAATGAAAGGAACACTTGTTGGAGGAGCGTATAGAAGAGGCTCAATAATTACAAGATAATTTATAATAGTGAGGATGGGGGTGCGCAAGAATGCTAGGGACTTAACTATATTTGGGAAGCAAGTTCACGTAGCACGCAGGATGAATAGACTGCTGGGAAGAAGGTGAATGCACATAAATTAGACATAAGGGAAAATGGAACAAATGGAGGAAAATGAAGGGAAGATGAAAGTGCATGTAAGGGAACACGAGGAATAGGAGCCAAAGATCATGTCAAAATAATAATTTAAGTGCGCGCAACCTGCAATACGAACCTCGAGTCAGAATGGAAATACAAGTTATCTAAATAACTAGGGGAGTTATTTTGGATAATAGTTTGGTGACTTTCGGGGCCATCTTCCTACTAGATGAAGGATTTTATTATCTTGGAGCATCCATTGGGCATGGATTCAACATGTATATGAACCTTTGATCTCGCATGACTTTGAAGAACTACCCCGAGTCGGTTGGAGCATTTTTGAACTCTATCCGAATCTTGCAAGATTCTTAAAAATTGTTGAAAGATTACTAGCATCCTAGAAGAAAAATAAGAGCACACACTCAAAGAGGCCATGAGAAGAATTAAATATGTACAAATAGAATGATGTGTACACAATGCACTTGGAGGAATTGAAACTACTCATATATATATATATATATATATATATATATATAATGATGTGCAAGCTTAATGAAAGGGTTTGAGATAGATCCCATCGATTTGGAATTGATAACGAACCTCCATCAAGATGAGATAACGTGAAAGAGTTAGCCTCTTTGCAAGAACTGATGATATATAGGCCACTCCAAACTGCATCAAACTTTGAATGACATCCTGGTTTGGCTCTATCAACATCCCATTTTAAGACCAAGTCCCCAACTTTGAAAGCTTGAGGCCTAAAATTTCTGTCAAACCACTTCTTTGTTGATTGTTGATGTTGTTCTAGCTTGATCATGGCAGAATTCCTTGATTCTTCAAGTTCAACCAGTTATACCATTTTTCTTTCTCTTTCGTCCATGCCTTCAAATTCTAGCTGGTGGGAAAGTGATAACAAATTCAACTCAAGTATCAAAGGAAGTGTAGCCTCCTTACCATGGACACACTTATAAGGAGAAGTTCTTATTGCCTTCTTCATTGTAATTTTGTCTACCCAGAGTGTGCATGAGACCTTTGTATGCCACTATCTCTAGTTGATGTTCATTGTTTGCTTCATGATTCTGATCAGGTTCTTGTTTTTGGACTCTTCCAAGCCATTACCTTGCGGGTAATAACTGAAAGAGGTCTTCAATTATATACCAAGACTAAATTTGATCAATAATTTTAGTACCAAGGAAGGATTTTGCATTATCAAAGATAATGATTTGAGGAACACCAAAACTTATTACAATACCTTCGAGAAAGTCAATGATGAATGAATCAGTTGTTTCTTTGAGCATGATAACTCATGTCCATCTGGTAAAGTAGTTTGTTGCAGTTAGCACCCATTTATGTCTAGCGCTCAAAGGAGGATTGATCATGCCTATGAAGGCAAGACCCCATTGCGTAAAAGGTTTATCCGCTTGTATTAGTCGAAGGGGAATCACTTTCCATCTCTTCTTTCCTACAAAGAAAGCACATTCTTTGCATTTCATGACCCACTTTTGCACGTTTGTGAACAAGGTAGGCGAGAAAATCCTATCATTATGATCTTCATCACTTTGTAGTCTTAGCAGAGAAGTTTCCACCAGCGAATCCATCGTGGAATTAGGCTATCACTCTTTCAATTTACATGCCATTAATGTACCTCAACAACATGCCATCAAGATTTATTTTGAATAGAAAGTCATCAATCATAACATATGGAATAGATTGCAGCCTTAGATGCCTTCTCTTTGATTTGTTTAAACGAGGAGGATACATGCCCTTGGAAAGGAATGTAATCATGTCATTCATCTATTTTTATGCACTTAAGGCTTCAAACTATTCAGGCTCTATGCATGGGAGATCTTCATCTAGAAATAATAAAGTCTCAGGTTTATCTTGTGTGTGCCCTCAACAAGTTGTTTGCAAAGCACACTACCTCTAACCAGCTTTGTGGCTTTAATAGTCACATCGTACTCCATGATTTTGGTCACCCATCACACTCTCTTCTCACTAATTTCTGCCCCCATGATGAAGTCTCTCACACTTGAGTGTGAAACTAATACCTTGATGTGGTTTGTGGTGAGCATAATTTTGAACTTTTTTAGTGCACACATGATGGCGTAAACCTGCTTTTCCATGTAAATGTATTTCAAATTGTAATCCTTCAGTGTTTGAATGAATAAAGCCACTGGTTGTTCCAGTCCTTGTTCATTTTCTTGTGTTAGGATAACAACAATGCTCGTATCATTACCATAAGCATAAATGATAAAATCTTTTGAGTAATCCAAGTTGATGAGTGTTGGCGCACAAGAAATTTATTGCTTGATCTTATTGTAGCTCTCTTTTACTTTTGTTGTCCATCTAAAGGCTGTGTATTTTTTGAGAATGAGAGTGATGGGCCTTACCAATCATGAAAATTTAGGAATGAATCTCCCAACAAAATTTATTTTTCCGAGAAAGGACTGTAAAAATTTCTTGTGCGTTAGCGAGGAGAGAGATAGGATGGCTGAAACACACTCGGGATAAATTGCAATGCCATCCTTTGAGACACCATGGCCAAAAATATTTCCCCATACCACAACACAATTTCACTTCTTGGGGTTAAGAGATACCCCAAAATTTCTGCATCTCTCAAATACTTTCTCCAGATGCACCATGTGATCTACACCCTACTTTGAGAAGATAGTTATATCATCTAGGTAAACCAAGATGAATTCATTTATATATCCTTTGAAGGAAATATCCATGACACACAAAAAAGTTGTGCACGCATTTGATAGAACAAAGGTCATCTTCTGATATGCACATGTTCCCCATTTGGTTGTGAACTTCATTTTGAATTGATCCTCTTCCTTGACCAAGATCTGATTGAAGCCAGAATACCCATACAACATAGAGAATCTTTTGTTCCAGCCACAGTCTACAACATCTACTCCATAGAAGACATATGATAATGATCCTTCGTAGATACCTTATTCAAATATCTGAAATCAACATAGAGTTTGATTTCTCCATTTTTCTTGCATACTAGAACACGGTTTGTAAGCGTCAGTCAAGTATTTGATGGGAAAAATAAGCTTCACCTCAATAAGTTTAGACAGTTCTTTCCTCATGAGGGGATCTATCTTTGGATTGACTAGCCACTACTTTTGTCTGATGGGCTTGATACTAGGATCAAGGTCAATAGAGTGTTGAGAAACACTTGGATCAAATCCTTTTAGGTATTCATACTCCCATGAGAAAGTGTGACTATATTTCTGAAAGAGAGAGATGAAGGCCTTCTTTTCATTATGCGCACAAGATTTACCGAGAAACAAATCCTTACCTGCGTGCAATAGTGACTGGGGAGAAGTCTTCTTACATCGTGTGCATATAATTTTCTTCACCCTTTAACTCATCATTAGGGTTGAATATTTTCTATATGGTGACTAGCCCTTTAGGAAACTTCTTTGTCTTTAGTGAATCACTTGGTCGGGATAGTTGTTATACAAGTCAACTTGCATGCTCAAAGATAACTCAACTTCGTTATGAATGAACTGGATGATATGTACGTCACTATCAAACACTTGCTAGCTGGTGTTATTATATAGAATAGATGGCCAAATCATCATTTTAACATGATGTGTGTTTCCCTTGATAAAATCCTCAATAGGGAAAACTACGAGCCAATACGACCATCGATCCGCTTCTTTGTTCATCTTCCTTGGCACCACCTGCAGCTTTAAAGCATCAAATATCTCAAGGAGGTCCAATTTCTATGTTTATAAGATTTTATACGCTTATTATTTGCAGCCCACTTATTTTTGACTTGGTGGATAACCGATTCAGTGTCTCCAAAGATCTGCAGCGCCTTAATCTATCTTTTCTTAGAATGAGAAGACCATACACAAACACCTCATATTCTACTACGTTATTAGAGAAATAAAACTCCAACATGTGTGTGAAGAATAATTTATCATTCTCGGGATAAATGAGAACAACACCCATACTTGTACCATTTATACTTTTAGATTTGTCAAAGTACAAATTCTAGAGACCAGATTTTTCTTCATTTAGCTTGAATGTGCTTGAAAGCACAAATTCTTCTTCAAGGATGAAATAAGTACCAAGTGTAGTCATTTATTTACCCTTAATACCTTTTTCTAACCCCAAGAGCACCTACCTATTACCCAACGGGCACTAGGTGCTCACTCGAGGCATATGCAGTCTTTGAGCCGCTATTTTATGTAAGCTTTGTGAGAAGGTTACGCCATTAATGGGGATTATTTATAGAAATGTAAGTACATTCACTTACTTAAAAGGTAGAAGATGCAACTAACAGATCTACACATAAATGCACCACAGAAGCTAAATAACATTGTAAGAAGTATAATAAACTAGATATGAGCCATGATATGCTAAATGTAAGAAGGGTTTACACCCATAAACAAGATATACTGAGAATGAACCCATATATATATATTGATTTTAAAGAGTTCTGGAGGCCACATTACGGTCAAAAGGGTCATCTCGGACCATATACATTAAATGATAGACTTGTCTCCTACAAAACTTCCTAATATGATATCCTAACCATACTCTTTCCTAATTTATCCCTTGTTACAGACCCCAATACCCATACATATGCTTATGGTATCCCTTACAACCCTCTAGCACTAAGTGCTCTAAACCCTAGAATTTATGTAACACTTCATTACTCTATGTATTTCTTTCTCTGTCTATCTATCTTTGTGTATATATTATCTCTGCATATCTATCTATATATGTCCCCACATATGTGTATATATTCTCCTCTCCTTCCTTCCTCTATATCTCCCTTTTGTCTCGGCCCGAGCACTCCTTTATATAAGATCAACACCTACCACCATGCCTTCTCCAAACATAGATTGTGTGCCAAGTGTTGATGTGGTCCTCCATATGTGAATGGTTATCCCTTTGCAAACCCTCCACTCTCTGTAATGATGTCTTATGGGAATATTCCTATAGGGAATATCCTTTTCTTGACCTCCAAGGTTTTAGCACGGAATCTTATCCACTCATCATGCCTAGTCACATCCTCATGCTTTTCCTCAAGTTCTTCTAGAATGCCAAGTATGGCTAAGTCCTTTAAACTCGTGTTCTACCTCCCATGCGTACCATGGCTTCTCCTAAACCCTTCTTAAACCCCTTTGTCCTGCGTGCTTTCCCCTGAGCACCCTTCTTCTCACTGGTCCTACGCGCACATGCACCTCTTGGTACTTAGCCAATATTTTAGGGTCCAACATCACCCCACACTACGCATGTTCTCCATCCTTGGAAACATCATGCTTCTTCAAATAATAAATAATAGTGGAACTAGGACAATCTAAATAAAGAATGAAAGAATAGAAGAATCTTCTACTGCTGTAGGAGGAGTGGGAATTCCTTCTTCACTGTTGCCTCAATCTTTTCAGGCATCTACCTCACCCTACGCCTACTGAAGTAGGTCACCTACTAGAGTGCTTACCTCATCAAAACTCAATTCATTACTCTTATCATTTAGTGTATCTACAATTCCTTCTAGCTACTTGCTAAGATTGTCCAACACGTCCATTCTATGAGTGACCTAGGGATATAGCTCCTTAAGCCCTTAATCGAACCTTGCAAGGTTTCAATTGCTTCCAACTTTTTCTCAACCTTGGCTAGGATCTTATCTCACTCTTCCCTATTACCTTTGTTATTTTCTTGAAATTCCTTCAGATCCACCCCATGTGTAGTAACCAATATGCTTGTTACTCCATCTCTATCAGCGTAATTGTCATATACAACCTCGACCATTTGCGCGGTGGTCTTTATAAAGAGCAAGGAGCTTGGAATACCAAGTAACATCAGCCCCCAATTTTTAGTTTTTATTCCTCCTTATGGCATGCCATCGCCTCTTCCACTGAATCTAAAGCAAGTGGCTGCCTTTCCATGGTGGGGATGTGGGTTAAGTCTTCTAAGCAGTGCAAGGGACTTGTACTTATGGTCTAGAGGAGTTAGATCTGGATGCACTATAATGATGGCAAATGTAATCTCCTCTACCTTCTTGTAAATCTCCTACATTTTATCCTTCTCATCCCTTAACTTGTGCCTTAATTACATGCTGATAAAATCCTCCTACTTTATCTCCTTATCTCTTTCATTGATCTCTTCATTTTTCTTTTCAAGCTCTTCCTCCAAGATCCTTATTATGTCATTTCTCTTGAAGAGTCTCCCTTAACTTCCACCGACACCTTATTGAGTGCATTACAAACCTGCTCATCTGATAGTTGTTGGGCATTCACTAGAGGGTTTACTCCCTTGGCATATGGTATCTTCATCAAAACCTCTCATCTTACCTCAAATTCAGGCTCATCAACATGGGACTCAAAATCCCATGACAACATTTTCCTCATGCATGGGTACGCACCCTATTCATAGAAAGAAGACCATGCAATAAGTTGGTTTGTAGGCATGGTACTTTGGAAACATGCATGAAATACCTTTTTGGATCATTTATGTAAGTAATTACTTATTCCTATGCCACTACTATACCCTTTCCACCTATGCGCACTACCTTTGGGAAGCTTACTGCCAGGTTGGGATCCCCACCCATGCTTCCATACTACTTCCCAATGCTCACACTCTCCTCTGTCTCCTTTAATACTTCCTCAACATTGTGCTCCACCTCTTGATCCACTAAGTCCTTTATAATTCTTGCTACTTCCCTCTCTGTGACATCCTCTATTTTCTCTTTAGTTAGACTTGGAGTCTTTTGATCCTTCATGTTTACTTCTTCACTCCCTCCCTGGTTATGGGTACCTTCCTCATCCTCATCCTTCTCTTCACTTCCTTCTTCCTCTGACTCATGTACATCATACACATGATGGTTCTGAGCCTCACCATGCTCTTCATCATCCTTGTTGCCCTTTTCGGCCTCCATGCTCTCTGTTTCTTCTGAGTCCACCTTTTCTATTACTCTTTGCTTCTTCCTAACTAGTGATTCCAATATAGGAGAATTTTCTTTTTCTTCTTCCCTAGGTGACTCCTTTCTTACCAAAAATTATTATTTTACAGGGGACTTCTCTTGCTTTGGTGCCTCTTCCTTAGGTGTCTTATCTTTCTCTTCTACGGGGACTTCTTCCTCTATGCATATGTGCTTGGTTTTACTTTGAATCTTGCACGCCTACTGATATGTGGCTTTGTACATGTACTTGGTGCCTTTTATTAAGATCCTCCTCAATATCCCTTTTCCTTGGAGTGTCCTTCTTCCTTAAGGTGGAGTATTCGGGATAGAGACATCATTTTCAATGTAAGATCATTTCTCATACTTAGGCCTTATACGCAAGAATACCCTTGTTGTGGTTTTCCAAGAACAAGAAATGTCACCAGCTTCAACACATATACGTCATGGGAGAAAGAATTCTCCACATAAGCATGCTTCTTTGGATATATCAATGTTTTTGTAGCTTGTGGTAATCTTGGTCTACTATGCTAAGGTCAAACCTTGGCTTCTTTACCTCTTTGAATTGATTGACCTCGGCACGGAAGCATTGTCTTTGTGAAGGAGAATGGAAATTTTCACCAGGGACCCTTGGCACCATCTTCCAGAGTAAACCTACCAATACAAAAATGTTGGTACACGATGAATTTAGCCTTGCCTTGCAGTAAAATAGGTAACTACTCGAGTATTATCCATTCAGCACCGAATGTGTCACGCATCCTCTTATACCATTTTTCTAGGTGCGCCTTATGGGTGGCCGTCATGGTATCACAAGTGTATTTCTCAAATCTTTTGGTAGGGAAGGGTTCTCATCTGGGTATTCCCAAAAAAATTTATCTAGCCCATCGGGAACTCCAATCTCTAAAAAGACAATGGTAAGGAGGACATTACCAAACATGATCTTTTTCCATTGTGCTTGACATTGATGATTTCTTCTGCTATGAAAGCTGATAGGTTATAGATGGTCCCCTACGAGATATTATGGAAAATGTTCAACCAAGCCTTGTTGATCTATGTCCATCTCTCCTTGCCCATTCATATTTGTGACCAAGTGCTAGCCATTTCTCAAGTCACAGGCTCAAAAATCACAAAAATGTCGAAGTATCGCGACCCCTTCTTGTAGTCATAAGCTTCAACAATATTCTTGATGGCCTCCTTATCATCCAAGTCATCATCAAATGATTCTCCTTCACTAGATAGTGGTAAACTTAGAAATCAGTTGGGGAGTTATTTGTATCCTTCATCCCATGAAGTAGAAGTGGTCTTCATGTACGCACGACATTAACCACTAGTACAGTCACTTAGGTTTTCCGAAATAGGGAAACTCATAGAGTTGCAATAACCCAACCTTCTCCATTTTCACCTTTACCTCATCATCATAGATAGGAATTCCATCTAGTGTCCTCTTGTCTGTAGGGTGAACAGTTCCAATGCCATCTCATTCTCTGTGGTGCTTGTTCGATGGTTGTAGTCACTCACGGCCATATTTCTAACATGAGATACCCATTCTTTTCCAAGCAATACACCGTTTCGATATTACATCTGTACATACCATTCTTCATTCAAAATGGTGGAAATGACTTATTTCCCCTTGCCCTTGCCCTTCTTTGGTGAAACATTTGCTACTTTCCTTAGTGCCATTTCTCCTTCGGGTCACTAAAAGTTCTTCCTTTCTCCCGATCTTGGCTCTGCTCAATTCTGTGGCTCCACTCCTTTGTAAAAATCCCTTCAATCCTGTGCCTTAGATTCAAAACCCTAACCTAGAAAACCCTTTTTCCACAAGACAACGTAACACCCGTAGGGATTCTCTTACACGACATTCTCTGCTCACGCCCTTGTACTCTTTTTCCACTTTGGTTTGCTAATCAAACTAGCTATGCATGAAAATATTCATGACCCTTTTTCACGCAACTTTTATTCAAGGATGTCATAGTTTAAAAGAGCTCTTCGATATAAAAATATAAGGTATACAAAAATGCACCCCAACCTTCTAGTTGTAGCTTTTTCTTTTTTCCATAATAAATGCCATGCCATATACCAACATACTTTTGCATTAAAGGAGGATTTTTCTTCTAATGGAAACCTTCAGTGCTTTTACCCCCACACATAATCATACGTGAAAACTTCTACAAACTTCTAACGTGTAAAACCCTTACTGACCGAAGATCCTTACATGCGCACTTTCAATTCTGAAGGCACTTCTTCTGTCCTTATCTTGATTTTTGACATCACCTACCTCATGTTGTTCTGTGCTTCTCACCATTGTACGTGGTTTTTAAAAGTATTTCGACACCAAACTCATCATGTTCACCTTTTCTACGCGTGCTCTTCCAAACTACGTGCTTTTGATCCTTCAACCCGGGCCATCGAAACACAACTTCCAATACCAGCTTCTAGTACTTGTCACATCACTCCACCCACACAAAAATTTATGCATGGTCCTCTACGCATAGAATTTTTTGAAAATAATAAGTGGCTACTAGCTTAAAAATGTGCACACAACAAACAAAAAGAAAGGGAACAAACAACGAGAAGGGGAAACACAAAGAAAGGAAATGTGTTACAGGGAATCCTAGGCTAAGCGGAAATCTTGTCTTATTTATAAACACAAGGAAGACTTAATTATAGTAGGGCTTCATCCTACTTCCATTGAAATGGCTTGGTAACCATGTTCCATCAAGTGCTTGTAACTAGAAAGTACCTGGATCAAGTATATATTATACAATGTATGGGCCCATCCAATGGACTTTGAATTTCCTAGGATGACACAAAAACTTGGAATCATACAACCATCTACCCAGCCTCAAACGGTTTGTTCTTGATGTGTCTATCATGATAAGCCTTCTGCCTAGCCTTTTCTATTTTATGACTCCGGTGAGCTATAGCCCACCTCTCATCTAACTGAATCAACTTATCAATCCTCTCCTCAAGCACTTGTTCATCAACTAATCCTCTTGCGCGTGCTATACATAGTGATGGTACCATGAATTCAATAGGTAACACTGCTTCCACACCAAAGACCAATTAAAAATGTGTGACCTTGTCTAGTCTTTTTATAAGTAGTCTGGTATGACCATAACACATCGAAACTTTATCATCCCAATCCTTTCTTCCCACATCAAAAATCTTGGTTAACATGTGATTCATAATTTTTCTAAGCACCTCAATAATCCCATTAGCTTGTGGGTGATAGGGGTAGTCTTGTGGGTGGCTACCATGATTTATACCAATAAGATTCTAACTGTCTATGCTGATTATGTTTTAACAAGTTAGAATCTTGTTGATATAAATCATGGTAGAATCTTGAGGGTGATAGGGGGTATGGTGTTGCCAATGATTCTGCTGAATTTGTGTAACGCATAAATCATTGATAATATTTCACACTTAGTAGTAGTATAGTTCTACTCTGCTAGGGTTAGCTTTATGCTAGCAAAGCATAAGGGGTGGTCAACAATTACCTCTCCAAGTTGTGCTAAGATTTCCCCAATTGTAGCTTATGAAGCATTAACATGTATATGGAATGACTTATCCCAAGAAGTAAAGCGTAATATGGGTGCAGTGATAAGCTTATTCTTCAATGTATCAAACGCCATCTGCTATGCCTCTCCCTAGTGAAATGTAATTTTGTGTTTTAGAAACTTTTCCAATGGTGTGGTGATCTTGGCATACCCCCTAATAAATTTCAGTAATACCTTGTATGCCCAAGGAATCTGCGCAATGCGCCTATGGCTAGTAGGTTCCCCCAATCCCACAATAATGACAAATTTGGTAGGATCCACTAGCAAACCTTCCTTACATATGATATGCCCCAAAAGGGTTCCAAATGGAGTAGCAAAAACACATTTCTTAATGTTGAGGGATATCCTCAACTATCGACATCTTTCAAACATCAGCCTCAGATTGTCACAATGGTCCCTTACTAATCCATATACCATCTAATCATCAAGGTAGACTTGAAGAAACTTATGGATGAAGTCTTGAAATTCCTGCACCACAATGCGTGAAAACACAGCAGACACATTCTTCAGTCCAAAAGGCATGACTATGTAGAAAAATATTCCGATTCAGTGGTGAAAGTTGTCTTTTCTTGGTCCTCCTTTGTAATTATAACCCAATGATATCCTGAGAATTTGTCAGTGAGAGAATAGATCTCGTGCCCAACTACTCCTTCTAGTATCTCCTCGGTGAAAGGGGTTTGAAAGGGATCAATGACACATACTACATTCAAATCCCTATAATCAACATAGATCCTTATCTTCCCATCCTTCTTAATGATAATGACCATCAGAATTATCCATTCTGATTCTTCAACAACCTCAGTGATGCCTGATGCAATCATGTTGTCAATCTCCTCCTTAACTTTGACGAGAAGATTTAGATTCATGCGATAAAGTCTCTTCTGAATTAGGCACGTACCTTCCTTTAACTTGATCTTAATTTCTCTCAAAATTGGTGAAATCCTTTAAGCTCATGGTACCTGTGTAGAAATAAATCCTAAAATTCATGCAACAAATCAATGATCTTTGAAACCTCCTTTTCTGTCCAATAATCTCCAATAACAACTTCATTAGGTTCTACCTCCAAACCAATGTTAACCTTCTTTATTTTCAGGGGTTCATGGTAGGTGCACACTTGCTCATCAACACTATCCATAACTTCACGCATACCTACAGTATGGTTAACATCTAAATTTTCCACTTCTTCACCATCAATCACATAGACCAATTTTCCTTTTTCTTTCTCCATGCATGCATGCTCAAGCTATATCTCCTCTGATTATTCCTCATTAAAGCACATTTCTAAGCCAAGTTCACCCAATAATTCCAATATTCTATCCTCTGCCATGACACTATCTCCCATAGTTAGGTGCTTAACAACCTATAGTGCCTCATCCATTGATGGCTTAGTACTTCGATATTCGAAAGCTTGAAGGAGGTCAGCCGTCAACTCCTACCAGTTTCTTATTTGATGACGCATCTCTAAGTGAATGTACCATGCATGCACATAACCTTGTAAGGTGGATTAAAACTTATGCACCCATAAAGAAGGTGATAAGGCTTTTGTACCTTCCATCCATGCCTTTTCACATACTTGGATGTGTAATGAGGTGGGATCCTTCCCATGATAATCTCGTATGATAGTAGGTGCATTACTTCAGAAAAACCTAATAGAGAGAATGCAATTCTCACTTCACACCACTCTAGAATGTTATCACAATGGGTCACCCACCAACGTGCTGTGGTCCTAAGAAAGGTATAGCTAAGCATCATTCTCCTTTCTATCTCACATCTCCAGTGGGTCTCCATTTTGCGCATGAAAACATTAGGGTCGGCTCCCCTAGAATAACTTGGTAACTTCTTTCCTCCTAGGAAATTTCCGAGCATGCCTTTTTACTCTCATCAGAACCTCTTAACTTCCTTCTGACTAACTCATATGTCCCTTGCTCGAATTGTCACATGCCACACTAGTTGTATCACTTATAGATTGAACATCTTCCCCCTGAATAACACCCTCTTTTTGTTGGTTACATAACTTCGTGGTCTTAGATAGTGTGCATGTAAATTCTATCTAGGTATTCTTATCCTAAAGGCTTAATATAGGGCACTTTGAATTCTCATCCGTGAAAGGAATGATAACGTGTTCCTCTTTGTTGTTAAAAATTATATACCCCTTATTAAAACATAATTCAATATTGTTCTTATAGCACCAAGGGCACCCAAGTAATGCTGAAAAGTTTTCCATCTCAGCAAGTGCTAAGACTTAAAAATATCCAGTGAATTTTTCACCTTGGATAGTGATAAAATCATCTTTTAAAACACCAATGGGCATTGCCTTTGTCTTATTAACCATATACAACACATTTGAAGATGGCTGTAATGAGGGACTTACCATTTAATTCTAGGCATCCAGGGTGAGAGAATTAACTTCCACACCCATGTCAATCAGTATATTACTTGAGAGCCATCCATCAACAAATGTAGGTAATCTCCTTATCGTAGTCAAGGATGTGGGGAGGAAGGTTATCATCCAAAACCTACCTCTTGCACTCAACTCTAACACTTGGTAATTTTTATCTTAACCATTCTCCTAGTAAGGGAATGATATTCTCTCACCTCAACATCTTGCATACCTCTTTGACATCATCCAGATCCTCATGTGGAGCCTCAACACTCTTCTTCTACTCTAAATTCCTAGATTTCTCCTTTAGACATTGAATTTCCCCTTGAAGACTCCTGATTATGTCCATGGTCTCTTGATATAATTCCTTCTGATGGGTAGGTCTAGATAATTCCCATACACCACCTCTTCTCTTGTAATCAAGTGGTCTCTACTTTGGTATCTCCCTAGTGCACGTAGCCTCAACTTGCCTCATCACTAGTATAGGTTCTAACTCTGACTCACGCACCACCCTTGACATCCACTACGAGTCTTCTTTCTTAACGCTTACCATCCTGGTGCCCTTGTCTTTCTATTGTTGCTAGATCATATGTTAAAATAGCTTAGGCACTCCTCATACTTATGCTTCTTCCCACACCATGAGCACTAAAGTAGATCAGAACATTCACGCTTTTAATGCTCTCAGACCTGAATTATAACAAGTTCCATGAGGGAATTCACCTCTTCTACCTCCATGATTGTCATGGCCTTTAAATCCTCCTTGAAAGCCTATTCCATGAGTTCCTCCATCCACACGCCATTTATAGTGATGATCATCACCCTTGGAATTATTTGCAACGTAGGTTTGGTGCACACCAATATTAACGACATCATGTATTTAGTTAATCAATCTACAATCCTTGGTGTCATGAGTAGTAGAGGTGTAAATCTTGTAATAAAAAGACACATTCTTACGGATCACGTGCTATAGTAATGGAAACCTACTTACATCATGATCTCATGGAAAATTTCATAGTCCACCATCATGGCATGTACCGATCTCTGAGGAAAAATTTCCTTCATATTCCCCTCTACCTCACAATCCATGCACCATAGGCCACTGCGAGTTTCATGGGCCAAGTTCGTAGATATATTTTCTAATTACTTTTCCATTGTAACAATATGACCTTCAAGAAAAGGACTAACATTGATATCCATGCTTCCAACAACCTCAACACGTAGGGTAGCCTCCAAGGCTCTCACACGGGTCTCATGAAAGTCTTATGTGATAGTGCTCTCCGAAAGGTGTTATCGACCCTTCAACAAACCATTGAGCATGCTGAGAAGGATGGATATCATAAGAAAATTTTGATAAGAGAGTTTTAAAATGCACATCATTCTCCCACACACTCTTTGCCATACCTTGCTGAATCTAATTCAAGCACACTAATGCTCTTCTTCGGACTCGAGGATATGGAATTCAACTAAGAAGGCATTACACAACACAATATAATCTACCACTTTCTGGTGGGGGTCATACTTCCAGTACTAACTATGCATGCACCCTTGCAATGTTGTTAAAAAATGACTTACCTTCTATTCCAGGGTAGTGATCCCCTTCATGCGCCATAACAAATCACATTTATGTACATGCTCTACAACATCCTCAACACATTTTTAATCTAGTAGATGTAAATACATTTCAAAAATACTTGCTAAGGTGGTTGAGGCCCTTGTTCACCTAATCCAAAATCTTGATTCCCTCCGATGTTGCCTCTACCACCAAATTCAATAGATCCACCAGTTCCTATCTCTCTTGACCCACCGGATCCTCCCCACCCACTAGGTCCACCAGGTCCGCTAGTTCCTATTCCACCTAACCCACCAGATACACCTCCTATAGCAGGTAAGGGTCTTGAAGTGGGCGACTTGTGTCCCCAAATGTCATGCTAAACTATGCACCAACCGTCTCAGTCGTGATATTGCACTGCTACTGCAGGATGTTTGTCTTGCATAGCCTCTAAGTGCGATACTTAAGCTTTGTGTACCCTTACTTTTCCCAAATGTCACTTCAGAAAATATACCTCCAAACACAAGAAATGATTGTGCAACCATAGATGTGCCAAATGAAAAGTTATACCTCCTAGGTGCTAATCGGTCACTTCCACCAATACCAATTGGGTTAGTAATACTTATCTCTAGATTTGGAAAACTAAGCGCTAAGGCTTAGTCACTAGGTGGATTTAGATGTGCACCGATGAATCTCCTTTCTCCAAGTGACGAGCTCTCATCAAAAGCTAAAGGGGTCTCTTTCCACACTTCCCAAGATGGGGTAGCACAGATGCATCGCACGTGCTCCATGTCCTCCACATGAAAGTAAATTCCTTCCCACAACGTTTGCCTCCATAAATAAATCACTTTTGAAACTTTACGTTGTCTATCTATCTCCCTCTCACAAGCTTTAGTATACTTGATTCATCTCTCTTCCCTCTCCTTTTCATCTCAAGGTCCACCATCTTCCTCCACTCTAGCTTCCTCACCCAATGCTCAGAAGAAGCTTAGCCAACCATAGAAAATACTTCCAAACTTAGTGTAATGATCAGGATCTTTAAAACTAAAGGGATAACATGTAAGAACAATCCTCTTGGCTCCCTTAAGAACTCAAACTCAACAATCTCTGGACATGAATATGTAGAAATCACGTACTCCAAGGTGTAACTTGTCAACACTCTACTCCACCAATGATCAACAACATGTGTCCAAGTAAAATCAACATCATGCAGCCTCGATACTCATCTTGGGTCCATACGTGAGGTCTATAGTGAAAAATTGATCTAGATGCATATGCCAAAAGCCATTCATACAAATCCATTAGAAAACAACAAAAGAAGGTCTCATATAGCTCATGATACAGATGTTCCTCTACCCATTTATGTGCATCAAACTCAGGTCCATCACTAAATATTTGGGAAAAATATCCTCCATGCTTTGAAGCTATGCCTCAACACTTTCCAAGGTTAAGCACTCTATCATCACACAAAATTCTCACAACAGATTCGAAAAGAGGTCCTGATAATGGAACCAAGATGTAGTTATTTATTTACCCTTAATAAATTTTTCTAACCCTAAAAGCACTCGACCTATCACCCGGTGGGCGTTGGGCACTCACTTGAGACACACGTGGATGCCGAATTACCTCTTTTATGTGATCTTTATGATAAGGTTCCACCATTAATGGAGGATTATTTGTAGAAAAAAAATTACATTCACTTAAAAAGGTAGAAGATGCAACTAACAAATCTTAACATTAACACACCACATAAAATAAATAACATTGTAAGAAGTATAATAAAATAGATTTGAGCCATGATATGCTAAACATAAGAAGGGTTTACACCCATAAATAAGATATACGAACAAACCCACACACACACACACACACACACACACACACACACACACACACACACACAGATTTAAAAGAGTTCTGGTAGCCACAAGATACAAAAGGGTCATCTCGGACCATATCGATTAAATGACATATTTGTCTCTTACAAACCTTCTTGATATGAGATATTAACTATACTCTTTCCCATTTTAATCCCTTTTTATATATCCCACTACCCATACATATGCTTATGGTATCCCTTACAATCCTCTAACACTAAGTGCTCTAAACCCTATCATTCTTTTGTAACACTTCACTCTTCAATATATTTCTACCTCTCTCTATCTATCTCTCGTGTCTATCTTCTCCTCCATATATCTATCTATATATCTCCCCATATATGTGTATATATTCTCATCAGTATCCTTCCTTTTTATCTCCTTCTGTCTCTTGCTTGAGAAATCCTTTATATAAGATCAACACCCATTGCCATGCCTTCTCCAAGTGTAGATTGTGTGCCAAGTGTTGATGTGGTCCTCCATAGGTGAATGCTTATCCCTTTTGATCCATAGGGATCCAAAATAACTCTACTTCATCATAAACATCAGCACAAGGAAGGAAAACAATGAAACAAAGGTTTTTTCTATTAAGTAACAAGACCACTACCCTCTGCAAGGTGGTGGTTATAGAACTACCACCCAGCCAGGGCGGTGGTCCTAGGACCACCGGTCTGCACAGGGTGGTGGTCCTAGCCATTACGGACAAAAAAATAAATTGAAATGAACAACCTCTGAATTTGAAAGGATGTTCGTTTCTCTTCTCCTTCATGACCTTTCCCATTCTCCAGTGCATGAGAGGACATGAGAAAGGCTATAAATACATGATTGTAGAAGTGTAGAAGATCATCGAAGCATGGGAGCAAGTGAGCAAGAAGTCTTGGTGCTAGAAATTGTATTTTTGTAGAAGAAAGGAGTGTTAGACAGAGCAAGCAAGTAACTAAAAGGAAGTGTTGAGATATTATCTACTTCTCTTTCTTACTTATTGTAAATTTTGTACTTGTTGATTTGAATTGGCCAATAGAAGTGGGAAGAAAGAGCAATTTCCCTTCCCGACTAGTTTTTCCTCCATTGGAGGTTTTCCAAGATAAAATTGTTGGTGTTATGAGCTTATATTCTTTCCTTTACTACAATTTTTGATTCTAAGCACAATAATAATTCATTCACTAGCTATCTCTGTTATTTTCTAATAGAAAGTAAACAACAATGATTAATTTGTGATTTTGTGAATAATTCCAAAGTTGAAGAGTTTACAGATCATTTTGGTATCAGAGCTAACAAGTATCCAGGACTGTGGTATTTCATTCTTGAATTTGTATGATAGTGACAAGATCTAAAGGCAAAGAAGATTTACCTTGTGATCCAGAGATTTCTACAAAGAAGTGGAAATAGAGAATTGGGGAGAAATGGAGGAAGAGAACTTGGTCCGTAGAATCGAGATGCTGGAGACCATGATGGATAGGATGTTTAGAAGGCAAGAGGAACTTGCAGATTTGTAGAAGATAACTTCCATCAAGCAAGACTCCATGGACTCGGTGGTTTGAGGCTTAGCCAAAAATTTTGGTATAGGCAAGAGTCACCATGAGGAAGATTATGGGGAAGAGCATGAAGAAGAGACTTCTAACACAAGAGAAAAGGTAAAATCTAAACATACTCCTTTTAAAGTTGAGACTAAAGTTGAAATCAAAAGCTTTGAAGGACAAGTAGATGCAAAATTACTTTGGATAAATGGTTAAAATAGTTAGAAGTCTATTTTAGCATCCATAATGTCATTGAGGCACAAAGGATCACCTTTGCACATCTCAAAATGGAGGGACATGCTCTAGTTTGGTGGGAAACTCATCTAACTACTTGTGAAAAGAAGAAACATCCTATTGTGAAATCTTGGCAAGAATTTAAGGAATTACTTAGAGCTAACTTCTATCCTATTGGCCATAAAACTGACCAAATGATTAAATGGCAGTATTTTAGACAAGGCAATGGTCAAAGTGTGTAGGACTATACTATAGAGTTTTGGAGGCAAGCCATGTTGTTGAACATGGATTTGGAGGATGAGGATATTTTGACCAAATACTTGGGAGGACTTCACACTCACCTTCGAAGAAAAGTCATCTCCACAAAGCCCAAGGATCTCAATGAAGCATGTGTACAGGCATACTACATAGATGATGAGAAAAAGCAAGGAGAAGCAGAGCCGAGGGTAAAGCAGTCAACAAATCAGCAAAAAAAGGATTATGGGAAAACAAGTAACAAGAGTAAGTGGAAAGGGAAAGGTAAACAAGATGCCACTACTTTAAATACTTGTAAAGATCCCAAGAATTTTTGCAAGAATTGTGATATCAATGGTCATACTGACGCTACATGTTGGAAGTTACATCCGGAGTTACATCCAAAGAACCAAACCAAGGACTCCAAGAAGTCCATGACAAGCTGTAAAGATAGAAGGGGAGGTGGAAATCAAAGATGACTCTGATGTAGATGAAAGGCTTGGATGCATGGCCACCAACATGGACAGCGAAGAGGAGATGAGTAGACTATTCCAGATCAAAATCTAGATCAAGAGGACTAAGGTAAATGCTTTGGTTGATACCGGTTCTCAATCTAACTTGATTTCTGAGGTAGTTGTAAAGAAGCTTGGTCTTGAGACTTATGAGCATCGCACCCATATCCTTTGGGTTGGGTGAAGAAGGGTGTTGAAATTCAGGTAACAAGAAGATGTAAGGTCAAGTTTGGGATAAATTCCCAATATATAGATGTTTTTGAAGCTGACGTTATTCCACTTGATGCTTTTGATGTGGTATTCGGGAGTCCTTACTTGTATGTTAGGGATGCTATCTTTATGAGAAGGGAAAACTAGTACAGATGGGTCAAGGATGGGATTAGATACAACATTTGGGCACACCAGCGTAAGACACGGGTTACTATGGTAAGTGCTAACCAAGAAAAACAACTTATTCAGTCAAATCATAATCAGTTTTGTTTACTTTTGTTAAAGGATAAACAAGATGGGGTAGAAGTTTCAAATATTTCTAACCAAGGAAAACAAGATTTGGATAGTATTATTCAGTCTTTTTAGGAAGTATTTCAGGCTCCTAGTGGATTACCACCAAAACGAGAAGTAGAGCATGAGATTCAACTATTTCCAGAGTCACCTCTACTAAACATCGGGTTGTATAGGCAATCCTTGCTGGAGAGTACTGAGGTAAAGAAACAACTCCAAGAACTAATAGACCAAGGGGTGATACATCCGAGCACCTCACCATGTGGTTCACCTATTGTGATGGTGCCAAAGAAGGATGGTTCTTGGAGAGAATGTGCAGAATAGATATCCACATTCCCGACTACACACTTTGAACAAGATCACCATAAAGAATATATATCCACTTCCCGCATAGATGATCTCTTGGACCAACTTCAGCATGCCAAATTTTTCATGAAGTTGGATCTCAAGTCTAGGTTATCACCAAGTCAGGATGAAGGAGGAGGATATATGGAAGACTACCTTCAAAACAAAATAGGGTTTGTATGAATGGTTAGTACTTCCTTTTGGATTATGCAATGCACCCACTACATTTATGAGATTGATGAATGATGTATTGTGGGATTTCATAGATTCATGTGTCATTGTATACCTAGATGATATCTTGATTTTTAGTGCCACATGGGAAGAACATCTAATGCATTTGCAACAAGTCTTGTAAGTTCTCAGGGAGAAACAATTGCTTTGTAATATGAAGAAATGTGAATTTTCCAAACAGTCACTTGTCTATCTTGGGCACGTGGTTGGAGGAGGAGAGCTATGAGTGGATCCAAAGAAGGTGGAAGCCATCACAAATTGGCCAACACCAACAAGATCCACAAAGACTAGAAGTTTTGTGGGAGCAATACAGTACATGGAAGTTCATTCCGGGTTTCTTGATATTGCAGCACCTCTACACACAATGGCCGCAAAGAGTAAGGGTTTTGACTGGGGTAAGGAACAAGAAAATTCTTTGAGTTATTGAAATACAAGATTAGTCATGCTCCAGTACTTGCTCTTCCTAGTTTGTAGTAGCCTTTTGAAGTAGAGACAAATGCCAGTGATTATGTTATGGGCACAATGTTGCTTCAAGGAGGTAAACCCGTATGTTATCATTATGAAACCTTCACTTTAGAAGTTAAAGGATATTCAATATATGATAAATAAATGTATGCACTAGTTCAAGCAATTAAAAAATGGAAACATTATTTGTTGGGTAAAGAAACTATTGTGCACACTAACCACAAACCTCTCTAGTATTTGCAAGCACAGTCTAAATTGCAGCAGAAAGGCACTACAAATGGATGGGGTTTCTTCAATAGTTCCATCTAGTGATCAAATACAAGAAAGGTAGTACAAATTTGGTGGCAGACATGTTGTCTAGGCCACCCACACAGGAAAAGTTCTCCTATTTGGCCACTATCTCTCAGATTGAGCCCTTCATGAAGGAAGCTTACGGAGAGAAGCATATGCCCAAGACAAAGACTTTGGGGTAACATTTCAGAAGTTATAGTCCTAAGGGGCTGAAAAGATGGGGATTAAAGACTATTATCTCAAGGATGGGCTGCTCTATCGATGGGGGAAACTTTGTGTGCCAAAAGAAGAAAGACTTCTATTGATGAGGGAAGCACATACCTCAAAAGTAGTGGACATTTTGGTGTTGGTAAGACCCTAGCCCACTTGCAAAGGTATGTATATTGGCCCAACATGCAAGAAGAAGTATCAAAATTTATTTGTGGATGTAAACTTTGTTGTACTAGAAAGCCTAAAACTAGGAAGGAAGGTTTGTATATGCCTTTACCAATACCTACTCATCCATGGGAGGACATTTCTATGGATTTTGTAGGAGGATTACCTATGTCTAAACATGGCCATGACTATCTCTATGTTGTTGTGGATAGATTCAAGTAAAATGTGTATTCTTATGGCATGTAAAAAGATAGTAAAAGCACATGAGGCAACAAATATTTTCTTTACTAATGTATGGGTGCATTTTGGTTTGCCAAAGTCTATTGTCTCTGATAGGGATTCTAGGTTCTTGGGGAAGTTTTGGACTACTTTGTGGGACAAGATGGATACCAAGTTATAGAGGAGCACAACTTTCCATCCACAGATAGATGGACAAACAGAGGTGGTAAATAGGACTTTGGTACAGTTGATCAGAGGGTATAACAGTAAGTACCCAAGGACTTGGGATGAGTCCTTAGCCTACATTCAACATTCCTATAACTGGGCAATACACACATCCACTATGAAGTCACCATTTGAAGCATGCTTGGGATATCTACCTACAAATCCACTTTGGACATAATAGTTAGAAAGAGGATGAGGAGGATACACGAGACACAAAGGTGACTAGAGCCAACAAGTTCATTGAGAGGATCCGGAAAATCCATCTCAAGGTCAAAGAACAACTAGAAAAATCTCAAGCAAAGTACAAAGCTAGGCATGATCAGCATAGGAGGGAACACAAGCTTCATGTTGGAGACAAATTTTGGCTTTACTTGAGCAAGGAGAGACTACAAGGTCAAGCACGGAAGCTCAAGCCACTACGATATGGACCCTTCACCATATTGGAGTAGGTTGGGGAAAATGCTTTTTGACTTGATTTTCCATCATTCATGAGGATGTACTCTATAGTAAACTGTGAGAACTTGCACCTATATGAGCCATCCATGTTGGATGAAGATGAAGAACTACAATTGCTACCTTCCATTGAGGATTGTGTCTTGGACTCACGAGGTGAATTGGAGGAGGATGTAGTGCTACAGCAAAGAAGGTCAGAGAGACTAGAAGAGGTCTGTAGGAGTCTTGGCAGATTGGACTAAAAGGAAAGACACCAAGGCAGGCCCGGTGGTACTCGAAGGAGCAAGCGAGGGAATTGTTCCCTCATCTACTCCCCACTAAGCTTTTGTGGGACCAAAAGCCTCTAGGGATATGAAATAACTCTAGGGAGGTGTGATCCAGGGGAGGTGTGATCCATAGGGATATGAAATAACTCTACTTCATCGAAAACCAGTAGCACAAAGAAGGAAAACAATGAAACAAAGGTTCTATATGGTAAGTAACAGGATACTACCCTCGGGCGGGGATAGTTGCAGAACCACCCCTAGCCTAGGTGGTGGTCCCAGGACCTGCCGGTCTACACAGGGTGGCGGTCATGGCCATTATAGATAGAAAACTAAATTTGAAATGAACAACCTCTGAATTTGAAAGGATGTTCATTTCTCTTCTCCTTCATGACCTTTCCCATTCTCCAGTGCATGGGAGGACATGAGAAAGGCTATAAATACATGATTGTAGAAGTGTAGAAGATCATCGAAGCATGGGAGCAAGTGAGCAAGAAGTCTTGGTGCTAGAAATTGTATTTTTGTAGAAGAAAGGAGTGTTGGACAGAGCAAACAAGTAACTGAAAGGAAGTGTTGAGATATTATCTACTTCTCTTTCTTACTTATTGTAAATTTTATACCTGTTGATTTGAATTGGCCAATAGAAGTGGGAAGAAAGAGCAATTGCCCTTCCCAATTGGTTTTTCCTCCATTGGAGGTTTTCCAGGATAAATTTTTGGTGTTATGAGCTTATATTCTTTCCTTTACTACAATTGTTGATTCTAAGCACAATAGTAATTCATTCACTAGCTATCTCTATTATTTTCTAATAGAAAGTAAACAACAATGATTAATTTGTGATTTTGTGAATAATTCCAAAGTTGAAGAGTTTACTGAGACCACCTTTGAAAACCCTCCATTCTCTATAATGATGTCTTACGGGAGTATTTTAAGTATGTTGGAATATCCTTTTCTTGACCTCAAGGTTCCATGTATTGGCACCTTATCCATTCATCACACTTATTTAGGTCCTCACACTTTTCCTTAAGTGCCTCTAGAATGAAAAATATGGTTAAGTCCTTTAAACCTATTTCGCCTATTGCATGTTATGGCTTCTCCTAAACCCTTGTTAAACCCCTTTGTCATGTGCACTTTCCCCGAGAACCCTTCTTCTCACTAGTCCTACATCGTGTGCCTTTGGTACTTAGCCAAAATTTTAGGGTCCAACATGGAGACTTTTTTTGAAGGCTTCAAGCTCCTCAACATATGGATCAAATTCGTGGTTCCTTTTCACCCACTCATCTAACACTAAATCAGGTACATGAGGTGGAACATGTTGCTCTTCAAGATCTGAAACTTCTTCTTCTTGGATTAGGTAATTAGATTGGAGAGGAGATGGGTCATATGACTCAATATCATAGGAAAATATTGGCTCAACTTGTATGGTAAACCGGGTACCATACCTTGTCTTAAGTAAGATATGGGACTAATCGGAAGACAAGTAACCACCCACTTTAGTAGTAAAATATCTTGACAGAAAAAGGGAAAACAAAGGAGGTAAATCAATGTAAGACTCTTAAACACATCTTGAGTTGTGGTGAGGCCTGGACATGCATGAAGGGTTAACTCAAGATCCTTGATGATTCCTAGAGTGGTGACCATTGAGCCATCTAGAAACAAGACTCCTTTGGCTAGAGGGTTGTACTTAAGACCTGAGGACATCACACAATTTTCTTAGGCAGGGTACACAAAGTGTAGCCTTGGTTCCACAGTCAATCATACAATTATGGATGAGATGTTTTCCTATGATCAAACATACAAAAGGGTGGGGTTTTAAAAACCTTACTTGCTTCTCCTAACGCTTTAAAAATATTATGATACGCCCGGGTTTCAGATAGTTGGATCAGAGCGTGGAAGTTATTTTGATCTTCAAGAAACAAGAGTTTGAGATGGAATGTTTAGAGTGTCCCACATCATGACATTTATATTTTTATTCTTCATCTGGTCCACAATGTTGAATGGAAGGCCCATTGACTTGTGCATTTGAGGCACAAATTTATCTTTTCTTGTTTGTTCAAGCACATAGGCAAGGGCCTTGGCTTATTTTAGAGGCTTGACCTACCAAATGAGGGGAGGGCACTAAATTACATGGAACCTCATGTGTTAGAACTTGGGGGATTTTATTCTTTGGATCCCTTGGTTTTGTTTCTTTGCTTCGAGGATTGATCTGTGTTGTAGAAATTGAGACTTATGCATTGGACTCGAGCATTTGTTTCTTGTACCTTGTGTTGTTAACAACTTGAGCACGTAGTTTATTTGCATCTTCTATTGCTTGATTAATTGCATAGAATTCTTAAGTGAAAGAATATAAATTTAGACTCTAAAGGGGATTATATTTTTCTTAATTTCTCTTCATTTTCACACTTATGAAAGGTTCATAGTAGAAGCAACATGAATCATGTAGGCATATGAAAGTGTAACATTAACATAGTTATATTGACTACAAGGAATGTTACAAAAGGAAGCACCATTTTGACTCTTGTGCCATGTTGTTCTAAATTAGAACAAGTTCTTGGCTGTGTAATTGGGTGCAAATTATAGGAGAGGTTGCGTAGGAGGAACTACTTATAAAGGAAGGTGCGCGTTAGCATGCCATATGTCATTTTGTTGAAGTTGATCCGTATCTCTATTTTCCATATTGATTCCATCTAGAATGATTATTTTGGTTATGAAATCGATTAAAGTTGTTCTCGAAGGCTTGTGCTTGCTACTTTTCTAAATATATAACTTTATTTGACAAATTTTTAATCAGGGCTTTCATTTCTTCATCTTCTTTTTGGTGCACAGGATGGTACTGATGTGGATGCAATGGGTTGCATGCTCTACACTAGAAAATGAGAAATATAAGTATGGGACATTGGAGACATCTCTAGGAATAATACGGGTGGTAAGGGATAACTTTCCATCCCGAATATGACTATTCTCAACCCTTATTTAATTATAAAATCTATAAGGCCATACCTCCCATAGATTGAATTATGACTGAAATGTCACTATTCAGATCCCTTAGATAATATAGGAAAGCATGTTTTAAATATACGTATTACCACCGAGAGGTATTTTGTCCCAAGTCTTTTGGAATCGATGTTAAAATCAATCATCTACTCATTGGGTGCCCTCTTTTTGTAGTTAGTTACTCCAATAGTGATAGACAATTTGACTTATCTTCAAAATAATTATATAGAAACCTTCCAAGCTCATCCTTGTAGTAATAGATGTAGGTCTGAGCCCTCGGTACCATTGGAGTGCTTTACCTTGGAATGAAGCCACAAACAACTTGAATACTGCATCGTAATACATGATCAAATAGACAAAGCACATGTTTGATACATCCTAGATATGCTTAACAAGAGTGAATTGATTCTCACTGGTGAAGTATGGAATGCTCTTGAGTGTAGGTGGCATAACATGTTGTATTTTTGAGATTGAGAGGGATTTCACTAGTGAAAATATCAAAGTTTATCGGAGGAGGAGGTGGTTGTAGTGCCATGGTAGGGTGCATAGGTCTCTTTGTGAGGAGGATTAGAATGCACAAGGAGTGCCAGAGATAAAGATGTGTGCACATGTGTTCTGCTATGTAATCTCCTCAGAGATAGATGGAGGTACTTGAAAGACACTTCAACTACTACACTTTGTCTCGTATGCACTTTTCTCATGAAAGGCACTAATGACTACGAAAACAATATATCGGATGTTCATATAGTCGAGATGCGTTAAAATAAGCCTCCTAAAGTCGAAATCACTAAGTCACACACCAAAACTTAGCAATAATGACATTTAAGCTTTCAATGTTAGTTCCATTGGGTGTTTAAAAAATGTTGGTTATTCAAACTTGCACATTTGTCTTAGATCTAAAAGAAATGAGTCGTTTGAGTAAAAAATGGGACTGCATCTCCAAGTTATGGAACCTTGCTCACTTGAGACAAACCTCTGGAGAAGGTCGGTCCCTCTACTTACTTCTATTGCTACTACTACTCCTAATGCTAAAATGCAAACCTAAGCTAAAAATGCAAGGAACTAGGAATAAAAGGATATGTAGAAAGGGAAAACTCAAACTAAGGGAGGTGATAACACCAGAAGAAAAGGTATGAACAAGATTAACTTCAAGTGAAAACAAAGGAGAATGTGCGTATTAAGAAGGCTAGACATGTGTAACACAGGCCGAACACCAAACAATAATTTTGATGAAACATAATTAGAAAAGGAGATGCAAGGGATGTGAAAAGGCATAACAAACACACAACATGAAGGAAAGGCAATAAATAAGAACAAAAATAAGCTAATGTATAAGATAACCACAAAAGAATGTTTCTATCACTTCCAAAAATGCACAGTCTATTACAATGGCGTATGAGGCCGATATCCACATGCAAAAACTAGATATGAAGGTTTGCAACTCAAAATGTAAGGCAATGCCTTTATAAACTGAAAGAATCCAACCCCCATCAATGAGCAATGCTCTTACATTTATAGATGAATCGATGAGAGAGATAAGGATGGAAAATATGATTTGAAAACTCAAGAACAACAATGAGCAATAAATTCCTAAAAATCCACCCCAAATGTATCAAATGTGCTTTCTATGTCATTTGGCATGTGGGAGAAGAAAAGGGCTAGATCTAAATCAAATCAGGTAGTTGGAGAAATCAGATCCTGTATTAATGGCATTAAAGATGTTTTTCATCTTCTCATCCACCCAATCGCGTTGAAATTTGAACTTGAGTGATATGGAGTGTAACCCACGTCATTAACTATATTTTCATTTTATACCACATTATAAGGATTTGGCACCCTATTGGCACGCTTTAATAGGTTATGTGTGATTCACTCAATGTATGATAGTCCATGTGGCAAATTTGGACATAAGTGCGAAGAAGTGTGATTGAAAAATGGAGTAAAGAAGTGCAGAGAAGAAAACAAGGGAGGTGTGTAAAAGTAATCCATGTGGGAGAAATGGAAGGAACATCTACCAGAGGAACATATGGAAGAGGCACAATCATTACAAGATAATGTATAAACTACTTTAGGATGGGGGTAAATGAAGAATGCTAGGGACTTAGCTAATTTTGGGAAGTAAGTTCATGATGCGTGCAAGATGAATAGACTGGGTTGGGAAGAAGGCGAATGCGTAGAAATTTTGTGTGAGGGAAAACAGAACAAATGGAGGAATAGGAAGGGAAGTTAAAGCATTTTGGAAAGGAGCATGTAAAGGAACGTGAGGAATAAGAGCCAAGGAACATGTCAAAATAACAATTGAAGTACGTGTAACCTTAATACAAAACCTCATAAATGGAATAGAAGTACAAGTTATCAAATAACTAGGGGAGTTATTTTAGATAGTAATGTCCATAGTTAGTGGATCACTTTTAGTGAATTTATGATTATTCTTATATAACTTAATTATTTGTTCAAGATAAGTTATTTATCAAGTTTTATCTCATTTGTAAAGGCTTACAATAAGATAATAAAGACATATATGCTTTTATAAAAATTTCTTAGAGTGTGAAACTAGAATATTATTATATGCATATCAAACGACACTTGGGACATCCTTGCATTTGTATTGGAGACATCTAATGCTGATTGCATTTAATATATATTTTACATGAATAGTATGTTGAAATTTTTCAAATTTTTTTAACATGGTTAGTTGTTAAGCATATTGTTATGTTAGTTGTTATACAACTAATATTTAACTTTACAAGTGGTTAAAAGTGAAATCAATAAATGAATTAGATTTATATGCTTATTATGATGTCTATATGGATATTGTGACTCTAACCATGTTGATGTTGTGTTAGATATAAAATATATTGGATATGTGTTCAAGTTTTTTGGTGTAAGAACCATTACTTAAAACAACTAAAGAAACCAATAGTCTTCATTTCTTTCTCGAGGGAAGATAAGTACAATGGAAGAAAAAAGAAGCCATGTGGCTAAAGCAACTGTTGGAAGATATACACATGGAAGTGAAGGAATTATTCCTCTTCTATGTGGTGGTTAGAGTGATATTACTCTTGATAAAGAATCCAATTCAACATCATAGAATGAAGCATATTGAAGTTCATATGCATGTTATCCGAGAGAAGGTTATTTGCGGTGATAGAGATCTCAACTTTCCGCATAGATGAAGATTATATTAGAGATATGTTCACGAGCCATTATGTGTTGTAAAATACTACAAGTGTGTGCAATGCTTAGCATTTCAGAGTTACCATTGAGGGGGAGTGTGCATGTAATGTCACCTCCTAATGATCAAATGATTGTTAAATCCTTCTCCTATGTACTTCTCTTGTTTAAAGAATTGTAAAAAGATCTTGTATGATCTATGTAAACTGATAGAGTTTTGAGTAAATTGATAGAGTTTATGGAAAATACGGTTATAATGGTTGCTAATATATTTGTAAAGGAGGTCCTTGTGTTATAAAATTCTCCTAGAGATGCGGTATAATAATTTTTCCACGAGAAACGCATGATGGGATTTAATCTCACAAATACATATGATAGCCTAAACCTTTATGGTTTATGGATTTATAAATCTGTTGTAAAAACATGTAATGGTCGCATATGGTTCCCCACTTAATATTAAGGGGGAGTGTTAGAACTATAATATTAAGTGTATCATAATATTTAGTTTATATTTAAATAATATAGAATAAATTATATTCTTATTATTTAAATATAAAATTTATATTAGGTGGTTAGTTATTTAATTAACTAAATATTAAATCGAGTGTGCACCTCATCACTTAATAAGGTCATAACCCTTCGGGTTATTTAAATATGGCTCATGGGCCATAATTAGATGTATCAATTTACTCTGAGTTAAAAACATGGAGCAGAAGTGAGGAGAGGAGTTACTAGACTAGTTGAAAAGTTTCTCAATATAATGGAAAATATTCTTCTATGGTTTTTTACCCCATTGGGGTTTTCCACATTAAATTCTGTGTCACCTTTTTAATGGTGTTATTTACTTTTCTTTATATTTATTACTATGTGCATTCATTCATTTATTTATATGCAGTCATTAATGTTTAATTAATATTTAATATGGTTAATATAAATTTATACCCCTCGTCTTGAAACTAAGTCTATAAGGTCTTTTTTATACTTCTTAGTGAAGTTATGGTCTACATCAATGTTTCCCATGTAATTCAAAGCAGATAGGCAGTATGAGAAGTTTGTTATGAGTCAATAATGGGTCAAACATTATGGTTAAGTCTAAAGGTTGTTCATGATATTGTAAGTACTTGCAAAGGTTAGGTGTCGTCTGTCGCAAGGTCTATATAAGGATGATTTCCAAAGTATTTCATAAGTTATTTGAGCCTAAATGTTTGATATCTTTCCTAGCATTATGACTTGGATATTTCAAAGAGAGAGTGTACTTGAATAAGATGGTATAAAGTGTGTCTAGGTCAGTCTTAAACTCAAGAAGAGGTGTATCTATGTAAAGAGTTATCTAAGTCCTAACATTTTTTGTTAGGTGTCATTGATTCATGCTCATTATGGTGTTAAGAATGATCATGTTACATAAAGGAGAAATGAAGAAGGAATGAGTCATCAAATATGATGACTTGATCAGACCATCATCTCAAGGAGGATTGTGGCATAGTTCATGAAGGTTGATTGAGGACAAGCCAAGAAGGATACAAGTAAGTGTTTGTCATTTCTTTGCTTCATAACCAAAATATGGATGCTTAAGACCTTAGAGGGGCTTGATACAAATATTTTTGAAAAAAATTGAGGACTTGACATCAAAATATATGCACTTTGAGTTGTTACTACCTTAGCTAGGTTTTAGCAAATCAAAATAAGTGGTGTGAAGAAAAGATTGTGTTTGAGGGACTAAATGGTGGAATTGAATGAAAAGATTTGGAAAAATTATCGTGTTTAGACCTAATTCAAGATTCAAAATGAGTTAAGTTGTGAGAAGATTAAAAATGGTTGAAAACCATGACAATTATTAGACATGTCTATGAAATGTACCAGAAACCTAGTTGAAAGGTGTGTTTTGCAAATTAGGAGAAATCCTTCATGATCATGCTACAAGATTGGTTAGGAAGATGTAATAGCCAAATAGGTCCCTAAATTTCTTCTTTTTTTTCTCTAGTTTTGATAAATGCAATTTTTTTTTTTAAATACTAGTATGGTGGGGTTGGTAGACGTATAAGACAGTTTTGAGAGGATTCATGTTCAAATTGTTGTTTCTCAAGGTTGAAAAGGATAATACCACTAGAATAAATTATCATCTTGATCAATTCTTGATGAAGTATTAAAAATGGTGATGTATCATGATAAGGAGTCAATCTGAAGACTATGAAATTGTGTAAAAGGAGACCTACACATCTGTGGAGAACTTGTGATGCAAGGAAGCTTCTCTTAGTCTTCTTCCAAGGGTTTATATGAAAAAAAAAAATGTATAAGTTGTCAACAACTTAATTGATTGAATCTCATCACTTAAAGCATTACTAAGAATGTATATTCATCATGAGAATAACATAGAGGCATACAAGGTTATAATAAGTATGTGAAAAGATGATTGAGGTCTACTTTGTTGATTCAAACATAGAAAATAGTGTGTGTAAGGATGTGAGATACTATAATCTTGACCTACAAGTGTATAAGACTTCCTGAAAGTAGAATGTGATGGTTCACCCTCTAAAAATATGCTTCTAGTATCCATTCGCACCATATATATGATAGAGTTATGTATGTTAGAAGGCTTGAGAAGTTGTTTCTATGCATTTTTTATGAATATTGAACCAAAATAGAGTACAATAGGCTTGTATGAAGTGAAAATGATGACCTACAGATGTGAGGAAGCCTTTAGAACAAGAGGAATAATTGATGACTTGGATTTAGGTGCCCTGTGTATCAAAAATATTTAAGCATGGTAAGATATAGGCATGCGATTAGAAATTGATGCATAAAAGGCTAAGGGTGTGTATGAAATTGCATCCTAAGTACTGTAGAAGGTGATTTTTCATCAAAACATGGTGTTAAAGGTCCAAGATAGCCTAACAAGTTAGGTGAAACATGTTGTGTCTCTCAACTAGGTGTTCTAGATGTCAAGAAAGTGAGAAAACTAGAGTAAATCATGGTGGCACTATAATGGCTTGTGAAGGTATGACAAACCCAGTGTTGCAAGGGCAAGAATGTATGTTACAAGGATGAGGTAGTTCCTCAAGGAAAGAAGAGGTCCATTTGATCATGGAGCAAGGGTGTTAGGTGTTCTAATATATCTAGAGGTGCTAGAATAGGTTAATCAATATTGGTTGGGATTAAGTTATGTGACAAGAACTTCAATAGGTCTAGTGATTGAGAAACTATTGTGCTCTGAGATATGAAAAGAAATTTGATATAAGGGGAGTCCATGTTGACTCTCAATCAAAGGTGAAAGGGTATTATAAGTGATTTATTAGGGCTTGCATAGAAAATGAAGGATGATCACATGTATAATTGCTTGGGGTATAGGTCATCTATCCAAAGAAGAGTGAAATGACGGGAAGAGAGACTTGAAAATACTAAGGAAGAGTTTTAGGTATGTGTTGAAGTTTTGATCTATCTTCAAGGAAATAATTCAACGTAAGGGTATTAAAACTTGTACTTTATACTAGATTAGGAAATTATAGATTGAGGGGGAGTCATAAAGAGTTGCTTCATGAGGTATGTGTGCTTCTAGAGCTTGTGAAATTTGGCCTAAATAACACTAAAAATTCATTTTAGGGATCTTGGTTCAAAATGTTGTGTGTGAACATAATATGTAAGAAACAAGAAAGTTTGAAGCCCTATCAAGATGAGATAAGAAATAATGAAGGAAATCATGGTATTTTTGGCTCTCATTCAGCATTTCTAGCATGTTCATAAGTAGAATGCATTTGTATAAGGTATGCTACAATGTTTCCTTGGTGAGAAAGAAAGATAAAAATAGAGTTTATTGAGAAAAACAAGTTTGTGAGCCAAATTTGATGTTTTTGGTTGATGTTTCCACCCAAGAGGTGGTATATGAAGCTGAAAAATATGAAGATTAGGAAATTTCAGGCATTTTTGTCATTAATGTAAAAAGGGTGTGAAGATTAGGTGGTTTTCTATTAATGACAAAGGGGGAGATTATTGGCATGTTGAGTTCTAGGTGTTCTCATTGATGTAAATATCATTATTGAAAAATAAGATGATGGAGATATGTCATCAGATGCTTACTAGGATGATGACATGGAGTATCAGGTGGTTTCATGATGACATGAGGTGATTCAATGAGTTTGGCTTGTTTTAACAAGCCTAGTCAAGTGACCTAGCTAGCCTAGGTGTTGGTGTGTGATGGATGGAGTTGTTTGATGGATTGAGGAGCATGGTATCAGCATGGAGATAATTTTTAGATAATGTTTAGGCACTCACATGAGTTTCATGGTGTAGGTACAAGTTTAAGACCCAGTTTTAGGTACTCATCTAGACCTAGTATAGGTGCTTGGAGGCATGAGGATGAGTTATAGAGCCACATGAGCTCATAGAAGAATGTAGGTAAGTGATAAATGATGTATAGAGGTTGTTTTTTCCTTTTGGATATGTTTCTGATGAGTTACAATGTTTTTTCAGTTGAACCTTGCCTAAACCATGAAAACCCTAAGGACTAGTCATGCAAATGAGATGGGATGAGAATATGTAGACCTATTCGAGATATTATGAGGATGGGAGATGGTTCACATGGGTTTCTTAGAGGTGTGAGAAAAATTTGGAGTCATTTTGAAGAATATTTTTCAAGTTATGTTGTTTTGTGTGAAACAAGGTCCAAGAAAGAGCATTTTCCGGCTCGAATTACACCTTCTAATGCTCACCATGAATTGTGTGATTTTCATGGGACATTATGGATTTCAGGATTATTTTTCATTGAGTTAATACTATTTCACAAAAATAATGAGGTCATTTCAACATCAAGTTTTTGTGAAGGATTGTTAAGAAGGTAAACAACTTTGTGTGTGTTTGTAACCCTAGCTCAAAAGCGGTAGGTTAGTTATTGAGTCTAAGTGCCTAGAATAGATTTTTTTGTGATTATAATGATTTTATTTTGTAGAATACTCCTCAATATTTATACAATGGTATGATAGAGCATGTGCTGATTTGTGGACCCCACCTAAAAAGGCTAATTTCTAAAGAAGTTTAGTTTGAGGCAAGGTTGTCCAAAGGAGTTGCAAAATAAATTCACATTGTTTTTAATATGGAAATTTTAATTGATTTCCATTATGGTCTCAGATTATTGTTGAGATTCTATAGGCCGAGTGTTCCCTATTTATGAAGACTGGTCTTAAGGTAGTTTTGGGGCTAGTTCTAGAGTAGTATCAAAGATGGACTTGGTTGAAGGCCTTCCACTTGGATTTGGAAGTAAATGTAAGACATTATGGAAAAAGGGTGAAAATAAATTTCCAATGATACATTTTTTCTCTCATGATGATGAGATTTAATGGGTCATCTAACTTAGTTCGTGGAGAAGAAGGATGCTTGTTTCTTAGGACAAAATTGCTTTGGCTAGAAAATGGAGGTTGATGAGGCATGAGATGGATTTTTGGTGCTTTCTATCATTTAGAGATTGAATATAACTTTTTTTTTTCCTATTGAATTCATTTGGAGGTATTGAAAGTGATAACAAAGGTGCAAACTAGTTGAGTTTGTAAAACTACTTTTGGGAGGCTCAGTTTGGTGAAGAGTAAAGTTGATTTGGTTTGCATGTATGGATCTTTCATGAGCTCTAGAAATAATATATGTGATATATAAGTATAGGATATTAAAATGAGTTGTTACATTCCATATTTGAGTTGTTCTTTGGTGGTATTGAGGCCCAAAGGTGAAGACTAGTTCTTGGAAATAATTGTTTTGTGAAGGATATGATCCTTCTTGAGTGATTTATGATAAATTTTATTAGTGAAAGATAGTTAACAACCATGGATGATTTTTTTATGTCATATTTTACATGTGTGATGAATTTTAGAGCTTGAATAATCATGGTTATGGTGTTTGTGGTTTTTAGCCATCCAGGAGATGGGGTTTGAGTTGATTTTGAGCTTGTTTAGTGCATTTGGGCATGACCGACCTACATGGGTCAAATATGAATGTTTTTTATGAATGTGTTGGGATGTTTTTAATTTTTATTGTTTGAACCAAAGGAGGGATACTGACTTGTTTATTGTTTGAGATATTAGAATGGTATAACGTGCATGTTTGAATTCAAATTTGCACTAGTTGAGAGAGAGGAAAAAAGTGAGACCCAAGTGTGTGATTGAAGCGTGTATGAAGGAATAATTTCAGAGTTGAGGAGATGTGTGATAGGTTGAGAAATGTTATAGATCATGTGTGCAAGGTTTTGATATCAAATCAATTTATGTTTTTCCAAGTTTGAGTGAGTTAGAAGGAGGTGTGTTTGAAGTAGGGTTTGGAGTTGAATCTTGTGATCACCATCAGCTCGAGTTGTTGAAGCATATATACAATGATATTCTTATTAAAAATTTGTGTGATAATTAATATTTATGCAAGTCTCTTGTTATGAGTAATATCAACAAGGGTTTAGGGGTTTGTGCTCCTTATGGGGTTGGTGTCTCACTAAAGAAATCTCTTATGATGTGTAATATTCACTTGAGTCTTTTTGTGTGTAATATCATAAAAATTTTCAGTGTGTTTTCTTACCCTTGTTGGTTTCCCACTTACATCTTGTGTTCTTGTTTACTCCTTCATGTTTATGTACTTGTGGATGGTTGTTGCTTATTGTTGAGATCTCATCAAAGGCATAGTTTAATGTTAATGGTGTATGAAAATTGATTTTAAATTGATTAATGTTTTTGAAGGACTGATTCTCCCCCCCATTCATTGTGCTTGGATAACAAAAATCCTTAAAAATAGGAATAAATATAGAACAAGGACCAAATTCACACACATAGAATTGACCACTAAGGGAGAAAACCATAATATACTATAGAATGAATTAGAGATTTCCATAATTGGGGAAATTTATAGAAAATTTTAACATTGTCATGTTCTTAAATATATTTGCATAATTCTGGTATTTATCTGGATACAAATGACACAATTAAAAGTAGAATATAGGAGGCATGAATACTTCATTCCTTATTAACTACATCACTTAGATACATGGTATGGGGGTATGGGTCCTTATCCGTGCATTGTTAAGCATTTTTATAATAAAATTAATTTACTATAGCACATGGTGTGGTCATGGGCCATATATGCACTCTCAACTTTGTGTTAACTATGAAATTAGTCTTATATCTGTGTGCAACAATGTGGTTCATGGGGTTGAAATATATCAAGGTGGCTGGATATTTAATAGGATGTTATTCTATCCTCTTTCTCTTTATGTGGTAAGGTATTAGGGAATATATATATTTTGTATACTTCTCTTCCCTCTTTGTGAGGTTATTTGGGAGACATTTATTATTATACCTCTTTTTGATGTTAGGTCATGCACACTTGATTTGTTTTCTACTCTATCTTCTCCTTTATAAAAATGGGGACTGATCACTTGCAATCATTTGTTATTTTTGTGTAAATCAAAATTCACAAGTAAAAAAATAATGATATCTTCTTCCTCTATAAAGTAAATAAGTGTATCAATTTCTTTCTTTACAAATCTTTACTTTACTATGCACAATTTTAAATTTTAAATTTACATTTAGTTTACAATTTAATTTATTCTATGGATATTGAATACACTATATGTTTTAGGTTTCATCATGGAACATGCCAACACCAACATTAGGAAAATAACTATCAAGTAAAGGTAAATTGTATACTGGAGACTCAAGTATGTTATCTTTTAAGTTGAAAATGTGAATTCCACACTTGAGGTGGGGATAATTTAGCCACTAAAATTTGGTAACTTATCCAAGTTGGAAATGATAAGTTTGAATTTGTTCATATACTAAGGCAAATACTCAAATTCTAACTACATTGATATATCCATAATCCTTCTCTCTCTTATGACTTATTAATCTACACCTGCACACCTGCTCTATCATGCATTCCTAAAATATTAATTATCCAAAGTAGTAATCCATCTTAAGGAATCTATCCTAGACTCTGGATATTTCATCACTAAATACATGTATGAGACCATAAAGAATAGGTCAAATCATACTACAATTTGGGCTGACTTTGTATGGTCTCATGCCCTCTCTCCCAAAATATTTTTCTTAATTGGAAAATCTTATGTGCATTATTTCATCTTCCCTAGGTCAACCATAATGTGAATATCTAATTTTGGAATCCTATATAATAAATTCAAAAGAAATTCATAAATTTCCTAGAATTCTCAAGCACTCCTATTACAAATATTAACACTAAAGCACTCAAATATATCTTAAATATTCATAAAGAACTTACACATCCTTTAGAGAAGACACCACACAAGATTGAAACACTCAAAATCGATTCACTATTCTAACTTCCTCCATCACAAATAATGTAAATGAATTAGTGATTTAAAATAATTAAATCTTTAGCGAGAGGACTAAGGTCAAATATATATAACATTATTAAGAAAGATCTCATATGTAATAACAAACAAGTGTGATCAATATAGAGATAAGAGTGACTTCACTTGTATCTCATTGTTTGGGATGTTTCTAGGATAGACACTAGATAAAACAAGATGGATATGAATTGAGTAAGATTCATCTGGAGAACATATATCCAAAATTTTATTATAGATAAAATTTCGAAGGAGGACAAGACCACCCCGAGTGCTAGTGTCCGGATTGGGTGCTAGTGTCCTGGAAACAACTTTGGATCTAATATTTTTAGATCTTGATAATTTCTTCTTCCTTTCACTCTTTTTATTTTCCACCTTGTTGTATGGTTTTACTTTCACACCTAAACCTGCAAAAAAATCCTATCTAGCTACATAAGGCTCAAACACACATTAGATGGAATACATAATACATATGCTTAATTTGGACTAACCTCGATGGTCACACTAATGTAATTTTTATCGAGGAATGCACTACATTTCAAAATCTATGTAGTTCTAGTGTGTGTATGATAGAATTGTGTCCCTTGAAGCTAGGTTTCACTTGTGTTAGTCGCACCAAGATAACATGCTACAAATAATTTCCCTTAAGATGAATGTGTGAGATGCAATTCAAAATTATCCCCTCATATTAGTGAATGATGTAGCTTAAATGCAACACTTGAATGTTGTTCATTTTCCAAAGTATTAGATAGGAAGTAATAACCCATATTACACAGGTCCCTGATAATAGTGAGTAAGTCATGTATATATATGATTCCTTTGTTTGAATTTCATCATTAACAACTAAAAATGCCAACCCAAAGTGATAGGTAGTAATTTAGAAAATATAATAGTCGATGTGGCATTTCAAATTTGAGAAAAATGAGGGAAAAGCATAGAAGCTCCAAAATGGGACAATAGCTCATGGGAACTCTTTTCCTTGATGGGAATTATTATTTAGGATGCTCGGAGGATAGAATGGAAAATACTGAGCTAGGTCACATGTTGTCCAATATCTAAAAGTAAAGTAGGCATTCTAGAAAATAAAATGATAGAAGTATAAAAATGGTAACACAATATAAAAGAAATCCAAGTGTTGTTAATGTCTAGTTTTCTTGCTTAGGAATTATGCATATAATGACATAATTAGAGGTTTGATGTAAATAATAAGTGCATGATTTTGTGTCTACAGTTTCCCCCACTTTATTATAGTGAATGAAGATTCAGTAGCAAAAACTAGATAAGAATAACGTACCCTATAGAGATTTGAAGGATGTTTTAGCTGATAATATAACATATGGAAATTGATAGCATGCCAAATAGATTTTTTAACATGTGTATCATGTGATCTAAGAGGGATGAGAACCCTAAGGATGACCTTGTGTGCATAGTAGAAATTATTCTCATGTTTATTCCTTGAATATTGCCTTTTCCTGAGTGTCTTGTGCTTTAGATTGCTCCTTATTCCATTTGTTTTTTGCCTTTTTTGGAGTAAGGTTGTACCTAAAAAATAAGATAAATGTAGTAAATTATCATGATAAATGAAATTAAATTTCATCTTAGTAAATTTGAAAATAGAAATGTGTGTTGAAAAATAAGTGAATCAAGGATAGAATACACCGAACATCGTAAGATAAGAGATATGATTGTTCATGTGTGTTTGTTTCCTTGGTGATGGTTGGAAGAGTCAAGAGTGATCAATTCGTGAACTGGTTTGAACATACTAAGGATTTAGGCATCCCATTACCATACTGAGGACTTAGGTTTCATGTCGCTAAGAGAATATTATTCAGAGAGTTGGAGGTTTTTCCCTCTAACCATTGACATTTCCCCGTGAATAAGTGCCACTACACTTCATAAAAAATCCAATAAATACTAGCCATAGGTGAGACATTGTTCAAAACATATCATTTTCCTGCATATTCCTTACGTGTGAATTCCTTATTTGATACTAAAAAATATATTTATTATTTCCCTTTCTAAAAGTATGAAACTTGTCATTTATTTTGTTCTGTTGTACAATATAGTAACCTATAATGAGTCTCGTGTTACTAGGATTTGGAAAATTTTGTCATTGAACACTTGTTGCAATTATAAGGTACCTATTTTTCTCCATATAAAAATGCCTAGATAGGACACTACCATGCATCGTTCCTATTTTTATTGGGCACTTATGTACCCATTGTGGTTTTTAGCCCAAGTTTGATTATGAACCATTTTTTTGCTCTCTTTTATTCTAATTCTATTTTATAACAACTTGTGTTAGGTTTCGAACTACCGAGAGAGTGAAATTTTCACTGATGATTTCCCCACTCATTTGGGGTGTGTAAGGTAAATGAATGTAAGTGCGGCCCAAAAAGGAAAGTTGAAACTGATGTGCACATTTGAAATAAAATTCCTACAAGGGAAATGAAATATGCATGGTAAATACCATGGAACATGAAATACAATGGGAAAAGCCAAGAAAAAGTGTTAGTCACAAACAAACATGGCATGATGTGATAGAAACTTTTCAAAACATTCAATACTATAAATAAGGATACAAAATAGCTGGTGGAATACATGGGACACCACTTAGGATGTCACAAGACATTCAAGGCCTTCAATTTTGTAAAATAAATGAGTAATAAATCATAGGTTGTATCTGCAAACAAATCACAATCATAAATAAACACAAGTAATTATTATGATTATATAATGATGGTTGGAAGTATACTTGTAAGAAAAATACTACACATGAAGCACCCATTAGAATGTTATAAAAATTGATAGTATGCCACAATGTATATAATTGAAAATAGGAATGAAAGTAATAGATATTGTAATGATAGAACCTGAATATAGAGAAGTAGGAAAGGTAGATGCCCTCAGGAGCCTTAGTGGGACCTGGCAGAGAAAGATGTCAAGCATCATGCATCATGTGATAACTATAAGTATCCTACATTCACCTCAAAAGTACCATGTGAATGTGCATGTGTGTATGGAAAAATGATAGAGCATACTATGAATCAAAGTAACATGGTAAGCAATGTACAATATAAAATAGTATAAGCAAACAATGATACATACAATCAAGATCTAAGCTAGTAGTTTTTACATTTTTGTAATTATTTAAATGTTTTTAGATTATTAAAATGTAAGATATTATGACTAGGATAGGAAGAAAGGTTTCCCCTCATTGTATGTTTGCAAAGAGAGTTTCATGTAGGTAACTACACCTTCAATAATCATGTTTGAACCTAGAACAAGAGTGCATCATTCAGGAGTAAGGGGGTAGCATGATAAATAACCCATAATAGTATCAATATAGTAAGGGAAAAACCATATAAATTCCAAGATCCTAACTGCATGAGTACAAAGTGTATAAACAATAAAAGTGGGTCTAGTAGGAGAAACTATAATAGGTGGAAATGGGGCTTGTTGGAAATAGTGGAAAAAGTAATTGCAAACATAAGGATCAATGTGTGAGTGAAGATATGTGTAATATATGTAGTGTTAGAAGGCTCTTCATTATCAACCACAAAAATGGATGGAGAGACATAAGACTTGTCATAAGAAATAATTGCAATTTGGGAAGATTGGAAGCAACAAGATGAGGTGTAGTCATAGTGTATGATTTGTGCAGAGGATTTTAAAAAGTGTATGAGGGAAAAGCATCATAAATAATTAGCAAATCATCACAATTTGTTCCTACTTGTGGTGAGGAGGTTGCGGAAAGTGATGCAACATTAGAATCAACAATCATATGATCATTAAAATTTTAAGAAACATGTTTGAAAGCTATGGTCATGGTGATATTATAAAGGGGGATATGAGTGTCATCATGTAAATTAGTAGCATTGTGGTCCATCACAAGAGGATAATGATGTGTAATGTAAGTAGTTTCTTCATTATCATGTATGAGATGGATAACACAAATATTAGTAACATGAGGTGTGGAATCTATTGTATCATTATCCATGGAAGAAGGTGTGGCAAGGGAATGAGTGGAAAGAAAGAGCTGCATTCATAGTTTCTAAGCAATGACAACCTACAAGGATATTATAAGTGAGATTGTTAGGAATGGCATAACATAGAAAAGTAAGAGTGCATGGTAGTATAGTGATAGGTAGAAATATTTCACCCAACACTCACTTAGGTGTGTTATCAAAGCTATATATACATAGAGTATATGGAGTTAGATCAACAGTAGAAAGCCCTATTTTATGGAGAAAGGAAATGATGCGTGTATTAAGACCATATCCATTATCAATTAAGGTGATCTTAACAAGAACATTACGAATGTGGACCTGAATATATAATGGAGGAGCATTGTCAATGGTGACACTGGAACTATTCCAGACTAAAAATCTTAGAACTCTAGACCAATACTATGTCTAGCTCTGGACCAAATTTGAAGGAAGCTCTATACAAATCATAAGTATAGCTCCCGACTAAAAGTATGGATAACTCTGGACCAATTTCCTTGTACTTGATTTTTTCATATATGTTGAATAAATCACTTGTTCACTATTAAGAAAGACATCAACAAAATTTTGAAAAGGTTAAAGAATCATTCATAATAAGTTTGGTTCTTAGAGAACTTTGGTTGATGTTTCCAACTAATGAAATATACTATTATCTCCATTATTGTTCATTTTCCTTTTTCATCAAATGAAAAACAACATCAAAGAATAAGAAATCAACTTTTCCTACCACCTATTTACACTTTCACCTTTAGGCAATCTAAATACCCTTCTTGTGGTCTTATAATGCTATTTTAGATCCTTCTCATTTACTTTTTGTTCTTGAGTTTGCTCATTTTACATATTTTCAACATATCCTATATTTATTTCTAGGCCTCAAGGTCTTTATTGCATTCCATTACAAAATATCAAATCCTTATACTCTTCTCTTTTTATAGTAAAAGAGGCATGTCATTGTGATTTTCTATTGTTATCCTTCTTATGAAGCTTTAAATCCATATCTAGAACTTGGTATCATGTATGAATCATTTAATACCTTATATTTATACCCCTTTATGATGAACTCAATATGCAATCGTTGCACTTACTCTATACTCTTCCTAGAATGTACCTATTATGCTTGTTTTAAGGAAAATTGAGATCTAATTTTCCCTAAATTGAACTCTTAAAAAACCTAATAAATTTTTAGGTACCCTTATTACATTTAAGAAGACTTAAAAGTTTCATATTTCAACCCTTAATGTATTTTACCCATTTCTTAATAGAGTAAAGAAAATTAGGTCTTTTGGGCAATAACTTTGTTCCTCGTAAAATTTTCATGAATAGATTTCTTGTATGACTATGAAACACCATAAGAATTATTTTATCTGAAAGAAGACTATTCAATGGTCATATGTTCTAAATATAGCTCCTAAGACCATAAATTTACCAAGATATGATGAATTCTCTTCAAAATCTAAATAAGGGTTTACGGGAGACCGATAGGAGGAAATTTAACTTATATTCTTTTGTTCACATTTTCAAATCCCAAACCTAGTTGATTAAGCTTTGTTATACTCCAATGCGAATTTAGTTTTCAAAAACTTATAACTAAAATTGCTCAATTTAGTCACATACTTATGATATTTTTCTAGAATTACATGGAAATAAACAAAAACATGAGTAGATTTCAAGGATATTGTATGATATTATGCATTGTCATGAAAAAATCAATCTTTGATGTTATAATACATTTTAACCAAAGTAAAATAAAATTTGGGAAGTAATAAATTACAATATCTCTCATTACTTACAATACAATATGACTCATCACATAAAAACATGCAACTTTATTATTTACATAGTCTCCTTTCAAGAGCCTAATATACATAAGTTTCTCAAGGATTCATCTTGAGAATGTCTTGAAAAATTATACTAATGACTCCTAAAGCCTCAAATTTATATCCTTCCATCCTCCCTAGCTTGAGGTTTGAACCCTATCATGAAGAAACAAACTATTCTATCTTAGTATGGTCTTAGAGTAGGCCAATAGTCTCTCTTTTGATCTTTATCCTCAAAAAACTTGTTTCTCTATCTCCTTCCAATGTGGGAGTTTCCTTCAAGATAATATAATGAGGTGTATTTACACTTACCAAGGTAGGAATAATTTTAGCAACATGTTTATGACCCTCTAGTATCATTATAAAAGCTATACACCCCTTCATTTAGTCCTTAAGGCTTATAAGTCTCTTTTCAAAATTTGAATTTTAAAATGGGAGGCCTTGGAGAGAAAACTTGAATTTGACCTCTATTGGAAATTTAATACCTCCTAGTTATTTGAATATTATTATATTAAGACAACATAAGCTTTTTAGGGCCTTATTATGCCTTTTACATGCATTTAGAAGCTTGTCATGGCTTATAGAACTTCACAATCAAGGCTTATCGATTCACTTAGACTACTTATGTACAAATTTACAAGAATGATTTGATGCTCCCACATCAGTTCAAATTTTTTTGGGAATGAACAATAGACTCAATATCTTGTGTGCTAGATTAATATGAATGGGATCTATAATAACTAGGAGATGTGGGTAATCTATATAGCAACTAATAATGATCCTTGAGAGTCAACATGATGAATGAAATGTATTTAAAACCAAAACCAAAGAGGAAAACCTAAGGTTACTAGGGTTAGGGATATGATGAAGCAAACAAAGTGAGGGATCCTATGAAAAATAAGGGTTTGATCAATAACCAGGTTCAATAAATTATTTAATATAATTTATATCTTTATCAAAGGACTAAGATCCAAAAATGAGTAAAGAAGCAAGATCTAATATGCAATAGCAAACAAGTGTGATAAATAGAGAAATAAGAGTGACTTAGCTTTTATCTCGTTGTTAGGGATTTTTTGGGATATAAACTACATGAAACATAATGGATTTTAAGCGAGTAAGCTTCGTCTAGATAAAAATATCTAAAAGTATTGGGGACGAGAACCTCCAGAAGGAGAACATGACTTCCCAACTGCTAGTGTTATGGAAATAGCTTTGGATCTGATATTTTTAGGGCCTCATAATTTCTTCTTTCTTTCACTTTTTGATGTATCCACCTCACTATAGGGTTTCTTGTCACACCTGAACCTTCAAAACAAACCCTAACTACCTATAGAAGGCTCAAGAACACATTATATGGAATACATAATATATATGCTTGAGTCGACCGACCTCAAAAGTCACCCCAATGTTATTTTCACCAAGTGTTGCAATAAATTTTATATTATATGTAGTTCTAGTGCGTATGTGATAGAACTGTGTCCCTTGAAGCTATGTTTCCCTCTATTAGTCACACCAAGATATAGGACTACAACTAATTTTAGCCTAAAATGAATTTGTGGGATGTAATTCAAAAATAACCCCTCATATACGGTGAATGATGCAGCCCAAATGCAATGCTTGAATGTTGCTCTTTTCCCAAGTAGTAGATAGGAAGTAATATCCCAAATTTCCTAGCCCCTAATAATAGTGAGTAAGTCATATATATATATATATATATATATATATATATATATATATAATGACGATATCAAATAAAGGAATCAGCCTTTATATATATATATATATATATATATATATATATATATATATATATATGATTCCTTTATTTGAATATAAATCATTAAAAACTAAAAAAGGCTGACCCAAAGTGATAGGTGTAATTTAGAAAAGATAATATTTGACAAAAGGAGGGAAAAGGACAAAAGTGCTCAAAGGGGATATTAGCGTTTGGGCACTCCTATTCCTTATGGGTATTACTATCTAGGATGTTTGAAGTATAAGACAAAAAATAATGAGCTGGGTCACATGTTTTCCAATGTCCAAAAGTAAAGTACTCATTTCAAAAAAGCAAATGATACGAGTGTAAATAGGATAAATCAATGTAAAATCAAACCAAGTGTTATTAGTGTTTATTTTTCTTGCTTAGGAATCATTCATATAGTGACATACTTAGAGGCGTGAAATAAATAGTAAGTGCATGATTTTTTTCTACACCTAAATCTATGTCCTAGAAATAACAAGTCACTCCAATCATTTCCAAAGGTCTTATGGAATAAAGTGGATAGTCTTGGCATTTGAAACATACCACAACACATTACTATTGCATTGGATATATTTCTATTCTATCTATAATTATGTCTGATATCTTAATGTCAAGAGACATGAGGGAAAACATAGAGATTTGGCTTAAATATTTTACATTAATTACACCGACACTATGAGAACTACATGAGGCTTACTCCCACTTGAGGGGATGTAGTGTAGTGTCTAGATTAGTTCAACATGGATTGACCACCAGGGTTATTACAACTTCATCCACACAAAAATTTATCCTTTTAATCTAATTATTTGATGAATTTATCTATAGATATATATCATTTTCTATGTGTTTCAATTCATTATAAGTGGTTCCAAAGGTGTACAATCCATAGCAATCAATAGTGACAACCATTCTTAGGATATAGATAGACAAGAAAAGTTACATAGCTAAACCATTTCCATGTTCAAAACCATATGAAGTGAGACCATATTGTACCATGGCCCATTAGATATATATGGTTATATACAATACAAATTTTGATGTATAATATCAAGAATGAAGCATATTCGTGTTTATATCATTTATTCCAACAATTTTGTGCACCCGGATCACTTATATCCTTCTATATATAGCTAAGTCTTTATCATTCCTTATGTTTTAAACAAACATTATATCATGTGCAATGTATTGAAAATTTTATTTTGATTAACATATTAATGTTGATTACTTAATAAAAATATTCAACATGTAACATATATTACACCCTTCTTACACCTACTATATTTTTAGCGTGAAACCACCAACTCACCCAAATAATTATTTAGAATGTTAATGTTAAAAACCTAATTTAAGCATCATCTAAAGTGTCTAGAATTAAAATTAACAATGCATATGTGGCATACACACCCACCCACTTGTCATTCACACTTAGTAAATTGAAACTCATCCGCAGTAATGTTAGAAAACATTCCCAACAATCCATGGACATGCACTTCCCTTTTTATTTCCCATAAAGAGATGAAAATCAATTTTTACTAATTTGTAATGTACATCCATCAATTCCAGTGACCAATTTATTAAAAAAGGTTTGATACATTCTTTAATTCCCTATAATGAAAGTTTTAGTGCCACACTTGAATTTTAAGTGCCACCAATTTTTTTAGTTTCCAATTATTTACCATCTTCCCATGTCTTAACACATTAGCAAAAATAAAATTCAAAATTAGTTTTCATCTCTTTGCATATTTATTTTTAAAAAATGACATGTTCAAGGAACTTCATCCAATGCTCCATGCCTTCAAACATATCTTTCAACACTTATGATAGCGCTTCATGCAAGAAAATAACATTTCAATCGAAATTCTTTTCTCAAGGTAGATTAATGGTTTTTATTGAATTCCAATTCTATTAAATTTGTTACAAGAAAAATATATTTGTATAGTTTTAAAAAACTTATGAAATAACTTCACATAGACAAATTACTTTATGGGTCTTTCATATCCTCCTCCCAAGTCAAAAACCAAACCTATGATACCATTAATATAATTTGTGAGTACACTAGTTCAAAATAAGACCGCCATTAATTTAAACAAGCTTACAATTTAGAATATTTTGTTACAATATTCATTACATTACAAAGCTTTGAATTGTCATATGGGACCCAACCACTAACTTACCTAGCCATCCAAAAGTTTACTACTATTTCTATTAATGACTAATATTAATATAAAGTGAGTAACATTTAATAAACTCGCTTAACAACAAACCATATTTGAATCACTAGTGCTAACAAATAATTATCTCTAGATTTTCTTTTCCTTTATTATATTGTGATTTTATTGATTATAGTTTGTGTATCATGTGCATAGAATAGGATAGAGTGGTATATTATTTATAGGTCCTTTCATTACATATTCCCCTTATCTTACGATGCTTATCTATCTCTAACAATTGTAGTTTATCTAACAATCCTAGTTTAGATATGTTTATATACACAATATCACATATTGGTCTTATTAGAATTGGGATGCTTACAACACTCTATCTCCTATCCTATACTTATGCTTTGGAACCATACATCTTTAATAGAGTTTGGATAACTATCTTGTATATCCAAAACTCTTACACCACTTTGGTTATATATTGTGTTTGTAGGCCTTATAATAGGATTCATAAGATATATTATTCTATAGTTTTTAGAATACAAGGAGGATAATCTATACATATTATCCCACATACAACACCTCTGTTTAGCTTGAATTTTCCAAGCACATATAATTATTTTTTCAACATATGTGTTATTTTATTAAAACATCACCCATTGAGTCATGTTCTTTACCATATTTTGAATCCATCACTTTTTTCCACCATTATAATTAACCTCATTGATTTAGTGCACAAATACATCATAGTGACCAACCTATCAACTCATTATTTCTTCAATAGCTTTCCATCTTGATTTCTCTCATTACTAAGTTAAATTATATTCCATTTTGAGAATTCACTCTCTCTTCACATTGATTGACCATTATCTACTTTGATATTACTTTTTGGGTTTGATACTCCATGCTTTTGTGCTCATTCCTTCATATGATAGTGTCCCCTCAGTCATATCTCCAGCTATCACAAACACTTGGTACATTCAGTCTTTGTGTCTTTGAATGTTAAATTCACTCACACCTTGTGAGTTATCTCTTGGCTTAGGTCCATACATCCTTGATCATCTCATCTATTTGGATCAAATCCCTATGCATCAATCTTCTTAGAGAAATTTCATCGCTAATTAGGCTCTTGGCTTGGCCCTCTCTGTTTTATTCCACTATCACCTCACTACTAGTGTACCATCTCACTAACTCATGGTGTTATCGATCTCTCGATTTACCTACTCCTAATTCTAGCATGAAATTAGTTTCTCTCTTTGCATGATATTTTACACACTTTCTAAACTATCTTAGCATATGTACACAATAATATGATGATAAAACTCTTTGTATATCAATCATATAGGAACTTTACATATTTATAGGACAATATGTATCCTATTAAAAAGAATCTTTAACAAAATACCGCTTAACCACTAAATAATATGAGTTGTTTTAACAATTTGTATAACAATATTTATCTATATTATATTATTATTAATGAGTTACCAAACTCATATAATAATATAATGAATTAATAATGTTTACAACAATTAATTCCTAACATTCACCCCCTTGGTGTGAACATTATTAATTCCCAATATTCACCCCCTTAATGTGAACACAAAAAAATGCACCATAGAAATGGAACCAGAATCGTATGCCTCCACATACTTTTAGGTCTGCATATTGTTGGCTTGGATCTTTATTGTCTGGATCTTACTGCACATGACCAATCCGCTTCACCACAGTGAACCCCATATTGGATGATCACACTTCCACCGATTCACCTACATATGAGAACTCAATAGTTCCCGCTTTCACTTCAGTGAATGATAGATTTCACCGGCCGATCGATGTTAGAAGTACGACAGTCGAAGGATATCTATAGTCAAAGGATCACTCAAGTTCACCTGCCCTCCTATACAACTGTTCTCAGCACCCAACATGCACATCTTCCTCGTTTGAATCAAAACAGGGGAAGGAAACCACACACCACTTTATTTTGCACACACCACACAACTGAAATAATATAAAATATTGCCACCAAATTTGAATGTGACCCCGTTGTTGGTGACTGACGAGAGCTGTTGATCGCCCTCCACCCTCTGTCGCCTCCAACCTCCAAAGTATCCTTTTGCTAGTTCACTTGGATGTGATCATGGGGCTTAATGGTTTTTAGGAAGTCGGGTAACATCAAAATGCATCGTAAGACAATTTTTATTTTATTTTTGAACTTTTGACACTTTTGACTTGTGAAAAAATGACATATATAGCATTAAGTGACATAACTAATAACATTGACAAGACAACACTTTATTTTTTTAAAATGACTTGATAACACTACGAAGTTTGACACCGACATTAAATACTCTATTACCATAAGAATTTGAGAATAACATGTAAATTCATACTAGAAGATATTTTTAATACTACTAAAACTAGACAAATTTTGACTCGACAATAGTAGCAACCTAACTCTTAACGAGACTATAACAATTTTTAAATGATTTTGTAATTGGCACTAACGGGATTTTTGACGACTCTAATATGATAACAATATAAAATTTAATAATAACTATTATGGACTTCTTATGATGACTATAAACTAAAATACTCGTTTTTATTACCTGTGAATCCTCGCGCAGTTAATAACTTGATTGAGCTATGCAACCAATAATCGTCCACTATGAAGTTTGAACTCCAGGTAAATGCACAAATTGAATTTGGAATGAGGAATGATTCACCCATGATCAACTCGAACCCGCCATGATCCATTTCTCAAATGGATGCACCAGTTTGCGTTGTAAGTGGACAGCTTGACAGTAACTCATCCGATGGCAGGCCGTAAAGCTTTGGCTTTGTGGTGAAGATCCCATAAATAGCACGTAAGGAGCGTGTGAGGCCCAAATCTGATAAAATGATTATTGCATACACATTAATATAGCCTGCATGCACCATGGGAAGGCGTGTCAACCCTGAACTCGTGAAATGATCAAAACATCAATGCAGAAATGGCTCATGGAGCGCAAATTCCAACTCTTGAGTAGGAGATTACAACTTGTCCTGCTGAATGTGTATCTCAGGCAATTCAATAGATGATGTTGTCAAAATGTATGTCTGCTAGATGTACCCAAAACGCCAATGGTGAATTCAGATGAAGAAGGTTATATGAACCTGATTCCTTGGTATCAAGGATAATAAAATGCTTCAACGCTGACTGTAACTCAATCCCAATGCATGCATGAAGAAATGTAAACTTCTGCAATTAATGAATACATACAATATAATGATGTTGGATCATTAACAAGGGCAATAAAAATGGATTTTCCCTCTACAAATTCATTAAACATCCATGGAAAGGACCTGTCAACGCTCTGGTACCACATGAAAGTGCAGTAGCAGATGTACACAAAAAAATGATAATAAAACTCTTTGTATATCAATCATACGAGAAATTTACATATTTATAGGACATTATGCATCCTATAAAATAGGATCTTTAACAAAATACTGCTTAACCACTAACTTAATAATACGAGTTGTTTTAACAACTCGTATAACAATATTTATCTATATTATATTATTATTAATGAGTTACCAAACTCATATAATAATATAATGAATTAATAATGTTTACAACAATTAATTCCTAACAATAATCACCTTAAAATATTCTTTTATCATTTCAATGCACAAGCATGAGATTTTTATCTTAGCTCCAAGATCGAGCCACAATGTTGGTTTGATATCAAACCATATCTTTAACTAATCTCAACTCATACTACAACCTCTATCCTATTTATCTTTTCTTGATAGTAGGCTCCAACAACTCAATTTTTCGTCAAATCTAATACTCACCAAGACTAGGGGTTATGAAGAGAAAAACACTACAACTTTTTTTTATTATTGGAAAAATGTTTTTGACCGGGAGCCTACCCAGATTACAAGGTTCCCGAGCCTTGATATACAAGAAGCAACAATACAATAAGAAAAAACACAACAAAGGAAAATCACTACTAGGAAACATCGACATGTAGCAAAACCACAACATAACATCAACCAAACTACAACCAAAACACATCAATACCACAAAAATACATACCAAGATTAAAAAAGATACAAATAGTAAAATCCATGGAACTAGGGCAGGTCTAGTAACTATTTCATGATCTTGGCAAAATTATTTTTGCGATTCTCCAATTTATCTCGATGTCTTTGAAAGAAGTGTCATTCTTAGATTTTCCTTGCCCTTGTTAGTTTCCAGCACAGGAATAATGTAGGCAAGAATATCCAAATTACCTTTAAGAATGGAAATGATATCACACTATTTACTTCTGAGAATGCCCTACTATTTTTCAACAAGAGAAATCCATTTTTCCATTTCCTCCAACAGTGATCATCCTTGCTTCCACTTTCAATGGCAATTTTACAACCCCTGACTTTATCATTTAACACTCTACACTCCTTCCTAAGCCAAGTTAACATATCATTGTGCAGGCCTAACTCATTTCTCAAGCTTTGATTATGAGGTTTTTTGTTTTCAGTTCTCTTATCTCCCATGGCCAACAGACTGAGAGCAACAACACCCTCACCAAGTGGGGAAATGAGAGGGTTAGGAATGTTGATAGGGTTAATGTTAGCCCTCTTGCTTTGAAGGGAATGGTCGGGAGAGGTGGGGAAGGGGTCTTTTAGCAAGGGAAGAGGGTGGAGCAGGGGGTGCTAGTGCAATGTTCACAATAAGAAGGTCAAAGTTCTTGTATAATAGTAAGATAACAACATGATGCAGAGGAAGGGATATTTTCCCTTGGATAACCAAGTTCACAGAATTTTCAAGGGAGTGAAGCAGGTAGAAGGGAAAGTTAACAACCACATTCCTCCTAAAATGATTTAGAAACACCAAATGAAAGAAGGGGGTGACTTTAAACCGACCATCAAGTGTGAGATATTTCATTATAACTAGACTCACCTTGTTATATGGTTTTGGCAAAGACTCTCTCAAGAATCCACTATTGACTTGCGTGAGGCTCTCATCTTCCTCTAAAATTTTTATTTCCTCTTCCTTCCTATCATAATTATTTTGAAGAACCTCATGCCTTTGGGGTGGAGTCTGGTGATGCCCGATATCATCTCCTCAGTGATGAGAAATTCTCTATTTTTATAGCTCACCCTTCTATCTTTCCAGTTCTTCATGAACTGATAAGACATATGAATATCATGCCCTCTCACCACGTTCATATAGTGGTTAAAGCCCCCTTTCTTCATGATTTCCCAAAGTTGTGCGTCCTCTTTCTATTGTGCATTGTTGGCTTGATCGACCTTACATATTTCACCCCCATAACTATGAGGAAAAACCTACAATCTTCGTGTGAAGGAGTGTAGGTCGAAGTAGTCTAAATGGTAAGAAAAAAATCCCCAAATAGAGATTAATAGGTTAAGATAGAACCCACAAAACAATGGCATTAAACCCATGAAGTCCTGTCCTTTTTCTAAAGTAATAATTGTTTGGACATTTTGGGGTAAAGAATTAAAGTGGTGCCAAGTGGTGTAATTATGGGAAAGAACCCCCACATTAGTAAGAGAGTTGGAAAGATTGTTACCTTCCCTATATGTATGATTGAAGGAACACCTAGAGAAGGACTTGTTTAGGTGTATAGCATCTTCAATGATTTTTAATAGTTCAGCTAGCTTTGGCCTTGCCTTTCAAACAATTTATGACATTCATAGAATCACTTTCTATAACCAAATTCTGCAAGTTGAGAGAAGAGGTGAGTCTAATACCCCAAAGTGTTGTTAATGCTTCCATAAAGTGATTGGTATTCATACCCATAGGTCTAGTAAGAAAACTATAAAATTTCCTCCTTCCCCACGAATACACCCCCACCTCTAGATTTCCCAGGGTTTCCCTTAGAGGCCCCATCAAAGTTAAGTTTAAAAAATCTAGGAATAGGAGGGGACCAACTAACAAGATTTCTATCAATATTTGAAGAAGGAATGTTGTTAATAAAACAAGAAACATTCCACTTTTTGAGAATATTGGACTCCTCTTCATTTTGGTTAAGATTTTTTTAGGCCTACATCTAGAAATGCCCTACTTAATTCCTTCCAAAAGTTGATTGAACATCCCGATAATGGAAGGTTTTATTATTGAATATATTGTTGTTTCTATCTTTCCATATATACCAAATGATGTGGGGGAAGGAAAACTGCCAAATCCTTTTAATGCTAATAAGAACTATTTTAGTAGATTTCAAGATCGTATAACATGCAATGAAAACTAGTAAATAGATGCAAAACAACCATTTCATATTCAACTCATGAGATTCAACAAATATATCCACTTATATTTAAATGAAATAATTGGGTAGGGTACATATACGTGTAATGCACAGTAAGGCTAAGAGAGAAATATTGTGTGATTAAAAGGGGAATACATCCTTGATAAATTACCTAGGCTACAAATAACCAAAAAATAAGATAAGAGAAAGATCTTATGATGGAGAAGGGAATGCATTATAATTGATTTTTCTAGACTATAAATGAGATACAAAGTAGTGTGATAAATGCAAGATACATGAAGCATGAAATAATCCCTACTATTGGTCACATTTTGTAGCTACATGTACTATTTCAAAGACATTTTGAGACCTAGTGGATACTGCCACACATGGTACAATAATTTGTAATTTTTTCATTTTCTTTAGTAATCATTATGACATGTTTTGGAATAAAACATTTATTATCAATTATTTGTTAGCGATAAAGTAGATAATGATTTGATGCACATTTTTGGGATTAGTGTATATACATATATGCTTCTTATAGTTTATTAAAACTGATTTGATTATAATGAATATAATATGCACTAGAAAATAGATTTTCCAAGAGATTTTTTTGTTTGTATGGAGTGCCAGAGAATATCATCTTTGATTGAGATACTCAGATGACATCAAGGTTTTGGAAAACCTTGCACACTGCTTTAGGAATAAAATTAAATTTTAGTATTACTTGTCACCCAGAGATAGAGGGTTAGACAAAAAGGGTAAACCAAGTTCTTGAGGACATTCTTAGAATGTATTATATGGATCAAAAATACAAATAAGAAGCTTACTTACTATTATGTGAGTTTGTTTACAACAAATTACATCATTCGATATTGGGTATGGCTACTTTTGAGGATTTGGATGGGAGAAAATATCACAAACCTATTAGCTAGGATTAGTTAAATGTTAGGGTGGGTATAAGTCTTAATATGCTTAAGGACATGTAAGAGTATGTAAAAATAATTTGGTGGAACTTATTTTAAGGCTATAGAAACATAGAAGATCTATGTAGATAGAAAGTGGATTCATAGAGAGTTTTAAGTGGGCGATAAGGTTTTTTTGGGAGTTAAACCAAAGAAGAGTTCTATTAAGTTTGGAAATTCTTCCAAACTAACACCTCATTACGTAGGACCGTTTTATGTTCTCTTAGTGGTCAATCATGTGGCATATAGATTGACATTACTCAAATCTATCTCAATTGTAAAATGTGTTTCATGTGTCTTTATTAAAACTTTATCACTCTAATATATCTCATGTCATTGATTGGAAATATATATAGGTGGAGGATCCGGGAGTGCTTCTAGTTGTGCCCTTAAATGTGTTTGAGGTTTTCAATATTCACTTTGAAAATAAGGAATTATCTCAATGTAAGTTTCATCGGGACTAATATTCATAGGAGAGTGTTATCGGGAGGACTATGATGAATTCCATAGATCTTACAAACATTTATTTCATTAGTTGTTTTTTTAGTAATAATCATTTGTATGATGATTCCTCTTAGCAGGGAAGGATGCCACATCCTATAGCTATGTATTTATTATTTTGGATATATTATGAGACTAAATGGATCTGCTAAACATGATACAACACTTTATATTTTTATTTTCTTTATTTAACATTATGACATGTTTTGGAATAAAAATTTATTATCAATTATTGATTAGAAATATATGATGATTTGATGCATATTACAATTTTGAGATTATTGTTTATACATATAAATTACTTACGAGTTCATTATAGTTGATTTGATTATATTGAATGGATAATACACTAGGTATTATTTTTTGCTTGTGTGTGTGTGTTCTTAAGTTCCGATAAAAGGTATCATTGAGGAGAGGTAGAAAGATGCATAAAATAGGTATAGATAAATATATTTTCCATGTATAATTCAAAGTGCATGAGGTGTAAAAACCATAATTTTAGGTCATAGAACCCCTTTTTGTGATTTAGTTATGTTATATGTGTCACTTTTGTGTTGTATCGTAACAACCGGGAATATTGTGTACCCTCGTTGTGATGAAGAGTGCAATGTCTCATTATGAATTAGCTAAGCAACACAATGTTTCCCAACAAAAATGGCTCACTAGCGTAATATCCATACGTCATTTAAATGGTCACAATAACATTAATTTTGTTTGAATAGGGAGAAAAATAATAATGATGACATTTTTATTAAAAGAAGTAATGATTTTTGTAATACAAAGGTATTTTTCGCATAGGGTCACTTATCTTATATGTCCTAATTGACCTTATCATTCTAAGTTTTGTTTTTTCTCCTTCAATCCATATGTTCCATTTATATCTCTACCTTAGGTGAATCCATCAAGATGTCATATGGTCTTACCACCTCCTAGCTAGGGCCAACCTTGGGTGGGCATGGTCCTAACCATGACTCTACCACACTATGGAAGCAATTTTATATATATATATATATATACACACACACATATGTATGTATGTATATATATGTATATATATATGTATATATATATATATATATATATATATATATATATATATATATGTATATGTATATATACATATATATATATGTATATATACATATACATATATATATATGTATATATACATATACATGTATATATATATATACATATATATATATGTATGTATATATATATATATACATATATATATATGTATATATATATATATATACATATATATATATGTATATGTATATATATATATATATATATATATATATATATATATATATATATATATATATATATATATATATATATATATATATATTGACAAACATCACTTTAATTATTTCGATTGTCAATCCATGGTAGTGTCCATGGTTGTTTGCAACAAAGAGAATGATTTAAATTGTTCTAAAATGCATTAAATATTATATTCAATGAAATATTATTTCTAAACATGTTTAAGAAATGGATTCTATGATAAAACAAAGATTACTAAATTCATTAATTGAAATGCTAAAAGTGTTGGAATTCTTGTAACTAAGAAAATGTTGAATAAATAGAGATTTGAACAAACAAGCAATGCTTCCCTTCATATTGGGGAGGATTTGCCCTTGATCCTTCCCTCTGACCCGAGTTTGAAGATTGAAAATTACACTAGGCGATTTAACTCATAATCATGCACTTTATTGAATGTAATACAATACTTCCTTTCATCAACAACCAACCACACTAATTCTACTACAAATGCTTTTTATAATAAGCACAATCCTTATCACTCTAAAAGAGGACTGATTATTTTCAATAACTAACTAATAATTAACTAATATATTTCTACAAGAACAACTTCTTGTTAAGGAGTTACAATTTTGAAAGAACAAGTGCATGTCACACTTGGATTATATTTTGTCTTGTTAACTCCGAGTGGAGTCCTTAATTAATTCTCAACTAAGATGATTTAGTAATTTCATAAGATGTCAAAGCTCATGTATTTGAATCCATTGAATAATGGTGACTACCAATTTGTGTTGTCTGTTTGCTCCACATTTTCAATCGAAGTTGATGTTAAATTGGACTCTCATAATATACGCAAGTCGTATGATGACTAGATGATAGTACCCATTCAATTCTCATTTCATCATGCAACCCATGTGTTGACTAGATCAACTCTTCTTCTTATTTCACGAGTCATTTCCTTCCTTCATATGAGTCTTTCACTTCCATAGCATGAGTCCTATGCCAATTTTTAGGTGATTCTTGCGCTCCAAAGTGAATCTTGTGTTAATCATTAAGTGATTCTTGCGCTGGGCTATATATGAGTCATGTGTTGGGATTAAGATAGGTCCTTCATTCAAATTTATTTCTCTCATATACATATTTATTTCAACTCATTCAAAGAAGCATAGATAAGATGAAAATGAACAAGGTTTATGCACAAAACTTCCTTTTAAATATATTAAAGTATTAATTACAAAATTCTAATATCAGTCTTAATACAAAATGATGAAACAAAATTAGGTTTACATAGGAATTAACAAGTCTCATTATCCCCCCACACTTAGGGATTAGCAGGTCCTGCTACTACAATGTTTCTATTAGGGCTTCTACAATCCTTATGTAATTATATTCATTAGTGAAAGTGAGTCATGTTTCTTCTTACGGATTGCAAATCCTAAAAAAATTGATTATCATTTCTTTTTATCTTTTATAGCTCTCAGTTGGTTGGTCTTGTGTGTTATTCCATCTAGGAACTGGTGCTAATATAAGTGGTGGTCAAAATCTCATACCTACCCATTTTTCTTGCATTTCTAGCATGATTTTACATTTATATTTTGTTTTTTTCTTTTGACCACGAGTTTAGTTGGAGATATGACCTCTTTCTTTTTCAAGACTTCTAAAAGTAATCTATAGATTTTTTGGCAAACAAAGAAAAAAATATTAAAATTTGGAAGTACATACCCCCGAATTCGGACACACAAGTTGAGATGTTTTCTTTATATTCTCCACCATTTGTAGGCAAAAAAATTGGGCGGTATATTTCTTTAATAATATTCCTGGTCTTTGAAGATCTGCCTCATCATGAGGCCTGAATCAGTTTCTTCTTTCGTGTAATCTCCCCTTTGATTATGCCATATAGATTGATGCCTCAATGTGGAATTAAAATATCTTAATTGCACCCCCTACATATAATTTAAGTGGTATTTCTACTTGTTTAGGGACAAAAAATTGTGAACATAAAATTCACATAACATACTTTTCCAAACTGTATCAACTACCTCATATACTTGATGAATTGTTTATCATTATCAAATATTAGAGATTCGACATAATAGATTCTAAAGGTTTTCCATTGGAAAGTTGTTCCTTGAGGAATAAAACATAAAAATTGGAGGGTGATCTGTAAGCAAGGGCTTGTTCATACAAATAGTAGAGAACAATCATGTTATCTTGGAGCATTTTATTTTCTTCTCTTAATATCATGTTCTCATCTTCTACATTCCTGAGATCATAGCACTGCTGCATCCATTTAACCATCAGTCTTAATACAATAATTTGTGGAAATATTAAATATATTTGAATAATTTTGTCAATAGTTGTCACAGTCTTTGTTTTCTCCTTCTCCCTTCGTAAAATTGCAAGTTTAATTGTGAGTTCTTCGATTCTAAGTTATATCAATTGAATTCTATGTTATTTTTCCTATACAATCTACATTAAAGTTGTTCGATTATTCTATCTTTATGCTCCAATGTTTATTGGAGGTGTTGAATTTTCTTATCTGTATTTTCCTCCAATTGAGAAATTCTTACATCTTTTGCTTACAAGATGAGTTATAATTGGTTAATCCTTTCTTGAGCTTGATGTAGCTCATACTCCACTTTAGAAATGGCTAAAACTTGGGGGATAAAGGTTTCAGTATCAATAGGTGAGCTAGGCTCACCTTCAAGCATAGGTGCCTTTCCTTTTCGGGAAGGAGGGAATCTTCAAAAATGGTTATTGAGTTTACAATGTCTTCTTTACAAACATGGTGCGGAGGGGATGTAAAGGCATATGGAGAAGCAGGAGGTGTTTGGTTTAAGGCTCTAATTTTGGTTGTTGCCTCTTGCTCCTCTTGTGAGGGGAATTTTTTTATTAGTGGTAAAAAGAGGGTTAAGGGGACCCTTCCTGCATACAACCAGAAATATCCATGAGAGCAGATTAAGCTAAATTATAATAACATCAAAACACCATAGTATAAAAGTTCATAGTAATAAGGGAACTTAGGAGCCCATAAAGAGAAACTAATAGTAACAAAAAACCATAGTGAAACTAACAACATCGAAAGAACTAACAGACCAAAGACATAGATAGTGAAAAAATAGAACACCCCACACCAAATTCATTTGTAGGATTTTTCAAGCCCCTCCAGCACCTTAGCTCATTCTTTTGTAAGAGCATCAATATTAATAGCCAAAGAGCCCAGGTCTAAACCATACGGGGTCACCTTCCGTCTCCTTCCTTGACTATCCACAACACAATAAGAATTGGAAAGCTACCCCAGAGTTTAAAGGTGTAGTAGGGTTGACTTAACAGTCACCATTCTCCATTCCATATAGTTATGGATGATAGCTTTAACCTAATCCATATCCCTAGTTATGGCCCCAAGTTTGCCTTTAGGATCTTGATCTCGCCACCCTACCCATTGCTAATAGCTTCCTGCACCTACCTCATCTTGTGCCAATCATTAAAAAGAAAGCTGGACCGAATTTGTTAGTGAGCCGCATGTTCCCCTTGAGCTCATCAATATCAAAAACCATCATGGCCAAGTGATTTTCCCCTTTTATTGAGTGACATGACCCATAACTTCATAGTGTTGTTCCAATTGAACGTTTATAGGATTCAAGGCACCCTATTTTCTAGACTCACCCTTAGTGTTTGACTTAATGTTTGGGGTCTGCGTAGATTTTAGGTCATGTAGGTTTTGGGCCATGCAACCACCTCAAGCTCATCTTCTTCCGTGTTGCCATCCAAAGAATCCTCTTCATCAATCGAATCCTCCTCCTCCGAAATAGACTTTGAACTGTCCACATAAGCTTCCAAAGCCAGCTTGAGAGCACCAATTTTATCAATGTCCAGGGCCGCCCTTTTGACAAGGGCAAGGATAAAGCCCTAGTGGAGAGGGACAGAGATCCTACATGATTTAAACTACGAAACAAAGCACACAAAGAATGATACAAGAAATAGGGGAAACTAAAATCCTGCCCCCATCTAAAATGGTTTAGCATTGGGAGGTGGTAAGCATAGATACATTTGTGGTGACCTTCCAGGGTTAAGAATTGAATTAAGGTGAGAGCCACCTCATCAAATGGTTTAGGTAAAGACATTCTAAGGTAGCCAACAAAATGGGAGGTGAGATTCTCATTACCTTTAAGAAATAGATTCAGTTCTTCAGAGGCTTCCTTCTTTAGTTTGTAGACCTCCCTACCCACCACCAGAATGCCCATAACTCTAGCCACAAAATCCATAGTGATCTCCATACTGATCCCTTTCATCTCCACAACAACACCTTTTTTGGTCACCTTCCAAGCACTAGCAAAGTCTTTGTTGAGATTCTCATAGTGCCCTTCAAATATTTTTAGAAAAGGGGTAAAACCCTTGCTATCAAACAAGGACATAGCATCGGGAGTGACCCTAGCAAGGTCAGTAGGTTCAGTCCTGATGAGATCCCCACCCATACCACTAAACAACAAAGGCCTCTTCACAAAATGACTCAGAAACCAGAGAGCCGAGAGCTTACTCGCACACCACAAAATGATTCTATAGTAGCGGTTGCTAGATAAAGTTCTCCAAAAATACGTGTAAATCACAACCCTAATCTTCTCATAATTAAGAAATAAATGCCAATTCATCATACAACAAAAAATCATGACAGGATAGTCCTCCCATGAAGAGACCTTATACGTGGGCATTAGTGTCTTTTAATAAGTGTGCCCGCACCTTGGGATCAATAATTTCAATCTCCCTCAAAAGTGTCAAATCATGCCCATTAACCCCCATGTTAGAAAAGAAATCTGCCATGGCATTAGCTTCCCTATACACATGTTTGAAGGAGATAAAATTAAAAGAATGGGCCATTTGCTTAATACTCTTAATAGAGTTAAAATTGGCAATAGAGATGGGACCTTCCTTATTTATGCTGTTAATTATGTTCAGGGAGTCACCTTCCACCTCCAGATTAACAAAGTTGTGTTGGAGAGCTATAGATAGACCCCAAAAGACCCCAACAGCTTCAACAACATTATTTGTTTGAGTGCCCAAATTGTAGAAGTATCCAAGAATAAAACTTCCTTCAGAATCACAAAAGACCCCACCACAGCCAGCATGCCCAGGATTACCTTTGGAGGCCTCATCAAATTTTAATTGTGAGGGGAAATTTTCATTTTGGTGCTCGAGTTATCATGGATGACCCAATCATTTTCTTTGTCTTGGCTTGGATGGAGGGCCATGTTTCGGAATCATGGTAGGTTTAAGGGCATATCTATTTTGAAATTTAATCCACTTCTTTAGCCCATTACGCTTCTTGATGAAGTGGTTCTTACAAATAAGGTGAATGAGCCCTTGGAACTTAATATATGGGGAACCCCAACATAATGTTTTAGTGGCAGAGGAGACATAGACAAACAATAACTACGTGAGATTAATTTTTTTGGTATTGGCTTGTCCATGGCATAGGTGGATGATAATTCTTAATATCGGTCCAAGGATAACCTCATATTTTCCTTCACAAGTGAATATTTTATGACCCATTTTTCCACATCTACCCATGGCTCAAGGAAATTTCTTCTTTTGATGCATGCGGCCTTCCCTTTGTTATAAAAAAATAACTCTAGTTTTTATTTCTTTCCCATAACAAACCTTTTAATGATTTTAGAGTAAGGAGTCCTAAAATTGACCAATTTCCCTTCCTCTAGAATACCAGAAATTTGACTAATAATGGAGGAACTAAATAATATTTTTGTACCTTTTACTCTTGAGTGTCCTTCCACAATGTTTCTTAAAAATTCCTCCATCATCCGGGGTTCAATTCCTCATATCAAAGCATAAAATCCAGCCATCCCTCTTTCTCAAACATTGCCACTAATTTTTGTATGATTGCAATTCAATCGGGCTTGATGGTTCATGGTGAACCCTAATTCCCATTTTCGGTATGAAACAAAACTACTAGTGGCATAAGACTGAAAATGAATATAGCGTAGGAATAGAAATAGTGATAGTGCAAGAGTGACATGATAATGGTGAAAAAGTGATAATTGGGGAAAATAGAGGAATTAAATGGTTTTATGTATATACATATACCAATTGGGTAAAATGAACCAATTGTGATGAAATGAAGGGTAGTTTGGAGAATAAATTGGAACGTGTGAGTAATTAATGAGGATCATGTGAAATATTTATTAGGATACGGGATGTGTGCGGGAACATTGGAAATGGGGAGTCATCATTTTGCATAAGAGTAATAATTAACATCCTATAATTAAACATTTTAACATTTAAAGGAGAGTAATGGAACATACCTCATTAATAATCACTTGTCACATATTCTATCACCAATAGATTATTTTTTCTCTCTGCATGTTATCTCAATACATTTATCCATGACATGATTCCTAGGTGACCGTCATTGCTGGTTTTCAACCACTTGCATTTTATTTTCAAATATTTTTCCTTTTTTAGTTTATTTTTGTAAGAAGGAACGGTCTCCATTTCTAGTTTTCAACCATTCCTTCATATGAAGATGGTTGTCATTTTTGGTTTTCATTCATCCCTATTTATTCTTTTTATTGAGAGATCAATTCAACCTTGAGTTGACTTGGACAAGGCAACCTTGTCCAAGCAATTTAGAGTTGAATTATCTTGTAGCATCTTCTTGAATTCTTCCTTTGATGTTGGATTTTGGTATAACCTTAGTATATGACCATTAACCAACATCAATCTTCTTTCACCATCAATTGGGATCAGTTGCATGGTCCCATTGTTGAATACTTCATCAATTTGGTATGGGCCCATCCATCTTGTTTGTAACTTCCCTTTAAAGTATTTATATTTTGAATCAAATAGAAGAGCTCAATCCCCTTTTTGAAACTTCCTTTTCTTGATATGGTTGTCATGCCACAATTGTCTTTGATGTTGGATTATATTTGTTTGGTGTAATCTTGTAACCTCATCTCATCTAGTTCATTCAATGAAGAATTATTTCCTGTTGTGCTACTGAAAATTTAATTCCTAATGTAGCAGTTTTCCTTAATGTCTAAATATAAAATTCTATGGGAAATATAGGTTTATTCTGTTGGTCATCAAAAGAAGATCCTAATGAGAGCAACAGTCAGGGGACAAGAAGTCCCTCCTCTTTGATGGGAGAGGTTCCCTTATTTAAAAGCAAAACTTATTTACAAATGTACAATGCATAACTTTGAGGTGGAACTTGGGTATCATGAAAGCTTTGTGAAATGAAATAGATTATCAATCACAAAAGCATAGAAGAATGAAGACAAGGAAATGAGCAGAAAAGCATTTTCCAGAATTATAGCTGACAAAATAATTCCTTATGCATGCCAGAATACAATGAATTGGAATTGGACCATTTGTATTTGAATTACTAAGATGCAATTTGGAGGGACACACAGTTCCATAAATAACATCTACAAGAATACAAAGCTTCTTGGTATTATGCAGACAAATGATCTAATAATATTTAACAGATAGCTGTGAAATAAAGGAATCAGATGAACAAAGAAAGAAGATCCTTTTGTATTGATTGCCGTATTATTTCTTACACTTTCAGAAATAAGCCAAGTTCCCCCTCAAAATGGCGAGGAGAGGCTATTATATAGTTTACAAATCAGTTACCCTTGGTAACTACTTCTTTTAGTTAAAGGGCTGCTTAACGCAAAACCCCAACTAATTACCATAAATCCGAGATGAGGAAAGAAAGAAGGGAGAAAAGTCAGGAGAAGAAGACAGGTGTTCATGATTGAGAGGGGCCCACTGATTTTAGAATCCGTTGTCTAAATCTTTTCAATGCCTCTGCTATGTCTCTGCCACGTGGGACCGATGTGTTGGCAGTGGACTGGGTCCAAAATCTCGAGGCACTTCTCCATCTCTTTGTCGAATTCGATGTGTGTATGATAATCTTTATTTGCTTCTTCAATAGCAGACTAGAGAGAGTAGATCTCCTTCATCTTTTCCTTGGAAATAGAATCCTCCTTGAACAAATTATCTTTGACAAAAGCTCTGAATTGAGCTTTGATTTCTTGAGGAGAGGGGTACACCAGAGGTCTCATCATGGAGGTGAAAATGTATATCTTTGAAAGTAGATACCACCAAATTCTTGAAGGCCTCACCCTTCTGCCAGCTATTCTTTAATTCTCCTGAAGCCTCCTCCAGCACCTTGATTTTCCATTCCACACTATATACCCACGATTTTGACAAATTATCTTTTACATCATCAAATACCTTGCTTTCCATTAAAATATTCTCATCAGCCTATCCCATAAGGCGAAGGTCTACTATACAGCTGCTCCAGAGTTTGAGCTCTTTATCTATATTTCCAATAGTGGAGGAGAGCTTTTGTTGTAGATTATTCACCTTCTCATTGAGTTTGAAGGCTTCACTAATGAAATTCAACCCTGCAACAAGCATATCATCCACCATAGCCTCCATAGCCCTTCCATAGATGGAATACTTGTGTATATCTTTGATACTCTACACTTCATCTTGGCTGAGAATCACAAGTGGTGGAAGAGTAGTCAGTGGGGTAGGATCTAAAACTTTATCCTTGGGGGCGCAGTGACTTGATGAAACCTGTAAGAACCTGAGCCTGCTCCTCCAGCTGCTCTATGGTTTGTTTCCCTTTTCTACTCTCCCAATGACCCTGGTGACTGTTTCTTGGAGATTGTGAATCTCACCTTCAGGGGTGGACTCTCCCATAGGGATCCTTGAGAGCTCAAGATCAGATGCTTGCAAATCATGCTCTGGCTTGTCTACTTTGGGCTTGGCTATCTCCAGGAATTGTTGGCCCTGAGCATCAGATACTATTCTAGAGGTAGTCCTGGCCTTCTTGGTGGGAGTAGGAGGAGTAGTGCCTAATAAGGCCACCACAGCATCAAAATTGGGTCCTGAGATTCGGGAGGAAGACTTTCTCTTCCTACTATCAACAAAAGGCTGCACCCATGCAAAAGAGGAGGAGGAAGAAGAAGGTGGGGCAAGAGGGCCGAGAGAAAGGGAACTCATGGCACTCAAAGTGTGCACTGTTGTTGCCTCTAGTTGAGATATGAGTGGAGCGCTCGGGGCTTCTGGTACAGAGGAGTCAATGGCGCTTGGAAGCTCAGTGCTTTGGACTTCTTTGTCTTTATCCATTGGGGCTTCTAGAGCACTTATGGAGGCTGGCACTTCACTCTCTTCACTTTCACTGAGAACAATAATGTTCTCTAGACCTGAGGGAAATTCTGAATGCTTCATCATGGGATCTTCTTCAACAGGCTCCTTTTTGACCTCCTTGATTTTCTTCTGATATACTTGAGTGGATGAGGAAGGAGTGGAGGATGTAGGACCTTTAGTTGAGGAGGCAGGAGGAGTCTGCACAGGTGCTTCCAAACTGGGTGTCAATGCTTCCTTCCTTGGTGTTGAAGTATCCTTGGAGGAGGACTCACCTGAATGCCTTCTAAGCTCACAGACTTTCCTATCAAACCAGATCTTGGTTCTTACTAAGACAGGGGCTAAGATTTCAGCCAGATCATCTTTCTCCTTTTTGAACCAATCCAAATCCTCCAAGGGAGTGTGTTTGATCAAGGTGTCATACTCATATGAAAACAGATCAGAATTATCATCCTGAAGCCCTTCCGGAACTTGATACAAATTAAGCTCCTGAATCAGTTGAAGAGAAAACCTACCGTAATGTCTCCTTCTTGCCTCAAAATCATCAGCACAGTCAGCCCAATAGTCTTCTGTGTCTGCCCTATGATAGTAATTGATTTTGATGTTCTGTTCAATAAATTTCTTCAAGTCAAAACAAGTTCTTGGCTTGAAGAAATGGACAGTGATGGGAGCTAGGGCTCTTTCTATGTTTTGTGCATCTAGAGTCATCTTGCAGGTGTAGTTTCCCAAAGATATGGGGAAGTGTAGGCCAGTAATTTTCTTATCCCTGCAGGTTCTGTGCAACTTTTCCAGTTGCCTGCATATCTCGATCAAGGCCATTTTATCATTGCAGAACATAGGAAGCTTGAGAGGAGTGCTCTCATAGCCTGCAAGCCTTATATAGGAGAATTTTCTAAACTAGATGAAGTAGGCACCGTAGTGCGATATTAGGTTCATAGCTTCATCAGAAAATCTCCTCACCGTGTCGCTCTCCAGAAGCCTTACAATGTACATGGTGAAAGCATCATTCACCCTCCTGAAGTTGTAATTGCTAGTGTCCAGGGTGAATTGAGGGTAGTAGGCATATACAGGGTCACCCTTATGAGCATCAATGTATGTGAATCCAAACCATTGCCTTGATGCTACTAGGGTATACATTAGGTATGAAGTCATGTAGAACTTCTTGGTTTGTTGTACATTAGACAAGCTGCTCTGCTAAGTTCATGCTGATGATTTCTGCCCAGTTGATGTTTTGAGTTCCTTTTCACACCATGTTGATAAGGGGGCACTTCTAGAAATGGAACTCATTGGTAGAGGGTAAGGTAAGCCCATGACCCGAGTTAGTAGGATTATAAAATTTGACAACTTCTCATTAAAATCGGCATGAAACATAACTTTGGATAGACAGGACGCCCCCTTTTTAGGGATTTTAAGCCAATAATTTGCCACCCTCGCCTTGTATTTCTCATTGTCCTGGTCGAAGAGGGCCTGTGCTGGTTCTAAGAGATTACTATAGAATTATCCATCTCAGGAATCCTTAGGGCAAGTGCCAATGGCGGCAACATCGAGCTTGGAAATGAGTTCCCATGCACATTCATTAGCTCACTCGAGTCGGGATTGAAATGAGCACCGTAGGTGAGTACTGTATCTGCACATTGTACTGAGATTGGGAAACCAGTGGTGAATGCCAAGCCACTATCATGAATCATTTGTGCCATAGGAGAGGGGTTCGAGTCTATCATCCTAGTCCAGAAATCTCTGAAGTCCAGGTGATGAACTTCACTGTCCCCGATATCGGGAACGGCAGACTCGAGCGTGAAATTTGCTCCTGACCTTGAAATTTGATCTTCATGTTGATAGCAACTTGAGAAACAAGGTCACAGTCTAGACTCTCGATGAAATTGCAGGGGGAATGGGTGCGTGCGCAGAAATTTTGATCGCGAGGGTATGAGCAATAGATAGCAAGAAAGCAGTGTGCAAAAATGCGTAAGGGGGAAGCTTATTAAATAGCCATTTAGGAGAGAGAAAGGTAATAAATGCACATTAAATACACATCTACCAACTTGAAAAGCAAGATATTTGGGAAGAGTGGGAAAAATTATCCCGGATGGCCTTTGGTTCATTTGGGACACGTGGGATGTGAAAGAGCAATTCGGCCGATGCGGGCGACACGGAAAAAGATGCACAAATGCTTTCGGGACATGAGGGATGAAAGTACGCGAAGTACATGATTCGGCCGACACGGTGAAAGGTGAACATTGAGCCTGGGTGAACTTGTGTTATTTGGGACAAAAATTTCGACGGGCCGAAAGAAATGGACTTCGGGTAAAGCGGTCGATCGGCGAATAGAGAGCCCGAATGAACTTGGGACATCCTGGGACATAAATGTGTCCGATGCACCCGCAAATCACACAAAATGATCCAAAAACATAGATTCTTTCCAATCTTTTGACCTTTCTCATTACCAAAACAACAGAAAAAGTGATAAACTCAAAATTTCAATTTTGAACTTCTCAAAAGCAGGGAAATTTTGAGGGGACAATAGTTGGCTCCTTCTGGGGATGACTTGGCTAAAGTCCAAAAGAATGAGACAAGGCAAGAATCCAGAAAATCTAGGGGAAGCATATCAGTACCCTATCCATTGGGCCACGGAGTCAAAAGCAGATCAATACAAAAGACAACACACCAAAACAAGGAAAAGGAAGGGGAAAGACAAACGCTATACAGAATATACAAAGGACTTCCCAATCACCTATGACTTAAACAATTTCAGGTACTACCCACTATAAGGAAGTGGGAGAGAAGAACCATCCATATAATCAAGGTAAAAAGAATTCTCACCAGAGAAGGTGCCGATCTTGAAAGGTCCGAGCCAAAGAGAATCAAACTTGCCATGGCTGCCACGAGTTTCATGCCTTTTATCCCAAAGCAGAACAATGTCCCCAACTTTGAAATCCCTAAACCTTGCCTTTTTATCAAACAAAGCCTTTACTTTCTGTTGGTGAGCAGATATTCTATCAGTGACCTTCAACCTGTCCTCATTCAATTTGTAAAGGTACATGATCCTTTTATCCAAAGAATCATTGAAATTAGTGTCTTCAATGGCCTTCATTAGATGCAGGGCTGGTAGCTCCACTGTTACTAGAAATTGAGCTTCCACTCCATATACTACCTGAAAAGGAGACATCCCAATGGCTCTCTTAGGTGTGATCCTATCTGCCCAAAGAGCATCATAGAGTTTCTTGTGCCAGTTCCTCTAGGATTCATTAACTAATTTCCTTATTATAGCCACCAGATTTTTGTTTGTTGATTTTGCTTGTCCATTCCCCTAAGGATAATAATCTAAGGAGTGAGCCAGGGAGATGCCATATCCATAACAAAAATCCATCATCTCAGTTGAAGAAAAATTTGAAGCATTATCTGTCACTATCTTGTTTGGCACACCAAACCTCACCAAGATGTTCTCTTTGATAAAACTGCATACTACTTCTGAAGTAGTACTCTTTACTGGAATGGCTTCTACCCACTTAATAAAATAATCCATGGCAGTTAATATGTGGGTGTGACTAGCACTAGAAGAGGGATTAAGTGTTCCAATGAAATCTAAACCCCATTGTTGAAAAGGATCTTCGATCACAACTAGTTTAAGGGGCAAAGAAGCCAACTTGGGTCTACCCACGAAGGTCTGACAAGCTTCACATTTATCAACCCACTTTGATGCATCTCTGAACAAGGTAGGCCAGTAATATCCTGCACAAAGAATCTTATGAGCAGTGACAGTTGATGAGTAGTGCCCTCCACATGCTTGATTATGAAAATCCGAAAGTAACTTCTTATGTTCTTCTTTGTCCACACATATTAGAAACCTTCCATCAAACCGCGCTTAAACAAGGAATTCTCCCACAACACATATTGGTCTGATCTTAGCTTAACATCTCTCCTCTCTTTGGTAGTAAAATGAGAGGGACATTCTCCATATGTGAGAAAGTGTGTGATATCAGCATACCATTCATCAATTGAGCCAAGAAACAGAACGGTAGGAAGATCAACTTTATCCTCTAAGTAACTCATGTCTAGCTCCCTCAGCGATGAGTTCACACATGCCTTTTCCACGGACGAGCTTGGTTGGTCTAATGTCAATGTCATATTCTTGAACCTTGGCCACCCAATTCCCTCTTTTAGATCCAAACTCCTGTTGTGTGAGAATGGACTTGATAGTTGTATCTGGTACAAACACTGTGGAGTGAGAGTTAAGAATGTAAAAACGAAACTGCTTGATAGTTTTAACCACTACGAAAGCATGTTTCTCCATTATGGTGTATTTTAACTCATGATTTTTTAGAATTTAGCTCATAAATGCAATTGGGAGCTCGTGATCATTAGAATATTCTTGAGTCAAAACAACAGCCAAGGTGTTATCTGTGGCATAACAATAGATAATAAATTCTTTGCCGAAATCTGGACATGCTAAAATAGGAGTTTTAGCAATAGCCCTTTTAATACCTTCAAAGGCTTCTTTCCCTTCAGGAGACCAACCAAACGTCTATTTTCCCTTCATCATTTGGGAGATATTCAAAGTTAGCTCTGTAAAATCAGGGATGAATCTTCTCAGAAAGTTAATCTTACCAAAGAAAGAGTGCACTCCCTTCTTGCTGGTTGGAAGGGGAATTTGTTGGATAGCTTGAACTTGCTCAGGATCAATTTTTATACCATATTTGGAAACAACATGCCCCAATAATTTTCCTTTTGTGACACAAAAGACATATTTCTTAGGATTTAAAGAGATCCCATGTTCTCTACATTTCAAAAGAACTGTTTCTAGATGCTGAAAATGATCTGCCCTTGTTTTGGAAAATACAGTCAAGTCATCAAGGTATACGACAATACACTTCCCTTTCAAACTTCCAAAGGCCAAGTCCATAGCTCTCTGGAAAGTAGCACGGCATTAATGAGCCCAAAAGGCATCCTTTTGTAGGCAAAGGTACCCCAAGGGGTAGTGAAGGTTGTTTTGTGTTGATCTATGGTATTAACTTCTACCTGATTATACCCTGAGAAGCCATCAAGCATAGACAACATTTCAGATCCCATCACAGCTTGCAAGACTTGATCCATCATGGGAAAAGGATAATTATCTTTTAAGGAAGCTTGATTCAGATTCCTGAAGTCAACACAGATACGAATCTCACCATTTTTCTTTCTAACAGGCACAATATTGGCAATCCATGTTGAATGTTGGCTAGGAAAAATTATTTTGGCCTTTAATAACGTCGTATTTCGAAAGATGGTGTCAGCTATCTTAGGATTGTATTGCCTTTGTTTTTGTCTGAAAGGATTAATCCCAGGTTTGAGAGGGATGAAATGCTGCATCTCTTTTGGTTGAAAAGCTTTTAAATCCTCATAGGAATAAGCAAGAACATCTTTATACTTCCTTAAAAGATTAATTACTTTCCTCTTTTCTTCTAGTGTGCAACATTTTCCAATGTTCACGAGTTTAGGTCGATAGAACTCCCAATATTAATTTTATCATATTCAGTTGATTGTTGTGGTCCAGTAGAAGCTTTGAACTTCACATACCTGTCATGTTTGTCAAACAACTCTTCTAAACTCACCAGTCCCTTTGGAATCTTATTCCCTTTGAGTTTGATACATCCATCTTGATCCATCTCTTCTTCATGGACATCTTCTTTATTGGAGGACACACTTTCACGAGGAAAATTGTCACTTCCTTCAAAGTACAATTGTTCAAAGTTATCCTTGAGTTCTAAGAAAGAAAGCAGATGCTGATCATCATTGAAAACTTGCCAGTTACTTGCATTATCAGGTACACTGGGCCTATGGATCATCTCAATGGTAAACTTATCTTGAGAGAAGTCAGGATGAGGTATCAGCAATGACCCCGAGACTACTAGTGAATCAGCCCTGGTGTTCTCCTCCCTAGGCACTGCTTCAATGGAGAAGGTGTCAAGAAATTCAATAGAGTCCCAAACCTGATTCCTATAATGTTTCAATCTTCTATTTTTTACCTGGAAGAGGTTTCTAACTTGTTTGACAATTAGCTCTGCATCTCCACGAGCTAGAAGAATCTTCACACCTTTTTATTTTGCCACATGGAGCCCAAGAATGAGAGCTTCATACTCTGTTGTATTATTAGTATTTTTGAATTGTAACTTGAATGAGAAAGGATAGACCTTTCCCTTGGGAGACACCAATATTACACCAGCTCCAGAACCAGCTGAGGAACAACTTCCATCAAACTCTAATATCCAAACACCATTAGGATCCTCAGGTGATCTTTTGGGGAGTTGGATTTCCTCTAGAGACATAATCATATAGTTGTCATGCCCCATATCCTCATAAAGTATTTGTGCTTTGGGATCATCTGTTTTTTGTACAATATACTCAGACTGCTTCTCAGGCAGCAACTTCTTCATTTGCCCATTAATAGGTATGAGGGCATGTGACCAATCCATTTGAATTTCTCCACCCACATCCTTACAGAAGTTCCTACTTAGCAACATCCCATATGAAGGAGGAATGTCTGCTACTAGGATAGTAGCTAAAACTTTCTTCTCAGGCAAAGTAGCAAAAGCTACTTGTGCATCTTTAATTCTTCCGATTAGGGGCACTTCCTTACTCTCCATAGAATAGCAAGACCCATAAGTGCATGTGAGAGTTAAGCCTAAGGCATGGGCTACTTTAGCAGGCATTACATTGTCTGATGCCCCTAAGTCTATGACCAGCTATAAGGAGGGTTACATAGAATGGTTTGATCTTGTCATTAGGTGAGGTGACAGAGGCTACCAGATTGGGTTGTGGTGCAGAAGATGGAGTGGGTAAAAGACCTTTAGAGGTGGTTTTGGAATGAGAATTGACAAAGTGTACCATTTTAGCGAAAGCCTTGGGATGGGTTTGATAATACTCAGCCTCTGAGATTTGAACCTTGGTCCTTTTCAGGTGATCAATGATATCGAAAGACCCAGAAGTGGACGAGCTATCCTCACTTGGAACCTTGGGCTTATCAATCTTAGGAGTTGAAAAATAAGTAACTTTAGTAGCAGAATTGACAGGACTCACCTTGGGTGTGGATGCAATGGGGATAGGAAATCCTCTTTTTGCAATTACAGGAATAGTCATTGGATGTTCCTTGGATCTTTTGGCCGGCTGCATCACTTTCTCCTTTTTGTTTGTCTGCTCTCGAGTCATGACAGCGTATGATTCACTATTCATGTCCGCCACTACCTCGTCATAATCATCTTCTTCATCAATGCCTTCAGTAGTGAAGAAATTAACTCGAGATCCCTCAAGTTCTTCTATTTCTTCATCAACCTCTTCAACAAATTCTTCCCAGTCTTCACTAACCTCTTCATCCTCTAGCTCTTCAACTTCACAGTCACGTTAATAGGGACTTTAATAGGTGGTCCTTCAAGTGCTAATTTTGTCTAAGAAGCAGGAAGATGATTTCTGCGCTGAAAATTCCTCCTTGGAACATCTGCATAAGGGGCGTGCTAGGCTAATTGTTTCTTAATGGTGATGAGATTATTTGCAAGTTTTTGTACTAATGGATCAGTATAAGGTCTAGGAGTGGAAGAGGAGGAAGGGAAAGACATGGATTTAGAAGGATCTCTTCTCAACTTCCCTGACATGATTAAATCATCTTTGACACTAACAACAAGAGTTTGATCTTCAGCCAACGTTGCAAGATTAGCTCTTCTCAATGCATAACTAACTTCAGGCAATTGGGCATTCAGGAAGAAGCATTTTTGAATTTGATCTACAGGTTGAGTGTCTGGTGGAATTTTATTAATCAACTTGTTGAATCGAGCCAAAAATTCTCTCATGGGCTCTTGTGATTCTTTCTTTATTTGAGAAATTTGAGCCAGCAAAGCATGCACGTCTTCTGCTGGTTTGAAATGATTCTCAAACCTAGCTCTCATTGTGTTCTAGCTAGTGATAGCTCCGGCCGGAAGGTGATAGAACCAATCAGCCGCATTATCTTGTAAAGTCTCAACAAAAATCCTTACGGAGACGTCTTCATGTTCAACTCCCAGAACTCCGCATGCAACTATGAAGGCCGTGATATGTTCATCAGGATGTACCTTGCCATCACCTTTGAACTTGGGAAAGTTCTTCCGGTTACCTCTGGGTAACTCATGCAAAGGCTGAGGAAGGGTGAGAGGCCCAACATGATGGCCCCAAGGCAATGGTATCACCATTCTTGGAAAAATGGCTTGAAGGGGAACTGAAACGCCAGCAAGAATCAGAGCTCAGAGATTAGGACTGAGTTGCTCTGAAGGAATACCACCCGTAGGGGTTCTATTTTTGACAGGAGGAGTGCTTGTTGAATGAGCTTTTCTATTTCTTCCTACTGAAGGGAAAGGAAAACCCTGTTGTTTTAAAAGATGAAAATGAGAATATTCAATACCAAGGGCCCTTCTCCCTTGAGTAAAACATGGAGTCGCCAGATCAAGAATGATCGATAAATGGTTAAGGAACTGGAAAATGATTCCCCAGTGGAGTCGCCAAAAACTGTTGGTCGTCAAAAGAAGATCCTAATGAGAGCAATAGTCAGGGGACAAGAAGTCCCTCCTCTTTGATGGGAGAGGTTCCCTTATTTAAAAGCAAAACTTATTTACAAATGTATAACGCATAACTTTGAGGGGAACTTGGCTTATTTCTAAAAGTGTAAGAAATAATACGGCAATCAATACAAAAGGATCTTCTTTCTTTGTTCATCTGATTCCTTTATTTCGCAGCTATCTGTTAAATATTATTAGATCATTTGTCTACATAATACCAAGAAGCTTTGTATTCTTGTAGATGTTATTTATAGAACTGTGTGTCCCTCCAAATTGCATCTTAGTAATTCAAATACAAATGGTCCAATTCCAATTCATTGTATTCTGGCACGCATAAGGAATTATTTTGTCAGCTATAATTCTGGAAAATGCTTTTCTGCTCATTTCCTTGTCTTCATTCTGCTATGCTTTTGTGATTGATAATCTATTTCATTTCAAAAATCTTTCATGATACCCAAGTTCCACCTCAAAGTTATGCGTTGTACATTTGTAAATAAGGGAACCTCTCCCATCAAAGAGGAGGGACTTCTTGTCCCCTGACTGTTGCTCTCATTAGGATCTTCTTTTGACGACCAACAATTCCCATAGACCAAATCATATGGAGTGAATCATGTGGTTGTCTTCCAAGTGGTGTTGTAGGCCCATACTACCTCGGGTAATTTCTGAACCCAATTCTTCCTTGAGAGATCTATTGTTTTAGTTAAAATGTTCTCTAATTCCATATTAGTAACTTCAACTTGACCATTAGATTGAGGGTGGTATGGAGATGATTTCTTGTGCCTTAACTAATATGTTTCCATAAAATAAATGACTCCATTTGACATGAATTATGGTCCTTAATCTGAAACAATTGATCTTATTGCTCCAATTCACTGGGAAATGTGTTCATACAAGAAGTATGCTACTATATCATCCCTTTCATATTAGAGGGTGTGTACCTCAACCTACTTTGTAATATATTCTATAAAAACCAAGATGTACTCCTTTACTTGAGAAGATGGGTCAATTAGTCCAATGAAATCCAATCCCCACTTTTCAAATGGATCTAGAACTACTTGAGGTTGGAGTGGTATCTTAGTTGTAAGTGTTGGCTTTCCCATCTATTGACATTGATCACATTTCCACACATAGTGTTTGAAATCATTATGCAAAGAATGCAAATAGTACCCATCTCCCATAACTTTGTGGATTTTTCTTTTGTGAGTAATGCCCCCGATGGTTTATCATGACATGCTCACGAGTATATCAAAGATCTCATCATTAGCTATACACTGCGTAATACATGATCAAGTCCATATTTGAAAAGCATTCCATTAAATCATGCATACATCACATTTTTTTAATTAATATTTTTCTTTGTTTATGTGTGAGGAAAGATGATGGGTGTCGTTATTCCCTTCATTTAATTAACTTCTTGTTGATGTCATATTCAAACCAATGGGTGTGTCTAAAGCTATATGTAACAAGAGTAATCCTATTGATCTAGTACTTGACTGTAGTTATTTTTATATTTTCTGAGGGATCTTTTCAATGTCTTAAGGACTTCTTGGTAAAAACCTTATTTAAATCATACTATGAAAAATTTGCTAAAAGGAAACACACTTTGCAGAATGGAAATAAACACACTTGCTTTTGGAAATAAACACACTTGCTTGTGGAAGTAAATACACTTTCTTTTGGAAATAAACACACACAACTTAGAGTGCTTTAAAAATGGTTGTAAAAAATAAGAAACTATCTAGACACCTGCATGAATGAGTATACAACAGAGTTTAACTAGAAGAATTAAAAGTGATACAAAATTAATAGATATAAACTATTTTCTTAGGAAATATAAATACCAAATAGATGAATATCCTGGTCCTTGGGGGAGTGGGCCCTTGCTCCTCCTTGAATCAAGATTTAACAACTTAGAATTATCTCAAACAAGAATGGCTATTTATTGATAAAACATTCGGTATTACAAAACGTACTAGATTTGTGTACTTATTCTATATCTATCTTCTTTGTTCTATATATCTATTTCATATATTTATCTACTACAAGTCTGCTTATATATACATTTACAATCATAGTTGTCTCTACGATTCTGATGAAATCAAATCGTGCCCAAAATAGATGTTGACTCGGATTGTGGCTAATCAGATAGCTGTAAGATAACTATCCCTAGATCTACGTTCAAAAATCTTCTCATCCTTTCCTGATTGAAAGGGTCATTGATGCAAAATCTCCGGATGTGGTTAGAATAGATAAACTTCATCGGTTCTAGAACTTCAGAGAAGTTCCAAAACCATAGGAAATCATAAGGATCAAAATCGTGAGAGTTCCAGAGCTATACCCAAGAGTTTCAGAACTAAGTCCAAAATTTTGGAACTAAATACCGGAGTTCGGAACTAGATATCGACTCTGTAATGGAGTTCTAGAACCAGCTTGGAAGTTTTAGAACTAAGTTGTATTGGAACAAATGCTACCAAAAACATGTTGAACGCTACATACTTCATTTCTTCGACTGATTAGACCTGCTTTATTACAAAAAATTATTTCAAACACACACTTCATAAATAATTTTAGAGATTTTAAACGTTAGAATCACAATCAATCAAAAGACAAACAATTACATCATAACTCATATTAGATCAAATAAAAGCCACAAAATGCAATCAAACTTAATAAAAAGGAGAGTAAGATAAGATCATATATTATACATTTAATGGGCATATTCTAGCGTCATCATTTCCCCCAAACTTACTTGTTTGTAAGTCCCTTTACAAACTTCATTCTTAAAAAGTGGGGTTATATGTTCTACATTCCATTTGATTGCTCAGATCAAATGGCTGAAACTGGATCTTCCAATGCTTAAACTTAGAGGTATTGTACCTTGCCCCTGCTTCTATTTTCCTCTGCCACTCTTCAAATTTAATAGGATCTCGAGGTTCTCTGTTTTGCCAAGGAGACATGGGGGTGAGAAGTAGAGGGGGCCTTGTTCGCATTACCATCCATATTTTCCCATAGGTCTCATTGATCTGAGGAATTATTGTGCATAACACTTTTTCTCTTTTTAAACTTGAGATCAGATTTGTAGGGGATATTACTTCCCTTCTTCTCAAGGAAACAATAAGAAGTTCCCACCTTTTTAAGCATCCTTCATAAATATCTTCAAACTTCTCCTCCTCATAGGAGGTAAAGGTATCAATACTCTTTTGTAAGCTGGCAAAATAATGTGTCTAAAATCATTCATCAAAGGCATGAGGAAGGAAGAAGGTTTACCATAGTGAGCTCTCATGCAGAGACCAATTGAGCTAGCTTTCAATAAAAACTCAGATTCCCTTTCCTTCCATGAAATTTGGTTTTGTAGAACAGAGACAAATGCATTGAGCTGACTTTCCCCACATACAAATTGATCATAAATCCTGTGTTTTTCTCTAGTATCAAATTACAAAGATAGAATTCACATAAAAGATTTTTTCGCTTTCAGGATCAAGCTAAAGAATAAGATGTCATGAATTTAGATTCATGTGGAAGTCCACATGCAATCCTTGACAGCTGCCAGTGAATGAATTGTTCTTCTAAAAACACACTATATGTAGGAGAGGGCCTCCTACAAGCAAGCAATTTTTCACTCATAATGCACACCATATGAATTTTTGCAAGACATTTATATTTGTTTCCTTCTTCCTTATAAAAATTTTCTTCCCACTCTTTTCTTGCCTTCTTTTCTGCTTCCATCTTGGTCTTCAAATATTCATTTGATGTTTTTGTAGTGCCCACTTCCCTTTGACACCTTTTGATACTGATCATGATATTATCAACTATATTATGGACATTATTATAGTTTTGATTTAGTATGATGTTAGATATTTGATCATGGACTATTGTTGACTTTGATTCTAATATGATACATGATGATTATTAGAGGCATTTTATATGTTGATGATGATATATTCTTTGACATGGGTATATGATGGATTTTATTTGAATTTGTGATATTTGGATATTGGAGTAGACCTAGAAATGGAAAATTATTAGATGATGATATAGTTGTTGATAAAACTATAATGATATTGTTAGATTGATTTGATGTTGTTGTGATTCATATATCTAGATGATTTTGGAAATTTAATTATATTTATATTATTTTGGATAGTCGATATGGCCACGAGGTGAAGGAGGTATTTGTGTTTTGCAGGTTAAAATATCACAACAAACATAGGAGGATTAAAGACCAACCATATTGGAATTCTAGATGAATTCAACAAGGTCACCATGGCAACTAGTTTTATGTGTGTGTGTTTGTTAGTGTTAGGGATTCCCATGGGGGGGATCACCTTTAAATGTGACCAAGGGATTTTATGTTTTTCTTTTATTTTGGTTCCTTTGTTATGTTTGCATGTGTTTATTTTGTGATGCTTTTACCCTTTCATTAATTATTAAATGGTGTGTAAATATTGTGAGTAATCATATTGTTTAGTTAATTAATTAAAAGATGTCATAAGAATGTAATTAATAGAGTTGTTGGCCATGTTTTAAAGTGTTGTAAAAATGTGTAAGTAATGTGTAAGTAATATGTAAGTGATGTGTAAGTTAACTTTTGAGTGTGAAACACTCCACCTTCTTGGAAATTCGAATTTGTCCTTGGAGGCTGATTTTGGAGGCTTGTGGGACAAGTTAAACTTGTCCCACACCTCTTAAATTTACATACCAACCTTGCCTATGGTTGGAGAGTTAAAATTAGACTTTTATAATGCATTTTGGGAAGACAAATTGTAGGTTTTAATTACACTTTTCTTACATGATTTAATTTCAGTCCTTTGGGGTGTGGGTTGGATTTGAGTGTATAAGTAAACTATCATATTATTCACCCACCTATTGATTATGCATTGGAGAATGAAGTTGAATTTTGTGTTGGAGTTGAGGATGTGTGAAGTGGCATCCTACATGGATCCACCTCACCCTCTTCTCTTCCCTCTTCTATAAAATTCAAATTTTTTGCCTTGTTTTGGGTTGCTTCACTTTGGAGACTTCATTTTTAGGTAAATTTTCTTGTTGTTTTGGGAGTTGTTGCTTTGAAGGAGTTTTGGAAAAATTGTTGCATACTTGTGCTTGGCTGTGTTTGGATTGCTTGCATTGGGATAGAGCTTGTTGTTTTGGAATTTGGAATAACTCCATCATGGAGAGGTAAGAGCTTGGCTCTTGGAAATGCTCTTCTTTCCTTTTATGAATATGTAAATGCTAGTATGTTTGTTATTGTTGTGGGCTATTGGGTAGATGGCCTAGGAATGGTGTAGGATAAGACTATGGGGTTATTTTTTTCGGAGGCACAAGTGGTTTTAGGGAGGTATAAGGGTGGAGGGAGTTGGGAATTTGGGTTCCACCTTACAAAGAAATATCTTGCATTTCTATACTTGTTATGGGGTGCCATAAGAGATTGGGGGATATATAAGAAAATGTGAGGGATAAGGGGTACTTGGGGGAGGCATAAGGGCATGACAGGGTTTGATATGATATTCAAAGCTGGAAGAATGAGAAGAATGTATGTTGTTATTCTAGAGTTGAGCAAAGACAGTTTGACAGTCCCTTGTGAAATGAAATTTCATTGTAACCTTCCCACTTGAAGTGGATGATCTTGTAAATGTTTGTAATGGAAAGATGTTGTACAGATTTGCAAGTGAAATTTGAAATGTAAAAGAGTTATACTCTATATTCTGTTTAGAAAGAATGTGAAAGAATGATATTGTTTTGTATACTGTATTTTGAAATCAAATGGAAAGGAGGTTGTATGAGTTTCATTGGAATTAATGGAAGTGTTTACCTTGTTCATATGATATTCTTCCATTGGAAATTTGTGTTTATCATGCACTAGGAAGTCCCTGTTTTGAAAGTGGAAATGTGAAACATGTGAAAAGAAAATATATTATTTTGCTTATGTTCAATAAATGATTTTGGAAGGAATAAAAGAAAGAAGATGTAAAATTTCCTTTTGAAATAAATAAATGAATGTAATACTTTTCTCAAATTGCATTGCTATATTGAAACTGATTATTTCAATGTATTGAAATCTCTGCTTGAAAGAAGTAAATGCGTATGAAGGAAATTGCAGAACTCTGTCTTTGAAATGTGAAAAAATTTGAAATCAGAATTGCATTTGGTCTTGAATAGTTTGATTTGAATCAACTAAAATATGTTAGCTTGGAATTGGAATGCATTCTAAATACTTGGAAGAAGATAGTGACAATTAGACCCATCAAAATTTGATGCCTGTTATTTGTAATTTTAAAACTGGCAATTAATTAAACCAAAAATGTATAGTTCGAACCTGCAAGCAAGAAATAAAATGAAACAACAAAATTGAACGTGCTGGGTATAAAAAAATTCAAATAGACAAAAACTTAAGGAAATATCTCAAAACTTAGCAAAATCGGTCTCAAACCATTTTGCGGTCATTTTCTATCAAGAAACAAAAATGTTCAAATTTCAAATCAATCGAGACAAATAGAACCTTGAATGCTTCCTTGAATTCATATAGGAACAATTCTCCATGTATATTTGACTCTGTTGAGAGAGGAAGAAGATAAAATTGAAAAAATCTAACAAGTTAAAAATTACCACTGCATCTTGTAAAATCCTACAGGCTGTTTTCTTAAAATTGACCCCTTAAAATTTATCAAAACCTAAAATTAATAATCTCTGTGCAAAGAGGATGTTGAGAGATTTCCAAAAGTCCTTGTTTGTCCAAACTGAGCTCTCTATCAAAATTTATGGCCTTCTAAAGTTTTCTTCATTTAGCGTTAAAATTTTGGAAAAAAAAATTCTTGGTGGGCCTGTGGCCCAAAATTTTCCCTTAAGCACTTAAGAAAATTTTTGGGAAATTTTTTAAAATTTTCCCCACTAGTCCACAAGCCTCGTAGCCAATTAGATTCTGCCATGTGGCACCATGAGGTGTCAGCAGAGGGATGAATCCCCTTTTTAACTTAGTGCTTTCGGAAAATTTTGGGAAAATTTTCCAACTTTTCCTCGCCGCCCGCAACCAATCAAGTGATGCCACGTGGCATCACGAGGCATCAACAGAGGAACAAGTTCCCTTTTGTCTTTCACGTCTCAATTTTTTTTTGATAATTTTCAGAGTTTTCCACCTGTTCTACTCGGCCGCAGCCAATCAGGGGCTATCACGTGGCATTGCGAGGTGTCGGCAGAGGCACGGGTCTCTGTACTCTCTTAGCCTTTGGGGCATTATGTCAATCTTCTCACCACTGCCTCACTTTCCCCATGATGACTCGGGGAGATGCCATGTGTACTTTCTGATTCACGGGAGTGCGGTGCAAAGCGACTTTCATCCCACGCAGGAGAATTTACAAATGTCTCCCACCACCCCGCCTTTCCCCGCGCTGCCTTAGGGAGCGCCACGTGTCCCTTGTGGACTTAAGGTCCCACGAGAGCGTAGGTGAAAATGTAATTTTTTTCCCTGCAAGGGAAAAATTTTCTCAAGGTCTCCCCATAGCCCGCCAACCACCCTTTGGGCAAGTTTTCACCCCTGGGCCCGCAGACCCGCTCTTGGGGAAAATTTTCACCCAAAGGCTCGCCCATAACTTGAAAAATATGAGGAGTTAGGAGGACTTCTTTATATCAATGGAAAGGTGAGGAAATTTCCTATCCAACGAAAAATGATTTAGGAAAATTTTAATGCATTAATTTATAGAAAAATAAAGTTGAAACTTTAATCCTGTTAAGGAGTGGGTATGGTGGGGATTTCCCCCGAACCTAATTAAAACTTCTTACCCTAAATTTTGAACCTTGTGACCTCTAATAATTGTTAATAGAATAAAATTATGTTCTAGTGGATTATAATTGTTCTAGAACTTGTTAGTTACAAATTTTGTCTTGTAACTGGTTTTAGATTCCTTTAATCGAAAAAAATTATTCCATAATTTTTTTTCTAACCCACCCTAAGTTGTTTCTTGGGTCTCAAGTGGGTTGTTTTAGTGGGCATCACATTTTTAGCTTCTCTGAGTTCCCTGTAAGTTTCATTCCATATTTTTTTGAGTGGAAAATAAGTTAACTCATCACGTGCAGACCTGTGGACACAACATTCTATTTTCGGAAGTTTGACATTCTTCCTCTTTCTCTATCGCCTATTTTTTAATTATTGATAACTCCTCTGTCCTAGATGCAAGCTGAGTTTTTAGCTCTCCAATAAGAATTTCCCTTGGTTCTAATTTGAGTTTGAGGAAATCCAATTTGTCATCCTTTTCTCTAATAATGAGATCTTCTCTATACAAGAATAGAGCCTATTTAACCCGATGTCTTTCTTCTTCCTCTGAAATTATTTGAGGAGTTGAGCATTATTCTTCTATAAAAGGAAATTTACCTTTTCATCTCCAAGATTCAAACTCTTCTTCTTCATGTGAAAATGTTGATGGTTTATCCAATTCCTAAAAATCCTGCTCCTCAAGTCTCTCATCTCCTTTTTCCATCTCGGCTTAGCTTGGTTCAGAGGAGTCATGGCCATCTTGCCCAAAATATCGTAGCTTTTTTTCCATATTATCCTGTTCACTCCTTTCCTCCGGGGTTTCCCTTGAATTCTTATGAATTGACCTTATTTAGGGAATTTCAACATGCCCAGTGGTGGATTTCCTTCTAGAGATTCTTCTTACTTTTGTTTCTTGCTCTTGCACGGGTGAGCTATCACCGTCGAGAGACATATATTAGCTCCCTGTAGCAGCTTTGCAGAAGAAGAATTTCCTTCAAATGCATAGAAGGCTCTGTTATTTTGATATTTCTCATAGACCTTATTTTTGGTATATTCTCTCTTCCCATTTCCTTCTATTCTTTTATAGGGGCATCAATTTCCAAATTATTTGAAGGAGAAAATGGAGCTGGTATTGTCCTTATGATAATATCAAGGTTTTTCTTAAACTTCCCAAGGAACTTTTCCAAAATTTCTTCTCCATTTTTCTTTGACAAAAATGTGTCTTTGGCATACTAAATGAATTAACCCGTGATGCCACGATTGTCCCAACACCCCAGAATACCTCCGGGCCATGGTATGGATAGAATAAAAAAGAAACCTGGAAGGTTTATTATGTACTCTGGTTTTGTGGCTCCATATTTCAGATATATGAGCATTTTTAGGACTTCTTTTCCTACGGACCCAAATTTACCATCACAGGTTAAATACTTCACTATCCAAAATGCTACCCTATCAAAGGGTTTAGGAAAACTGGCCCTTCTAACCCCTTTTATGATTTTCTTTGTATTGTAAATGTATTGGGGTTTAGTTTCTCCTTCTTGTAGTAGGGTTTCAACTAGTTCTTTCAAGGTCCCTTTGGCAGGATGTGGGACATGCACAATTGGCACTCCAGACACATTACTTATTGTATTCATAGAAAAAGGAATAAAAATATTTCTCACCTTTGTCTTGGATTACTCTAGGTTTATGAAAAATTCTCTTACTAATTCGTCATTATACTTTGAAAACTTCTTCAGGAACTCTAGCCATCCTGCATGCTCAAAGATAGATGCCACTTCTTCATCCACGAGCAGCTGGGAATCATCCTCTGGTTCTAATTTCTTTTTAATCCCCATATCGACTCGAGTTCTGTTTCCTTTGATTCTATGCAAATCGGATGCAGGACTTCTTACTTAGCTGCGGAATTGATGATTTTATCTACGAAACCTCTATTCTTAGTTGCGAAACTCTCTTTTGCATCCGAACACAAGCTTAATTCGTTGCTTCTCCCTCAAAATATCTGCAACTTATTTCACTTGATTTTGCACTAATGATTACTAATGATAACTATTCCACCACTTATTCCATCCAAATTATCTTCATGATTACTCACTTGTAATCATAATGTATAGATAGATGACTCATCATACCAACTTTTAAATCAAGTAAAATCACACATACAAACTTTTAATTTAACCCTAAATAAATTAAAAGATATAATTACCATCCTTGATGATGTAATCCTTTTGTTATGATGACTCATCATTCCTACAAGTGGAAAAAAACACGGTTAGATAAGACAACTAGAATTCCAAATAATTCCCTTTTATTTGAATTAGCCAAAAGAGGAGGTCAACCGCCATTGCTAGTTTTCAATTGACCTTTGAGAAAAAAAAAAATTTTTTTTTTAAAAATGGGAAGAAAACACTATTTACTAGTTTTCATCTTCTTCCCTTTATTTTGGATCTATCATTTGGTTATTTGATCATTTTGGAAGAACCGGGTTCTTCCATATGATCAAATTCTATCTTCTTCAATCTTCCTCAAAAATTCATCCTTAGCGGGAGGCTTCCTATAGAGTTTTAGCCTATGTCCATTGACCAAGAGTATTCTTCTATTGCCATCAATGAGAAGTAATTGAATAGAACCATTGTCAAATATCTGCTCAATTTGATAGGGTCCCAACCATCTGGTTCTCAATTTTCCCTTGAATTGTTGGTACTTAGAATCAAACAACAATGCCCAGTCTCCTACTTTGAATTGCCTTTTCTTGATATGTGTGTCATGTCATTGCTTCCTTTGATCTTGGATTATCTCTATCTGTTGAAGTGCTTCCATCCTCAATTCATCCAATTCATTGAGTTGAAGGATTCTTTCTTTTGAGCTACATCCAACTCAATACCCACCTTAACTGTTGTCCTCAATGTCTGAAGTTCAAACTCAATGGGTAACAAGGGCTTTTCCCCATAGACTAACTCATATGGTGAAAACCCTGTTGTATTTTTCCAAGTTGTATTATAAGCTCGGATAGCTTGGGTAGTCTTTTACCCAATCTTTTCTACCATCTTCAATATTTTTAGTAAGAATGTTTTCCAGTTCTCTGTTTGTTACTTTAGCTTATCCATTTGACTATGGGTGATAAGGAGATGACTTATTATGATTGATTTTGTAATACATTGTGAAATATTGGATCATATTATACATAAATTTTGGTCCCTGATATGAAACTATGCTCCTCGGTGCTCCAAAATTTACCATAATTATGTGCCAAAGGAAATTAGCAACTACTTCTTTAGTGGCATTTGTTAATGCCTACACTTATGCCCACTTTGTCACATAGTCAGTACACACAAGAATATATTTCTTTCCTTATGAAGGAGGATTAAAGGGACCAACAAAATCCAATCCCCATCTCTCAAATGGTTCAATCACTACTTGAGGTTGAAGAGGCATTTCATTGGTGAAAGTTGGTTGTCCCATCCATTAACAAGGATCACACTACTTGATATATCTCTTCACATCCTTGTACAGAGATGGCCAATAATAACCAGTGCCAAGTATCTTATGAGTTGTTCTTTTCACTGAATAGTGTCCTCCACTTGGTTCATCATGACATGCTCTGAGGATGTCAAATATTTCATCTTCTCTTACACACCTGCGTAAAACCAAATCAAGGCCACATTTAAATAGTATCCAATTTAACCATTTGAATTGTGCACTATTTTTGATTAACTTCTTTATTTGTTTCTTAGTGAAAGGAGGAAATGTACCTGTTGTAAGATAATTTTCCATATCAGCAAACCATGGTGTACTTGCTGAAATAGAAAATAGTTGTTCATATGGAAAGTTATCCTTGACTAGATATTACTCCCCTATAGTGGTTAGTCTTGACAAAAAATCAGCTAACACATTAGATTTACGTGGATTTTCCACAATGGTAATATCAAATTCTTGCACAAGTATTAACCATCTAATTATTCTTCCTCCAACCACCTTTTTTTTCATTAAATATTTAATTCTTTGAATGATCTGTGTGTACAAATATATTGTACCTTGTAATGTAATGTCTCGAATTTATTGATTGCATAAATCACAACAAGAAATTATTTTTCAATGGTGGTGTAATTATTTTCAGTGGGAGTAAGATTCTTACTAAGATAATAAATAGCATACATTTTTCCTTCTTCATCTTTCTGTCCCAAAACTGCACCAATGGAATTATTTGAGGCATTTATTTGGATATGAAATGTCCTCTCAATATTGGGGCAATGATTAATTTTTCTTTAATTTCTTCAAAAACATGCTGACACTTTTCATCCTAAAGAAATTTATAGCCCTTGGTTAGAAAATTAAACATGGGGGCAACAATTTTCTTGAAATATTTAATAAAACACCTATAGTACCCAAACATGTCCTAGAAATGACTTGATATCTATGGGGGCTGAGGAATAGGTAAATCTGAAATGATCCTAATTTTTTTTTATCAACCTAAATTCCTCTTTTTGAAATATGGTGTCCTAATACAATCCCCTCATCAACCATCATTAAACACTTTTCATCACTAAGAGATAGATTTTGTTGTTCACATCTTGTTAACACTCTATCTAGATTTCTCAAAGCATCATCAAATGTATCTCCATGTACAGTGAAGTTATCCATATATACCTCAACACAATCATTTGTTAGATCAACAAAGATAGCTAGTATAGATCTCCGGAAGGTTACAGGAGAGCATTGCATAAGCCAAATGGTAACACCCTATAGGAAAAGGTACCCCATGGACATGTAAATGTAGTTTTGTCCTCGATCTTTAGAAGCAACCGATTTGATTGTATCCACTAAAACCATCCAAGAAGGAAAAGTATTATTTACCTGAAAGGTTGTCTAGGACTTGATCTATGAATGGTAAGAGAAAATAATCTCTCAGTGTGGCTTTGTTCAGTTCCTATATTCAACACATATTCTCCATTTTCCATTATTTTTAGGAACAATTACAGGAGGAGATACCCACTAACTATCCGAGATAGGGTAGATAAAACCTACTTGTAATAGTTTTTCAATTTCTTGTTTGACTATATCCCTTAAGGCTAGGTTAATCCTTCTTTGAGGTTGCCTAACTATTTAACATTTTCAGTATAGATGTGATGAGTGCAGATACTTGGGTGAATTCCCTTCATGTCTTTGTAATCCCAAGAAAAAGCTTTAGTATGATTTTTTAGAACATCAAACAATTTAGCTTCTTCATCATCCTTCAACCAGCTATTAATGTTCAAAGTTTTACCCGGTTGAATCTCAACATGCTTGGTTCCAATGTGTGATGAACTGATTTGTTGAAAGGGTTCCATTAAATTATTTAGTGGACATGCATGTGGTAACAACATATGATATGTAGCAACATCTCCAAAAGTTCCTTGAGACAAAATACTGGAAAATGACAATAATGAGAATTATGATACTTATCTCTTTCTAGGTAAAACTCTTCGTCATTGCCACTTTCCAGAAATTCTTCACCACTCCCTGATGTATTTGAAACTAAAACTACTGATTCTTCCTCTCCCCATGAGAAATCTCGTTCCTACGGAGTGAAATTATTTCCAATCATAGAGAACTGCTATTTTGGTGGTTCTCGAACTAATAGTGGTGGTTCCGGATTTAAATTCACAAGTTCCAGAACTAAGTTCGTAGGTTCCAGAACTATAGTCACAGGTTCCATAACTATTTTTGATTACTTCGAGGATAGTTGATGCTCATCCAATGGTGGATTAATCATCTCTTCTACTTCTATTACATGATCCTGTAATGTGATCATATCCAAAGAAGACAAATTTTTCTTATTAGTATCAGGAGAATCAACCCACAATGGTTCTGGATTGTCAGTAAAAGGTCATGCAAAAGGATATAAGGAAATTTTCTTAGAGTTCTTACCATTCAAGATTTTCATATCACTTGACCTGCAATCAATTAAGTAAACAACTGTAGCTAACCATGGTCTCCCTAAAATAATGGGATAACCCAATGTTTTACCTTTTGGCTACAGTATAAGGAAGTCAACTGGATATTCCCATGACTCCACCATAACCACCATGTCTTCAATAATCCCTTCTGGTTTTTCTATAGACTGGTCTGCCATCTGCAATATGGTATTAGTAGGTTGTATACACATTAATGGTAATGTTTTCAAAGTGTCCACTGTCATTACATTTATAGCCACACCCAAATCTACCAAAATGTTATGTATATCCTTATTTCCTATAGAGATAGAAATAACAGGACTTCTAGGATCTCCGTATTTGGGAAGTAAAAGTTTTCTTGCTAATAAATCAACAAGTTTCCCATCTACTTTGATAGTCTTGGGGTACTATTTCTTCCTTCTAGGATTTTTCAAACATAACATTTTGATTAATTTGTTCAATTTTGGAATTTCCTTAATTAATTGTAACAATGGTATTTCAATATTAAATTTCCTTAGTTCCTATACCAATTTAGACTCCTTTGTTTCTATAGCTTCTTTAAATCTCTTTGGAAATGGAGTCTCAATAGTGTCACTATCTGTCTCCTTTTATTTTCTTTTATATCCTCTTTTGGAACAACAAGATACTACGGGTTTCATTTTCTTGTCATTTCGGTGATTGTAACATAAGTGGATTGCTAAATATTTTCCCGAGATCTAGTTTGAATATCCTTACAATCCATGACATGTAAATCAACTGATTTTTCTTGTTTGGTTCCATAAACAAGAGTTGTTTGTTTATTTCTTGGGTTTACTACTGGTTGTGCTGGTATTTACGTTTGGACTATATTCTCAATTTGTGAATTTCGTGCAGGGATCCCATGATGGCCTGTTGACTATTATTTGGATATGTTCTTCCTTGAGCATAATTATTAGGGTTCCATTTAGGTTGTGACCAAGCATAAGGATTTCCTTGATCAGCCCATGGTTGTTTATGTCCCTGAGCATACCAAGCTTGACTTACCCAATCTTGAGGGTTCCATGTTGGTTGAGGTAACCAAGGTGGTTGTCCCCAATTTTGTGGTACTGTCTGAGCAACCCATGGCATCGTCCAAGGATTAGGAACTGATCTTGGCATAAACTGCACTTGGTGAGGTTGTCTCTGAAAAAAATTCAATTATTCTGTTGTGGATGATGTATTGGTTTGTTTAAGCTGATTCTTTATAATTGGAAGTAGAGAATAAGCATCGATGATCGTGTTCTTTAGATTCACGAGATAAGACATATTTTGTTTTTATCCAAAGGACAATCTCTTATTGCATGCTTCTTCCTACATCTAGGACAATACATAGCCAATGGTTCAATTTTGGAATTTTCTTTAGGTTGTAATTGATCCATAGTGGAGATTAATTGAACTAAAATGTTTTTTTTTTTAAATTTGCTAACTCATTCATTAGTTTGTTCATATCTAGATTCAGAATTTTCACCGGTTTTCCTTTTCTAGGTCCACCCCTTGTTCGGAATAGCTTCTACAAATCTCATTAATTTTATTCATCCTTAAGCTGATCAATGTATCCACCTCCTATTAAGTTAAGGGCTTACCTAGATTTGTCATCCAAACCTTTAAGAAAAATGGTTTTACTTATCTCTTCTTGAAGTACAAATCCACACCTTTTGCTCATAAAGAGGAATCTGTCTAAATAGTATTCTATATTTTCATCTTCCTCCTACTTGATTTTGAAGAATTCTTCCTTCCTATTTCTCCCTCTACAATAATCCTGGTATTTGTCTAGGAAGGAAGTATCCATTTGTGCCCAAGTGGTAATATATTTGGATGGTAATCCCATGAACCACCTCATTGATAAATCCTTCAGAGTGGATGGAAACAACTTGAGTTTTTATTATCTATTTTGTAGTCATGGGTCTGACATAGTACCTTGAACTCAAACATAAATTGGTCGGGATCTTGGATGACATCCCTCTAAATGTGGGTGAATGTGTAGGTGAGATATTTTTCATTGGTGTATCATCATCACCCAATTGGATTGGATAATTAAAGGTCCTATCGGGTTCTCTTTCACTTCTTGTGCCATTTAAAAATATTTTTGAAATTTCCTCCCAATCAATGTGGTATGTGGTATGCCTTGGGGAAGGTGAAAAATCGGGAGTAGGAGGTTGACTAATCAATTGAGAATCAAAACTTTCCCTAAATGGATCTTGAGTAATAACCATTTTCCTAAAATTTCTACTTTCTTCAGGTGACTGATCTAAGAATTCCAAAGGTGGCAATTTTGTTTCTTGTATGATAGGGGATGATGGTGCCTCCAATTCTTGATCAATTTCCTTATTTGGACTAGAGGATGTTATGCATTCTTATGAAGATGTTCATGGGAGGAATCCACCCTTTGAGTCTCTTGGTCTACTCATATATTTTATGATATAGTAGGTAAGATCCTTCAACTACTAGATGTATGATTGTTGCTCTTGCTGACACCTAATTAGAAAATTCCAACTAGTGTGGTCCCCAAAAAAAATTCCAAAAATGATGGGTGTCGTTATTCCCTTCATTTAATCAACTTCTTGTTGATGTCATATTCAAACCAGGGTGTGTCCAAATCTATATGCAACAAGAGTAATCCTATTGATCTAATAGTTGATTGTAATTATTTCTATATTTTCTGGGGGATCTTTTCAATGTCTTAAGGACTTCTTGGTAAAAACATTATTTAAATCATACTATGAAAACTTTGTTAAAAGGAAACACAATGAAAGCTTTGTTGAAAGGAAACACACTTGCTTTTGGAAATAAACATGCACAACTTAAAGTGCTTTAAAAATGGTTGTAAAAAAATAAGAATCTATCGGACACTGTAGGAACAAGTATACAACAAAGTTTAACTAGAAGAATTAAAAGTGATACAACATTAACATATCTAAACTATTTTCTTAGGAAATATAAATACTAAATAGATGAATATCTTGGTCCTTGCGGGAGTGGGCCCTCGCTCCTCCTTGAATTAGGATTTAACAACTTAGAATTATCTCAAACAAGAATGGCTATTTATTGATAAAACATTCAAAGTATTACAAAATGTACGGGATCTATGTACTTATTTTATATCTATATTCTATGTTCTATATCTCTATTTCATATATTTATGTACTGCAGTCTCTTATATATACATTTACAATCCTAGTTCTCTCTACGATTCTGATGAAATCGAATTGTGCCGAAAATAGATCTTGACTCGGATTATGGATGATCGATAGGTGTAAGATAACTATCCCTAGATCTACGTTCAAAAATCTTCTCATCCTTTCTGATTGAAAGGGCCATTAATGCCAAATCTCTAGATGTGGTCAGAATAGATAAACTTCCATCGGTTTTGAACTTAGAGAAGTTCCGAACCATAGGAAATCATTAAGGATCAAAACTATGAGAGTTCTGGAACTAATTGAAAATTTACGGAACTAGATGATGACTGTGTAATGGAGTTCTGGAACTAGCTTAGAAGTTCTAGAACTAAGTGTATTGGAACAAATGCTACGAAAACATGTTGAATACTACATACTTCATTTATTTGACTAATTAAACCTTCTTTATTACAAATACTGAATTTTAAACACACACTTTGTCAGGAATTTTAGATCTTTTAAACGTTAGAATCACAATCAATCAAAAGATAGACAATTACATCCTAAATCATATCATATCAAATAAAAGTCACAAAATGTAATCAAACTTAATAAAAATGAGAGTAAGATGAGATCATATATTATACCTTTAATGGGCATATTTTGGCCTCATCAAAAGATGGGAACTTCCCTATAGCTAAGTAATTACCCATGTATACAAACCAAGGAGAGGAAATTGAGATTGCAAATAGATGTTCATCTTGAAAATCATTATTTACCTGCTCCTTTATACCTGAAACAATTAGTCTTGAGATAAATTTAGCTACCACATTTGATTTTCCTAGTTTATCAATAATCTTTATGTTGAATTCTTTGCAATAAAAAAATCCACCTTACAATTTTGCCATGCACTAAAGGTTTATTCATTAAATATTTAATGGTGGAATAATATGTATGAAAAATTACTTTATATCCTATAATGTAATGGTGAAACTTGTTAATTTCATAAGTAACTACAAGAAACTCTTTCTCTGTGGTAGTGTAGTTCCTTTCAGCAGGGGAGAGATTTTTACTAATGTAATACATGGCATACATTTCCTCTCCTTCCTCTTGTTGTCCTAACACAGATCCTACTACCTCATTGGAAGCATCAATTTGTATGTGAAAGGGAAGCTTCTAATTTGGACCTCTTAAAATTGGGGTATTTTTCAATTTTTCCTTGACGATGTCAAAAGATTTTTGACACGCTTATGTCCATTCAAATTTAGAATATTTTGTTGGAAGGGAAAAAAATGGATAATATATTTTACTAAAATCTGAAATGAATCTTATATAATATCCCACATGTCCTAGAAATATTCTTACTTCAGTTTGATTTTGGGGGATGAAAGTTACATAATGATACTGACTTTATCCGGATCTATCTTAATTCCCTCAACTGAAACATAGTGTCCTAAGACTATCCCTTGCTCCATCATGAAAATAAATTTCTCATGGTTTAAAGATAACTGATGTTTCTCACACCTAGAGTGTAATTTTTCCAAATTATCTATTGCATCTTAGAATGTTTCCCCATAAACTGTAAAATATTCCATACAAATCTCCATAGAATCTTGAGTGAGATAAAAAAAAATTTGTTAATATGGCTCTTTGAAAAGTGGCAAGATCATTACATAAGATAAAAGGTAAGACTATGTAATCAAATGTCCCCCATGGGAAGGTGAAGGTAGTATTATCTTGTTCTTCCGGTGCCACCATGATTTTATTTTACCCATTGAAACCCCTGGGAATGAAAAATACCCTTTTCGGATAAATTATCCAAGACTTGGTCAATAAAAGGTAAAGGGAAATAGTATCAATGTGTTTCCTTATTCAACTCCCTATAATCCACATAGACCCTCCACTTACCATTATTTTTAGGAAATATAAATAATAGATATACCCACTAGCTATTTGAAATTGGATAGATAAATCTTACCCGAAGAAGTTTCTCAATCTCAGTTTTTACAATATCTCTTAAGGTAGGGTTTATCTTCTTTTATTTTTTCTTGGCTAGTCTAGAATTAGTTGTGTAAATTTGTTGTGTACAAATATTTGGATGAATACCCTTCATGTCACTATTTTCTAAATTGAAAGCTTGAGGATGAGAGCATAGAAGCTTGAATAGGGTATTCTCCTTTTGACTAGTCAACCAACTATTAACTACCAATGTTTTTCCGGGAAAATAGGTAGTTGTTTTGTGTCTAGGTAGAGAGAATTTACCATTGGGTATTCTCTCAGTAATGAATTCAAGGGGCACTTATGGGGAAGCAATATGTGGATTTTAGTGATTTTGTGGAAGATACACTCATTCATATCTATGTTCCAAGAGAAATGACAAGTTATAGGTTTTAGGTTTTCATCTATCATATCGTCCTTTATCTCCATTGGTTATGATTGTAGTTCAGAAGGATATCAATTATAGATCTATTCTAAGTGTTTTTAATTATAACCACATCTAGTTAGGAAATAACACCCTATGCTTCCTTTGAATCATCCTTTCACCATTGTTTTTCCTTAGTGGTGAAAGGTTTTTCAGCTGGATATATAGATAGTTTCTTTTAATCATGTCCATTCGTACTTATCATGTCTCCTGTTCTAAAATCAATAAGAGTTGGAGCGGTAGCTCACTATGGGTGTCCTAGGATCAGAGGATATCCAATTTTCTTATTCTTCATTTTAATAACCATAAAATGTACTAAATAATTCCATGCTTAATTTTGATGGTCACATCCTCTATGTTCCCTTTAGTTTTGGCAAATGATTGCTCAATGATGTGTAACACTATTGGAGTTGATTGTGGATCAAGAAGAGACAATGTGGACAAGGTATTAGTATTCATCATGTTGATTGCAGCCCCTAAGTCAATTAGAACATTTGGAATCTTCACATCTTCAATACAAATTGTAACAATTGGAATTCTAGGATCACCATATTTTAGAGGGGTCATCTTCCCTTCTAATATGCTAGCCATTTTTCCATCAATGTGGATTATTCTGGGATAATTTTTCCTTCTAGCTAGAGTTTTAACATAGATTTCTTTGATAGTTTTATTTAACTCTAGAATATATCTAAGAGCTTGTAACAGAGGGATTCCAATAATTAATTTTTTAACCCTTGAATCAACTCTGACTCTAGTCTCTCTTGGATTACAGTATCATCTTTTTCCAAAATTCTAGATGGAAATGGAATATCCGCACTTGATTAAAATGTTTCTTCAAGAAAAGGTTTGGGTTGTGTCTCTTCTAATTTTTCTTTGTCTTTGGGGACTTCTTCTATAATTGGAGATGATGGTTTGGAGGTAACAATATGTTTCTACAATCCACAAAATTCACCATGGGAATATTTTTAGATTGGACAGTGTATGTAGGGATTACCTACCTTACATTATTTGGATTTTCCATTGTTTGAGCTAGAATTTGTGGTTGGGCAGAATGTTCATATGGTGCAGTAGTTATAGACCCATTTAACAATTTTTTTGTCCATATGGTCTTTTTAGATTATAATATTGTTGACCCAATCCTTATGGTGCATTCCACTATTGTTTAAATTGTGGGTTTAATTATTGGAATGGTGGAATATTTTATTTTGGATTCCATGGTTATGGATAATAATTCGGTTGTGCATTCCATTGTGGACTCCATTATTGTGGAATTTTTTCAAACCAAAACTAGTTCTATGCACCAAAAGCACGATGGGTTCCAAACTAGTGGAACACACCATGGTCATAACCAGTGTGTTCCACTAGTTTGGAACCCATTGTGCTTTTGGTGCATAGAAATGGTTTTGGTTTGAAAGAAAATTTCCCCCTTTCCTCTGAGCCACATAATTAACCTCAACTTCACTTTGTGTATTTTGTTTTAAGTGATTATTTAGAAAGGGAAACAATCCACATTGATCAGTGGCATGCTTTAGATCACGAAAAGGAAGATGTTTATTTTATCTAAGGGATAGTCCTTAAGCCCATGTTTATTCCTACATCTTGGATAGTATATGAATAATGGCTTTGTATTCCTAGCTTTTTCCCTATCCACAGTTGTGTTAAGTTGAACTAAGAGATATGTTCTTAAATTTTCAATCTCTTCTCTTAGTTTAGATATGTCTCCATTGACAATCTTTCCTTTCTGTTTTCAAAAATTTGGGTAAGTCGGGAATAGTTTCTACAGAGGTCAATGATATCAATGAATTCTAACTTTTTCATGTCTCCTTTTCCCATTAGATTAAAGGATTCTTGTGTGTCTTCATCAAATCCTTTAAGGAATAGAGTTTTTAGAAGAGTAATATCAAGACCTGTACCACACCTCCTATGAAGGAAGAGGAATCAATCAAGATAGTCCTCAACACTCTCATCCTCTTTTTTGTATCCTAAAGAGTTCTTCCTTTTGGTCCCTAACCCTATAGTAATCTTGGTATTTATCTAAGAATATTGTTTCCATATCTTCCCAAGTATGGATAGAGTTGGGGTTTAGGCCCATGAACCACCTCATGGTTGTATCTTTTAGAGTTGAGGGAAATAACTTTAACTTATGAGTGTCTAAGGTATATTCATAGGTCTGGAAAAACACTTTAAACTCAAACAAAAATGGTCAGGATCTTCTGAGACGAGTCCCTTAAAGGTTGGTAAAATTGAGAGAGATATGTTTCTACATGGGGTTTGGTCATTAGGGTCTAGTTCTATGGGATAGGTGAATTTCCTTCCTAGTGGGGGGTTTCCATTATTTACACCATTGGGATTTTCCACTCCATCAGCCATCCTTCCTTGTTGGTCAAGTTGCTCCACAGGTTGATTTTGAGGGGATTTTTGTAATTTTATTCTAATAAATCTACCTCTACAGTCTCTAGGTCTAAACATAAAATCCTACCATGCTTAATAAAAATTCCTAACTATAAGTGCTTAATTGATTGCTTGTGTTCCACATACTCCAAAGCACATAAAATAATCTTGTTATCACAACAAGGTCTTTTATTTCAAAAGAAAGAGTATGAAAAATATATTTTTAAATGTAAACTTACCATGCTATCAAGAAGTACACAATTTAGTACCTTGATCTTTTCTAAAACCTTAAAATAGTCCTTGGTGATGGTGCCAAAAGCAATGAGTGTTTTTGATACTCATACTTTAATTATTTCATGATTGTCAATCCAAGGCAGTGTCCACAACTATTTACAACAAAGAGGACGATTGAAATTGTTCTAAGCATGCATTAACTACTAGATTCAATCAAATACTATTTCTATACATGTTTAAGAAATGGATTCTATGATAAAACAAAGATTACTAAATTCATGAATTGAAATGGTTAAAGTTTCAAAATTATTGTAACTAAGAAAATACTGAATAAAAAGAGATTTAAACAAACAATCAATGTTTCCCTTCATATTGGGGAGGAGTGGGCTCCTTCCCTCTTATTGGTTTTAAGTTTGAAAATTACACTAGGTAATTTAACTCAAAATCATGCACTTTATTGAATGTAATACAATATTTCCTTTCATTAGCAACCAACCACACTAATTCTACTATAAACACTTTTATAATAAGCGTAGTCCTTGTCACTCTAAAAGAGGACTGATTATTTGTAATAACTAACTAATAATTAACTAACATATTTCTACGAGAACAACTGCTTGTTAAGGAGTTACAAGTTTGAAAGAACAAGTGCATGTCACACTTGGATTAATTTTTGTCTTGTTAACTTTGAGTGGCTTCCCGATTAACACTTAGCTGAGATGATTTAGCGATTTCAGAGGATGTCAAATCTCATGCATTCAAATCCCTTGAATAATGGTGACTACCAGTTTGTGTTGTCCATTTGTTCCACATTTTCAATCAAACTTGATGTTAAATTGGACTCTCATAATCTATGTGAGTTGCATGATGACTAGATGATAATACACATTCAATGCTCCTTTCATCATGCAACCCATGTGTTGACTAGATCATCTCTTCTCCTTGTTGTATGGTTCCTCTACTTCCTTCATACGATTCTTACACTTCTATAGCTCAATTTATGCACCAATTTTTAGGTGATTCATACGCTGTGAAGTGAGTTTTACAATAATGCTTAAGTTAGTCCTATGTTGGACTTAAGATAGGTCCTTCAGTCATTTTTTTAGCACATATGCATATTTATTTCAACTCATTAAAATAAGCATAGATTAGATGAAAATGAACAAGGTTTATGCACGAAACTCCTTTTAAATATATTAAAATATTAATTACATAATGTTAATATAAGTCTTAGTCCAAAATGATGAAATAAAAATAGGGTTTACATAGGAATTAACAAGGCTCATCAATAAGCATGTCACAGGATGCACGTGGGATTATTTCCCAATAGTTTAAAAGGGGGTTGATATCTCGAGCTCATTGGAGATCCAACCCAATGTTGCATTATAACCATCAAGGATTAAAACCTATCTCATGCATCAAAATTCAGCTTACATCCAACCCACCATATTTTTCGATTTGAGCTAACTTTTATGTTTCAACGAACTCACACTCAAGATGAGGTAGGAGTTAACCATATCACTTAAACATCAGATTACATATTTCTTGTCCGAACCAAGTTTCCTTATGAGCTCATCGAGCCATTATCTTATCTCGCTCTAGCATAACGCTTAAATAAACCAATAACTTTGGGAAAAATCACAAAAGTGGGACATTTATAATAAAAAAGGGTTTTAACTTTTAAAATATCACAATTAATCTCCACAATGAAATTAGTGCAATGCTAAAATAGAAATACATGTCAAAGGAGCTTGCCGATATCGTATAGCTCAAAAGCCAAAAGTTGCAACAGATCCATGTCTCTTTTCGTATTAGTGGTTTTACATGTAAACCAAACCACCACCATCACCACAATAAAACCAAGCTAAATTTTCATTAGGATAAGAATACCCATGAAAGGATAATAGGTGGAAAGAAAAGTAAATGAAGTGTATGGAAATTTAGACTAGAGTTTAATCTCTATATAGAAAAGCAAGAGGAATTTATTAATAATGCATGCATCTAGAATTAAAAAGGAAAATATACTTGAAAATTATAGATGATAGAGCTAATTATAGCTCCGTGAAAATCTATAAAACATTATGGAGGGCATAGTATATGGATACACAAAGAGATATCTATTGTTATTGGTCACATATTTAAAAAGGATGAATATTTCTCATAGTGGAACAAAGACTTAAATTTTTGAGTAATCATTAGGCTAGAGAGTGAAAGATGCATGCGCAAGGATTCATAAAGAACAGAGAAGTCGGGGATAGGGCAAGAGGGAATTGAGGGGTTCCTCATTTTTCCCATTATATATGTTATGTTTTTTTATACCTACCTAAAAATTGATAGTTTTAAGGTTAAGACATTATACTTATTACATGAGGTTTTAGGGTTCGAAAACCTTAAACACCATTTATTTTACTTAGTCTGTCTTTATAAACCATAGAATGGATAACAATATTTAAATAAGAGGATACCCATAGTGAAATCAAACCGTGAGTCACTCCTTTATAACTTTTATTGAAAATATTAAACAAAAAAGTTAACAACATTTATAACATATATATGCGACAAATTTTTAGTAAGAATTACATAAAGTTGATCAAATAATAAATCATAGATGAAAAGGTAGGGGTCTCAAGTTCGCACCCTTAAAATGGGGGATGTTTAATTAAAATTAAAAGATAGAGTTTCTTTGGATATAATTAAATCTAAAAATAATTGGGCGACCCTAATAATTTTAGCATAAGGATATGAAGGCATATTTAATAATAGTATTTATGATTATACCATAACAGATGGAAATTAACCTTTTTAGGTGAAGATATAAGAGATACATGATTGATTATATAAATACCTAGTAAAACCAAGAAACATCATTAAAACTTATGGGACTAGTTTAAAATTGGTAATAAGTAAGCATAACCATGGAGTAAAAACTTTTGACACATATACCAATAGATGGTGATTATGATAGCATAGTGTAAACCCTTTATTATATGTTATGATTCATTCATATTCATTATAGCATTACTTATGGATTGTATTCATTATATTATGAGTTATGACATGATAACGTAATTTCATGAATTATGGAATAATAGGCCTAGTTCACATTTAATATCAATAAAATATGAAATAATGATTGTTTATTGATTATCATTGTTTATAAACGTTATATGAATTATTATGAAACTTTGGGACATGAATTCCTAGAAAACATGTATATAGAAACTATTACAAATAGTATATATTCTTATGCATGTGATGGTAAACCAGGATTAGGATTCTTGCAAAAATGACTTCCTTAGGTGGTATGGAACATCCAAGAAGGTTGTGATTGTCTGCGTCATATTCATGGTTTTCTTTATATTTTTGGGGAGTTACAAATTGGGATTAGGATCCTTATAGAATTAATGTGAATGGGTGGTATGAGACATTCTAGAAGGTTATTGTTGTTTTTGTTCTAGTTCTAGTTTTTCCAAGTTATTATTTAGAGAAAGATATTGTTGTGAATTTCTAGTGGGGAAAAAAGGAATGTTTTAGAGATGTGTTATTATACAAGGAGAGACTTGTATTGATGGGTTAAGTAACCTAATGTAGTGGATCACACATGAAAATTTCTTAAGGGGTATGGGGTGGACTACAGAGAGACACAAGGTCTACCCTCATGATTAGTCATTATATGATTATTTGATGCCCTAGTACTTTGTTGTATTTCAGTTGGTAAGGGTACATCTTGTTATCCTAAGTCTTTTTTTCCAAAAGCATATTCATTACTTGTATTATTACAAGGATACTATATTCATACCCTTTTCATAAGTCTACCATTTTTTGAGTGATTATACTACGCATGGTGATCTCTCGTACCTTATTGATTTCTCGCATCTTCCTTCTCATGAAGGGTTGGCCCACTTTGACTTTGTGAGAGGTGCAGCAGAATCAGTAAGGCTTTGGTTGGAGGTAAAGAGCTCCGATGATAATTTTTTCTCACACAGTTTAGTTAAATAACTAAATGGGTCTCTAACAAAAGGTAGCACTAGCATCATAACAAGGGATTGATTGTATTTTTATGCTTATATCTATTTTATTATATATTGAGAATATAATTTGTAAACATTGTAATTGAATGATGAGTACCATGATGTATCTCAAACTATGTAAAAGGAAACTATTATGTCACATGTAATAAATATGGATTATATATTTGATATATAAAATAATGTAATGGTGTGCACTTCTAGAGGAATGGAAAACATACACTTTATAATTGTATTATGTATTTATTCTTATGATGAACTTAACTCGGATGGATGATTATGTTTAGGTACTTAGATGAATCTAACTAATTGAAATTTTCTTATTTAAATGATCTTGTCACATATACATTTATGGAATGGAAATAAATAGAAGGGATTAAATTGATACAAATGTTTAAATAATTAACTATAATGACTTAGTTTAATTGTATGAAAAATTATATGTAAACTCATGTAGGTTTTAATACTTAATGATTTACATATGGTTAATTCACTTACATTGAAATGAAAGCAAATTATACAAGTTGTAATTAAGTGACACAACTAAACCTAATAGGTAAAGAACTATGTATTAATTTTATTATATTATTTTTATTATTGCACGTGTGTGGATATATGCATATGACTAGGAAATTGAGAGGCGTTGATTTTCATCCCCAATTGTGAGGGTGATTGAAATTTATAGTTACAAAAAAATCCAACGTGTTGTTTGGGTTACCCATTATAGGTTGTTACACCTTGGTATTAGAGTTTTAGTTCAATGTTATGTCCTTTTATGTTTACTACATTCATAAAAGTTGTGTTTTTATGTCATTTCAGGAGTAAGAATGGAAAGGACAAGATCAACATCCAATAGTAGAAATGAAAATGCCAATGATGCCAAAAATGTTAATAATAATGTGGATGATATTGTCAATCAACAACAATAAAAGTTAGATCAAAATCATGCACTTATGATTGACACCTAAGATCATCTTATTATTGCAATGGAGTAGAGGGTTCTATATAAAGAACCATATGAGAAACCAAATAAAGAACATAATTAAATAAATAATGCCTAGAAGGGTTATGGACAAAATGAGAAAGCTTTGAAAAATTCATGATTAGGAAGTTGAATAGGTTCCCAAGAGGGCAAGATTCAAAATAGAATTGGCTAAGGATATAAAAAGATTAATTCCACAAAAGTACACAAAATTTATATGGGATAAGGTTGAAGCATGGCTCATTTAAATGGAGAAATATTTCAAGCTTCATAATTTATTAGAGGAAAAAAAAAGGTAGTATGGGCCACATATCATCTTTTAGGCAAAGCATCCACTTGGTGGAACAATAAAAAGGTTGAGAAGAATTTGAGTGATGAGAACAATACATGGAAGTTATTTTTGTCTTTATTCACAAAAAATTGGTTTCCACTATTGTCTTTTGACGTAAAGGTCACAAAATTTTATAACTTGATCCAAGGAGACATTATCGTAGCTCAATATTGGGAGAAGTTCACAAAACTTCTCAAGTATGAACAACAATATTAGAAGTATGAGAAATTTTGAATCCATAAATTTAATATGGGTTTGAATCCCTATATTCCAGATTCGATGTGGATGTACATAGGATGAATATTATGGATGAGGCTTTTGATAAAGCAATGAAGTAGGAAAAAATGCTACAAGTACTATTTACTTCTAGAAAATATTTCAAGGGTCGGGTAGTGGAACAAATTAACAGTCATTAGTACCATTATAAAAGAAAATTAACAAGTTCAAAAATACTTGGTAGAAACAAAAAGGGAATTCTTGGAAATATAATAAGGCTAGGAACTCATCTAAGACAAAAAAATTAATTAGAGAAACTATACAAATGGAAATGGTAGAAATAGTAATAACAAGAGTGTGGGAGATAAGTTTTTGCAAAAGAAAGGGGTGAAAATTAAATGCTTTAAATGCATAGGAGATCAGTATACTATCAATTGTCCCCAAAACACCACTAGAGGACCTCCTTTATAGCCTCAAAACTAAACATATCAACAACACATTCATATAGCATTTGACAATCATCAAGAAGACTTTCATTTAACTCTAGTAGATTTTTCTGGTACAATTTTTGGTGTTTTTGTTTTAGTTGATACATGAGCCACAAAATGCTTTGTTTCACATGAGATATTGATTAAAATTTTAAGAAAATATATCCTACAGTAAACCATGGATAGTTTTGTATGACAACTAGATTGAAAATGTTGTCCCCAGAAAACCACTTTTTGTTTTCTAAGTTAAATTCAAAATTACAAGCTCTCGCCTCCTAAATTATTTAAGCCAAGTTGAAAGTTCGAAGAGATAGAAAAATCCATGCCCTAGAGTTGTTTCAAATCCCCAACCTGCTTGTTTTGATAAATTTTTAGTTTTCTTGTCGAGACGCGTGAAAGTTTTATTATTTTCGTCATTTGAATGAAAGTGTCAATATTTATATGCCCTGGATCATCAAACCTTTTATTTTTTTAATTACTTAGCTCATGAAAGAAATTTGAAAATTGGGCGTGAAATGGTGGAGTTTTCTTATTCTCTGTATTTTTCCCACAGTTGGGAACGATGTGCGTTTTCTTCCCCATCAAATTTTGGCCCCATCATCCACAAGTACATGGACATACCTAATTAGAAGTGGGTCAATGGAGAAATTTATTTTTTTGAGCCTCTTTGTAAAAAAGGTGAAAAGTTAAAAAGTGACCCACAACCTCGATCAGGCTTAAAGAAAAAAGTCAAATCTTGAGCCCGCAGTCAAAGGAGTCAAAGCAGGGAGGTGGACCGTCGGGGGAATTTGTGTTTTTGAGCCTCATTGTAAAAAAGGAGAAAAGTTAAAAAGTGACCCGCAGCCTCGATCAGGCTTAAAGAAAAAAGCCAAATCTTGAGCCTACAGTCAAAGGAGTCAAAGCAGAGAGGCGGACTGTTAGAGAAATTTGTGTTTTTGAGCCTCTTTGTAAAAAAGGTGAAAAGTTAAAAAGTGACCCGCAGCCCGATCAGGGTTAAAGAAAAAATTCAAATCTTGAGCCCACAGTCAAAGGAGTCAAAGTAGGGAGGTAGACCATCGGGGGATTTGAGATTTTGAGCCTCTTTGTAAAAAAGGTGAAAAGTTAAAAAGTGACCCGCAGCCCCAATCAGGCTATCAGGGAAAAATTCAAAGGTGAAGCCCGCAGGGAAAACGTCAAAGGTGAAGCCCACCATTGAAAAGTCAAAGTGGATGAGCAGCCATCAGGGCACTTTTGGAAATTTAACAAAATTTCCAAAAGTGAAGTAAAATTTCTAGAATGCTCCATGACTCCACCAAGGTCTCGGGCCCACCGTTGAAAAGTCAAAGTAGGAGAGTAGAGCGGTGGAGAACTTTGAAGTTTTGAGCATTTTTCTAAAAAAGGTTAAAATTGAAAAAAGTGAGCCACAATTCCTTTGCCACTCAAATAAAGCCACGTGTCAGGCCTATGGCAAAGAGGTGGAAGGGCGGACCAAAATGTCAAAAAATGCCAATTTTCTACAAAGGCATAAAATGCAAAAGGCATCCTCCACGCCCGCTCCAATAAATTTCTCCCATGTGGACGACTCTGGTTTAAAGTTTCAAAGGCAAGATAAATGGTTCAAATTCAAAGTTACAAAATGAATGTAACAACTGCATTATGAAAAGTCTGGTTTTTCTCGCCATTGATGTTTCTTCGTGAATTAAGAATCGAATGGATGCAAATGATTGAAAAGAAATTGTAAATTGTTTCTTGCTAACAAAGAAGAAGTTGTAACTATTTCTTGGAGGAGATTTAATGGCTTCTTCACGCCATTTTCGAGGGTTGGTGATTGATCTTGTAAACTCACAAGTGCATTGTACTTAGAGAAAACAAAGGAGATAGCCATTTTTCTTCCATTTCCCCCCCTTTTCTCAATTTCCTCCATTTCTCCACTATGTACAACTTTTGATTAAGCATCAATACAAGAAGAAGGATTTTATAGCCTCTTTGATGAGGAGATTTTAGAAACTTTGAGTTCACAATCTTATCTCATCTTGTTGCCATTTGCAGGGTTGTTTCTTCCCATGAATGCATGTGATGAATTTTCTAACTAGTGTGTGCAGGAATCTAATTTCCTACCTGCAACATTAGTTCTCCTACCTCTTTTCTCACTCCCTTTCCCACTTTCAGACAAAGTTCTCTCTTGCAAGTATCTGCAAGATTTTCCGTAGGGTCAGTGGAGTGCCCCTATTGGATCCCGACTGAAATGCCACCACAGAAATCCACATTTTATCATGCATGCATATACGGTAGTTACACGATTAAGTAGAGGGAATTTGATTCCCGTAGCATTGGCAAGGAGTCCAAAAGTTTTTCCACCTAAAAAAATTACCTCGCCAACAGTTTTTAGCACCCATCGTGGGGTAGATTTAGCAGCATCTACACCTGAATGCGACCACAAGGTCAGAAAATTCAAAATTCAAAAAAGAGAAAAATTTCTGGAATTTAAATGGCTATATGAGCCACATGGATTCAAATCATGGCTATTCCGGGAAACCCTCCTATTGAAAGACCTGAATTGCTCTTCCACATCCAAGAAGATGTTGCTTCAGATTTTAGGGAAGCTATCTAGCATAATAGATAAAGTGCCAATCACTACTTCATTGCCATGAGAATTCTGGACCTTGAAGAAGAACGTTCTCCTGAATTGTAGAGTTAAAGACAAATCCCAGCACCACAAAAGAAGAGCATAGATTTTAAGCCGGTGGATATAAGATTCACCCAAACTTGAGAGACAAGGAGGACAAACTGATCCCATTTTTGAGGAAATTCAAAGGAGACAAGAGCTACTCGGAATCCAAAGGCTTCCTTTTCAAACAACCGGTCACATTGGGAACCTGAGTGTTGCTAATACTTTGGACGATGAATTTTCATACATAAACAAGAACCTTGTAGACTTAAATGACATGAAGACAGAAGAAGAATCTAGAGAAAGAGAGGTGAGAGTTGATGAAGAAATAAGATCTCAACTCAAAGAAATCAAGAGACTTCAAGCCGAGGCAAATGAAAGAATAACAACAGAAGCCACAACCTTAGCAAGGTTGGAAGATAGAAACAGAAATAGAATGGGTGATCGGGATCATGAGCATGAATGGGATCATGAAGCCCATAGGCCTAATGTACCATGGGGAGGAAACATTGGTCCACTAGCTCTTGCTCAACCACTCCACAAGCTACCGAGAGGCTCAATAAAAACTTCCCAAAATTTAGAGCAGATGGTTCTCAACTCCTAAAGAGCATGTAAAAGCATTAATCACTTTTGCAAGTGTGTTGGGTGTTGAGGAAAAATATGTGTCATCAATATTTTTGGAGTCGCTTCAAGAAAAGGCTTCTGAATGGTTCTACATGCTACCCCCGAGGTATGTCACCTGTTGGGAAGGTATAAGAAGTGCATTTTAACACAGGTTCAAGACCATGGAAGATTGTCAAGATCTTCTGGTCCAATTGGTAAAAATGAAGAAAGAAACCTCCGAGTCAATGAGGGACTTTGTAGCAAGATATGATAGAGTGATAAGAAGGATCCCTAAAGACGTGGTGCCTTCGAAAATAATTTGAAGAGGTTTTTCATCAGTGCTCTAACATCAAAAGTGGGTTTCTTCCTCAGAAGAGCCCAACCAAGAACATTGAGGCAAGCTCATGACCTTGCAATAGAAACCAATGATGATCTAATCCTTCCTGGAAAGGTGAAAGGCCCCAATGAGAAAAAAAGGGTCAAACTTCAAACTCTGTCACCACAGATCTGATGTTCCGAAAAATGGCAAATGACTTGGTTTCCTTGAAGAAGCAGCTATCTCATATCACAATGTGGAATGCTTCAAGAAGACCAAACCCTCTAGATAGGCCAAGGATTTCTCCACCTCCTCATCAGCTTGCTCTTAAAGCACCACCAATCAATGCCATCTGTGACACCAAAGAGCTAGAGGAGGAAGTAGAAATTGATGAAATTGAAGAAGAAAACATGGAAGATTATGAAAACTATCTTGAGATTGAGGAAATTGATATGCACAATGGCCTGATTGAGTATGTTGATGATGAAGATGAAGGTGATGAAGAAGTTCTAAGTTTCTCATGTGTTTTTTTCACTCGTGCTCAATCTAAGAAAGGGATTTCAGCCCCAACAGTTGTAGCAAAGGATAAGAAGAAGAATAAAGAAGATTGTCCTCCAGAGGTTACATAGAATAAAATCATCAATAAAGGATCACCATTACCACCTTCCATGGAATTGGCTAAAGAAAAACTAGACTCACTGGTTGCCAAAGAGCATGCTACTATACCAAGTAAGTCATTTGATTCTTCTTCTAGCTCAAAAGTTGCTAAGAATAATTCTCTTCTAAATGTTGGTCCTACAAAAACATCTAAAGTTTAGTCAAAGGCTACACCCTCACCCCCTTCCAAGCTAATTGTTACATCTGAAAAAGAGAACCCAACACAAAAATTAGAAAAGTCTCTACCATGTAGATCTTCCTCCATTTCAGGAGCCTCTTCCTCACCCACCATTCCCCATTTGACTTTGTAGAACATGCAAGCAAAACCAAAGTCCAGCTCTCAGAAATAGAATACCTACAAACACACCCGCCTAGTTTGACAGATTCATCAATGCAGTTCATGGTGGTAACCCTATCTCTTCAAGCCCAAATTCTAAAGGCTTACTCCCCACACCATCCACACCACCTTCCCAAAACATGCTAGCCCTCAGTGCCTCCAACATCAACAGAGTTGAACCTTTCTACCTATCACTCCTCATCAAAGGCTTCCAGCTGAATAATTGCATCATAGATTTTGGAGCCTCAGATAATGTGATGCCAGCCAAAGTTACAAATGCTCTAGGCCTCACTTTGACCCAGGTAAATGGCACATGCTACTCAATGGAATCCAAACAAGTTCCATTGGTAGGAAGAATCAAGGATGCATAGGTGGCACTAGCTGATTTTCTAGACAAGAAGGTGCTCTTGACCATACTGGTAGCAGACATCCCAACATCTTTTGGTATGCTTTTGAGTATAAGTTTTTGTAGAGACCTAGGTGGAGAAATAAAAATGGATTGGTCATTTGCAACTATCCCAGTAAAAGGTGAGATGAAGAAGTTGCTACCAGTAAGAAAAATGAAGTTCACAGTACGAAATTCTGATGATCCGAAAGCAAACATTCTCTTTCAAGATTCTGGGCTAGGAAACTACTTCCTCACATTAGAGAAAGAGGATAACTTGTCACTTGTCATGAAGGAAGAGGAAGATCAAATTTTGACAATGGAATTTGATGGTAGTCATTCCATAGCAGGTTCAGGAGCTGGTGTAGTATTGTACTCTCCTTCCAATGAGGTGTACCCTTTTGCCTACAAGCTGCAATTTGATAATACAAACAATACTGCAGAGTATGAATCATTGCTCTTAGGCATGAATGCAACAGAGGACATGGGAATCAAGAAGCTGAGATGTAAAGGTGATGCAAATATTGTGGTGAAGTAGGTCTACCAACAATATCAGGTGAAAAATCCAAGGCTCGGGCATTACAAAAATAGAGTGTGGGATTGCATTGAATCTTTTGATGCATTTTCCATTGAAGCTATTCCAAGGGAGTAGAATGAAAAGGATGATTCCCTTACAGTGTCAGCTTCCCTAGTGATACCTCATCCTTCTTTTGGTAAAGACAAAGTGACCATTGAAATGGTATTCGGCCTAGTGTACCTGACAATGCAAATCATTGGCAAGTCTTCAATGATGATAACCAAATTCTATCCTTTTTGGAGCAAAGGGATAATTTCAATAATCTCTTCTTTGAAGGAGGTGAAAATCCACATTGAGAAGCAGTCCCTGAAGAAGAGAAAGAAGGAATTGAAGGGATTGATGATGAGGGAGTAATCAAATTGAAAGGGAACGAAATTCCCAAAGGCCTAGTCTCTTTAGAAAACCTCTTTGGCAAACATGACATGATTCGTTCAAGGGAAAGAAAATCAATCTTCTCGGTGCCAGACTGATTTTGATAAAGAAAACATTGGTATTCCAGAGGAGCCAAGGATGGTCAATATTGGAAAATGTTTCTCACCGAAGAAAAAATAAGGTTTGTTGCATTACTCAAGAAATACTGAGATGTCTCGGCCTACTCTTACGATGAACTCAAATCCTTCCAGCCAAAGGAAATGCATCACTCAATTCCTTTGAAGCAGGGTGTTAAGCCCTTTAGGAAAAAACAAATCTCGTACAACCTAAAGATTGTTGATACCATTAAGGAGGAGGTAATGAAGATGCTTAATGCAAGGATCATATTTCCCATCCACCATTCAACGTGGGGGCTAACATTGTGCTAGCGTGAAAGAAGAATTGTGAAATAAGGATATGTGTATATTTTCACAACCTAAACCAGGCATCACTCAAGGAAAATTATCCTCTTCCTATCATGGACCATATCCTACAAGAAATCATCAGATTTTAAATGCTTTCATTAATTGATGGATTCTCGTGATACAATCAAATCAAAGTGGCAGAGGAAGACCGCACCAAGATAGCCTTTACAACACCTTGGGGCACTTTTGCCTACAATAGAATGCCTTTTGGCCTAATCAATGCAGGAGCTACATTCCAAAGGGAGATGGATTTGGCCTTTAAATATCTAAAGCATTGCATTGTCATATATCTTGATGATCTCACAGTATTTTCAAAGAAGAGGGGAGATCATATCTATCACTTGGAACAGAGTACTTGCAAGGTGTAGGAAACATGGCATATCACTAAATCCCAAAAAGTGCATTTTTGGAGTCACAGAAGGCAAGTTATTGGGGCATGTTGTGAAAAAACATGGAGGACACATTGATCTTGAGAGGATTAGAGCCATTCAAGCACTATCCCTACCCACAAGAAAGAAGGGATTTCATTCATTCTTTGGAAAGGTAAATTTTCTTTGTCGTTTTGTGCCTGAGTTTGTTGAATTGACAAAGCACATCACTTCCATGATGAAACCTCAAGCAAGTTTCAAATGGAACAAAGAAGGAAGGAAACATTTGAATAGATTAATAAATACATTTCCAAGGCTCCAACCCTCGTTTCTTAAGATTTTAACAAATATTTCATAATGTATTATTATGCATCGTGAGCATACACTCTGTTATTCTTGTTCAGAAAAATGATGAAGATGTTGAAGCACCTATTGCTTTCATGAGTTTTCCTTTGAAGAAGAATGAGCTAAAGTACAACCAATTGGAGAAGCATGCCTATGCAGTGGTCAAGGATGTAAAAAACTTTAGGTTTTACATTCTCAATTCTCATACAATGGCGATGGTCCCTGGTAGTGCAATCAAGTCCATCTTGACACAACAGATCTGGAGCTAAAAGAGGAAATTGGATTACAAAGACTCAAGAATATGACTTGGAGATTTGACCCTCCAATCTGGTAAGGGGAAATGGCTTGTGCAAGTTGATTGCTGAAGATGAAACTCTCAAAGTTCAACATGGCGAAGAAACATGTACTTTCTCAACTTGTTCAGAAGACAACCCACTAGTTCTCTTTATCACCACTACCGATGAGTGGTATGTTGATATTTCCTACTACTTGACTTATGGAGAATGCCCTCCTCATCTTGATTACAAACAAAGAAGAACACTCAAGCTGAAGGCAGCCAGGTTTGTGATCTAGAATCATGCACTTTACAAAAGAGGCATGGATGGTTGTTTCCTCAAGTGCATAGATAAAGAGCAACAAGAAAAGTTTCTTATAGCATACCATGACCAAGCATGTGGTGGACATTTTTCAGCAATGGTCACTGCACACAAGATCCCTACGAGGAAGGTATTATTGGCCCACCATCTTTGTAGATACTCGAGATTGGGTTTCTAAATGCAAAGCATGCCAACAGTTTGTTGGAAGACCACAACTCGCTGCATTACCACTCAGGCCTGTGGTTATTGAAGAACCATTTCAACAGTGGGGCTGGACTTCATTAGTGTTCTGAACCCTCACTCAAGTGTGGGGCACACCTATGTACTCATAACAATAGACTACTTCACCAAATGGGTGGAAGCCATTCCACCAAACAAGCCAACACTGAAACAATATGCAACTTCATCAAGGAGAATATCATAGTCTGTTTCAGAGTGCCATAGAAGATTATAGCAGATAATGCTACCTATTTCTCTTCAAGAGAGCTGACTGAGTTTTTCTATAGCTACGGAATCTCCCTAGCTCATTCTTCTGACTACTATCCACAAGGAAATGGATAGGCCGAATCAAGCAACAAGAACATTGTGACCATTTTCCACAAGCTTGTAGATGAGAATCAAAGGAATTGGCAGAAAAGATTGTGTGACACATTGTAGGAAGATAGGATCACTCCCAAGAAGGTGATAGATATGTCTCCATTCCAACTGTTGTATGGAGTTGAAGCAGAGATTCCCCTCACAATTGAGATGCTAGCTCTCAAGTTACTACATGAAATAGAAGATGGTCAATACAAATATTCCTTAGACAAAAGGATCCTATTTCTGGAGAAAGCTGGAAGAAAATAGATTCAGGTGGTGGATCGAATCAAAGAACACCAATTGAAAGTGAAGAAGATCTTTGACAAGAGGGCTAAGGCAAGAGAATTCAAGGTTGGAGACTTTTTCCTGCTATGGGACAAGAGAAGAGAACCAAAGGGTAGCCATGGAAAGTTTGATTCATTATGGCAGCCCATTCCAAATTCATGGAGCTTGTGGTGAGAATGTTTTCTCCTCTCATACTTGGATGGAACACCATTGGAATTGCCTCAAAGTGGGAAATACTTGAAATTGTATCATCAGTGAAAGCGGGTTGTCCCCGCCTTATACCATAGGTGATTTCTTGGTGTGTTTCCCTTTGTTGTGTGGTTTTGTTTCCCTTCTATTGTGTGTCGTGTGTTTCCTTCCTTTTGTGTGCTTGTGTGTTTCCTTCTTCTAATATTTCTTTCTTAGAATTGTACATGACTCTGCAAGGCCCAATGGATAAGGCATTGGTCAATGTTATATGGTTTAAAAATTGAGATTCTGGATCCTCATACCACATCTTTGCCATGCTCAATCCATGCCATGTCCCCAAGCTAGAGCCAATTGTTGTCCCCGAAAACCACTTTTCATTTTCCAAGTTAAATTCAAAATTTTGAGCTCTCACCCTCCTAAAGTATTTAAGCCAAGTTGAAAGTTCAAAGAGATAGAAAAATCCATGCCCTAGAGTTGTTTCAAATCCCCAGTCTGCTTGTTTTGATAAATTTTCCGTTTTCTTGTCTAGACACGTGAAAATTTTATTGTTGTCCTCATTTGAATGAAATTTTCAATATTTCTATGCCCCTGGATCATCGAACCTTGTATTGTTTTCAATTCCTCAGCTCATGAAAGAAATTTGAAAATCAGGCACGAAATGGTGGAGTTTTCTTCTTCTCTGTATTTTTTCCCATGGTCGGGAACGATGGGCGTTTTCTTCCCCATAAAATTTTTGCCCCATCATCCATGGGTACATGGACATACCTAATTGGAAGTAGGTCGGTGGAGAATTTTTTTTTTTGAGCCTCTTTGTAAAAAGGGTGAAAAGTTAAAAAGTGACCCACTAACCCCGATCAGGCTTAAAGAAAAAAGTCAAATCTTGAGCCCATAGTCATAGGAGTCAAAGTAGGGAGGTGGACCGTTAGAGAAATTTGTGTTTTTGAGCCTCTTTGTAAAAAAGGTGAAAAGTTAAAAAGTGACTGCAGCCCGATCAGGATTAAAGAAAAAAATCAAATCTTGAGCCCGATCAAAGGAGTCAAAGCAAGGGAGGCGGACCATCGGGGGAATTTGTTTTTTTGAGCCTCTATGTAAAAAAGGAGAAAAATTAAAAAGTGACCCGCAGCCCCAATCAATCTATTAGGAAAAAGTCAAAGGTGAAGCCCATAGGGAAAACGTCAAAGGTGAAGCCCGTCATTGAAAATTCAAAGCGGACGAGCGGGCCATCGGGGCACTTTTGGAAATTTAACCAAATTTCCAAAAGTGAAGTAAAATTTCTAGAATGCTCCACGGCTCCACCAAGGTCTTGGGCCCACCGTTGAAAAGTCAAAGTGGGAGAGTGGAGCGGCGGAGAACTTTGAAGTTTTGAGCATTTTTCTAAAAAAGGTTAAAATTGAAAAAAGCAAGCCACAATTCCTTCGCCACTCAAATAAAGCCATGTGTCAGGCCTATGGCGGAGAGGTGGAAGGGCGGACCAAAATGTCAAAAAATGCCAATTTTCTACAAAGGCATAAAATGCAAAAGGCATCCTCCACGCCCACTCCAATAAATTTCTCCCACGTGGACGGCTCTGGTTTAAAGTTTCAAAGGCAAGATAAACGGTTCAAATTCAAAGTTACAAAACAAATGTAATGACTGCATTTGTAGTGCCCACATTTTTATAGCTCTAGTTATCTGTTGGTTCCTTTATTTATAGACATGTTTTGATTGAGACTACGATAGACTTTGGACATTTTACTATGATAATCCTCATGGACATTATGGCATTTTGGGCGCGAAGCGCCAATTGGATTAGATTCATATACTGATATATTTCATATGATGTGATGACACTAACAGGGTTATATGATAGACGTATCAGTTAGATGTTAGTCTCTTGTGGTTAATTTGATTGATGATATAGTGTTTTGGATTTAATGATGGTGATTTTCATGCTAACCTAAGTGTATGTCGTTACAATTTTATTTGTGGATGATTCATGGCAAACTATGTGGATAATTGGATGCATTGCACTATCAATTGTAAATTATGTTCGGACATTATAAGTTGATTGATATTGTGATGTATAGATGATGTTTACTATATTGGACAGGTGCGGTTAATGTGTGCAATGAGTGTGCAGGTGACAGGTATAGGAGAGCATGGGTTTCAGGGCAGCTACGCAATTGTGCACAAGCGGCCCACGGGCTGAGTCCTAACCATGCTAAATTGTTTGAGGCCTTAGATTAGATGTATTTAATTGGGCACCATGGGTGAACCCCTCAATTTGTAATGTAATTATGTCTTGTAAAATTAATTATGTTTAGGGTGTGTTTTATTAAGTAAACTAGCTTAGGGGTTAATGATCTTATCTTAAGTTAAGTGTTGGTTTTGGGAAGTGTGTGTGTGTTGGTAGAAGGGATTGGGGACCACATGTGAACCTTGGGTGAACCCCACACCCTCTACCCTTGTGCCCAAGCATGCCAAACCCGAAATTGGGTTATTTTGGGTAATTTTAGGGACCCCTTTTGAGTTTGGGGGTTCCCTTAGCATAAAAATGGGCCCTTGGACCCTACCTAATAGGTAGGGGGCCTATTTCCAAGGTTTGGAAGGGGTTTCCCTCCCATTTAGCCCTCTTTAGTCACCATCCATGTAAGATGGTTGGATTGTGTGAAAGTGTTAAAAGTTGCTCCACTTTGTTTTATTTTAGTTTTTAGTATTTTGGGTGAAAAGGGATAAAAGGTGAGTTTACTCTTACTTATTTTGTTTTTGGAATCTTTGACTCTTGAGAGGAGAGGGGGTGACACTTGTCACTTTTCCATTGGTGAGGAAACTTTTGGGCTCCTCTTTTTATTCTTTCTCATGTGGGAAGAATGGGTCTTCTTGGTTCATTTTTTTTGGAGCACTTGGAGAATTTTGGGAGCTTGGAAGGGAGCTTGGACAAAGGGGAAAATCTTAGAGTTTGGAAAGCATATTAGAGGTAGGGTTCTTAACCTTTTTCCTTCTTAGATTTGTTATCTTGTAAACTATGCTTGCTTAATAAAATAGTGTGTGAAATGATGTATGGTGAATGTGGTTGTTTGCTTGTTCTTGTTGTTTTCCTTGTTTTCTCTCCACCATCATTTGGATTGATGGTTTTTGGAGAATGTAGGGGAAGAGAGAGGGATTTCCCTCTCAAACCTCATGGTTGTTGGTCAAGCCATGAAGGTCCCTTCTCATCCCCTCATATGGTTTGAGGTGGGAGAAAGGTTCATATGGCTTGATCCTTTCCCCATTCTTGGTGAGGAAACCCATGTGGGTTTGAAAATCCTCCCAAGAAGGATCTCTATTGTATAAGGAGGAATAAGGAGGATGTATGACTAGGAGGTATAAGGAGTTTTTATATATGTGTATTATTGGTGCTCCTATGGTTGGACACCTTGATTTGGGCATCCTTCTTCCTCTCTTCCCCCTTGTGAGGTTGACCTTGTTCTCCTCATGTTGTGGTTTTCATTGAGTAGTAGGTCTAAGTGGATGATTGATCTTATGTTTTTCTTGTTGTGTGTGTGTAAATCCCCATTACTTGTGCACATTGTGGAAGCTAGTTCCTCTCTCCCATGGGCTTGGGGGAGGCTAGCATGACTTCCAACCATGGAAAGGCATGTGATGATGCCTATTGGTTGGGTGGTAAACAAGCCATGTTCTCTTGGAGTTGGATTCTTGTAGGAGTATTGGAGTTGGAGCTCATGTTGGAGATAGTTGAAGCCTCTTGCCATCTTGGTCATCCTCATATTTTGTGGGCATTACCTTCATGTTGTAAATAAATGTAGCTTTGTAAAGATTTATACTCTTGTAAAGACCCATTTTGTACTCATTGTATTTGATAAAGCATTAGTCTCTATTAAGGAAACTTTTATTTTATAGTTGCAAGAAGCTTGTAAGATTGCCATTTTAATTTATAATGAAACCAAGAACATTTTATTTTCAATGCCTTCATTTGGAAAGATTTGTTGTTTAAAAATATGCAAAACATATAGTCATGAAATATACATTTGAAATATTTAGTTGTGCATTACATACAAAAGCTACAAAAATTTAGTGTGCTTGCATTTTATTTCACAAAAAAAAAATATGGCACTTCTGACATTATGAAAAGTATGTTTTTTCTGCCATTGGCATTTCTTTGCGAATCAAGAATCCGAACGAACGCAAATGATTGAAAAGAAATTTTAAACTATTTCTTGCTAACAAAGAAGAATTTGTAACCATTTCTTGGAGGATATTTAATGGCTTCTTCACGCTATTGTTGGGGGCTAGCGATTGATCTTGTAAACTCACGAGTGTATTGTACTTAGAGAAAACAAAGGAGATAGCCATTTTTCTTCCATTTCCCCCCTTTTCTCAATTTCCTCCATTTCTCCACTATGTACAACTTCGATTAAACATAAATACAAGAAGAAGGATTTTTAGCATCTTTGATGAGGAGATTTTAGAAACTTTGAGTTCGCACTCTTATCTCTTCTTGTTTCCATTTGCGGGGTTTTTCTTCCCATGAATGCATGTGATGAATTTTCTAACTAGTGTGTGCATGAATCTGATTTCCTACCTGTAACATTAGTTCTCCTACCTATTTTCTCACTCCCTTTCCCACTTTCAGAAAAATTTCTCTCTTGCAAGTATCTGCAAGCTTTGTCGTAGGGTCAGTGGAGTGCTCTGTTGGATCCCTGGCCGAAAGGGCACCACAAAAATCCACATTTTCTCACACATGCATATACTGATAGCTTGCAGGTTAAGTAGAGGGACTTATATTCCCAGAGCATTAGCAAGGAGTCCGCAAGTTTTTCCACTGACAAATTCCCACAACGAAAGGAAAATAGAGCAATGTCTTTTCCAACCAGTGAGCTAGAGGTACCATGTTTAAAATAGAGGTTAACTTATATGTTGCACCTTTAGGATCATATGATGTTTTGGGGGTAGTTGATTATGTAATTGTTGTGATAAGGTGGAATTTTATACTAAAATAATAACATGCCAAAATTACGAGTGGGAATTACTTGAGTTTCCAATTAATTAAGAAAGCCACTAAGTTGAGGCATATTTCGAGGTATTAGTTAAAGAAGGTGCGAAAAAGGGACTCATAATGTATGCAATACACGTTGATGATGTAGGTGAATAAAATAATGTACATTAGAGGATTTACCTTTTCTTTTATATTTTAGTGATGTATTTATTCCCGAATAACTATGAATTCCTCTAATTAGATAATTTTATTTCTCTATAGACATCATTATAGAATCAAAACCCAATTATTAAGCATTTTATTGAATGACTACCACCAAACTATTTGAATTAAAGGCACAATTTTAGGTGTTTTTAGGTACAGGATTTATTCATCTTAGTGTTTCACCTTAGGAAGCACTAATTATTTTTGTAAAAATAAATGTGGGACATTTAAACTTTGTATTGACTATAGGATGTTGAATAAGGAAACAATAAAGAACATGTATCCATTCTGTGCATTGATAATATTTTGATAAAATGCAAGGAGACACTCTATTTTCAAAAATTGAGTTAAAATTGGGATACCATCAATTGAGGATCAAGGAAAATGACATACATAAGAAAGTTTTTCACAATAGGTATGGTCATTATGAGTTCACATGATACTTCCTTTTGTAGTTGGTATTGCAAAAATTGATACAACATAAGCTTTATGACAAGATGTCAAATTGTGTCTTCTTCTAAAAATGGGTGCAAAATTTATCCCATATCATATCAGCAGATGGAATTGTACTTGATATTGACAAGATAAAGGCTAACATGGAATGGCCTACACTTAGGAATGTACATGAATTTCACAATGTCATGGCACTTGAAGGATAATATAAGAAGTTTGTAGAAGGTTTTCAAATATTGGCATTCCTATTAATTCATTGTAAAATAAAGGGAAGAATTTTATATGGACAAAAATTGTGAAAAAACATTCATAAATATTAAGTAAAATTTTACATCTACACAAAAAAAAATTTACATCTACACCAATTTTGAAATTTGTAGATCGTAATAGAGAGTTCATCATTTTCGTGAATGCATCCAAGTGAGGTTTTGGAGGTTTTTATGTAGGAAAATCAGGTGGTGGCTTATGAGTCATGAAATATTATGCAAGGGGATTCAAATTATGCTCCATGTGACCTTGAGATCATGGCTATAGTACATGCTTTATAGATGTGGAGGCATTACCTTTTGGGAAATCCTTTTATGATTAAAACTTATCATTCATGATTGTTGTATATCTTCATTCAAACTAAATTGAATACATGGAAATGGTGTTGGTTATAATTTTTGAGTGAGTATGATTTTGATATAAGTTATTTTTAGGGTAGGGAAAATTGGGTTGTGGAATCCCTAATAGAAGACAACATCTAGCGGAAAGGGCCTCGGTGAGAGCCACTTTTAGAGAAAAAGTTTTTAGTAAGCTATCTTCAAATAATTTTTATAGTAAGGTAAAATCTGGAGAGTATAATAGATATTTTGGATATATGGTGACCATGGAAATATATATCTAATTGTCAGGGCACTTCATGTCAAATTTCAAGTCAATATGTTGAAGGTTTTTAAAGATATGCAAGTTTTGGTGAAACAGGGTAAGTGTTAGTGTGATTTTGAAGAAAAGTCCGATGTTCTGATGCTCGTTGTGAACTATATTATTTACATGGGTACCTAAGATATTTGGAATATTTTCTAAGTTCAGATATATAGTTTTCAAAAAAATAATGAGGTGGTTTTATCGTCACGTTTTTATGACGATCATTAAGAAATTAAAGTGGTTTAAAACCATAACTAAACCCTAGCTAGGAGAAACTTACAGAAGAGTGAGTATATTGAGCATATTTTTATTCCTTTTGAAAAATTTATGATTTTATCTTGTAAAGGAATATTCCATATTTTCAAAAAGGTATGTTAGAGTATGTGGTGATATGTGGGACCCACTGAAAAGGCTTTTTATGAAGAAGCTTGGTTTATGGAAATGTTTTCCAAGTGAGGTATGAACTAAATTTCCATTTATTATATACCAGGAGTTTTACAGATTTCCATGAATGTTTCACATCATGGTGAAGGTGAAAAAGTGTAAATTGTTCCCTATTTGTGTTGGATTGGTCAAAGGGTAGTTTTAGGGCGATTGGAGCAGCCTAAAGTAAAATTGACATTGTAGGATCTAAAAGAAGAGTTGGAAGGTGATTCAAGTTGTGTTGGAAATATAATTTAGGGATATTTCCACTAATATATTTTTTTACGATGATGATATTTTCTATGGTTTCTAAGTCAGTTTGTGGATAAGAATATTTTTGGCTTTCTAGGACAAAGCGCTTTCTGAAAGTTTGAGCTAGTTAAAGCATCATATGGATTGGATGATGTTTGTTATCTCCTAGAATTTTAAGAGGGACTAAATTTTAATCCATTTATACTTATTTAGAGTATCTAAAAGGGTGTTAACCAATTCTTTTTGGAAACAATTTTTTGGGTAGCTTGATTTGGTGAAGACAAAAGTTGTTGTGGTTTGAACTAGGGGATGTTTCATGAGATATAACTTTATTATATGTTTTTACACGTATTTATATTTCCATAGAGTGGAACATGCTATATTTCAGTTGTTTTAGGTGATATTGAGGCCCAAAGTTGAAATCGGGTGTTGGAAACATGTGTTTTGTGAAGGCAATGAGCCACTAGGCCCATTAAACAAAATAATTTGATTGTTTCATGATAATTGAGACCATGTATGGTGTTTAAATGATATTTTAAACATGTGTGGTGATTTTTAGATATTTAATAAAAATATGTTTGGTGTTAAGATATTTTTGTCATTCCAATGACAAAGTTTTGAGGATTATTAGTGCATGACAAGTGGTTTTTGGCTAGGCTGGCCTACTTGAGTCATATGTGACCCTTGTAATGAGGTTTATGATATTTTTTAATATGAATTGGTCATGAAAATTTTTAAGGACTGACCTAGTATGATTTTGAATAAAACAAAGCATATTTAAGTGCTTGTTTGGTTCATTTTTGAGTTAGTGCTCTTATAGGGAAAATGTGACCTAAAGGAGAGTGATTTTCAGGTATGTGTGCATGATTTTAAGGTTGAGGAAGATCATGATAGGTTTATTATTGATTTAATACATGAGATAAATAGTTTAGATCCATTACGAGTTGAGAAATAAGAAGAAAGAACAATACCGAATACTAAGGGTTTGTGACCTACATAAGTGATCTCCATTAGTTGTATAAAGCAAAAAAACTAAAGATAAAACATAATCAGGTGCATTATTTTGTTCTTTTTCATCCTATATGGTTTTATCCTCCTTGTAGAGTTAGTGCTTCACTAAAGTAGGGGATGGTGTTCCTTGTAGGATTGATGATCTACTAAACTAGGGGTTGGTGTTCCTTTTGGTGTTGGTGCCTCACTAAATTTGAAGCATGTAAATATAAAGTTTATGTTTCATTGGTTTTTCTTTTCCATAATGGTTTCCCACTTAAATATTATGTCTATGAGCTCTCTTTCATGTGTTATGGTTATTTGAATGTATTATGCACACATAATAAGCTTGTGATGAATGTATGTGAATGGATGAATGTTGATGTATGTTGCAATAAATGGTAAATCAAATGAGTTATTTTTAGGACTGATTCACCCCCATATCATTAAATTGTGCTTCCAATAATTTTTATTAGGTAAGTTCCTTATGAATCAAGTATAACATCTTAAAAGATATACTAGAAGCACAAGATGGCTAAGAAAATCTGTAAGAAGAATCGGGAGTTAAAAGATATGGTCAAGGAAGATGAAGAAACCATTAAAAACATATTCAATTGGAGAAGAAAATTTAAGATCCGAGTTTAATGCTATGTTTTTGGAGCCTATTTTCATGTTAGAGTGTGGTACACTTTTCGTGTTACACTCGGGTATTTTTACAACTGGTCGGTCCCGCTCGCCGGTGAGCGGTCGGGGGTTTGAGGGTGAAGCCCCTAAAGCAAATTTTCATGGGTGGTTTATTAACCCATGGGTAATGGAAGTAACCGTTATGGGTTGTTTTTGGGCTCATGGTTTTTGGTACCCATTGTTTTGATACACATGGTTTTTGCCCATGGTTACCCATGAGTTTTTGCTCATGGTTTTGATACCCACGGTTTTATATCAAACTACTTAAGCAATTGTCTATTTATATGGTCTTATGCATATGATACAAATACAAGAAAATGTATTACAGATGTGTTTTAAATTTGGGTGTGAATTCTGTTGAGTTTGTTGAGCATAGCTCCAAACAGATTTGGGTATTGTATTGAGAGAGTGGAGGCTTGTAATAAAATCTGAGCAAGTGATTCTTGGTGGACGTAGCCCAAATTGGGTGAAACACATTAAATATTGTCTCTCTATGTTGTGTTATTTATTATGTACTTTTATTTGAGATCTGTAACATTTTCTGCATATTAGTTTCTACTATTGCGATTTTGTAAGGGATTATTCCACATATTTTATCTCTTATTTCCTAACAATTGGTATCATAGCCTGGATTGGTTTGCTGAAGTGTTGAATCGCAGGGAAAGTTTTTCTTGAGTGGGAGCTATGGCATATGATGGAAGATCGGGATTGATAAATTCAACGGGTAGAATTTCAGTCTTTGGAAGATGCAGATGGAAGATTACCTTTATCAGAAGGATCTTTATACTCCGTTGTCTGAGAAGGTGAACAAACCCTCGAGTATGATAGATGCGGAATGAGATTTGTTGGATCAGAAGGCACTTGGAATGATCTGGTTGTGTCTTGCATCTTTGGTATTATTTAATGTTTCAAAGGAAAATACTACAAAAAAAACCGATGGATGCATTAGGAAGTTGTATAAAAACCCTCTGCCTATAATAAGATATTTTTAATGAAAAAGTTGTTTAATATGAAGATGTCGATAATAGTTCAAGAGTGAGATCATTTAAATGATTTCAATACGGTTGTGAATATGTTAGCTTGATTCTGATAGAATTTGATGAAGAAGTTATGGCTTTATTAATTTTGTGCTCGTTACGAAAGTTGGAATAGCACAGTAATGGCGGTAAGCAACTCGGTTCATTAACTAGAAGTTGAAGTTTGAGGATATTTTAGGGGTGATTCTAAGCAAGGAAATGTAAAGAAAAAGCTCTGGGAATCTTCTACTTGAGGAATGCTTTGATAGTGGAAACTAGAGGGAGAGAAGAATAGAGGAAGCGTGGAAAATCAAAAGATCGAGACAAGGTCAAAATCCAAGAGCAAGATTGTATGTTGGAACCGTGGAAAGTTTGGGCATGTAAAGAAGGACTATTGGGATCTTCGGGACAAGAAGAAACAATGTGAAGAAAACAAGGAGGAAAATGTGGCATCGGGTAATGTATACCAGGATGCTTTGATTCTTTCTTTACATAATATTACTAAATCTTGGGTTTTAGATTCAGGGGCTTCTTTTCATGCTACTCCACATAGGCATTATTTTGTTGATTATGTTCAAGGGGGATTTTGGGCATGTTTTTCTTGGTGATGACGAGCCTTGTAGTATAGTTGGAAAAGGTTTTGTTCAGGTTAAGATGTAGAATGGGAATACATGGCTATTGAAGGATGTCAGACATGTACCTACATTAAGGAGAAATTTGATATCGGTGGGGCAATTGGGAAGTGATGGTTGTACTGTGATATTTATATTTGACTCTTGGAATGTTACCAAGGGTGATCTTGTGGTGGCAAGAGGTAAGAAGGTTGGAACCTTGTATTTATCCACTGATAGTACTAATGATTGTAATCTTGTGGCTTCAGATGCAAATACAACATTATGGCACTATAGGCTCGGTCATATGAGCCATAAGGGCATGGAAATCATAAATAAGAATTTGCTTGGATATATAGAAACAGTTTGGAGTTCTCGTGAGGATGCATATATGAGAAATAGAAGCGAGTAAGGTTTCTCAAGATTGGACCTACAAAGAAGAGAGTAAGTTAGAGCTGGTGCATTCGATGTGTGGGGCCAACTCAAGTATCATCTCTTGGGGGTTCAAGTTATTATGTTACTTTTATTGATGATGCAATAAGGAAAGTTTGGGTTTATTGTATTAGAAACAAATTTGATGTATTTTACACTTATGTTAAATGGAAAGCCTTGGTAGAGAATGAAACAGGTCTTAAGCTAAAATGTCTCGAAGTCGGATAATGGAGGGAGTATTGCAGCAATGAATTTAATGATTTCTTGTTCTAAGAATGGAATCTACGAGAAAAATATGGTTCCGGGAAATCCACGGTAGAATGGGGTATCGAAAGGATGAACATAACAATAATGGAACGTGCTAGGAGTATGAGGTTACATGCAGGACTGCCTCTTTCTTTTTGGGTAGAAGCGGTGAGCACAGTGTGTACTTGATAACAGAGAGGACCCTCAAGTGCCTTGGATGGAGGCATACCGAGGAGGCTTGGTATGGTAAGAAAATTGATTATTCATTTCTTAGAGTCTTTGGATGTGAGGCGTTTGTTCATATATACAAGGATGATAGGACCAAGCTAGAGGCTAAATCAGAAAAATGTAATTTCATTGGTTATAGTGGTGATGACTTTGGATTTAAATGTTGGAGTATTAAGGACAAGAAAATCATTCGGTCTAGGGATGTGGTATTTAATGAGAAAGTCATGTATAAGCAATAGTTGCAGGAAAACAGGGAAGAATCCAAGAAATAATATGCAGTGGTAGAGGATCTTCCGGATGGGATAGTGACCCATGAATCAGTTCAGGAACCGACTCAACAGGAAACCCAAACTCCTACGGTGAGGAGGTCTTCAAGTGTAAGAAAAGAACACGAATGTTTTTCTCCTTCTCTTTATTATTTATTACTCACTGATAGTGGAGAGCCAGAGAGCTTTGATGAAGCAATGTAAATAGATGTTAGTAAGAAGTGGGAGCAAGCCATGGATGAGGAGCATAAGTCTCTCATGGAGAACCAGACTTGGGATTTGGTGAAGCTACTGGAAGGAAAAAGAGCATTACAGAACAAGTGGGTGTACAGAGTTAAAGATGAAGGAGGAAAGAAAAGATATAAGTCTTGTTGGTGGTCAAGGGGTTTGCATAGAAACAAGGTATAGATTTTGATGAGATCTTTTCTCTTGTAGTAAAAATGACTTCTATTAGAACTGTTCTTGGAATAGTGGCAGCAGAAGAATTGCACTTAGAACAGTTAGATGTAAAGACTGCATTTCTCCATGGTGATTTGGAGGAGGAACTATATATGCAGCAACCAGAGGGCTATGAGGTCAAAGGTAAAGAGGAGATGGTGTGTAAACTGAAGAAGAGCTTGTATGGCTTGAAACAAGCTCCACGTCAATGGTATAAGAAGTTTGATAGCTTCATGATGGAGCAAGGTTATATTAGATGTCATTCTGACCATTGCGTGTATACAAAGAAATTGGTTACACGTGAAAACATGCAAGAAATAAAAGTACTCAAGAAACAACTAAGTGAATCCTTTGATATGAAGGATTTGGGGGCAGCCAGACAAATCCTTGGTACGAGGATAACTCGGGATAGGAACGGAAGCTGAATTCATCTCAAGAAGAGTACATTAAGAAGGTATTGGATAGGTTTAACATGCAGGATGCTAAACTGGTTGGGACTCCTTTGAGAGGCCATTTTAAGTTATCAAAGGAGCGAGTGTCCCAAGACAGAGCAGAAAGAAACCGGATGTCCAAGGTACCTTACTCATCGAGTAGTTAGTAGTTTTATGTATGCTATGGTGTGCACTAGGCCTGATATTGCCATGCAGTGGGAGCTATGAGTAGATTTATGAGTGATCTAGGTAAAGAGCATTGACAAGCAGTAAAGTGGATCCTTCGGTATTTGAGAGGGACCATGGGGATAGTTTTGTGCTACAGTGGATCAGACACCACTTTACGTGGTTATGTAGATTCAGACATGGCTAGAGATGTAGACAGCAGGAGGAGCATGATAGGTTATATTTACATTATAGGTGGGACAGCAGTGAGTTGGATTTCACGACTACAGAAGTTGGTGGCTTTGTCAACCATGGAGGCTGAGTATGTTGCTGCCACAGAGGCAAGCAAAGAGATGATTTGGTTACAACAATTGCTTGAGGATTTGGGGCATAAGCAGGAGGAATGTAAGCTACATAGTGATAGTCAAAGTGTTATACACCTAGCTAAGAACTCTGCTTTCCACTCTAGGACGAAGCATATACAGTTGAGATATCACTTCATCAGGACAGCTTTGGAGGAAGATAAGTTGAAGTTGGAGAAGATTCATACCAGTCAAAATCCTACAGACATGATGACCAAGGTGGTCATAAGGGATAAACTAAAGCTATGTTCAGCTTTGGTTGGCCTTCGTGGATGATAGTGAAGGGTTGAGAAGCTTGCTCAGTGGAAATCAGTCTCCAAGTGGGAGATTGTTATGTTTGTGGAGCCTATTTTCATGTTAGAGTGTGGTACACCTTCTATGTGTTACACTCAGGTATTTTACGGTGGTCCCGCTTGCTAGTGAGCAGTGTCCTGGGGTTGAGGGCAAAGCCCCTGAAGCAAATTTTCATGGGTGGTTTATTAACCCATGGGTAATGGGTAACCATTATGGGTTGTTTTTTTGGGCCCATGGTTTTCGGTACCCATTGTTTTGATACCCATGGTTTTTGCCCATGGTTTTGATACCCACGAGTTTTTGCCCATGGTTTTAATACCCATGATTTTGTATTAAACTACTTAAGCAATTGTCTATTTATATGGTCTTATGCATATGATACAAATACAAGCAAATGTATTATAGATGTGTTTTGAATTCGGGTGTGAATTCTGTAGAGTTTGTTGAGCATAGCTCCAAACGGATCTGGGTATTGTATTGAGAGAGTGGAGGCTTGTAATAAAATTTGAGCAAGTGATTCTTGGTGGATGTAGCCCAAATTGGGTGAACCATGTTAAATCTTGTCTCTCTGTGTTGTGTTATTTATTCTATACTTTTATTTGAGATCTGTAATATTTTCTACATATTAGTTTCTCTTTCATTGCGATTATGTAAGGGATTATTTCACATATTTTATATCTTATTTCCGAACATTTAAAGGATGAGGAATGTGAAAGTTTGAAAAAGTCATGCAATAATTTATTTCATATTCAAAGTGTTCTCAAGGAGGAGTTATTTGATTTACAAGAATACCTAACATTTCATAGGATGGAGAACATCAGATTGAATTCTAAAATCAAATATTTGACAACTACTATTAAGGCCAAGGAAGAAGAATGTGACATGCTCAAGGAGGAGGTACAATCCCTAAAGGAGAAAGAGGAAGCATGTTCTAGGTATAAAGATAAAATGAAATCTAATGCATGGGTCAATACCAAAATTTTCTTACTATATAATCAAGAGCTTGAACCTACTCTAATACTCCAACCAACCCCTGCTTGAGGATCACCATTTACATGTTTTATGGCCCCTTGGTGTCTATGGAGGCCTAATGCATGTTTTGTATGAAAGAAAAACCCTTAAAGGACTTCCTTGATCAGAGATGAGCTAAGGTGATCATTTTGTGACCATAGACACAATGTATAATAGATATGTAATGCTCCTACATTCATATACATGACTGTCCCAAGATACAAAATCTATTGATAAGGTATCTAGCATATGTTACCTTTTGATATTTCTTACCATACACTTTACTCCCAATGGAGTTCTTCTTTACTACAGTCACAAGCTCTTTCTTAATTGATTGAACATGACCAAAACAACAAACCAATGTTTCAAGTTCCTTTATGGATGCTCAAGCATCTCTCTACTAGTGTGCAGTCCCAATACTCTGCCCTCAAGACTGAACTTAGTCTAAAAGCATCCAACTCAAACTCTTAATACTCAATTAGTTGGTTCCCAGGGCATACCAACAGCTAACAGACCTCCCTTCACAATGGTTGAGGTATTCATGAGTTCCATATACTGTCCTAGATCTAGGTTTTCTCTTTATCACCTCCTTGTATGTTTTGAAGTGACTTATACTGCCCTAGAACCCCTGCACAGTCCACATTTACTCCAAATCACTAGTAGATTTCTCTCTAGAATCATGGAACACATTAATAATACTAGGATAGTCATCTTCCAACTTCCATGCACAGGTACTTAACTCTAATTCTTCTTGAAATTAGTCCTTTTACTATCTTATTGTGGACTAACACAGTCCTAGACCACTGTACAGTCTCCTTATAGCTAGAGGGAAGGAATTTCCCTTATGCCTATATGCCCAATGTCATTCATATTCAACAAATATACCTGGGTAAGTACCCTCCCATTCCTTATCAGTGGGTTTTCATCATATTGTATCTATCTCCTTCATGTTACAGTCCTCTTTTCTTGCCAAATACAGTCCTAATCCTGTGCAATCATCTTTTATATACTAACAAGGTGATAACTTCATGCATTCAAACCTGAGATCATGCAAATACATTCCATATATCCCTATTTTGTCCATCTTATCAATCTATCATCATGATTAGCAATGCTATAAAGCAAAAACTGTGCATGTTCTTTATTTGACTGTAACAATACATCACTGTTGTATCTCGAATATACAGTCACTTATAGCTTGAGTGACACAAGATCATTCTTCACCAAATTTGGATGGTCTTTAGATCATATCAATGCAGAGATATTGTAAAAGTTTCAGGTGATTCTATCCATGGAATGAAAAGATATACGAAGCCCTAGTTCAGGCCCGAGAGGCAATAATTTGCTATAAAATTCAAATTATACATTTTCAAAACATACAAAATTTATCAATGTGATCCACATCACCTGTAGAGTCTTTCCATACTGATAATCAAGAGAATTACATCATTTGAAGGTCATGGAGGGTTTTGACCTTGCTGTCCTGCCAGGGTTCTTGTACACAGTCCACTGAAACAAGCTATTTCATGCATTCCAGAGTATAATATCTTCTTCCAAACATCATACACACGTTGTTACTCATTGTTCCATCCTCCAAAATCTTGAGAACCCCCTGTCCTACTTCATCTCCATCGAATCACCTATGAAATAGGTATTCATTAGCTAAGAATAGACCCTCTAAAGCTCCTAAACTGACTCCTAAGCCAACTCACACTCCTAGGAAGACTCAACCATCTTCTCAACATAGAAATCCTGTGTATATCACCTTGATACTCTCCTATAATCCATACAAGGAAGCTATTACATGATGTCAAGGCTTAAAATGACCTTAATTAGCCTATATTACTCCTTAAATGCCAAGTCAAGTCACCTTACCAACTTCTTACAAGCATATATTCATTTTTACAACATATTTAACTCTAAAACACCTAAAAACATGTATCATGGTCTTATATGACCTTATTATGTGTTGTTCCCTCGATGCTCCCGCATCAAAATCCCATGAATCAGATTTAGAGAGTACATCTAGTAGGTTGAGGATATATGAGAAGCTTGAGAAGAGATATAAATATCTTAATGAGTGTTTATAAGGTCAAAGAGACTCAAATGAAAAAACATGCCTAGTGTTTGAAGGAAAGAAAATGAAGAATGATGATGAATTCAGTCCAATTTCAAAATAAGATGAGGAAAGTAGTGTTATGCTATAGTGATAAATTGGATTCATCAAGAGGTTGACAAGGGTCTCGATTCAACCATCAGGGTAGTGATTTGATGAAGGTGAAAGTGGCCATCTACATGACTGACAAAGAATGGAAAGAAGTAAAGTATGTAAGAAAATGACTTTATAGTGTTGTAAGACTTGGAAATATGTGTGATATTAAAAGTTGGAGTCCTCCAAGAACCAAAGACTATGAATGAACAATTATGCTTAAGAAAAGGTACAATCTATGTTGGAGTTTCAGTTATCATGAAGGTAAGAATAATAACAACTTTGTGTAAAGAAATTTTCCAAGATATGCATGCTAAAAGATGTAGTTAAATATCTTTAATGTTTTCTCGTATTATGTAATTTCAAGTTAATCAATGATGTCTAAAAGGCTGAATACAATGTTACTACTAGAAAATAGAGGATAAACATGATATTTGAAAATGGAGTTCACTATCATAGTATTGAATGGCTTGAGGAAAAGGGAGGTAAAGTATAGTTAAAATATTGCAAGGTATAAGGTTGAAAACAAAGGTCTTGTGATGTCACGGTGAGAAAATGATGGTTTTAGGCAAGAGTATGATGCACTCCTCATTCCTAGGGGGAGATCGAGCTCATGAATACCGATCTAAGGAAATTCAAGAAGGATAAGGTATGAGATCCATATTTATCTCATGTGGATGTAGATACAAAATTATTAATAACTCTATGAAGATGTTAGCTTGGTTTTCAAGAAGTTAGTATAGTGCCTTGATGGATCTATCATGAACAACTATTGTAAATTTTATAGGTATGGCATGAAAATAAGACATGTCTTAAAGTGGTAGATAGTCTTATCTCGGTATGATATGTCATGTGTGCTCAGTCTAAAGGTATGAACAATGATATGTATGTGGTTTGGGTCAATTGGTAGTGACATTCAAGCTGCAAGAATGATTGTGAAATGGTTTTATCCTTGTTATCCTATGAGTCTGAGACTTGGGCTAATGACCATGGTTATTAAGGTCTTTTGAATTTTGTGTGATCTCGCTTGTCAAAATGGTTTAGTGGTATTGAAGGTTGAAGTTAAGTCAAGGATGTAATGGGTCGAGAAGCGTAGATAGCCTTAAGAAGAATAAGTTCAAAGATTTATGATTTTTCTTGAAGGTCAATCAAAGATAGTACATGTCAAATCACCATAGGATTTGTGTGAAAGTAAAATTATCTTCTTAATTGAGTGAAGATGTTGTGCCATAGTTTGGAACAAATGACAGGTATATGAAGGTTTCTCAAGGTAATTATCTAATAGTAATGTTTGTTGCATTTATGTAAGTCTTTCAAAAACTAGAGATATGCTAGAACTTCAAGATGTATATGCATAAAGAGTCATAAGAGGCGAAGTCATTACTTGCGAAGGAAGAAAGCTCTTGATATCCGAGAAAGCTATGTTATTGGTCCTTGAGGAAATGATTTTGTGATATTTACAAGTTTAATCTCTCATCATAAATGTTATATGAGTTACTCAATGTATAATAAGGTCAGAAAAGGAGATTGTTAATGTATATCAGTCCGAGAATAATTTGTACAGATAAAGAAAAATGTCAACATCTCTTTGAAGTATCTAATGGAGTAAAGTAAACTAATTTACTTCTAGTTGACTATTCAATATTGTGTATTGAAGGTAATGAGAAGGGTATAAAGACTATGATTGTATTTCTTAGGTCTACAGTGGTAGAACAACATGAAAAAGGGGCAGTGTACTCTAAGTACATGCTTCAGGGACGAAGGTAAGTAACTTAGGCATCTACAAGGCATATATTCAAGGTAAGAGGCTAAACACTTGCATTTTAGCTAAATTAAGACTGAATAGGTCCACTAGGAGCACTTCAAAGGTGTGTTATAGGCCCGAGTTGATTCTAAAGCTTGTATAAAGTTATCATTTTTGTAATTAAAATGTTGTTTGGGGACAAGAGTTATTAAGAGTGGTTTGATAGATATGAAGTCAAATTTTGAATTTCGAGTTGGAATCAGTTTTTTTGGTAATGTCAAACATGATTGAAGGATAAAATGGATTGTATCAACTAAGGGGGAGCTATTTTTAGCTCATATCAGCACCAAAGGATCATCGAATCTCGCTAAAGGAGTCAAAGAAGGAATAATAAAGCCCCAGGGGGAGTAATTTAGGTAATTAAGTCAATTTTATCATTGTTTTTGTCTTGTGTTGTCATTTCTCATGTCTAGGAGTCAGTGTATCATTTTTCATAGATGGAAAAGGGGTAGAGAGACATTAAAAACATGGTAAAATTCATATAAGTGTGTTGGGCATGCTAGTTTCCATCAATGTTTCTGAATGATGGTTACCATCAATGACAAAGGGGGAGATTGTTGGCCATCATGTGTTAGTTTTTTCATTTATGTCAACTCCATTGATGAAAAATGGTTTCATGGTGTCATTAGAGTCTCCATGAGGTGTCAATCATATGTTAAACATGAAGGTTAATTGGTAGTGTCAAGTATTGTGGAGTCTTATGGTGTCCTGAAGCATGGTTTTCTAGGAAGAGTCATAGTAAGAGTCTTCTTGAGGTGCTTGCATTTTTTCATGAGGTTAGCAAGGTCATTTCATGAGTTGTACGTGTTACTTCAGGTCATTCCAAGCTTTTTTCTAGCCTTGGAGCATGCCGAATGGTAAGGAGGTATGATATTTTGAGCTAATGAGTTTCATTCGAGTATGGGAACAATGTTTTGACAATGTACACCGAGGTGTATGGTGAATTTAATGTCAAAACTCAAAGGTATGATGCATATTTGGGGTCCTTGGGAAGAAAGAAGTGAGAAATATGTAGTTTAGCACATGAAAATGAGATTGGATGGATATTTTTAGATATATTTGGGATATATGATGAGCACCTATAGTTAGAGAAGTTTTTCATGGTGTTTCATGTCAAATTTCATGTCACCGTGTTGAATATTTTTGAAGATATGAAAGTTTTGGTGAAACCGGGTAAGTTTTAGTGTGATTTTCAAGCAAAGTTGGACCTTCTGATGCTCATTGTGAACTATATGATTTTCATATTGACCTAATATTATTTTCATAGCTTCTAAGTTCAGTTTTTCATCTTTCATAAAAATAATGAGGTGGTTTGATTGTCACGTTTTTATGAACGATCATTAAGAAGTTAAAGTGGTTTGAAACCCTAGCTAGGAGAAGCTTACGAAGAGCAAGTATATTGAGCATGTTTTTATTCCTTTTGAAAATGTGATGATTGGATGTTGTAGAGGACTCTTCCATATTTCCATAAAGGTATGTTATAGCATGTGGTGATATGTGGGCTCCACCTATAAAGGCGTGTTTATGAATAAGTTTGGTTTATGGAAAAGTTATCCAAATGAGGTATGAACTAAATTTCCATTTATGATATACCAGGAGATTTTCTATATTTACATGAAGTTTTAAGGTCATGGTGATGGTGAAAAGTGCAAAGTGTGCCCTATTTGTGTTGACTGGTCAAAGGGCAATTTTGGGGCAATTTGGAGCACCCTGGAGTAAAATTGACATTGCATGAGCTATAAAAAGAGTTAGGAGGTGATTCAAGTTGTGTTGGAAAGATAATTCAAAGATAATTGATATAAGTTTTTTTCATGATGATGATTTTTGATATGGTTTCCACGTTAGTTTGTGGATAAGAAGATTTTTGGCTTTCCAAGACATAATTAATTTTTCCGAAAGTTTGAGTTGGTTGAAGCATGAGATAGATTGGGTGATGCTTTCTATCACTTAGAATGCGAAGAGGGAATAATTTTGCATCAAATTAATTCATTTATAGGTCTTAAAAGTGTCTGGAAGGGTGTTAACTAGTTTCTTTTTAGAAACAGGTTTTTGGGCAACTTGATTTTGATGAAGAAAAAAGTTGTTGTGGTTTGAACCAAGGGATGTTTCATGATCTATAAATTTCTTATATGTGTTTTACATGTTTTTAAATTTCCATATAATGGTAAAATTTCATATTTTATTTGTTTTGGGTGATATTGAGGCCCAAAGTTGAAATCAAGGTGTTAGAAATAGGTGTTTTGTGAAGGAAATTAGTCATTGGGCCCATTAAACAAAATAATCTGACTGGTTCATGATAATTGTGACCATGTAGGATGTTTAAATTTTATTTTAAACATGTTTGGTGAATTTTAGACCTTGAATAAAAATATTTATGGTGTTAAGATATTTTGGCATTCTAATGGCAAGGTTTTAAGGATTATTGGTGTATGAAAAGTGGTTTTTGGCTAGGCCGACCAACTTGGATCATATGAGACCATTGAAATGAATTTTGTGAGATTTTTCTAAGATTCATTGGTTTTAAAAAAGGTTAAGGACTGTATTAGTGAAAATTCACAGCACCCCCAAAATGACCTATGGATCGGCTATTTTAAGGCAATGTCATTTGGTGTGAATGCACAACATTGAGCTTTCACAAAGTGTGGGACCTTTGCAAATGGGGAAAGCTCTCTAGAGAAATTTGATTCCTCTTCCTAAACTACCCGCCACAAGCTATTCCGGTGCGGGAAAGATAATCTAATCCTAATCTAACTATGCCAAGGAGACAGAGAGAGAGAGAGAGAGAAAAGAGGGAAAAATAGAGCCTACACTAAAATGGTGATACACCAGAGAAGGAAAATGTTGAACATCTATCAAAACTACCATGGAACAAGAAGAGGTGAGTAATGGGAAGGATGGACAAGTGCATCACAAAACCAAGGATGGATTTCACACAAAAATATTCCAAAACTCCATGAACATAGCTCCAAAACCTACAATGAACATTCAAACATGCATAAATACCTGCAATGAAGAGAGGCAAGAAGAAAACAAGCAAAAATGAGCAAGGATGGACAAATGCATCACAAAACATGTTTTTATTGCTCCAGAAGTTTGCACAAAACATCATTTCATGGCTAAGAGGCAAAAAATGCCATTACAAAGTAGGGGAAGAGGTTCAAAATCAATTTTCAACCCTGGGGAAGAAAAGAAGGGAGAGGTAGAGAATAATGATGAATAACCTTTTATAAATGAGCCAAAATGGCTTTTAACCATTGAGTAAAATGGAAGAAATGAGAAAACGTGGGAAAATCTGATTTGGAACTTCAACCACTAATAATATTCATCTAATTGGCCTACAAAATGATGGGCTTCATGGAAAAACCCATACACCAAAGTACATTGCTCTGTAGAGAAAGAAAGAGGCCCATACTTCATTAATTTTGGTGGTTGGGGGTGGTTTCTACGTTTTTTGCATGCCAAAGAATTTTCCTATTTTTCTCCTATAAATCTCCATCAAAATTAAAAATTGAATATTCCATCATGTGGATAATTTCACCATCTTTCCAATGATATAAAGAACATGAAAATCTGAGCTCAAGATCGAAAGTTATGCCCCACTAAAGATTTAGGGAAAAAATGGCAATTTTAGGGCAAAATTCGGGTTGATGGGCCAAAACTTGAAAATTTTCCTTTTTTTGAATTTGGGAAGATGTCCCTAAGAATTCCCGTGCCCCACCACTCTAGTGACACATGGCACTTTCCCATTCGCTGATGGAACTGTGGGCCCAAACTACGCTTTTTCCTTTAAAATTTTCATTGGGAAAATTTCCCAAATTTTCCCGTGCTCTGCTCTCCCGGTGACACGTGTCACCTCCTGGTTCACTCGGGGCGTGCTTCAAATTTTTCCTTTGTGCCTTTTTAGATTTTGAAAAAAATTCCAAATAGCTCCGTGCCTCTGCCCTTCCGCCATGACACGTGTCAGCTCCTCATCACTCGGTGGGCCTTCGGGCCAAAATTTGACTTGGGCATTTTAACCCCCAAAGGGCTAAATGCCAAGTTTTCCTCTCATGGGCCCGCGCCAACCCATTTCTTTCCTTCATCGGGCCTGCAGGCCAAAATTTTCCTTTACACCCTTTGACCAAAGTGCCAAAAACTTAAACTTTTCCCCGACATATGTCGCTCTCGCCCTACCACGTGGCACCTTCTCATTGGCCACGGGCCTGTCTAGGGAAATTTTCCCCAAAAAACTCCGTCGAGCCATAACTTGAGATTTACAAGGAGTTAGGAGGAAAATTTTACCTTTCTGGAAAGGTGAGAAAATTATCTATCTGATGAAGCCATTTCAAAAAAAAATTGAGTCCCTAAAGCATGCCAAAAATTCATTTAAGTGCCAGTAAAGGAAAAGGAGGAGGAGTTAGCCAAAAATAAGCAGGGGCTTATTTTGGATAAGAGATCGACCTATGGTGATTTTGAAGAAAAACATATTTAAGTTCTTGTTTGGTTCATTTTACAACTAGAGCTCTTAGAGGGAAAAAATTGACCTAGATGAGAGTGATTTTCAAGTATGTGTGCATTATTTGAAGTATTAGGAAGAGAATGATAGGTTGAGAATTGATTGAAGACATGAGAGCAAGATTATTTAGCTATGGAAAGTTGAGAAAGAAGAAGAAAGAGAAATATAAAAGACCTAGGGTTTATGAGTTGAATACGTGATCTCCATCAGTTTTTGTAGCATAAAAACCAAAGATAAAACATAATTTGGTGGATAATTTTTTGCTTGGTCATCCTAGGGTATTTTAGCCTCCTTGTGGAGTTGGTGCTTCACTAAATTAGGGGTTGGTGCTCCTTGTAGGGTTGGTGCTCTACTAAACTAGGGGTTGGTGCTCCTTGTGGGGTTGGTACCTCACTAAATTTAAAGCATGGAAATATAATTTTTATGTTTTAGTGGTTTTTCTTCCCCATGAGGGTTTCCCACTTAAATATTGTGTCTATGAGCTCTCTTTCATGTGTTATGGTTATTTGAATGTATTGTGCACACATAATAAGCTTGTGATGAATGTATGTGAATGGATGAATGTTGATGTATGTTGCAAAAAATGGTAAATGACATGAGTAATTTTAGGACTGATTCACCCCCATATCAGTCCATTGTGCTTCCAACAGTGCACGTGACGGGACCCAACCATGGGTAAGTTGTTGTATTTAATTTTGTTGAGTAGATTATATTTCATTTGGTTTTTTTTTACATTTTTAGAGTTGTTAAGGCATCATTTTTTTCCAAAATTGCATCATAGGGTAGGTTAGGGAAATATACAAGTTAGTTTGGGGGATTTTATTTTTGTTTTATCATTTAGTAGTTTTTGGGATACATTATACTATGAGGATTTATCTAAGTTACAGAGATTAAACAATGAATAATAATCAACTCTCTATTAATGTGAATAATAAAATTGAGTTACAATTATATAAGAATATGTATTCCTATAAACAATGAGTTGTAGTTTTGATTCTCATAACCATTCCAACAACGTCACCTATTTTATCTCATAAATTTATGTTCTATGAAAATTGTTTAAACTACATAAACAACTCACATAATATATATTTATTCTTTCACTTTTATATGTTCACACTAATAATTAAATATAGTTTTCCTAACATTCCCCCTTAGTGTGAACATGGAAGAAATCACATCTGAAAAATGGAAACATAATCGTATGCCTCTCGCATACTTTTAGGTCTGCATACTATTGGCTTAGATCTTGTTGTTTGGATCTTGTTGCACATGATCAATCCGCTTCACCACAGTGAATCCCATACCAAATGATCACACTTAAACTGAATCACATACATATGTGAACTCAATTTTCCCACTTTCACTTCCATTGTGTTGGTGCTCAATTTGATCTCACCTCATTTGCTCTAAAAATTCTTCAATTTGTGGGCTCTGTTGTATTTTCTATTTCCCGAATGGATGCGTGAAAAGTTTTCTTCATTTGTATGATGTTGAAAGATCCTTCTCCATGGTTTTGGATCACATTTGGGCCTTATATCATTTCCAAATTATTTTTCCTTAAAGAAAGTTCCCCTGCATCTTACTATTTGACGGGCATGTTTTCCCTATCAAAATTTATCTCTAACGTCTACAGATATGTGTTCATTCTTGATTGGATGTGGGTTGGCAGGGAATTTTGAAACTTTAAGGCCTAATTCAACTCAAAGATTGTCCACGTGGAGGGTCGGCACTCATTTGAGGATCCACCTCTAGGTCCTACCTTAGCGTTGTGCAAGGAGACATGTGGTGAGCTCGTGCTTGTTTAGAGTCTCCACTTTTGGGAACCATATAAAAAGTTACACCAAGGAGACATGTGGAGGTTTCCGTTAGCTCTTCTCTATACTTAAACTTTTCAAGTAACTTTCTAAGGCTTGGGACACATGGAGGGCCCATGCCTATTTGGGACCTACCCCTATACTTTACTTTTGAAGAAGCGTTGAAGGGACACGTGGAGGTTTCTCGTTGGGTCTTCCCATACTTATATTTTTCAACGGCGATGAAACTTCCTCGGACCCTAGGCACATGGCACCTTCCTCTAGTCCTAAAACTCTTTCAATAACTCTATCGGACTGAGACATGTGGTGATCCCATGCTTGTTTAGGGTCTCCACTTCTGGGTACCATATCAAAGGTGCACCAAAGAGGCACCTGACACCTTCTGCTAGTCCTTAAACTTTTTCAACAACTATGCCAGACTGAGACATGTTGTGAACTTGCGCTTGTTTAGGGTCTCCACTTTTGGGCACCATATCAAAGGTGTGCCAAAGAGACACATGGAGGCTTCTACTGGCTCCTTTTATACTAAAACTTTTCAAAGGCCAAAAGGTAATTTTCTTGGGCCCAAGGCATGTGGAAGGCTCGCACTTGTTTGGAAACTTGCCTTTATACTTCACCTTTGTAGTGCACCAAGGAAACACGTGGATGACTCTAATCTAAAGTTGAGAAAGGGAGAATAAATGGTTGTTGTGCATTGCATCTGATTTTGCCACCATTTTTTCTCTAAGACTCTTGGAGATGCGAATACACATTGTTTTTCATCATTTTTGATGAAATTCCTTGTCGTTTTTGTCTACAAAGTGCAATTGAATGAATTTAGAGCTTAATTTGTGAGTCCAAGGAATGTAAATGTTGATATTTTGAAGTTGGAATTGCTTAGACACTTGCAAAAATGTGAATTTACCAAAGAATCTAGATGTAGAGAAAGAAGAGTTGATGGAGGTGGGGCAAGGATGAAAAATGTGTTTCCAGAGAGATGACTAGGTGCCCCAGTTAAAACAATGATGGAAATATTTGCAATGATTCACCTTTTTGAACAACTAGCAACTTTTTGTTACAAATCTATGTTAAACATCATTTTCTGAAAATCATGATCAAACATGTAACAAACAAAGGTTCCTCGAATATTCTTTTCTTGGGGGAAAGCTTGGATGTAAATTGAGTGTTATAAAAAGCATGCTTTAGTCATGCAAAAGGTGGGGGTTGAATTCTTACGAGAAAATTTGAGAAATCCCATCTTCCTGAGAGACCATCTGAGAAACTGTTAATCTCTTATGTTTTAGATTTGATCATGTCAAGTTGGTTGCAAGTGTATAGCCATTGACAAGCTCTGAGACTGCTATTCAAAGAAAATTTCCCCTACTGATGAATCTAATCAACTTCGAATTAATCTATGTTAATCTTGGGAAAATTTGTGTCTGCTTTATTTTAGAATGTCTGCAAGTAGTTTTTCTTGTTCCTATTGCAATCTTGTGTTAAAATCCCTCCGAATCACACATGATCTCATCCCTTGTGATATTTTAGTGGCATTTGCAATTTCATTACAAGAAGAGCCTTCATCCTGTAATGAGATAAACAATTTAAAATCACTTTACTATCATTTTGTTGATAAAGATTGTTTGTAATCCTTTGAGTGTATCTTAGGCATGAGGAACCGGGGTATTTAATGTTTAATTGAGTCTTTAGCTCGAGCCTTCATGTTAAATTCTTGGAGATTGTGTGAAACCGTGTAAATTTGGGCCTCCATTGATGCACACCTTCTAGTTGAAGGAATATTTTAGCTATTCTAAAGCATTTTTTCATTTAGTTTTCCAATTGTTATGAAGTTTCTCAAAGATCTAGAAAAATCAAGTTTATCTGCTTAATCTCCCACCAAAAATTATTCAAAAACAATGAATCCTACCTGAACTACCCTGTTTTCCCTATATGTCCACAAATGAATAAATTCTACTACCAAAATATGCAAAAGAAATATGATTCCATAATGTCTTTAGTAACCTTAACCTTGTTTAGAAAATATCACCATTCTTTAGAAGTGACAACTCTTGTGAGAGTTAAATTATGGTGCATTGATCATATTTTCTCAAGGTTTCCTTTCAAATTTGTGCAAAGAAGGATATCTTCATTCTCCTTCACCAACAGAGGTTACAAAATGGGTCCTCTCACCCTGGTCAAAAGGCATGGCCTAAAGTAGTGAGGATAGATCAAATCCTTTTATATGGTGCTATCCATTTCTCCAACATCTGAGTGACAAAGAGCCAGCTGAATCACCTCCTGACTACAAAATGACATACATGATGATTTATCTGTCTCTAGGATTCTTGTTAAATCTTTCCAAGGGAGATGTTACCAACACCTTACAAGGGAGAATCAATTTTTTGGATACCAACACTATTTTTGGTGTTGTTGGCACCCGTTGCGGGCGGGGATCTTCAAAGGCATTCTTATATTTGGCCTTGGTAATGTTTCTTACATGCTCTAAGTGAAAAACGTTGTTGAAACATCATCCTGTGTCCAGATTTGTAAGAATCGAGCAAATTTACAAGTTTGTGTGCAATATTTCCAAGTTTTTGTTGGTTTTTGCACTAAGTTTACATCATCAATGTTAAATACGGGTAAAGGAAGGTCAGATATGTGAAGATTTGCATGAATTTAGTGTTGATAGATATTTGATAGACCAATTTTGGTGCATTTTCACAACTAAGGTGAAAATCCTTAGTGGCGACTTCGTGTTGAATTAATTTTTGATAAATGTCAGTGTCTTAACCTCTGTCAATTTAAATTTATCACTAATCTTTACAAATATGGAAGGAAGAATATCTCTCTTCATTGAATACCCTATTAGAAGGTTGTTTCCAGAATTAGGAAAGACAAATTCTAAAGGAAGAAGAATCTGGAAAGTTGTTGGAGATCAGAAATCAAGAAAGAGTTATCAATTGTGGAAATTGATCAGCCTATCATTGAAGATTGTCATACTTCCTCAAGTGCTTTTGAATCAGGTAGTCTTTTTATAGATTGGAATTCTCCATCTAGAGAGGGGCCTTCATTTGTATTTGAAAAATTTGCATCTCATTTTGTCCCTGTGTTTCCCAAAGTTGATAGGATCTTCTAAGAAATAATTTTTTAGAGAACATTCATTCTGAGAATTACATTCCTATGCCCCACAGACCCCTCACTCCTAATCATTTTATTTTTCTATAAGATCACCTCCCAAAACAATATGGCCCAGCCCCCACCCAGACCTCCATTTGTTGTGAACACTTTTAGTCCTATAGATTTTCAGAGGTATATTGGATATCCAAATGTTGTGCCCAAGATGTTAGAAATAGAGACTACCTAAATTTCAAGAAAATAATGCTATTGGTGATCAACACTTAAAGCTTTTTTTTCAATATGATGGAAGACTTTGAGATTGAATTTAAGGATGTGTAAATAAATGTTTTTATTCATACTCTAGAGGAGGATGCACGAGACTAGTATAAATCTTTTCCAGATAACTCCATTGATTCATGGACATAAATGAAAATTTAGATTGTAGTATGGAGATAAAACAGACCCTAGGTTTCTTTTATCAAAATTTGAAAATATTAAAAAGAATCCTAATGAATCTATTCATGACTTCAATACAAGGTTCAATAAGACCCTGAATAGGCTACCTGTGATCCTGAGGCCAAGTGATGTTTCTTGTTTAATAAAATACTCTAATGCTTTTGATAAGAAGGCTGCCTATTATTTGAGGGATAAGAACCCAACAACATTGAGGCAAGCCTTCACCATGGCTTTATAGATTGAAAACAATATCAAAGCAATTGGTAAGCCTCATAAGAGGGAAGGTATCAAGCTTATCAATCCAAAGAATCCTCAATCAAGTAATTTTGTGGATATAGAAGAGGTTGTGAAAACATTGGCTAGAGTTTTCAAGGAAATATCCTATAAACTGGCAGGGTAGAGAAGGGGATTGGGCAAGGTTCCAAGGTCAGCACAAGCCACAAGGTCAAGAAATATTTTCCAATCATCCCAGAGGTGATCATAGATTAGATGATAGGGGTTAAGGGGACCCATGGGTCATGGAAATAGATAGCCCCAAGCCCTGTGAGAAAACAAATTGGTGCCTAATCCTTTACTACGAGAGTTGTTTTTGGAAGAAGAAAATACACTACTAACAGTGGTGTAAAATACCAATTTTCATAAATGCCCCTTGTTACGATGAAACAAAGAATGGGAGGAAACTTGATGACCTTGATGATGATGTGATGATGGGGTGCTTTTCTCAATATGGAGCAAGACCTTGACTAAATTAATCAATCCTCTATTTAGATTTTAGGGATGGGACAAAAGGATTATGACCCCTTCCTCCCTCTCATACATTGGGACAAGGTAAAGGATGTTCTAATTGCTAAAATGATTTTGCAAGAACTTAGATATGGCATTCAAACATATCTTGAATCTTGGTGTTTAGAGAGGAGGGTAAGGTTGTATTTATAATGAATGGAGTGATTAACTTAGAGTAATTTAAGTAATATGGATTGAAAAGGGCAAGATTAAATTTGGTTTGAAAATGTGGGCAAGATTAGGTGAGTGGTTTGAAAATGTTCTCAAGATTAGATGAGTGGGGGCCACGAAGAATGGGTGAGGAAAATTATATTTTTAATTCATAAGTGGAGGATTTTAGGTGAGTGGGGACCATGAAAAAGGGTGTTGAGATTTGAATTTGAATTTTTAATTCAATAGTAGAAAAACATGGAGAATAATGACATTGTGGTGAGGATTGGGTTATTTTTTCGATTTTGAAATGGATAATTAGCATAAGAAAATGGGCTTTATATTTGATTAATTAAGAAAAAGTGTAGGTGGGAAATGAGGAAGGGAGACTAATTAATTTAGAGAGTTGGAAAAACCCCAAGTCTTGGAAGAACTAGGTGAGAAAGCATATTTGGGAACATCCTTGGTTGAGTCAAGTGAAAGTAGATCCATTTATCACTACTCTAATTATATGGAAGAAGCCAATTAAATTGAGTGGTGTGATAGATATTTAGACCATCATGCAATGTTATGCCCTTGATGTGAATGAATTAGATATAAAAGTTGAGGAATATCTTATGGGAAGTGATGACCATGATTCCATGATGGGGTGCTCTAAAGGCTGGTTAGATGTGAAGGTTTGAGCAACTTTGACTAAATTAATCAGGAAAGAACTTAAAACTAGATGTTGAGATTTTTAGGATTACATCCAAATGGGAATGTATTACCCCTTCCTCCCTCTCATGATTTTGAAATAGATATGGTAAAAGCTTATGAATTTCCTAATAATGATTTTGAATACTTAAGGGCATTAATGATTAAAAAGTATGATGGAGGAATCTCACGAGGAGGATAGGCAAGTAATAATGAATTCCTATGTTGCCCAAGAAAAAGAATATAACACTAGGAGTAAAGTTGTCAAAGGGGTAGGGCCTCAGGTCAAACCAAAAACTCTAATTCTCACCAATATCTCAAAATTAAAATTAGAAAATAGGTTCTCCTAAGAAAGATACATCTAGAAAGGCCTTGTTTCCCCAAACAAAAATGGCATCCCTGAGTCCATGCTCAAACCATGAAAAATCCTTTGTTGTTATATGAGTTTTTAGTCTTCCTCCAAATTCTACCTTTCCCAAATATGTTCCTTATGACATTGCCCAAGTCTTGAGTAAGATCAAGATTTTGTTCCAATTGTTGAGCTCCTTAGGATTCATTGAGCACAAGAAAAGGGCCTTCAAGTATTTGGGATTGAAAGAAGTTAAAAAGATTACCCAAGGCAAGAAATGTAAACAATGCATGAGACTCCTCCTACCATTGCAGAGTTTGAAAAACCCCAAGTGATACTAGAAGAACTAGGTGAGTCACCTAAAGTATATTTGGGAACATCCTTGGTTGAGTCCCAGCTAAATGTAGATCCATTTTTCACTACTCTGATTATTAGGGATAGGCTGTTACACAACTGTATGTTTGATTATGGAGCATCATGCAATGTTATGCCTCTTGAGGTCATGAATGAATTAGATATCAAAGTGACAGCAACTTATGGGAAGTGGTTGCCATGGATTCCAAAGAGGTATCGGTCAAAAATGGATGTGTCAAGGGTTTGATAGTGTAACTTGTAGATTACCCAAGAAAGAACTTAAAACTAGATGTTGTTATTGTTGATTGCCCTACCAAATGGGGAATGTTGTTATCAAGAAAATGGGTTTAGTGAAGTGGGTGGGAGTGTGAAATGGATATGTCTTTTTCCACTATACCTATTGAGGGCAGCCTTGTAAAGTTTTATAGTGAAAAGAAGATGTTATATCTCATTGAGGATCCCTGAAATAATGCTTCCTATGAAGTGTTATACATCGACATTGATGTTGATAACTTTATTGGATTTTTGATGGTAAAGAGCACAAAATTGATTAATGTCAATTCTCTTAATAAAGTAGGTTCCCCTTCGAATTTGTTGTTTGATGGGGCTTGCTCTAAATTTGGAAATGGTGTTGGTATTGTTTTGATATCTCTAGGCCAGGAAGAGTTTTTTTCTTTTAAACTCAACTTTGAGTACACTAATAATATTGTTGTTCATAATTTTTATGAAGCACTACTCTTAGGTGTAAGGATTGAAGGAATGGAAATATGGTATTAGAGACATCATTGTTAAAGGAGATTCAGAGCTAATTGTCAAGCAAGTTAGAAAATTGTATGCAACAAAAAAACAGAGAATGAAGCAAAGTATAAGCATGCGATGGGATTTCATTGAAATGTTTGACTCCTTCAACATAATACATCACGATAGGAAGTATAATACTCTAGCATAAAAATTGGCCGTATTGGGGTCCAGATTTGAAAATTGTACTATATCCCCTATTGTGAGTATAATATTGAGGTATTGACTAGGCCATTTGTTCTTGACAATGTTAAACACTGGCAAGTGTTCGAAGATGACACCCAGGTGCAAAGGTTTTGCAGAACCAAGGAGAATTTTCGATCAACGTATAGATTGGGAGCTAATGGTTTGTGTGGCTGATGGAAAGGAGACTTTATTTAGCAAAGACATCATTCAAGTTGAAGACTAATACTATGAAGAGGTTTGGTAGCACTTGAATCAAACTTTGATAATGTTGATTGTATTGTCAATAGACACATGTCAGCCTCGAGGGATGTTGAAGAGCATGACCTAGGCACAAAGGATAAACCACGTAAGATCTGGCTAGGTAGAAATCTGAGTAAGGAAGAAAAGTAGTTGTATGTCTAATTGTTGAAGAAATACTAGGACTACTTAGCATGGTCTTATTCTAAACTGAAAGCATACTGAGAGAGGATCTTTTTGAGCAAAAATTCCCTTAGAAGCTTCTGTCAAGTCGTTTAGGTAGAAACAGAGGCCGATCAATCCACTCCTTTCCCTGAAGATGCAAGAAAAATTGAAAAAGTTGAGGGATGGAGGAATCATATAGCCCACAAGGTACTCATCATGGGTTGTAAACTTGGTACCTATCAGAAATAAGAATGGAGATATAAGGCTATGTGTGGACTTTAGAAACTTGAATAGAGCATCAATGAAGGATAACTACCTCTACCAAATATGGACAATATGTTAAAATTGGTTATTGGTTCGGAATTTTTATCCACCTTGGATGGTTAAAACAGATATAACTAAGTAGTTGTGAAGGAATCGAGTGAATCAAGACTGCCTTTACCACTCCTTGGAAAATATATGTATATGTCATAATGCCTTTTGGTCTAATGAATGCATTTGGAGCCAATTTCCAAAGAGTAATGGATGTAGCTTTCTATGGCTATATTAATGATTTCATTGTTGTATATCAAGATGATGTGACTGTTTTCTCTAGAAAAGAAGTGACCACCTGCAACACTTAAAAAAAAAATTGTTAAGATGTAGGGAGTATGGTATTTCACTAAATCCCAAGAAGTGTCATTTTGGAGTTCAAAATCAAAGCTGCTTGGACACATTGTGTCAAAGGAAGGGGTCATGATTGATCCTGAAAGGGTAGAAGCCATCAACAAAGTCCCTATTCCAAGAACCAAGAAGGGAATTCAATCCTTTTTTGGGTAGATTAATTTTATTAGGAGATTTATCTCCAACTTTGCTGAACTAACTATCCCAATCACTAGCATGCTAAAGAAAGATCAAAGTATCAAATGGGAAGAATCTATTCAAGATTTTGTTGGGATCAAAGAAGCATTAAATAATGCCCCTGTTTTAGCAGCTCCAGATTATAAGAAGGCTTTCCAAATGTTTTCTTTTGCTTCAGAAAGTACTATTGCATCTGTGTTGTTGCAGAAGGATGATGAGGGAGCTGAAAGACCAATTGCCTTTTTCAATAAGGCATTACAAGGAGCTAAGCTAAAGTATACTATCATGGAGAAGTAGGAATTTGCTTTGGTAAAAGCAACAAAGGTCTTTGCCATATATTCTAAGTTCCAAATTCATTTCTTATGTTCCCCACACCATGGTGAAAGATATCCTATCATAAATGGAGGTTTCAAGAAAGAGATGTCGATGGGTAAACAAATTGTAAGAGTATGATATGGATATCCAAACAAAAAAATTGGTCAAAGGTTTGGGCCTAGAAAAACTTATGGCAGAAGAACAATCTGCAGACAATTGAGGTAAATGAAGTTGAAGAAGAAAGGTTGAATGTCCTTGAAAACTGATAAATTATGAATGGTACAAGGACATCATTTTTTATCTCAAACATCTACAGTGCCTTGAACATTTGAGCAAGAATAAAAAAGAGCACTAAGTTAGCTTCCCAAAAATATGTCATTACTGATTTTGGGTTAGCTTGGAAGAACCCTAAGGGAGTTCTCTTAAGATGCATTACTGAAGATGAAGCCCCTAAAATAATTGTTGATCTCCATGGAGGAGTTTTGTGGGGAATTTTTACTGGAAGAGTCACAACTCATAAAATCTTAAGGGTTGGTTATTGGTGGCCAACTCTTTTCAAAGATACAACTCTGTTGGTAAGAAAATGTGAAAGTTGCCAACACTTTTCTGGAAGACTAAAAGCTTCAGGCTCCCTTCCTTTGCAGCTTGTATCAATTGAAGCCCCATTTAGGAAATGGGGAATGGAATTCATTGGTGAGATTTCATATCCTTCAAGTGTTGGCCATAAGTGGATTTTAGTAGCCATTGATTACTTCACCAAGTGGGTGGAGGCAATCCCCACCAAGAAAGCAACTCACCAAATTGTCATGGATTTCATTCTGAATCATATCATTTGTAGGTTTGGAGTGCCTGCTAAGATAGTTGTTGATAATGCCATGAGCTTTTAGGATAAACCTTTGGTGGCCATGTGCCATGAATATGGGATCAATTTGACATATGCTTCCAATTATAATCCCTAAGGAAATGGACAAGAAGAGTCCAACAATAAAAATAGTTGAAAATAATTAGAAGAACTTTGGAGTTGAACAAAAGGAAGTGGGGTGAGCAGTTGAAGTTTTTGTTTGGGCTGATCGAATCATTGTTAAACAAGCTACTAGAAAAATCCCATTTGAGTTGGTGTATGGAACTCAAGATCTTGTTGCCCCTGCATATGCAATTGTCTTCATTTCAATTTCTTCAACAACTGGAAGATCAAGAGGTTAGCCCCTATGATGCTCACATCAATTAGATTGTTGAGTTAGATGAAGAAAGAAGGGCATCCCATCAAGAGGCATGTAAAATTCAGAGAGAAATTGAAGAATTTGTTTGATAAGAAGGTGACTCTAAGAGCTTTTAGTGTGGGAGATCTTGTGCTATTGTGGGATAGCATGCATGAGGATAAGGGAAAACATGGAAAGTTTGATGCATTATGGATGGGCCCTTATTCAATTGACATTCGAATTGGTGAACATACCTTCTTCTTAAAAGACCTAGATGGGGAGTTGCTTGAATTTCATGTTAATGGAAGGCATTTGAAACATTTCCTTGATTGATTTCTCAAAATCAAGGTATACACCATTATATAGTGTATAGTATTTTTTGGTTTCTTTCTACTTTTGTATTTTTCTATTTTGCTTCATTCTGGTCCTTGGCGTCATTTTTGTTGGTTTCTCAGTTTGTTCTGGACAGGTTGGCTCGTGACTCCATTTCCCAATGGTTTATTTTGGCACTTGGTCTGTTATTTATTCTTGTGGCACTCATTGGGAGTGCCCATCCCAAGTCAGAGCCGATGTTGGTGCTCAATTTGATCTCACCCCGTTTTCTCTAAAAAATTCTTCAATCATGGGCTCTGTCGTATTTTTTATTTCCCCAAATGGATGCGTGAAAAGTTTTCTTCATTTGTATAATATTGAAAGATCCCTCTCCATGGTCGTGGATCATATTTGGGCCTTATATCATTTCCAAATTCTTTTCCTTAAAAAAGATTCATTTTCGGCACAAATGGTGTTTTTCCCTGTACATCTTTTGTTTTTCCACAGTCACGTGTTTTCCCTGTCAAAAATTTATCTCTAACATCTGAAGATACATGTTCATTCTTGATTAGATGTGGGTCAGTGGGACATTTTGAAAATTTAAGGCCCACTTCAACTCAAAGTTTTTCCACATGGAGGTCCGGCACTCATTTGAGGATCCGCCTCTGGGTCTTACCTTAGCAATTGCGCCAAAGAGACATGGAGGTGAGCCCGCATTTTGTTTAGAGTCTCTACTTTTGGGCACCATATCAAAAGTTACACCAAAGAGACACGTGGAGGTTTCCAAGGAGACACACACTCCTCTCTTTACTTAAACTTTTCAAGTAACTTTCTAAGGCCTTAGACACGTGGAGGGCCCGGGCCTGTCTAGGACCTGCCCCTGTACTTTACTTTTGAAGAAGCGCAGAAGAGACACGTGGAGGTTTCCACTTTGTGTCTTCCCATACTTAGTCTTAAAAAGGCTGATGAAACTTCCTCTAAGGACCTTAGGCATGTGGCGCCTTCTGCTGGTCCTTAAACTCTTTCAACAACTCTACCGAACTGAGACACGTGGTGAGCCCGTGCTTTTTAGGTCTACCGCTTAGGAACCATATCAAAGGAAAACTAAAGAGGCACGTGGCGCCTTCCCCAAGTCCTTAAAAATTTTCAACAACTCTGTCGAGTTGAGACACGTGGTGATCCTGCGCTTGTTTAGGGTCCCCATTTTGGGCACCATATCAAAAGTGCATTAAAGAGACACATGGAGGCTTCCACTAGATTCTTTTATAATGAAAATTTTCAAAGGCCAAAAGGCAATTTTCTTGGGCCCAGGGCACGTGGAAGGCCCGCGCTTGTTTGGAACTTGCCTCTGTACTTCACCTTTGCAGTTGTGCCAAGGAAACATATGGACGACTCTAATCTAAAGTTGAGAAAGGGAGAATCAATGGTTGTTGTGCATTGCATCTGATTTTTCGCCATTTTTGCTCCAAGACTCTAGAGATGCGAATACGCATTGTTTTTCATGATTTTTGATGAAATTCCTTGTCATTTTTTGTCTACAAAGTGTAATTGAATGGATTTAGAGTTTAATTTGTGAGTCCAAGGATTGTAAATGTTGATATTTTGAAGTTGGAATTGCTCGAGCACTTGCAAAAATTTGAATTACCAGAGAAGCTAGATACAGAGCATAGGAAAGAATTGGGAAAGGATGAAATGATGGAAAAAAGTGATGCTAGAGTAGATGATTGGGTGCCCTAGTTAAAACAATGATAGAAATATTTGCAATGATTCACCTTTTTGAAAAACTAGCAAATTTTTGTTACAAATCTGTTAAACATAATTTTCTAAAAATCATGATCAAACATGTAACAAACAAAGGTTCCTCGAATATTCTTTTCTTGGGGGGAAAGCTTGGATGTAAATTGAGTGTTATAAAAATCATGCTTTAGTCATGCAAAAGGTCGGGGGTTGAATTCTTATAAGAAAATTTGAGAAATCCCATCTTCTGAGAGACCATCTGAGAAACTTGTTAATCTCTTATGTTTTAGATTTGATCATGTCAAGTTGGTTGCAAGTGTACTGACCATTGACAAGCTTTGAGAGTGTTCAAAGAAACTTTCCCCTGCTGATGAATCTAATCAACTTGAATTAATCTATGTTAATCTTGGGAAAATTTGTGTCTACTTTATTTCAGAATGTTTGCAAGTAGTTTTTCTTATTCCTATTGCAATCTTGTGTTAAAATCCTCTCGAATCACACATGATCTTGTCCTTGTGATAGTTTAGTGGCATTTTCAATTTCATTATGAGAAGAGCCTTCATCCTGTAATGAGATAAACAATTTAAAATCACTTTACTATGTCATTTTGTTGATAAAGATTGTTTGTAAGCCTTTGAGTGTATCTTAGGTTTGAGGAACCAAGGGTCTTTAATGTTTAATTGAGTCTTTAGCTGAGAACCTTCGTGTTAAATTCTTGGAGATTGTGTGAAACCATGTAAATTTGGGCCTCCATTGATGCACACCTTCTAGTTGAAGGAATATTTTAGCTATTCTAAAGCATTTTGTCATTTAGTTTTCCAATTGTTGTGAAGGTTCTCAAAGATCTAGAAAATCAAGTTTATCCTGCTTAATCTCCCACCAAAAATTATTCAAAAACAATGAATCCTATCTGAACTACCCCTGTTTTCCCTATATGTCCACAAATGAATAAATTCTACTACCAAAATATTAAGAAGCAATCATGATTTCATAATGTCTTTAGTAACCTTAACCCTGTTTAGAAAATATCACCATTCTTTAGAAGTGACAAATCATGAGAGTTAAATTGTGGTGCATTGATCATATTTTCTCAAGGTTTCCTTTCATATTTGTGTAAAGAAGGATATATTCATTCTCCTTCACTAACAGAGGTTATGGCCTAAAGTAGTGAGGATATATCAAATCCCTATCCATTTCTCTAACATCCGAGGACAAAGATCAAATTGAATCACCTGGCCTAAAGTACATGATGATTTATCTATCTCTAGGCTTCAAATCTTTGATGTTGCTTTTGCAAGGGAGAATCAATTTGGATACCAACACATTAAACATCCATTTCAAGCTTCTTGTTAAATCTTTGATGTTGCTCAGCTTGCAAGGGAGAATCAATTTGGATACCAACACATTAAACACTCTTTCACCAGTTGATCTTAAAGAATCTCCAAAGAGATCACTCCAATCTAGCCGCCCTCCTATTGTTTTAAGCATCCGCAATGCACGTTCTCCTCATTTTAATCATAACAAGGGAAGGAAACCACACATCATTTTATTCTTCACACACCACACAATTGAATAATAGATGTCACCATACCAAAATGTGGCATCATTGTTGGTGACTAACGAGAGACGTTGATCGACCTCCAACCTCTAATGCCTCCTACCTCTGGTTTTTTGTTGCTAACTTGACTAGATTTTGATATGAAGTTTAGAGATTTCCTAATTGTTTATAATCTCTTCCCCCCTCAATGTTAACTCTTTTATTTTTAGGATGTTGGGTTACACCAAAAATACATCCGTTGAAATGTGGGCAATTTTTTTTATAACTTTTTGACTTCGACTCACAGTGATGATACTTGACTACATATGATAATAAAAATTTGATTCTTTTACAATAAATTATTATATATACTTCAACAAGGGTTAAAACCCTATTCTTTTTTAACTAATGATGTAGGACCGCCTATACAAAGTATAATATTAAACTTCAAATAAAAAGTGCAATTACTTTTTTTTAATAATGATTTAAACAACTATATATTATATATTAGACTAAGATAAGACTTTGAAAGTTTTGAGAGATTCATTATTCCATATATCACCCTGAGCATATCTTCTCCAAATAGCACAATACATACGAGTTGATAAACACAAGCTTCTAAATATTAAATCCACGTGTTGGATGGACACTCCAAATTTTCCGAACTCAATTATTTTGATGTATGAATGGACAACCTCACGAATTTCCAGCTTCCAAAAATAATGGCAACCTGCTACACTTTGAGAAATTCGATGTTGATTAGGTGACAAGTGGCGAGCTCGTATAAAACACAACTAATATGATCTCGTGGATGAGATTATAATGTCGAGATGAAGAGCAACCAGATTTTGATAGAGCTGTTCACTTGTGAGGGGCATCCAAATGGAAGACGTTAAGTTTGCATTAGAATGATTCACATATAAATTAGATGACACAAATCTATGAGAAATCAATACATGGCCGCACTCAAATATCGTATCAATGACGCTCATAAAACTAAGTAGATAAATAAAACATTCATAAAATAGTCTCCTCATCACGTGGGGCAATGAAGAATAATTTGCGCCCTACAAACAATTGACTTTCCCATCATAGGCAGTGGAATAATAATGCTCTCGTACCAGATGTGAGGATTAATCGAAGTTGCAGAGATTAAACAATGAATAATAATCAACTCTCTATTAATGTGAATAATAAACTTGAGTTACAATTATATAGGAATATGTATTCCTATAAACAAGGAGTTATAGTTTTGATTCTCGTAACCATTCCAACAACCTCCCTATTTTATCTCATAAATTCCTATTCTATGTAAGTTGTTTAAACTACATAAACAACTCACATAATATATATTTATTCTTTCATTGTTATATGTTCATACTAATAATTAAATATAGCTTTCCTAACATGTTCAAAGTGGCATGGGTGTTTTTGTGCGAAAACCGTCGGCCCCTCTCAAGGAAGAGTGCCAACGTAGTCGGGGTTTTTATAGAAATTTGGTAGGGGCTAATGGCATTGGTAGAGGGTCGATGGTGTAAGTCAACGGTTCAATGGAATAGAAGTAGGTGCATGTGTCTTTTTATTTTTATTTTACGTACTTAGTTGATTTATCAAGGTTCTAATTCGTGTTTTTATCATTTTGTGTGTGTAGGAGATTGTAGGCTCCTCCTATGGAAGAGTGTTGATGTGGCATGACCGAGTAGATCCGGTTTGACCCTGGTAGAGTTGGCCCGGTTTCAAGGTTGGGGATTTTGGGTCATCATGCAAATGCTAAGGACACTTTTAGATCACGATATGATCCAAATGTTTTTGGCCACATGGGAGACTAGGTATAACACATTTAGGTGGTGGGACGGGATAGGAGACCATGGAAATGGGATTAACCTTATAAAATGTCCATGGGAGTTTACGATTACCCATTAGAGGGACCCATATGTATTTTCATTTGAATCCTAGTTCTATAGAGTGGAGGTCCTTAGCCGTATGGGCTATCGAGAGAGACATGCAAAAAGGGCATGGTGTGTGTCCAACTTAGTGCGCTTTATGTCATGCGAGCATTTTGATTATATAGAAGATGGTTATGGGAGTGTTATGGCATAGATAATGTGTCACAAGGTAGATGGAGACATTCTATTATTTTTTATAGTAGTATGCAAGGATGTACTAGACCATGGGGTGTCCTTCAGTTGGGGCACCACCATATGGGTACAACTAGTGTATGATCTCTACAGGGTCGAGAGGAGAAGACAGAGGGTTATGGGACATATCATTCTACTAACATCCTAGATTTACAATAGATTCCCTATGTATCTACTTGACAAGTACACCATTTGTGATATTAGCATATGCCTTAAGAGTACTCCGGTGGACACAGAGGTCGGAAGTGATAGTACTTTGAGCATTCCACCACTAGCACATGTGGTTCGAATGATATCATATAACAACCCTATACATGGAATGTGGATCAATGGCCCAATTAGTCAATAATAGAGCACATAGAGGCCATTATTGAGGTAAAACGGCATTATTTATATTGAGTGAAGACCCACTCGTTGAGTAGAGTAATCGAGGTAGTTTATACTACCATCTCCCATGGTGGTACCACCATTACCACCCTATAGATGTTGGCATGCTAGAAAGGTCGTAAGAGGAGAGGTGAGGGTGTTAGCACTATGTCCCCGTAGGGTAAGGGAAGTAGGAAGACATGGTCGGAGGAAACATAGGCATGGTGGGGATGTTCAGGACCCACCACAAATGATCAAGGATGTAGTAGATATTATTTCATAGGAAGGATCTCGATACAAGATCTGTTGATAAGGGTCCACATGCTTTGGAGACACATGTGGAGTTGGCCCTAGCCCGAATGGGGTACCAGTGGGACAACCAAGAGGGTGGCTAAGGGAGAGGTGGATGCATCGGTAAGGAGGAGGTTACGACACCTTTTGGATTCCAAATGGTCATACATATGAGACAAAGGCCTAGACCATAATGCGGGGTGACATGATAGTAGTGCCCCGAGTCAGTGGGCACAAATTATAGGAGGGATACATCATCGTGATGAAGAGGAGGAGAAACTATGCAGACGACAATATTATTGTGTAGAAGACCTAGTAGCTAGGTACGTGTTTCATTATGTTATTTGCATGTGTAAAAAGTAGTTTGTGTTATATTTGTATGGTTAATGACATGTGTCTATGTACTTGGTTTTATAGAAAAGATGGTGGAGTGACACTCCCGATACAAAGTTTCCATCATGAGATCTTGTATCTTGTACTGATTTCCAAGATACTACAATGATGGTTTATCTAGCAACACCATTAGTGGGAGACTCAGTGGGTGCCTTCCATCTAGTTAGAGAGGCACCTATGACCTTACAGAGATATAGGGACACTTAGGCGTTAATGGCCACATCTAGCATAGATGTGATACTATAGAGTTTATTACATGTATAGGTGGCCTTGTAATAGAGTAGGTTACCCGCCTATTAGATGCCCAGAGTGCGGTCAAGAGGATTACTTTATCGAGGCATAGCTGATAAGAGCATAGGAAAAGGCCTCCGGAGCCTTATCTAGGGTGAATTCTCTAGCTTTCACATCCAGAGATACCAACATGTCACCATCATCCCAAAGCATTCAAAACCCCACAGGGGGTAAGGGTGCTTGATCTTGATTTGATATATATATATATATATATATATATATATATGATCATAGAATTTTCATTCATTAGATGTTTATCATGTATATGTTGTTTTTCTTATCACTTTATTATTTTTGTATGCATGTGTGTGATGATACACATGGTACTTAGGAATAATGATAATGTTATTGGATAGCTAAAACTGATGGGAGGGGGAAATGGTAGGATATCCAAACCCACGTGATTTGAAGAATATAATGGGCGGAAAATGACCATGAAATCCAATTATATGATGTTAGGGTGTTGTTAGGTAAATAAATCCAAGTGAGGCTATAAGCCTAAGCAAGGATGCACATAAAATCATAGATATCACATGGGAAATATCAGGGCATACAAATTCAAATATATGTGGAATAAATACCTTTGCAACACTCCAATGGTAGGAGGAGCCAAGGTGTACATAACCAAAATAGGAATAATCAAGACTACAAAAATTCAATGGTATGAGGATCCAGGCATACAAAACTGAAATAGGTAGAATCAAGACCATGACACTCCAACGATAGGATGAGTGAAGGTATATAGATCCAAAATACATAGAATCAAGACTCGTGATACTCCAATGATAGGAGGAACCAGGTGTGAAATCTAAAATAGGTGGAATCAATATTGTAGCACTCCAACGATAGAGGCTTGTTTGTACAAAGCCAAAATAGGTATAATCAAGATTGTGACACTCTAACGATAGGAGGATCTATGGAGTAAGGGATGATAGATCCAACAGAGAATTCATCCCAAGTGAGGATGAAGCAAGATATAAGGAAGTTCATCAAAACCCTAGTGGGGGATGAGATCCTTAGTGAAGGTGAGAGCTCAAGCCAAATAAGGAAATAATATGTAGTCAAAGTACCATAGATAGCTGTCCACGAGGGTTGAAAATCATAAGGTGTTAGTGATGATGTTGTTGACCTGGTGTAAGATGTGATCTCTAGCTTGATACATGAGGTCCTCTATGAAATATTGTGTAATAATGATTTACCAATGAACTTCAAATCTCATGGAAAATAGGGTTTCATCGATATGATCCTCCAATCGAGATGAGAATGTCATGTCTAATATCATCCATAATGGGATGAGGATTAGGTCGAGGTGGCGTAACATAAGTACATTGCAATCTATCTAGTCGAGGAAAAGGTGGTCGATTCTAAGAGGATTCAAATCTATGTTTCCTTCCGGATGAGGACTCGTGAACCTAACACTTGCTACTCACAACTTGAAAATAATCATTGGTATGCACGATATAGTCTTGGTGAGAACAAAAGAAGGAAGTCAAGCAAAAGGTTATATAGCATTTCTATTTTGGTATCATTTGACCTCACTTCAAGTTTCTTTATGTGTCATTGATAAGCTCTACATTCTATAACATCATCCCACAGGGCCTCGTGCCCTGTGTAATATGGCTTGGTCGTAGGGTACCAAGATTCCATAAGGTAAATAAGTGGGGAGGGAAGTCTCACAGATGTAAAGGGATAATGAGAATATGTAGGGAAGGTGTCGATGTAGTTGGTGAAGACAACAATCATGGAGTAATATGTGTCTTATTCATCGAGGTATAATAAATGGGTTCATCACCCAAGAGGTCATCACTTCATAGTCGAGACTTGGAACAAGATCGCCACTTTTGTAAGGGAAGATGGCTCGAATAGATTGATAGTAGAGTGTCGAGGGTATTATGAGATAACGACAACTAGGATAATTATCAACCATACTCAAAGAATCCTCTTGTATGAAGATGTGTTTTATGTCGCACGTGTATCGGGTGCATAGGATCTCTTGGTAATGTACTACTTCCTATCATGAATTTGAGCATAGCTATCAGGTGGGGATCGTCAAAGAATAAACTGTTTTTCGTGAGTCCGACATGGAGGTATCCATTGACAAGAGTTGAATATAGTCTCTAATTAGACCATATGCTCTAATGGAGGTTATGGTGTACATGAGATGACAACGAGAACAAAGAGTTCCTTATTACAATAATGGGGCCGCAAAGATGGAGGAAACTAGAATATGATAAGATAAGGAAGATCGGAGGTACTAATTCTAAGTGTGATATCATCGGCCTCATCATCATTAGACTCCAAAATGTTGGGAGGTGTACACCCAACTAATTCGAGATGATCGACATTTCTGCGGAGAGAATTTATATGAAACATTAATACTCTCGAAAGGGGCTGGAAGATAACTCATCTAATATTAGGAGTTTATATGTCCCCTTTTGTTACAGTGTGTCATAATTCCAAGGATTAGGGTTCCCTTGAATCTTATATATAGCTCCTAGGAGGGAAACTTTTACACATTGACAAGAGGAGGAAGCGAATGTGCACATGTGATGAGTCTAAGGCCACCCTATGAGGATATTATAAGATAGGGGAAAGTTGAAAATCATGACTTTGATGTTGATAGTCCTAGGAGGCACTATGATGGGTAACTATATACACCATGTGGGATGATTTTTTGCAGTCATACCATTGGCAAGTGCTACGTGTAGATTTTAAGTTGTCTATGGAGTAGCCAAGAGCCTTAATAAAGTCTAATGAGGCAACACACTTTTCATCTCCTTGTTTATGAGAGCACATTTGAATGTAGTGTGTCTAATTTATACTTAGATGAAAAGAGGTGGATCGTATACATGGAACAAGATCTCATCGGGGATCATAGAATCTATAAGGAATCATATGCAAGATTGAGCATCCATGGTAAGGTCGGTATTAATGAAGAGCTCCTCACACTGGTAGTGGATGCTTTCCTCTAAGCCATGTAATGTGGGACTATGCCCCAAATCCAGAAGAAGGGGGATTTTCATGTCAAATAAGTTTTTCATAAGATGATAGTTGTGGTGAGGTGAAGCATGCATAAGTTCTAGAAAAGGTATTTGGATAAGAAATTGGGCAAGTGTTTCGAGATGATCCCACTCATCAAGAATGATTTGTGTAGTCAAATAAGAGTGATAGGATTCCTTGGGAACATATTTGGAAGAAGCATGTGTAATTAGGGATACTTATTAACTTGTTCTTTTCTTAGATTCTACGATATCGAACCTACAAGTTTCATTTTGACAAGGGATGGTATTATATGTAGAAGCAATGTTAGACATCATCGTCCATGTAGGATATTTTCCATAGGGGCCAATGGCGTTTGTAATTTTAGAAGTAATTTAGGCATCATCATTCCTGTAAGATATTTTCCACCAAGGTTAATGACATCTAGAAGAGGGAGATTTATTTATTTGGAGGCCTTATTTGAGATACATAATGGTACACAACCCTATGAGTTTTAGGTTGTAATTATATGGGATACTTGGGCTCATTTTGGACAATTTGTATCATCTTGTTTCGGATTGGCAGAAGATGAATATGATTCCCATTTACATCCATTAATGGGGGAGGTATGTAAGAAGGAATTATAGGTGCCACATTTTGAGATGTTATTTGAAAATTTTGATTTTACACTTCGATCATGCTAGTTGTGGTGGTAGCACAAGATAAGGCCATATGATCTAGAAGTTTGACTGTCACCATATTATGATCCATAAAAGAAGAATGGACTTTATAGGTGGGTGTTTGTTTGTGATTTTTTTCTCATTAGTGGGGGTTTTATGAGAACTACCTTAATCAGTCTTATATGGAGGAATCTGATCATGATAGGGTACTTATTGATTGGGACAAGGTATAGTCATCTCCATGGCATTAGTAGGTATCCTTTGGAAACCTCCATCCTTTTCAAGAGTAAATTATTCATTGTTGTTAAGGTTCATAATGATGGATCGAGGATCTATTTTCTAAATCTCAACCATGTTACATTATACTAAGTTACCCTACTCTGAGTGATCAGAGGGATAAGGTTGGGACAATAGAGTCTCGTGAGTGAGATCGAGGAAAGTAAAAGGGTTATTTCTTATAGGATTAGAACTAGAAAATTTAGAAACATGAAGAGGATATGTAGGCACAAAGTAAAATCCCAAGGAGAAATTTGGTGGGTTTAATTGTGCCAAAACTATCCTCAGATGTGACATTTTTACAATTTGGAAGCCGAAAAAAGGTTCTGGAAAATGGTGCTTCGACATTATCAAACATGTCAAATGTTTGCAAAAGGGCTAATGGAATTTAAAGGAATTTTTTTGAACCATATGAGATCACCCAAGGGTGATGGCATAGGATCTAAAAAATTTTGTTGTGACATTATCATTCATGGATAAATAGGGCCAATGGCATAGGGTTTTCTTGGGGGATGTTAATTTTGTCAAGTTAAATTGAGTCAAAATTAGATGTGGAAGCTTTTAATGAGTTGTGCTTAGTCAGGAGGTTTGTAGGATTCACATCAAGTTCAATAGAATGTATGGTGGAATAATAATGTGTCTCAATGGATTTTACTCTTAGGTCTTTCATTCTACAAGGATATGAGGAAATGAAGAGGAGACACACATGGACTGGTACATAGTTGATTGATTTAAAAGGGGCTACAATGAGCGCTAAAGTTTCATATCTAGAGAGTAGTTAGTAGTGATCCCTACACTAGGTTAACCTAGGGTTTCCAAGGCCCATGGTCAAGATAAAGGAGGGTACCCTTCTAGGATATTAGTTAATTGGGGAGAGATGTAGATTGATAGAAAGATAACACAAGCATGCACAATCTATACAATTGAAATATAACTGAAATGTAAAAAGGAAAGCTAAGGAGTTGATCATGTAAGAGAAATATGCTAACTAGCACCAATGTACATACAATACTAAGCTAACATAAAGCAATGGGAAAGGATATGAACTAATCTATGTAAGATGAATAAGAGGATTTGAGTACTTACTTGTGGGATGGTCATGTGAGACGAAGCTTCTTACAATATTCAAGTATCATAAACTTATGTGCACATCAAACTGGTAGCATAACTCCATAATATCTCACTACTCACTATCTCTATTCTATTTAGATTACTACATACTTATAAAGGTGGGGAATTTCCCTAAAAGGAATGATAACCATATCGTACCAAGCCAAGAACACAGATGTTAATCAAACACCATGATCTATAAGATGAAAGTAATTCACCAGAATAACTTTACATAAAACCTTTGCAAACAAATGAAAAGAAATATCATATATTATTATGGAACTCAATGCAATACAATGAGAATGGGCCTTGCTTAAATACAAGGAATAACAATCTAAGAACTAGTCAAGGTCATAGATCAAGCCATAAATCAAGGAAATAACTAGTAATCAAAGAACTAGTCAAGACCATAGATTTAGGAGGGAACTAGACATCAAGGATTTAGTCAATACCATAGATAAAGGAAAGAACTAGTCAATACCATAGATCAAGGAAAGAACTATACCTAACAACTAGATAATATCTCCTTAGATCTAAATAAGATAAAAGAAATATCTACACACATAAGTGGGTGAGGATAAATACAATAAAGGTAAATAAAGTACCTAGGTGAACATGAGCTAAGGTAAATACCTACTCTAACACCCCCCCTCAAGTGAATCTAGGGGCCAAAATAGAAGTGGCATGTCCACAGAATGAGTCTCGAAACTACGCCTAATGAGGTACTCATGTACAATAACTAGAAAAAAGGGACACCGCAAAGTACCCAAAAATAATAACAAATTAAAAAGAGTAAAGACCCACTCCAAGGCATCCCGAGAATCTCGGCTCAAAAAACTTGTACAATGCTAAAGAATTTTGGTGTGCACTGTGGTATGAATCCACTACTCGATCATAGAACTAAAAACAATTGACACCGGGTTTCACCAATTGCTCCATACAGAGTGATGTCAAAAGTGTAAAAAACACCAAACATAATTTGATCAACCTCTACAAATATGTGTGTCACGATACAAGAACAATAACCAAAGCAATAAGGCAAGGACACAAAATCAAGAGTGTCACGATCCAAGAAAATCCAAGGTAACAAGGCAAGGACACAAAACTCAAAGAAGCGAGATCAGCACCACACCCTCCCATACTGCTAAATGGGTGGAGTGGCACTACAAATATGTATGAGTTGTCAAAAACTACTCAAACACTGACAAACTAACACTAGAATGCACCAGAATAGATCCCCCATAAGAGATACTGTCAACATGCCAAAAGTGTCGAAAATATAGATACAAAATCTCTCAACAAACAAGAGAGATACTACACCAGTAAAGAAAAATGCTCAAAATAAGAAGCATCACAATGCATAAGGTATAGAAAGTGGAGCAAGAGGCCGAATGGTGGAGGAGCCATGCTTGTAGAGTCCTCTCAATGAATGCCTATGTCACCACCACGAGTGATCAGATATCCACCCCAAATCAACACGGATGGATGAAGAAGATGCCTGCATATGACTTGGTGTAAAATGCACAATGGGTGCATGCAAAAGAACATTATATCGTGTGTCGGAGTTGATCATGTCTGAAAACTGAAATCTCAAGTTTCTTAACCCTGAGTGAAGGTGAAAAACTCATGTGTTGCTCATGATCCTCAGAAAGAGTCGAGTGAACAAAAAAATGAGCTATATCAATGTGTGATCCCAATGAAGTATCTACTCAAAAACCAATGTCATGACGATAATTCCACTTAACATGTGGAATAGAGGAAACAATACCCTGTGAATGTTTGTCAATGACTCCACTAGTGAGACCCATAGAATGGAGCATGCAAGAACTGAATGTAATGGTATGCTTCTCAAAAAATCCATGCAGCTGAGTAGAAGTAGGATACACAACATGTGGTATTGTAATAGGCACAGATGTGGAAGAGCATGCAGTAACAAGCTTCATAGGTGTATGAGCATCAAGAGCAGGAACAGACTCAAAGACTAACAGATCAATGTCAGTGGGTTCAAGAGAAATAGTTGTAAGTGGACTAGGAGCATGGATATGGCTATCCACAATATGATGGTGATGTTGTAGGCTAGCAAGTTTGTTCTGCAGGAAGTGTATTATTGTATCCTTATCATGAATGAGTGATTATAGAAGAGAATTTCACTTCTTGAGTGATCTATTTTCTTCCACAAATTTTACAATATCCTCTTGAAGTCCACATACTTCAAAGAAAATCATATCATTCTCAGAATTCATAATAGATACAAAATGCAACTCCCAGAAGTTTAGGACGTTGGGCTTAGCCAAAATTGCATCCATAATTGATTACAACACTCCTCCATATTTGGAACTTTATAATTATAGTGAAAGTCTCAAAATAAATATTTCCAATGGAAAGAGCATGAAAAAACAAGCACTTTTACAAAAAACAGAACTCAAAACCGAGTTACCGATCAAAAGTTATAACCTTTTTAATATTTTGTTCTCGTTATTTATTTTAGTTGCCACTAAAACAAAGTTGCTTTGCCTTCACCACACAAACAAAATTAAAGGGGGATGAAATTAAGCACTAATCACAAGCTTTAAGCCCTCATATGACAATACCATATGACCAAGGGCTAAGGATTTTAATGGGTGTTAGCCTCTAAGGTTTTTCAATCACTTAGTGTGGCTTCTACCTTTTCTGGAATATTTGATGCAATATAATCTAACTCCTCTTGCACAATCTCTTCCTTCTCATTCTGTAATACTATAACAATGTTGGACATTATAGTCACCCTTCCTTCCAGAAGATCCATCTTCTGTGCTATAAGCTTCCCAATTTCATCCAACCTTTCTTTATGTGGGTCTTGGGTTGCTGCAAGGGCCTCATGTTTTTGCTTGACCAATGTTAATCTCTCTGTGTGCCCCAAAGTATCATCCTTCATTGCCTTTAGGACTTCATTGTCTTCTACCATTTTCCTAATTTGGATAATTGCTTCTGGAGTTGTACAAATATTTAATGCCTGGTCTGCTTTCTTCATCTCTTCCTGCAAAGTCTGGAGCAAGGCTTTATAAGATGAAATATTTCTAACTACTCGATACCCTTTCTCTCTTCGCTTCTTATTCAAGGTCCTTTGGTTCTAGAATATGTCCATCCTCAAGCACCAAATCCACTTATGCACATAATGCATAGCCAAAGGTAATATATTAGGTACCTTGGACTCTAGGTGCACTCTTTCCTTGATACATGATCGTTGATCTCCTCCTCGCCATGATGATGATAACCCCATTCTTCTTTTTCTCTAGGTCCTTCTCTCCTTTCAAACGTGCCATTTCAGCATCTTTAGCTTTGATATCTTCTCTTAGCACTCTAATAGTTACATCCTTATCTACATTCCGCCACGCCACCTCTATAGATACCTTCACCAAGGAATTACTCACCTGCTCATTAGACATAATAGTGGGCTTGATAGTTATGTGCCTATTTTGCGGTGCCTTTCTCATTATTCTTGACACATAAGACTCTTCACATACATCAAAATCAGGCTTTTCCATGTGATTTTGCATGGACCATGACAATTGTTTCTTCACGTGTGCAGTAGCCATGTCTAGGTCCATCAATTCCCATCCATATAACTCTTGAGGCCTACTATATTCTAGAATCATGTGTGGAAAATTTTACTTGTGTCCTCATCATATCCCATGATCATGTGCAACATACTCCCCACTTTCCCTCTTTGTTCTTGGCCCCTTAGGAACTTGAGCACCAAGGTTTGGAGTTGGATCTTCTATGTTCTGAGAAGTATCTTGTTCTGTTTCTCCTGCCTCCTTTACTCCTTCTTCTTCATCCTTCATTTATTCATCCTTTGGTTCCTCCACATCCTCTAGTGGTACAGATTCCCAAGCACACTCTCTCTGACTCCTCTGCCTCCTCATCTTGCTTCAACTTTCTTATTTTTTTCGCAACTACATCTTTCTATGGAGAGATTCATGTTGATCTTCATACTAACTGTGGAGTTCCCATGCCTTGTGTTTTTGTTCTTTTGAAAACCCTCTTGAAATGGTGCTCTCTTTAGATTTCATCTAAGTCCTCTTCTTCTTCTTGTACCTTAGGTGGGGTACTTACACGCTAGGCCTCTACTCTATCTTTGGGTTACCTCCAACCCCTATGTTTTGAGCCTCCATTGTCTTCATGATCTTCTTCCTCATCATCTACCCCTATAGGTTATGTGGGCTTTGGAGCTAATACGTTCTCCATTGTATGTTTTCCCTTAGGTGGCCCTAGGAGCGTGAACTCATTCTCCACATATTTTTTATTCTCCAGCTTGGGCTTAAGTTGAAGGTATACGAGTGCTGCTCCAATGTCCCCAATTTCCAAGCTTATAGGATTCATTATTATAACATCTGAAATGAGCCTCTCAATATAGGCAATCTATCCTAGAAATACATATGTCTTCCTTAGAGTGTGGTATTCATAGTCTACCTTGTCTATAATAAAATTTAGTCTACCTATGTTTTGAGCCTCCATTGTCTTCATGATCTTCTTCCTCGTCATCTACCCCTATAGGTTATGTGGGATTTGGAGCTAGTACATTCTCCATTATATGTTTTCCCTTAGGTGGCCCTGGGAGAGCGAACTCATTCTCCACATATTTTTATTCTCCAGCTTGGGCTTAAGTTAAAGGTATACGAGTGTTACTCCAATGTCCCAATTTCCAAGCTTATAGGATTCATGCTTATAACATCTGAAATGAGCCTCTCAACATAGGCAATCTGGCCTAGAAATACATATGTCTTCCTCAGAGTGTGGTATTCATAGTCTACCTTTTCTGCAATAAAATTTAGGCATCGCGCATCATTAAAATGGTGGACTGATTCCTGGAAGTAGCACGTTGTGAAGGCATATGGTAGTTTGGACCATGGGCTCCATGTCCCATCCTCATAGCAAATTGTGTGATGTAGAAGTGTTGGTACACCGTGAATTGTATTGTCTTGCCCACTACTAATGGTAACTCCTTAGGAATGTGCCACTCCTCTTCAAATGTCACACAAAGCCTATCATACCACATCTCCACCCTCTATTTGAATGGCCCACTCCTTAAACCTTCACATAAATATTTTTCAAACCTTTCTACAAGGGATAAATTCTCCATGGGATACTCCCAGATCTTTTCATTCGAGCCATCGGGCACTCCAATCTCCATAAATACTAAAGATAGTAAAATAGTGCCAAAACTAATTTTATCACCTATGCATGCTTCCTCGATAATCTTCTCTGCAATGTAGCCTACTATGTTGTAGATCACTCCCTGCGACATTTTCCTTGTGATATGTATCCACATTGTATTCACTTTTAAACACCTCTCTTGGTCATTCAAATTTGTTCTGGATGTGCAGTTTATTGAACCATTGGGTACTTCTTTGACTTGTCAATGTCCATCTGTGCGGACCCTTTATATATCCCAACTCCTTCCATGTTTCCATGATTGTTGCTTTATCGGTCAGTCACTAGCTAGATCTATCCTTATGCATTTTAATCCACATCAATGTTCTAATCAAGGCAAATTTGTGATTCGACCCTCCGTCCGATGAAATAGAAGAAGTCCTCATGGACTCTGCTCATTAACCACTGGTATAATGGTTCATACTTGCTAAAATAAGGGAGCTTGTAAAACTGATAGACTCCAACCTGCTTTAACAAATTCTCCCCAACATCATCATATACTAGCATGTCCTCCGTTGTGCACTTGTTGGTCTTCGTGCTCAACAATGCATCTAACTCCTTGTTATCTAATGTGTGGTGGTTGTAATCACTTATTTTACACTTACAGATGTGGGAATCCCATTCTTTCCCAACTATAACACCTTCTGGGTACTGCATCTCCAAAAAATTACTCTCGGGCACAACTTCAACTTCTACCTCCACTTTCTTCTTTCCTTTGGCTCCTACGGCAGGTACTTTCTTTGGTGCCATCTGAAAATCTCACCTTCCTATCCTTTGTAATGTGCAAATGCTTCGCTTTCTATCTTCTATAATGAGCAGGTTCAAACCCTAGCTCGAATCTACATTCCCTAGTTTGAAATCATGTTCCCTAGCTCTTTCGCAATGCATCTACTTCACTCAAACCCTTCACCAATGGGGACACAAGCTTCTTTCTGCACATAAATATGCTCTCCACATCTGGTTTCACACTCTCCACATGTCAATATACATTTCTCATCTCGATTACACATAGCTCTTTCAAATTCTTGCAATCACAATGGTAAAAATGAACTCGCATCATGTCCTTATATAGATTTTCAAAAATATGGTGCATTTATTACTCCTTCACCTACCAATAATCCTCTCATTAATTGACCATTTTCACAATTTCCACGCGGTACATCTTCGCGCCTTAGCTATAACCTTCTAGCGTGCCTTCCTACCTTCTGGCTACATACTTCTCTTCAACGTGCTTCCATGTGCCTAAGTACCTTACCACTACATCTTCTCCTGGTAGTCTCCATGGCTACTACTTACCTCACGTTATATTGTTCCTTTGTTTATCTCCATCTATGGTCCTTGTTTGGAATCAATCTTCTTTCCAACAACTCTCCAAAATTGAAAACCACCTGTAGCATTTTTTTCTTTTATGTGTACCCCTTTTTCAATAGCCACCCCACACAAATGGTATGTGTAGTCCTCTACGCATAAAAATTCTATAAATGGTAATTAGCTTCCAGCATGCAAACGCACTTATTACACAAAACACCAACTAAAATGACAAAGCATAGTGACGAAGAAGGAAATACATTAAGGGAATACATAAATTAAAACCTACTCTAAATGTAAACACTACCTTATTACAAACACCAAGAAGACTTATTTATAGTAGGGCTTCAGCCTACTCCCATTGAAGTAATCGGGTAACCGTATTCCATCAAGCACCTCTAACTAGAAAGTGCATGTTTCAAGTATGTGAGTGATAACATACGGTCCCAACCAATGCACTTTAAGTTTGCTTGGATGGCGCAGAAACTTAGAGTCATAAAGAAGCACCATCTGTCCTATCTCAAGCTTTTTGTCCCTAATGTGCCTGTCATGCCATGCTTTTTACCTAGCATTTTCTTGCTTTTGACTCCATCGTGTTATTGCTCATCACTCATCCAGCTTGATCAACTTTCCAATTCATTCTTCTAATGCTTTCTCATCAGCTAGACCTCCTACACATGCAATACGTAAAGAAGGTAACATGAATTCCATAGGAAGAATTACTTCTATGCCAAACACCAATTGAAAGGGTGTGGCCTTGTTTAACCGCTTGTATGTTGTTCTATACGCCCAAAGCACGGCAGAAAATTTATCATCCCAATCTTTTCTTCCAACATCATAAATTTTGGTCAATGTATGACTCAAAATATTATTGAAAGCTTCAGCAGTCCCATTTTCCTGAGGATTATATGGTGTAGTCTTATGGTGTGCAATCATGAACTCATCCAATAGAATTATAATTGTCTCATTAAAAAGTGTGTTCCCATATCACTTTTCAAACCTAGAGCATCCATACCTTGTAATATTATTTTCCCATAAAAACATGGTTGTTGTAGTTGTTGTATAATCCTTTATAGGTGATGCTTTTGTCCACTTTGTTAGATAATTTGTGCAAGTGATGGTGTAGTGCAATCCAATACTACGTGCGGCTGGAGAAATAGGACCCAAAAACTCTATAGCCCATTTTTCAAATGGTTCTACACTAGGAATAGTCTTTAAGGCATTTCATCTCTTTTCCCTGGTTTTCCAAGGCACTGAAAGTGATCACATGCCTTGCAATATGCCTTACAATCCTTATACAAGGTCTCCCACCACAATCTAGTGAGTAGAATTTTACGCGCAGTGGCATCACCTGCATAGTTCCCACCTGTAATACCACCATGAGCCTCTTCTAAGATATTTATGCGCTCATGCTCCAATTCACATCGGCATAGTACTTCATCTTGACCTAACATACAGTCACCACTAATCAACATAAACGATTGTCGCGCGAATGGCAAGTTATTTCTTCTCTAAGGGTTTTACTCCTTCCGGCACTATACATGTACGTAGAAAGACAACAATGTCCTCTAATTCGATGGCATGCATTGTGACTTGTATAGTTGTGCATCGAGCATGGTATCTTCAATTATCTCGCATCTTCTCCTGACTGTATTTTGGATAAATGGTCCAGTCCAGAATTACTTTTCCTGGTTTTACCACAACTATAAAATCAAATTCTTGGAATAAGAGTACCCATCGACATATGCACCCCTATAAGATTGGCTTATTTACCAAGTATTTCAATGTCATGTGATCGGTATAGAATACAAATGGTGTTGCTAAGCGGGTATTGTCTGAATTTAGTAGCCAATGGATCGTTGACAAAGCTTCGCGCTCTATAGTTGTATAATTGTGCTCTGCATGAGTCAACTTTCTACTAGTAAAATAGATAGGATGATCTATAATACCTTCTTCAGGTTGAGCCAACACTATGCCAATGGCCATGCTAGAGGCATCCACATGTATATGAAATGGTTTGTCCCAGGAGGGAAAGCGCATAATAGGTGTTGTAGTAAGATCCTCCTTCAATGTTTGGAATGTGCATTGCTATGGTTCCCCCAATAGAATGTCCCTTTTCCTTTTAGTAACTCCTCCAAGGGTGCGGTAACCTTAGCATATCCATGTGTACTCTTCTTCTAGATATTTTATCCACTCCTCAACACTTTCTAAGGTCAATTGGTATGTCTTCATCATGAACCATCTTGAAAAATCTGAAAAAGAGGTCCCGAAAACAGAACCAATGATGTAGCCTAGAATTTACCAGAAATAACCCAGGTGCACTGGCACATCACTCATCTTATCACCCGAAGTGCATAAAAGGTACCAGGCCCCTCCTTAGAGTTGCTTGTGCAGGATGCAAACATGATGAAGGGTTAATGCATTCAGATCCATAAATAGTATAAACATTCTACAAAGCATATTCCAGATCTAGATCTAAGGAGTAATGGATTTAAACAATATCCATAATGAATTCAACCATGTAAGAACTAGTTACATTCATGTTTAACACCTTGAATCAATCAATACACTCCATTATATTAAACACAGTAAATACACATAAGCTTCTTACAATATTTAGTATCATAAACTTATGTGTGCATCAATCTGGCAACATAACTCCATAATAGCTCACTACTCACTCTCTATTCTACGCAGATTACTACATATTTATAAGGGTGGGGAATTTCCTTCACCATTTACACAGTTCCCAAAATAGGTCACATGCTAAAAATAGCCATGCACCTTTACAATAATAGACACACATGCAAGTGTGCTAATAATAGATCTCTTATGGTTAAATGGAAGTAGTAATTCTATTATTAACTCGAACCCATGCAAAGCACTTAGTAGACACTCTTCCAAAAATATCCTATGCGTGTTGCGCAAGTCTTTATCTGGTTTGTGTGCTCTGCACGCTATCTCCAAAAATAGCCCGTAATCCTGAAAATGGCTAAGTCCCAAATCTGTCCCTATCTTTCACATGTGTTTCCTTCCTATCCTTTTGTGCCTTTGAACACGCCTTATTCCCATGCGTGAACCTTTTGTGTGCCTTCGGCTAAGTGTCATATCGTGTCTGCTCAACATTACCCCACACTAAATGCATTTGTGACCTGGCAATGGTTGCCTCTTGATACTTTAAAGAATAAAGAATGGGAATGAAATGAAATTAAATAATTATTGTACAAAGAATGAACTTTCACCCTGCAATGTCCTTTGTTTCAACTAGAAGAATTAACTGGATATTCTTCTTTGATTTCAGCCTCTAAGGTTTGCCAATCACTTAGCGCAGCTTCTACCTTTTCTGGAATATCTGATGCAATAGAATCTAACTCCTCTTGTGTAATCTCTTCCTTCTCATTCTGTAATACTATAACAATGTTGGACATTACAGTCACCCTTCCTTCTAGAAGATCCATCTTCTACGTTATAAGCTTCCCAATTTCATCTAGCCTTTCTTTGTGTGGGTCCTTGGTGCTGCAAGGGCCTCACATTTTTCTTGACCAGTGCTAATCTCTCTATGCACCCCAAATTCTTGTCCTTCATCACCTTCAGGACTTCATTGTCTTCTACCATTGTCTTAATTTTCATAACCGCGCTACGGAGCTGCACAAATATTTAATGCCTAGTCTACTTTCTTCAGCTCTTGCTACAAAGTCTAGAGCAAGGCTTCATAAGATGAAATCTTTCTAACTACTAAGGCCCTTGCTCTCTCTCGCTTCTTTTTCGAGGATCCTTTGGTTTAAGAATCGGTCCATTCTCAAGCAATAAATCAACTAAGGTATGTGTGTAACACATAGCCGAAGGTAATATCTTAGGTACCTTGGACTCCATGTGCGGTCTTGCCTTCGAGGATATGATTGTCGATCTCCTTTGTCATGCTAATGATAACCCCATTATTATTTTTCTCTAGGTACTTCTCTCCTTTTAGATGCGCTATTTCGACATCTTCAGCTTTGATATCTTCTCGTAGTGCTCTAATAGTTGCAGCCTTATCTACATTCCGCCACGCCACCTCTATAGATATTTTCACCAAGGCATTACTCACCTGTTCATCAGACATAACATTGAGCTTGATAGTTGTGTGCCTATTTTTTGGTGCCTTTCTCATTCTTCTTGACACATAGGACTCTTCACATATATCCAAATCAAGCTCGTCCATGTGATTTTGCATAGGCCATGACAATTGTTTCCTCGCGTGCGCAGATATCCATGTCTGGGTCCATCAACTCCCATCCATACAACTCCTTAAGGCCTATTGTATTCTAGAATCATGTGTGGACAATTTTACTTGTGTCCTCATCATAGCCCATGATTGGTGCAGCATACTCCCCACTTGCCTCTTTGTTCTTGGCCCCTTAGGAACTTGAGCGCCAAGGTTTGGAGTTAGATCTTCTATGTTATGAGTAGTATCTTGTTTTGTTTCTCCTACCTTCTTTACTCCTTCTTCATCCTTCATTTCTTCATCCTTGGGTTCCTCCACATCCTCTGGTGGTATAGGATTTCCATGCGCGCTCTCTGCAGACTCCTCCTTCTCCTCATTCTGCTTCAACTTTCTCCTTCTTTTTGCAACTACCTCTTTTTGTGTACAGATTCATGGTGATTTTCATACTGACTATGGAGTTCCCATGCCTTGTGTTATTTTTCTTCGAACACCCTCTTGAAATTTTAAAAATGAACTCACATCATTCAAATTCATACTTTATAAATTCAAAGGTAGGATCAACCAGATCGGGAAAATACGGACGGAGCTCACAAGGGACTCAAACGAAGGCAAAGACCAGCTTAAGACAAAGCTACCATACTACTTAAACCTGAAATGTTTGTGAACTACGGACCTCGTGATGGTGCCAGAAACCACTTTTCACCAAAGGACTTGTTCAAAGTGTCACCATTGTGTTTTTTTCACTATTGGACGCACATGTTTATTTCTCTTTTTCTTTTTCTATTTTTATGTTTTTTTGTTTTTCTAATATTCTAGAGACCCCGCTATTAAGAATAAAAACACTTAAGATGCATTGCGGTCTTGGGTTCTCGAAGCTCTTAGCCATGTGAATAGGAAATATTATAGGCACCTTAACCGAAATTGGCAACCACAACATATGGCCCTAGCTGATTATGCTCAAATTTCCCTTTATTTTCCCAATCCTTATTTGTGTTATTTTGATTCTCTTTAACACCAAGTCTCCTACCTCAAATTGATGAGGTATTACTCTTTTATTGTAGCTTCGTCACACTTGATCTTGATACACTTTAAGGTGATTGAGGACGTGAAGTCATTTCTCATCTAATAGCTCCACTCTGTTAGTTGAGCTACTTTGTAGTCCTCTTCTTCATTCAGTAATCCCTTAGCTCAATACGCAAAGAGGGGATCTCAATCTCTAGAGGTAGCACAACTTCCGTGCTGAATACTAAGGAGTATGGAGTGGCACCTGTAGGGGTGTAGATATATGTTCTGAATGCCTAGAGGGTAGGGTGAATTTGTAAATGCCAATCACAACCTATTTTTATTCACCATCTTCTCCATAATACGGATGAGGATTGTGATGCCCGGTTAAAACAACCCACTTGAGAACCATGAACAACTTAGGTTTAGTTAGAAAATTATGGAATAATTTTTTTATAAGGAGTTAACGACCAAAGTCTCAAAGACAAATAAATTCAACAGATCACTTTTCCCATTATAATAATTACTAATTTCACATTATAGAGCAACAAGTGCAATAAGTCCACACCTAGCTCAAATCTCTCTAGGGATTAATTTAATTACTAATTACATTGACATTTAGCTAAATATTTCCTGATTAGAAAAGTTAGGGTTAAGGGTCCCAAAATAATTAAATACCCAAGATATTTAATTCCACAAGATCAAGACAAGAGAAGGGTTTAATTATACTAGAAAAAAGGGAATACATAATCAAAATCAACAGAGTGAGGTCTCACTTACCCATTCCCAGAACTTGATTGAGAGAGTCTACAACTAGGTTACAAGGCAACAACTGCCACTAACGGGTTTTGGAACAACTCAAATCCACAAGAACAAACTTCTCTTTTATTAACAATTCTCAAAGGTCACAAGGCCCAAAACTCAGGGCTAGAAGTTTCAGTTAGGTTCAGGGAGAAATTTACCCCAAACCCACTCTCTAATAGGCTCAGAGTTTCAATAGGATTTTTCTCTTATGTAACACTTCTAAATTTTCCTAAACTATTCCCATTAGATAGGAAATTTTCTCACATTTCCGGTGATATAAAGAAGTCCTCCTAACTCCTTACAGAACTCAAGATATGAGCGGGTAGAGTTCTTAGGTCAAATTTTCCTCAAGGGGACACGTGTCAAGAGAAGGGAAAGCACCTCCAATGGGTTGGCGGGTCGCGAGGTGGCTTGGGAAATTTTTCCCATCACACAAGCACAAATGCAAAGTTTCTTTCACACCTCTCGTAGGTCCCTCATATACACATGGCACCTCGGAGACAACGCCGATGAAAAGGGAAGGGTGGAACAACGGAAGGATTGGGGCACTTCGCCCAAGGAAGGGGAAAAACAAACCAACGCTCCCGCGCCTGCGGGTCCACTTAGGGACTTGTGGCACTCTATGGTTGGCCACGGGAGCAAAAAGAAAGAGGGGTGTGGAATGGTGGGAGGATTTAGTGCATTGCACCCGACGGAGGACAAAAGGGAGAAAGGTACGCGCAGTCCATGTGCCCATGGAGGAAGAAAAGCCCGAGGTGGGGGCGGTGATGTGGGGCCACGGGAATCTTGTTGCAATTTTCCGAAGGCCAAAAATAAAGAAATTAAAGGGGTCCTCCCTCCTCGCTGCCCCCCAGGTGCCACGTGGCACCTTCTCATTGGCTACGCACGTGCAGGCGGGAAAAAGTGAAAAGTTTTCCCCAATATTGTCAAAAGGCTAAGGGATAAAAGGGAAGTCGCACCTCCACCATAGCCCCCAAGAGGACATGTGGTGGCCTCCGAGTAACTATGGGCCGAAGAGGAAAAGTGAAAATTTTCCCAAGTCACAATTTTTTTCCCAAAACTTTTCTAAGGAAAAATGACAGAAATCTTTGGCTTGCGGGCCCAAGGCAAAATTTTCCCAAATTTTCCCGCCAAGGCACAAAAACTTCAAAGTGCCATAAATTTTTCTAGGAAGCTCATTTTTGGGCAAACAAGGACTTTTTGGAAAGCTCTTGATGCCCTCTTTGCACAAGAAACATAAATTTTACATTTTGATAAGTTTTTAAGGGTCAATTTTGCAAAAAGGGTCTACAGCTTATAAATAGTGAACTGGCAATTTTCAACTTCTCAATTTGGTTAAATTCGGTCTCCTCCTTCACTCAACATGTCAAACAGACATGGAGGATTGATCTAGGGAGGGTTTAGAGTGTTTTAGGAAAGTTAATTTGTTCAATTGATTCAAAATTGAATTTGTCCAACAAATGACAAGAAATGGTTGAGGAAGAGATTAAGCTCAATTTTGCAATGGTTCAAGATATTCTCTTAAATCTTCTTTGTCAATTGAGTACATTGCTAATATATCATGGTAAATTTTAAGGTTTCCAAGTTGATTGTTAAGTACAGGTCTGAACTATATAATTTGATTGCATTCCTTTTTGCCAGTTTAAAATTATACACAATGTCAGTGATTAGTTTCTTTGAAGGATTTATTTATCAGTTTGGTCATGTAGGTATGGTATTTAATACCTAAAATAATCCATTACATTCAGTTGATTCTAAACAATTCATTTCCATGTTAAATTACAAGTTCGATTTCAAATTTAATATAATTCAAAGGAGAACAATACAATATAATTCCCACCTACGTGTTTCTTCTTCTTGCAATCAAACAGAGCTTCAATCACCATTAGATATTCCCATTTCAATTACAATAATGTAAACAAGAGATAAAATTACAATCATTTATTGATTTCAAAAAGAGAAACATCTTTACATCATTCAATGCCTGAATGTAATTAACAAAATTTTCATTTGGTTTCAAATACAATTTACAAAATATACAACACTCTTTCACATTCCTTTTTTTTCAAAACAGAGAAGAGAATATAACTCTTTACATTTCACATTTCACTTTCAAACTTTCCTCATCAATACAAGCAACTTCACATTACAAATTTCTATACAATTCATCCACTTCAAAGTGGGAAGGATTACAATGAACTTGCTCAAAGAAGGGACTATCAAACTGTACATTTCTTGGCTTCAAAACAACAACATGCTCCATTTATTTTTTTCTCCAAATTTATCACAAAAAGAGGGGGAAAGGCAACGCTCTCCACCCAACCAAGACATCCAATGAAAGGAGAATCCTTCCTTCATCATTGGCCCCCGAGCCCCAACCAAGATACAATAAAAGGTGCAATTCAACCATGGCAACAATTGGCTTCCACACACAACATTCTTTCACATACACATTTCCTTTTAAAACACAATGCAACACAAAAGAAAACAGCAGTTCACAACTGCATTTAAAAACATTTCAAATCACAACTTAGGCTTGATCAAGCAAGCCAAAGGAGCAAGGACTATGGGGGAAGCTACTTATGCCTCCCAATTGGGAATTGGGCATCCACCTATAATCATACCGCCAATATAACATATCATATCCCATAAACCTTATGCCTCCCAACCCCTCCTTATACCCCCCACAAATTTTCCCTTATGCCCCCCCCACAAGTAAGAAATGCAAGCTATTTCTTTTCCATGGTGGATCCCAAACCCAAAACTCCCTCCACAATGAAACTGATGCCAATGGCATTCCCTTATCCCCCCACAATAATTCCCCATAGCCTTCTCCTACACCTTCCCTAAGGTGGTCTACCCAACCAAGCAACAAATAAAACAAAGCATGCATTTTCCACACAACATAGCAAGAAAATAACAAAAATGGAAGAGAGTTAAATTCCTACCTCTCCATGGTTATTTGGTCTCCGAATAACAAGCTTCAAATGCCAAACACAGCCCAAAACAACAAGCTTTCCAAGACAATAACACAACTCCAAACAACAAGCTTTCCAAGCATGCAAAGCTATCTCCAAAACTTTCTTCAAAAACCAGAGCTCCCACAAGAAAAATGTACCCCCAAGGAAGAATGCAAAAGGTTTCAACCACCAAGCAACAATCTTCCCAAAGCTTCTCCAAAGTAAGAGTTCCAATCACAAGAAAAATGCACCCAAGGAAGCATGCAAAAGGTTCAACAACCCAAAACAAGAAGAGAGTTTGAATTAAATAGAAGAGGGAGAGAAGAGGATGATGTGGATCCATGTGGGATGCCACATCAAACATCCACCAATTCAACACAAAAGACAAAAATCCATTCCCCCAAGCACAATAAAGAGGTGGGTGAAATATGACAGGTTACTTGCACACTCCAAAAAGAGCCCACACCTCAAGGGACAACAATTTAATAAAATGTAAGAGAGTGTAATTAAAAACATGCACAAGATGAATAAAGTGCATTATAAAAGTCACCAATCACTTCCCCAACCATAAGTATGGTTGGTAACATAAATTTAGAGGCATGGGACAAGTTTTACTTGTCCCACAAGCCTCCAAAAACAGCCCCCAAGGTCAAATTCGAATTTCCATGGAGGTGGAGTATTTCTTACTCTAAAATCTGACTTACACAAGCTCTTACAAATTAATTACAACAGCCAACAACTCTTATAATTACTTCCCATATCCCAATTTGATTTAATTAAACTTTAAACATATGATCTCTCACATTAATCTATCACAATTAATTAATTAAAAGAAGAGAACACCTTACAAATAAAATACATACAACAATAAATAAACATTAACCATAAAAATAAAATACACAACCCATGGTCACATATAAAGATGATTCCCCCCATGGGAATCTCTAACAAAACAACACACAACACAATAAAACAAGTTGCCATGGTGACCGTGTTGAATTCACCTAGAATTTCATTTTGGTTGGTCTCGATCCCCGATGTTTGTTGTGATATTTTAAACCTGCAAAACACAAATACCTCCTTCGGCCTCATGGCCATATCAGAATGTCCAAAATGAATATATAATAAAATCACAAAATCATCTATACATATGGATCACAACAATCACCAAGGCAATCAACGAAACCATTTACAATTTATATCGACAACTATATCATCATCAAATAATTTTCCTTTTCTAGGTTTACTCATAATATCTAAAATCACATGTCTGAATAACTTCCATTAAACATCCATGTCAATATTATATCATCATCCACATATGATTGTCTCTAATACTCACCATGCATTATATATATATATATATATATATATATATATATATTCAACAATAATCCAGGATCTGCCATCTAACACCATACTAAATCAAAACTATGTAAAATGTCAGTCATATAGTCTACAGTATCATGATCAGTAATAAAAAGGTGCCAAAGAGAAGTGGTCACTACAAGGGTTTTATTGGAAGCTTCAGCTTTCCCATTACCTTGAGGTTAATAGGGGTTCAAAACTTGAGAGATATTTGAAAGCGTTTGTAGAGTGCTTTCATAGTTTTTTTAATGGCTTACCATTATCAAAGTGATAATAGTAGACGGGATATCGTATCAACAAATGATATGGTTCATTATAAATTTAGATATTTGGGGACCTTCAACATAAGTAAGAGGAACAACCTCTACCCATTTTGTGAAGTATTCAGTAGAAGCTAGATTATAATGAACTTGTGGCCATCTAAAGAGACATGGTTAAGCTTTCCTATTAGATTGAGACCCCTCTTTAAAAATGGATAGGGTATTGTGATATGCTACAAGGATTATGTTGACGCATGTATCAGGTTGTCATACTTCTGATAATCCAAGCATTTCTTGACATACTTACAACAATTATTCTCCATGGTAGGCCAATAGTATCCTACTCTGAGTAACTTCTTTGCTCTAACAATATCATTTGTATGAGCCCCGCATATACCTTCATGTACTCCTTGATTTCTTGGATGGATTCATCCAAATTTAAAGAGTGCAACAAATTCACAAGATAGCCAAAGTGGAAGAGGGTGCCCCCAATTAGGGTATAGTAGGCTATACGATGGATGAGTTTGCTCTTTTCAAAGCATAGGAAATGTTTGTGGGGAAGGTTCCATTGTGGAGGTAATTAAATATTTCAATGTACCATAGGGAAAAGGGACCAACAACATCACACACCAAACAAGAATCGGCATGTCATATGCTAGCATTTGTAGTTTTTCAATGAAGAATGGCATATCATTGTTCCCTGGTGGAATACTCAACATGGACCCTTTTGTAGCCATAGAATCTAATGCTTGTTATGTGCTCGTGGAATTTTTGAAATGTGATCTACTCGAATAACTCCTTCAAAGAATCAACCATTATTTTGTATGGAATAAGTTTCTCATATTCTACTTTGCATTCATTTGTGACCTGTTTTATCATGAGCATTGAATCACCAATGTAATTGACTTGTTTGATATCCCATTTGATTTCCAGCTTCATTCTTATAATGAGATCCTCATACTATGTTATATTATTCATGTATAGGAACCCAAGTCGGAACGTCTAGGGAATTAAGTCTCCTATAGGAGTGATCAACACAACTCTAACACCTGAACCATGGAAGGTAAAGGATCCATCAAAGTATAGTTGTCATACGATAGATTCCTTGAGGTACATTATGGATGCATCTGGTAGTTATAGACTCAAAGGTTTGATACTTGGTAGCGGAGCTTCTACTAGAACTTGTCCTTTTATTGAATTTTTATGTACATACTCAATGTCAAACTTGTTTAATAAGATGATCCAATTAGCCATCTTTCCTGTGAGTGCGGGTTTTGACAATAAGTATTTTAGTGGATCCACCTTTGAAATAAGCTTGACTTTATTGTTGAGCAAATAGTGGTGTAGTTTTTGGAAGGAAAAAACTACAGAAAGGTAAGCCTTTTTGATATGTAGATAGTTGAGCTCATAAGCTATCAATGTTTTGCTCAAGTAGTACACAAATTTTTCCTTTTTATCTTTATCATACTGGGCACATAGTATCCCAATTGTAAAGTGTGTAGAAAAAATGTAGAGTAGCAAGGGTTCTCCTGTCGTGGGTGGCATGAGAACAAGGGGTTTAGCCAAGTATTCTTTTAGCAAAGAAAACACTCTGCTATTATTCGGTGCCCATTTAAATTAACAAAAATTTTAAGAAGATGCGTGAATGTATGACACTTGTCTGCTAGTTGTGAAATGAACCTTCTGATGGCCTAAATCTTTCCTTGTAAGCTATGCAATTGTTTAATATTTTTCGGGGGAGGCATTTTTGTGATAGCAGTGACCTTTGCAAGGTCCACTTTTATTCCTCTCTGTGACACAATGAATCATATAATTTTCCAATATAGCACATCAAATACACATTTATTTAGGTTAAGTTGGACTTTTTAGTCTCTTAATCATTGAAAGATGCATCGTAGAATCTTTGGGTGCTCTTCCCGAGTTCTAGACTTTGCTAATATATCATCTACGTAATCTTCCATGATGTCACTAATCATGTCATGAAATATTACAGTCATCACTCATTGATATGTAGTGCATGCATTCTTGAGATCGAAGGGTGTGACTTGGTAGCAAAATGTCCCCATGGGGTAGTAAAATTTGTCTTGTGTTGATCTTCCTTAACTATCTTTATTTGGTTATATCCTGAGAATCCATCCATGAGTGAGAGAATCTCATAACCTATTGTAGAATCGACAATCATGTTGATGTTGGGAAGAGGAAAATCATCCTTAGGACAAGCTTTATTAATATCTTAGAAATTGGTACACACTCTGATACTAACTAGGTTTTTTCTAAACTGGTACCACATTAGAAATCCACTATGAGTAGTCGATAGGCCTGATGAATCCTACTTCTAATAACCTTTCTAGCTCTTCCTTAACTAACAAGGTGATGTGAGGATGCATCTTCAAGATTTTTCTTTATGGGCTTAGCGTCCGGGTGTACAACAAGATTGTGCACCACTAGTGCAGGATCAAGTCTTGGCATTTTTTTTTAAGACCAAGTGAAGATATTTGAATATTCTCTCAAAAATCCTATAAATATTTTTTTTTTGGGCCGAGAGTGAAGCTCCCAACTTAACCATTCTAGGTAGCTCCTTTATGCCGATGTTAACATTTATTGTCTCCTCCACCAATAGCTTGGATTCGTCTTCCATGTGCATAGGATCGAGAGGGATATTGATATCCTCCTCTACCAAAGGTGGTTTAGGAGATCCTCATCTTTAGGTGGGTACACTATCTTTTCCATGGGTTGTTCTGTTTGTTTTTCCACAAGTGCCTCAAAGAGGTTTTCACTATAGGACTTGGAATTTTTCTTTCTGCAAGGCTTTTCTGTAGGACTTTTCCCTTGCTTATTTTCTTACTTAAGTGACCACACAACTCTACCTCCTCTCGAAGTATGCGCATGCATTGAGTTGAATGGAGAATCCTTTCTTGTGGTTGTTTCTCATAATGTTATCTCTAATGCTAAGGAACTCACCAATAGCCTCATCGTTCTGAAAGATGTTAATGGGTACATGTTGTTGTTGGTCCCAATTCATGAGTGATGGGTAGATGAGGTCCAATGTCTAAGTTATAGGGGATATAGTAGGTGTAACAGGGGTTAATGGTAAGGATAATTGTGTTAGAGCATAGGTTCGTAGAGGTGAGGTCTTCATAAATATTACACCGGGAATATGTTTCTCCTTCATTTTCAGACAAAATATCCTCACACTTAGAAGAGGCATACTCATCATCTGAGGGATGAGACTCATACAAATGGACACCAATACCGGATTTACCCACTATATGACGAGGTATTGGAAGAGCTTCCAATGAACCTTGTTCTTGACAATGTAACCACGTCCTTTATATCTCATAGTAAGCATTATTTGATTAGGAATAATATATCTAGGTGACTTGTAACATAAATCCATTTCATCATCATCAGGATGAAATACAATATCTTTGAGTATCCTTTCATCTTCTAGTAAGCCACCTGAAGTGAAATTGTCAAAGGGATAGTTCTCCCTTGATCTTTGGAACTTGTAACACGGCCTACCATGTGCTTTGGCAGATAGGGGAATGTTTTAAACCATAAGGGCCTACTGCAGATCATACTCTCCATAACCACTTGGTCTAACCTTCATCTCCCATGTAGTGAAAGGATTTTTTGAGGTGGAAGCACCATTTTCATTAGTAGAAAAGGTATTTAGATCCACTCATGAAGTGATGGCCTCTAACTGAACAAGAACAACAATCTTCATAGAGGGACACTCATAGATGGTAGGAAAATATCCCTGACAATGCTCTGTAATGAGCAAATGGTTAGGTATATCCTTGTATAATAAGTGTTTTTCCTTCATGTTTCAACTTTAAACATTGATGATACATTTATGGTATGGCTTACATGGCATGAATCCATGGGTGACTGAGTAAGATGTTGTAAGGGAGCTATAAGTCCAAGACATGGAACTTCGTATCATGGGTTATGGGACCAACTTCCAATGAGAAAGTGATCATTCCAACTGATTTTCATTCTTCATTGGGATACGCCTTTATGGTGATGACCTTTATCTCCAAATCAGCTTCGTACACCCTAGTTGACAAACTAATTTAAGATTACAAATATTTACACCCGATATGTCGTCCACAAGCACTCTCTTGACCTTCTTATGCTTGATTATTACTTCAATGTGTAAGGGTAGGTTATGGGAGGTATTTTTATTAAGGCTTATGTGGGGTAAAGGTTATGTGTTCTAAAGGAGTGATTTATACTACCATGGCCTGTAAATGCATTGGGTCAATATCAACAAATACTCCTGATCCCTGTAAGGTTTTGCAAAGGATATCCTTATGGACATTAGAAATATTTAGAAGGTCTAAGATTGAAATATTAGTTGTGGTCTTCTCTAATTGATCTAACACATCATAATGACTCTCTTGAGGAGGAGGATGGGGAGTGGGTTCGAGATAACAAGATGAGCTCATTACATTTCCATAGTGCACTCTCTTGTCTTAATTTTAATCATGTTGACTTGCTCAACTAGTGGATCAACACAACCTATCAAGGCATCAAAATGGTTTGTGTTTGACACATAGTTAGTATTATTATTTTGATATGACTATCCATGATCATGCTTTTTCTTTCCTTCATGTTTGGGAAAAAAAAATTTAAGACCCCAAGTTTGTGTTTGGAGACTTGGTAGTGGCAATGACATCTACTTCTATATCACCACTGTTGATTAGGTCTTGAATGTAGTGTTTTAATTTCAAACACTTGTCAATTTTGTGACCTTTTACGCGGTGAAATCCACAAAATTCATTATCCCTAAACCATGATGGCTTAGGTGCATCATCCCCATAGGGTTGTGTTTCTGGGTATCGAACCATGTTTACAGCCTCTAATTATTTTAGGATGGATGATATGGATTTAGATAGAGGGGTGAAAGTACAACATTTATACTTCGTGGGAGTTCCTTTGTAAGCTTCAAAGGTGCATGGTTTTGAACAGCTTGTACTCGCTTAGAGTCTACTATCCCATCACTAACAACGTTTTTATTCTTATTATGAAAAAAATTGTTTTGTCGTTAGATTTAGAATCATTATGATCACGTGAAAAGGGTTTTAGAGTCCCCCTAGCTAACAACACTTTTTTGATTTGAATCCTTTTTTATCACCTCTTCAATGTGTTGCCATAATGCATTTGCAAGTGGAATGTGATGTCAAGGTGTAGATTGGGAAAAAATATACTTATCAACTATTGCTTGGGTATGGATCAAGGAAACTGGCTAGCTAATCCTCTCCATTGTTGCAAGAAAGTAGTGAAGTTTTCGTTGTTTGGAATTGCAAAGATCTAACATGGTGACATCACTCTTAATATTGAATGAGAAGTGTTGTACAAAATTTTCAGCTAATTTTGGCCATGTAGATATAGATCCCTTGGGGATGTGTAGAAACCACTCTAACGCTTGTCCTCCCAAACTTTGTGGGAAGAGACGAATGAGGTAGTTGTCACTATATGCAACCTCTTGACATGCCATATAAAAATATTTGATATGGTCACAAGGGTCACCTTTTCCTTATACTTATCAATTTTTTGAAAATCAAGGTTTTGTGGGAAAAAGGCTCTATCAAATGGATAAGGGCACAACTCATCAAACTGATAATTTTTTTGCTACCAATTTTTCCTTCTTGCAATGCTAGAAGGGCATTCTTCATAGTGGACCACTCTTGATTGAAAATATGGTCTTGTGTGGGTGGTGTAGGTCTATACAAAGGGTTAAATCTAGGTGTATTCCCACCCCTATTCTCTACAAGAAATTCTTCATAAGGGTATTTTTGTGTCTCTCATCGAGGAGTATTTGTTTGGAAGTTGTGAAATGAAGCTTTAGGTTTTGCTTTTGGTATGACTTGTTTCAGAGGTTTCAACTATTCCTTATTTACGTGTGAAGCTATACTTGTCAACTGGCAAGTGAGAGCTTGAACTTTTTCTTCTAAGGTTACCTCCCGAGTGGGTATTTTGTTAAGATTTTCATTAGGAGGAGGTTACACATGATGAACATGGTCCTCATGGTCTTCACAACATACTCTAACAATAGGTATCTGATAGTCTCCATCATTTTCAAAAGGTATCTCCTCATTATTCTATCATCCAGAAGTAGAGGCATGACCTAGGTTTAAAATTTCATTAATAGTGTGACGAGGTCATTCTACTTCTTCTCCATGAACCATTCGGAAATAAGAGAAGGGTCTATTGTAGATGGTAATTTTTCCCCTAATTCGACGACACGTAAAAGAACCTCATGCTTGTTTTTAAAAAAGTAATCATCAAAATGGGTGGGATGAAGCTCTACATTCATATGAGGAGAATCCTCCTCTCCACCACTATGGTCAATCATGACATTTTCCTCTAAAAGAGGGTTTTCACCTCCAAAGAGATTGGATTCTAACTTTCGTGACCCCATTCTCATAGTAGGCATACTAGAAATAGGAGGTACAACATGAAATATTTCCACTAAGGTTTACTAAAAAGGGACCCTAGACAAATTTTCGCAGTGTAACAATGCTAAGTCATCACAAAGAATGATGACTATCAAATAGCCACAAATCCAATAGGTCAATATGAACCTAAGGACCAAATAATAAAGAATGATCTACCCTAGCAAGGTAATATATGACATGATTTTTTCTAGGACAATACAATGACGTATAATACTCAAATCCAGTCACAATAAAAATTTTACTCCCTATGATTTTTCGAGATAGGTTTGAAACAAAATAGTGACAACACAATATCACTAGTTAGGTCAAGTTTGAAACAAACAAGACCTAAATGCTAAGAGAGTGTTGATGCAATCCTCTAACAAGGTATACTTAAGACCAATTTCTAGACACTAACAAATTCTAAGTCTTGTAAAATGGATGATACAAATGTGAGCAGCGTAATGACACTATTTGGACACGTGAACCAAGCTTTGTGTGAAAGCAATATTTTTAGTGTCAAAATGATGTTATCACGATGCTAAAAATGTAACCTCAACACTTACAAAACTCAAGACAAGGCTAGGATGTAAAAACTATGCCTAAGTATATCAAGGAATTATTATGCGTGTGAGTAGCGTAACAATACAATCTAGAGATTTAGGCCAAGTTTCACAATGGAAACAAGACGTAAATATCATAATTGTATGGCTATAATGCAGAAACATAACAACTCTAAAGAACACAATGATGATATCACCTAACTACAAATGATAATGAGTCTCAATATCAGTTTTGAGACAAGAACGCCTACTAGATCATGAGCATGTATCATTCACACTTTCAACACTTGCATTCCAGAATTGCAACCTAGTCATGCAAGTAAACTACAAAAGTGGTGGATATGTTTATATATAGCAGTATCCACGTATGTTGTTTCCTTTTGTCCCAAAATGGGAAACAAGAAAACAAAGGTGTAAACCAAGTGGTGGTGAAAAATACTTGGTGCAACTTTGGCAGAGTTTTACCTTGTCTTAGGACAAGTGAAAAACTAGGACAAAGTAACACTAAATAGATTTTGTGATGAAATATCACGTGGTTTCAACTTTAAGAGATTCTTTCCCTTGTTCGAAAAACAAGAGTTTGAATCTAACAAATTTGTCACTTTGTGAGAGCTCTATAGAATACGATGTCAAAAACAAATGGCTCCAAGCCAAAAAGTTTCCTAGGTGGTTCTCTCTCTATGTGTCACAAGTTTACTTCTGCGAGCTCGGTTTGCCAAGGAGTTACCCTTGGAGTATCTCGGCTTTACTTTACCCCCTTCAATATAATGAGCATAAAAATGTGTTCAATTGTATTTTCACGGGGTCGCAATGGAAATAACTTTGACTCTAATCTCACCAAGGCATACTAATCAATTAGGTAGTTGGAGCACTTTCCTATTTCATTCACAAGGTTCCCTCTTGTGTGAACTACTTTGGGGTTCCTATGAGCATTCCTCTTGTTTTCTTAAGGCTTATTCCAAAGGAAGTTTCTCCTAGTTTGAAGCGGACGAGCCGTAGCTCTTAACCGAAACTTGCAATACAATGTGATGAATGGTGTATTGGTGTGTTTTCTTATCTTTGGATTAATCTATTTAGTTTAGACCATCATTGGAAACCTACAACACACGTGAATGTTAGAGTTTTTAAGTCCTCCTTTCTTTGGCAAGTGTTAGGTCCTTTTAAAAAGTAGTTAGTAGTTCAAAAAGATATATAATATCATATAAGGAGGGTTAAATGTTTATTTTGATTCTCAAGGTTATCTAAGGATGCAAAATAAGAGCATACACAACAAGTAATCCAGCTAGATAGCAATAAAAATCTTGTAAATCAAATAACTACCATAAAAATTGTAAATCTAGATTTATTCCCAATTAATCCAAGTGCTTCTTAATGAAAGACTAATTTTTTTTTAGTTCCCAAGATCATACTAGGTGCAAGGGAAGAGCATACACAAACTTTAGCCTTGGTTATTTATCAAAATGAAAGCTCTTAAACTAAAAGATCATATACATGCCCAAAAAAAAAATTTATTCCCTTAAGCATAATAATGAATGATGATTTTTCCTACTTACTCTAAATTAACAAAAATTGGTTTAGAGGTGCTTTTGATTCTCAAGATCACACAAAGTGCAAGAGAAGAGCATACACAACCCTATTCCAAACTCATATAAAGCATGAAAGAAAAATCACTCATCAAACCCTAAGAAAGAATGTTAGAAAACCTATTATAAATTGGTAAATCTATGATAAAAATAATTAAAGATCCCTAGAAAATGACAAACATTAAAAACCAAAAGTTGGAATTTTGAACTTTAAGAAAAATTTACCAAAGTGCGGTGCGCATCTTTATGCAAGAGTGTGTCCTATAGAGCATGGGCATATCCCTTAAGGCACATGAACATACAGTCATGTGCACAGCACACCTCTATCAAATTTACATAGTTAGTAATGAAAAAGCACGGCAGAGAGGTGTGGGTGCAGACTTTGAAGCACAAGCGCAAGCTACACACAGAGGTCTGAAATCTAGCGTTGCATGTGCATGACCAAAAAGGCATGGGCACAGACTTTGAAGCGTAGGCTCATTTAGTAGAGCATAAGCATGAACTTTGGAGCATGGGCATACCCCTTTGAGCACATGTGTGAACTTTGGAGCATGGGAATACCCCTTTGAGCAAAGGCGTAGACCTTCTTGTAGGTGATCAAAATATGACTTTTGACAAGAAAATTTTGAAAAAGATCAAATATTTGGCCTTTTGAGGAAATTTTGACAGCACTTCACCTCCTTATATCCTGCAAAGAACATGAAAATACAACATCTACTACTAATCTAGTTGAAACAACTATCTAGCTTGAAAATTGATCTACAAAACTTTGAAAATTACTCTAAAAACTTGAAAGTAATCTAAAAGCTTGAAAAAGTAATCTAAAAAGCTTGAAAGTAATCTAGAAAACTTGAAACTAATCTAGAAAGCTTGAAATTAAGAACTTTGAAACGAAGTTAAAACGCTTAAAAATGAGAGCACCCCAAACATAACAAAGCAAATAGTATGACTAATTAGAAAAGGCTAACACCATGTAACCTATAACCAAGCTTTAAGTTTAAGAATGTAACATCAATGATCAAATCTTAAAAGCATGTTATGAATGTAAACTAAATGGAATTAAACATTAATCTACAAAGCATCCTTACTATGTATTGAATTGCTAACTAACATAGACCTAAATAGATCTAAGAGGGCAATCAAATTGGGATTGTTGCTACTCCAAAGAAGGTGAAATGGTCTCTCCAACAAATGACTACAAGATCATATTGGAAAGGATTGAGCTTAGTTATTAATCATATTTCTTATATGATATGCAAATCAAAGCATGGTGTAAATTTTAAAGGTAGATACTTAGTCTTTTTTATAGTTTTTCCTTTTGAGGAAAACTAGCATCTTAGTGCATGTGGGACTAAAAGTACAAATTATATTAAAATTTTGAATCATGATTAAGGCATTTGTTAATCACAATTAGTGAATTAACAAGTGATTAAGATGTGAGGAGCCTTAATCAACCACTTAAGGTCAACTAGGAGGCTAGGATAAGCTTTTGAAGCTTTCTAAGATGTTGTGGAGGGAAATGGGGTGATTTTGAATGGTTGGAAGAGGAGTTTAAGCCAATAATAGGGTATATTAACCAAAACAAGAGCAAAATAGGCTTAATTAGCTAATAATCGCTAATTATCTGTTTGGAAGAGGATTTTGACTTACGATGCGTCGTAAAGTGGCATCCTAAATGCGAAAGGGGTTAGGTAATCAAAAAGCGTTGTTAATTAACCAAAATGGTAAGAAACATTAGTTAGCGAAATCACTAATTATAACATAATTGGTAAGAATGAGAGTGATTTGTGTGCTTTTAGAAATAAGATTGCAAAAGCAGAATTTAGGTGTCTACAATTCATTCTTGTTTCTTTTCATATCATAGTAGGGTATATATAGGAGTTAGTAACTAGTATATGATCATCATATTGAACACTTGAGTCTTATTGTATAGTTTGAAGGTTTCCCCCTCGAAGTGGCTAAGTCATTCTACTTGCATATTATGATCATTTCTCTATATTTTGGTGTTCTTTGGTGTTTTACTACTTCTAATATTCATATATTTCTAAGTAAATTCCTTACAAATGGTATCGAGCTTCGATTTAGGCCAAAACCCTAATTTTTAGGATTCTCCTACATCTTACAAAAAAATTGAATTGTTTTGTAATTTTTATTGAAGTATGGAATAATTTTTTAAATTAACCTCCAAATTCAAGCTTATTATGATTTGTTTTGTGGAATTTATTTTCATTTTCAGTTTTTTCATAAATTCACTCCATACTCGTAATTTTCATAATTTTCTTAATTGTCTAAATTTTAAAAAAGTTATAAAAATTAAAGGGGTTTCATCCTTTGTAGTTTTTTCTTTGAGGAAAACATCATATGAACAACCTAAGCCCTAAAATCCATGGTAGGATGATCGACTAAATGCCAAGGAAAAGGTTCGGCCACTCCAAGGAAAGTTTTTAATAAGGAGGATATTGAATCAAATTTGTAATGGAATGGTACTTACGATGTTATGGTGGATGAAAAAATGCAACCCCGATTGAAAGATGGAAAACCATGAAAGGAGAGTTCAATATAATTTTTCACAACATGTGAGGAGAGGTAGCGGCATTGAAAAATGATATGAAGAATATATCCAAAATAATTGATGAAGATATGGATAAGATGTCCAAAAACAATTAGGAGATATGGTGAATCTTTACACAAACATTAAGTTGTTATCCTCTCAATTAACTCAATAGAGTCTAATGAAACTCTTTTCATGATTCAAATACGGAAACATACCTACAAGGCCAACATTAATTTTACACCACGAAATATTCTCCCAAAGGTGGACATGTGCAAGTTTGATGGCAAGGACCCGCTCAACTAGATCAACCAAATGGAGAATTTATTTGATCTACATCATATCCCATGTGGGAAGAAGGTTACTATGGCATATTTATATCTGGAACCTGAACAATTCACTTGGTATCGATGGTTATGTCCTTAAAATAAAAATAAATCTCTCAATATCACATTATTCATTCTTACAAAGGAGATACAAATGTAATTTAGTAGTAGTGTGGCCAAGAAATATTTCATCCAATTGACAAAGGTGCGTAAAACAGGATCGATAAAATATTATATTCTACATTTCTATAACTTTTCCTTGCATGTGGATATAATTATAGAGGATAATATGAATGATCTATTCCTAGGTGGTCTCAAGGATCCCAACATGAGGTATGATGAATGTTTGATCTAGCCAATGTTTCTAATTATATTATCATGGCATGTAGGCAAAAAGAAAAATTCCTTTCCATGAAGAGGACTACCTTCACTAACATTAGAGATCATAGTACCTTGGTTCCATAATTCACTCAACTTACCTGGTTGACTCCTCAACAAATTGAATAAAAATGAGAAAAATGGCTATGTTTCAATTGTGATAGCAAATGGAGCAAAGGACATAAATGTGCTAAGAAGAAATTATTCTACATTAAAGGTCCTAATGAGGAAGAAGAATAGGATGAAGCATTTAGTGAAGAGGAAGAGGTTATTTAGATCGAGGATGAAGAATATCGACCAATTATCTCTTGACATGAAATTTCAAGCATTAGAACCCCCATAAACTGTCAAGGTTGTAGGTTTTGTGAAGAAACAAAGGGTGACAATATTGATTGACTATGGAAGTAATCACAACTTCATCAATCATAAGTTGTCCTTACACTCAATTTTATTTTTTTATACATTCCCATATGTTTAGTTCATGGTGGTAGATGGAGGTAAAGTTAGTTATTCAGAATGTGTCATAAGATTAAAATATCCATTTGAAATTACTTGCTAAATAGCCTGTGTATGTCATTTCAATATGAGTCATAGAAATTGTGTTATGGGTCCAATGGTTTACTACCTTGGGAGATTTTTAAATGAACTTCCAATAGTTGTTCATGTGGTTCCATTTGAAGGGAAGAATTTTGAGTTATGCATGATGAAAGAAAAATCTCCACAATTGGTGATTTCCCATGAATTGTAGAATATGATTATGAAGGGTATAGATGGACTTGTGGCACAACTATTTTCACTACAAGCTCAACCATTAAAATCTACTATACCATCAGATCTAGAACTAATTATTAATGATCACTCAATTATTTTTGGTGATATGCCAAAATGGTTACCTCCCAAAAGATATCATGATCATATTATTCATTAGTACCAAAACCAATCACCCAATATATGACCTTATCGGTGGCCTTATCTATAGAAGAGTGAGATTGAAAATATGGTACAAGAGATGTTAGAATCAGGTATTATTCACCAATGTTAGAGTGTTCAATTTTCTTGTGTGGTGATGGTATGAAAAAAGGATGAAGGTTGGTGCATGTGTTTATATTATAGGGAGATAAACAAATACACAATAAAAGATAAATTTCATATTCCTATCATTAAGGATTTACTAGATGAGTTACACGGTTTTGTTTAATTTAAAAATTATATCTTCAATCGTGAAATCATCAAATCAGAATTTGTGATGAAGATATCCATGAAACTGCATTTCAGACATATGAGGGCCACTATGAATTTCCGATAATGCCTTTTGTCCTTACAATTACATCCCCTACATTCCAAAGTTTGATAAATTCAATATTTCAACCATTTCTTGTGAAATTTTTTCCCTGTATTCTTTGATGATATCTAAATTTACAGAAATAAATTGTAGGAACACTTATATCACGTCAATAAGGTTATCGACACTCTTAAACAAAAACCCCTTTATGTCAAGCCCTCCAAGTGTTATTTTGGACTCATAGAAGTAGAATAATTTGGTCATATTTTTTCTCATGAAGTTGTAAAAGTAGATAATCACATGATCTAGGCCATGGTGGACTAGAATATACTTAAAACCCTTTAAAAGCTGCAAGTTCTTCTTAGGTCTTATAGGTTACTATCGCAAATTTGTGAAGAATTATGGTAGAATTTTTGGACAACTCACATCTTTACTGATTAAAAATGATTTCCATTGGAATAAGGAAGATACTCAGGCATTTGAGACACTCAAGAGGGTCATGTTTACCACTCCATTTCTGGTTACCAAAAATTTCCCCAAAACCTTCATTGTCAAATGTGCTGCTTCAAGGTGTGGCATACATGTAATACTCATGTAATAGGTATGCCCCATCACATTTGAGATTCGTCAACTCAAAGGTAAGAACCTATCAACAGCAACCTTTGGGAAGGAAATGATGGATATTTCTTATGCGATCAAACAATTGAGGTCATATCTCATGGGTCATCACTTTAAGGAAAAGAAAGTTTGTGATAGTTTGAAATACTTCTTATAGAAATTACTATCATCTAAAGAAAAACATAAATGGGTCACAAAGATGTTGGGTTATGCCTTTGAGATCATTTATAAGAAACGAAAGGAAAATATGGTGATTAAGGCATTATCCATGAGAAATGAGTCAAAAAAGCATTTTTATATGTCATGTCCGTATTATAGGAAGATGGATCAATCAATAAATATTAGAATGGAAAAATGAAATAGAGACCTACACTCTCATCCAAAATATTCAACAGGATCTGGTCATTTCAAAAACAAACTATAGAAGGGGGATGCATTTTGGTACAATGATTAGTTATACTTATGCCGTAACTCTACTCTTAAAAGTCTAGTTCTCTCATAGCTCCATGCTTCTCCAAAGTGAGTGTTCACTCTCGGTTCCTAAATAAATAATCACAAAATCAAGCAAGATTTCTTATGGGAAGGGTTGAAAGGGGATTCCTATAAAATAATGGTAGATTGTTCGGTGGTATAACACTTCATTTCATACCTCATCCAAAATGCCTCCATTCTTGGCATTATATGGTTACCATCCACCATACCTCACATCCAACTTGAGGGTCCAACCTAAAGTGAGAACATTTAAATATCACATTTAGCACCAACAAGAGGTACTCTCTAACCTTAAAGGTAAATTAGCAATGACACAAACCCTTGCATAAAGCAATAAGTTGATAATCAATGTAGTGAGTGAAGGTGTAAAGTTAGAGATTTTTTTATGTGCAATTGCAGCCATTTAAATAATATGTATTTGAAACAATCTAAAAAGATAACAAGTTTTCACTTAAATACTATGAACCTTATCAAGTGTTTCAAAAAGGTATTGTGGCATATAAATTTGATCTTCCTCAATCAACTAAAATACATCCAATTTTCCATGTTTCTTGTTTGAATAAGGTCGTTGACAAAAGGTTTCTTCCTAGTCAATGTTACCTAAGCTCTATGAGGAGGGATATATCATTTTGAAGCCTGAAGGAATCCTATAAATATGCACTAAGAATTTGAGGACAATGGTCATTACCTATCGATCGAGTGGAAGAATCTAGATAATGAAGATAAAGCATTCTAACCACAACATCCAAATATTACCAACATTGGGAACAATGTTTCTTTAAAAGGGAGGGGCATGTTATACCCTTAATCCTAGGTCATATATCGAGATATATATGGCTGAATTGTGGCTAACATAATCTATTATCATGTCATATCACATTTATTTATGTTTTCATATGCTTAATAGGTTAGCCTTGGTGTTTTCCATAGCCTAATGGAGTATAAATAGGATTTAATAACTAGTATATGATCATCATATTCAGCACTTAAGTCTCATTATATGCTTTGGATATTTCCCCCTCGAAGTGGCTAAGTCATTATACATACATATTGTGATCATTTCTCTATTGGGTGTTCTTCGGTGTTCTATTGTTGTTGATATTCATAGCTAAGTAATTTCCTTACATCTACATGGTTACTTATGGATAAATATAAAAAAACAGATATATCAAGTCATGTTTTTCATATCTTCATCACATTCACCTAGCTTCATCACATTCACCTCATCGTTATCTCTTGAAGTGGATCTTAGACCACTTAGTTTGACTTAGGCTCTTGTGTGGAAACTTAGGTTGTTACTCGATAGTCCACCCACTCAAATGCTCGAGATCCTCTTTGTTTCCTTCTTTATCTCAAATCCTTTCTATTTTCTTAGCTCAACTCAGTCATGATACTTACTAATTTACCTTGACTTCACTACCTCAAACTCTCACCTTGGCTCTGTTCACAATTTCTCTTGAAACTCGACTCTCCTTGGCACTACATGGGTTTTATAACACTTAGCTCCATTCAATTAATCCTCACCTCATGATTTTTCTAGTTTGACTCGATTTCATCGTTTTCCTCTATCACCATTTTTTTAATACAAATAATTTTGATAAATACCTTAAAGTGATAGTTGATCCTATTTTTATGGTCATGCACGATGTGTTTGGTGCAAGTTATAAGTTATCATATGAGTAATATTTAATTTTTATAAATTTTTCTTTCCACCTTGAAATCTCCTATCATTTTCTTACAAGGAAAACAATCTTATCAAGTATACTTACACGGCTTGAAAATTTGTCAAAAATTCCAAATTTTCAATTGTGTGCTTCAAAAATCAAGTAAGAACTATCACTTTTACAATATCATATTCTTCCTAAGATCTTGATCCCCTTCTAGGGGATGGATATCCTTTATGCAAGGAAATAGTGTGAGGCTCTCCCTAAGGGGTGGTTTGGGATCCCACCAAGGTAGATGATTGACACATAGGCAAGTGGCATTGAAGCTAGCATGACACTTGTGGCTTTCAAATAGGTTGGATGGATCCATGTGATGGTGCATCATCCCTTTAGGCAATGTGATTCGAGTTGACTCTTCAAGTAGTAAAGAAATTTACGGTTATATATGTGAGTAAATTTGTTGAGTTAAACTTGGATGAGAGTTTAAGATTGACCTAAGAAGAAGGTATATGCTAGAATGTTAGGCCCATGTGGTGTTTGACACCATTTAGGTGAGTTAGGATCCCAATATCGATTGAAAAGTTATTCCCATGATTGAATGGATCCATAGAGGTGGTGAATTATTCCTTGGACTTGAGGATCCACACAGTAGAAATAAATAAATCATGAATCAGATATGACTCTTCAAGTATAACAATGTTCCAAGGTTGTAGATATAGAGGGCATTACAACTACCTTTAATAGGACTTTGGATCAAGCAAAGTGGAAGATATGGTTATCTTGCATGGTGAGTGAATGTAAAGTATCTTGGAATGAGATAATGCCCCAACACAATATGGGCAAGTTGGTAAACTCATGGAGGAAGTTTAAGGGGATGTGTTCTTATGCTTTGAGTTCAAGTGATCTATGTAGGATCCAAGTAGAGAATAAGGGAGGAGACATTGAAGCGGAAAGTTTTCTAATCCGCCCAATAGGCTTAAGAGCTAAGAGAGATCGATTCAAGAGGTAACCAAGAGTTAGTACTTAAGCCAAAGGAAGTAGTTGACTTGATGACTCGGAATTCATAGGGTTGTTCACAAGGCCTTGGAGGTGGACTTAATGCTTTGAGTTCATATGTACAATGGTACACTAAGGGTTAACAAGACTCCAATGTGAAAATATCTTGAGCTAGAGTAGAGTCGGGATGTGAGACCTCGAAGTGGGTTCAAGATAGTGTAATAGGCTATGTTATGCACATCCAAAGGAATGGAGCTTTGGATAGTTGGAGGTAACGTTGAGATTTGGAGGATAAGAAGAGTAGAGATGTAGAAGAGTAGATTTTATATTTTTCCATTTTTCAAATTCAAGAGGAGAGAGTATAGACTAATGCAGCAGAACTAGGAGTTTGGTGAGCTCGTCATCCACGTAAATGTGGAATAATGCAACAGTGAGTTCAGATTCAATGCTCCATCAAATATTTCAAAGAGCTAGTGTTCCCAAGTTGAAATATTGATATGAAAACAACATCTCAGAAATAAAGTTCAAATCTAGGGCTCTAATGGAAGCATGTTGAGAGATAAGGCATTTGAGTTAGAACGATGAGGTGTTTTCAATGAGCTCATTGATGGAGGTCAAGGGAATGATATGGTGGACTAAGTAGAGGAGATCATGGAATCAATTAGATAATCAAGTAAAGGGAAGGAGAGTATGTATCCAAAGAAGAATTTTTGTTTATGTAATTAGTGGATTTGCAAACTCACAACTAAGGTGGAATAATTAGAGGATTCTAACACAAGTATGGATGAATATGAGTTGAGGGAAGTAAGAGTACCTTCCTCACATTCCATGTCATTATATAGATTCAAGGACATGGGCTTATGTCAAGATGCTAAGAAATGAGGAATGGATTTGTGTTAAGGACCATGGCACCCAAGCAAGATAAAGCATTGGTTAAGAAGAGGGTAGAAGAGTACCTCGGCCCACATGTGATGTGGTCTTACAAGATGGTGATGCATGACTCATTGTAGAAGGAATCTTTAGATTATGACATGGTAAGAAAAGAGTTGTTAGTGGGTCAAGGTGAGGAGGTATGATACCTCACTCATGGGATGGATTCATGAGGACTTCCCAAGGTTTTTGCACGTAGATGTGTACAGCCAAGAAACTCATTCAACTTAAGAAAATAAGGAAAATATGAGATCATTGGCATTTTAGAGGTCAACTCTTTTATTACACCGAGTGAAGTGTAAGTCAATTGGAGTGTTTTGTTTTCATGAAAAGGGGAATGTGTTGTTCTATAGGATACAAAAAGGCATGAATGTTACAAAGTGTTTGATTTGGTGCTTTGGATGATCATTGAGATTGGTTCCAAAGATATTAGCAGAGTGGGTGTTAGAGTATTCCATTGTACAATATTTTTGATAGATAAATTTGATGTTAAGGTAGCTCTCCAAGAGAGTTGGTATCTAAAGTGATTTAAGTCGAAAGAGTTGGATTCTCATGGGTTTTTATGAATTACAAGACATCTTATTTTCAATAGTGGTTATATGGGGAGCATTGAAGTTTAGAAGAGCACTTGTGCATCGATGGAAGATAATGGGAAGGTCGAGAGTTATAGTATATGTTTACTTGAGCATATTGTACCTCTTAGGATATCTCGGTAGAGGGTACCAATAGTGTCAATCAAGTTCATGAGACCCATTTTATAAATTTTGGGACTTTAATACATAGGGATGTATAATTTCCTAGATAAAGATCCAAGTTTCTCCTCTTTCCACTAGGTGTAAGGTTATGGTGAAGTGATGGGCCCTAAATCAAACTTGATTTTAATTAAACTAATAAATTTACTTTAAACATCATTCGACCTCTATTTCATTAAAAAATTAATGTGTTCATAAGTGTTATGGAGATGACATGATCAACACAATACTACCAATTACAAGTAAGGCAAGTTTGATAAATTGGTGAACAGATTTAGGAGGGTCTTTTGTGTACTTTGGTCATCTTATCCCTTGGTTTTTGAACATGATTGATTTGTGGAAAAACCAAGGGAAATGGGTAAATATTTTATGATGAAAATTTGTCTTCGAAAAAGGGTTGATGTGTTAAAGTGAAAATTGGGGAATTTTGACAAGGTTTTTAAAATTTTAATTTTTGAATACAAGTAGTTTCTTGACCTTGAATTTGAGATTGGTCTTTTAGCAAAGTACACTTAATGTGTCAACTATTTCACTAGGATTTATGAAGTGATGTTTTATGGGGTCAATTAATCCTCGAATTATGTAATATCTCTCTTGTTTCCACGTTGTTGACTTGATTGAGAGAGATATCAAGTTTCTTGCAAGGTAAGGTCGAGTTCCTTTTCATAGTGTTGTGCTTATGAGTTAGTTAATTCAAAAAAATGAGGTAATCAAAATAATAATTGTAACTTTGTATTTTTCCTTCCATGAACTAACCATCTAGACCTTGTGGATATCTTCGTGTTTCCAAATTATGTGGTGATGTCGGTTTTCATTTGCAATTCACTCAAATCGAGATCACTTTTAAATTCTTGAGTTTGAAATATTTTAATAACATTAAAGTTTGATCAAATCAAATTGTTTTATGGAAAATAATAAATTTAATCCTTTTAAATTTTGAAATAAAAATATTTTTTTGATAAAATAAGTGCATTAATAGTATAGGGTGGCTTTCTACGTAGAGGAAATAAATTATGGGATTATTAATGTTTTAGGAGTATAAACATTCTCCACTACCCTCTCTTTGTGCCATAAATGGGGAGGGGACTCTTGTTAGATGTTGTTATTAAAAATTCTTGGCATGTGTGTATGCCAAGGGTGAATTAATGAGTTTTGGAGCACGGTTTGAGCATCCATCAAAGCATATTTTTGTAGCAGGTATGGTGCCTAGTGTGGAGCAATAACCCCATGCCTCTACCTATTATGAGGTCACTTAGGAGTGGTGTGGATTTGTTTTTAGGTTCTATGAAAAATATATTTATTAAAAAGGCCTTAGAATCTTACAAGTAAATGCAATTAACAAGTGTAGTGCCAAATTGCACAACCTCTCCAACTTACTCCTAGTGCCAGAAAGGGAGATTTGAACTAGAGATATGGATATCCATCAAGTGAAAAGGACATAGGAATTTTTTCACATGTTGTGGTTGTAGAAGATATGGGTGCCCTCATGCATCATTGCTAATGTGTGATCTAATGAAACCAAACTCCATGTTTTGTTAGCATCCTCCTTACCAACACACCCACTTGCATTAAGACATGAGCTTTAAACAAGGTATGGTTGTCCACCAAAGCATGACAGAAATGGAATTTGTCGGACTTGATAGTTAAAAGAACCTATTAGATATGTATGCAAAATAAGGAAGCCTAAACAAGGCACGTAGACTTTTTGACAAAATGCCTTGAAGAAATGTGGCTCTAATAGAATGTCATGGTTGTAGGGTCCGGACATGGATGAAATTGTTAAAAAGGATTTAGAAATTTTCAAGAAAATGTAAATTAGCATATGTAAAGTCATATTCCATAACATTTTTGGTGTCCTTTTTGCGTACAACCCGAAGGTTTAATGGTTGATTGTTGTGCATACTCATTCACATGAGCGGCCCCTTATTGCATTTCACCGCAATGGATCATTATGGGTACATCGTTGACCTTCTTGATGTGTTGGTTATCATAATAACTCCCTAAATTGTATCTTATTCCCAATTAAGCATGTTGTGGTTACATGGAAGTGATTTCTTGGTGCCCATAGATCACTTATCAATGTATGCATAGGAGTCTTCCCAACCATGATGCATTTTGATTTACATCCGAAAATGATGTAACTTAAGTTATTCTCTCCAACATCTACGCTAAAGTGGGGGGTGAGGAGAGGTTCAAATGATTTTGAGAATGATTGAGGGTCGTTATTTTTTTGTTAAATGTGAAAACTTACCGAGAGCATGGGAATTGTTTTTCAAGATGCAACATCATTTTGTGGTCTCCCAAGTTGTGAATGTAGACCAATTGGAGCCTCTGCATACCCCCATTTTGATTTCTATCATGCATGGTTATCTTACCTCTTTATTGCATGATATTATCATTTCTAGTTTTCTATTTTTAATGGTGTTGAAAATAAAATTTAATAAGATTAATATTTTGGTGAATTAAATGAGACGTAGCACCAAATAGCAAAAAATTTACCTCTTTTTATATGCAACTAGAAAGGCTACTTGAATATAAACCCAACTCCTGAATCACCTCCTGAGATGTTTGGAAAAAATAGTTTAATAGTATTGGATAATAGAAGTCGTGTGGTTGGCGAGTTAAACTTGAATTTTAGTTTAAACCTACCTCTTGATGACCTTGCGAAATGTTAATAAAATCTATTTTTTATGATATGTAAAATATCTCTCTAAACCCTGTAATGGGAAATTCAAATGTTCAATGTGTTCCTTATCACGTGGAGTGTTACACTGAACTTTGGAATGACTTCAAAAGTTTTTTTGACCATTTATCGCCACGTGTTTAAGAGCCTAGTTTACCATTTTGTAGCTTTGAACAGCTGCCTAAAGTTAAAATTTTACTTTGGTTTTGACCCGTGGTTTAGGCCTTGTTTTGAGGAATGGAATTATTCCTCTACATACCTCTAGTATTTCTCTGCAACAATCACATTCAGCCATTATTTTTGAGAAAATCAGTTTTTATTAGATATGGTAAAAAATAGGGATTGGCTCCCAAGGGCCATTACAAGACAAGGAACAGAAAACAACAAACAAGAAGGAAACGTAAAAGTCTAAGAAAGGAGTTAAACATTCTTAACTCTTACAATTAAGAACCAAAATTTGTATTAAGGTGGGAAAACCAGAGAGAAGGAGAAACAGTCTCCAAAACAAAAAATAGTAGAAGTTTGCCAAAATTCTGCCAACAAGTCCAGAACCATAAGTTAATTTTTTGGAGATCCCCCACTACTACCATCATGGCTATATTTGATCACGTCACCCTCTAACACATTTTTATTAAAATATTCCTCTAGCTCATCCTCGGAGCTACTGATGTGAAAGTTAAAGTTCCTTATTTTAGTGCCCTCCTCCATCCCTTCCATCCTGTCACTTAGCTTTTTGACCTGGTCCTTCAACTCCAAAAATTTCTTCTTGGACTTCACCTGAGCAGTGACAATTTTCTTAGAAGCATTGATGACATCCATCATTGTTTCCCTTTGACCAACATTGGTTTCTTCCATCGCATGAAGCACCCCTTCTAAGTACTAGACCTTTCTGCTCAAATCCTCGAAACCCTTTAAATTACCATCCCAATTTATTTTTCTCGAAGTGCTCGCTTCCCCATGACCATCCTCACCCATTTCTTTACCAAAATCCTCCCCCACAATTTTGCATTTTCGGCCTTCATCTTAGTAAGGCAATTTGCAAGAGTGAGGTCATCCTCATCTGCATGCTCTTTCAGGGAAGAAGACAGAGCATGTTTCCCATTTTCAAACATCAGAATAATGAGCCCTTCATGCAGAGGCATCTCCACTTTCTCTTGTTGGAAATCCATCAAAGAGTTAGTCAAAGACATAAACAGAAAGAAGGGGATGCTCACCATGACCTTATGGTGGAACATATTTAGAAGGGTCAAATGGTGAGTATATATTTTTCTGTATTTTCCTTCCAGAGTGATGTACTTCATGATTTGAAGGCACACCTCTCTCCAAATACCCGTAATGCATGACCTGGAAATACCATCCGTAAAGAAAGAACATATTTCCTTGCCAACAAAGAACAGCTCAATTTCATGTTCTCTATGGTTCTATTCTTAAAAATTTTAAGCTTGTCCATTTTCATGTCCGTGGAGAAAATCACTTTACAATTTGGTTCTATACGTGGTTTTTTAGCCCTTTGGTCGTTATGTAGTTTGGACAATTGGCGTAATTACAATAAAAAGCTCCGAAATGCAAATTTCAATTGAACCTTGTTCGCCAATTTTGAATTTTTTCAACTTTGAGGGGTTCCCGTATATTTGTGTGTTTGAGTCTTCGCATTAGTTTTTAAGCCCATATTTTTAGCCACTTTGACCAATTTGGATGTTTTTGTGAACTTGTAGCAAAATGGGGAAAATTGTCATGGGACCTTATTCAAGTAAAATATCTATCAAGAAACTTGTAAACACTAACATATGATTGTATGGAACTTCCTTTTGATGCTTGTTTTGAGAAAATTGATTGTGGAAAAATGGTTTTTCTCTCTCTCTCTCTATATCTCTCTAGTGTTCAAAAATGAAATGTAACTACATATGTGTTTCCTATACTCTCATGTTGTGTGTGAAGTGTTGTTTTTATTGTGAATGGGAAATTATGAAATTATGAAATTATGCTAGATTGTAGGAAGGTTCCATGCCAAATTTTAAGGTAACCATGTTGTGGTTAGAGGTATCGTGGGCAAGATAGATCAATAGCATACTCAATATGTTGTCTTGATATATACCATTGATATGAATACATTATATATTGTAATAACACTCTTTTGAAAAGGTTTTAAAAGATGGCATTTTTGTATTAGGAATGATATATTATTACTATTTTTATAATGAAATGATGACCTTACTCGTATGGATATGTAGTTGAGTTATATTTGCATGTGCATGTTTTGGAGTTTGTATGTTAGTTGTGGAAATCATCAAATGAAGTAATCTTGTTGTTGTATGATAAGTTCAATAGTTAACACTGATAGGGTGGTATTTTATTAAGATTTTGGGATGTCTCTAATCTAATAATAACTCTTTTGGTATGCTTAGCTCCCTTGATTTTTCCCTCGTGCCCTTGTTTCCATAGAGGGATTAAACACCTTAGTCAAATTTTTAATCGTGTTACCTCTTATTGCTATTTGAGACTAGGTTCTTCCTTATGCCGAGAAAATGGGTCTTACTTGTGTTTTCTTGACCATCTTGTAGAAAGTGAACATTTTATCTTTCCCGTCCTCCACACATGACCCATGGGAATTTCCTTTCTTTTCCCTCATGGACAATTTGTATCATTCACAAGTAATGAACTAAAAGACTTGTTAATGTTTCCAATCTCGCTTTGTGAAAGAAACCCTTTGGGACATTACTAAGCCTTACGAATAAAAGTGTCACCTTGGCTAGTACTTTCGGAATACCTTGGGTTTTTACGAAGGCCTTGTGAGATAAAGATGTTTGAACACTCAAGTATTGACCCATAGTAGGGCATATATCCCTTGGGGTAAATGGAAATTAATTTAAACCTAGGACCATTAAGAGGACCATTAAGAGGTTAACATGTGGACAAAATTTGTAACTAACTCTAAGCCAATGAAAAAAAATTGTAATATGATGGCCTAAGAAAGGTGAGAATTGAAACGTGTTCCCTTAACTACTTGCAAAGTCTTCTTTTTCTTACATTTAATGTAAAATTAGATGTCCCATGTGAGAACATATAATTCTAAAACACAAGATCTTACCTTGAACATGAATCATATGTGAATCGTGTGTAGCTTATAAATACTTCTAGTCAATTATATAGATGGGATATACCGCAAATATGAATTTTAACTTGAAATACTTCCCCTTTAACAAAATGTCAAGTGGAAACCATGTTCATTCCCCCACTTTTTATGAGCACCCTTTATGTTAATAAAAGTAAAACAATTTGTTCCATGTGTACCGTATTTTCTTTTGAAAACAAGAATCCTATTTGGGAATAAGTGGAATGTGATTTTCATGCACTTCATGAATAATTCATAATGAATAGTTAAATCACATAGCTAATTATAACAACACAATAAGTGAATGGAGTGTATTATTTTTGTTTAAATATTATAACGAAAATGGAAAATGGGAATCTGCCCACTCTTATGCCTAATATTCTCCCCTTATCTTCATGTGAATTTTCTTCTTTTGCAATGATGGTTAAGAAAAGTGTCAAGTAAGCATAGTTTCCAAGAAATGAATCTATAGCCTAAGAATGAGTATTAGGTGACGCATGTGTGTTTAAACTGATTACAACTAACAATTGATTTATGCAAATTAATTGCAATAGAGGAATAAACCAAATAGTGTGTACTTGTTCTAAGGTAAATGCAAAGTGAAATAAAGATTTGAAGTTTCAAGAAAAGGGGAAAGTATGCCCTTACATGTTAAATTCTCTTTAAACATATAAGGCTAAATAATTAGAACTTAATTGTAATAAAGATGTAAACCATGAAAATGATGTGTTTTGGAATTGTATTCATTTGTTTGAGAAAGTGTGGTATTGATATGCATCTTGTGTTATCATGTTGTATGTGTGGGTCCATGTGAGTGTGAGCATATCGTGTGATGTTGTGTTATTCTAAGTAATCACAAGTGGTGTGTAATGATAACAAATGAAATAACAAAAAAAAATCATGTTTTATTTTGTCTTGTGTTTTGGTTTTTCATGTGTGGGTGTTACATTTGGTATCAGAGTGGAGGTTCATGCTCTCAAACCTTTGGGACAGTTTAGTGTTGTGATGGTTATTCATGATGGTGGAGCAGTTAGAAGAGTAATGTGATATTATGGTGATGTGAAAAATGTGGTACTTGTGATAATATGAATGCACTGTTGTGAATACCATTTGGTGTGGAATACACTCTTTGGCGTGGTGCGTGCGTGCGTTTTATGTTGTGCGTGATGTGTGTGTGTGTGTGTGTGTGTGTGTCTGTGCGAAGGAAATGGTTCGTATGCGTGGTTCTGTGTGTGTGTGTGTTTTAACTACGAAAGTGTTGTAGTGTTTCATTATCCTATGATATTGCATATGTGTACCAATTTTTGCATGAAAAGTTCTTCATAGTGAAATGTTTCATATCGTGTTGATTACCACCATGGTGTGTTGTATTATGATGTTATGTCACTACGTTGTGTTGTATTTGTATGTATGTCATGATGTTAAATCACTATTTTCGTCATGCATAAGTAATATTATGTTTTGTGATAAATTAATGTCATGCATTGAGAGCATATGGAGATCTTATGACCCTATTGTATTGTACTTGCACTTTTGGTGCGTTATGTGGAAACATGATGTGTTGTAAACTATGGAATTATGGTGATGTTATACCCAGTAATTATACCATGTGTATGACATCGTGGTTGTGTGTAAATATCGTTGTGTAGGTGATGTAGTTATGCTTTATGTTGTGTACTCTACACTACTGAATCTTATAGGTAGCATCGGAGTGTATGTGTGGAGTGTGAAAATTGGATCGTTGCTTATTTAACTCGAGCTAAGTAGGAACCAAGAAGTGAAGTCTATCATAGACTGAAAATCCACTTATATCTATCTCGGTATGTAGGGCATTTTCTCGGCGGTTGTCACGCATATTGTTTTGTATAGACACATTAGGATCAGTGGATGGCAACTTGTACCTCTTTCTCTCTCTCATTAACTAGTTTTCTTATAGACAACCTTTGTGTGGGTATGACTGTGTTGAGCCTTGTCGAAGTTTATAGGTGATAATTCGTGATGAGATTATGGCGATTACATTATTTGATCGCTTATTCTATTATATGTCAAGATGGAATCTCGATGTTGATATGCGCACTTGATGAGATAGTACATCGATGAGCAACCTCTTTGGAGGTTACTGTAATACGTTGTGATGTGAATCATTTTGTGTGTGTTTTAGTTATAAATTCAGTTGTACTTGGAACCAACAATTTTAATTGATTTGTTGCAACACTTCGAGGATCATTATTTAATTGTGATGTTTTTGTTGTTTGAATGCGGCTACTTAGCCATTTTTCTTAATTTATCAAATTTTCCTTTCTTTAGTTGCTCTCAAAACTTGAAGATTTGTGATTCTTGATTCCACTTGGATATTTGTTGTCAAGTGTGGGCCTTCTTAAATATTTGAATGAGCTAATTCTACCATGTTGTATGTGTTTATATGATTTTCATCAACTTGATATGGTCCATGTGCGGTATATGGGGTACTCCCAAAGGTCCTAGGACTCTATTACTCGGGGCTCCAAAGCATTAGGCCTTTAGTTTTTAGAATATGTGGCTCTATGTGTTCATGTGTATGGAGTGACCTGACCTAGTTTTGGTACTATGATTCTTTTCTTTGATGGGAGGTATATGGATTTGTTTTGGGAGGCTTATGGAGTTTTGGGAGGCATATGGAGTGGTATATATATGATTCATGTTATGTATTGTGATGTTTGATGCTTGATGTTCCTCATTGATGATGTGTTATTGATCTTATCTTGACATCGTGTCGTTACGATCAAGATTTTGAGTCATGTTTGACCTTTTGTCAATATATTTTTGTGATGCCTTATTGTTATGTATAGAATCTATGCCACAGGCATGTGTGTTGAGTTCTATGGTGTGTGGATTGTTATTTCCTTCCCATGGCTAGGTTGGACATCTTGTTTGTGATACAATCATGAAAATGTGTTAAAAAGGTGTTTTGTGGGTTGTTAGTGTTGTGCTTTGGACCTTGTGTGACATTGTGATGTCAAGTGTTTTGGGAAACCTACTAGAAATTTAAAATTGAAATTCTTAACAAGTGATAACATTGTGAACATTGAACAAGTGAATTGTGCAATCGATAAAACTAATAAATTGTGAATACACTTATGAGAAACACAAGATTAAATAGGTTTGGACATGAGTAAAAAATTTGAATTAAATTGGTTGTGGTATAGAGAAATACAAATCTTCACAAAACTTTAAAGCAATTGAGAAAAATTATAAATACATGATTGGCTTCCCTGTGTGGTCGTAGTTTAGTGATATAGCCCTTGTCCCTAAATGGATTTTTTCATTGTTGACTTTCCTTATTTATTGATTCGTGTAGTTAACCTTAGTGTTGGTCGCATCAAGGATGATTCTCTTATTAGGGGTGGGAGATGTAATGCCCTTCCATTTTCCACCTTACTGACTTCAATTGCGAGAGATAGAGTTGGCCCATGGTAAGGTTGAGTTAATTTTCTTAGCATTGTTCTTACGAGTCGATTAATTTTTTAAAATGAAATAATAATGGTAAGTTTGTAGTTGTCATTCAACGAACTAACCATCTACACCCTATGGAGTGTCTTTATATCTCAAAATTGTTTAGTGATATCATTTTTCATTTGTAATTTGTTGAACTTCATATCACTTGAGTTTGAAATATTTTAATACCATTAAAATTAGATGAAATCAAAATTTTGTACGAAAAATAATGAAGTTAATCCTTGTAATTTTTTAAATGAAAATATTTATGTGATAAAAAAGTGCATTAGTAGGAGAAGAAACAGAATAGAGTTTCTCCAAAAGGTTATTGCAAAAGCCACCAATGAGTACAAGCGTCTCATTGAAGAAGAAAACAGAGACAAGAAAGAAGCTAAAGACGAAGAAGATTTTGAAGAAGCCTACTAGCAGATTCTGCATCAAGAGTTTGGTGGTTTTTCTTAGGATGTTTTAAGTTTTATATACTTGGTTTAGAATTGGTATCAAAGTTGGTTCTCTTTCATACAGAGTAAAAGGATTCTGGTGTAATGAGAAATTGAGATCAATAAAATTTGCAAGTTTCTATTTGAGTTTCTGTCTTAAAGATCTATTGCATGTTTTTCTTTCTTCAATCTGCGAATCAAGTTCATACTTCGTAAGTCGCTAAGAGGCAAGCCTCCTTCTTTGTAAGTCACCGTGGATGTGTCTAGTTTTAGGTTAAAGGTCAATACCGTAAGCCCTTGAAGAGTTGCTTGGTAGTACCGGTCATGGAATTTAACTATCACGCTAGTCTTTCTGGTGGAGATTTAGATCAAGATCTTGTAAGTTTATCTGACTTATTTCTTGTAAATTTTGCTATTGATGTTCAAAGCAAGAATCATATCCTTTGCCGCATGGAAATTGCCTAAGATCCCCTATAATCAAGTATATGATAAGTTAATTGCTTTTCATCTTATTGTTGCTACTACATTAAAAACTAGAGAGTCTGTCATACAAGTTTCTCAGACATCTTCTCATGAGTATGATATTCCCTTAATTGATCCTGTTGACATTCTAGTCTTTAAAAAAGAAAAAAATTAAGTTTGCACATATAGGTTGTGTCCAAATAGGTATTACTCCTTTGTTCCAACGAGGTCTTAATGCCTCTGTCTTGTGTTGTCTTATGGATTTAAGATTTGAAAGTTTTAAAGATTCATTATTAGTTGCTATTCAAACCGGTCTACATAATGGCCCAATTTCTTTTGAAGTATATCCAAACTATCCTGTCAGTTTGCAAAAAGAAGACTTGCTTAAACAAGTCCTACGCTTACATCTTGCCACTACTGGTCTGCACATGAAGCCTGGTGCTTGTCCTCTTGCTATCCACTATAAAATCATTTATAGGCTTGTCAATACCATGCATCCAGTTGTTAAACATGGTATTTCCAAAGGCAGTAGCGTGGTGAGTCATGCCAATTTAGAAATTCAAAAGATTGAACCTGAGCTGATCTCTTGGTCGCAAATCAAATTCCTTAAGGAATGGACTCTGTCAAAAAAATTCTTGATAAAAGTCAGCCCAAGTTGGAAAATGCCACTGCAGTTAATGAATCAAAGTCTAACATTACTTTATCTTTTAGATCTAAAAGTTCTTTGTCTAATTTTCCCATATCTAGCTCATTCATATCTGATAGTTATGTCTTCTCATTGGGAGAACCCTCGAGAAAATATGTAAAAGAACAGACATATATATGTAGCCATAACAGTCTAGTTCATGACCCAAATACTGATTATTTTTGGTGTAAAGACTATGAACAACTCATTAAGCAAAAATATGTTCCCTCTAATGGTCCAACCATTAGTATGGCCTCTAGAGCATCTCATGTTTCCTCCTCATTTCTGTCTCTTGATAGTATGAAGTCTTGTCCTCGAGATGAGTCCCAAATAGTTGTATTTTGGTATCAATGGTCTGTTGACAGGCATATAGATCCATCCAAGTCCTCTAAAATGCTTAACTGGACCAATAAGGCTGTCAAAAAAAGTTCATGATAGACTTCAGTCTCAAGAGTCTATCTTAGCCAAAATGGAGAAAACACTAAAAGCTATTGAATTAAATTAGAAAGGAGATGTGTCTGCTACTTTAAGTTGTTGAATACCAAAATAGATGATGTCAAGACATATGTAAGAAAAGTAGATATAAATGTCGAGAATACTTCTACATATGTGTCTACATGTCCTGATATACCCAAGGTTGAACTAGAAATGTTGTAGATATTGTTCAACCTCTTATTAACCATATTGTTGATATCAAAAAACATGTTTCCTCTAAGTTAGGAATAACCCATAAACTTGTCCAAAGTAGTCTGCATCGTTAAATGATTCTACCACTAAATTAATTCATAAGGTAGATCTTGTCCATAAAGTTGTGAGTCCTATACCTGTCTTGGTTCCTCAAATAGAACAGATCTTAGAGAATACCAAGAAGCCCAAAGAAATAGAACCAAATTGGTCACAAAAGGTAACGGAAAGAAGTCACAAAACTTTTAGGAACTTCCTCCTAGCATAAAGCTATTTTGTCTCAAAGATAGTCCATTATTCCTCTCGGAGAAAAAGGATGATAGTAAAAAATCAATTGGAATGGTAAAAATTCTTCCTGAAGAAGTTGAGAGCATGTTTTTAGGAGAATCTTCTCGCGCATCACCTGAACCACTACATTCTACTGCAAGAACTCAGACATTACAGCCCAACTAGTACAAGTTAGATTGTCATTCTACTGACCAGATAAAAGAAATGATTCATGGAATGATCGGATGGGCTAATTCTCAGTTAACTTTGTACATAAAGGATCCACATACAATCGCTGAGATAATTGCCAACGGTTTTGTTGGTATAGTTAGAGAATGGTGGGATGCTCACCCACACAAAGAAGATATTTTAAATGGAGGATACTCTGCTCTTGACTTCGCTCTTATCAAATAATTCATTGGTGATGTTGATAGTGATAAACTTAAGAATACTTCTTTATTCTTAAGAGCAAGATTATGTGATATGAGTAGAATTAAAGAGTATCAATGCTATATGCAAAAGTTGTATTATAATTCTGGCAATATCAATGATCCTACAATGAGAGTCAGATATATAGAATCTTTTCCTGCTTATTTTCTACAGAATACAAGAAAGCCATGCATGGAAAGACTCCTGATGAATTAAGCCTTGGAGCTATCAATCAAATAATTGATGAAACTAATGCTCGCTTTGTCAAGAGAAGCAGGATCGTAAAGAAGCTGCTAAGGCCCAAAAAGCCTTAGGTACAAAATTCTGCCAGTTGATAGATGTTGACTCTTTTGGTTGCCAACCCCCACATTCTTCTCACAAAAAGAAGGTATGTCATGATTGCTCATCTTTTTCAAAGGGGAAGGGTCAGGGTAAATACAATAAATATAGAAAATACAAAGCAAGTTCAAGAAAAGAAATAAAGATTCTTTTGAAAGTAAAGCCCCATATAGAAAATCATACTTCAGAAAAAAGAAGTATATGGGTAGAAGGAAAAAGTTTATTCCTACATGCTTTATCTGCAAAGGGAAGCACTATGCAAATGAGTGCCCACAAAAGGAAACAGATAAAGGAAAAGCTAAAGATAATACTCTTGCCGCCAAGGGTATTAGTGATTTGTTTGATAATTACTCTTCAGATATTTCATATAATTCTTCCAGTGAAGAATTGCAAGTAAATGTTGTTCAAAGCATTCAAGATCGATTCAGATATAGTTCTTTGCCATCATTTGTAAATATGATTGCAAGTTTTCCTCATCCAATGATGCCTTTATCTTCAGAACTTCTTCTCAAGCAATTAGAATCGAGACAAAGTGATTTTGAAGACTGCTCCAGGACACTGCAAAGAAGATATTTCTGTCATAAAAGGTTAGAGAATTAGAAAGAAAATATTCTCAAAGCAACTAAGATCTAAACAAGAGTTCAGAGAAAGAAAAAAAGAAGAAGAAGAGAAGAAAAATGGTATTCTCAGGAAAGATCATCAGTCCCTTCAAGGCCTCCATTTCAAGGACGTGTCCAGGAAGAGATAGACTCCTTACAGAGGAAGAGGTCGTGGAAGAGGTGGAAGATATTCTCCTCCAAGGAGAAGTTTCCCATTCTTATTTCCTGAAGAAAATCCATAAGAAGAGTTTCAGGTACCTACTACTCCTAGTACTGATATTATGATTCCTGATCCTGAAACTATGAAGACATGGAGAAGAAACAGAATAGAATTTCTCCAGAAGGTTATTGCAAAAGCCACCAATGAGTACAAGCGTCTCATTGAAGAAGAAAATAGAGACAAGAAAGAAGCTCAAGACAAAGAATATTTTGAAGAAGCCTACAAGTAGATTCTCGCATCAAGATGCGTAAGCATCGATCTCAAATTGAAGAACCCAACACTTTGTGGTATGTACAATAAAAGGAGGACAAAATCCTTTTATTACAATCACATTTTGCATTCCCAATATCAAGCCTTACTCCATTGATGTTATGATTGATACTGGAGCTGATATTAGTTTGCTAAGATCTAAGGCTATACCTCCTGACTGTTGGATTGAGACATATCTCAAAATAAATTTTGATAAAAAAGAAGTCATTTCTAGGTTTACATCCTATGTCCCTATTAGGATTGAAGGTTATGAGAGAACGTTACAGTTCTATCAACATGATATGCTCTCATATGACTGCCTAATAGGAGTTGATGCCTTATAGGAATGTGGTACTTTTAGCCTTAACAAAGATTTTATATCTTTGTTCAATCCAGATGTTCAAATCCCAAGAAAGTACTCATTTAAGACTATCATCCCTTTACCAAAACCTAGAAAAGAATCCAATCATGAATGGATTCATAAGTCAATTGCTCTATGTAAGGGCAATATTGATGATATTATAACAAAGATTAAAAAGGACCTTTGTTCGACAATCCTCATGCTTTTATTTACTTGGTTTAGAATTGGTATATAAAACTTAAAACATCCTAAGAAAAACCACCAAAGTCTTACTAAGAAAAACCAACAATATAACTTACAAACTTCGAACACAAGACTCTATATGAAATCCTAAATCTCCGATGTAGTGAATGAGTCTCAACATGCCTATATATAGGAATGCGAGAGGCTTTTCACCGGATCAAAGGGCAACCTAGAGACCGTAATCGGTAACCTAGGTGAGAAAGAAATTCCATAAGGAAAAGTAGGATGCATAATTGAGTACACGCCACTCAATATAATGCCTTTAGTAAGTGGGGAGGTCCACCATGCTTTCGACATGACTTAAAAAAGTCATATCTAACTTTATTTAAAGATGACAACAAGCCTGTCATCATAGCTTTTACGGACTATATAGGACACTGGGACCATCGTCATCATCAGATGAGCTAGAAGATTCTTCCCACTCTTGTCTTTCTACAAAGTAGATGTCACGGGTATTCCTTTCATACCATAGTTTGGATATGGATGCAGTTCCATCAGTATCATGATTAAGATATCTTCTTGTCGGAAAAAGATAGTGGTCAGGAATCCATAGGAAATGACCAGGTGCAGGAGGATGCACGTTCATTGTGTGATGGAGGAAGATCTTTCTCCAAAGTTGTCCATTAGGATTAGCATGATGTCCCTGTTTAGGATTAGTCCTAACATAATAGCAGAGATCTTTACATACCATGGAATTTTACAATTTATCAAAATATTTCTAACAGTGTCAGGATCTATATTTAACAATGGACTGTTAGAAAGATTTCTAGTTAGAAAGATTTCTAGTTAGAAAATTTCTAGGTAGAAAGAAAATAAAATACTTAAAATGATTTGTGATATACTGCCTATCTCCAGGAGTACTGGGCCGGTTCCACGCATCATTCTCCAGAGGATGTCCTTCAGGCCAAAGTCTGGAAAATTCAAATCTCCAGAGAGTATTAGGTCTAGGGACCAATTGCCTTAACCGACGCCCTTCAACAGGAATATCATTAGCAGTGGCTCTAAATATCTCAAGTGTCTCCACTGCCATTGTAAAGTGCAGAATACTATTGGATCTTGCCTGGAGTGGAACTCTGTTGTTGGAATTTCTGGATCAACGAATCTGCATGCTACCTCTGTAGTTTGATAGGGAGAAATTGAAATAATTCCCCGAGAGAGAAGCAAATGTTGAGCTTCATAAGACATCTCATTATCATTTCTTTTGAGTGATTCCAGATAATTCTGACAAGTAGCAGTATTCCAGATGCATTCAACAAATTCATGTGACACCTGAGTAATATTCACCTTCTTTGATTGATTTAGTTCTCTGCTGGCAAAATCAACAAGAGAATTTTCTTTTCCTTTAATGTGTTCGACTTCAAAGCTGAAATTGTCGAACCACATGCCCCAACACTGCAACCTATTAAATGCAGTCTTATTGGCAGGTCACCATTACTCAATCTAGCCTTAAAATCTTTCAAGTCGGAACGAAGAATGAAATGTTCATTCTTGATAAAAAAAAGAAAGCTTTGATGGCTTTCTTAGCGGCTAGAATCTCCTTGTGAGTAGAATGGTATTTTAATTCAGAACCTTGGAAGGAACCAAATGCATACCCGAAAACTTTTCTTTATCGCTATTTGTTTTTTTTTAGGAAGACAACTCCCCAATAATGCTCACTAGCATCTGTTTCAATTATTTTAATCCTTGACCAGGCAAGGACATGGCAGGAAGGTTCAATACCTGTTTCTTTATTCTTATAACAGCCTGATTCATTTCATCAGACCAAGCAGGAGCATTCTTCTTCAATCTCTTATTAAGAAGAATTCTATCAGCAGCTATATCTTTATAAAAACCTGCAACATAATTTACACATCCCAGAAATCTTTGCAGTTGCTCTTTTTCCATTATTTGATCTGGGAATTCTTGAATTCTTGGACACTATGTGACCTTGCATTTCTATAGATCCATCTTTGATCTTAATTCCTAAAAAATTCATTTCATCCTTGAAAATTTCCATTTTAGTGGGAGACAAACATAAGCCATTTGATAGACTATCTCATAAAACTTTTCAAGGTGATCTATATGATCTTTTGGTGACTTAGAGAAGATTAGTATATCATCAATATATACTATCAAAATTCAGATAACTCACCAAATATTGAATCCATTTTCTTCTGGAAGATGGAAGGTGCAGTTTTCAGACCAAAAGGAAGGACTTTCCATTCATACTGTCCTCCTGGTACAACAAATGTTGTCTTGAATGTGTCTTCAGGCTTTAGAAAGATTTGCCAAAAACCACTTTTCAAATCAAATTTACTATATACTTTAGAACCTTTGATTCGGGCTAACAGATCATCTTTGGCAGGGATTGGATGTTGGACTATTGTAACAAACTTGTTTAAAGGCTTATAATCCACAACAAGCCTTTTCTTTTGTCTAATCTGCTCACTTCTTTTATTGACATAAAATGCAACACAAGCCCAAGGAGAGTTAGATTCTTTTATAAATCCTCCTTGAAGTAATTTCTTTATCTCTTCTTGGCATTCTTTCCTTTCAGAGGGAATCATTCCCCTGTGATGAGCTTTGAACTTAGGAATGACCTCATTCCCTTTGTCATCTTTCACAAGCTGCAAATCAAGTGAACAAACATGCTTTCTTCTAGCTATGAAAGCATGAGGATTGTCAGAACAAAGATCCTTTTTAATCTTTGTTATAATATCATCTATATTACTTTTACACAGAGCAATTGACTTATGAATCCATTCATGGTTGGATTCTTTTTTAGGCTCTGGTAAAGGGATGATAGTTCTAAATGAGTACTTTCTTGGGATTTGAACATTTGGATTGAATAAAGATATAAAATCTTTGTTAAGGCTAAAAGTACCACATTCTTGTAAGGCATCAACTCCTATTAGACAGTCATATGAGAGCATATCATGTTGATAGAACTGTAATGTTCTCTCATAACCTTCTATTCTAATAGGGACATAGGCCGTAAACCTAGAAATGACTTCTTTTTTATCAAAATTTATTTTGAGATATGTCTCAGTCCAACAATCAGGAGGTATAGCCCTGGATCTTAGCAAACTAATATCAGCTCCAGTATCAATCATAGCATCAATGGAGTATGGCTTGATATTGGGAATGCAAATGTGATTGTAATAAAAGGATTTTGGGCTCCTTTTATTGTACATACCTCAGTGTTGGGTTCTTCAACTGAGACTGATGCTTCTGCATCTTGATGCAGAATCTGCTGGTAGGCTTCTTCAAAATCTTCTTCACCTTCAGCTTCTTTCTTGTCTCTGTTTTCTTCTTCAATGAGACACTTGTACTTCATTGGTGGCTTTTGCAATAACCTTCTGGAGAAACTCTATTCTGTTTCTTCTCCATGTCTTCATGGTTTCAGGATCAGGAATCATAATATCAGTACTAGGAGTAGTAGGTACCTGAAACTCTTCTTCTGGATTTTCTTCAGGAAATAAGAATGGGAAACTTCTCCTTGGAGGAGAATATCTTCCACCTCTTCCACGACCTCTTCCTCTGTAAGGAGTCTGTCTCTGACGGACACGTCCTTGAAATGGAGGCCTTGAAGGGACTGATGATCTTTCCTGAGAATACCATTTTTGCTTCTCTTCTTCTTCTTCTTTTCTTTCTCTGAACTCTTGTTCAGATCTTACTTGCTGAGAATATTTTCTTTCTAATTCTCTAACCTTTTGTGACAGAAATATCTTCTTTGCAGTGTCCCAGGGGGGACAGTCTTCAAACTCACTTTGTCTTAGTTCTAATTGCTTGAGAAGAAGTTCTGAAGATAAGGGCATCATTGGATGAGGAAAACTTGCAATCATATTTACAAATGATGGAAAAGAACTATATCCTGAATCAGAGCTATCTAAATCAATATCTGAATGCTGAACAACATTTACTTGAAATTCTTCATTGGAAGAATTATATGAAATATCTGAAGAATAATTATCTGAATCACTAATCAAACAATATTCTTTATCAGTAATACCCTTGGCAGCAAGAGTATTAATTTAGCTTTTCCTTTATCTGTTTCCTTTTGTGGGCACTCATTTGCATAGTGCTTCCCTTTACAGATAAAGCATGTAGGAATAAAAATTTTCTTTTACCCATATACTTCTTTTTTCTGAAGTATGATTTTCTATATGGGCTTTACTCTCAAAAGAATCTTTATTTCTTTTCTTGAACTTCTTGTATTTTCTATATTTACTTTATTTACCCTGACCCTTCCCCTTTGAAAAAGATGAGCAATCATGACATACCTTCTTTGTGAGAAGAATGTGGGGTTGGCAACCAAAAGGTCAACATCTATCAACTCTAGCAGAACTTTGTACCTAAGGCTTTTTGGGCCTTAGCATCTTCTTTACGATCCTGCTTCTCTTGACAAAGTCGAGCATTAGTTTCATCAATTATCTTATTGATAGCTCCAATGATTAATTCATCAGGAGTCTTTCCATGCATGGCTTTCTTGTATTATGTAGAAAAATAAGCAGGAAAAGATTCTATATATCTGACTCTCATTATAGGGTCATTGATATTACCAGAATTATAATACAGCTTTTGCATATAGCATTGATACTCTTTAATTCTACTCATATCACATAATCTTGCTCTTAAGAATAAATAAGTATTCTTAAGTTTATCACTATCAACAAGTACCAATGAATTCTTTGATAAGAGCAGCTAGTCAGAGCAGAGTATCCTCCATTTAAAATATCTTCTTTGTGTGGGTGAGCATCCCACCATTCTCTAACTATACCAACAAAACCATTGGCAATTATCTCAACAATTGTATGTGGATCCTTTCTGTACAAAGTTACCGAGAATTAGACCATCCGATCATTCCGTGAATCATTTCTTTTATCTGTTCAGTAGAATGACAATCTAACTTATACCAGTTGGGTTGTAATGTCTGAGTTCTTGTAGTAGCATGTAATGGCTCAACTGATGCCAAAATGATTCTCCTAAAAACATGCTCTCAGCTTCTTCAGGAAGAATTTTTACCATTCCAATTGATCTTTTACTATCATCCTTTTTTCTCTGAGAGGAATAATGGACTATGCTTTGAGACAAAATAGCTTTATGTTGAGAGGAAGTTCCTGAAAGTTTTGCAACTTCTTTCCAAGATACTTTTTGTGACCAATCTAGTTCTATTTCTTCGGGCTTCTTGGTATTCTCTAAGATCTTTCTATTTGAGGAACCATGATAGGTATAGGACTCATAACTTCATGGACAAGATCTACCTTATGACTTAATTCAAATGGTAGACTCATTTAATTGATGTAGACTACTTTGGACAAGTTTATGGGTTGTTCCTAACTTAGAGGAAACATCTTTTTGATATCATCAGTATGGTCAATAAGAGGTTGAACAATATCTACAACATTTCTAGTTACAACCTTGGGTATATCAGGACATGTAGACACATATGCAGAAGTATTTTCAACATTTCTATCTACTTTTCTTACATATGTACTGACATCATCTATTTTAGTATTCAACAACTTTAAAGCAGCAGACACATCTCCTTTTGATTTAATTCAATAGCTTTCAATGTTTTCTCCATTTCAGCTAAGATAGACTCTTGAGACTGAAGTCTATCATGGACATTTTTGACAACCTTATTGGTCCAGTTAAGCATTTTAGAGGACTCGGATGGATCTATATGCCTATCAACAGACCTTTGATACCAAAATACAGCTTTTTGGGACTCATCTGAGGACAAGACTTTTGTACTGTCAAGAGACGGAAATGAGGAGGAAACATGAGATGCTCTAGAGGCCATACTAATGGTTGGACCATTAGAGGGAACATATTTCTGCTTAATAAGTTGTTCACAGTCTTTACACCACAAATAATCAGTATTTGGGTCATGAACTAGACTGTTATGACTACATATATATGTCTGTTCTTTACAGATTTTCTCGAGGGTTCTCCCAATGAGAAGACAAACTATCAGATCTGAATGAGCTAGATCTGGGAAAATTAGACAAAGAACTTTTAGATCTAAAAGATAAAGTAACATTAGACTTTGATTCATTAACTGCAGTGGCATTTTCCAACTTGGGCTGACTTTTATCAAAAATTTTTTGACAGAGTCCATTCCTTGGGGACTTTGATTTGTGACCAAGAAATCAACTCAGTTCAATCTTTTGACTTTCCAAACTGGCATGACTCACCATGCTACTGCCTTTGGAAATACCATGTTTAACAACTAGATGCATGGTATTGACAAGCCTATAAATGATTTTATAGTGGATAGCAAGAGGACAAGCACCAGGCTTCATGTGCAGACCAATAGTGGCAAGATGTAAGCGGAGGACTTGTTTAAGCAAGTCTTCTTTTTGCAAACTGACAGGATAGTTTGGATATACTTCAAAAGAAATTGGGCCATTATGTAGACCGGTTTGAATAGCAGCTAACAATGAATCTTTAAAACTTTCAAATCTTAAATCCATAAGACAACACAAGTAGAGGCATTAAGACCTCGACGGAACAAAGGAGTAATACCTATCTGGACACAACCTATATGGGCAAACTTAAAGGTTTTTTTACTTTTTTAAAGACTGAATATCAACAGGATCTATTAAGGGAATATCATACTCATGAGAAGACGTCTGAGAAACTTGAATAACAGACTCTCTAGTTTTTAATGTAGTAGCAGCAATAAGATGAAAAGTAGTTAACTTATCATATACTTGATTGTAAGGGATCTTAGGCAATTTCCATGCCGGCAAAGGATCTGATTCTTGTTGAACATCAATAGCAGAATTAACAGGAAATACGTCAGATAAACTTACAAGATCTTGATCTAAATCTCCACCAGAAAGACTAGCATGATCTTCAAATTCCATGACTGGTACTACCAAGCAACTCTTCTGCAGGGCTTACGGTATCGGCCTTCAACCTAAAACTGCGCACATCCACGGTGACTTACAAAGCGGGAGGCTCGCCTCTTAGCCTGACTTACGAGGTATGAACTTGATTCGCAGATGAAGAAAGAAAAACATGCAACAGATCTTTAAGATAGAAACTCAAATAGAAACTTGCAAATTTTATTGATCTCAATTTCTCATTACATCAGAATCCTTTTACTTTGTATGACAGAGAACCACTCGATACCAATTCTAAACCAAGTATTATATAAAACTTAAAACATCCTAAGAAAAACCACCAAACTCTTACTAGGAAAACCAACAATATAACTTACAGACTTCGAACACCAGACTCTATATGAAATCCCAAATCTCCGATGTAGTGAATGAGTCTCAACATGCCTATATGCCAAGGGTGAATTAATGTGTTTTGGAGCAAGGTTTGAGCATATTTTTTGGAGTAGGTATGACTTCTATTATGGAGGAATAATCCCATACTTATCCTTGTTATGAGGGCGCTTAGGAGTGGTGTGGATTTGTTTACATGTTCTATGAAAAATGGATTTATTAAAAAGGCCTTGGAATCTTACAAATATATGCAATTAACAGGTGTAGTGTCAAATTCCACAACCTCTCCAAAGAAGGGAGTTTAGAATTGGATATGGATAGGACAGAATTATGTCATATGTTGTGGTTCAGCAGAAGATATGCGTGCCCTCATACAACATTGTCATTGTGTCATCTAATGCAACCATTAGGTTTCCAATCTGATCAGTTTCAGTTTCATTAGCATACTACAATCATGTGCCAATGATGGAGCTTCCAAACAGGGCGTGGACACCTACTAAAGCATTATGAAGGAGAGATTTTTTGACAGATGTTTTTTATTTAAGTGGCATGGCATATTTTTCTACGCAATAGGAGGCATGCGAATTGGTTGAAAAAATGCCTGAAAAATATGTGGTTCATGGAAAATGTTGATTACATGATATGGGCTAAAAAAGGCTTTTAAATTTTTCAAGCAAAATGTATTTGAAAGACGCAATCCAAATGCCATGTTTTGGTAGCATCCTCCCTACCAACACACTCAGCTTGCATTAAGATGTGAGCTTTGAACTAGGTATGGTCGTCCACCAAATCATGACGGAAATGGATTTTGTCGACTTGATAGTTGAAACGCCTTTGGTAGATCTGTATGCAAAATGTGGGAGCCTAAACAAGGCACCTAGATCTGTATTACCAAATGCCTTGAAGAAATTTGGCTCCAATAGAATGCCATGGTTGCAGGGCACACACATGGATGAAATTGTTGAAAAGGCTTTACAAACTTCCAAGAAAACGCAAATTGGAAAATGTAAAGTTGCATTCCATAACATTTGTTGGTGCCCTTTCGTGTACAACCCCGCCGGGTTTAATGGTTGAGGGTTGTGCATACTCATTCACATGAGTGACCACTTACTGCATTTCACCTACAATGGATCATTATGGGTGCATCGTTCACCTTCTTGTTGTGTTTTCTATCGTAAGGACTCCATAAACTGTATTTTTGTTGACAATTAAGCCTGTTGTGGTTACATGGAACTGTTTTCTTGGTGCATGTAGATCACTTATGAATGTAGGCTTAGGAGTCTCGCTAGCCATGATGTATTTTGATTTGGATCTGAAAATGATGAAACTTAAGTTCTTCGCTCCAACATCTACACTGAAGTGGGCAGGTGAGGTGAGGTTCAAATGATTCTAAGAATGATTGAGGGTTGTCATTATTTTTGTTAAATGTGAAAACTTACCAAAAGCATGGTAATTGCTTGTCAAAATGCAACATCATTTTGTGGTCTCGCAGCATAAAGGGGGATTAAGGCCTAGGCAAACTAGGCAACTGCCTAGGGTGCTAACATTTAGGGGTGCTAATTTATTTTATTTTACCATAGTTTTATAGTACAGTAGTTTATTACTTCCATATATGCTAGTATTAGTGTGTCCAACCCTACATACCAATTCAATTCATTCAAAATAAAATTAAAATTACATAATTGTATTAAGAATATGATATTTAGGAGGCCTCAAATATTTATGCAAGTGTCTTTGTTGCAAGATTCTTAAATTTAATTCATACTCATGTATTTTTCATACTTTGTATTGTTTTGAAGTCTTGGAATTTTTTTTGGAGGAGAGATCAAGAAAGGTGAATATGTAAAGAACATGGGAAAAATTAGTTGGGAAATATATGAGAAAAGGAGGATTATAATAGACTATATGTTAGAGAATTAACTAGGGATTTTAGGCAGTAGTAGCTACAAACAAAATTATTAGGAAGTTTTTCTCGGATGGTAGAGGCATAACATATCAAGTAATACAATATTTGGTCATGGTTAATTTTTTTCTACTATAGATTTTATTTATTTATAGAAGGCGTTAGCTCTAATATTGCCTAGGCGCTCATAATCCTTGATTCGGCCCCGCTCCTAGGTTGTGAATGTAGATGAGTTGGAGCCTCTATATACCCTCATTTCAATTATTATCATGCATGGTTATCTTACCTCTTTCTTGCATTATATTAGCATTTTTAGTTTTCCAATTTTAAGAAGATTAATATTTCGGTGAATTAAATGAGATGTAACACCAAATAGCAAAACATTTACATCTTTCTATACGCAACTAGAAAGGCTTAATGAAGCCACCCGGTTGGCAAGTTGAACTTGAATTTGAGTTTAAACCTACCTCTTGACGACCTTGTGAAATATTAGTAAAACATATTTTTAATGACATGCAAAATATCTCTCTAAACCCCATAATGGGAAAGTCAAGCTTTGATAGTGTTCTAATTTGTTTGACCATTTATCGGCTCGAGTTTATGAGCCCAATTGACCATTTCGTAGCTTTGGACAGTGCTCGAAAGTTAAAAGTTTAGTTTGGTTTTGACCCGCGGCTTAGGCCTTGTATTGAGGAATGGAATTATTGTTCCCATGCCTCTAATATTTCTCCATGAAAATCATAGTCAACCATTAGTTTTGAGAAAATCACTTTGCAATTTGGTTCTACAAGTGGTTTTTGTAGGCCTTATACCGTTCTATAGTTTGGACAGTTGACGTAATTATGATAAGTAGCTTTGGAAAGGCGAGATATTGATTGAACATTGTTTGCTAGTTTTGAGTTTTATCAACTTTGAGGGTTCCTCGTATATAAAGGAGTAGGTGGAAATTGACATTTTGTGTGTTTGAGTCTTTTGCATTGTTTTTTTGAACTTAGATTTTTAGCCACGACCAATTTGGATATTTTCATGAACTTGTAGCAAAATAGGGAAAATTGGCGTAGGACCTTATTCAAGTAAAATATCTATCGGGAAACTTGTAAACACTAACATATGACTATATGGAACTTCTTTTTGATGTTTTTAAATAAAATTGATTGTGGAAAAAATGGTGTTTCTCTCTCCTTTCTCTATATCTCTCTAGTGTTAAAAATGAAATGTAACTACATATATGTTTCTTATTCTCTCTTGTTGCATGCAAAGTGTTGTTTTCATTGTGGATGAAAATTATTAAATTATGAAATTACATTAGATTGTAGGAAGGTGCCATGCCAGCTTTTGTGTTGACCATGTTGTGGTTGTAGGTACCATGGACAGGAGAAATCAATAGCATGCTCAATATGTTGTGATGACATGTACCATTGAGATGAATACATTGTATATTGTAAACAATAACACTACTGATGAGGTTTTATAGAATGACATTGTTGTATTAGGCAAGAGATATTATTACTATTTTTGTAATGAAATGATAACCTTACTCGTATGGATATGTAGTTGAGTTATATTTGCATGTGTATGTTTTGGAGTTTGTATGTTAGTTGTGAAAATCGTCAAATAAAGTAATCTTGTTGATGTATGTTAACTTCAATAGTTAACACTAGTAGGGTGGTGTTTTAATAAGATTTCAGGATGTCTCTAATCTAATAATAGCTCTTGTGGTATGGTTAGCTCCCTTTAATTTTCCCTCGTGCCCTTGTTTCCATAGTGGGATTAAACACCTTAGTCAAATTTTTAATCATGTTACCTCGGATTGCTATTTGAGACTAGGTTCTTCCTTATGACCGAGAAATTGGGTCTTTAGTGTTTTCTGGACTATCTTATAGAAGGTGAACATTGTGTCTTGTCCATCCTCCAAACATGACCCATGGGAATGTCCCTTCTTTTCCCTCATGGCCAATTTGTCTCCTTCACAAGTAAGGAACTAAAAGACTTGTTAATGTTGCCAAACTCACTTTGTGAAAGAAACCCTTTGGGACATTACTAAGCCTTAGGAATAAAAGTGTCACCTTGGCTAGTAATTATGGAATACCTTGGGTTTTTACGAAGGCCTTGTGAGATAAAGATGTTTGAACACTCTAGTATTGACCCATAGTAGGGCATAGATCCCTTGGGGTAAATGGGAATGAATTTAAACCTAGGACCATTAAGAGGTTAACATGTGGAAAAAAATTGTAACTAACTCTTAACAAACGAAATTATTTTTGTAAGATGTTGGCCTAAGAGAAAGGTGAGAATTGAAACTTGTTCCCTTAACTACTTGTTAAGTCTTCTTTTTCTGACATTAAAGGTAAAATGAGATGTCCCATGCGAGAACATGTAATTCTAAAACACGAGCTCTTACCTTGAACATGAATCATATGTGACTCGTGCATAGCTTATAAATACTTCCAATCAATTATATCTACGAGATGTACCACAAGTATAAAGTTTAACTTGAAATACTTCCCCTTTAGCAAAATGTCAAGTGGAAACCATGCTCTTCCCACCCCCTTACTTTTTGTGAGCACTCTTTATGTTAATAAAAGTAAAACAATTTGTTCCATGTGTAACATACTTTTTGAAAACAAGAATCCTATTTGGGAACAAGTGGATTTTGATTCACATGCACTTCACGAATGATGCAAAATGAATAGTTAAATCAAATAGTTAATTGTAACAACACGATAAGTGAATGGAGTGTATTCTTGTTGTTTAAATGTTATAAAAAAAATGGAAAATGGGAATCTGCCCACTCTTATGCCTAATATTCTCCCCTTATCTTCATGTGAATTTTCCCCTTTTGCAATGAAGGTTAAGAAAAATGTCAAGTAAGCATAGTTTCCAAGAAACGAATCCATAGCCTAAGAACAAGTATTAGTTGACGCATGTGTGTTTAAACTGGTTATAACTAATAAATGATTTATGCAAATTAATTGCAATAGAGGAACAAACCGAATAGTGTGTACTCATTTTAAGATAAATGCTAAGTGAAATAAAGATTTGAAGTTTCGAAAAAAGGGAAATTATGCCCTTACATGTTAAATGATCTTTAAACCTGTAAGGCTAAACAATGAGAACTTAATTGTAATAAAGATGTAAACCATGAAAATGATGTGTTGTGGAACATGCCTACCCTTGAGTTCATATTTTGGTTGGGTCATAGTTTTGTATTCATTCATTTGAGAAAGTGTGGTATTGATGTGCATCTTGTGTTATCATGTTGTATGTGTGGGTCCATGTGAGTGTGAGCATCTCATGTGATGTTTTGTTATTCTAAGTGAGCCCAAGTGGTGTCTTGTAATAGTAAAGAAAGATGAAAATATATATATCTTGGTTTATTTTGTCTTGTGTTTTGTTTTTTCCTATGTGAGCATTACATATTACAACTTAATTATTTAGAACAATCTTTTTACCTAAAAACTTTGACCTTCCATATGAACTTGAAAACCATTCAAAGCATTATCATTCTTAAGAGTCTCAATAGGAGGGGTTGTTGCAATTTCATAATCAACATGAGTTTGATTGGCAAATGCCATATTTTCGCATAAGCTCCAATAGGAATTAAGGGAATTTCAACAAGATCAACCCAATCGAATTTAACCTAGCACTTCTTCTAGTTTAAGTCTTGGATCTTATCAATTTGAATGGCTTAAAAGATGTAACATGTAAATAGCAAGATTCAACCAATATCAAACACAAGAACTAGTACTAAAAGAGTAGAACAAATAAAATGAACCCTTGGAAAATTGATTTTCTCACCAAGAGGAAAGAACTAATCCCTATAATGTTACAAGAAATTCAAGTTATCGAAAGATGAAACCCTATGGTTGGGTGTGAACTATAATCACAACTTCACCAAAAAAGATAGCACTAGGTTGGGTGTAAGTGGAGTCAAGTTCACTAACATGTAAATGTGGAAAGTGGTTTGTAATAAGATATTCCCTACACTAACCAAAATCCAGGGTGTAATTAGTCCAAACTAAATATAGCACAACAAACAAAGGTTATTTATAGAAATATATGTTAATTTTAAGAACATTAGCAACATTGAAAAATAAGGAATGATTAGGAGAATTCAAATACTTGAAAAAATGGAAGAATTGGGGTTTATATATTGATACTCAATGTGTCACTAATCTAGAGATAGTTGTTAGCAACAAGAAGTCGAAGATAGGTCTAGATAGCAAGGTGAAACATGACCGAACAAATAACATTATCTATTCATCTTGGCCAAAACCGTACAAGTACAATTTAGGCACACCGAGAACCATATTATGATTTCGTCAACCTTTTGCAATTAAAAACTCAACCTATGAATCTAATTTCTTCTAATCTCAACAAATCTTGCTCTCTTTTCCAAAATTGGTCGTAAGTCACTAGAAAATTGATCTCCTTCCTCCAATCCACGATCAAATCTAAACACCTTGCAAAACAACAAAAACAAAGTTTTGATTCAAGTGTTTGTCTCAATCAAACCCCTTTCGAGGAAAAGGTCTTAAAAAGAACATTTAATGTAAGTCACCAAAGAATTCCATGTATACAAGTGTTCCAACCCTTACTATATTTTAATAGGTAAATGCTTGTGGCATTCTAAATTCTTAAATCCCTCTTTTGGCATGGGGATGCTCTTCAAACAATAAATTTTGTTCTTATAACTTCAATATCACTCTTGTGTAGACCTTCAATCATTTTCCTTCTTTGTTCTCTATGCATTGAGGCGCGCACCGACACACAACCAAAGGAAAATGCTAACAAAATAGACAACCCTAGGGACTCGTAAATAAGTGTCAAAAGAGCCCTAGGAAGCAAGATCCAAAATTGTTCAATTCGAATTCTATAAAAATCCAAATCAATGGGAAATTCAATGGAAGACCGAGGAATAAGAGGGCAAAGAAGTAGACATCAACAAAACAAGGCAAAAAGGAGAGTCGGCAAAAAGAAAGTGAAGTCGGAAAGATCACTATACCACCAAAATTCACACATAACACAAATGAAACAAGTCAAAATTTGAATAATGCAAGGAATGTGTGCCAACAAGAACCTAAATTGGTTCAATAATCAATAAACACATCAATATGTTAGGGACATGGCGATTAACGAGTCGTGTACTTAAATTTGTTGTCTACAAATTCAAGTTAGGGCCTTATGGGTGCCAAATAGATATCAAGATGACTAAAATGCAAAAATGATGGGACAACGGGGATGGGTGCATCTTAACCTAGCAATGACCAAAAGGGGCCACAAGGGCCCAATAACACCGTGTGCGCTCCAAATAAACCTAGCATCATCTAGATTACTTTAGACAACATGCCTAGAACCCCGAGAGAGGAGGGAGAATGGGATCATAACAAAGGGTTAACATAACAAACACCTCGAAAACACTTGTTTTACGTCGATTGTCAACAAATAGACAAGAATGTTGAAACCATGCAATGTAACAATTAATAAATACCACATGGACATTTTTAACTATACATTTTTTTAATAACTATCCAAAGTAATGTAGCTTTTTTTAATTTAGCACGTATTTGCTAACTTGTCTTTGATATTTGAGTAATGTATAATTACAATAATGGGGCTAAGCCATTATGAAGTGTGGCTTGATCTATCGGAGTTGAAGACACCTATTTTTGGTACAGACTAGCATATTACTAAGATTTTGGTGCATGTGTTTGTTGACTTTCAATCCAAGTTAGTCTTTTATCGACATGTATTCCCTAGTGTTTGCACTCTTCAACTCGTCTTTTAGTTCTTGTCATTCTTCAACTTGGCTTTCTTGTGTCATCAACCCATTATTGACTCTCCTTGTCAATTTCTCTTCCTATCAGTCTCATTTGATCATGAATTTGTCATTTCCAACTTTGATGACCATGGTCTTTCCCATTTCCCCTAGTTGTCTCTACCACTTTGGGACCTTGACCACTTTCGTGGTATTCCCCTCTTTCCCCTAGTTTTCTCTCACGCTTTCAAACCTTGACCACTTGTGTCAAATGTCGACCATTTTCATACTCCACAAAAGTAGTCACATCTCCACAAAAATGGTTCATCAACTCTTTTTGCCCCTTTGACTCTTCTTTATTGAGTTTGTGCCTCTTCTAATCCGCTCTCCCACCCATTGTGTATAGGCTTGTGCACCAAAAGGATCTTAATTTGATTTGATGACTTTGAATACATGTGCTTTAGTGGATTTAAACCAACATTGGTTCAAAAGCCTGGGTCACATATTTAGAGATACATTCTAGTCGATACTAGTTGCACGCATTTGAAAGAGAAAGGTTGGGACATTGGCATTCACAAGACTGATTGTTGACTTCCGTCAAGTGTTACTTGCGATATTTTCAAAACACAAGGGCCCTTATAATAATGAAGGGATAATACCAACCCTTATTCAAATTCCACAATTTTATGGGTTTTCCAAGCAGTTGAGTGTAGGTAAAAGTTCCTACACGAGAGATTAAATTCCCAATGATTCACAGCAGATTCAGACAAACTAAGAGGGTTTCACAAATTAGGGCACAATGTATGCATTTGTAAATCCAGATCCAGTTTTGCACATACAAATCCATTTTGGCAGTATTGCTGCCATTTTCGCACCCCACAATATTAGTTTGATCTTCATGAAAAAGGTCAGGAGGGTTTTCATGATCTCATTTCTCCGAGTTGTCCGTTCTGTTTTCTGGACCTGTTTTCTCAATACAAAAACTAACTACATCCAAATTAACTGTTAAACTAGTGTTCAACTTTAAAAGTCGTCAAAATTGTATTGCCAAACTATTTTCATTTATTTCTTTCATAGCGTTACCACGTGAGAAACGTGTATTTTATTTAATAGAACACGTCATTGCTTTGGGGTAAAACTTTACGCGGTACTACGGATTTAGCGTGCAACTATTTTCTTACCGAAAAAATGCCGAGATTTTTAAAACTTTAAAAATGTTGCCATGGTTTGGAGGATAAATCCAAGTGTAACACAAACAAACAAATTAAAAAAAAAAAAAATCCTTTCTGTCAAAATTTTATTATTGGCCTATTTTCATTTATATCTTGATTTATTTCCTTAGAATATATATCAGCGTCTTTATCCATACATCTCAAGTCTTTTAGTTCGACAGATACCCAATGTGAAATTTTAAACATAATGCAACAAAAAATCCAAATAACTCAGTTGTGAGCGCTCCTCGTAATTTTTCTTTCTACAGGGAGAGGCAAAGTGCAAACTACACAAAGCCTTTGACATTGGTGAGAATAACATAAAATAATAAAAGGAATCAAAATCTTCTAATGCGCTTAATTTCCAATTAGAAGTAATGTGGCTTAATAAACATCAAGGTATTGAACAAAAAGTAAAAGCAAGTAGTCTATGCAATTGGCCTTTTTAAATATGACTGTCAAACTCTTTAGCTAACAGCAAGTGCACTGGAAGTTGAATATTTTGGCTGCTGAAAGAATATCACACTGATACTAACACTGGAAGTTTTACTTTTGGCATGCAAAGTCCATAAGGAACTAACACAGCATGACCTGAAACAAAATGAGGTGTGCATATATTAAACATCATTTACATTTTAATCTGAACAAATACCAATCCCTAGGAAGAACTCTTACTTGAAGATATAATATAGGGTTGCAAATAACATGCATCCCTAGATAGGTTGCTGTAATGAGAATTATGCCCTTAATTGTGGGAAGTACTTCAACAATTCTGAAAGAGGAATATACCGCTGGCATTTTGTACAAACTGAAAATCGCCATCCAATGGTCAAGAATCACAAGCACATGAAATCGGAATGCCATCTTTAAGACAGAATGTAATGCCGTGGTAACTGGAGCGTAACAATTCAACTAAGTAAAAGAAAGAGCTTCTGGCTGGAAGCCTAAACACAAACACGATCTGCAAATGCTTCAATAGCACAATACCCATACTCATCTTCTCAAGTTTGCAGTTCTATGAGATCCAACTGACAAGAACTGGTATTTAATCTTTTTGTTTAACAAAAAAGGAAGAAAGGGGCACTGGGCCATACTCCCTACTTTCACTACTAGAATCATCACTCGAACTTCTAGATCGTTTCCACGAGACTTCCGCTTTCTCTCTCTCTTGTACCTCTTCAACTTTGATCTCTCTCTTCTAGATGTGTGTCTTTCATCATCATCACCCGACATATCAGAATCAGACTCTGATGAACTCTCCCGATGCCTCTTTCTAGAATGCTTTTAAAAATGCAACAAACAGTATTAGTAAGTTACCCTTGCAGAGAATAACTATTCCGATTATAAAAACACCTATAATAAAAAAACAAGGTGATGAATGCTCTTGATGAGCCCGTTCTTCATAGTTTATTTGGGGTGCAATTTCAATGGATTATACTGTCCAAGTTTCCGTGAATGTAGACTAGATTATTACATAAACTATTTGATTTGAATAAAGCCCTCCAATTGATTACTGTATGTCATATTACAGAAGGCGACAAAAAGTCCAGGATTATAAAATCTTGAATTAAAAGTTACATTACATTTGTATTTTGTTCACCTGAATGTGTTCAAGATTTGAATGTTCAATATGTTCCCAACCTCAATAATAGCAAGTTTGAATGTCCACAGTTTCCAATGTAGCAGTTGCAAACCCAATGGCATTTGCAGACTAGTAAACTGATTATAGAGGTTGGAGATGCCAATGAAAGCAGATATCTTTGTGATTTTAAAGATGAAGCAAAATAAAGCAAAAACAATATTTTGAAGAAGTCGCTAAATCATTGCTTTGGGTGAGAAGTCGTTAAAAACGAATCTCTCTCGACAATCCCAAAGCCTTCTGGACCCCCTTTCTTGCAAAGGGAAGGTAACCAAAAGCCTGGCTTAACATGTTTTTCCATACATGCAGAGGATGTGTCTGGTTCTATCTTACAGAACCTAGATTTTCAGGTTCCTTTTTTGACACACAAGCAATCCCAGTTTAACTGTCAGGTATCCATAATGCATTTAACCTTGGTAGAGGGAGGTCAGGTTCACCACAAGCTAGAAATGATTACCTTTTTTTTGTTTCCTCTGATTTCAATCCTGCAAGCATAGCATTATTTCCAGCTCCAACAAAATTCCTTAACTTTCCTCAAAACAGTAATGAAAGGCAAAAGGCATTGAGATTGAAATTTCCATTTCTATCTCAAAGAAGACAAATCACAGTACACTTGCAATTTATGTTAGGATCTATGTAGAAATCACATTACGAAAGCAAATCCCGAATTAGGCAAACCAGATATTTACAGACAAGCACTAGAAACAAACAGGGCTATGAAATGCTATTTCAGTTTCTAGATGTCAATGCCACTAAGGCAAAGGAAATTGGATTGAAATTTTCATTTCTATCTCCAAGAAGACAAATCTTGAAACTTGCATTAGGCTCTATGTAGAAATAGAGTTACGAAAGTAAATCCCAACTTAGGGAAATCAGATATTTGTAGGCAAGCATCAGAAACAAACATTGGGCTACGAAATGCTATTTTTAGATGTCAATGACACCATGATCAAGGTCGCTACAATTTGCAATATACGAAAAAACAAATATAGAGCTTAGAAGAATATAAAATACCTTTTCCAAATTGTCAAGAGAAAGAGAATACACCAGGTTGGACAAAGATGCATCTATAAAAGATGACATAAAAGGAATCATGAAAGATTTTGATTCAGATACATCCGAGGAACTGATAGCAAAATCAAATGAGCAGTTGGAAGTATTTTACAATGTGATAAACAATTGTGTAGCATTGACGGTGCTCATTTCAATTCTTGGCATTTATGGGTCTTAACTGGCCCATATCAGAAGTATAAGCACTTTTCATGCATACACTACAAAGGATCATCCATCTTTTACAAAATTGTACTAATTTTCTGGCCTTTGAAATTTCACATGCTTGTCGGAAATGTAAAATTTAGAATAACCACACCACATGCATCCAATGATACTACATTGCAATCAACTCTATCAATGTATTCTTCATAGAAAATTACCTGAAATCGAAGATCTACCGAAGTATTTGCATACTTGCTGAACAAGAAAAGATAATATGGTGTTGAATGTGATTGAATCTTATTTTACAAACAATGTGATTTTCCTTTCCCATACCAATATTTGTTTTATTTACTTTATTTCCTCTGTCACGTAAATTAATATTACACTGGGTTGGCTCTAAGAGCCAAAGATCATAGTGACCAGAAATTTTTATTGGAATGTTTAGATAAATATATACTCCACATGATTTTGTTTTTCAAATGCCACAAGCATGAAGCGGGAGTTATGTGTCTCTGGCAGGCAAGGATTGGTCTCGACAAGTTGCAACTACATGGCTTTACTTCTACAGAACATCAGTCCAATGCTTCTCAAAATGCTTGAACCGACATTTAACTAATAGTAAGTTAATGTTTCTAAAAGGACATGTAAATTTCAGTGTTTCGAGAGATTTTTCAAATTTAGATTGTTCTGCACATAGTTCCAAAACTTACAACTACTTGCCGAGAAACACCAAAATTCAGAGAGTCAGTAGCAATGTCAAGTAACTCAACTGCTGCTAAATAATTGCAGCCAGCAGCCGAAAAGCGTTTTTTTCCTGCTATACACATTTATTCATTTACAAGTTGTGGCAAGATTTCAATCGACTCTTAAAGATTTTGACAGAGATTTGAGACGTAAGACTCTTCAGAGTATGGTTTTCTGACTTAGTTTAGGTTTTGAAGTTTTGAAGAAAAAAATTAAAAGAAAAAATCCATTTCAGATTCATGTTAGCCTGTAGGATTTAAAAAGTTTTTTTTTCCTTTTTCCCCAACTTCTTCTAGCAGCTAAGGTTTTAAATTGAAACCTATTTTTTCCTTCGTTTTATAGGGGTCTGCACTTTGCAGTTACAAGAATGCCATCCACTTTAGGTAGCCGTGGTAGGACTAAGAAGTCCAATGACCCTGCTTGGAAGCATGGCACAGAGGATGAAGACTACAATCATGTGACATTCAATTAGTGTGGTTTTCTTATGCAATGAGACATCAATTGCCTCAAATACCATGTTGCATGAATCTCAGGCCGAGATGTATGATTGTCTGAAAATATGGAGCTTGAAGTTCCAAGAGAGATGAATGCTCTCATTGCTTTCCATGAAGAGAAAAAAATTGAAAAAATGACACTTGTAACAGTTGCATCGATGATGAATTCCCCCTTAATTCTGATGAATTAGTAGGCTCTTGTATCGGCCCATGGATTCGGAGACACGACTCATCCACTGAAGACAGCTCACGCCAAATGCCTTTGGCTTCACAAGTTCTCTTTGATCCTCACATTACACCTAGTGTGCAACTTCTCTCAAAGGTATTGCTTGGAACCAGGAAAAGCATAATGAAGCAAGGATGGCTGAAGAAAATTTTGGGTATTATAACAACATATCATTCAATGTGGCGAGAACCAATATTGGAAGTCATTGGTAACTGAATTGACCCTTGCTGGGAAGGGCTTGAAGGCACCTAGTCCTCATGATTTCAGTGGCCCATTGTTGGAGGAAGTCTTAAAAAATATAAAGGTGATAACAGATGACTAAAATTGAATATGGCACAAAAAGTACTGCAATATTTTGTCAAATGGGTGGGTGGAAGGAAGGAATCACACTTTGATAAACTTTCTAGTGGCTTAAAGTGGGCAGTTGATTGCTTTGAAGTCCATTAATGCCTCCCACCTAGTGAAAAATGCAGTCTTGATGTGATATGTTGGAAGAGGTGATCATGGAAGTGCATGTGCAGAGTGTCATCCAAGTTGTGATTGACAATACAACTGCATATGTAATAGCAAAGAAACTTCTGGAGGAGATGCACCCTACATTTTTTTGAAGCATTTGTGCAGCCTATTGCATTAATCTCCTATTCGAGGACAGAAAAATTACATGTGTGAAAAGTGTGGTTGAGAAAGCCAAAAATATTATAAAAATACATCTACAATCACCCTTTGGTGATAAGCTTGATGAGGAGCGCACGGTGAAAAAGAACTTGTGCAATCAGAAGTCACACAATTTACCACAAACTTCATCACATTGCAGAGCATTGCAACCTTGCATCTCTTAAGTAGATGTTTGTGAGCACATAGTGGTTGGAGTCTCCATTTTGTAGGAAGGCCAAAGCGGAAAGGGTCATAAATACCATTTTTAATAATGTGTTCACAAAGAGCACAAAAGAGATCCTTAAGGTAGCTTTAAACTAAACTATTTTTTATAAAAAGAAATGTTCTAATTTTTCCTTTTTAATTTTAAAATTTCATGCTATTTGTAAAACCCAATAAACTATTTGTATGAGGCCATGGAAAAGACCACAAAGGCCATAGTGGATTATTATGGACAAAACTTCAAAAATATGAACAAGTAGTTCCAAGATTGATCGAAGATATTAAAAATATGAAAAATATGAACCTGTTCACTACATAATTGATCAAAGATGGAACAAGTAGTTCCACCAACCTATAAATGCAGCACCCTACTACTTGAACCCCAAATTTTTCTTCTCCAATTCATTTTAAGCGTAGGAGAAGGTCATGAACAGCTTCAACACATGCATAGAGAGGATGAGGCCTGACAACGCCCTTAAAGAAACATTTCTTGATGAGTTGTAGATGTACAAGGGTGCAAAGGGAAGGCTTTTTCCTTCAACCCTACATTTGAAAGGGAATGACCCAACTGCTAGGTAAAAACAATTTGAGTTCTTCAATTGCAGTTTTGTTACTCATAGATACTAGACTTCTTTAATACATGCAAGCCTAGTCGACTTACAAAAGTCTAAATGCCCTATTTGCGAATTTGTGGTAAAAAGAATATGGTGCAAAAACACCAAACCTTCGTAGGTTAACCATCTGTATTTTGTACCACCCATGTAGCTCTTCCGGGTGAAAACATAATTGGAGAATTTCTTTGCCATTCACTCAAAGAAGCGCAAAAATTTGATAACACAATGCCTCGGTGACATTGTTTTAGTCTAATACAATCTCCTCTTAGCATGGAACAAGCAAACAAGCAAGAGAGTCATGATGTGATTGACTTGGATGATATAGACCCATACTCATATTAGATTGTTGAGTATGTAGAGCCCACGTTTATCGACAAGGAGATCGTAGATTTTGAGAGGGAAGCAACAGATGGGGCAGTGGCAGCAGAGGCACAAGCGCAAGCAAAAACATCGGGAGGAATTGATAAGGATGATACGTTTAAAGATGATATTGTTCATTATGGGGAATCTTTACCTTCCACTTCCAAGGTGCAACCAATGTGTACAAGGAGCTGAAGGGGGCAAACAAATTTGTAAAATATTTTATGGATTTGTAATTTTCTATGATGATGATCAATCATCATATGATATTATGGTGCATTGATGAGCATTGTACTCTTTTTTGGTCTAAAACTAATAGAAAATATTTTAATATATACATGCATTCTTTATATTCATTTCTTATACTTTTTAAGAGTGTTTTAAATGTTATTTATGTTTATTTTATGAATTTATAAAATTATCAAACTCACAAATAAATGTGAGTTTTTCCAAGTTTTTGTCGCGTTGCGAGTTTGAGTAATAGTTTTGGGCTGCCAAGTTTTTGCCATACCTGTTTTTCAGCCATGGTTCAACAAACTTTTCTTATACTTTCATCTAGAGTTATAGATCGTGTTTGGAGGATTTCTTATCTCAAGCTTTGCAAAGATCTTAGGGTTATCCCAACAAGCCTTTTTTATGCAATGTTTAGCTTGAGGAAAGCTTCTTCCACAATAAGTTTCTTTTCAATGACAATTGAGTTTGACCTTGATCTTGATGGGGCTATTCCATCACCACTAATGTACTTCACATGACATTCATGCCATAATAGTGCTTGACCTTTCATCTTCAACCTTTCATAGAGGTCCTTTTGCACAATAATATAGGTTTGTAGGGTGTAAAAAGCCAATTGTCCAACTTCTATATGGCAAGTCATAAATTGGTGTCCCTCTCTTCGCTCTTTTACTAAAGTAATAATTTGTTGGGGTGTTTATCCCTAAGCTATCCTCCCCATTTGTCTAGTGGGACTTGTGACCCCAAGCACACAAGCCTTGTTTGCTCACTTTGTTTGTGCTAGCATATCACATAAGAAGATTCCCTACACGCCGACCTAACGCATTTAGTGTGCCAAGTCCCACGCTGGTTCAAAGAATGGAGTGTGCACGCTCCGTACTTAGTGGCATATCCCATCTACTAATTATTAGCTAACAAATGTCGATCACTTGCTTCACTCAATAAACACAAACTAGTTGATACAAGTGTAAATAACTTGGTCATCTCATGCATTACGCATGGAAAATAAGTGACATTCATTCTTATGACAAAATTGCTACAAAGTGTGGGCCAACGGTGGTGGATCACATACGAATGGGACCTAATCCTCGTACTATATTAGCAGTAGCAAAATTAAAGACCAACAAACAAACTAACAAAGCTAACCTTCTCTCTCAACCTTGCCCTTCATTTATACATTACATTGCAGATTCAAAACGAGTATTTCCCACTTAAATGTGTGGGGTTGTCATTAATGCGGAATGTGGCCCTACAACATAAATGCATTGACCACCTAGGGAAGTGGGGTGGCACCTTGTCTCCGTGATTTTCACTAACAAATCAAGAGATATGTCAGCCTCATTCCGCCCACGATCCTTGTAGTCACTTGTCGCCCCTAGCATGACAATTTGACCGCCATGTCAAGCCACGCTCCATCCAAACCTCCATCCTGTCATCTCACTACAAAATATCTCCACATTTTGGGGTCCAACATCTCCTTGGACTAACTTCCTTGTTGGTCCTCCAACAAGCCCTTGTCCTTGCTCTTCAAAAATTCAAGGACCGGTGCCTACAATGGTGCTTTGAATGTGCTCCACTTGAGGAGCACACCCTACATGCCTTCAACAATTTTGCAACATCGCTTTTACATTCTCCTTTTGCATGGATTCCCACACCGCCTTGATTTCAGCTAAGAAATTACTCTTTGCATCCTTAATGTCATTTGCCTCTAAGGCCTGCAACAGGAGTTTTCTAAACATCTCTTCAAGGGTGGTCTACTTTGCTTTTATCTAGTCTTTAAGGGCCTTAGCCTCGTTGCTCACACATGTTCACTTAGTTGTATCCCATATTGTGAAAATCGACACTCAAGCACCTTCTTTTCTCGTGCATTCTCCTTGGGTTATTCCACAATCACTCCTTTGTGTGCTAAGCATTTGCGACCATCTAATCGCCACCGCTATGTTTTGCGTAAGTTTAGCCAAGGTTTCATCACTAGTGATCAATTGCGCCTCAATTTGCCTCTTGAGTGCCTCGGCTAGGTCCTCCTCTAGGTGCCTAGGAAAAGGGCGCTCTTGAAGACTTTGTCAATCAACAACCCAAGGTGAGCCATGGGATACTGCCCTGCCAAGAGTTGGTTTGACATAGTCCATTTTTCCATCATCTTTGCACAAAGAATATTTACACGCACCTCCCAGGTCTTGGACCTTTTTGACAACTTCTACTTTGCTTGCTCGACCTAGCACAAGTCATATGCCCTCCTTTAGGCAGTGTATCGGTTCTCTAGCCTCTGTCGGTTGACTTCGTTTGCAAGTGTTATGAGCACATTGGAGGCCTACTACTCAATTAGTCATTATGGGTTTACAAAAGCGTTATTCTCCCTACCTACCCGCTTTATCTCAACATCCTCCTCCGTTGCGTCCATAACCTCAAAGTGAGGTTCATCTACAAAGGTCTCTACTTGGAAAGAGACATGTTTGCACATCCAACTTAGTGCTCTTGATTGGTGCATATGGTGCCATAGATACAAGTCTTCGACCTCACTCCCCTTTTGGTACATCACCCGCGCCATCTCTAGATCTTGTTTGGGCTTGGGGGAGGACCCCTCAAGACTCTCGCTCGAGGTTTTTTCTCCTTCCTCCTCAACGCCTCTAAGTGCACCTCCTCATCCAAGAAATTCTCAAACTCCGCTTTTAGAGTTAGAGCCAAAGAGGTCTATTGGACGCACCAACAGAGTCTACACCATCACTTGCTCTCATTACTTTGCTCATGTGGCTGCTTCTCCTTCTCTTTTGGGGCCAACTTCCTTGAAAGATCCCCAAATGGATCTCTTTATACCCCAAAGAGTTTTAAATCAAACAAAACAGCAAATACAGATTTTCGTATGATATGGCGATTTCCCTAATGCAGATCTGAAAAATGCGACTAGGGTCTAATAGAGAAATTAATAAAAATAACACCCAATGGTAATATTTCTGATTTCTAATGATCGCCCAGGTATTTAGAGACTGAATTATACAGGAAACTGACTTTATTACAGCTGATACAACCCAGAAAATCAGATCTGAAGTCTGATAAAAATCTGATGTTTATGAATATAAAACAGGCTGGAATTTAACACAGAAATCTGCAGATTTACGTGACTGTGTACAGCACTATAAAACCGTCTAAAATCACTGAAAATTAGTTATTTAGACTTCCAGAAATCAGTACAATTGATGCTAATGAAATTCAGACCTGAGATGCGTCAAAGACATTGAAAACCAGCCACATAGTGGGTCGCTTCATACACAGAAAATACAATGACACTGCTGCGATGAATTCTTCAATCCTTTATTGCCAAAAACTCCTTAACTGCTGCTGGAAAATACTGAAATTCTTATAAGCTCTATGGAAGATCCAGTGTAGAAATTCCTCCTAATCTCCAAGAGGGTTTTCGTCCTCTAGAGGCAATATACTAAGGGTTTTCGTCCTTAGAATACTTTAATACAAAAGCACCTGGCTTAAGATCAGATTCAGAATTGATAAATGATTATAATGGTCCTCTACCCAAGCCGCCCCTCTCCTTTTTATAGGAAAAATATTACAAAATGACCTTTTCATCATCCAATGGGAAAAGAGTGCCAAAATACCCTAAAAGTATACCCAAACCTAGGCGCACTTCCTCCTTGAATAAATAAACATTAAATAATGTTTTATTATTTTCCCTAAGGTCTAGTTGGCCTCCCATGCCCAGTCGCACTTTTCTTGGGAAGAGTGATAAATTTTAGATCAATTAAGACACCAAAAACTGATTTATAGAATTCACACTAATACAGATCTGTTTTTATGGAAGAAGTGCGATTAGGGCTGATCATAGGACCCTCATAGAACAGTGATTGAATTGAAGAATTTCCAAACTAATGACAAATACAGATTTAATACAACCAAATCAGTCCTTACAGGAATATGCAACCATATGAAATCATATCCTTAACTGTAGCAGTAGCTACAGAAATGGCGACTAGCACATGAGGATGAAACTCATACAAAAGAAGCCCAACAAATAAGATTCTTAGCAAATCTGATCCCTATATTTTATTTATCCAAAATATGATGAAATCTGCATTTTTTTAGTGGTCAAACAGGACTGAAATAATCTGGAATCTATATCAGAAATCTGCAGATTAAAGAGGCTGAAACAGTCATATAAATCCAACCATAATATTGAAAATACCTTCTCCTGAGCTGTACAGCAGATAGCAGCAAGGATCAGACCTTAGAAAACATCAAATAACAACCAAGGATGAGTCGCTCCAGTAGAGAAAATCTGTACAGCACTGCTGCAACACTGATCTTTAATTCTTTATTGCAAAAACTCCTCAACTACTGCTGGAAAACACTGAAATTCTGTGTAAGCTCTGTGGAAAATCCTATGTAGAAATTCCTCCTAATCTCCAAGAGGGTTTTCGTCCTCTAGAAGCAATATACTAAGGGTTTTCGTCCTTAGAATACTTTAATATAAAAGCACTTGGCTTAAGATCAGATTCAGAAATGATAAATGATTATAATGGTCCTCTACCCAAGCCGCCCCTCTCCTTTTTATAGGAAAAATATTACAAAATGACCTTTTCATCATCCAATGAGAAAAGAGTGCCAAAATACCCTAAAAGTATACCCAAACCTAGGCGCACTTCCTCCTTGAATAAATAAACATTAAATAATGTTTTATTATTTTCCCTAAGGTCTATTTGGCCTCCCATGCCCAGTCGCACTTTTCTTGGGAAGAGTGATAACTTTTATCCTTTCTAAACTTACTTTCCTTCCTTTGTCCAAGTCGCATTTTCTTGCCTAGGGATGACAAACATAGCATGGGTCTCTTTCTACTCTCCCTAGAAAGGATACAACATAATATTAGACCCAATGCACCTATTTAGAGATTACCAATTTATTATTAAGTCAAATAAATTAATACAAGTGCTTTATTAATATTTTTTTGCACTTTGTAATAACTCATTGTGACTTAAGTCACCCTTATATTTTTCCTTTGGCCGTCGGGTTGACAAAATGGGCCAAAGGTCTTCAATGGGAAAAGGGGACATTACATTCCTCCTCTTGATCAAGGACATTTCCCTCTAGTTGGTCGGCCTCCATCTTTTCCTATTTGAGGCCCTCTTTTTCATGTCTTAACTCCTCTAATGGCTTGCTTCCCAACTCATGTCGTAGCACATCCTTATTGACATCTATGTTCTACTCCTTCCGCGCCACTTTCCTCGCACACTTCATCATGCACCTCCTTGGAGTTGTCCATTTTGGACTACTCTATGGGCCCTTCCTTGGGTCCTCTGTGTATCCGAGCCTTACGGCTCCACTATGCACATTAGGGAGTAGTATGATGGAGAGGAAGCTAGCGGAGTAGGGGGTTGGTTCACAACAAGGGATGGTTGATTCACAAGTGGTGGGGTTGATTGTGAGTTGGCGAGGCATTTTGCACTCCACCCACACTTCCAAATGTTGATAGCATCGTTTATCCAAAGCTATTATTTACTTTGATCCCTCACAATGACGTATATGGGATAATATGTTGCAACACGAAGTAGGTATATAGTCCTAAAGCAACAGTCTATGCTTTTGTTGGTGTCATCACCTATCGGGTGACTCCCTCCATAGCAGAGGTCGTCGGGCATCCTCACATCCTTTACAAGTCCTTGCGCAACAACCAATATTAGGCCCCTCCTTTGGCTATATTTACACTTCCGAGCTCTATCTCATCCACGTCTTCCATCTTATGCTTCTTCCGCAACATTTTATGCTTACTTTCTCCACACACTCTTGTACTTAGCGGCAGATCCCATCTACTAGCTATTAGCTAACAAATGTAGATCACTTGCATCACTCAATAAACACATAACTAATTGATACATGTGCAAATAAGATGGTCATCTCATATTGCATGCAAGAAACAAGTACCATTCATTCATTTAATCATGGACCTAAAAAAAAAAGCAGAGGATGAGATTAGATCACAAGAGCTTCTTTTAAGCAAGAAATGGAAACAAACATCGTGTCATGGGCTCGGGTTGTTGGAAAAGATGGATCTCCCTCCTTTATGGCATTTGTTAATGAGGTTGTTCAAAGCCAAGTTATCTCGAGGAACGTACTGTACAAGAGGGAATTAAATCTCAAGGTGAGGGGACTCCCTCTACCTCTCTCATCCCCGACCCCTTTGTGGTTGGGAATAGGTTTTTCAGGGGATACCATGCATATTCCCGATGTTGTTCTAGATAGGGCTGGTTGGGCTATGACTCCACTTTTTCCTCATTCGGATCAGCAACAAATCGTCTTAGGGATCTCAGAGCCAAACGGGTGCTACACTCTCTCCTTTATAAGATTTTCCTTGACAAAGACCTTACGAGGTCACACGAGGCGAGCTTAAACGCTCCATAGATTTGGATTTGGAAACTGATCGGGCGGGAAATGGGCGGTTATCAAGAATCTCATGGTTGTCATAGAGACACTTTCCCTCCAAGATGAGAGGTTCGACTTAGGACTTCGAATGACGAGTCCGCAGGGAGAGGAGACGGGGTACATGTATCTCCATTAGTTGTTGGAACGGTAATGACTCTTTTTGGTCATCACCTGGTCTTATGTATGATGCTCTTGGATCGTCTGACATCCTTATCGTAACGGAGACACACAAGAGCCATGTACTGACCTCTTCGGAGATCATGGATACCACTATACTTTGCTTGCAAACAAGAGACATGGAGTTCGGGTGGTGTCAGAGGCTCGGGGGTGTGGCTTGTTTGTAAAGGGATTTCCTCCGGTGCAAGTTCTCGTTGGTGTCCACGGATGAGTTTGTCAAGTTCATGTGGATTTGGATTAAAGGGCAGATCTCCCTTCCAGGGATATTTTTATTGCAGTTTGCTACTTTCCTCCATGGCTTCCTCTTTGTATGCCATTCACAATGGCCATGATGGTGATCCTTTCGTGTGACTTGTATGCCAATATTACTCAATACTCAATGATTGGTGAAGTCATCCTTATAGGGGACTTCAATGCCCGTACCAAAGCCCTCCAGGTTCCTCTCCATGACCGATCAGAGGATGTTTTTTGCACCCAAGCGATTGATCCAAAGGCAGTGGGACTTCACAGGATATCAGAGGATGACTCAGGGCCCTTCACTACATATGGTCGACACCTTCTACAGTTAGGGGAATCCCATGAGTTATTGATCCTGAATGGGCTTACCTACTTTCTTGATTCTCACTTCTTCACATGTCGGCCTCACGTTGGGGTGTGAGTGTTGTGGATTATGTCCTTTCTAGCCAATATCTCTTGTCACTTGTCGATCACCGCATTGTTTCCCCCATCCCCTTGATCGACTCTTCTTTCATTCTCTCTCCGGTTGATTTCCTCCTCTCGTCATTGTTCCCACTCATAGCCATCCTCCTACTGTTTGATTTGATGAAGGAGACCCCGATACCTTCTCTTCCCACATCCATCAATTACTCCCTTCGGAGACCCATTTCTTTTCATTGGGTTGTGTTGTTACCAAATACACCCGCCTCTCTTCCATCGTTTGGGAGGCTACCCTCAAATCTTTCCCCAATTCCACCATATCTTACCCCGCTTCCCATCAACCCAATAACTCTAGATCTTGCCCTATGAACAAGTGGTACGATGATGAGTGCAAATTCCTTTATCGCCAACTTCGTCATGCCTTCCTATCCCACCTTCAAAGCCTCCTACCATTGTCTTCTTCGACATAAAAAATGTCTCTTTATTTCCCTAAGGAGACGGATCTTATGTTATTATCTCTAACACTCTCCCAGACATTTCTAGCACACCATCCTCCCTCACCACTCTCCCCTTCCTCTCGATCTTAACCTCGAGTCCATGTTCTCCCACACCTCCACTCTATATGATATCCCAAGATAGCCTCGTATCCTAGTTGATTCTCCTCCCACTTCATGTTACTTGTTCACTTACCGAAATATCAGTGACACGATCGAGTGATGAACAATAGCGCAGGACCCCGATGAGGAGGGCTTCCAAGCTGAATTCTTCAAGTTTGGCTTTAGAGGACTAGGTAGTTTCTTGGTTGATCTCTTCAACCACGTGGTACGATCTGGTTTTCCATTTTGCCTTGGTCACGTCACTCCATTCACCCCATACACAAAATGGGCCCTGACTTTGATCCAAATAATTAGAGGAGGATCATGGTTGGCCATACATTCCAAAGCTTTATGGAATTGTTCTCCACATGTTGTTTTCCAAGGAATTGGAGCAAAGACACCTAAGCTAGTGGGCACGCGGGGTTCCAACCCGCTTGCCCAACCACCGACTATGTCTTCACTCTCCAGGCCATCATTGAGGAGGCACATCATCGCTCATCGAAAGTCTACTACTACTTTGTAGATTTTTAAAAAGCTTTTGATTTTGCTCCTCGTAAAGCTCTTTTCAGAGGCTCAAAGACATTCGCATTTTCGAGATCCTTTTGGCTGCCTTCATGCGTTTATGTGAGATTGTTCTTGGTCGTCTCCACACTATTCATAGGGTATCAAATTTCATCAAGAGTACCATTGGGGTTAAATAGGGCTGCCCCCTATCCCCCACTTTATTTGGGATCTACATTGATGAGCTTGAGGCCTTTCTTTGTGAGCATATCCAGGACGGTGATGGGTGCCTCCTCCACCAAGTTCTGATATCTATCCTTTTGTTTGTTGACGACGTGGTCCTCCTAGCCTCATCTCCTAAGGGACTTCAGAGACAACTAGATGCCTTAGGGTTGTTTTGTGATCTCGGTAGTTGACGGTCAACCTGGGTAAAACCAAGGTTATGGTCTTCAACGAGTTGAAGACCTCACACCTCCATTTCTTCTTCAAGGGGGAGGATTGAGATTACCGATACCTATACTTGCTTGGGTGTGCAATTCTCTAGATCGTGTTTCAGTCTGTGAGACATGCCCTCCAACCACGTGTCAATAAGAGTTGCGGTTCTTTAACTCTCCTTGAGCAACAATGCTTCTGACACCATTTTCAGGACATCTCCAAGATGTCCCTCATGGATTCCCTTAGCAAACCCATTGTTCTTTATGGCTCTGTGGTATCGGGGCCCTCTTTGCTCAAGTCGTATTCAGCTTTAGCGGAGAGAGTCCAGACACTTCTCCTTCGTCGCTTCATCAGGTGCAAGCAATTCATTCCCCATCACATCATTCTGTGGAGTTTAGGGCCCATCCTTTCAGGTTGGAGACCATGTTTGATTTGATTTCCTTCTTGCATCGTATCTAGAGCTTTGTTGACTCAATGGAGGGGAGGGACAGGTACCCATATTTGGCATATTGTTCCTCGGAGACCATTGCCCTTTCTAATTCTCCAGGTCGTGCTCATTGTTGGTACGTTGGGGTTTCTACTCTCTTAGAGTCAGTGGGTATTAGGATGGATCGTCTTCCTCCTTTTCGATACTCCTTGGACACACCGGCTCATCTTCTACCTTCCAGACAAGAGTTGAACAAGATCATCAAAGAGGATATTTACAATTCATCCACACCACTTGGGTGAACCCTCATGGTGGGTTACGCCCGAAGATGGCTTTTTATGTGGAGCACTTCTTGGAGTTGAGTGACAGACTTATTATCCGTCCTCAATATACCCTTTGCCATTGGATGCACGCTCTTTGCATCCCCTAGGTTAGTTTAGAGTGGATTCTCTTAAGCTTCAAAGTGAGTGACCACCAAATCGATCGATCGGGACGGGATTTTCCAAGTTATGCAGACTTTAAGAGGTCGAGACAAAAGCACACTTCATCTTTCGTTGTCCCATCTACTACGAGATTAGGGGAGGTTCCACTATCTTTTCAGAGGGACCCGTGCACTTACTGACTTTTTCAAATATGTTGATCAGAAGTGTCTAACTTTATACTGTAAGAAGTTCTTAGGCTTTGGGATCGCACTATTTAGACACTTACATGCAGACTCTCCCCAGAGGATCACTTCTTTCTTTTAGCGCTACCCTCGGAGAGAGGCACTAAGCGCTAGATTGATACCAATACAATGTCACACTCCAGATCAGTATGGTTCAAGGGGTCCATATACAATCCCCCGATTTCTCCCAGACATTATTTTATCAGTTCCAGTACTAGAGGGCAAACTAGATCCACCAAGACCTTGAGACATACTACTTTCGCCAAACAGCAACACAAAGGCAAGTCTTATCCCACCACCTCTTCCTCTTCTTTGAATCATCACACTATTTTGAGTTTCTTAGGTTGGCCTCGAATGTTGAGAGGAGGGTTTTCCATTCTGAATAGACATTCCCCATTGCTTCACCTAGGTCTTCTGATCTCTTTTCATGCTTTGTACTTCTTTTAGAAACCTTTGATTTCCCACTTCACTTTTGGTCTTTGACCTCTTATGTTGCTTTGTACTTCTTTTAAAAACCTTTTTGGTTTCTGCTTTGTATGGACACATTTGTACTTTGAAATCCCTTTGACCTACTTTTGTGGTTATTTGTTGGACATTAATATATTGATCTTATCTAAGGAACATGTTGGAAGTTGTTCTTGTGGGGGTAATCAATCTAATTTATGTCGCATTATCTTTTTAGTCATTTGTGCATACTTGAAGGAATATGTTGGAATTTGTTCTTCTAGGGGATGTATCGGGAAACCACTATAAACTAGGCGAGACCCACTGCAAATGGAATTATCCGGTGAAGGGCAAGGTTTGTGCCATGAAGAGAAGCCAATTTACTCAATCGATACCATACTGATGTTGACAAGCTTTATGGATTATATGTGAGGAATTATCGAACGCAATGTACACCAACCCTAGACACAAGGTATGAATTTTATATCAGTCATGGAGACATGGGATACATTAATGGGGATATATGGGACTGTATATGAATAAGTGTATCACTATACTACATTTGAGCATAGTCAATAGGAGATGAGAGTACAAGTATGGGGAAGGGTTTCACATCACAGAACCCAAGTTTCATGGTGACTGTTTTATATGTTTCACACTCTAATAAGCTTTTATGCTGGATTTTCAAATATTGAAGAAGTGGAAACTTGATGGAGAATAATTACTCTAGGATGTTTAATTAAATATCCAATAAATGTAGTCTACAAATATGTGGCAAATTGATTTAATGTGTCAAAATATCCAGCACAATGTATGACAGCCATAAACACAATGTTTGATTGACTTGAACATTAGCAAGACATTAATGAACAATCTCTCCATCTCCTTCTGTCCATTCTTCTCCTTTGCTCCATAAAATCCTAAAGTATGGTTCACATCTTGGTTATGCAAATGCTCTTATATCCAAAAAGGAGTGTCTTTGGATACAAGTCGTTGGCTTCCATGACAATCTAGCTTCATACTTAGTTTGTGTTGTCTTGTAGGCCTCGACCACCTTACTGACTCCATGACAATGGAAAGTGCACCTATGCAATGTCAAGGATTTCTTTTGGGTACAGCTTGGATTTTTCCATTTCATGCTTCATATTCTCCCTTGTATATCTGCGAAAATTATTCTACATATATCAATATGCATGTGGCAAATTGATCTATGTGTGGAGTTATCCAACAAAATGTTCAACTCACTTGAAGAAAAGCCATGTAGCAATGAAGAATATATCTCCCTCTCCTTCGTCCATCTCTCTCCCGCACTCCCTCTATAAAATGCTAATGTATGCTTGCCATTTTGGTTATGCAAATTTGCACATATCAATATGAATGTCTTTTGTGGATGGAAGTCGTTAGCTTTTCATGACACTATGGCTTCGACTATACTTCTTTTGTTAGGAAATAAGGGATAAAATAAGCGGAACAATCCCAAGCGAGAATCGCATGATAGTAGAAACTAATGTGCGGAAAGATATTACAAATCTAAAATAAAAGTGCAGAAAATAAAAGAAAAAACACGAGACAAGATTTAACGCGGTTCACCTGATTTGGGCTGTCCACCAAGAATCACTTGCTCAGATTTTATTACAAGCCACCTCTCTCTAAATACAATACCCAGATCTGTTTGGAGCTGTGCTCAACAAACTCTCCTAAATTCACACTTGAACTCACACACATCTACAATGATATGTCTCTCCTATCAAAAGTACATCAATAGGCAAGCTGCAAGCAGTTTTACGATGTCGTGGTTACCAAAACTATGGGCCAAAACCACCCCATAAACCTATGGGTCAAAAACCCCGCCCATATGAGAAGAGAGTACAATACTTTTAGTGTATAGTCTTCAACACTTCCACACATGAAAACAAGCTCCACAACATAACAATCTCCCACTTGGAGACTAGTTTTCCTCTGAGCAAGCTTCTCAACCCTTCACTGTCATCCGTGAAGACCAACCAAAGCTGAACACAACTTCAGTTTCTCCCTTGTGGCCACATGTCTGCAAGATTTTGAGTGGTATGAATCTTCTTCTCTTCCTCCAAAGTTGTCCTAATAAAATGGTACCTTACCTATATATGCTTCGTTTTAGAGTGGAAAGCAAAGTTCTTAGCTAGGTGTATAGCACTCTGACTATCACTATGTAGCTTCCCTTCCTCCTACTTATGCCCCAACTCCTCAAGCAATTATTGTAACCAAATCATCTCTTTGCTTGCCTTTGTGGCAACAACATACTTAGCCTCTATGGTTAACAAAGCCACCAACTTTTGTAGTCGTGAAATCCAACTAATTGTTGTCCCACCTACAGTGAAAATATAACATGTTGTGCTCCTCCTGCTATCTATATCTCCAGCCATATTTGAATCTACATAACCACACAAAGTGGTGTCCGATCCTTTGTAGCACAAAAGCGCCTTCACGATCCTCTCGAGTCCCTAAGGATCCACTTTCTTGCTGTCGGTGATCTTTACTTGGATCACTCATAAATCTACTCACAACTCCCACTACATAGGCAATATCAGGCCTAGTGCACACCATGGCATACATCAAATTGCCAACCACTGATGAGTAAGGTACTTTGGACATCTAGTTTCTCTCTTGCTTTGTCTTGGGACACATCTCCTTTGATAACTTGAAATGGCTTGCCAAAGGAGTCCCAACCGGTTTAGCATCTGCACATTAAACCTCTCTAAGACCACCTTAATGTACTCTTCTGAGATAAAGTCAATTTCCGTTCCTTCCTATCCCTATATATACTCATAGCAAAATTTGTTTGGCTGCCCCAAAATCCTTCATGAAAGGAGTCACTTAGTTGCTTCTTGAGTACTTTTATTTCTGCATGTTTTTGCTGCATGACCAACATGTCATCCACATCAAGCACGAGGATAATATAAGCGTGATCCTCAAATTTCTTTGTATATACGATGGTCGAGAATGACATCTAATAAAACCTTGCTCCATCATGAAACTATCAAATTTTTTATACCATTGACGTGGAATTTGTTTAGGCCATCAAGTTCTTGATTTGCATACCATCTCCTCTTTACCTTTGACCTCATAGCCCTCTAGTTGCATATATAGATCCTCCTCCGAATCACCATGGAGAAATGCAATATTTACATCAAGTTGCTCTAAGTGCAAGTCTTTTGTTGCCACTATTCCAAGAACAGTTCTAATATAAATCATTTTTACTACAAGAGAAAAAATCTCATCAAAATCTATACCTTTTTTTCTCGTGCAAACCCCTTAACCACCAATCGGACCTTGTATCTTTTCTTTCCTCCTTCCTCTTTAACTTTGTACACCCACTTGTTTTGTAATTCTCTTTTGCCTTCGAGTAGCTTCACCAAATCCCAAGTTTGGTTCTCCATGAGAGACTGATGCCTCCTCATTCGTGGCTTGCTCCCACTTCTTTCCTAAAGCATCTACCCGCATTGCTTCATTAAAGTTCTTTGGCTCTCCATTGTCGGTGGTAATAAATAATAAAGAGGAGAAAAAGTTCAGTTCTCTTCTTACCCTAAAAGACCTCCTTAATATAGAAGTTTGGGGTTCCTATTGAGTAGGTTCCTGCAATGATTCATGTGTCACTTTCCCATCCGAAAGATCCTCTACCACTGCTTATTCTTTCTTGGATTCTTCAATGTTTTCCTGCAACAATTGCTTATACATAACTTTCTCATTAAAGACCACATCCCTCTATCGAATGATTTTCTTATCCTTAATACTCCAACATTTATATCAAAGTCATCACCACCATAACCAATGAAAGTGCATTTTCCGATTTAGCCTCTAGCTTGGTCCTATCATCCTTATCAATATGAACAAACACCTCACATCCAAAGACTAAAAAATGAGTAATCAACTTTCTTGCAGGACCAAGCCTCCTCGGGTATGCCTCCATCTTTGAGGCACTTGAGGGTCCTCTATTTATCAAGTACACAGTGTGCTCGTCATACGCCCAAAAGTAAAGAGGCGGTCTCGCATGTAACCTCATGCTCTAGTACGTTCCATTATTATCATGTTCATCCTTTCTAACACTCATTCTGCACTACGGAGTTCTTGGAACCATCTTTTTCCTGCGTATTCCATTTTTAGAACAATAATAATCAAACTCATTGTTGCAATACTCCCCCTCCATTATCGACACAGGACATTTTAGCTTAAGAGTTGTTTCATTCTCTACCAAGGCTTTCCATTTAACAAAAGTGTCAAATACATCGATTTATTTCTAATACAATATACCCAAACTTTCCTTGTTGCATCATCGATAAAAGTAGCATAATAACTTAAACCCCAAAAGATGATACCTAAGCCGACCCCCACACATCATAATGCACCAGCTCAACTTTCTTTCTTCGTAGGTCCGACCTTGAGAAACTTTACTCACTTTTGTTTCCCACATACGCAGTTCTCGCATAACTCAAGCCTGTTTTTGTATATCGGGCAAATTCTCCTTTATGATTTGCATGCCCTTATGGCTCAAATGACCAAACCTATAGTGCCATGATGTTGTATCTACGTCTAAAGCCACAAGATTACAAGCATTAGTGCTATCGGTGGTAAAATACAAGGTTCCAACCTTCTTACCTCTTGCCACCACAAAACAACCCTTGGTAACCTTCCAAGAGTCCGTTGTAAATTTCACGGTCTGACCATCATTTCCCCGACCCGTCGATATCAAATTTCGTCTTAATGTAGGCACATGTCGACATCCTTGATAGCCATGTATTTCCATTACGCATCTTAACTTGAACAAAAAAATTTCCAACTATGTTGCTAATGCTCATTATCACCACGAAAAACATGCCGAAATCCCTTGAACATAATCAACAAAATAATGTCTATGTGAAATAGCATGGAAATAAGCCCCAGAATCTAAAACCCAAAATACAAAAATATTATGCAAAGAAAGAATCAAAGCATCTGTGGACATTACCTATTGCCACATTCACCTCCTTATTTTCTTCCTATTGTTTCTTCTTGTCCCGAAGCTCCCAACAAAGTCCTTTGCATGCCCAGGACTTTCCACAGTGCCAACATACCATCTTGCTTTTGGATCTTTTGATTTTCCACGGCTTCCTCTATTCTTTTGTCTCCCTCTATTTTCCACCGTCAAAGCATTCCCTAAAGTAGAAGATTCCCTAGAGAGCTTTTTTCGCATTTCCTCGCTTAGAATCACCCCTACAACATCCTCAAACTTCAACTTTGAGTTAGCTAGAGAACAAGTTGCTTATCGCCCCTTACAGGCTATTCCAACTCTTAGGTAAAGAGCACAAAATTAATAAAGCCCTAACTTCTTCATCAAATTCTATTGTAACCGAAGCTAGCATATTCACAACCGTATTAAAATCATTCAAATGATCTACTACTAAACTATTTTTAGACATCTTCATATTAAACAACTTTTTCATTAAAAATATTTTGTTAGAGGTAGAGGGTTTTTCATATAACTTCCCTAATGCATCCATAAGTTCTTTTGTAGTCTTTTCTTTGAAACATTAAATAATACCGAAGATGCAAAGACAGTCGAATTGTTCTCAAGTGCCTTCCTATCCAAAGAAATCTCATTCCGCATCCGTCATGCTCGAGGGTTTGTTCCCTTTCTTAGACAATGGAATATAAAGATCTTTTTGATAAAGGTAATCTTCCATATGCATCTTCAAAGCCTAAAATTTTGCCCGTTGAATTTATCAACCTTTGATCTTCCATCATTTGTCATAGCTCCCACTCAAGCTAAAACTTTCCCTGCGATTCAACACTTCAACAAACCAAACCAAGCTCTAATACCAATTGTTAGGAAATAATGGATAAAATATGCGGAACAATCCCACGCACAATCGATAGTAGAAACTAATATGCGAGAAAGATATTACAAATCTGAAATAAAAGTGCAGAAAATAAAAGAACAAAACATAGAGACAAGATTTAACGTGGTTCACCCAATTTGGGCTACGTCCACCAAGAATCACTTGCTCATATTTTATTACAAGCCACCTCTCTCTCAATACAATACCCAAATCTATTTGGAGTTGTGCTCAACAAACTCTCCTGAATTCACACTTGAACTCACACACATCTACAATGATATGTCTCACCTATCAAAAGCACATAATAGGCAAATGCTTAAGCAGTTTTACAATACCGTGGGTACCAAAACCATGGGTCAAAACCACCCCATAAACCTATGGGTTAAACATCCCGCCCATATGAGAAGAGCATGTTTCCCGAGATATCGGGAACATTTTTCAAGACCAAAAAAAATACAATTGTGGAGAGTTTACAATACTTTTAGTGTACAGTCTTTAACACTTCCACACATGAAAACAAGCTCCACAACATAACACTTTTGATGTCTTGTTGCCCTCGACCACCTTCCAACTCCTTGACTTTGGCAAGTGTACTACAATTTCAAGTATTCCTTTCGGCTACAACTAGGATTTGTCGGTTTTGCACATCATATTCTCCTTTGATATCTTGCCAAAACTTGCATTGGCTTTCACTAAACCCTTGCAATTTCTAAGGGTCTTGCAATAACAACTTGATTGTTCACATGTAGATTCACATGATTTGTCTCTGGATTCAATAACAATGTGCCTTCAACTACTAAAGAACTAGATGATTGTGTTTGACTACATGTCCATTTAAGGTATAGAAATCAGCCGGATACTTTCTCAAATAAGTTAGTTATCATTTACATCTAAAATTTATACAAGTACAAATATCTTAAATATATCTACGAAAAATGCCAAGATGTATCAAGAGACGCCTATCTTGGAATTGTCACATAAATTTGCCAGTTGAAGGTTTCCACGTTGATTAATGACTCTTATCAACATCTCCGCAAATTTCTTGATAATCGTTGACAGATGGCCTCAATTTAACTGCACTAATAAGTCAGGCTCTTAATAATATTTCCCTGAAAAAAAGGAGCTTCAAACTCCACCTTATGCCCAAGATATCGTGATTTGCCTTCTCCAAGCACAAAAAAAACTGCCCTACGATGGTCAAATGGACATCAAATTTAAGGTAAGTTTATTGACATCTTACACTATTACATTTGCTTCTCCCATCCCTCTAGTCTATTGTTCTAATTATGACTCGACATAGTTATAGCTCATACTTGTAGCATTATTCAGTTTGTTGATATTGTCTTGATTTGATGTCTAAAAGCATTCTTGTAAAAGAAATAAATGGTTGCAATAGCAATCGAAGTCTTATATCCAATTTTTTCCCAAAAAAATTAAGGAGACATGAACATTTCCAAAAAAGTAAAAAAGTGTATTTCTGTGAAAGAAAGGCTTACTCAACTACACGTGAGTGTTACAACATTATTTTGTACATTATATAAATGACATAAGTTTAATTTTCAGGAAAACATAAAATAACCATCACCACCTTTTTCCTCCTGCTGTTCCTCCCATCATCCTTCTCTTTGTCCTTTTTACCTACAGTATACATGTTTTATATAAGCAACAAAAAGACATCCTGGAAATGCAATGACCAAAACTAATGCATCACACTCGTGGAGATATATCCAATCAAGCAATCTTTGAAAATGTGCTCATACCTTTTTCCGAGCTCAGTCTCTTATCAGCATGGTTTCTGCCCCTTGCTAGCTTGCTTGCTCGTTCAGCATCTAACTGTGCTCTGTACTCTGTCATCAAGCGAGCCTCGTCAGCTTCTAACTCACCCTTCTTCCTTTCAGCTTCCTGTATAATATTCAGAACAAATACAAACAACACAATTATATCCTAAAGCATAAGCAATGTGAACATTGAGGAACGTAACAATGAATTTAAAACATAGAGATCATAGACAACTCTGTGCATTAGGCAATGCCTGCATTCAGACATTCCTTACAATCTTTGTTATTCCTCATATAGAATTTGCCATATATTTTACTCTTTTAACATCTTCTTGTGCCTAATAAGAGTTATCCGCAATTGAAGGGAAGTAGATTTGCCAAATTTTTCTACAACTTTTTCCATATTGAAAAATTAAGAAAAATGTTTATTTTTACAGTTTCTGAGCACTTATAGAATATATTACTATTTGTTTCCATCATCTTTGGATTCACATGTATATACAACATTCTACATTCTGTTATGTTCAGGTACAACTTCAAATGGTACGTTTGCAGGTTTTAGAGTATTCAAAGAGTCTCTTTAAAACTTTTAGAATTTCTAAGAGTTGCAACTTGCATGAGCCTGGAAAAGGTTATAGATTACAGGATACAAGCACAAAAATAATTGGAAACTATTACCTGAAACACTATTTCCTCATAACTAATATTTGAGTGGCAGAAAATTTATACATTTGGACTAAAACATATGAAGTGATTTTGAATGCAAAAACATGAAAATTCTTCAAATGCTTTTCTAGATACCCAATTTGCCATAATTTCATGTGTTTAGTTTCCCCTCACCTATAGGTAATTCACATTACTCCGTCCACAAAATCGCTGTCATTAAGAATCTCAAACATTAAATCAGAAAAGCAAAAACCTTTTAATGGCATTGCAATCACAGCCATGAAAAGAATATCTTGAGAAGGCTCCAATGATTATCTATGTTTAAAATTTCATCTAGATTGGCCATATTTTCCTGTCTTTAATTTCCACTCATTACTTATAGGCATTTCACATTGCTGCATACACAAAATCACCGTCAATAAGAATATTAAACATAAAATCAAAGAAACAAAAATCTTGAGACCTTAATGGCATTGCAATCATGGCCATGAAAAGAAAATTTTGAGACAGCTCCAATAATTGATTATGAAGCTGCCTTCAATTTTCTGAAAATCTGCAGTAGTTTTATACAAGTTTACTTTCTTCACCATGTTTTAATTTGGTACTTTGGCTAGAGATATTTTAAAACATAGACTTTCAAAGAATTATACTTTTCTTCGCATGTATTATTATAGTCAGATTGTTGAATATTTGGTTTTATCAGCATCCCTTGACTTCCATTGCCAATGTAACTAACGTCACCATGTTAGTTTTATAGTTAAATTGTTCTATAGAGGATTTTATCAGCATCAAAATACATTAATTTAATAGTAGGAAATAATATCTTGAAAAGAAATTGTATCACATCCAGGATGTTGGATATTTTATAAATTAATACATCATAGAATAATATTATTATGTGTGTATAATGAGTTGTTGTAAACAACTCATCATTGATAAGTTTGAGTAGAGAGAATATAGGGATCTGATGATAAGGGTAACTCCACTAAAGTAGGAGATTATTAGCCTATATATATATATGTACGCTTCTGTTGTTGAATATAATTTATTCCATTTATCTTTCAGTTAGTATCAGAGCCGGTTAACATCAAGCCTGTGAAAGCCATGGAAAATTCAAATTGATCAAGGGGCACTTTGGTTGTGTTATTGCCCCATTTAATGAAAAAAATTATATATTAATTTCCGTTGTGTTTTCTTCAGTGTATTTTTGTTTTGAGCAATTTATTTAGCATCAACAAGGCATTTTGGATGCAGTTCCGGCTGTGTGGTGTTCAGACCTGCCTGCTAAATCCGAGTGGATCATCTTTTTGGACTTACCTGATATCCTCACATGTTTAATCGATATGGCTCCGACAAGTTTGGATGTACAGCAATTCTGAAAATATATATTATTGATTTGTTTATTATAATCTGCAGTCATAAGCATATCGTCGTGCATCCTGGCACATTTACGCTTACCATGTGCGTTATCATGGGTTTCCCAGATGCATGTCTTTGCTGGCCTTGACAAATTCATCCAGACTCTGTGCAGATCTTAGACTTTGTTATTCTTTGATTCACTATTGCCGTGCAATTTGTATACCAGTTATCTCGATCCAACATTTGATTCTGCAGTTCCGTTCTCTTTGAATACCATCTTTGTGACTCCAGTTCCATCCACTGCTCTTTTTAGGCATCTGTGCAGTCTACAAACCCTTTCATGCATTCAGATTTGATAATGTCCAGGTGTGATAGTGCCATGTGTATACCCCGGAGTCCAACCTTGTAACATGAAAATTCTGCCATCGCCACATAATCTGCTTTGTGGGCATATTGTCAAAGGAGTATTTCACAAATTAAGCCAAATAGCTTTTAGCTATAGACTAAGACTTGATTGCTCAGTAATTTTCATGGTTAGGATAAAAATTAAAATAGCTTATTTATTTATGTTTAGTGTTTTGTGGAATAGGCTTTAGGTATAGATTGTTAGTTATTATTTTACTGTTATCTAATTTCATTTTATATAATTTGTCACTTATTTTTAAACAATCTTACATACTATAGTTTAAAAACCAACCATATAAATAATAATGAAAAAGGTCATTGTATGTTGTCAATGTCAAGGTCACGAGTCAAATTCTCTCTTTGTAGCGGATGCATTTTCAGGAGAACCCAACAATCAATAGATATGTCAGTCCTATGGAAGGGGAGGTTTTTCTCATAAAAACGACATACAAATGAGCTTCAAGATTCAATCTTGCAAAGTGAGCAACAGTCAGCAGGGGGTAGGAAGCCCATCAGCAACCTCAAGTTCACCGCTAACTCAAACAATGCATACCACATTGGTGGAACCACCAGGTTGAGTCCAAATGACAACAGAGTCTGAAGAGATGTTAGTCATCACTTTCAGTGATGATTTAATGAAACCAAACTGCTCCAAACCGACTAATGTCAAGATTGGTGTCCAGTGGCAGTGGGTACCGATTATGTTGTTTGTGATCAAGGGCAGTGGCTGCAAAAGCAAACTGCTAAAATATAGAGCATTATATAGCATGTAATGCAGTTATGTAGTTGTCATTTGGTTGCTAACTGTTCAACCAATCTGTAACCACCTCTTCCTATTTAATAAACGCTGTCACACTTGTTTGAGTGTGCATTCAGCCTTCTCTGAATTCTTTCTTCTCTTTGCATATGCTAACATTGGTATCAGAGCGTCAAAGGTTCACAGTTCGAGGAAGAAAGAAGCCATTCAGTCTGAGGAAGCTCTTGGCGGAAGAGTACAGACAAAGGAGAAGCCTGTGGAGGTCATACAGACCTGGAGCATCTGGTTTTCCATGCACAGCAATCACTAGGGCATTCGTGAGGCCCAAAAGTTGTGATTTGTGGGCAGACAGAGAAAAACAAACAGTCATGAGGAGTTCTTGGGCAGTTCGTGGGCTTTGTTGAACCATTCGAAGCTGTTTTTCAAAGACTCCCAGTTGCAAATCGTGTGAAGGAAAGGGCACGAGTCGTGGGCAAAGCTTCCATTTTATACAGTCACAAATAGTCCTGGAGGGCAGAGAAGGAAGAAAGTCCTCCATTCGCGCAGCAGGAGACAGTCAGACAACCATTCGAGGCTGTTTTTTTAGGCAAATACAGTCGGTTTTGTGCAAAATCGTGGTTCGAAGCCCAAAAGACGTGGTACGAGGGCATAAAGTCGTGGAGAACGTCAAACATGAGCAGTTCGAAGGCAAAGTCTGGTTCGAATGCCAGAAGTTGTGGTTCGAAGAACAGTCGTGTGGGCCAATAACAGTCCCAAGCAAAGTCATGAGGGCAAAATAATATTATTTGGGCAGAATAATATTGAGTCATGAGGGCAGAATAATATTTTTGGGCACAATAACATTATTTTTTCAGCAACAAAGGTATTCATACTATTTGTTGGAGTAATTAATTTCATACTTTTTGCTGGAATAAATAATATATTATTTTATTAGTGTGGGCAAAATATTATTTTATTATTTCCGTTATTTTGGAATAATAAAATGGCAAATATTTCACACTTGACTCTGCGAGAGACACAAAAATTAACGGGCACTAATTTCAATGTATGGAGCCATAAGATTTTGACCCTTGCGGAATTTTGTGATTGCGATAAAATAATCACGGGTAGTAAAGCTCGACCAATGACGAACTTTGCAGATTATGAAAAACATCATAAGGAAGCGTTATTGCTTCTCAAGTTGTCGGTGTTGGATGATATGATACCGGAAGTGCGGAATGCTATTGTGGCTAGCACATTGTGGGCCAATCTGAGGGATAAATATCAGACATCAGAAAAGAGTCGGGTTTTATACTTGAAGAATATGCTCTTTTCCGTAAAGTTACAAGAAGGTGGATCATTTGTCCCGAGCACCTACTTGGATGAAAGACCTCGAGACCGATGGATGATTAAGATATGGTGGCTATGGTTTTGAACAACTTACCTTCTTCATATGAGTCATTTGTGGAGGCACTCCATTTAATGGCTGAAAGTCAAACACTCACATTTGACAAGGTGAGTTCCTACCTATTGCAAAAGGAGCGGAGACAAATTCAGGCAGAATCTAATTGTGACCAATCAGAGAGTGCTCTTGTCACTCAATCAAAAGGAAAGTGGAGACATCATTCTGGTGAGTCTTCCACTCAGTATCAGGTCACATGCTATTATTGTCACAAGGTTGGGCACCTTAAGAAGGATTGTCGGAAGCGGAAGTATGATCTTTCGCAACAAAACAAGAAGCCATGTGATGAGGAACATGTGGCAGCAGTTGCAGAAGAACAAGATTCGGATGACAGGCATGCTCTTTATTGTCTTACAACATCATGCTCGCATGACAATGGTACTAGTTGTTGGATCATTGACTCTGGTGCATCCACACACTTTTCATGTCGCAAGGACTAGTATGTTTCATTTACTGCAAATATATGTTTTGAATCAGTAGTACTAGCTGATGGAGAATCACTTGCAGTAGAAGGGATAGGAGATATATGCATTGTATTGAATAATGCTCATAAATTGTTGGTACGGAATGTTAGATATGTACCTTATTTACAAAAGAATCTTCTATCTATTCGTCAATTAACTAAAAATCCCAATATTTCGTGGATTTATGTGGGAAGAAGTGTGTTGTTTCTTATATGAAATAGAGATGGATGATTGCCCTTAGTATTGGGCAAGGTGGCCAATATCAACTTGTTAATCCTACTACGATCAACAGGAGTGCACGTGTGGAGGATAGCTCCACCATACAAGATGTGCAAGAAGGTGCAATGCCTTGGGAGTAAACCATTCCTCACAAATCTGTTGACTTGGATACAATCAACCTACATGCACTTATTGTGGAGGGAGTATCCACTATACCAGATGTACGGGAGGTGGACATGCCTTGGGAGGATGGATTTCCTCATTCTGAAGAACAATTTGTTGTGGATGGAGACTCCACTATTCCAAATACACTAACGGTGCATGGTGAGATGGCATGCCCAAGCCACTCACTCAGAGGTACTTTCTCGAAGGACAGTAGAGCATGAACAGTTTGTTCATTGTGTTGTGAAAGATCTTTCCCAACATAGGGGATAAATGAGCAAATAGATGAGGAGTTGGTTCTCACTCCTACTGTGCAGAGATGGTTATTTCTCCCACTGCTAAGACGGATGAGATGGAGATGGTTATTTCTCCTACTATTGTGGAGTTGGTTCTAACTCCTACTGCACAAATGGTCACATTTCTCTTATTGAGAAGGTTGGATGAGCACTACATGGTGTTGCAAGGACATGATCGAGGTGACTTCGATTGCAGGATAATTAAGTCTCTGTACAGACTCCGGCCGAGCTACACAAGCACGGGCACATTTTCCAATCCACCTCTCTAAGGTTTTGATTTCAGCACTCTGGAGATGGGGTGACACTCTCGGCCATTAATGATTCATCTTTGGTTAATGACTCATGTAACAATGAACCAATGGGCCACTTGACATATCCTTTGTTCACACGACCTGATTTTCATTTTGCGGTTCTTCTTTGCCATTAACAAGCTTGTAAGGTGAAGTTCCTATTGTCTTTTTAATTGTGATTCTATCTGCCCAAAGCGCGCACAAGATCTCTGTATGCCATTGTCTTTGGCTGATGTTCATTGTGCGCTTCATGATCCTGATCAGTTTCTTGTTTGTTGACTCTGTCAGACTATTGCCTTGGGGGTAATAATTGGAAGAAGTCTTTAGATAGATGCCCATATTTAGAGCCCAATCAGTGATTTTAGTGCCAAGGAAGGCTTTTGCATTATCAGAGATAATGGTTTAAGGAATGCCAAACCTTGTGATTATACCTTCGAGAAAGTCAAGGATGACTGACTCGGTTGATTCCTTGAGTGCGACAACTTATGTCCATCGGTGAAGTAGTCCATAGCTATCAACACCCATTTGTGTCGTGCTTGAAGGTGGATTGATCATGCCTATGAAGTCGAGACCCCATTGCGCAAAAGGTTGATCCACTTGGATTGGTCGAAGGGGAAGCGCTTGTCAATCTCTTCTTTCCTGCAAAGAAAGCGCATTCCTTGCATTTTGTGACCCACTTGTGTGCATCTACAAATAGAGTAGGCCAAAAGATACCGCCATTATGATTTTCATTGTTGTAGTCTTGGCAGAGAAGTGTCCACCAAAAAATCCATCGTGAAATTTTGCTAACACTTTCTCAATTTGCGCGTCGTTGATACACCTTAACAAGTACACCATCAAGATTCTTCTTGAAGAGAAGTCCATCAATCAAAACATAAGGGATAGATTGTAACCTCAGATGTCTTCTCTTTGCCTTGTTTAAGCCAAGAGGGTATGCGCCCTTGGAAAGGAATGTGATCATGTCCTTCATCCAGTCGTGAGCGTCAGGATCTGTATTCTGCTCAAGTTCTATGCGCGAGAGAGCCTCGTCAAGGAATAATGAAGTCTCAGATTCATTGTGTGTCCTCAACAAAGCCTGATTGCAAAGTGCGCTACCTCTTACCAGTTTTGTGGCTTTGATAGTCACATCATATTCCATGATTTTGGTCACCCATCGTGCTCTCTTTTCACTGATTTCTGCTCCCATGATGAAGTCTCTGACAAAAGAGTGGGAGACTAACACCTTGATATGATTTGTGGCGAGCATACTTTTGAACTTCTTGAGCGCGCACATGATGGCGAAGACTTGCTTCTCCGTGTGACTGTATTTTAATTCATAATCCTTTAGCGTCTGGCTAAAGAAAGCCATTGGTTGTTCCAGCCCTTGTTCATTTTCTTGTGTTAGGACAGCAACAACACTCGCATCAGTGCCATAAGCATAAAGGATAAAATCCTTTGAGTAATTCGGGTTGATGAGTGTTGGTGCACAAGCAATCTCTTGCTTGATTTTGTTGAAGCTTTCCTTTCCTTTTGTTGTCCATCTGAAAGCTATGTCCTTTTTGAGCATCAAGGTGATTGGCCTTACCAATCCTGCAAAGTTAGGAATAAAATGCCTAACAAAATTAATCTTACCAAGGAAGGATTGCAAGGCCCTTTTGTGCGTTGGCAAGGAAAGAGCTAGGATGGTTGAAACACGCTCAGGATCAATTGCGATGCCATCCTTTGAAACCATTGGCCCAAAAGCTTGCCCTACGCCACAACAAAATTGCACTTCTTGGGGTTAAGAGATACCCCATACTTTCTGCATCTCTCAAAGACCTTTTCAGGTGCGCCATGTGATCCGCAATCTGCTTTGAGAAGACAGTAATGTCATCAAGGTAAACCAAGATGAACTCATTAATGTAACCTTTGAAGGCAATGTCCATGGCGCGTTGAAACGTTGCGCCTACATTTGACAGATCGAAGGGCATATTTTGATATGCATATGTTCCCACTTGGTTGTAAATGTTGTTTTGAATTGATCCTCTTCCTTGACCAGGATCTGATTGAAACCTAAATACCCATCTAACATTGAGAATCTTTGCGTGTCGGCCACAGTCTGCAGAATCTGCTCCATTGAAGGCAAAGGATAATGATCCTTTAGAGATGCCTTGTTCAAATCTCTGAAATCAACACAGAGTCTGATTTCACATGCTTCTTCTTGCGCATCGAAACTAGATTCGCGACCCAAGTAGAGTACTTGATGGGAAAAATAATCTTTGCCTTAATGAGTTTGGATAATTCCTTTCTCATGAGGGGCTCTATCTTTGGATTGACTGGTCGTTGTTTTTGTCTGACGGGCTTGATACCAAGATCAAGGTCAATGGAGTGTTGAGCAACACTTGGATCAAAACCTTTGAGGTCTTCATACTCCCATTAGAAGATATCACTGTATTTTTAATGAGAGAGAGATGAAGGCATGTTTTTCATCGTGCGCGTAAGCTTTACTGAGCAACAATTCTTTTTCACGCGCAATAGTGACTGGAGAGCAGTCTTCTTGCATAGCGCACATATACTTTTCTTCACCTTTAAACTCATCATCAGGGCTAAACATTTGCTCTAAGGTGACCAACCCTTTAGGCAACTTGTTTGTCTTCAGTTGTATTACTTGGTCACCATAGCTGTCATGCAAGTCAACTTGCATACTTGATGAGAACTCACCTCATTCTGGATGAACTGGACGATTTGCGCGTCACTGTCAAACACTTGTCAGCTGGTGTTGTTGTCTGGAATGGATGGTCTGATCACCATCTTAATGTGTTGAGTGTTTCCTTTGACAAAGTCCTCAGCAGGAGAGAACTGCGAACCAAGCACGGCCATTTGATCAACTTCCTTATTCATTTTACGGCACCACCTGCATATTTAGAGCATCAAAGCTCTCAAGGAGGTCCCAAACTCTGTGTTTATAAGCTTTGAGAAGCTTATTCTTTTTCTGGCACTTGTTGGTGACTTGGTGGATAACCAATTTTGTATCCCAAAGATTTGCAGCACCTTAATCTTCTTCTTTTCAACAATAAGCAGACCATGCACTAGCGCCTCATATTCTACCACATTGTTAGAACATGTAAACTGCAATTTGTGCGCAAAGAAGAATTTCTCATCCTTAGGGAAATGAGAACGACTCTGCTCTCGCATGTCGTTTCTACTTCTAGATCCATCAAAGTATAACTTCCATAGACCAAGGTTCTCTTCACTTTGCTTGAGCACGCGCCACAACATAGCTTCTACTTCAAGAATGCGGTAAGTACAAGCCAGTTTCATAAGCTCCAGTTCTTCACAGATATGGGTCAAATTTATGGTGCCTCTCGCCCACTCATCAAGTACAAGATCGGGAATAGAAGGTGGAATAGGCTGCTCTTCAGAAGGCTGAAGCTTGTTCTTCTTGGATCAAACAGTTGGCTTGGAGGGAGGATGGGACATATGACTCTACATGATAAGAAATTATTGGCTCAGATTGTATGGTAAACCGAGTACCATACCTTGTCTTGAGTAACATATGAGACCAATCAGAAGACAAGTAACCACCCACTTTAGCAGTAAAATCTCTTGACAAACATAAGGCAAATAGAAGGGGAGATCAATGATTGACACATCTTGAGTTATTGTTAGACTTGGACATGCATGGAGGGTTAGCTCAAGATCCTTGATGATTCCTAGGGTAGTGACAGTTGAACCATCAAGTTGCAGGACTCCTTTTGTCAAGGGGCTATACTTAAGTCCTAAGACATCAACAATCTTCTTAGGCATGACAGAAGTACTAGCACCTAAGTCAATCATATAGTTATGGACAAGATGTTTGCCTATGATCAAGGACATATAGAAGGGTGGGGTTTTAACAACTTTACTTACTTGTTTCTCCTCTTGGCAGATGTTGATAAAAGCGCGCAACTTCTGCATATAGATCGGATGCGGGAGTGCGCGGAGTGCACGCTAGCTTTACGCAACAAGTCGTGCTTGGGATGGAATGGTCAGGGCATCCCACATTGTAACATTTATGTTTGTCTTTTTCATCTGGTCCACAATGTTGAATGGAAAACCCATTGACTTGCGCATTTGAGGAACAACATCCTTGCTTGGTTGCTCAGTACAAAGACAAGAACCTTAGTTGGCGCAGAGGTTTGACCTACCAAAGGAGGGGCGTGCGCCACTTCCAAAGGAGCTTTGCGCGGAGCCTCGAGTGTGGGCACTTGAGCGCTTTTACTACTGGATGTCTTAGTTGCTTCCTTTTGCTTTTGAGGGTCTGCTTGTGTTGTTGGAATTGTGACCTGCGTGCCAAACTCGAGCATTCTCTTCTTGTATCTTTTGATGTCCGTAACTTGGGCGCGCGGTCTACTTGTGTCCTCTGCAACTTGGTTGATTGCACAAAAGTCCTCAACGCCAAAGAACATCAGATTTGCCTCTAGAGGAGCTTCTGGACTTTCTTGGTTATCATCGCTCGGTGTACTCATTGAAGGCTCACAACTGGAAGCATTTTGAATCATGTAGGCTTGCATGCGCGCAACATTATTAGATAGTGATACTAGCTATGAGGCATATTGCAAGGAAAGCACCATTCAGACTCTTGCGCCATATTGTTCTGGATTAGGACAAGTGCCTCGACTGTGTGTTGGGCGCCAAAAGAGGTTCATAGGAAGGAATAACTTGCAAAGGCAAGTGCGCATTAGTATGTCATCTACCATTCTGTTGGTTTTGTCTGTATCTTTGATTCCCATATTGATTCCGCCAAGGTTGATTGCTTTGGGTTTCGCTTTGATTGAAACTACATTCGTAGGCTTGCGCCTGCTACTTTTCCAATGATATGACCTTGTTGGACAAGTTTCTAATTAGGGCCTTCAATTCATCATCTTCTTTTTTCTGCAAGAGAGTAGGATGTAGATGCAACTGGTTGTGCACTCTGCACTGGAATTGGAGCAATAGAAGGTCGGGGCGCTGGAGACATCTCTGGGAACAAGGGCGTGGGAGGCCTAGGTGTCAACTTACCGGCTGAATAAGACCCATTTTCGCCCTTATTGCAATGTTGTATGCAGCAAGTAAGGTTCTACCTCCCATAGATTGAATCATGACTAAAATGTCACTATTCAAAGCCCTTAGATAATACAAGAAAGCATGTTGGGTTGTAGGCCTTACCACTTGAGGAATTTTGTCCCAAGTCTTTTGGAATTTGATGTTGAAATCAGTCATCTACTCGTGGGGCACGCTTTGTTGTAGTCAATTGCTCCACTAGTGATAAATGATCTGATTTATCTTCAAAGTAATTGCAAAGAGTTGTTCCAAGCTCGTCCCAGGTAGCAATAGATGCAGGTCTTAGGCCACAATACCATTGGAGTGCTTTACCCTTGAAAGAGGTTGTGAGCAACCTAACAAGTAACATCATCATGTGTAATCAGATAGACAGACCATACATTGGCCACATCTTGAATGTGTTCAATATGGGTGACTTGATTTTCTCCCGTGAAGTATGGAATACTTTTGAGCGTGGCTGTTGGCATATCATGCTGAGCATTGAGATTGAGTGGGCTTCCACCAGTGAAGCTAGCGAAGTTCCTTGGAGGATGAGGAGGTTGAAGTGCCATGGCAGGGCACGCTTATCTATTTTGGGAAGGAGTAGAGTGCACGTGGCGCGCTAGAGATGGGGATGCGCGCGCAGAACATCTACTGCGTGTGTTTCTCGGTGAAAGTTGGAGGTATTCAAAGGATCCTTCAACTGCAACACTCTGTCTGGTATGCACTCTTCTCATAAAAGGTGCTCAGGACTACAAAACAGAGCTCTGGAAATGTTGGGAGTCACCAGATGTGTTGAAATAAGCCTCCAAAGGCTGGAAATACTAAGTTCACACACCAAAACTTAGCAATATGAAATTTAAGCTTTCATTTCTTCTCCCACCGGGCGTGCCAAAAACTATTGGTCATCAAACTTGCACCCATGTCTCGGATCTAGAAGGATCGAGTCATTTGAGACAACAATGGAACCGTCTCCAAGTTGTGGGACCTTGCACGCTTGAGACGGATCTCCGGAGAAGGCCGGTCCTCTATCTATTTCTACTCCTAGTGCTACTCCTAGTGCTGAAAGGGAAATCTAAGCTAACAATGCAAAGGGACCAGGGAAAGAAGGATAAAGAAAGGAAAACTAAACTCAAAGGCGATAAAGCACGAGAGAAAAAGAGGGATGAACACTATCTGATTTACGAGCGAAAATGAAGGGAAATGCGTGAAAGAAGGCTAGGCACGTGTAGCACAACTAAAACGTATTTACCATATCAGTTTCATGGAACACAACTAAAAAGGGAACTGCAAGGGACGTAGAATGACACAACAAACACTCAATGCAAAAAAAGAAGAAGAAGGAATACAAACATGTTAGGACAGAGAATAGTCACAAAATGATGCTTCCATTACTTCCAAAATGCACAGAGCTGTTACAATGGTGAAAGAGGTGATATCCACATGCATGAGCCAGATCTAGAGGTTTGCGACTCAAAATATAGAAAATATGAAGTCCTTAGCAAAGTGCGTAAGGATCCAAAATGTCCAACATTAACAATGAGCCCAACTCTTACATTTATAGATGAATTCATGGAAGAAGAAGAAGGGAAAATCCGAATTTTAAATGCAACCACCAACAAGAAGCATTCAATGCCTGCAAATCCGCCTGAAAATCTATCAAATGCACTTCCCAAGTCTCTGCCCGGCATGTTGGAGAGGGAGAGAGGCGGATCAAATCAAATCGGGTGGTTGAAACAATCAGATCTGCTCATTAATGCCCAGAAAGATGTTTTCTCATTTCTCACCTACCAGATCCACCAAGAATTTGAATTTGAATGTCTAAAACAATAGCCTATGTCAACAGCTGTCGGTTGAGACTAGGCGCATGCCGATCAGAGCTCTGTAGCAAAAGATATGGTTGTTAGAAGTTTGTCAGAGTCATCTACACACGCAAGACATGTGGCGTGCGGATCGGCAAAAGGACGGCCAACTGTGCAAATGTTCTTGTCATTTCTACCACGTGTCACTCATTGATTTGTTGCAAGGATTCGACGCCCTATTGGCGCGCTTGGACTAGTTGCATGTGGCACACTCAAGCGTGTTAGAGAATGATGTGGCACGGAATGGCGCAGAGAGAGGGGCGTGCGGGGAAGAATGAAGAGCGGGAAGAAAGCAGAAGGAAGGCACGTGCAACACGCACGGGAAATGAGGCAAATTGATGAGTGGAGAACATATGGTCAAGGCGCAACTATTACAAGGTAATGTGTGAGGCGCGTGAGAGGGCCAAGGACTTAGCTGATTGAAGCAAGTGCATGGCACACGTGCAGGATGAAATAGCTGCTAGGAAGAAGGTGAATGTGTAGAAGATGCGCGCAAGGTAAGAGTTGAACAAAGAGGAAAAGGAAAATGGAAAGGGAGAAGGGGAAGCGCAAAGGACGCGCGAGGAAACAGTGACCAAGTGAATGTGCCAAGGAGACAATTGAGGTGCGTGCCACTACAATGAAGATCTCTGAGCCAGAATATGTATGTAAGTTGTCCAAATAGCTAGGAGAGTTATTTGGATAACACCATCCTCACACACCTATGTTGAAGTACACATTTTCTTGAGGAGATTACATTCAATTCACCTTGACATCTTTTATTTTGAGTAGTTAGCAAAAGCAATATTATTAGATATAGATAGCGTATAGCTTATGATATACCGAGGTCGTATGTTACACGAGACACGATGAAAATATTGTAGGCTTATGTAGACATAAGCGAGACAAACAACCATCAATAAGTTCGGTAAGAACTAGGAATATTGATGGCCATAAAATGTCATTTGTCGCAGAAACCCTTTGTTAAGAGACTCTCTGGAAGGTTTGGACCATTAAGAAAGTGGTCATTTGCATTACCTTAAGACCTTGAGTATTTGACCATAACCTTCACATAAAGATGTGATGGATGATTATTTAATGATAATATAATAATTAATGAGACCAAATTAAATTTAGTAGGTCTCATATGGATACAACTTTTAGTTATGAGAATGTTTAAGTTAACCAGTATAGATGCCTTAAATGCATCTATCAAAAAAAATGCCCAAAAATATCAATCTCAAGGCTCTTATCTTACATTAATAATAGAGCCTTGAGGTTGATATTTTTGGGCATTTTTTTTATAGATGCATTTAAGGCATTTATACTAGTTAACTTAAACATTCTCATAACTAAAAGTTGTATCCATATGAGACCTGAATTTAATTTGGTCTCATTAAAATTCCATAATATATAAAATTACCCTTATACAATTTTTTTAAACTAAGAAGAACCTGCAACCAAAAAATATTACATTTAAAATCAAGAGCACATTACCATAGAAATCAATATATTTGAATCTCTTTAATTAATGTACTTTTAATATATTCATTTAAATAGTGAGATGCAATAATTCTAACCTATTTGGCTATTTTAAAAGACATACAGATATTTATTTCAAAAATGTCTCTCCGCATAATATGTAAAATTCATTTAAATAGTGAAATCCAATATATCTAACCTATTCATCTAGTTTAAAAGTGTTTTTTATTTTATATTGTCTAGCCTAAAATACTTAGGGTTATGTCAGCCATTAAAAGTGAGCACATTCACTCCATTACATCCTTCTAGCACCCCCTAGGATGCCATTGTAGGAACACCTATCGGCACAATCACAATAACAATAACAATAATACACACATTTTAATTTAATTCAGTTTCTGTTAATTCAGTTTCTGTTTTGCATTTTCCAGTCTAAAAGACGTGAAAAAAATAATAATCTTGATGAACATTTAGAATTACAGTCTTCAGATCAGATCTATTTAGACCATTCAAGATCTAGGTGTCTGCCCTACATTTAGAACAATATATAGCAAGTTTCAGTTGGGCTCATAACAGAGAATGCAGTAAAACCAAGCATCTTTAAAAGTATAACTATAAAACAGTAAAGCCAATTATTATGCATAGGAACTAGGCAGTACAGCTCTATTATCATTGCAACTGTCTTATTCTAGTAGGAAATATCTTCGTCTGTTCCATAAAGACTACCTCATGCAGCCTACTTACATCTTTGTAGTTTTAAGTTATTAATACTAATGCATATCACCAAATACATACCCAATATATGGCCACAAGCCACAAATAAGAGTCTTCACCACCTAAAAGTGATTCAAAATTCAAATCCTATGCTGGTCATGCTATTTGATGTACTAATTATCAAAAAACAGTTTTCATAGAACCAAAAATAAGAACTGAAGGAAGAAATAATTCTTAAACAATGATTCAAACTAATTCAGCGATCAGCCTGACTTTATTAGCAAGCAATTGAATAGAAATATATCCTAGAACAACGGGAAAAAAATTGAACCTATTAATCAACGTTGACTAAGACATACCTTTTGTCTTCTGTTGAACTCGTCCCAAGTGACCGTGTGAGATGTTTGCAAGCTTGCCAAACGAGCAGCATGCCACTCTGGTGAATGAAAAGATCCATCCATCTGCGATGGTCCTTGTCAATAACTTTCCATGCCAACAAAACCACAAAGAAAATCTCACACTTACTCATTCACCATGAGTACCATCCAATGATAATTTACCATTGTGAATTGTGAATTGAGAAAGAGAAAATTTACAAGGACTGGTCTTCATAAGAAGATTACAAGCTTAGGCTCCACATGATTGCATCAACTGGCCTCACACGGGACCTTGTGCAGGATGGCAACACAACTCAATGGGAAATATTGTGACCCCAGCAAAGTGACATAGTACATAAAAATAAAAATAAAAGAAACATTAACGAGGATAAGCACGTGGATCATTAAGTACGGAAAAATGAAGCAGCATGGTTGACACAACTTCATAAAAAGGCTATAGATTAACTTTAAAAAAATGCCCTCAATGGAGGGGCTAGAACTTTAAAAGTTTGAAAAAACCAGATATAGATTTTGGTACAGCAGCTAAGGATAATTCTAACCCCACTAGAGGCAGAGCATAAAAAGTGATGACAAATAATGTCCTGGGTTCTGTTTTGCTCTAGATTCCATGACTAATTCAAACAACGTTGCCAAAAAAGTTCTCATAGATGGATTGAAACCAGCAAGTAACTGAAGATTGGGGATATCATTATTGAAGGCCATTCCATCTTAATTGCCAAGGATGTATATAGGCTGACTGAGAAATTGGAGAGTCGATAGGCTTATTGCTAGTAATTGACATGAAAGCTAAGAATAACATTGTTTAAGGAAACTCTGCTTTCATTGTCAAGGTCCTATAAAGAGTGAGCAATAATTCGAGATTCAAAGAGCACACTGAGGGGGCAAACATTATTACAATATATTATTAATAAGTCTAATGTACATCATTGCTTTGGAAATTTAAATAGACCCACGGGATTAATTGTTACGGTAAGGATTAAACTAAAAATTTGATGAGACTGAACCTTATTGAAAGGAGATAGCTTAAATATTGAGGGAAAAAAATTTAAAGAGCTAATAATGAAGAATTATCCTCCGTCTAATTGGGTTAATTCTGATCACGAATAGAGCATTTTGTATAAAGGTGGCAGGTGTCACCCTCATTGAGGGAAGCATCGGTTAAAACTGTAATTGTGAACAGTTTTGGGAAATCATAGACAGTTAAGCTCAAGTAGAGATTTAGGAATTTTTAGTCTTCCCTTATGGCATTAATTTAGCACGTTTTCAGCAGTTCTGTTGGTGAGAAATGAGCAAGATTAAAGAAAGACCTGATTGTAGAGGAAACTCAATGATTATACTAGTCTACTAGGATAAGTGACCTCTCGAACAGTCGCACTGCTTCAATCCCATGGGCATTAACCTGAAGCGATGACTTCCAAGTGGACCAATCAATCTCATAAGAGATGGATTCGTGTGAACCACTTTTAATGCAAATATGGGTCACGAAGACTACTCAATATGCCACTCATAAAAGATGGGTCTTGGAGATTGACTCGATATAAACATGCAGCTGAGTACCGAAGAATAATATTACATGATGTCATGCTACAAAAACACCAAATGGATAAAAAGAATCAGCTAGGGAATTCCATAATGAATGGTTAATAAGGTACCATACTTGCTGAACATTTTACAAATGGGATAGCTAGCAAAACAGCCCTGATTGTGCGGGAACTCCATACTTAAGAATGCTTGAGACTGAGTAGTATTGAGATGGGCCTCCCATGAATTCCTGATGCTTCACTCCTATTAGCATCACCTAGATGCAATGAGTGTCGAATGGACAATTCAAGCTCATAAGAGACGTGTCCTTGTGAACTGCTACTCATGAAAGACATGTCATAGAGATTGTCTCAAATTAAAATGCATCTAATTACCAATAATGATATTACAGAAATGAATATCACAAAAGGGAGGGTAAATATAGGATAGTCAAAGAAGAGGATGGACACCAACACATTACAGCAAAATGTCAAGGAAGACCTAGTGAAAGATGTGAGATATGCAAACTGTCAACAACACATCACAACTCTGAAACACCATGGCCAAAAACTAGATAAAAAGGCAGAGGAAAGTAGGCGTTGTGTTATGATCCTCATGTGCAGATTTCACTAATGCCTCGAGGTTTTGGTGTAATGGTTTGTTACATTTGGTATCAGAGCGACCACCCAGGTTCGAGTCCCGGCACGGGTAGCTACGTTGGCATTGCAGTGTTCACCCAAGGCTCGTATAGGGCAGGGTGTGGTCCCGCTATACGGGCGCAAATCTAGCCCGGGGTCCGGCTACGGAAGCGTGGTGGGATGTTATGATCCTCATGTGCGGATTTCACTAATGCCTCGAGGTTTTGGTGTAATGGTTCGTTACACATTGGTAACCTACAGAGGAATAACATAAGATTGGATTTGGTAAATCATGTCTTCTGGACTACCGGCTGGTATAGGAACATTTTAAAGCTGGAAACCGGTTTACTGAGAGGTACAACAATTCTCTAGTGAGTTTCATAAGAATACACAGCTGGTTATAGAAAACAATCTGAATTGATGTACATGCATGTTTGAGGAACTTGACCAAAAAAATGGAAAATATGCAGCAAGCATGGCTAGAGATTTTAAAGCTGCCACACCACAATAGAGGTGCCCCGGGCACAATGGAGAATGACATAAAAGAGGAAATTTGATTCCTTCATTCCTGTCATTAACTTTTGCATTCTTAATCTTAATCCAATTCCTTGGTTACTGTCATTAACTTTTGCGGAGTTCTTAATGGACATTTGATTCCTTAGTTCCTGCCATACACTTCTGTATTCTTAGTATAATTCTGAAATCCAAAAAAACGTGAAGGTCAATGTTAAGCATTGTCAACCATGATCAGATATGGACAGATGGTAGATTTTTTTAAATGATCACAAAGACAAGACGACTGATATACAGCATGTTATTTTAGATTAATTACTTGTGGCGAGTTTCTATGCAGACCCTCCAACCAATATTCATGCAAACTTTAGCTATTGAAAAAGGTATGGACTAGGGTGTTGTGGTGTGCTGGTAATGAGAGCACTCCTAAAAGTGTGGGCCGAGTTCAAATCTTCCTCACTGCAATAAGGTGGCCAATAATTCCAGCAGACATCTGTCAGAGTTGTAATGGAAGAAACATTGAGTACATTCAAGCGTGACCAAGTTTAAAGCTTAAGAATGTGCCCCAAGATTACTCCAATCTGAGATAATGGCTTTTCTGTCAAAATATTGTCAAGATGCATCTGACAGCCAACATAGATACTGCAAAACCCCGTCACCACAGTAGGTGACCTAAAACCCATAGAAAACTCACCAAGTTCCAAGCTAAGCAAGCCCTAGCAGATGGACCCTAAAATCTGGTAAAGTTCCCCTTTAACCCTCTTTCCCAAATTTAAATTTCTATTTTGCAGGACCCACAAGAGAAAAAATAAGATTTGCAGCATGGAGTTCACATTTTTAGTGATTTTCATCAATTTCAGGGTGTATTTTATTTCGTTTTGAAGCATTGAATTTTTCCAAGTTTGTGCCAGTCTCAATACTTCAAGTTTTTTTCCTAGTTTTCCTGAACTGGAAGAGTCCCTTATTCAGGCCGGTCAGGGGCAAGCACAGTCTTCAGGAATCACCCCTCAACTCCAGGTTCAGGCCTGATAGCGCAACCACTAGTGGGACTTGGTCTCTGAAGCTCCTCCCCACGAAAGATACCAAGCAACATAGACCATCTAGTGATCACATCTAGCGATACCAACCCCACCAATTAAGGTTAGAATCTCCAGGAATACTCCTGGTGAAAGCCGTTGTTCTCCACTCAGCCATGTGGAGGCCTCACGGCAAGTTCCCCTATTCCTGAGAATGGGGGAGTGGAGGAGAAACTCTTCCAGCAGCGCACCTGACAAGAAGGCTTGGCCCTACACGACTGTGCATCGGCTCAATAACTTAATTGGTATGTAGCGAGGTCAAGTTTGTCCCAATCTCAATACTATTCCATTATTCAATTGACATGCGGCGAGGTCAAATTTTCCCAGTCTCAATACTATTCCATAACGCAATTGACATGTGGCAAGGTTGTGGTGTAATCAACATGTGGTATTTAAAAGCAAACTAAATTTAAATACTAAAAAGTGTGGATTATCCCGCACTTGTTAAGCTTTACAGTTGAGTATGCAACAACTGTAATCTTTATAAATAGCAAAAACAAAGAAAATGTCAATTCGGCAGTTTCTTCCAAATTTGAAGAATAGCAAACCGACGTACACTCTTAGTACTGAGAAGTACCAATATTGGAGAGTAACTAGCATCTGATGTCCATTAACCATTGCTTGGCAAATGCCTGGCAAACGATATAAACGGTGACCCCTACTAAAAAGAATTTAAAAAAAAAAGTGACATTCAGTCCTAGGGTTTCGAAAATTCACAAAGAAAAGGTCACGGTATCAAATCCCAGGAGTCCTTTAAGTTGTATACTTAATCGAAGTCCCAATGCAAATGGGTAATCGATCCAATTAAAAAGAAGAAGACTAGATAAATAAAATAAATAGAGAGAAGAGTATGGAAGGATCCACACCATTCCGTCTTCGATTTCATCCGGCCCGCCAGCAGAGGCCATCTTGGCCCTCTGCATGGCTTTGTACGCCTGGTTCTTCCCCATTCTCCACCTCTAATGGTTAGCCCACAATCCCACTTTTTCTCTGGCGTGTTACGGGTTCGATCACGGGACCTGTCGAAAATTATACATGCGTCTTTATATTTCTATTCATATTGCACTCCACAACGATTATTGGGCGTTGGAAGAAGAGAGGAACTAAGCACTGCCGGTACTCATTGATCTTCAAATTTGAAAACCGCAAATATACCTGAAAATAACTCCTCTTTCATGTGACCAACCAGCTTTTCGAGGGTCACTTGCTCTCACAAAAGTTGTGGTTCGGGGACAATTAGTTTGGGTTTCCATGAAAACATTTTTTATTCCTTTGAAGTAGGGAGTACATATATAGCATCCATTGATTGCAATAATTGTAATTTTTTTATATAATTACTTTTGGGGTTGACATATGATTAAAAAGAGAATGGAATTAGATGCATGCACAAATTAATACGGAAAATCGATGGACAAGAGCGGAGGAAAAAAACGTGAGGGTTAGGGTTTGTAGGCACACCGGACACACCCGGTGACAAGGGCACGGCGGCGCAGTGACAACCCTTTCTCCCGTCTTAATAGAGGCATTATAATCTGTGTTGCTTCTCATGGTTGTTTTCACTCAAGGTTTACATGGATGAGTGATAGGCTTAGGGGCATCTACTTCAAACAAAACTAGTCTCCAATAAAGATGTTGCTCGGAGGCAATGAATCCCCTTCAACAATATTGCCTTTTGTCATGTCAAGTTTGTATATCATTAAGAAATCGACGATTTGCCTATTACGGAGGTCAAATATCCCGAGGTAAATGAGTTCTCTGCTTCTTGGATCTATTGATGTAATTTATCGATTTAATGGGTTTTGGCGAAGTCGGTAGAACTTCAATGGATATCATCCAACTAGACCAAAGACAATGATGTTATGTTAGGTTCTAAGAGTTTCTTTATAGTTCGGCGCCACAATGAGGATGATTATTAAAATGTCTTTGAAAAAGGGCATTGGTTTTGGGAAGAGTAAGTCTCTTTGTTACTCCGTGGTTTCCAGATTTTGACCCCTCCACTGTGGTAGTTTTCAAAATGCAAGTTTATGTCCAACTCCCAAATTTGCCCATTGCTTTTTGGCATCCTCTTATCATTCACGATATTGAAAATTCTTTGGGAAGATTTTCAACTCAAATGACGAGCGAAGTGGGTAGCATATATACACCCATGTTCATATCTGTGTGGAGATTCACCTTAACAAAGGTCTCCCAAACAAGATGATTCTAAAATAGGGTAGTTTTTAATGGACTCATGAACTAGATTATAAAAATATGACATTTAGGTGTTGGTTTTGTCATCAAATAGACCATCTTCAAGAACCTTACCCTCAAGCTTTTGTGCAACCTAAACAAAAAAAGACATCCTTTCAAACCTAAAAGTTGGCAACCACATGAGCCTATTTTTTCATAAGCCAACGTCATCAAATAGACCATCTTCAAGAACCTTACCCTCAAGCTTTCATGGGCAACCTAAACAAAAAAAGACATCCTTTCAAACCTAAAATTTGGCAACCACATGAGCCTATTTTTTTCAATAGTACTAAAGATTTACACACTTCAAATGTGGGGAAAGAGAAATATGAAGGCATAGTGATTTAATATAAATTGAATTGAATCTTAATTTCATAGCAATTATTGTAGTGTATGATATACAAATGTTTAATGTACAGTAAAGACACAAGCATGTACAAATATGAAACCCTAAGCAAGAGAGGGAGATAGAGACACATAGTTGATTCCTGAGAAATATGGAAGTGATGCAGGCGGGAGAACTTGGAATAGACTATGGGCAAAGTGTCGCCAATGCTCGTTGGATGTTACGGAACTTGGAGCAGTGTAGGATAGAAGCGCACGTAGGAGGACAAGAGCGCTTAGGTCTAGTGGGTGGATCTCGAGCATTGGTGTCTATGCAAATAGTCGGGATCTGATCTCTTATGTGTAGGAGGAGTTTCGTTGTTAGTTTTTGTTTGTCACTTTGGTTTCACTCCTTGATCATCGAATGTACCTGTAACTGCAAAACAAATTGTTTACTTGCACATGTCCACAAACCACATCAAATCTAATAAAAAGATGCAGAATGTGGAGTCGGACTAACCTCGGTGGTCACCCGAAGAGTGAACTTAGTACCGAGCGTTGCACTACATTTTAGACTCCATGTAGTTCTGTGTGAAAGTGTGTGTAATGATGCCCTAAGATGCCCTTGTGCAAGTTGCACTAAGATAGCGAGCTAGATCTAGAATGCTCCAATGATGCAAATGTGTGCAATGGAATAGAATAGACTTCCCCTCCTATGTTATGTATGCAGAAGTGATGCAACCCTTGTCCCTTGAGTGAATGTGCTAGATGGATGCTTTGAAGTACTTTTGTGCCTTTGGATGCAAGTTTAGGTGATAGTAGATAATGTTAGTGCTTGGTCCCTTATTTGAGAGCTATAACTATGTATATATATGATTTCCTTGTTCAAATTTTTAACTCGACATCCGGAAGGCCGACCCAAAAGTATAAAAGATGCCTAAGAAGTAAAAGAGTAAGAAAAGGGGAGAAAGGGTCGGGGAGCGCTTGGGAGGGACAGGAGGGCATGGCCTGCTAGTGTCCTAATTGGGTGCTAGTGTCTGAGGTCATAAAAGATAAATCGAGTTGAATATCGATAGGGCTATTGGGTGTTTAAGGGTAATAAAAGTATAACAAATAAAACAAAAGGACCAAAAGACATTGTTAATTACTAGTTTTCTTGCTTAGGAATCATGTATATATTAGCATGTTGTAGGACCTAGAAATGTACCTAAGTGCATGGATTTTGTGTCTACACATAGAAGCCATGAAAGAAGATATCAATATTATATCAAAGATGTAATGGTTGTAGCGCATCTCTAGTCACAAGAGTTAGTGTAGTTCCAATAGGAGGAATAAAGAGAGCCCATGAATTTGAAAGCTTTGACTCTGACAAGGAACACTCCTTAATTGAAATTCTTTATTCTAGCCTTAAGGGAGTTGTTGTGGGTCTTTTTCCTTAGTGTTGGACTATGATAAAAAAGAAGGGGGGGAAGCAACTTTGACATGATGTTTCTTAAAGGAGAGTTGTCCACTCTCATGAGGTCTTCTCACTTCATATATTTTGAATTATGGGGTGTGATTTGGTCTACCCATATTTTTTTGTACGATTAACATTGTGCTATTAAATTTTTATTAATAAAAATTTACTTTTCAATCAACAAAAAAGTAAAATATTTCGTAAGATTTTATCCCAAAATATTCCATTTCTAGTATCAACTTATATCATACCTAAACTCTATAATATCTCAATTATTTTTAAACTATTAAATTTTTAGTTTGTTGAAAGTAGGAGTATAGGTTTCAACCTTTGTTTTCTTGAACGCTTGTAAATAAATCACATCTCATTTGTAATATTTAGACTAAACTTTTGAAAAATAATTATTTATTTGATTTCTTAGAAAATTTTATTTTAGTTTTCTGAGCTCAAATCTTTTTCTAATCATATATAAGAATTTTAAATCCATGATAGTAAAATCATCTACACATTTGTGGAGATTGATGAAACAGATTGAGACAATTTCGTGTAAAAATGCAACTAAACTTGAAGATATTTGGGGAAGAGTTGTAGAGAATATCTACACCTCAATAAGACAAAACAATTCTCCCACCTTAATTTCACTATTTTTGGTGGATGCATATCCATCGACTAGTGCCAATTATTCCAGAGCCAATTGGTATTTTCATCTGCAACCTATGATTTGGGACTAGGAAAACAAATCATTTAGATAATTTGTGGTCCAAGAAGGCATTTTGGATGAAAGTATTGGGCTCGTTCGACACTCTGTAAAATGGTTTTTCTCTTGATAATCGCCCATATTTCAAATATGAGTGTTCGACTTCATTCATGATCAATGGTAAATAATATATAAAGAATAAAATAGTTGCACGTAGACAATCCTAGGTATTACTTTGTTCTAAATTCATTTTGATATTGTTAAGATAAGCCTAATATTTTAATTATATTTTGTACATGTCTTTGTCATTGAAAATAGAATTTGTGTCCTCCTTACACTCAAAGGAGTTTTCTCTTCCATTCATATGTTCCTTTTTTACCTTATCCATTTTAACAACAATTTAAAAACAATAAAATCAACTGAAAAATTCAATTTTTATTTTCACTTTCTAGCATCAAGGTACTCATTTCTTTCCTCCATATCATTATTATTACTTAAATTATTAATGTTTTCATTTTCAAGTAGGGTCTTTATTTATTTTTCTACAACTCTACAATTTTCATGCACATATCTTAAGTTCAAATCACATCTTATCGATCTCGATATCTCTATTATAGAATTTTATAGATCCATACACAATGTTTTTGTGCTTTTTTAAACTAAAAATCTACTACTATTTTTAATTGAAAAATCTCCACATTTGCTTGTCCTTATCAACCGTCATGTCATATTCATAAGCGTTATTTCAATCACTCAACAATGTTATGTCATGTGGATGTTAGGACAATGACACTCTTTTTTTGCACATATTTCTCACCACACTATTAAGGTGGAACTTTTTCCCCTAAAATATAATCGATTATCTAACAAATATTGACAAGATATTGTTTTGAGTTATTTGTTTTTAACTTATTTATTTGATTATGTAATAATTTAGTAACATTAACTCAAATGGAATATGGCAGTTTTTATTCATACTTCTCAAAAATGTTTCTCTAATAAAACAAACCATTAAATTAGTTTTACAAATTACATTGATGCATTTCATCTTCATTGAGATAGTGTACTTTGATTTCAACGATAACTCCTTGACTATTTGTTCATAATTCATTTGTTGCATACATTGTCTACCTTGCAAACCATGTAACAAAAAAAAAGTGATATTACTACCATACAAATATAAGACACTTAACTAACTATTTCACATAGTTCTTATACAATTCAACGAAATATGTACATACGACATTTAAATGTTATTTACAAATATTCTAATTATTATTTGACATTTCATATATCATCACTCAAATGCAATAATTTCAACAAGATTTATCATTTCATGGTCTTGTTATATGTTAATCTTTATGTGATCTTGATTATATGTTAAATCAATTGCATCAATTGACTTTTTATTTTTATTATATCTCGAATCCATTACATTAACCAACATTTTTATCTTTAAAATAAACATTTTATTTAGTACGTCTAAACTTTATAATATAGAAACATAAATAAACTAATATTATAGTAATTTACTTTTAAAAGTGTAAATAATTAATAAACAAACAAATACAATAACACCATATCAATTAATTATTAAAGTAGTCATTAGCTAGTATTGTATCAATATTTAGTGTGTCTCATATTTGACCATATTTATTTTATGAAGATGCTTCCAATAATAATACTTTATATTAAATAAATGTTTTTTTATTAAAAATAGTCTATATTTGAAAAGATAAAATTCATATCTTGTATTGTTTAGTTCATAATCTCGGGATAATTACTAGTATAACATACTCCCTATAACAAACTTTGCAATTATATGAGAATTTCAAGTATAGCATCAATTGAGGACAATTGAACAAGCTTACTTTTAACTACAAAATCTTTTGCAGGAATAAGCCATTACACGACACTTGTTAATTTTGGCAATTAGTTTAGGTGTTGAGGTAGTCCACCTTGGGATGCGGTCCTATGAAAGAGGTAAACTAAATTATGTCTTAAGGAAACATATGATCCTTTTGTAATTACATGGTTCTATGTGATTCCTTAATTTTCTATGAAAATAAAAAATACAAGGTTTTTGTATATACATATAACGTAGAAGGAATTCTATGTAGAATCGAATAGAATATTGGAGGGAATTTTTTGGAGAAAATCACAAGTAGGTATGTTGTGTGGTAGAAGAAAGCTGGAGAATTTTTAAGCAAGTATAATTTTTTGTGCCCCACTACTTGTCTTGTTGGAAAATCATTTTTGAAGTTGTTCATAAATTTTAGGATTTTTTTTCAGTGGAAATAATAAATTTGTATTTTCATGGAACATCATTTGTTAAAGTTATAAGAACAATAACCCTCAATATAGGACCCCTAGTCTAAACTTAAACTTAGACCTTCACTATAATGGATTTTATTAAGCTAAATGTGGAAATAAAAGCCTAATATGATGTTATTGTAGCAGTAAAATAAATGTGTAATTAAGTACATAAATTACACCAAACAACTAAGAAATAAATTATGAAACCCTAATTGCAAGGAGGATGAGAAGGTACTTAGTTGATTCACAATAAAATCTAGAGTGTACCAAAGTGATGACCAGGTGAATAGAGCAGTTGGAGCGTCGCACAGAGACCCAAAAAAATGAAGATCTAGAAACATACGCTAGACTGGGGCACCTAGAGAGGGACAAGGGCGTTCGTGGGCGATCTAGGCTTGTTTATGGGTGTCTGGGTTTGCGAAAAATCTCAGGAAACTGTTATCCAAAATAACTCCCTCAGTTATTTGGACAACTTATATTTCTATTATGGCTCTGAAGGTTTCAACATTACAGGTTGTGCGCACTTCATTTGCTCCTTTGACACATTCCCTTAGTTGCATATTCTTTTCGCACCCTTGCGTGCTCCTCCTTTCCTTCACCTCTCCTTTTCCTTTTCTTTTTGTTCCATTTTTTCCATCACACACACCCTCTGCACATTCACCTTCTTCCCAACAGTTCATGCTTCCTATGCGCACATTGGACTTGCTTCCCAAAATTAGCTAAGTCTTTGGCATCCTCATGTGCCCCCTTCCTTGTTGCCGCACATTATTTTGTAATGATTGCGCCTCGCCATACATTTCTCCCTCGGGTATTCCTCCCATTTCTCTCTCACTTTGGCGTGCCCTTCCTCTATTTTCTTCTCACACCTCGCTCTTCCGCACATGTACCTTTACGCCTTCTTCTAAGCCATTATGTGCCACGTTGCATCTATTAGAAATTGAGTGTGCTACACACAACCAATCAAAGCATGCCAACTAGGTGCCAAATCCTTGCAACAAACCAATGAGTGACACATGGTAGAAAAAGACAAAACAATTGTACAGTTGGCGATCTTTTCAATCAATCAATGCACGCGTCATGTGTGCCTTGCGTGTTTAGTTTACACTAACAATTTCGACGATCGTAACTTTTTCTATAGGCCTCTGACACACGTGCGCCTAGTCTCATTTGGAAGTTATTGGTGTGGGCTACACTCTAGGCTATTCAAATTCAAATTTCGGTGGGATTTGGTAGGTAAGAAACAAGGAAACATCTTTCTGGCCATTAATGAACATATTTGATTGCCCTTACCACCAAGATTTGATCGACTTTCCTTCCTTTCTTCTTCTACATGCCAAAAACTCGAGAGAAGTGCATTTGACAGATTTACAGGTGGATTTACAGGCATTGAATGCTTGTTGTTGGTGGTTGTGATTCAAATATGAGTTTTCCCTCTTCCTCTTCTTCTCTTATTGATTCATCTATAAATGTAAGAGCATGGCTCATTGTAAAGGGTTGGACATTTTGGATCCTCTAACATTTGCTAAGGACTCTATATCTTTGTATTTTGAGTCACAAACCTCTAGATCTAGTTTTTGCATGCGAATATCGGCCTTCAAACACCTTTGTAATTGACTGTGCATTTCTGGAAGCAATAGAAGCATTATTTTGTGGCTATTCTCTGCTTTAACATGTTCGTATCCTTCTTTCTTGCCTCTCATTTGTATTGTGTGCTTGTTGTGCCATTCTAAATCCATCGCAGTTCCATTTTCTTGTTGTGTCTCATAGAATTGATTATGTGAATGCATTCCGGTTTGTGTTGCACGTGCCTAACATCCCTTTATGCTTTCTCATTTGCTTCCACTTGAAACAGATAGTGTTCATCCCACTTTTAATGGTGTTATTGTCTACCTTAGTTTTAGTTTTAGTTTTCCATTTTATGTTATCCTTTTATCCCTGGTCCCTTGGCATTGTTAGCTTAGGTTTCACTTTCAACATTAGGAGTAACAATAATAGTAGAAATAGCTAGAGGAATCAACCTTCTCCGAGGTTTGTCTCAAGCACGCAAGGTCCCACAACTTGGAGACAGTCCCATTGTTGACTCAAGTGACTCAATTTCTTCATATCTAGGACATGGGTGCAAATTTGACAACCAAAATTTGTTGGCACACCCAATGGGACCAAAGTAGTGAAAGCTTAAATTTCATCATTACTAAGTTTCATGTGTGATTTAACAACTTCCAACCTTTGGAGGCTTGTTTAACACATATGGCAACTCCGAACATCCATATTTACTACTTTCAGTAGTCATGAGCACCTTTCATGAGAAGAGTGCATACAAGACAAAACACAATAGTTGAAGCATATTTCGAGTACCTCCAGTATCTCTGACGAGAAAACATAGTAGAATACTCGCGCACGCGTCTTCATCTCCAACACGCCACACGCATTCCACTCCTCACAAATGAGACACACCCTACCATGACACTACAACCACCTCCTCCTCTAAGAAACTTTTCTAGCTTCACTGGTGGAAACCCTCTCAATATCAACACACAACATGATATGCTAGTAGTTGGGCTCAAGAGAATTCCATACTTCACTTGCAAGAATCAAGCTATCCCCTGCCGAGCACATCCAGGATGTGGCTAATATATGCTCTTCTTATCCGATCACACATGACGATGTGCAGGTCCAATTGTTTGTAGCCTCATTCAAAGGTAAAGTGCTCTAATAGTAGTGACGGTGGTCCGAGACATGTATCTATTACCACCAGGATGATATTGGAACAACTCTATGCAAATATTTTGAAGATAAGTCGAATCACCCTGTCTTTGGTGGAACAACCTGTCTACAACAAAGAGAGTGCCCAATCAATGCAGATGACTAGTTTGAACATTAGATTCCGGAAGAATTGGTACAAAATCTCTCAAGTGGTAAGGCATATAGCCCAACATGCTTTCTTGTATTATCTAAGGGCCTTGAACAGTGACATCTCAGTCATGATTCAATCCATGGGGGGCATAACCTTGCCTGTTGCTTACAATAAGGGCAAAAATAGTCTTATTCGGGTGGGAAAGTTGACTCCTAGGCCTCTCGCGCCCTTGTTCTCAAAGATGTCTTGAGTGCCTCACCTTATGTTGCTCCTATTCTTGTGTAGAGCACACAACCTGTTGCATCCACATCCTATTCTCCCATGTCATAGAAAGAAGATGAAGAGATGAAAGCCTTGATTAGGAAATTATCCAATAAAGTCATATCCTTAGAAAAAAATAACAGTGCAAGCCTTGTAAAGCAGATTATAATCAGGGACACATAACTAAAACAATTAGCCTTGGCGAGAATCAATATGTGAACCAGAGGTATGGCCAAAACTAGTAGAATGATAGATGACATGTCAATGCGCACTTGCCCTCGCAAGTGATTCCTCTCGCGACCTCTTTCAACGCCCATCACAAGTCAAGCACTTGTCCCTATTCAAAACAACATAACACAAGAATCGAATGGTACTTTCCTTGCAACATGTCATGCAGTCAATATCACTATGTCAATGCCATACACATGCTAGCCTATATGATTCATGTTGGTTCTAGCTATGAACCTTCCATAAGCGCAAGTGAGCCTGAGAAACAAGAAAAGCCAGAAGTTCCTCCTAAAGCCAACTTGATATTCTTTGGCGTTGAAGATTTTTGTGTAATCAATCAAGTTGCAGATGATACAAATAGATCATGTGTACCAGGTTGTAGACAACATAAGGTACAAGAAGATAATGCTTGAGTTTGGCGCGTAATTCTCAATTCCCGCAACACACGGGATGATCTTTAAAAGTAAAAAGATGTAGCCAATGCATCCAACAGTAAAGGTGTGCAAGTTCCTATGCATGAAGTTTTGCACAATGCCCCTTGTTGAACCAACACATGCCCCTCCTTTGGTAGGTCAAGCCTCTCGAGCAGCCTAAGGCCCCTACCTCTGCGCCTAAACAATTAAGAAGAGATGTTGTTGTGCCCTAAATACACAATTCAATGGGTCTTCCATTGAACATTTTGACCAGATGAAGAATACAAATATAAATGTCATAACATGGGATGCCCTAACCATTCCATCTCAGTGTGACCTACTGCATGAAGCTCTAGCCCAACTTCTTCATGTTGATCCAACTATTCAAAATTTGTGTGTTCTTTGTCAATATTTGTTAAGAAGAGGAGAACAAGTAAGATTGTCAAAACCCCACCTTTCTACATGTCCTTGATCATAGGTAAACACCTCATGCACAATTGTATGATTGACTTAGGTGCTAGTACTTTTGTCATGCCTAAGAAAATTGTTGATGTCCTAGGCCTTAAGTACAACCCTTTGTCCAAAGGAGTCCTGCAACTTGATGGCTCAACTGTTACCACTTTGGGAGTCATCAAGGGTCTTGAGTTAACCCTCCATGCATGTCCAAGCCTCACAATAACTCAAGATGTGTCAATCATTGACCTACCTCCTTTGTTTGCCCTATGTTTGTCAAGAGATTTTACTGCTAAAGTGGGTGGTTACTTGTCTTCTGATTGGTCCCATATGCTACTCAAGACTAGGTATGGTAGTCGGTTTACCATACAAGTTGAGCCAATATTTTCTTCCCATCTCCTCTGTAAGCCAACTACTTATTCTAAAAAGAACAAGTTTTAGTTTCGAAGAGCAACATGTTCCCACTCATGTACCTGATTTAGTGTTAGATTAATGGGTGGAAAGGCACCATAAATTTGATCCATATGTTGAAGAGCTTGAAGCTTTTGAAATTGGTCTTGCACTTACTGCATCCTTGAATAAGAAGTTGTGTTACCGCGCACGCTCAAGAAAAATAAAGAAAACTCTAGGTTATGGAAGCTATACTTTGATGGTTCTAGAAGCAGAAATGGCAAGGCACGGGTATTGTGTGTTGTCATCCCAAGGATGAGAAGTTCTTCTTCACGCACATATTGTAGTTCACATGCTCCAACAATGTAACCAAATATGAGGCACTAGTGCATGGACTTTTGATTGCGGAAAAGAAATAAATTAAGGTGCTTAGATATTTGAGGACACATAATTGGTTATCCACCAGGTCACCAATAAATGCACGACAAAGAATAAGCTTTTGAAAGCTTATAAACACAGAGTTTGGGACCTCCTTGAGAGTTTTTATGCTCTAAATATGCAGGTGGTGCCAAGGAAGTTAAACAAAGAGGCTGATTAGATGGCCACACTTGGCTCAGTTCTCTCTTGCATAGGACTTTATTAAAGGGAACGTGTAACATGTCAAGATGGTAATCAGACTATCCATTCCAGAAAACAACACTAGCTGGCAAGTGTTTGACAACGACGCGTAGACCATCCAGTTCATTCAGAATGAAGTTGAGTTCTCCTCAAGCATGCAAGCTGACTTGCATGATAGCTATGGTGACCAAGTGATCCAACTAAAGATAAAGAAGTTTCCCAAAGGGTTGGTCACCTTAGAGCAAATATTTATCCTTGATGATGAGTTAAAGGGTGAAGAAAATAATATGTGTACGACGTAAGAAGACTACGAGTCCAGTCACTATTGCACATGGCAAGGAGTCGTTGCTCAATAAGATTTACGTGCATGATGAAAAATAGGCTTTCATCTCTTTCTCAGAGATATAGTGATATTTTCTCCTTAGAGCATGAAGACCTTAAAGGATTTGATCCAAGTGTTGCTCAACACTCAATTAACCTTGATTCTAACATCAAGCCCACTAGACTAAAACAGATGCCAATCAATCCAAGGACATAGCCCCTCATAAGGAAAGAGTTATCTAAACTCATTGAGGCAAATATCATTTTTCCCATCAAATACTCTACCTAGGTTGTGAATCTTGTTCCAAAGTGCATAAGAAGAACAAAGAAATTAGGATCTCGCATTGATTTCAAAGAATTGAATAAGGCATCCCTCAAGGACCATTATCCTTTGCCTTCTATGGAGCAGATTCTTTAAATGTGGTAGCACACAAATATTTTCTATGATGGACGGGTACTCACGCTTCAATCAGATCCTATTCAAGGAAGAGGATAAATTCAAAACAATGTTTATAACCAAGTGGGGAATATATGCATATCACAAGATGCCCTTTGGTCTCTTAAATGTAGGTGCAATATTACAACGCGTTATGGACATTCCCTTCAAAGGATACATCAACGAGTTCATCTTGGTTTACCTATATGACATAACTATCTTGTCAAAGCGGTGCATGGATCATATGGCGCATCTAGAGAAAGTCTTCGAGAGATACAAAAAGTTTGGGGTGTCTCTTAACCCCAAAAAGTGTAATTTCGTAGTGGCACATGGCAAGTTGATGGGCTATGTGGTCTCAAAGGATGGCATCACAATTGATATAGAGTGCATTTCAGCCATCCTGGATCTTCCCTATCGGTGCACAAGAAAGCTTTACAGTCCTTCCTTGGCAAGATTAACTTTGTTAGGTGATTCATCCTAACTTTTTAGGACTATTTCGACCCATCACCCTCATGCTCGAGAAGGAAACAACCTTTAGGTGGACAAGAAAAGAAAAGGATAGTTTCAACAAGATTAAGCAAGAAATTTTTACGCACCAACACTCATCAACTGGACTACTCAAAGGATTTCATTATTTATGCTTATGGAGTGATGCGAGTGTTCATTGTCCATACACAAGAAAATGAAAAGGACTGGAGTAGCGGTGGCTTTCTTTAGTCAAACGCTAAAGGATTATGAATTGAAATACAATCATACGAAAAATAGGTATACACCATCATGCGCACGCTCAAGAAATTCAAGAGCATGCTCGTCACAAACCACATCAAGGTGTTAGTTTCTCAACTCGGTGTTAGAGACTTCATCATGGGAGAAAAAATCAGTGAGAAGATAACGCGATGGGTGACCAAAATCATGGAGTATGACGTGACTATCAAAGCCATAAAATTGGTAAGAGGTAGCGTGCTTTACAGACAACTTGTTGAAGATGTGCAAGATGAACTTGTTAAAGACGCGCAAGATGAACTTGAGACTTCATTATTTTTAGATAAAGATCTCCCGCATATGAGCATGAACATAATGGAGCCCCTAACACACATAACTAGATGAAGGACATGATCACATTCCTTTTCAAGGGCACATACCCTCCTAGTCTGAACAAAACAAAGAGAAGACATATAAGGTTGCAATCTATTCCATATGTTTTGATTGATGGTCTTCTCTTTAAAAATAATCTTGATGGTGTGTTGTTGAGGTGTATTGACGGTGTGCAGATTGAAAAAGTGTTAGTAGAATTTCATGATGGATTCTCTAGTGGACACTTCTTTTCACAATGGATTCTCTAGTGGACACTTCTTTGCCAAGACTACAACAATGAAGATCATAATGGCAGGACTCTTTTGGCCTACCGTGCTCACAGAAATGTACAAGTTGTCCATAAAATGCAAGGAATGTGTTTTTTCTTTGTAGGAAAGAAGAAATTGGCAACGCTTCCCCTCCGACCAATCTAAGCGGATCAACCTTTTTGCACAATGGGGTCTTAACTTTATAGGCATGATCAACCCTCCTTCAAGCACTAGCCAAAAGTGGGTGTTGATAGCTACTAGACTACTTCACCAGATGGATAGAGGTTGTCACACTCAAAGAATTAACAAAGTCAGTCATCCTCTACTTTCTCGAAGGTATTGTAACAAGGTTTGGCATTCCTTAGACAATCATTTTAGATAATGCAAAAGCCTTCCTTGGTACCAAAATCACTGATTGGGCTCTTAGTCTTGGTATATACTTGAAGAATTCCTCTAATTATTACCCTCAAGGTAATGGCTTGGTAGAGTCTACAAACAAGAACCTGATTAGAATCATGAAGCACACAATGAGCATCAACCAAAGACCATGGCATATAAAGATATTACACGTGCTCTGGACAGACATAATCACAATAAAAAAGGCAATAGGAAATTCTCCTTATAAGCTTATATATGGTAAGGAGGCTACACTTCCTTTGATACTTGAGTTGAATTCATTATCACTTTTCTAGCAATTTTGAATTGAAGGCACACAAACCAGAGAGAAATCGAATGATATAGTCTATCATGATCAAGCTAGAATAACATCAACAATCAACAAAGAAATGGTTTGATATAAATACTAGGCATCAAGATTTCAAAGTTGGGGACTTAGTCTTAAAATGGGATGTTGACAGAGCCAAACCAGCGTCATTCAAAGTTTGATGCACTTTGGAGTGGCCCATATACTATCAATTCTTACAAGGACTAACTCTTTCTAGTTGTCTCATCTTGATGGAGGCACGCTATCAAGCCCAATCAATGGGATCTATCTCAAACCCTTCCATTAAGCTTGTTGCATCATTTTTATATATTAGAGTAGTTTCAATTCCTCCATGTCAGCATTACACATTGCCTTGTTCACACATAGTTATTTCTTCCCACGTGCTTCTTACACATGCTCTTTTGTTGCTCCGAGGATGTCACTCATTCCCTAACAAGTTGTTAGTAGTTTTACAAGATTCGAGAAAAGAGTTCGAGATGTTTCATCAAGTGACTTCAAAGGGTAATTCCTCAAGGTTCTAGATCAAAGTTTTATGATCACATAGTAGACTCCATGCCCAATGGATGCTCCAAGCTACTGATATCCTTCATCTAGCAGATAGATGGCCCCTGAAAGTCACTAAAATGTTATCCAAAATAACTCCCTTAGTTATTTGGACAACTTATATTTCCATTATGGCTATGAAGTTTCTAACATTGCAAGTTGTGTGCACTTCATTTGCTCCTTTGGAACATTCACTTGGTTATAGATTCTTCATGCACCCTGTGTGCTCCTCATTTCCTTTACCTCTTCATTTCCTTTTCCTCTTTGTTCCATTTTTCCCTCACGTGCACCCTTTGTGCATTCACCTTCTTCCCAATAGTTCATGATTCCTGCTCTCACCTTGAACATGCTTCCCAAAATTAGCTAAGTCCCTGACATCCTCGTGCACCCCCTTCCTTATTGCCGCACATTATTTTGTAATGATTTCACCTCTGCCATACATTTCTCCCTCAGGTATTCCTCCCATTTCTCCCATGCGCGTTGCATTTGTGTGTGTCCTTCCTTTGTTTTCCTCTCGCATCTCGCTCTTCCATGTGCATACCTTTGCACCTTCTTTTGTGCCATTTTGTGCCACGTGGCATCTATAAGACATTGAGTGTGCTACACATAACTAATCAAAGCATGTTAACTGGGTGTTAAATCCTTGCCCCAAACCAATGAGTCACACGTGGAAAAAAATGACAAAATAGTTGTACGGATGGCCAATCTTTCATCGATCAATCAATGCATACCATGTGTCTTGCGTGTTTAATTTACATTGACAACTTCCGACAACCATAAATTTTTATACAAACCTCTAACACATGTGCACTTGGTATCATTTGGAAGCTGCTGGCATTGGCTACACTCTAGGCTATTCAAATTCAAATTTCAGTGGGATTTGGTGTTAGAGATCACAAACACTGAGAGGGGGGGTGAATCAATTTGGATTAAAATTAATTTGTAGAGTTATACCAATTCATTGTTCTTTAATTTGTGCATTACTATACCATATGCATTCTGTTAAACATATACCAATCAATAAAACACAAAACAAAAATTTTATAGTGGGAAACCCTTTCGGGAGAAAAACCCACTTGAAACCACAACTTTATTAGGAACACCAATTCCAAAGTCTTACAATGGTTTGGTTGAGCACCCACTCAACCTGTGAAGCACCCACTTCACAACTTCAAGCACCCACTCAAATATTTTCTGAGCACCCACTCAACGAATTTTAGCAATCACCAACTTGCAAGGAGCACTAACCCCTAATTTAATCAACTACAACCGATCTTTTCGCAGGCACCCACCCACAAGGCAAACAGAACCCCTGAAAATGCTAAGCTACAACTTAGACTTATTTTACATATAAGTTTTGATCATCTATTTACACAAATTGCTTGTTTAATCGATTATGATCACTTTTCTATATCTTTATGTATTCTTTTTGTCACTTTCTTCTACTCATCCGATTCAAACTCTTTTACTCAATCAACTCGCCACACTTGTTGCTCTTCTCATCTGATTCTTCAATACTTCATCTGTTTTCTCTCCTCTTTCCTCTTTCTTTCCTTTCTATCACTCTCTCTCAACTCGATTGCATCATCTTCTCACTTGAGTAACCTTTCTTCTATTGCTCCTTCAGCTCTAGTGCATTATTTCATTCCTTGAGTAACACTCAAATTGGCCTCCAGTTTCTTCTATATTACCAATCGACCCACACAATTTCTTCGATTTGTGTGTTGTGCACCTTTTCTCGCTTTATTGCCTAAAGAATCTGGTTCATTAAATGAATACAACTAACTCCAAATTTTGTTCCTACTATATTTGGCTTGATTTCACCTTTTTCTATGCATTCACCAGAAAATATTTATTAGCCGATACCTAAAAATAGATTTCTCATCTTTCTAGAATTTCCATCGTGATCAAGATGAGCAAGCCGTTTTCTCCTCTGATATTTAAATTCACCTTGAAATCAGGAATCACATAGAGAACTTCAAGTGTATCTTCACAAAGTCAATGAGCATTAAATGTTGATAGCTGGAACAATAGATTTCTTCATTCTTCATGGAGCTCAAGTCGTATACTTAGCCACAATCATCAAACAATTGAATCACCATCGATTTTGGAGAACAAAATCTCACTTGTCCATGTTTAACTCCATTTGATTGTCCTTAAGCCCTGTCTAAGCTATATTTATTCATTCTGCGGCTTTCTTGGCTTCTTTGACCTTTTCCTTTATATCGTAACACTCTCCTTTGATCTGCATATTTTCTCCTTTCTTGGTGGATTTTTAGTTATCTGCGGCTCTGTTATTCTTCCGATGACTTTTCGATTAGCTTCGTGGATTTCCTCCTTGTTCGTTGCCTTCATGCGCCTTTGTTCCATGTTAGTGGCTATTTTCTTTTATGTGCGGATTGCATAGTTTTCAACGGATTTTTATTTTACTCGTGGCTTTCTCCGAATTGCCCTTACTTATGCAGATTTGCTTTACCTATATTTTTTTACGCAGATTCTTTCTTCACATCTACAGCTTCATCTTTCTTACCTGTGACTCATCCTTTAGCTCCTTTTACTTAGGTGACTTCATTCCTTTATCCATGACCCTCACTAAGCTCCCGTGGCTTCTTCTAGAGTTTTGCGACTTCCTGTAGACTTTGGCTTCTAACTCCTTATGTTTCGGCTTGCACAAAAATAGATTAAGTCCCTTAGAACTTATCCTTGATCATCTTGAAGCCTCTATGAGATGACACTACCAATCAACCTTCATCTTTCTCACTTGCTCACTTTACCAATTAATCCTTTTGTCATCAATACCACTTGACATCAAATACTTTTTCCATCAATACAACTTGACATCAATGACAACATATATGATAATGACAAAGATCCAACATTTGGTAGGTAAGAAATAGGGAAACATCTTTTTGGCCATTAATGAACATATCTGATTACCCTAACCACTCATATTTGATCCAATTTTCCCTCCTTGCTTCTTCTACACGCCAAATAGACTTGGAGAAGCACATTTGACAAATTTGTAGGTGGATTTCCTTGCATTGAATGCTTGTTGTTGGTGGTTGTGATTCAAATATGATTTTCCCTCTTCCTCTTCTTCTCTCATTGATTCATTTATAAATGTAAGAGCATGGTTGTAAAGGGTTGGACATTTTGGATCCTTTAGCATTTGCTAAGGACTCTATATCTTTGTATTTTGAGTCACATACCTCTAGATCTGGTTCTTGCATGTGGATATCGGCCTTCAGATGCCATTGTAATTGACTGTGCATTTCTAGAAGTAATAGAAGCATTGTTTTGTGGCTATTCTCTACCTTAACGTGTTTTTATCCTTCTTTCTTGTGTCTACTTTGTATTGTGTGCTTGTTGTGTCATTTTAAATCCCTTGTAGTTCTATTTTCTTGTTGTGTCTCACGGAATCAATTGTGTAAATGCATTCAGGTCTATGTTGCACATGCCTAGCATTCCTTTATGTTTTCTTCTTTGCTTCCACTCAAAACAAATAGTGTTCATCCCACTTTTTCTAGTGCTATCGCCTCCTTAGTTTTAGTTTTCCATTTGATGTTATCCTTATATCCTTGGTCCCTTAACATTGTTAGCTTAGGTTTCAATTTTAGCATTAGGAGTAGTAGTAGCAGTAGAAATAGGTAGAGGAACCAAACTTCTCCGGAGGTCTGTCTCAAGCACGCAAGGTCCCACAACTTGGAGACACTCCCATTGTTAACTTAAGTGACTCGGTTCCTTCGGATCCGAGACACGGGTGTAAGTTTGACATAAAAAAACCTCCCTTGGGTGGTTACAATATGTTAGTTGTTAGTTTCCTTTGGTCTCTCTAAGGTCGCACCAAGATCATCGAGGTAACTGGAAGCCTACAATGAAATATGAACTTGCAAAACTTTCAAAGAGACATAAAATCCTAAAAAAGAAAGATACAAAATGAGGGGTTAAACTATCCTCAATTGTCATAATGATGAACTTACGACCGCACGATGTACTATATCTTAAATCCAATGTAGTTTTATGTGTGTGTGCACAAAATTGTGCCCTAGGTGTTTCTTGTGTGAGTCGCACTTGATAGCAAACAAGTAGCTAAATGTAAATAAATGTAATAGATGTATGCATGGAATAAAATGAACTTACCTCTTATGAACTATATGTAGAATAACCAACCCTTGTGTCCCTTGAATGGTTTTAAATGGATGCAATGGAGCTCTTAGATGCTTAATGGATGTAACCTTAGGTGGTGATAACTAATGCTTAGTGTTATCAAAAATTACAAAGCATCCCCAATTTTATGTCACATATGTGGGGAAATTGGTGCAATTTTGCTAACATGGTGTTATCCCTCAAGCCATGGGACTTGCAAACTTGAGATAACCCTCCAGAGAAGGTCGAATTCCTCTACCTAATCATATTGTTAAACTACTCCCAAATGCATAAAAACACCTAACTACACCTATCCTAAAGCTTCCAAGGAGATAAAGAGAGAAAGAGTGCATGAAAAGAGAAATCATACACTAAAGGGGGTGATAACGCAAGAGAAAGGGGGTGATATATTATACTAAGGGAGGATGAAGAGGAAAAATAGAGTTGTGAGAGGTTAAAAAGAGTAGTGACATTGACCCAAATCTCCACTTGCCATCAAAACCTCAAGAAATATAACTACTTGAACCTGCAAGTGAGAAAGCATACACATAATGCAACAAAAAATAGAGAGGCAAGGGAAACACAATAAAAATGAGAAAGGGTTGAAGAAACACCACAAAACATGATTTTTATTGCTTCAAAACATGAACAATTGATTTACATTGATGCACAGAGGCATAAATACACTTTCCAGGCGCAAGAGAAGGCTTATAGCTCATTGGAGTTGAGGAAAAAATCCATCAGGGTTACCCTAACTCCCAGAATGTCTCCCCTTAGAGTGAGGGGATCGACTACATTATATAGTAAATTTGTCTCACCAAATGACATAATGCATAAAAGAGGGATGGGCAACCATACAAATTTACTTCCCGAGGGTACCTTTTGTTAGAAAAGACATGGGCGCCATACAACATTAATGTTGGTTGTTGAGATGTCATTCACCCACCTACCTTATCTATTATGTGACTTATCCAACCTGTGGGTCATCCATCCATGTCTAGGTTGGATGACCATCTAACCATGTGACCGCACAAAATGTGAGTGGGTTGTCCAACCATGTGACCCATTCAACCCTTTGTCTATATAGTTGTCAAGTCGTCCAACTATATGACCCATCCAACCCCATATTTGTACAACTAACAAGCCATCTAACCTGGTTACTCATCCAACCTAGGATGTCGTGTGATGCCTAACTTTGGTTTGGATGGTGCCCAACCCCGTCCAACCCCAGAGACCAACTTGCGAAGGCAATATCTCGAGCTCCCATATGAGTTTTAGGGTGAAATTTTATATGATTTTGCATGAAAACAACCCAATAAATCTAATGGGGGTGGTATAAAGATCTAATTTTTACTTTATCACCTCCAAATAGTCCCTTATTTCTTGGAATTGGTGGTTGTGCTCTAGAAGAATGAACTACCTCGGGAAGTGTACGATGTTTCAAGATGTCTCATCTTTTCCACTATGTAAGGCATGGAAAATGACTTCCATAGGAATTTTTTTAGACTTATAATTTCTCACACGACTCTCAAAATATTTCATTAAAGCTCAAGTCCTCTTTTACGGTGCATGCTCCTTTAGGCCCGAAAGCCCGCTTCTGATGAATTGGCTCCAAAACCTCTGAAACTTCCCCGAATCTTCCAAAATCAGCTCCTTATTATTCCTAACACTTGAATACTCTTGTATAATTCCATATTGCTTCATGAATCCATGTCGAATGCTCAAACCTTTCCTCCCAAGTTGTTTATTTTCTGGGGTAAAAATAGATAATAATTGGTGACCTCTCTGGGGCATCTGCCTGCTAGATGTGTGACCAATTTCTAAAGCATCCATTGGGCATGGAGTCATCCCGATACTTGCAAACTGATCTAATAATCTAAATTATGCCCCGAGTTATTGAAACATTGATGTTTGAACCTCAGGAACCGCCGCCATTCGATCTATGAGATGAAGGATGAAGCTCTCTGAAACTGCCTGGACCTGATTTCTTGCCAAGTGTGAAGCACAACCAACTAGTGATTTATTGACAAGCATAACACTGCAGAATTTTGGAAACACAAGTTGATTGGGAGAGGTTAGAACTATTGTTAGGACCTGATTCTTCCTCGTGAACATGCCTCTTTTGAAATGCAGTGTACAAGAGCAACAACGAATCCAAAAACTATGTACCAATAGTGTTTAAAAACAATTCCTCCTCCCCAACCTTTCAAGTCTAAGCTTCCTTCTCACCTACCTCGCTCTGTTTAGGTGTTCAACCCCCTTTTGGCACATTTTTAATTTCCTTATCCTCCCAATCTAAATCGGACCAGTCACATATTGATACAAAATTCTCATCTTTGGTAAGATTGGTCGAGGGAGAGGTGTAAGAAAGAGGTTGTTGTTTTATCTCCTATTTAGGCCGAGGTGTTTGATGCTCAAGGGATCTGATTTGATCACTTGGGGAATCCAAATGACCCTCCAGAACATAACCCCTACTCTGTTGATATGTTGCCTCCAAAACAATTGCATGATTCTACCTAAAGCCTTGTTGTTTGGGGCATTGTATGGGCATATCCCTCTCTTCGACAACATAACAAGTCTCTCTTTCTACCATCCTTGTGGGGTATACTATTTTAGTGACAGTTGGGTAGAAGGTATGGACATCATATGGAATACCACAACTTCTAGGCACATTGGTGTATGGCTTAGGGAAGTTGGGTAGTTCCCTAGGTGGAGATGGGAGGGATCTTTGTGAAGCTTAGGGAATGCTCTGGGAATAACAAACTTGTGAGACATCAAATGAAGGATAAGGAAGCAAAGGGGCTTCCTTACTTTGGAAAGGAATGATGGATTTTTCTATATTTGCACATGGGGAAGGGAGAAACTGAGGTGGTGAGGGAGGGATTATAGCAGCATGGATTGGCTTTCTTTTGCTAGCCTGAATCAGAATCTTCTTGGCTTGTGATGCAATAATGAAAGCTTGAGGAAGACTACTACCCCTTAGAGATTGAATCAATACAACTAAGTCAACATCAAAGGACCTCAAATAGTACAAGAATTCCATACCTTACGGGTCTGTATTCTTGTGGGATTTGGTGTCAGGTCCTCATGAATTTGAGGTTGAAATCTGGAATGGATTCCATTGAATCTCGTTGTATTTTGTTGAGGTGTTCCATGAGGTAAATAACATCCGAATCCTCTTTTAAATGGTTGTTCAATTGTCCTCCCAACTAATTCCATGTGGAAATGGCTTGTGGTGCCAAACTATTGTACCAATATTTTGTTTTTCCTTTGAGAGATGTAACTAGAAGTTTAAGGTAAACATTATCCTTTGTGATGATGTGAATGACACAATGGTTGACAACATCCTGAATGTGATCAATCGGGACTCGATCTCTGTTTCCATAGAAGAGGGGTAGATTTTTAGGGCCACTTTGGGTATAACATCCCACTGTTGCAAGTGAAGAGTAATAAAATTGAAATGAGGGAATGGTAAATCTCTTTGGAGAGCCATGGCTAAAGCAAAAACATTAAGAAAACAAGTATGCAAACGAGAGAGATGATGGGCTGTTTGAATCAGTGGAGTCGTCAGATATGCTTGAAAGTGCCTCCAAAGTCTAAAACCTTCACCAAGAGAACATCAAACTTGATGAAGTGGAGTGGTAAGATGCTTCAAACCTATCCCGTTGGGCGTGCTAAAACAATTATCACAAAATTACATTGCCCCCCGATTTGATGTCACATGTGTGGGGCAATCGATGTAATTTTTCTAACATGGGGTTATCCCTTAAGCTATGGGACTTGTGAACTTGAGATAACCCTCCGGAGAAGGTCAGATTCCTCTCCCTAATCCTACTACTAAACTACTCCTAAATGCAAGAAAACACCTAACTACACATATCCTAAAGCTTCCAAGGAGATAAAGAGAGAAAGAGTGCATGGAAAGAGAAATCCTACACTAAAGGGGGTGATAGTACTAGAAAAAGGGGTCAAGATATTCTAATAAGGGAGGAAGAAGAGGAAAAATAGAGCTAAGAGAGTTCAAAAAAAAAGGAGTGACACAAACCCAAATCTCCAATTGCCATCAAACCTCCATGAAATACAACTACTTGAACTGCGCAAGTGAGAAGGCATACACAAAATGCAACAAAAAATAGAGAGGCAAGGGAAACACAATAAAAATGAGCAAGGGTTAAAGAAACACCAAAAAAACATGTTTTTATTACTTCAAAACATGCACAGTCCATTTGCATTGATGCATAAAGACATAAATACACTTGTCACAAAGTGCAAGAGAAGGATTTACAACTCATTGGAGTTGAGGATAAAATCCGTCGGGGTTTCCCAGATCCTGCAGAATATATCCCCTTAGAATGAGGGGGTTGACTACATTAGATAGCAAATTTATCTCACCAACTGACATAATGCATCAAAGAGGTATGGAAACCCATACAAATTTGCTTCCCGAGGGTACCTTCTATTAGAAAATACATGGGTGTCATACTGCATTAATGTTGGTTGTTGAGTTGTCATTCACCCACCTACCTTATCTGTTTTGCTACTTGTCCAAGCTGCGGGTCGTCTATCCATGTTTAGGTTGGATGGTTGTCTAACCATCGACGATATAAAAATTTAGTTGGCCATAACCATGTGACTGTCAACTCCTTTTCTCGTATAGTTGTCGGTCATCCAACTATGTAACTTTGTCCAACCCCTTGTCTATCTATACGATTGTCGGGCCATCCAACCTGGGACACCGTCTGATATGCCTAACCTAGGTTGGATGACCATCCAACCCCATCCAACCCCTAGGCCATCCAACCCACCCGTCTAACCCCCGACCATCTAACCCAACCGTCCAACCCCGGAGGCCAACTTGCGAAGGCCATATCTCGAGCTCCGGATGAGTTTTGGGGTGAAATTTTATATGATTTCACATGAAAAAACCCAATAAATCTAATGGTTTTGGTTTTAAGATATAATTTTTACTTTATCACCTCTAAATGGTCCCTTATTTCTATGGATTTATGGTTGTATGCCAGAAGAATGCACTGCCTCGGGAAGTGTATGATGTTTCAAGATGTCTTGTCTTTTCCACAATGTAAGGAATAAAAAATGAATTCCATAGGAATTTTTTTGCACCTATAATTTATCATGCAACTCTCAGAATATTTCATTAAATCTCAGGTCCTCTTTTACGGTGCATGCTCCTTTAGGCCCAAAAACCTACTTCTGATGAATCAGCTCCAAATCTTCCAAAACTTCCTTGAATCTTGCAAAATCAACTCCTTGATGTTCCTACCACTTGAATACTCTGTATCATTCCAAATTGCTTCATGAATCCCTATCTAGTGCTCAAATCTATCCTCCCAAGTTGTATATTTTTACCGGGGGTTAAAAATAGATAACACCTAGTGCTTGGTCCTTTATTATGATCACATAACTTTATATTTATATGAATCCTTTGATTGATGTTCATAATCAACTCGAAAAGGCCGACTACCAAAAAGATAAGACACTCAAACAGATAGAAAGGACCTAAAAAGTGTGAGTAAAGTATAAAGGGGTCAGGGGTGCCCAAAGGGGATGAGAGCACTTGACACCGGTGTCTTGGCTAGGTGATGGTGTCAGGATGATAAAATCTAGAGGATAAAAAATAAAGACTAAGCGGTAAGGGTATAAGACCAAAAGTGGTGACAGGAAGCAAAGAAAGGTGGCTAAAGACATGGGTTAATTAGTACTTTTATTACTTATGAATTATATGAATAATAATATATAATCGGGACTAGATAATTACCCAAAGTACATGATTTTGTGTCTAATTTTTCCCCAATTTATTTTGGTGAGTGGAAAGCTCAGTAACATAAAGTAGATAGAGATGCATGCCTGATAACCATCTAGATCGATGATGAAAGTGTCTGAGGTACTAGATAAAGCATGGAGTGATAAAAATGTGAAGCATGGATGCTAAGGAGGAGAAAGTGCAAAAATTGGTTATAAAAATAAACCTAGGCCGGAAGTGCATATGTAGATGTCATGATGTACCTATTGTTGATGTTGATGTTGATGTTTTTGTAGTGATGTTGATGATGTTGACTATCACTTCCCATATAGACAAACCTGTAAAAGAGAAGAATGAACAAGTAGTCAAATACACATGTATATGTGTAAAAAGTATTTAAAGAAGCATGTAAACATGTTGTAAGTGTAAAAAAGGAACAAGTGCACCTACCCCATGATGAGAAAAATGGTGTAGAAAAGATCCTGAAGATGTTGTAAAAGACCAAGTTTTTAGGTGATCTCACACTAGTTGGGTTGGCTACGAGTTTTTGGGGCGATCTCATGCCAATGTCATGGAAAAAGTGTAGGGAGACAAGTCGGGGTTGTCCTCCAACCTTTAATCAAGTTCCCACAATGTGGGACACCACCTTGAGATGGTGTGTAAAATTGGTGAAAGTGCTAAGGAATGTATGCCTTGTAAAAGTCGTTGTGTGGAGTTATGTAGACTGTGCTTGAACTACCAATCATTGTGTAATTTCCCCCTAGTTACTGGCATCTAGGAAGGACATCACTATGCTAAGGACCCAAGTTTGATTCTAAGCCCTATCTGAAATTGAAAACTGTGTTGTACCAATATTATGTTGTGTTGTGTATAACATTGTATGGGGTGATTGATTCACCCAAATGATGCCCCCCTCATTTGGGGTACATGTGACATCGTTGAAGGAGTATGCAGCCCAAAAGAGGACCGATTGTTGTGTTGAAACTTTGCTCTGTAGGAGGAAAGGGAATGTGCTTAGTAGAAACCAAGGCACACACAAACAAAGTGACTAGAAGACAAGTGTTAGTATAAAAAAGACAAACATGCATGTGGAAGACAACATATTTGCTAAGCAGACAATATGTAAGCTAAGACATAATAAGATAATATAAACACACAAGAAGATAAAGTAGACATCGAAAAGTGGGTTACAAACATGGGACATCACTTATGATGTCATAAGACAATCAAGGTCGTAGTGGTCATAAGCATACAAGTGTGGACACAAGACAAAGGGAAAAAATCACAAATAGTAGCAAACAATGACAAGAAATGATAAACAATGTAATAGACAACCATGGAAGCAAATATCCCTACATAAAAAATGATTCACATGAAGTACCCGCTAGCATGTTAGAAAGATAAAAAGTATGTCAAAACGTGTATAATCTGATAAAGTAATGTGTTATGAAACAAAATAAAATAATACCACATGTAGTGTACAAAAGTGGATGCCCTCAGGAGCCGTTGTGGGACTGGTAATAGGTATTGCGCTAAGCATGCATGTTATGTGCAATAGATCGTATAATCTGTGATCACGGCTAGAAAGGAATTAAATGCACATGTGTATATGATAAAGATAATGACATACACGATATCTATCTAGCATGTGTAATAAAGTGAACATGTAAGCATACGTAATCCAGAGTAAATGTAATCAAGATATGCAGTATGTTGTGGATGAGACAGAATGGAATATAATGTGAATAATAGGAGTAACGTGCCCCCTGAGTATATGTGTATGTATGTAATGAGGTTCATTTATTTATGCCCCCTCTACAGTCAAGAATGAATCGTAAACAAGTGTGCATCATCAAGAAATGGTTTGAAATGTGTGTACACAAAATATGTGATCATCAAAGCACAAATTCTATAGTGTGTGAGTGAGTGTGTGATTGAGTAAACACGTGAGTGTGATGAGGTCCATTTGTTATGCCCTTAATCATATATAGTGTATTAGATGGAGATGCCGACATGTGGCACACATTCCCTTAGTTATTCATATGTTCTTATCATTATATATTTCATTCATATCATTAGTAGGTCAGCCTCAGTGGTGGCCATAACATAGGAAGGGTATATATAGGAGATAATAGTGTGTAGTTAAGGATATTGAACACTTGAGTCTTATTGTATGGTTTGGAGGTTGCCCCCTCGAAGTGGATAAGCTATTATACTTGCATATTGAGATCATTTATCTACATTTTGTTGTCCTTTGGTTTTATATTGCTGCCGATGTTATAATTTATCCAAGTAATTTCATTGCAAGTGGTATCGTAGTTGCGATTTGGGCCAAAATTAGGGCAAAAAACTTATTTTTTTTTTTTATATCTTTCAAACTAGAGCGAATTTGTCGGATATGTTTTTATCAGAGTTGTGAATCATTCCAAGTAAGGTTACGAAAATATTAGACTTTTTGCTTTATTTTGAAAAAATTATTGCAAATTAGGGTTTTTTCATAAATTCTCTCCCTAATGCTACAAATTGTTAAAATTTTCCATGTTCTTTACATTTTCAAAAAGAAGATAAAAAATTAGTTGGAGTTTGTTCTTTAAGTTTGTTTATATTTGGAAAAATTCTTGTCGAACTCCTAAACCCTAAAATTTGACCTTGATCCTTAAATCCTACTATTTTGGGGCATCATGGTGGGGCCTTCCATAAGAGGAAAAAAATCCCATCACTCTGGATAAAACTACATAAAAAGATGAGATAATAATCAAGGAGTTTGAGTTAGAAGGGGTAACTACAAATTCCTCTAGGTTAGGGTTTACCTCGACATACTATAAGGTAAGCCAACTTGAGTTTGACCTATAAAAACTTGAGTCTAGGGTGGCCAATGAAGAAGATGTAAAAAGGATTAGACAACGATTGGAGGATTTCATGCAACAATTTAGTACACATATAATGGGTAATCATACTTCTATCAACCAAGGTGGATCTTCAGGTCAAAGTAATAGACAAACGAGAGACAAGGTGGATCTTTAAGCATGCCCAATCCAAATACAAACACTCTGCAAGCCCGTAACATGTTTTTGAAAGTGGAGATGTGTAAGTTTGATGGAAAGGATCCAATCAATTAAATTAACCAAATGGATAATTTCTTTGATCTACATCAAATTCCATCAAGATAAAAGGTGACCATGGCATCTTTATATCTCAAACTTGACCAATTAATATGGTATTGATGGTTATGTGCTCAAAGGAAAAAGAGTGGTCTTAATGTTACATGGACAATCTTCACTAAAGATTTGTAATTACACTATAGTTCTAATGTGTCAGAGAATCACTTCAGCCAATTAAAAAATTTAAGACAGACAAGATCTGTTAAGGATTACATTCATCAATTCCAAAACCTTTCTTTACGGGTGGAAAATATTATTGAAGAGAATCTGAATGACCTATTTCTTAGGGGTCTTAAGGATCACATTGAGCATGAGGTGTGTATGCTTAATCCTCATAAGGTTTATGATTCTATTATTATGGCATGTTGGAAGAGGAAATTTTTTTGTTTCAAGCAGACGAACAAATTTCACTAATATCAGAGATCACAACACCTTACCTCCAACACTTCCTCGACTAGTTAGATTGATACCTCAAAAAATTGAAGAAAAGAGATCAAAAGGGTTATGTTTTAACTGTGACAATAAATATGGACCAGGACATAAATGTGTTGAAAAGAAGTTGTTCTACATTAATGGGCCTAGTGAAGATGAAGAGAAGGAAGAAGATGAAGAGTTAAAGGTCATGGTCGAGCAGAGGAGGAGTCAGGATATCCCCAACCAACAATCTCATTCCATGTAATTTATGGCATTGGAACCCCCAAACCATCGGGGTGGTTAGATTCTTAAAAAAAGAGAGGGTCACAGTGTTGATTGACTCAGGAAGTACTCATAACTTCATCAATCATGAGTTAGCAGTGTGCTTGAACTATTTTATTTATCCAGCTCCTGAATGTCAAGTAATGATTGTTGATGGAGTTATTGTTACTTTTTCTAGAAAATGCCAAAACATTAAGCTCACCGTATGAGATTACATACTAATTAGCCCCATGTATGATATTTCTATGGGAGGAGTAGACATTATGTTAGGAGTTCAATGGCTTACCACCTTGGGAACCATTGAGATGAACTTCAAGAGTTGTTCATGTGCTTTTAGTCTAAAGGAAGAACTTTTGAGCTAAGAGGCTTAATAGAAAATTCTCCACATCTGGTGAGCTCTCATCAGATGCAAAAAATTCTAAGAAAGGGTGTAGAGGGATTTTTGGCACAAATATTTTCATTGGAGGCACATTAGTCTAAGGAAATTATACCATCATATATGTAAGCAATGTTGGATGCACACTCTATTGTGTTTGAAAATATGCCAAAGGGTTTACCTCCAAAGAGAGATCATGATCATGTTATTTAGTTAGTACTAGGGAGCCAACCACCCAACATCAGACCTTATAGGTACCCATATGTGCAAAAGAGTGAGATCGAGAAGATTGTACAAGAGATGTTGGAAGCAGGAATCATTCGTCATAGTCAGAGTGCTTATTCTTCTCTAGTAGTGATGGTGTGTAAGAAAGATGACATGTGGCGCATGTGTCCCAATTATAGGGAACTTAATAAGTACATAGTCAAAGATAAGTTTCCTATTCCTGTAATTGATGATTTGCTTGATGAGTTATATGGTGTTGTTTACTTTATAAAGCTCAATCTTCATTCAAGATACGACTCAAAAGCAGAATCAAGGTTGAGGATGTTCATAAAATTTCCTTTCGAACACATGAAGGCCATTATGAATTATTGGTAATGCCTTTTAGACTCACAAATTCACCTTCTACATTTCAAATTTTGATGAATTTTGTTTTTAAGCCATTCTTACGGAAGTTTGTTTTAGTGTTCTTTGATGATATATTAATCTATAACAAAACATGGGAGGAACACTTGCATCATGTAAATAAGGTTTTGGAAACCCTTGAGCAACATCAACTTTATGTAAAGCCCTCTAAGTGTTCTTTTGGAGTCAAGGAGGTTGAATATTTGGGTCACATTGTCTCTCATGAAGGTGTTAAAGTGGATCCTAATAAGATCAAGGCCATGAGGGAGTGGAAGGTTCTAAAAACCCTAAAGAATCTCCGAGGATTTTTGGGGCTTACAAGCTATTATCGTAGATTCATAAGGCATTATGGAAGTATAGCAACACCTCTCACAACTTTATTAAAGAAGTAATATTTCAATTGGAATGAGGATGTTACCAAAGCATTTGAGAAGTTAAAGGAGGCCATGTGCTCCACTGGAGTCTTGGCTATTCCATATTTTTCCAAAACATTTGTTGCTGAATGTGATGCATCAGGGTCTGGTTTGGGGTAAATTTTCATGCAAGAAGGCCATCTTATTTCCTATCTGAGTTGTCAATTCAAAGGTAAGAATTTTTCAAAGCTGACTTATGAGAAGGAAATGCTAGCCATACTTCATGTAGTAAAGCAATGGAGACCATATCTCATAGGAAGACACTTTAAAGTGAAGACAAATCATGATAGTTTGAAATACTTCTTGGAGCAGTGCTTATCATTTAAAGAACAACAAAAATAGGTCTTAGAGATGTTGGGATATGATTTTGAGATTATCTACAAGAAAGGGAAGGAGAATGTAGTCACGGATGCTCTGTCTAGGAAAGATGAATCAGTTGTAACATTTTTATGCATCCTATCTATCTTACAAGAAGATTAGGTAGAGGAGGTAAGGTTTGAATGGATAAATGAATCAACTACACAAAACCTCATTCATAATGTATAGTACGATCCAAGCATGTCTGAAAAATTTGTATGTAAAGGGGATGCTTTATGGTACAAAGATAGATTATACCTATGTAAGAACTCCACCCTTAAAAATAGGGTTCTATCTAAGCTTTGCGCTTCTCTAGTAGGGGGCACTCTAGATTCTTGAAGACTTATCATCGAATCAAATAATATTTCTTTTGGTAAGGTCTCAAAGGTGATGTCTAAATTTTTTTGGCTGAATGCATTGTTTTTCAAAGACAAAATAAGGGTGAAACAATTTGGTCCCTAGATCTTCTTCTACAACCTCTATCTATTCTTAGCCAACGGCGGGAAGAGGTTTCCATGGACTTCATCACATGATTGCCACGAATATGAAGGAAAAAAATTTCATCATGGTTTTGGTGGATAGAATCACCAAAGATGCACATTTTTGTGCCTTGCCACACCCATTTGCTATAAGCACAGTAGCAACAACCTTCATGGACACAGTTTAGAAGCTACATGGGACATTAAAGATTATAGTAAGTGATTCGGACCCTATATTTACTAGTAATTTTTGGACTAATTTATTGTCATGTTTTGGTACTTAGTTAGCTCATATCTCTTCTTATCATCCCCCGATCGATGGGCAAACAAAATTTGTAAATAAGTGTATGCGGAAGGATATCTTCGTTGCTTCACCTTCAGACAAACAAACGAGATGGGTCTAATGGTTGTCACTTGTAGAATGGTGGTATAACACTTCCTTCCATACTTCATCCAACATGTCTCCTTTTTTTTCACTCTATGGGTACCATCCACCATCCATCACATCATCATTGAGAGGAAAACCAAGGGTTAGAGCAGTAGAAGAACACATTCAACATTAACAAGAGGTCCTCTTTAGTCTCAAGGAGAACTTGGCCATGACACAAAACCACATGAAGCAATAGGCTGATCAACATCGCACTGAATGACATTTTGAAGTTGATGATTGGGTTTTGTGTGTTTATAACCATATAAGAAAATGTCTTTGAAACAACAACAGAAGGATAACAAACTTTCACCTAAGTATTATGGCCCCTATTAAGTATTGTAGAAGATTGGTACTATAGCATACAAATTAGAACTTCCGCAGACAACCAAAATACATCTAGTCTTTCATGTTTCTTTCTGAAGAAAGTAATTGGATAGAGGGTATCAGCCCAAACAATGTTACCTGAGCTCAATGAGGAAGGGAGATTCATCTTGGAACTGAAATGCATCCTTTAAACACACACTAAAAGATTGAGGATACGGGTTATTTATTACTGAGTACCTGATTAAGTGGAAGAATATGGACAATGAATATGTAACATGGGAGGATATAACGTTCCTACAGTAGTACCCAAAGCTTCTCAACATTGGGGACAATGTTGCTTTGAAGGGGAAGGGCATGCTACACTTTTAATCATATATAGTGTATCAGATGGAGATTCTGACATGTTCTTATCATTATGTATTTCATTCATATCATTAGTATGTCGGCCTCAGTGGTGGCCATAACATAGGAAGGGTATATATAGGAGATAGTAGTGTGTAGTTAAGGATATTGAACACTTGAGTCTTATTGTATGGTTTGGAGGTTGCCCCTTGAAGTGGCTAAGCTATTATACTTGCATGTTGAGATCATTTATCTACACCATTTGAGATGTATACCCTCGCACTCGAGTATGGACCACGGAGAACTAGAGTCAGTCATAGGGTAGTGTTTCACATTGGTGTGTGTGTGTGTGTGTGTGTGTGTGTGTGTGTGTGTGTGAGAGAGAGAGAGAGAGAGAGAGAGAGAGAGAGAGAGAGAGAGAGAGAGAGAGAGAGAGAGAGAGAGAGAGAGAGAGAGAGAGAGAGAGAGAGAGAGAGAGAGAGAGAGAGAGAGAGAGAGAGAGAGAGAGAGAGAGAGAGAGAGAGAGAGAGAGAGAGAGAGAGAGAGAGAGAGAGAGAGAGAGAGAGAGAGGGAGAGAGAGAGAGAGAGAGAGAGAGAGAGAGAGAGAGAGAGAGAGAGAGAGAGAGAGAGAGAGAGAGAGAGAGAGAGAGAGAGAGAGAGAGAGAGAGAGAGAGAGAGAGAGAGAGAGAGAGAGAGAGAGAGAGAGAGAGAGAGAGAGAGAGAGAGAGAGAGAGAGAGAGAGAGAGAGAGAGAGAGAATGTGTCAATTGAATTTATGAAAGACAAATATGTTGGAGCGAACGTGTATAGAGATATATATAGATTTTATAAAGTGTACATGTTGAGTGCATGTAAAAGAGATGTGTGAAAGAGGTATGTTGTGAAAGTGTTGAGTGTGTAATGTGTTGTAGATATATCGAGTGCGTTGTATGGTGTGTTGAAGATGTGAGGAGAGTATGTGTTGTTTTTTTTGTTGCGTTCGGATAGTTTTGATGAGTAGGTGTGAGGAATATGTATTGTTTTGGTGTTGAATATGTGTGATAGGAAGAGTAAGTTACAAGTATGTTGATTGTGTAGTGATGAATATGTGTAAGAAGTATATGATGTGTAGTGTGTAGCATGTAAGATGAAGTGTTGTGTGTCATGTGTGTTATATTGTGTGTGTGAGGTTCATGTGTATAGGATGCCCTCAATAATCAAGTGTGAACTAAAGCACAAGAGTGCATCATCGAGTAATGATGATGCAAGTGAATTAAAATGCGTATGATGAATGTTTTAGTTGATGAATGATGCTTAGTGATAGATGATGAAAGAGTGTGTATTGCATGTGCAAATAGATGGTGACAAATGTATGCATCCGGGTAGATGAAACATGTTCTTATTGTAAGAGAACCCTCAACAATCATGTAAGAACCACAAGAAAACGAGTGTTACATCAAGTAAATGACGATACAAGATGTGTGTCATAAGGGTTTGAAAGTGCTAAGAAAGATGAATCATGAAGCACAAAGTGTTAAGTGTGATAGTACATGCTAGAAACAATTGATAGTGCTATAAGGGGGATAAGTGTGATGCCCTCCAAGTGTGCCAATGATGAAGATTTATGCAACAACATGATATATAACTTACCATTATGGGAGAGCATTTTTTGTATCATGATAAGAGTGAAGGCCAACACAATGGTAGGCCGAAGAAACAATATGACCATGCGATGGTGGTGGAATTTGAAATGTGTCTTGGCTATCAATAAAAGAAGTAGTTTCTTTGATAAGATGAATTGGAAACAAAAGTGGAGCAGGATGGGGAGGAATCTTGAATGGTGGTAGCTTAGGTGGGATTGATGACATTGCAGAAGACTTGATAGGAGAAGAAGGTGGATCGAGTTTTAATGGAGGTTAATTAGGTGGTGCTTGATTATCCGTAGAAGGAACATGAGAAGTAATGGCATGATGTTCATTAGACATTGACAAATCAGATTTAGGAACCCATTGTGATGTAACAATTAAAGATGTAACATGATGTTGTATATTGAATGAGATTAAACCTTGATTCTTCATTGTAAATCATAAAAATCATTGTTATTATGTCCATTGATTCGATGATAATTGCAATATGGGTGACCTTGATATTTTATAAGTCGATAAGAAGGATAGCCTTGAGTAGATAACAAAGTGATCAATTGATGACTAAGGAACTTAGTAAGAATGTCATGTTGCTTTGCATTATGATCAAACATGAGAGGCTCTGGTAATGGCAAGACTTGATGCTCACTAATATGAGCACATGTAAAAGACATAGGATGAAGATGAGATGTAGAAGGAGAACAAACATGATCCTGAGAAGCGTCCTTAAGATGTTGGATTTTAGATTTGAGATATGTAATCATGGATTCCATAGCCTGAAATTTGTCTTGAAATAAAGAATGTAAATCTTGAATTGAGTCCAACATGGATTGATTAGATGGAGGATCACAAAGACTAGGGTCGTTAGATAAATGATCTAAAATAACACTCACTTGATGCAATGGTGTATCACTAGGGAGATACATGGTGTCTAAGGTTTTTTTCAGAACAACTTAGCAATTATGATGCATTTGAATTAAATCATACAAATAAATTTAAGGAATTTTAGGAGCCATGATAGAGAATATGATATGCCAAAGAAGGATCCAAAAGACCGATCATGAGTGGGGTTCACCAAAATGATTAAGATAAATGTGGAAATAAGAGCCTAATTTGATGTTGTTGTAGCAGTAAAATAAATGTATAATTGAGTACAAAAATTACACCCAAGAAACTAAGAAATAAATTATGAAACCCTAATTGTAAGGAGGAGAAGAAGGTACTTAGTTGATTTGCAATAAAATTTGGAGCGTATTGAAGTCCGACAGTGCGCATAGAGTAGCAGGAGTGTCACACAGAGAGACCCGAGAAAAATGTACATTTAGAAAGGTTAGATTAGGGCGCTGGAGAGGACAGGGGCGCTCGTGGGCACCCTAGGCCTATTTCTACGTGCTCGTGTCTATGGAAAAGCTTAGGAAACCTCCATGGGTTGTCCAAGATGTTTTTGTTAGTCACTTTGAGGTCGCACCAAGATTGCCAAGGTCACTAGAAACTTGTAATGAAATATGAACTTGCAAAACCCTCAAAGAGATATAAAATCCTAAAAAGAAAGATGTAGAATGAGGGGTTGGACTATCCTCATTTGTCACAATGGTGAACTTATGATTGAGCGTTGCACTACATCTCAGATCCAATGTAGTTCTATGTGTGTGTGTGCGGAATTGTGCCCTAGGTGGCTCTTGTGTGAGTCACACTTGATAGCGAGCAAGTAACTAAATGTAAAGAAATGTAATAGATGTGTGCATGGAATAAAATGAACTTCCCTCCTATGAAGTGTATGTAGAATAACCAAACCTTCGTCCCCTTGGATGGTGCTAAATTGATGCAATGATACTCATAGATGCTTGATGGATACAACCTTAGGTGGTGATAGCTAATGTTTAGTGCTTGGTCCTTTATTATGATCACATAACTTTATATTTATATGATTCCCTTGCTTTAATTTTGTAATTAACCCCAAAAAGGCCGACTACCAAAAAGATAAGATGCTCAAACAACTAGAAAGGACCCAAAAAGTGTGAATAAAGTACAAAGGGGTTAGGGGCACCTAGAGGGGACAAGAGCACCCGACGCTAGTGTCCGGATGATAAAAGATAGAGTATAAAAAGACAAACCTGAAAGGTAATGGTATAAGACAAAAAATGGTTACAAAAAGCAAAGAAAGGTGGCCAAAGACATGGGTTAATTAGTACTTTTCTTACTTAGAAATTATATGAATAATAGTATATACTTAGGACTAGATAATTACCCAAAGTGCGTGATTTTGTGTCTACAGGATTCAATGTTGAGATTTGAAGCCCATCCTAGTATTTTCAATTAATTACTTATCTTTATTAATGTAATATTGTTTTCAAAAGCTTGAACATTATTAACATATTACACACACAATCATATGTTAAATAAGAGTTATTTAATACATATGTTAGCGATTTTAAAAAATAATCAAACATTTTTAATTAAATAATACACTTGGGAATTAAAAATGACACTTTTGTGTTGAAGGGCTTGATTAGAATACGTAACAAGAGATATTATAGGTTTTATGGGAACCCTCAAGTGTGGATATGACTAAATTTAATTTCGATGGTATTACTAGGGAACCTAGTTCATCCAATTGTGGAGGTATTTTGTGTGATTAGTTGGGTCAACCCCTTGTGATTTTTTTCTCTAGATATTGGAAATAATACAGAAACTAATGTTGGAGCTCAAGTGCTTTTGAAATGTGTTTAAATACCGGTTTTAAAGAATGAAAGAATTTGATAATAGAATAATATTCACATATTATCATCAATGTAGAACAAAAAGCTAAGCAACAATGCTTGGAAAATTAAAGGCATTCTTGAGAAGCTCAAACACTTTGTGGAATAAATTGGATAAGAGGAGTTAACACATGTCAAAAGGGTTAGAAACCAATTTATTAATTGTGTATTAAATAAAGGCATTGGATTGAGATAATTGATGGACCTACTCATTATTATGAACCTCCTTTTTCTAAGGATATTTTAAAAATCCTTTTGTGGGATGCATCTCATCAAGAAAGGCATAAATATGTTTGTGGAAATACTAAAGAAAGAAGATAAAGGAAAAAAAAGATAGGATGCATGCGATTAAATATCAAGGAGGATGGGGAAGGGGCTTTGGAGGACCCCCATAAAAAAATTTCTTAGTGCACATGTTTGCCACCTTAATTCCCAAAATAGTCAAATCAATCTTGGATGACTCATGTGAGTGGAGTGTAGTGGTATTATGAGTATTACCTACAAATTTTATCACTCCCCAAAAAAATCCCTCTATGCACTTAACATAAAGGTGAACCACCTTGCCTCTCCACCTCAATTATTAAATAACATGTCTTGTCTTTGCATGAGATAAATAATGGTGGAGTGTGCTCTTTGTGTTGTTATGGACTGAAATTGGGAGTGGGTGAATACAAGTATGCTTTGGACCGTATTTGAATGTGTTGTGTATATTAGTATGAGTAATAAATTGATTGAATAAATAGTTTTTGTGTAGCATATTTTATTGCACTTGTAGAATTGAGCCACCAAAGTTGTTTTTGATTGAATTTAAGATTATTTCATATATAGTATTTGCGATAATAAATAGCTAATTAATTATACTATGCAATAATGATAATTCATAACTCAAGAAAAGAGTCCTAATAATCCTAAATTATGTTTCTCTTTCATTTAACAATAGATTTTCTAATGATAAATTAATAAAGTAATATTAAGGTTTTAGGGTTAGAAAGTGGAACCAAACTATGCAAACAAATGATGTGACCTAATGCTCAAAATGTGCACAAAGTGGATTAGAGTGTTTCCAAATTACTCTAAAAATATTGTAGACACCTAATTTCGACCGCACAATTTTAATACTAAAATTACACTAATTGTTTTCGTTAAAATTAGTGATTTTTCACTAATTAGCTAACATTCCCCTTCATCTCTGGTCAATTATCGACACTCTGTTTATTAACTAGCCTCATCCCTCATCTTGGATGTCAATTAACATTTCTTCATTAGTTATAATCCTCTTTTAATTAATTAACCTTTCAATCTCGTATTTAATCAATAAACCCTCTTATTGGTTAAATCCCCTCTCAAACTCCTCAAATTATACTAATTTCCCTCTAAATCATCTCTCAATTGACTTCTATAAGCTTAACTTGGCCTATTAATTAATCCTAATTGATTAATTAAACCTTCCCAAACTCCCATGAGTTGCTAATCTCTAATTAATCTCTTTTAATCATACTTATCCCTTTCTAATTCTACATTCACTTTATCCCACATTCACTAGGTTGCAAGCTTCTCCCAAAATGGAAATCTATATAAGAATCCTAGTACACCATGTCACACCTTACACCATGTCCTTGACAAATATTATACTTGAGAAGAGCATTTCATGTTATTGGAAGGCTTGTTAAATCCCCCTTTTTACTTGCTACACAATAGTAAGAGAAGAATCAAAATGGCAATCAAGCCATACTTGATGAGATATCTTCCTCTTTGATTGATAAATCCTTGATCATGCATGACCTACATTCAGCTTATCGAGGACATACCTACATCCAAAGATCAAAAGGAGGTTTGCACTTAGTATAGATTCATATTTTGTGATTTAACTAGCTTCCTTTTCCGCTTTATCATGATGTATTTGCTTGAATTTAACTAAGTTAGGATCTACTTGGTGTTAGGTTCATTTAATTAACTTAGTTTAAGTTTAACATGCATACATATGGCACACCGGTGGGACACTCCTTTGTCTCATGTGCATTCATTTATTTTTCTTAGTTTAAAGCTTCATTTATCCATTTTACATGCAAATTCTTTCAATTGATTTGATTTTTTTTTTTTTTGACATGTATGTTAGTGTTTGGTAGTGTTGAGTCTTCTTTGCAGGTATAAAAGAGGTGAAGTGCTGTCAAAATTGAATCTTGATGGAAAAAATCTGAGCTTTTTTTTGTTGTTTTTTGACATTCTTTTATGCAAGTATAGGTTTGCACACACTAATGTAGTTGTTCATGCACTACCGTTACATTGTTTTTGGCTTCACGTGCTAGTGTAGCTATTCATGTGCTACCATTGCACTATTTTATGGCTTCACGTGCAAGATAGTGCTATTTTATTACTTCACGTGCTAACATTGTTGGTCATGCACTATTGTAGTGTTGCTTTCCTATTTCACACGTGTGCATACCTATTAACACACTAGCGTAACTCTATTTCTTGGTTGTATGTGCTAGCGTCTTATTTCACATGCTTGTGTTTATGTTCATACACTAGCGTATTAGTATACATGCTCATATTAGTATACACGCTAGCGTATTATGTTAAAATTTCACTCAATTTTTCTCAAATTTCATATTTTCATCTTTATTTTTCTACTATTTTATATGTAAATCACACTCTAATCTACAAGTTACTTGTTTAAAAGTGGAGTTAATGTTGACGGACATCCTTGGTAGATAGAGTCATTAGAGTCATGGCAATCCTTAGGTTTGTGGGATGTGCGTCCTAAGGAGACCTCCAGATTTTAAAGAAGTTGGCTCTTCTCTATGGGGGGAGATAGGGATTAGAAAAAATAGAAAGAAAAAAACACAAAACAAAACTAAGGCAATGCGCCAGAAAGAATACACCAAGAAGTCAGTTGAATACACAATCATCTCAAACTACTTAAGCATAACACTAAAAATTGCAACAACACCCAAAGATGCATAGTTTTGAAATGAAAATAAAGGCGATCAGAGACAATAAAGATATGCGAATGATGAACCGAAACACCACAAAACATATATATTACTCCAATGGTTGTGCACAATATTACATTAGAAAGAGGCAAGACTGCTATTACAAACTCAGGTAGAAGGCTAGAGTTCCAAGATCTCTGCCTTTTACAGAAGAGAAACTTGTGACAAAGAGGAAAAGGTTAACTCTCCTTCTATCTAACTAAAACTACCCTCTAACGCCTATATCATCATATCTTTTCCTTGAAACTTCATTACAATTTATAGGGTGAGGAGGAGGTAAGAGAGAACTTTGAAACTCCTTTTCAACTACCCCTTAATCATGATAAATGATATGAAGTGATAGAAACAAATTTCCTCAAATCTTTCTCACAATTTTCCCCTTCAAAAGTGAGAGCCATGCCTATTTAATGCATCTTAATTATCCTGCAACCGACTCCCTTGAGATGGACTCACCTTTTGAGAAGAAACACTTTTGGCTATTTATTACATAGCCAAATATTTTGACCCTTTATGCATTGGTTCATGGCCCCTTGACCCAAATGACATGTATTTTGTAATGAAATGACCCTTCACCTTTGATATTTTGAAAAATATTGAGCATTAAATCTTATAGATAAGACCCTGAATCACTTATACGTGGTGGGTGGCTTGTCATCTTTATGGCCTGCTTCAAGATAGAGTCCATTTGTTTTGCAAGATCCACGTGGAAGGCTCATGCATCCTCTTGATTCTACTTTTCTTTAAGGCTCTAGGGGATGCACCGAGTGGACACTTGGCACTTTCCATAGGCTCGCTGTCCTACTCCTTTCTGGCTTTATGTGTCATCCTGTGGGAGTTTGCTACTTTGTTCCCCCTTTGACTTCGAAGTTGCCGGCTTGACACTTGTTGCGATCTTTGGGCCGTTCATTTCTCTTTATAATTTGGTTAGGTCCCCTCTCTTAGCAAAGTTTTGGCTTCAAATGGGTTTCTTTTAGCCGTGAAAATTTAAATAATAGTTAACACTTGACATTTTTGTTTAATACTCCATTTGTTTGATTTTATCAATGTCATGCATGCTCTTCTCTTGCGCTCTCGAGTGACCTTGAGAATAAAAATGATTGTGATCATTGGTATTTTCCTAATGTTGTGGATGCATAAAAATTACTAATCATTTGTGTGTAGGACCATTGCAAAATTAGCAACAATTATCACATAAATTCAAACAAAAAAATTACTAATAAAGTTTGGATACAGGTTCCTTGGTCAAAGACAAAATTAAACTTTGCTAAAATAGATAAAATGAATAAAACACATTGTCATTGCAAGTTTAGATAAGGGTAAAACCCGTCTGCTTTAACTGTGGGAAGTGCTTGGGATTAAGTCCTAAAACTCATTGTGAGGAGTACCACACGAACCCCAAAGTAGTTGACACATTGAGGAACCGACCAACAAAATGGGTAGTGCCTCATTTCCCTCTTGACTAGTAATACCTATGAGTAATACCAAATTTTGTCCATGGTGATAACTCCATTCTTAATTGATTGCAGGGTATAGTCTATATTCAAGATTTATTCTAGTACGCATACTCGTTTAGACAAGTATTGGAAAGTGAAATTTTAAAAACTCTCTAGGAAACCAAGGCAAATTAAGGCCCACTTGTTGGTACCCAAATTGATCCTTCCTTTGAAAGTGAGCAACATCACAAGTTGATCAGGATGCTTAGAGACAAACAAATCATAATAGGAGTCATTTTGTAGCTAGGGATGGATTCTAGATGAATCTTTATCACTCTGGTTTGGAAAGGACTGGGTATCACTATGCTAAGAGTTTGACCTACCCTTACTACTTTAGGTTGTGCCTTCAACCAGGGTGAGAGGACCCACTTTGTGACTTGTGTTAGTGGAAATTATCAATGGATTAACAATATTTGACTCTTCCTTTACAGTATTTTGAAGGAGACCTTGAGAAAACATGGCCAATACAACATAACCTAACTCTCATGAGTTGTCACCTTAGAAAATGAAGATGTTCTCTAGACAAGGTCCAGGTCACTAAAGACAACAATAAAAACGATTGCATCTACATATTTTGGTAAAGGATGGACAAATTTAATGATCTTATTTAGCATTTGTGGATATACAGTGCAAGTAGGGATGGTTCATGTATGATATATCACTGAATATGAAATTTATGGTTGGGAAGTTAAGCAAGATAAAGTTGATTATACCAAATTCTTGAGAGATTTTAACAAATGTTGACAAATCTACAAAGCAAAATGACAAATGGCTTCAAATAGTCAGGACGAACCTTCAACTAGAAAATTGTGCATCTATGAAAGCTCAAAGACACACGGCTTCACACATTCTTCAAGGATTTAACATAAGAACTCATGTTAAAGACTTAATTAAACCTCAGAAGTCCCTGATCTATCACGCTTATGATACACTCATAAACTGACAAACAATCTGTATCACTGAAATGAAAGTAAAGTGAATTTAAATCGCTTATTGCATTATGAAATGAAAGCTCTCTTCATAATGTAATTGCAAATGCCACAATACTATCACGAGGATGAGATCTTGTGTGATTTCAGAGGGATTCCTAATGTAAGATTGCAACAGGAACACATATAACTATTTGAAGATATCTCAAAATGATAGTAGACACAACATGGTTCATGATTAACACAAATTACTTAAGGTTTTTCAAATTGATCAACAAGGGAAAGTTTGTTTACAATCTCAAAGCTTGTCAATGGTTGTACATTTGCAACCATCTTGACATGATCAATTTCAAATATACACAAGAAATAACTGGTTTCTCAAATAAGTTCCTTCGGAAAATGGATTTTCTCGGCTTTTTCTCCTTCTCTTTTCTTTGAATAAATCTTAGAAAGATTAACCCCCTTTTTCGTGATTATTATCTTTCCTTTTATATCATCTCCTTTACTTGTTAACCTTCAAATTCATTTCCCCTTAAAAGTATGAATATTCCTTTTTCAAAATTTGTTCTAGAACATGGAATTTAGAAAGGTTTTTCTTTTGAAGCTTCTAGGTGTAAAAATCAAGTCTTTTCAATCAACTTCACTAGCACTCGACTGGGATATCAGGTCATCACTTATGGCAGATTACTTTAATCATTCTTGCCTGATATTGATTATGTAATCATTTCAAACCCTCTTGGAACACTTTGGATGACATTGATATGACATATATCCATACTCATTTTTCAATAATCTGTGTTGGGTGCCACACAATCGCTTCATGTCTCATTGGCTTAATTGCCACACATAGTTTTTGTCGAATCACCTTGATTTACCAGCTCTGCTCATTCCTAACCTTTTCCAATTCTTAAATTCTCCTCTATGTGAACTGAACAAAATCTCCTTCATTTCATGGGAAAGATTGCATCAAATCAAAACATATGTCTCCTTTTCATTATAAAACCTAGCTCAATTTCATTATCATCATGCCTTTCCCTTCTTGTTCGAGTATAAGAAATTTCAAAGAAAATGGCAAAGGTACTTGTAGCTCATAACTTGAAGGATATTTCTTCAGAGGACTTAAATCAGATTTTCGATTTAAGTGGTCCTGATGAAGCTTTTGTCAGGGCTCTGTTTGAGATAGAATGTGTGGGTGACACCAAAGGGCCCTTAACATACCGGAAAGTCCAGTTAGCACTTCTTACAAGGATGATCAGGATCAATCCTGTGTTCATGAGCCTTCCAGGTTATGTATTTCCATCTTTTAAGTGGGAACATATGAAAAATCCCAAAGACTTAAAAAAATACTGGGTTGAGAGAAGACCTCAGGTCTCTGGGCAAACCAATTTTTAATGTCCCTTTCTATGTGATGAGGATTTTGTATCAAAAGAGATTCCTAAGGAATCATATGTGTTGTATGATAAATCCTCCATCGACACAGTGCCTGCTATCTCCACAAAATAGAAGAGTTAGAGAAAAGGATCAACTTCCGGAGAAAAAGCAAGTAGAGACCGTGCCTTTGCAATTAGTTTCAGTACTAGGGTCATCTTTAGGGAAAAGGAAAGGTGAACCACAATCACAACCTCCAATCATTAACTCGTTGTTCAAGGGTAGCCATTTCCTCCGCTCGAGACAATGAGGGAGATCTACTATTCGGTCATCCACCCGCTTAATGCATCATGCTCCTCAGCAGAGCATGAATTGTTGGGCCCTCAACCAATTCCTTCCCCAAAGGAAAATCCACCTTTCACACAGGAAATGGGAGGTTGGGTCAAGTTCGAGGCCTTGCAATCAGCCCAATCAACAACATGTAGTACTTGCCCCTCCAACCACTTCAGGCATCCCCTCTCAACCCACTCCCAACATGTCAACCCTTCATAAAGGGAAAGGAAAGATGACCTTCTTCACAAGAGGTTTGGATCTTTTAGATTGGGTTTCATCTCAACAGAAGAAAGTTGAACTAGAAAAAATCATGAGTCGTCCTAGAATGACTCTAGAGGTGTTGATGGATATGGGAATGTCCGGGACCTGGCAGGGTCAGTCATTTTTGTTCAAACAACACAAGGCTCAAGTGAGTTTGTGTTGAGAAAAAATAAACTTCTGAACAAGCTCCCCCTGCTAGGAGGAAACTATGAAGTAGGGTTGAAGAATGCCTAGATGTTGTCTTCCTTTCATTGTTTCTCTTTCTGGCATGTATATATATTTCTTTGTCATGGGTAGGGGCCCCTATAGAACCCCATTTTGTTTCCTTATTCAAAGTGCAAGAAACATAACAATATCAATCATTTACATGCTTATCCAAATGTATGTTAATTTCATCAAAGTAAATATGGCGTTACTGCATTCTTCCATTTTTCAATTGAAATAAAGGAACAATAAAATTCAAAGAAATAATTACTTCCAATGTAATAGAAGTGTCATTTTAAAACATTAGTTTAAAAGGATGAATATGAAAAGAGAATATAGTTCAAGGAACAATTGTCTAAGCATGTTCATCATCCTTTGCATCTTCTTCTTCAGCTTCTACTTTTAGATCTTGTTCTTTTGGTAGCCTCGCCACATATGCATCATATCTTTTGAATAATTTGTTAACCTCATCCTCATCCACTCGTATGATCTTTGGAAAATCGAGTTGTCTGTCTAGATATTACATCAATGCAATGGCCCATTTTCTGCTTATATTCCAGTGGCCTTGCCTTCAACTCTATAATTCTATTCTCTATCTTTCTCATGGTCTTAATGACTTCATAGGAGAAGTCATTCCTTAGAACATTCTTTTCAAAAGAGTCAAGTAAGAAATCAATCTTCATGTCCTCATAACTCTTCTTGAACTTATCAATAACCATATCCTCCAACTTTAAGTCAATAGCATTGAGAGTGTCATCAACCCAATTTATTTTGATTTCAAGCTTTTCTTTGATTCCATTTAGGGTCTCAACTCTAATTTTTGACAACTCTTCAAGGGCATGTTGGCTTCCTTTAAATTTAGTTGGTACAATGTCCTCCTCCTCAACCAACTCATCACTGAGTTGGGTAATGTGGTCCAACTTGGGAAGAATACCTTCAAAGTAGAAAATCTCATTATCACATTGTTCAACTATCTCATCAATTTCATTGATTCTATTTTTGAGATCTTCATATTTCGATCTGGCTTTCGTAATTGCTTCTTTTCCCCTCTTGGTCAAATTATCAATCCATGTGTCTACTACTTGAACCTTCTTGATAGCCTTGTTTATCTTATTCATTTCTTCGGGGTGTTTATATAGGCACTTGCTTGTGTTTGACTAGTCTGCCTCACTGTCAATTGTTGCAAACAAGAACTCAAGGCCTTAACTTGCTCCTTTAGTTTCCTTTTTGTCATTCCATCTTCATCAACCTTTTGCAGAAGATCACTCACTACCTCAGACACTCCTTGCTTCAATTGTTCCCTTGAAGGTTTTCCCAAAGGAATAATCTGAATGTTATAATCATCAGTTGTTATGTCTTTTCTTGTTTTACCCTCAAAAGGGGTTGCTATTTCCAAGGTCCTTGCTCCAGATGAATTAGTGTGGGTTTTTGTGATGGTCTGGCCCTTTTTGAGGCTCTTACTACCTTTGGAAAAGATAGAGCTAGTAAGGTCAACAACTTGCACATGGAGGACCTCTTTTTCTTCATTTGAAATCAACTCACTAATCCATCCCTTTTCTAAGCTTGTTATAGCTTTTGTTTCTTATGATTCCTGCTAGAGTTTCTCAGGAACAACTACCATTTGTTTGGATAATTCTTGTTCATTTTGCACCAATGATTGTGTCTATTCCTGATTACTTATTTTGATGGTCCCTATGCCAATCTCACCATGTGCTACTTGATTCTTCTGGATGCTCTTTTTCATGGTCTGGAACTTTAGATTGATCATTTTTCCTTGAATTATATCAACATTCAAGGGAAAATCCTTCCTTGTTTCTTCAGTTGAAGCCATAGTGGAGTCAATCTCTTCTCCAACACTTTCTTGTACCAAAATTTGGGTTGTGGGCTCTTTCTCTCCCAAAGTCTGTTGAGTTGCAACCTTACCCTTTTCATGCTCTAGTGATGTATCTAGAAATTCCATGGTAGGTTGTTCCTGGAAACAACTCTACATTTCCCATTAATGGCTATGAGCTTTCACCAGTAATGATTTCTTCATCAACAATTGCATCTTGTGCTATTTTCAATCTTTCTTCAGATTTTCCCTCATGAGGAAGGTCATCAGTCTTGGTCACCTCAATAGAAATGGATATAGCCTCTTCCACTAATAACTCAATATTAGTATCCTTTTCAACAAACAACTCTGGTTTACCTAATTCCAAAATAATTTGTCCTAGGGAAAGTATTTTAGTTGCATGGATCCTCACTTCAGTAGTTGGTACATGAATATCTTTTTCCAATTCTTTGCTTGCTTGAATGCTACCCACTAGTGTCAATATTGGTTCATCTACAGATAAATTAAGTGCATCCAACATGGAAAATCCTTCACCAAGTATCAACATCAATTACATTAGTTTGGCACTTTACAAATTCGTGCATTGTTTTGACTGGAGGCACATTTATATCCTTGGTAAGAAAAGTTTTAGAGATTTTCATACCTAGGGTAATAAATTGATTGTCTACTGGATTAATTGTAGTACTTCCTTGGGAAATTGGACTCTGAGTGCATTCCATTATTTTTTCCACAAAAAGACAGAGGTGGGATTAGAGGATCTGATTGCTCTACATGTGGCAGTGATGTATCATGTTGCTTTTGGAAAGTATCAGTCCTTTCGGACTATGGGGATCAATTACCACATCCTGGTGCTTGAAATTTGTAGGCGTATGGGCACCTACTCTTACCAAGACTGGATGGTGAATAACCTTGTGTTTTTTTATGTGTCCTCTCAAACCTTTTTAAATATGGTGCTACCCTTCTTTCATCCTTGTGTGGCTTAGGACTGAATGTGGCCACATACATTGGCCCCACTCATTAAATTTTCAGCACTATATTGCTTTGGTGAAACACTTAGATGGACCACATGTGATGCCAAACCTTTCCCCTTTTCTGAATTGGCACTGCAAAAGTAATGGGGGCATTCTCCATAGATTTTAAAAGCATCTCTTCAGTCTTTTCCGAGAATTGACATAGAAGTGCTAGTTCCACTAGTGGCTGATGTCCACTCATCAATGAATTCAAGAGTAGGCCTTTTGGATGGCAATTGAGGGGCCCTTCCTCCTAGTGGGTCCATTTTATCTGCATCTTCCTCAGGGGTGGAATATCCTCACTCAGGTTTCCCAAACTTCTAAAGTTGTTTAGGATTTTTGTATTCTGGATTGAAAGATCAATGTTCTTTTGGGCCAACCAGTTTATAGTCCTCATTACATCAACTATTCTTAAATAAGGATCATCAGATTCTACCAGATTCCAGTATGGAGGAGATACAAGTTGATCCCCCACCTTCTGATCAATATAAAATTTTCTCATTGTGTGTGGATCATCCACAATCCCCTCTAGGATAACCATAATTTTGTAGTCTACTATCTGTGATAGAGTCATTATGGAAAAATCCCTTAATCTGACTTCTTCCTCATCCCTGTAGTTCATCCAGTAATCCTCGAAATGGGGCTCATGCTCAAAGGTATTTGCAATGTTGTTAAACACCCATCTAATGTCATAATTAGGCCTTGCCTCAAACTTTTCCATATCAAATTTCTACATTTCCTCTTCAATCAACCTAGCCTTTATGATGGAAGGGCATGAATACCTTCCAATTCGAATAGGAAATTTGATATTTGTTTTATGCCTCCTAGCAATTATTTTATGCACAGGTGTCAATTGCCTTGCTAGTTCACATAAAATCAATTTATCATCTACATACCTAGGAAACTTAAATGGCTTTCCCTCAAAACCACTAACTCTTATGTAAGTGAACTTTTTATATTGGATAAAATAGCATCCATATTCCAAAATTACTTGTCTAGCTTGTTCAGACATCCTATATTGTCCCCACTCTAGTCTAAAAAGGCAAATGATTGGTGTGAAAAAGGCATCATTAACCAACCTTACGTTTCCACTCTAGTTAACCAGTTGTAACTGAGGAAAAATATCGTGCATTTGACATTGCTTGAAGTCAGCACATGGTGACAAACCTGGGAAATGTTTATGCCTTGCAACATTATAAATGAGATATGTCATCATATAAAATTCAAGGTCTGCAGTATCTCCCATCTCAATTTTTTCGCTAGAGTGACCATGTGATCATGGAGTGCATCTGCAATAAAGGTGGCCCAAAAATGCTCCCTTTTCTCTCCAGAATAATCCATATGTATGTAGTCATCCATTATTTGAATTCATTTGTGGTTTCTAAACCTTCCATTCAACTTAGCAATACAATGAAATCCTCAACCTCCTCTACAAATTGTTCCCTAACCAAATTTTTAGGGATTCTAGCTATTGTCTTCTTTGTAATAAGCTAGTTTGTATTTATCATCTTGACATAGTCCTTCTTCTTTGTTTCATAGTCCTTCAGAGCCAATTTGATGCCGATGGTAATTGGGTTTGCGACTATAGGAAATTTTAACATTATTCTGATGGCCGTTGGTGTTAGTGTCAATTACTGCATCCCCACTCCCATCTAACACCTCCCTCTTTTCAGGATCATAATTCATAGCACAATGCCACACTAATTTAGGGCAATGAATAGAGGGCGGGATGGCACCAGACTAGAGCAATGTGGCTTTCCTGAATTACTTTTAAGGATTCACTCTGATGGGGACTATTTAACCTCTGGAGGAAGTCATCTAGATTAGCGCCCATTAGTTTTGTGTCTATAATCTTTTCCAAATCACTAGTGACCCACGACACAATGAAAACAAAGATGACATAGTCTTCATCCCTCAAAATTCCTAATTTTATTTTAAAATAACCTTGCCCTTTGAAAGTGAAATACAAGAGTTTGAAGCTCTTACCAGTCAGTCCATAAGTGCTTGAACAATGCAAACCCAAATCGACAACTTCTTAAATCCTCAGGTTCATAATTTGATCTCCACAGCTAATGATGTGACAATTCTTCACGTAAATCACAAAGGCAACAACAAAAATCAAGCCAATTGGTAAATAAAGATGAAAGCATTCACAAGCTTTAAAATGTCCTTGATTTGCGTAGCAACATTAATGGCAAAAAAATAAATGCGATGCATCAAGACCATTCAATCCATTGTTCACAATTTTAAAAATGAACCATCCACATGGAATAAATATTTTTGCTATCACGGGCTGGGGGCACCTTTTGTAATTTTGTAGCATTAGAGACTTTACACACTTTTGGAAAACTTGACCCGCCCATCCGCCTTTTGGTTTTCAATACTAGCTCGACACGTGGTCGCATTTGAGTGATAAGCGGGGCTGTGACCCTTTTTACAATTTTACCTCACTTCCTTTTCAAACCAAAAATGCTTGAGTTCCCCGGTGACCCGCATCTCCGCCTCTTGCATTTACGTAGCCATGTGTCTCTTGTGGGTGTCGGGAACTTTTACACTTTTACTCCTTTCTTCATAAATGCGTAAAGCTACAAATATGTACCACCTCCCCACATCCACTCTAATTGTGACACATGTACACTCCCGACACCAATTGAGAAATTATTTATATTACCTTTTGACTGCAAATATTCGAAGAACATTTATCGGGTGATGGGGCTGATTTTACACTTTGTGAATGCGAGAGAAAATTACAAGTTTGCAAATTTGACCCACCACACCTGCAATCAATTTGGAACTGCCACGTATTAGCGGGAAATGGGAGAGAGAATGCAAATAATAGACAAGACCCATAAGTAATTTACAACAAGCAATCCCTCAAACTCCGAACTTAAAACACAATGACTTCCCCATAAGAAACCACCAGATAATACACATTTAGACATGATCCTCAACCAAAAAAGAGGAAAGACATAGACCATACATAGAAAAACCACAAAGTTGACTCGCACCTCAATAGGGAAAGCAAAAAAATATAGTAGACAACGATGGAAAAGCTTAACGAATAAGGGCGAGATCAATTTGAGCACCAACACCACTAAACCTATATTATTTGTGTGTACCAAACCTTTACAAAGCAAAAATTTGTTTGAGTCAAAACCTTATTTTAGTGATATAACAAGGTGAAACTCTATCCAAGTTGTGTCACATATGTTTCCATCATAAAATCATACTTCTTTCACAATTTTGGCTTCCTTTATCAAAGAAAACAATTTGAAACTCTACCACAATCGCATCAACCATTTTTGACACTCACACTTGACAATTATTTTCCAAACTTGCTTAATTATCAAATTTTTTTCGTTATGATGTTTATTTTCCTTAGGTTCCCATTGAAAACTCACAAAGCATCCACGTCTTTGTAAGATGTCTAGTTTGTAATCATTACACTACTCGAATCGACATGGAACTTCCTTCAATATGAAGAAGTTCAATCAAACAATCCAGGTCTAGGAATTTAAATAAAATGATGCCAACCATGACTATATATCTGATGGTTCCTCATCTTTGTTGACAATAGGGAACACGTTCTACGTTCATTTCCCAACCTCCATCTCCTAATCAATTCTATCCATGAACCAATCCTCCCAGATTCCGAGTCTCATTCACTTGAAATTCTCCTTTGAAATAATCGGTCCTAATCGAAATCTCGCCATTAAATATACATGTCAATCTATACTCCTCTAATCAAACATAACTTCAACCCGATTAGTGTCGCAATCGGCTTTTTTCCCACAAAACCTCCTTATTCTACATGTACCATATTGTCTTGAAACAATCCATCCAATTCCAAATTTAATTCAACTCTCGATACATTTGAATCCAAATCTACTTTGTATCTTGAGTCATCTTCATCTACCAATCCAAATCCAATCTCTCTTCAGCCCTTAGGCCATTTCAACCATGCCTTATTCTATCCTCACCAATCTTCCAAAAATTGATATTTACATCCATGTTGAATAATTGATAAGATAAAATGTGCCAATATATGTTGTTAATGCACTATCAAGTTCCTTTATGTAAACAATAAGGTCAAAACCTCTCAATCCCATCATCTCCATCATCAAATAAATTCTAAATTCCAAACACTTGTTGGAATTCTTCCTTCAAATCAACCCTATATCATCGACCAACAAGGACCTCCTCTTATCCTCCTATCATCCCATTTCCCATTACATGGTGAAATGACTGGGTCTATCCTTGATCCATGTCTTATCCTCTTATCACCCAAACATTCCTTATATATCACATCTCCTCAAGCACCATCAATCCATGGGCTACCTCTTCCTAACCCATCATTTTCTATTCTTGGGCCACCTTCGGCTAGGTCATTACCTTCAATCCTTGGGCCACCTCATCCTAGCCTATCATCTTCAATCCATGAGCTACCTCCTCCTAGCCCACAGTCTTCTATTCTTAGGCCACGTCCTAGCAAACCATTACCTTCTATCATTGGGCCACCTCCTACTAGCCCATTACCTTTAATCCTTGGGCCACCTCCTCCCAAAGCCCCTTATATTCTATTCTTGGGCCACCTCAGGTTAGCCCATTACCTACTATCCTTGGGCCACCTTCTACTAACCCATTGCCTTCTATCCCTAGGCCACCTCCCACCATCATCTCTAACACTCCTATCATCAATCCCAAACATCCAATTTCTTCCCCCATGTCTTGAGATCAGTGGAATGACACATTAGCTTGTATGAAACACAAACAATTTATTCATCAAGCTAAAATAAAAAATCCAAAGAGCTCAAAATCTCCAAGCAAATCACACACCCTGAGATACAAAAATAAAACACGATTACAAAATGCACAATAATGCAAACACACATGGCAAAAGTGTAAAACTATATGGATAGGGAACTAAGATCCCAATATAAAATCCATATTACTTGATAAGACATTGTCACTTATTGAATATGATCTCACCACAATCATCGTTATTGGAGATAATATCACTCTTGATAAGTAAAAATCCTAGTCCCCCTCATCAAAGAAATCATAAACATTGTTGTTAGTCCCAACCTCCTAGTCCATCCTATCCTATTCTTCCTACCCTATCATAGATCTTTTCCCTCCTATTTATCTCCATTTTCATCCTCTCTCTTTGTGGTTTCCCCTTCACAAAACCGTCCAAAATCTAGAAATATCGAAAAATTCCAAAAAAAGAAGAGAAAATAATAAAACATTACAAGAAAATCAAAGGTACAAACATCAGGCATTGTAATAAGGTATTGCATACACATGGATGTTATTTCCTTTCTTTTCATTCCTCTATAAATCACCCATCATTTTCATCCTTTCAATGATATTTTGACTAGTCTATTCGCAGTCATGGAGTGACATTTATATCTATTATATCTGTTTGACCTTGGTCTTTCATTACCTTGGTAAATTAAAGAATGACTGACCTCTTAGAGATCTTATCATTATCATACATTTAATAAACTTGTTGTGAAGACCTTTGGGTGTATTTATTGACACTAGCCAATGTTTTCATCACAATCACTTCCACATCCTTCCATCAAGCCATCAATGGTTCTTAAACCCTTATTAAAACAATTAAGGGAGGTAAAATACTTTTTAGAAAGTAAAAACATCAATAAAAAAATTAAAAAAACCAATATGTGTGTATATATATTTATATATATTGAGATCTCTAATATCTCTACTAGGGCTATGGATGCCTCGGGCGGCAAGAGAGCAATGTTGTGATTAGAAGCAGATACATCTATGTCAAGGATATTGATGCCTAGCCTGATGACGTGAGCAATGTATGAATTTCCTTCCACCCTCCATTTGCCAATAAACGATCAAAATCAATCATTCCTACACATTGACTAGTATGTATTCACTTATTACCTATTAAATCTTCACTTCAAGAGGTAATTCATTTTCACATGCACACACTAGATCTTATTGAGCAATAATACTAGTATATTACCAAGTGTTGTATGGACCTTGTTCGACTATTTATTTAATCTATATTTTTTCTCATGATTTGGTGCCTTTTGGTTCATCCTTTTTCATTTCTAATCTTTTAGCTACATTTTCCATATCTATCCATAGCCTTCACATTGTTCTTCTTCATTTAGAAAATTCATGTGTGTAGAAATTACCTTCTTTCCAAGTTTGAGGGAAACTTTGTCCCATTTCAATAAACAATCTTGTACTTCTTTCTATCATCTGTTTCTTGACCAGTTTGTACTAGGGGCATGCTTTCTCCTCCCTCGATCTTCATTGGTTTGAGTTCTTAATCTTGTTGAACCTATCCCTCTTGGCATTAATCCATATTATCCTATTCTTGTATGTATGCGTGAAATTTTCCCTTTTATATTCTCACCTCTCACTGGGGAATCTTGGCATTTTTTCTCCTATACATAGTTTCAAAACATTCAAAATACAAAACATTTAAAAATACAAAAATATTAGTAAAATATTCAAAAATCCTAAACATTCAAAATCTAAAAAATTAAAAACATTTACAAAATCTCAAAACCCAAAAATAGTGAAAAAAATAAAAACACTAAACATTGGAAACTATACCACAAAACATCCTACTTGGTGCTTGTTCATTCTAACACACAACACACGCAGATCATATTGTGATCTTCTTTCATCAACAAAGCTTGTTTTCTTATTATGTTTGTCTTCCCGACATATATCGTTGCTTGAGGCAGTTTCATAGTGCACATTTTCTTTTCTTGGGACTTTTATGTCCTCCATCCAATCCCTTTCATGTATCCTTACTTGGGGCACCATTTTAACCCTTGTCGTATAACTCAAACATTTGGGTATTGAAGCTAGATAACAAAAGCATTGGTGCAATTGTCTTGAACATTTCTTGTTTGAGTTAATTTGATTGTGCTTATTTGTTTACTTTCTCATACTGCATTACTTATGTATTTTTCTTTGAGTCATTCCTTTAACATTTCACAAAAACCAGTATTATGGCTTTTAAGTAATTTTACCCTTTTTGTATGTTTAAATCAAATAAAAAGGTATTTCCAAGCTAGGACAAAGTGTGTAAGTTATGCTACGATATTTCCATCCATCATCTATCATTTTCCCATTCCAACTCCCTCCCCATTCTACCTAATATTCCTTCTCATTAACCTTTTTATTCCTTCGACTCTACTACTACACAGTTCTCACAATAACATGTTTCTTCCCCTCCCACCCTCCCTTATATAATCATAGTCTTACAAGGGCTCTAACTAATCAATCAAATTGAATAAGGGCCGGTCAAACCAAGTTCAAATCCTGGTTGTCGCGATGAGATTTTTTATCATTGTGGACATTCTCCTCTTATTTTTGAGTGTCAATCAACCTCTTCTATCACCCTAATGACACTCAAGGGGGCATCGTCCATCCTACTAATTCTTCTTCTATCCATACAAAAATATAATTGTTTCCTATCTCTTAAGTGGTGTCAATTACGCTACACCACATCAAAGAGGGTAAAATGTAGACACCTAATCTCAACCACACAATTTTAGTACTAAAATTGCACTAATTTTTTTCATTATAATTAGTGAATTTTCACTAATTAGCTAACATTCCCCTTCATCTCGGTCAATTAACGACACTTCATTAATTAACTAGTCTCATCCCTCATCTTGGATGCCAATTAACATCACTTCATTAGTTATAATCCTCTTTTAATTAATTAATTAACCATTATTAATTAATTAATATTTTAATCTCATATTTAATCTCTTATTGGTAAATTCCCTCTTAGACTCCTCAAATTATACTAACTTCCTCCAAATCATCTCCAAATGGATTCTATAAGATTAACTTAGCCTATTAATTGATCCTAAAACCTTCCTAAACTCCCATGAGTTTCTAATCTCTAATTAATCTCTTCCAATCATACTTATCCCTTTCTAATTCTACATTCACTTTATCCCACATTTAATAGGTTGCAAGCTTCTCCCAAAATGGAAAGCTATATAAGAAGCCTAGTACACCATGTCAAACCTTACACCATGTCCTTAATAGACATTATACTTGAGAAGAGCATTTCATGTTATTAGAAGGCTTGTTAAATATATCCCCCTTTCTACTTGCTAAAGAGTAGTAATAGAAGAATCAAAATGGCAATCAAGCCATACTTGATGAGATATCTTCCTCTTTGCTTGAGAAATCCTTGATTGTGTGTGGTATATGTTTGGATCACTAAGGAAGTACCTACATCCAAAGCACATACAAAGATCAAAAGGAGGTTTTCACTTAGTATAGATTCATATTTTGTGATTTAACTAGCTTTCTTTTCCACTTTATCATGATGTATTTGCTTGAATTTAACTAAGTTAGGATCTACTTGGTGTTAGGTTCATTTAATTAACTTAGTTTAAGTTTAGCATGCTTATAAATATCATGTCTTAAAATGCCATGTGTGAAAGGTTTTGGGTTGTATGTATCTACACACTCAATCGAATGTTGGAATTTAGTTCACTTGTATTTAGATGTCTATTTTATGGGTATGTATCCATGTGATGACTATGTTATGATGAGATATTGATTCCCCTTATTTTGGAATTCTAATATTTTTCCTTCGACCTAAAAAAGGGGTTAGCATACTTTGGTCTTGATTGTCTCACCACACATTTGATGATGTGATGAGCATAATGTTACATACCACTACTCTAAGGAGGGGTCAATCTCATATAGTTCCCCAACTTATGATGAGATGCATATGATATCGAACAAATAATAAATATGGATACCTTGATCTCTCTCCCTCACACTTGATAACATGCATTTATTAATCCATATTTTTCTCATGATTGATCCAATGAAGTAATATAAATGACTTTAGACTTCAATGGTTTGTTGTTGTGAGGGATGTTATAAGGTGATTTAATAAAATTTAAATTTATGTAAGGGTACCATCGATAAGATAAATATAATGATATTCAAGCAAGATCAAGTTATAGAAATACAAGCAAGAGTGATAGAAAGGGTTTGTATCGCTTACCTCCATAGGTCTATACTAATGCTGGGTTGGTGGTTGATCCGAAAAGGCTAATTTTGGACTGTGTAAGATTTGATTCAAAAATTTGGGTGTGATGATATCGGGAATGAGAGAGGACACGGTCACCTGGGTGTCGTCTTTGTTCTGGGGCATTAGTGTCTACAAAATAGATTCGGTCATGATTATTTTTGTGTCACTACTTATTCATTATATGTCACACTATGTTTGCTACAGCTTCTTCATAGTCACACTTTTACCTATAAAATAAACCCTAACTACATGCACAATATGTAATGCCCGCTTCAAACTACCACTTGAGACCAAGAAACAAACTAGGATTAGCTAGGAAAATTATGGAATAATTTTTTTTTTTAAGAGTGTTTACAAGAGGGTTACAAGATCACAGTTAGCACAAACTAGATTTAGATTAACAATCAAGACTGACTTACAAAAATTCCTCTAGAACCATTAATGACAAACACAAGGTCAAAACAAGAGGTTAAATTCATCACTTAGGTTAGGAGGGTAAATTCTCACTCAACCCTGCTCTAACAGGATTATAGGGTTCAAATTGATTTTTCACACACTTAGAGTCATCAAAATTTTCTAAATCATGCCCATTGGATAGGAAATTTCCTCACCTTTCCAACCATATAAATAAGTCCTCCTAACTCCTTATAAATCTCAAGTTATGGGCCGACGGAGTTTAGGGGAGAAATTTTCCCTAGGGAGAGTCCGCGGGCTTAGGGAGAATTTTTTTCCTTGAGCGGGTCGGGGGGCGGGAGGAAAATTGGGAATTTTCCTTTCTTGAGTGCAAAAGTGTGATTTCCCTCCATGCACCCATGAGTCTGGAAAGACACGTGTCACTTCCCGATTGGCGTGGGAAAAGTAGAGCGAGAGAAAGTTAGAAATTAGAATTTTTAGGCCAAAAGCCCAAGGGTGAAATTCATTGCGCACCTCCACCAAGGAGAAAACCCATGCCATGTGTCAAAATCCTATGTCACGTGGCAGAAAAAAGGAAATTGATTAGATGCAATGGGCCGACGGAATGGTGGAGAAGTTTAAGGCTTTGAGCCAAAAGGGTTTAAAAGTCAAAAAGACTTGCGTGGGCCCGCGTGCCCATTAGGACACGTGTCAGCACCTTATTGGTTGCGGGTGTGTTGGGCCACAGAGGAAAAAGTGAATTTTTTCCAAAGGGTCAAAAGGGTTAAGTTTTCAAGTTTATTCCGTGTGCCCTCCAAGCCACGTGTTAGTATGTGATTGGCTGCGGGGTCACGGGGGAAAATGGGAAAATTTTCTCAAAGGTCAAATTTTCAAAAGGTTAAGTTTTCAAAATGAGTCCACCCTCGAAGTGCCACATGGAAAATTCTGATTGGTTGTGAGGGTTAAGGGCCGTGGACTTTTTGGGAAATTTTTTCCAAAGGTTAAATTTTGATTTTTTATAGTTAGATTAATTTTTTGGATGGCCATTTTGAAGTAAAACTTCAAATGGCCATAACTTTTGATAGAAAAGTCAGTTTTGGGAAAACAAGGACTTTATGGAAAGATCTCGAAGTCCTCTTTACATAGAGATCATCAATTTTGGATTTTGATGAAGTTTTGAGGGTCAATTTTAAGAAATAAATCTGCAAGGTTTTCAATTCAAAACTGGCAATTTTCCAACTTGTAAGATTTTGATCAAATTTTGATTTTATTCTTCTCAACATGTCAATTGAACATGGAGACTTGATATTGGGTAGGTTTAGGAGTGATTACAAGATTCAATTTGTTTAGTTGAGTTGAAATTTTATATTTTTACAACTTTTGACAGGAAATGGTCATGCAAGTTGAAATTGGATTTTTGATGAAGTTCTAAAATGTCTTTCTTGGTGTTGAGGTCAAATTGAGTTCATTAGGGTATATTGCATCTAAGTTATAATGTTTCATATCTTATTGCAAGTTATAAATTTCAAACTATGCATTTATTTGATAAACTTAATTGACTGATTTTAAAAAAATGAAACAAAGATCTCTCACTAATGAGTTTGCAAATTAATTTGCAACTTTCAATTATGGAAAGCATGTCAAATTCCTATCCCAGACATTAAATTGATTTAAACAAACACTTACATTCAATATGTAAAGTAAATTTCAATTTTAAAACTCACTTCAAAAGAACAAAAGACTGTCATTTCTTTCCTACGTGTTCTTCTTCCCAAAATAGAGATTACAAACACAACAACAATTAAATTGCAATACAACAATGCAAGTTGAGAAAGGGATGTAATTCATTATTGATTTCCAACAATAACTTAACAACTTATTTCTTTCTTTGAATTTCAATATGCAATTTACAAACTATATGACATTCTTTTCCAAAACAGAGAATGGAATAATAACTCTTTACATTTTCCAATGAATCTCAATCTTTCCTTTCCAATGCAAAGTGTCTTCTCATTACAAACAATAATACAATCATCCACTTCAAAGTGGGAAGGTTACAATAATTTTTCTCAAAGGAAGGGACTGTCAAACTGTATTTTCTTTTGCTCCAAAACAAGCATAGCATGATGATTTCTTCATCTTTTCATCTTGATCACAACAAGGAAGGGGAAAGGCAATGCTCTCCACCCAACCAAGACATCCAATGGGAAAGGAGAAGCCATCTTTCCCCATTAGCCCCCGAGCCCCAACCATATTGGAATAGAGTATGAACATCAACACATGGCAAAAAAGGCTTCTATAACAACAAGCAACATTCTTTTCACATGCATAATACAACAAAAATACATAGTCCAAACAAAGACAATAGTTCACAACTGCAATAAGAATCATACACACAACACATGGGCTTGATCAAGCAAGCCATCAAGAGCAAGAACTATGGGGAACTACTTATGCCTCCCTATTTGGAATTGGGCATCCACCTAAATCATACCACTAATAACCATATCAAATCCCATAAACCTTATATCTCCCAACCCCTCCTTATGCCCCCCCCAAAGTTTCTCCCTTATGCCCCCAAGAGTAAGAAATGCAAGTAGTTTCTTTTCCTAGGTGGATCCCAATCCAAAACTCCCTCCAAAATAGAACAAGTGCCATTGGAAATCCCTTATGCCCCCATATGAAACCCCCATAGCCTTCTCCTACACCTTGCCCTAAGCATTCTACCCAACCAGCCAACAATACACAACACATTCACCATTTTTCTCATGCAAGGAAAGAGAAAACAACATTTAAAAAGGGCAAGATCCTACCTCTCCATAATGGATTTTGTTTCCAAAACAACAAGCTCCTTCAATGCTCAAAAATACAGTCCAAAACAGCCAGCTCTTCAATGACCAAAAAAGGCAGTCCAAGAACAACAACACCAAGCATGCAAATGAATTTTCAAACTCTCTCCACAAGCAAGACTCCCACAACAATAAAATTCGACCCAAAGAAGAAAGAGAAAAGTTTCAACAACCATAACCAAGAGAAGAATTCAAATTTTAAAGGAGAGGGAGAGGAGAGGATGATGTGGATTCCAAGTGGGATGCCACATCATTCTTCCTCAACCCCAAAATGAGAAAGTCAACCTCACAACTAATCACAATAAATGGAGATGACAATCAACTTACACACTCAAAATTAACCCATACTTTAACAAGGACTAAATTAAAAGCTTGTAAGGAAAGTGCAATAAAAACTTACACATAGTCATTTCAAAATACAATTAAAAGGCTAATTTTGACCCCAAACCATAGGTATGGTTGGTGGATGGTTTTAAGAGGTGTGGGACAAGTTTAACTTGTCCCACAAGCCTCAAAATGCAGCCCTCAAGGAAAAATTTGAATTCCTTTGAGGATGAAGTGTCCTACACTCCAAAATCTGACTTACACAATCTTTCACATCACTTACATCTTCTTACACATTCTTACAACATGCATTAATATCTATGACTTCATTTATTACATTCTTTTGACATAATGATTTATTTATTTAACACATGGTTATATATAACATAAACCCAAATCAATTAACAACTAATGAAAGGGGTAACACATCACAAATAAAATACATGCAAACATTACAAAAAAAGAAACACATTAAAGTAATACATGAAATCCCTTGGTCACATTTTAAAGGTGATTCCCCCATGGGAATCCCTAACAAACACAACATACAAACAATTACAGTTGCCATGGTGACCTCGTTGAATTCATCTAGAATTCTAATATGGTTAGTCTCAGGTCCCCGACATTGTTGTGATATTTTAACCTACAAAATAACAATACCTCCTTGGCCTCGTGGCCATATCAGAACATCCAAAATGATATAAACAACATATAAAGATCAAATCCAAATCACAACAACATCAAGAATTCAACATCATCATTTAAATTCAATTTGCAACTATATCATCATCCAATGAATCTCTATACTAGAGCTACTCTTAATATCAAATGTCACATGTCTAAAATCAACATCAATACTATATCCATGTCAACAATATATCATCATCCATATATAATAATGTCTCTAATAATCATCATGCATGCTAACTGAATCAAGGTCCATAATAATCCATGATCTAACATCTACACATCATACTAAATCAAAACATAATAATGTCCAAAATGAGATCAACAGTATCAAGATCAATATCTAAATAGTGTCAAAGGGAAGTGGGCACTACATCCCCCTCCCCTTAGACTTGACTTCCTCCTAGAAGTCACTGGAACAAATGTGGAAACTACACTCATAACATAGTAGCATCCTCCCAAGTGGCTGCAGTCTCATCGTATCTGTCCCCACTGTACCCATACTTGATCAATCTCTCTACCTCGAAGGCCCAAGGTCTTGCGATCTATGATATGGATGGGATCCACCATCACCTACCCTTGATCCTATACCTGCAAAGAGGTCAATCCAGCACATGAGAAGGATCTGTAATGTATCTCCTAAGAATAGAAACATGAAACACATCATGTACACGTGAGAAAGCTTGGGTGGCAATGCTAGATGGTAAGCCAATGGGCCGATACGCTCCAAGATCTCAAAAGGTCCAAATGAACCGAGGAGCTAACTTAGAACCTTTTCCATAATGGATTGGGCTCTTATGTGGTCTAACATAAAGGAACACCTTCATGCCCACATCAAAATTATGCTCGGTCCTATGTTGATCAGCGTACTTCTTCTACCTATCATGTGCCTCCTGCATTCTTTGCCTGATCAATCACTACCTACTGCTCCATGTCCTGCAAAAGGGCTGGTCCAAGAGATACTCTATCCTCCAACCTATCCTAGCTAAGGGGTGTCCTGCACTCCTACCATACAAAGCCTGAAAAGGAGCCATGCCTATAGAACTCTGAAAACTATTATTGTAGGAAAACTCCACTAGGTACAGATACTCCTCCCATCTCACTGGTGATCCATCACGTACATCCTGAGCATGTCCTCCAAAATCTGATTCACCCTCTTGGTCTATCCATCAGTCTCGGGGTGATAAGCTATGCTGAAATTAATCTTCGTCCCGAGAACATACTGCATGGTAGTCCAGAAATGGGAAGTGTACAAAGGATCGCGGTCACAAATGATCTTCCACGGAATCCGTGCAACCTGAAAATCTCATCCAAGTAGACACATGCCACTGCACTAGCTATATAAGTGGTCTTCACTAGAGAAAAGTGAGCCACTTTTGTCAATTTATCAACCGTGACCATGATGGCATCGTGGTGATATCTCGACATCGGTAGCCCAACAATGAAATCCATGGAAATGGTGTCCCATTTCCACTCCGGTATAGCATGAGGAAAGAGAAGGCCAGTTGGATGTTGATGCTTGGCCTTCACTTTTTGGCACTCTAAATAGCATGACACAAACTAAGCCATGTCCCTGTGAAGTCCTCTCCAGTGGTATAACTGTCTCAAAGTAGTGTGCATCTTCTTCACCCCAGGATGGGCTGAATAGGGTGCACGATGTGCCTCTGTCAAGATGTCCTGCCTCAAGCCTCCATCTCTGGGAACATAAATCCTGACCTCTATGCCTGAGAAGACCATCTCCTCTAATGAAAAACCATCAAAATTCCCCTCAAGGGGTCTCTAGGACTCGAATCTCTGCTCTAGCTGCAATGTAGAAGTTGTCAAGAGGAAGCTGTTGAAGAATCCTGCTCCGCAAATCTGTGCTCACTGAAGTGGCCATACTCACATGTCTCCATCTACTGAGAGCATCTGCAACCACATTCTCCTTCCCCTTCACATGCTCTATCTCCATGTCATACTCACAAAGCAACTCCATCCAACACCGTTGATGAGCGTTTAGATTGGGCTGCGTGAAGAGGTGGTGAAGACTCAAGTGATTTGTCCTGAGTGTGAATCTCCATCCAAGAAGAAAATGTCTCCATCTAACTAAAGCATGCACAACTACCGCAAGCTCAAGATCATGGGTAGGATAATTAATCTCATGATCCTTGAGTTTATGAGACTCAAAAGCTACAACCTTGCCATCCTGCATCAACACACCTCCAAGGCCTGCCAAAGAAGCATCTGTGCAAACAAAGAACTCACCATGTGGATCCGACACTGCAAGAATGGGTGTTGTAGTGAGACATTCTTCAAGTGTGTCCCAAGGCCTACTCACATCTGTCTCCAAACAAACTTCTTCCCTTTCGCTGAAGGGAAGTGATGGGGTGCGCTATCCGAGAGAAGTCCTGAACAAACCTCCTGTAGTATCCCTGCTAAACCCATGAAGCTGCGCACCTCTGTCACATAGTAGTGGGTGCTAGCCAATCCATAATGGCTCTAATCTTGGAAGGATCGACTGTGATACCTTCCCCAGAAATAATATGACCCAAATACTACACCTCTATACTAAAAGAAAGCACACTTCTCCAAGTTCCCGTAAAGCTGCTACTCACGAAGACACTGGAGAACCTGTCGAAGGTGCCCCTCGTGCTCCTCACGTGTACGTGAGTATATCAAGATGTCATCAAGGAAGATGAGCACGAAGTGATCTAAAAAGGTTCTGAATACCCCATTCATCAAACTCATAAACACTGCAGGGGCATTCGTCAAACCAAAAGGCACCACTGTGAACTCATAGTGCCCATATCTCGTGCAAAAGGTGGTCTTATGAATGTCCACCTCTGAAATCCTCAATTGATGGTAGCTCGACTTGAGATCAATCTTAGAGAACACCGTGGCTCCCTTCATCTGATCAAACAAGTCATCAATGTGAGGAAGAGGATAATGATTCTTGATCGTCACTTTGTTTACTGGGCAGTAATCAATACACAACCACAATGATCCATCCTTCTTCTTCACGAAAAATCATTGGTGCACCCCAAGGGGATACACTAGGATGGATAAGGCCTTTCTCCAAAAGGCCCTCAAGCTGCAACTTGAGCTCACAGAGCTCCGGGGTGGTCATCCGATAAGGTGCTCGTGAGATAGGCTCTGCTCCAGGACTAGATCTATATGGAAATCAATCTCACACGGGGTGGCATCCCCGGTAGCTCCCCTAGAAATACATCAAAAAATCTCTCAAGATGGGATGATCATCTAGTGATGGTCCACTAGACCCATCCTCTGATCATGTCACTAATGTAACAACATACATCTGATAACCCCATCGCACACACCGCTTAAGCTGCATAATGCAGAAATGGTATGAATAGAAATGGGTCTCTTGACCCCGAGATCACCGACTCAACTCCCAAATCATCTACACAAGATATAGTCTTATGATAACAATCCATCCTAGCCCTATGTGCAGATAGCCAATCCATACCTAAAATGACTCCATATGAGCCCAAAGGAAGAATACGAGAGATTTGAGGTGGTGGTGAAAGGTCCCAAATCCACAACACACTCCTTAACTAAGGAGTCCACAGAGATCTTGGCTCTGAAGCCATCTCTACATCCCAATAATGACCCTTCTAACAACCACTAGCCTGCATCACTCTACTAAGGATGGTGTAATAAATGAATAGAAGAACCAGAGTCAAACAATATGGAGGTAGGAACACCTCCAATACTACCTGTAGTCTCAATGACCATGCTCTGGTGCTCAGCCCGATGGTTCTCAACCACTGCATAAATCCTGTGGCTACGTCCCATGTCACCAACTATCGGCTCTGAGATCGGTGCCTTACCCTTGTTAGGGTTCTGAGGGAAGTCTCTCCAAAAGTGTCCGCATACTCCACATCCAAAACAACCACCTGATCCTCTCTAAGGAGCAACACCGCCAGAAGGTGCCCTAGAAGTAGGTGTTGTGGATCCTGATGATCCAGCTATGGTCTGTTGTGGCCTCTGCTCCCAGAGCTCTACTGACTTGAGCTCTAGGTCCACCCTGTGTCCTGATGGGACCCCTAGGAGGAGGCCCCATACTCCGAACCTCTCTGTGCATCAGCTCTCTGTGGAGGCCTATATGGTGGGTGGGACTGGCTGCTGCTACTGCTGGGGTCTAAAGGATGACTGTGAAGAATGCTTGACCACCACGAGGAGGAGGAGCTGACCCCCTCAATCTACTATCCTGCATCTGTTATATGCGGCTCCTGACTCGGTCTCTAGCCTGCTGGGTCTTCCCCGAGTCTCCTCTGCTATGTAGGCCTTCTCTACGGCCTCTGCTAAAGTCTGTGGGTAGTGGATCAAACCACACCTCCAATGTCTAGATTAAGGCCCCGGATGAACCTATGGATCCACACCTACTCATCCTGCATGTACTCAACATACTAAAGTAGGTCCAAAAACCTACTCTCATACTCTGCCATAGTAAGGGATGCCTGTCGAAGATCGTGGAACTCATCGATCCTCTATTGTATGAATCTCCGTGACAAGTATCTGCTCCTGAATCTCTCCTCAAATAGCTCCCAAGTGACTATCTCTAAATCTACATGGAGCTTCTGCTCCTCTGTCCTCCACCATACTCTAGCTCCATCCCTCAGTAGATGGATCACAACATGAGCTTTCGTGTTGCTAGAACAAGGACAAAGCTTGAAGTAACCACTCAAGCTAACTAGCCAAGCCTCTACCTGAAATCCCTATGTGTCACCTGAATAATGTGATGGCTAAAGCTTCAGGATCTCCCTGATGTGATCCGCTTGTTGTGGTTGTGGCCTCTAGGCCTCTCTGCATGCTCATCCCTGAGCCTAGGGCTCGAGACCTCTCTCTATGTCCCGAAATTTGGTCACCATGTCCCCTCAAAGGAGACTCTACTCTAGCTGACTCTCCATGAAAATTCTCTCCTCCATGCTCCTCACTGAGTGGAGGAGGTGCATGTCCCTCAATGGAAGTGACTCTATCATGTATGCCTGCATGCCCTCCTACTGATCCTCCACGTAAAGTGGCATTAACATCTGGAGGGTCTGTAAGATCTATGGCAGGATATCTGCTACACCCTGATCCGGTGGTGGTGGTGGTGGTGGTGGTGGTGGTGAGTCTGAGTCTCTGTGAATGTTTCTCTCACTCATCTGAGCCTCCTGCATAGACCAAAGTGAGAGTTAGTTCATTACTTCAAGCCTTCTTCAGTTTCTAAGTTTACTATCATGAACAATTTTCAAACAATTTTGTTTTCTAGATTAATAGGTTTGCTAGTTTTAAAGTTTCAAGTCTCAATTTTCTAGTGTGCCCAATGGTCCAAGATTTTGAACCACTACTCTGATACCAAGTGTAATGCCCACTTCAAACTACCACTTGAGACCAAGAAACAAACTAGGATTAGCTAGGAAAATTATGGAATAATTTTTTTTTTTGATTAAGAGTGTTTGCAATAAGGTTACAAGATCATAGTTAACACAAACATGATTAAGATTAACAATCAAGACTAACTTACAAAAATTCTTCTAGCAACCATTAACAACAAGGCACAAGGTCAAAACAAGAGGTTAAATTCATCACTTAGGTTAGGAGGGTAAATTCTCACTCAACCCTGCTCTAACAGATTACAAGGTTCAAACTTGATTTTTCACACACTTAGAGTCATCAAAATTTCCTAAATCATTCCCATTGGATAGGAAATTTTCTCACCTTTCCAACCATATAAAGAAGTCCTCCTAACTCCTTATAAATCTCAAGTTATGGGCCGACGGAGTTTTGGGGAGAAATTTTCCTAGGGAGAGTCCGCGGGCTTAGGAGAATTTTTTTCCTTGAGTGGGTCGGGTCGGCAGGGCGGGGAGGAAAATGGGAATTTTCCTTTCTTGAGCGCAAAAGCGCAATTTCCCTCCGCGCACGCCGTGAGTCAGAAAGACACGTGTCGCTTCCCGATCAAGGCGAGGGAAAAGCGGAGAGCGGTGGAGAAAGTTAGAAATTAGGATTTTTAGGCCAAAATCCCAAGGGAAAAATTTGTTGTGCACCTCCACCAAGGAGAAACCCATGCCACGTGTCAAAAATCCGTGATTTGACGGGGGGGGACGATGGAATGGAAAATGGAGAGAGTTTAAACTTTGAAAGAAACTCAAAAGGGTTTAAAAGTGTCAAAAAGATTTGGGCGAGGTCGATGGGGGTAAAATTGGGAATTTTTTAAAAGGTCAAAAAGGACACAAAGGAAAATTTGTCCTCCCTCCTCCACCATCGTCAAAACCTTTAGGATTGGTTAAGATTTTTGAGCCAAAAGGGTTTAAAAAATTCAAAAAGACTCACATGGGGGCCATAGGACACGTGTCACGAGAGGAAAAAGTAAATTTTTTCCAAAGGGTCAAAAGGTTAAGTTTTCAAATTTATTCCACGTGCCCTCCAAGCCACGTGTCAAACACGTGATGGGTGCACGTGGTCAAGTCGGGTCATGGGAAAATGGGAAAATTTTTTCAAAGGTCAAATTTTCAAAAGGTTAAGTTTTCAAAATGAGTCCACCCTCAAAAGTGCCACATGGAAAATTATGATTAGTTGTGAAGGTTGCGGGGACGTGGACTTTTTGGGAAATTTTTCCAAAGGTTAAATTTTGATTTTTATATAGTTAGATTATTTTTTTGGATGGCCATTTTGAAGTAAAACTTCAAATGGCCATAACTTTTGATAGAAAAGTCAATTTTGGGAAAACAAGGACTTTTCGGAAATCTCTCGAGTCCTCTTTGCACAAAAGATCATCAATTTTGGATTTTGATGAAGTTTTGAGGGTCAATTTTAAGAAATAATCTGCAGGGTTTACAATTCAAAACTGGCAATTTTCCAACTTGTAAGATTTTGATCAAATTTTGATTTTCTTCTTCTCAACATGTCAATTGAACATGGAGACTTGATCTTGGGTAAGTTTAGGAGTATTTTCAAGGTTCAATTTGTTTAGTTGAGTGCAATTTTATAATTTTACAACTTTTTGACAGGAAAATGGTTATGCAAGTTGAAATTTGATTTTTGATGAAGTTCTAAAATGTCTTTCTTGGTGTTGAGGTCAAATTGAGTTCATTAGGGTATATTGCATCTAAGTTATAATGTTTCATATCTTATTGCAAGTTATAATTTCAAACTGTGCATTTATTTGATAAACTTAATTGACCGATTTATAAATGAAACAAAGATCTCTCACTAATGAGTTTGCAAATTAATTTGCAACTTTCAAATATGGAAAGCATGTCAAATTCCTATCTCAGGACATTCAATTGATTAAACAAACACTTACATTCAATATGTAAAGTTAATTTCAATTTTTAAAACTCACTTCAAAAGAACAAAAGACTGTCATTTCTTTCCTACGTGTTTCTTCTTCCCAAAATAGAGATTACAAACACAACAACAATTAAATTGCAATACAACAATGCAAGTTGAGAAAGGGATGTAATTCATTATTGATTTCCAACAATAACTTAACAACTTATTTCTTTCTTTGAATTTCAATACGTAATTTACAAATTGTATGACATTATTTTCCAAACAGAGAATGGAATAATAACTCTTTACATTTTCCAATGAATCTCAATCTTTCCTTTCCAATGCAAAGTGTCTTCTCATTACAAATAATAATACAATCATCCACTTCAAAGTGGGAAGGTTACAATAATTTTCTCAAAGGAAGGGACTGTCAAACTGTATTTTCTTTTGCTCCAAAACAACAACATGTTGATTTCTTCATCTTTTCATCTTGATCACAACAAGGAAGGGGGAAAGGCAACACTCTCCACCCAACCAAGACATCCAATGGGAAAGGAGAAGCCATCTTTCCCCATTGGCCCCCGAGCCCCAACCATATTGGAATAGAGTATGAACATCAACACATGGCAACAAAGGCTTCTATAACAACAAGCAACATTCTTTTCACATGCATAATACAACAAAATACACAGTCCAAACAAAGACAACAGTTCACAACTGCAATAAGAATCATACACACAACACATGGGCTTGATCAAGCAAGCCATCAAGAGCAAGAACTATGGGGAACTACTTATGCCTCCCTATTTGGAATTGGGCATCCACCTAAATCATACCACCAATAACCATATCAAATCCCATAAACCTTATATCTCCCAACCCCTCCTTATGCCCCCCCCAAAGTTTCTCCCTTATGCCCCCCAAGAGTAAGAAATGCAAGCAGTTTCTTTTCCTAGGTGGATCCCAATCCAAAACTCCCTCCAAAATAGAACAAGTGCCATTGGAAATCCCTTATGCCCCCATATGAAATCCCCATAGCCTTCTCCTACACCTTGCCCTAAGCATTCTACCCAACCAGCCAACAATACACAACACATTCACCATTTTTCTCATGCAAGGAAAGAGAAAACAACATTTAAAAAGGGCAAGATCCTACCTCTCCATAATGGAGTTTGTTTCCAAAACAACAAGCTCCTTCAATGCTCAAAAATACAGTCCAAAACAACAAGCTCTTCAATGACCAAAAAGTAGTCCAAGAACAACAACACCAAGCATGCAAATGAATTTTCAAACTCTCTCCACAAGCAAGACTCCACAACAATAAAATTTGACCCAAAGAAGAAAGAGCAAAGTTTCAACAACCATAACAAGAGAAGAATTCAAATTTTAAAGGAGAGGGAGAGGAGAGGATGATGTGGATTCCAAGTGGGATGCCACATCATTCTTCCTCAACCCCAAAAAGAGAAAGTCAACCTCACAACTAATCACAATAAATGGAGATGACAATCAACTTACACACTCAAAATTAACCCATACTTTAACAAGGACTGAATTAAAAGCTTGTAAGGAAAGTGCAATAAAAACTTACACATAGTCATTTCAAAATACAATTAAAAAGGCTAATTTTGACCCCAAACCATAGGTATGGTTGGTGGATGATTTTAAGAGGTGTGGGACAAGTTTAACTTGTCCCACAAGCCTCAAAATGCAGCCCTCAAGGAAAATTCGAATTCCTTTGAGGATGAAGTGTCCTACACTCCAAAATCTGACTTACACAATCTTTCACATCACTTACATCTTCTTACACATTCTTACAACATGCATTAATATCTATGACTTCATTTATTACATTCTTTTGACATAATGATTTATTTATTTAACACATGGTTATATATAACATAAACCCAAATCAATTAACAACTAATGAAAGGGGTAACACATCACAAATAAAATACATGCAAACATTACAAAAAAAGAAACACATTAAAGTAATACATGAAATCCCTTGGTCACATTTTAAAGGTGATTCCCCCATGGGAATCCCTAACAAACACAACATACAAACAATTATAGTTGCCATGGTGACCTCGTTGAATTCATCTAGAATTCTAATATGGTTAGTCTCCAGTCCCCGACATTGTTGTGATATTTTAACCTGTAAAATAACAATACCTCCTTCGGCCTCATGGCCATATCAGAACATCCAAAATGATATAAACAACATATAAAGATCAAATCCAAATCACAACAACATCAAGAATTCAACATCATCATTTAATTTCAATTTGCAACTATATCATCATCCAATGAATCTCTATACTAGAGCTACTCTTAATATCAAATGTCACATGTCTAAAATCAACATCAATACTATATCCATGTCAACAATATATCATCATCCATATATAATAATGTCTCTAATAATCATCATGCATGCTAACTGAATCAAGGTCCATAATAATCCATGATCTAACATCTACACATCATACTAAATCAAAACATAATAATGTCCAAAATGAGATCAACAATAATTTGTCCCACTATACCCGTACCCGATCAATCTCTACGCCGAAGGCCCGGTGGTCCCGCGATCTATGATACTGAGAGGCTCCACCATCACCTACCCTTGATCCCGTGCACTGTAAGGAGGTCCAATCCATCACATGAGAAGAATCGTAATATATCTCTTGAGAATAGAGAAAGCTAATCCAAATGCATCCAACATGAAAACATTAAATGATTAACCAAAAATATGAATTTTAGAATCTATATTCTAAGTTAATCTCAGTAGGTACAAAAATGTAATAAATGATGTAAACTGAAATAATGATGCTAGATAATTTTAACTGATATTCAAATGAAATGAAATAATGAAAATGATAAAGATAAAGTACTAACCTGAAAATGACTTACCTCATTATGTGCTAGACTTGAATAGGCTGATGTGTGGACAACACATAATGTGAAGGTGCTACCCTGAAAATTGTAATAGATGAAGATTCGGCTGGACTGGGGTGCTTGGGAGAGGACTGGGGTGCCTGCGGGTGCCTTGTTCTATAACCTAGGTACTCTAGTTTGTAGAAAATATCGGGATCTAAATATGACTGTGTCGCTAGGTCTTCGCAGTGTCTTTATCTTTGTCGCAATATGTTTACTTATGTCACTATGGATCTGATATGAATATCTACTTGGAAAACCCCATACAAATCATCAAATACCTAAAAAATAAAGATGCATATGTAAGGGTTAGACTGACCTTAGCTACCATAATGGTGGACTTTTAACTAAGCGCTACACTACATTCCAGACTCCAATGTAGTTCTGTGTGCTTGTGTGTGCAACCGTGTTCCTAGGGTGCCCTAAAAGCGCTAATGACATAGAAGAAGGGTGAAGTAACTAGATGTAAAAATGTAAATGGTGGATGGAATACAATGAATACAACCTTTTCCTCCTATGTTTGTGTGATGTAGATGTAAATGATGCCAAATCCAATCCTTTGCCTTAGTAGATAGCCAACTCTTGATAGTAGATAGTTTTCCCATAAGATAGTGAGTATGCTATGTTTATATAGGGATCTCTTGTTCAAATTTTGACACTAATGACCCAATATGTTGATTAGTACCTAGGGGAATGAGAGGAAAATGACAAAGACCGACCTCGAATAAGTAAATTATACCCAAGTGTTACGAGGACCATGGTGCCCAAAATCGTGGTCCAGGTGCCCATGGGTGCCCCAATACTACCCTATGTACCCTAGTCAGAGACTAGATATGACAAATGACTAAATAACAACACCTGATACTCCCTGAGAGATGACCAAAACTGTGTAAACAACTGATGACTATGCAAGACAAATGACAAAGATGACCGACTAAATGATGACAGGACTAGGGGATAGGTCATTAGTGAATACTTTTATTACACGAGATCCATTTATAAAATAACATACTTGGTGGTATAAATGTAATAATAAGTGCATGATTTTATGACTACATTTTCCCCCACTTTATGTTGGTGAGTGGAAATCTTGGTAACATAAATTAGATAGAGATGTGTACCTGAGAGAAGTTGGAGAATCCCATGTTGTAGTATAACTCACATTGTGTAGTAGAAGCATGCTGAAAGAACCATTTAGCATGTTAAACCATGGATTAACGTGTTGATCCATGCAACATAATAGAAAGCATACTATCATGATGAAGTGCACTAAATAAGAGTGATGATAGAAACATGATATGATTTATGAATTTGAATGTTGTATGATGACGATGAGATGGGGTAGGGAGTGATTAGTTGTCGGTCCGAACACATGTATATGAATAAATGACTGGAGGATTTGGGCGTCCTGCCACCAAAGGAAGAGTGTAGGGAGAAAAGTGTGTTATTCTTCAATCTTTAACTACATCCTCAAGATCTAGCTAATGTAGATGGACTTAGATAAAATATTTGTGGTTTCGGACCTAGACAATTTTGATCAAACAATTGACCCATATAGGAGCGTATAGGAAATCCACTATTGCCCCCACTCCACGGGTGTCGCTTACTGATGTGATAGCTTCCAAGTTAGGTCATCCGGAAGTAAAAACAAAATGTATGATGGCTCCCAAGTTAGGTTATATGGAAGAAAACATAAATATATATGATGGCTTCCATGTTAGGTCATCTAGAAGTGAGCGCAAAATATAGAATAACTTCCCAAGTTAGGTCATCTGGGAAAAGTAATAAATGTAATCTCCCAAGTTAGGCCATATGAGAGGCCGATTGTATTGAATTTATATTAATTAAATGGTATGATTTTAGTTGTTAGATGTTTTAACATGTTGATTTGATTGATTGATTCACTTAGTTACTTATAGAGATATTTTACAGTAGTTACCCTAGGTTATGTCATTAGGGGACATTGATAGAAGTTGGTGAAATATCACATACAAATATTTGTAATCATTTGTTACCCTAAGTTAGGTTGTTAGGGGGAAGTGATGAAATGTTGTATAGAAGAATCGTATATTTATTGCACTTAGATTAGGTCATTAGGGGGAATTAATGGTGAAATGTCACACGGTGAATTAGTAAATGTTTTAGAATTTGTCGCATTGATAGTGTTTTAAATGCATGGTGATATAAGGGGAATTATAGGATGACCCTAATGATATGCCCCCTTTCGATGAAAGGGGAAGTGATGATAAGAATGAACACTAAGCTAAAAGTAATCTGCGATAGATAGAAAGTGGTAAAATTTTCCAAAATGTGTATAAATTGAATGGAAGACAATGTCGAGGAGAGGTAATGTGCAAAAATGTGTTTAATACAAAGTGGTAGGTGGAACTCTAAAAGAACACCACAAACGAGGTGTAAATTAGAGTAGAAATGCTCAAGATATGACAAAAATGGTGTAGTGTGAATTAGTAGTGGTGATAAGCATGAAATAATGACTATAGTAAAGGAGGTGGTGAAAAAGTAACTATAAGTAGTGAAGTGACAAAGTGTTTAGTCACCTCATTTGTGTTGTATACGATTGTGAAAGTGATTACAAAGTGAGTGAAAATTCCACAAGTGAGAGCAACATGTCCTAGTCGGTTTGAAAGGGTGGCGATTGACATCGCGCGCGCATATGACCGCAAAGTTAGTAAGTGCATTGTTTTTCACAAAATATAGGGTGTAGTAGTTGTTTTGGTTGAATTTTAGTAATTTTGATATTTTTAAGTTTCTCGCCATTTTTGACCTGGACAACAATGGTGAGGGTGCTAGTGACTCTTGGGATAGGAGTGCCTAGATCTGGGCATTAGTGTCCCGCTCCCGGGTGCCCCAGTCTTGCATATGGGTGCCCTGGTCCAAAATGTGTACATTTAGTGTATAATTATGAAAAATAGGTTTTTAGTGCAATAAGCGAATGTGGTTGATCTTGAAATGTGTTATAATGTTAGGTTTTGTTGTTATTTTGTGATGTGTAGAGGGATATCCACTCGAGGAAGTTCCAAGGTGGGCGTCATATGAGTACGTTGCTTGGATTGAGCTTGTTAGATGATGGTTGGGATGTGATGGACCGTATCATCCTACGTCACATAACATGGATGGGGGATGTGCCCCATAATATGACCATGTTGACTACACTATGTGAGAGGTAGTGCATGTATACATGTACATTTTGGTTGCCTACGGGAGAGATGATAGTTACTTTGGAGGATGTGTACCACATATTTTGATTTTTGGTTGTTGGGGAGAGAGCGTGGGTTATGTTAGTAGAGCATATGGAGTGATAAATGCAAGTGGCAAGATGGTATTTTGTAGGGACTTGAGTACCTACCGAGGCCCATATCAGTTTGGATGTTATATTGCCTTTTGTGTTCCGCACTTGTAGAAGTTCATAATGGTTATGATTGCTTCATGTATAGCTGTAGATGGAGGAGGCATAGGCATCTTGTATAAGATGCATGCCATACGCCAGTGGATATAGGAAGAGGGTACTAGATATGTATGGGCACGGTGTGTGTTAGCCCACCTATATAGAGACCTATACCGATTTACACATGAGGAACATGGTGGAGGGATATGAACCACCCACTACTATTGCATGTATGGGTATATGAGCACATAGCCGTATTGAGACTAGTGGGAGGTCCATGAGGAGAGTGGGCTAGGATAGAGATCTATGCATGGAGGTGGATTGATATTCACGGTAGGAAGATGGAAACATATACCTACAAGGCACTAATAGATAGGATGGGGCCTAAGGTAGTCATATGGAGGCCATATCATGACTATGGAGGATGGCCGAGGATGCAGTAGAGTTGCGGTGTATTCAGAGGATGATGTGGCTTGAGGATTGATTTCTAGGTGTGGCTGAGATTTTTAGGTAGAGAGAGTATCACATTAGTCCGGCATGGCTCAGGATGTGCCCCTAGAGCCATATATATGGTTGTGAGCTATCAGAGCACCTAGAAGGGCCGATGCTAGACCAAGGCCCACAATAAAGTAGTTAGTACCACCTCGGTGGCTAGATGAGGTAGATGCGGTGATAGAGCTTGTAGACTCAAATGATGCGGGTGGCACCGAGGAGTACCACACATGGTGGGTAGCTCATCGGTGGGTATTGTTGTTCCCATTATTTCCAATTCAGTAGGATCACCACTGCGTAGGAGGAGGAGAGGGATGCACAAGCTCTTGACCCTATATCGCAGTTTGTAGTGGAGTATAAGTATTTGTGTAGCTATGTACGTTGTTGTATGCATATATTTGATGTATATATTTATCTAATGTGTTGTGTAATTTGTGTTTGTAGGCGATGTGTATTGGTCATTGATTGTTGATACATCTATCTACACACTGACGTAGAATGTGCCGAATGATGTGTTTGGTGGAGGTATACTTGAGTGAGTGGATGATATAGTAGGCAAGCATGCCCATTTATTTGAGCTGGTGGCCATAACAATGACAACATGTACTATGTTGCTAGGTGAGAGGGACGAGGCACACGAGGAGACTCGACGAGCCCGAGAGGTGGTATGTGGTGGTCCCTTGGCACAATATGTGTTTGCACGATATGTAGATGTGCAACACCAGATTGTTCGAGCAGCTACAAGAGATCACCTGCTATGGAATCAGGTCAAGCAATATCAAGTCCATGAACAACAATGCCACATTAGTGGAGAGACATCTAGTTCTAGGGATCTCACAGTCCGAGAGTGATAGTGATGATGAGGTCTGATATGTACTATGACATATGATGTAGGGGAGTTTCCCAGTTGATGAAATGTTTTTTTATGATGATTGTATTTGAGATAGATGTATTGGCACATGTTTTGATATATGATAATTTTACAATTGTTGTAGATAAATGTCGTAATGTGTTTGATGATGTATGATTCAATGTTTATTTGTTTATTGTTCATGTTTGATTATGGTGGATTCACAATATAATTTGGATAATAAAAAACAAAATGTTTATGATGAATGATGGTAATAGATAATAAATGTAATGTGATTGATGAAAATTTTGATTTGTAATGTGTAGTTAATGTAGTGATGATAATAGAGTAGAATGTGAAAATGGATGATGTATGATTGCCAAAGAAAGTAACGTGTTACATTGAATGATGAGAGGATGTGATCGTAAAATGTTAATATGATGAAACTAAAGGGTGGGGGAGATTATTGATGCCCCTTAGCGTAGTGTATGAACAAGATCATTTAGTTAAGACCCCTCAATAGTCAAGAATGAGCCGTGTAAGCAAGAGTGCGTCATCGGGAAATGATTGAGTGCGCTAGATGAGACGATAGACCACATGATGAGAGGTTCCTAGAAAAAATCTCTCAATAGTTGTGTAAGAACCATAAGAACACATGTGTGTCATTGGGGGGTAAGATGATATCAATCACCTATAAAATACCAAGGAGGCACAAATTGGTGGAAGCATGTGGGATGGAAGCAACATGAGTGTGTGAACTGAATCGAATATCATATGGAGTGTGATGGGATGTGCGAGAGAAGAGTGCTATGGAAGCCAATGTGAATAAGTAATGTGATACGGTGGATAGCGTGAATTTGATGGATGAAGTGAATGTAATGGATGAAATGATTTAGCAATGTATGGATGTAATGGAGAATATGTATGAGTAACAAAATGCGGGGGACACACCAAGCGTGAGCACCATAAGTAGGAGATGAATTGTCAATAGTAGAAACTCTCTGACGAGGTAGAGGAGAAATGGATTGCTCACGTGAGCGAGAGCCAAAGGAGATGATGCCCTTATCCTCTAGTTGTTGTAATCTATCATGAAGGGAAAGACAATCACTATCCCTATGGCCATTTATGTGATGATAATTACAATAAGGTTGGTCATGTTGGTGCTATAATTGGTGTTGTGGATGATTCTAGTTAGAGGGTAGGTGAATTAATTACTCAGTAAGTAAAACACTCAAAGACATCATGTGGTTGAGTGTGATGAGAGAAATGTAAAGGCTAGCGTGACCTAGGTGGAGTGGTAGGAGAAGTAGCTTTTCATGAGACGGAGGAGTATGTTTTTGTGGTAGAGTGGGTTGAGCTTGTTTTCTTTGCTTGTGAGGCAAAGGTGGAGATTGTGTTGGATGCTCAATCAAAGGCACTGATAGAGAACTAGATGAGGTAATAGCTATAGAGATATGTGGAGGCTCTATGATGTGTGATAAGAGAAGATCTTGTTCTAGGTCAATAACTTTATAGCATAGGAGAATGAATGAATCACATGTATCATATTATAATCTTTTCTTGAGTGGAGGAATTAGGCCATGACAGAAAATGAATTGATTTTCTAAATTAATAGGTTGGAATATTATTTGGTGTATAAAAAAATTGATTTTAAGATTTAATCCTTGATAGGTTTTCAGAGTGCCCACTTCCCTTCGACACCTTTTGATATTGTTGATTACATTATGAACATTATTATGGTTTTGATTTAGTATGATGTTAGATGTTGGACCATGGATTATTGTTGATCTAATTTAGTTATGATGCATGATGATTATTAAATACACTTCATATGTGGATGATGATATACTATTTGACATGGATATATTATGAATGTTGTTCGAACATGTGATGTTTAGATATTGTGAGTAGACCTATAAAATGGACATTATATGATTATGATATAGTTGTTGATTAGAAATTGTAAGTGATATTGTTGATTGCCTTGATGTTGTTGTGATTCATATGTATAGATGAGTTTGTGATTATATTTATATCATGTTGGATGTTTTGATATGGCCATGAGGCCGAAGGAGGTATTTGTTTTTTTTTGTAGGTTAAACTATCACAACAAACATCGGGGGATTGGAGACCAACCACATTGGAATTCTAAATGAATTCAACAAGGTCACCATGGCAACATGTTTTGTGTGTGTGTGTGTGTGTGTTGTTTTTGTTAGGGATTCCCATGGGGGGGATTACCTTTGAATGTGACCAAGGGGATTTATGTATTTATTAATGTGGTTTCTTTTATTAATGTTTGCATATGTTTATTTTGTGGTGCTTTTCCCCTTTTTCATTAGTTATTTAAGTGTAAGTGTGAATAATCATGGTGTTAAAGTAAACAAATCAATATGTCATAAGAAAGTAATTAGTGAAGTGGTTGGATTTTTTCATAAATGTTGTATGTGTAAGTGACTTTGTAAGTGATGTGTAAGTTTACTTCGAGTGTGAAACACTCCACTTTCTGGAAATTCGAATTTGTCCTTGGAGACTGATTTTGAGGCTTGTGGGACAAGTAAAACTTGTCCCACACCTCTTAATTTTATTTACCAACTATACCTATGGTTAGAGGGTTGAATTTAGACCTTCTTTATGCATTTTAATATGATTAATTGTAAGTTTTAATTGAACTCTTCTTACACTATTAAATTCAATCCTTATGGGGTGTGGGCATTTTGGAGTGTGAAGGTTTATTGTCATATTATTCACCCACCTCTTTATTGTGCATTAGAGAATGAATTTGACTTTTGTGTTGGAGTTGAGGATGTGTGATGTGGCATCCTACATGGATCCATGTCATCCTCTTCTCTTCCCTCTTCTATAAAATTAGAACTCCTTGCTTTGTTTTGGGTTGTTAAAAATTTTGCATACTTCCTTTTGGGCAAAATTTTGTTGTGTGGAGCTCTTGCTTTTGGAAGGAGATTGGAGACCTTTGCATGCTTGTTGGTTGTTGATTTTGGACTATATTTTGGCATTGGAAAGCTTCTTGTTTTGCATATTTGAAAGAACTACTTAAATTTTAAAGTTCATATTGGTTTTGGCTTATAGTTTAAGCCCATGGTAGAGAAATAGAATTCAGCCTCTTCATACCTCTAGTATTTATCCATGAAAATCGCTATCAATCCTTAGTTGTGAGAAAATAGCTTTTAAGCTAGTTTTACAAGTGGGTGTGGTAGGCCTCTCGGTCGTCGGGAGATAATGTCAATTTGGTGTAATTTCGATTAGTAGCTCTAGAAAGGTATTCGTTGAGTGAACTCTAATCGCAAGTTTTGATTTTTTCGGCTTCAAGGGGTTCCCTGTTTTATAAAATTAGAACTCCTTGATTTGTTTTGGGTTGTTGAACATTTTGCATACTTCCTTTTGGGTGAAATTTTGTTGTGTGGAACTCTTGCTTTTGGAAGGAGATTGGAGACATTTGCATGCTTGTTGGTTGTTGATTTTGGACTGTATTTTGGCATTGGAAATCTTGTTGTTTTAGAACTTAGACAACTCCTTCATGGAGAGGTAAGAGCTTGGCTCTTGAAATACTCTTTTTCTTTATGAATGTACATGTTATTGTGTGAATGTTTTAGCATGTTTGTGGGCTGTTTGGGTAGACTACCTAGGAATGGTGTAGGAGAAGGCTATGGGGAATCCATATGGGGGCATAAGGGAATGCTAGTGGCATCAGAATTCATGTGGAGGGAGTTGGGATTGAGTTTCTACCTTGTAAAATAAATGACATTACATTTTTTATTTTGTGGGAGGGGGCATAAGGAAATTTGTGGGGGCATAGGAGAGGGATTGTGGGGGCATAAGGATATATGGGAGATGTTTTATATTGGTTGTCTATTACAGGTGGATACCTAATTCCCATTGAGAGGCATACGCAGCTTCCCCCATAGTTCCTTGCTCCTTTGGTTTGCTTGATGGAGCCTTAGTCTGGTTTGTATGTTTTAATGTAGTTGTAAACTACATTCTATTTTGAACTGTGTTTAAAATGTGAAAATGCTACATGTGTGTTGTGGAAGCCTTGTTTCCATGGGTTGAATCACATATTTTATTGCATTATGGTTAGGGATCGAGGGCCAATGAAGAAGGATGGCTTCTCCTCTTCATTGGATGTCTTGGTTGGGTGGAGAGCGTTTCCTTTCCCTGTTTTGTTGTGATCCAAAAGGAGAAATTTATGTTCATTGCTTCCGGGGAGCAGAGGAGAAAGACAATTTGATAGTTCTATGTGAAATGAAACCTCATTGTAACCTTTCCCACCTTGAAGTGGATGATCTCGTATACTATTTGTAATGGAAAGATACTTTGTAGTAAGCTATGAAAATTATGTATTCCAAGTTGTGAAAGAGATATACTCATTGCTCTAATCATCCGAAAGAATGAAATTGGAAATCAGTTATTTGCATTCAAGGAATGAAAGATGTAAAGTTGTATTATTTTTGAAATCAATAAAGGATTGCAATACTTTTCTTCAATTTGGATTGTTGCATTGAAATTGATCATCAATTTGTGATTTGAAACCTCTATTTGGAAAATTGAAAGAGGAATACATATGAAGGAAATATACGTAACTCTATTCTTTTGAAATATGTTAAAATTGGAAATTAGACCTTGCATTTTATTTGTTTATATCAAATAAATGTCTTAGGCTGGAATGGAAATGAATATCCATATTTGGAAGATGAAAAATGATAAATAGCCCTTTTAAATCTGATCTCTGTTTTAAATTTTAAAACTTGCAAATACTTCTCTAAAATGCACAGTTCAAACCTGCAACAATAAAATGACAAATTAAACAATTGAATTGAAGTAGTAGGCCCTAAAAGAGTTCAAATAGACTAAAACACTTAAGGAAATATTTCAAAACTTAGCAAAATTGGGCTCAAACCATTTTGCAGTCGTTTTTTGTCAAGAAATGGAAATGCTCAAATTTGCAAGTCAATCAGATAAATTGAACCTTGAATCCTTCCTTAAATCCATTTAGGAACAATCCTCCATGTCTATTTGACATGTTGAGAGAGGAGGAAGATCAAATTGAATAAATCTAACAAGTTAAAATTTACCAATTCGCACTATATAAGCCTGCAAGCCATTTTCTTAAAATTTACCCCTTAAAATTTATCAAAACCAAAAATTAATGAGCTTTGTGCAAAGAGGACATCGAGCGATTTCAGAAAGTCCTTTTTGCCCCAAATGAGCTTTCTATCAAAATTTTTGGCATTTGAAGTTTTCTTCACTGGCATTAAAATTTTGGGAAAAGTTTCTTGGCGGGCTGCCAAATTTTCCCTTGGGGCTTAGGAAAATTTTTGGGAAAATTTTCAAAATTTTTCCACCACCCCACCGGCCCGCATAAAATCAGAGGCTACCATGTGGCACCATGAGGTGACAATGAGGGGCGGATCCTCTTTTGAACTTAGCGTTTTCAAAAATTTTTGGGAAAAATTTCCAAACTTTCCCCACCGGCCCGTAACCAATTAGGTGATGCCACGTGGCATCACGAGGCATTGGTGGAGGAACGGATCCCTTTTTTTCTTTTGAGTCTTAGAATTTTTTGGAAAATTTTCCAATTTTTCCCCGTTGTTCCACCAGCCCGCAGCCATTCAGGGGCTGCCACGTGGCATCACGAGGTGTCGGCGGAGGTGCGGGTCTTTATACCCTCTTAGCCCTTCGGGGCTTTAAGTCATTTTTCTCCCCGCCACCCCGCCTTCCCCGTATTGGCTTAGGAGATGCCATATGTCCTTTGTGGACTCACGGGAGCGTGGGTGCATAGATGACTTTTCACCCGCGCGGGAGAATTTGAAAATGTCTCCCACCGCCCCGCCTTTCCCCGCTCTTCCCCACGTTGCCTCAGAGAGTGCCACATGTCCATTGTGGACTACGGACCCGCGGAAGCATGGGCACAAATGTGATTTTTTCCCCACACAGAAAAAAGGTCTCCTCGTGGACCGCCAACCCACCGTTTGGGCAAATTTTCACCGCTGGACCCGTAGGCCGCTCTTGGGGAAAATTTTCACCCCAAGGCCCGCTGGCCCATAACTTGAAAAATATGAGGAGTTAGGAGGAATTATTTATATCACTATAAATGTGAGGAAATTTTCTATTCATTCGAGGTAATTTAGGAAAATTTTGAATGTGTTAAGGGTGAGAAAAATCAAGTTGAAACTTTAGGCCTGTTAGAGAGTGTGTAAGGTAAGGAATTTTCCTCTGAGCCTAATTAAAACTTCTAGCCCTAAATTTTAGACCTTGGGACCTCTAATAATTATTAATAAAATAAAAGTATACTCTAGTAGATTAGAATTGTTCCAGAACCTGTTAGTGACAACTGTTGTCTTGTAACATGGTTGTAGATTCTATTAATAAAAAAAAATTATTCCTTAATTTTCCTAACTAACCTAGGTTGTTCTTGGATCTCAAGTGGGTTATTTTAATGGGCATTATGGGTTGTAGAGGAGCCCTCATGTAAAGTAGGTATGTGATCATAAGTGACTATAGGGCCATTGTTGATAATGAAATGATGGAGGAAAGCATATACCATATCATAAAAAGTACTAATGGACCTAAAGGGAAGATTAGTGTACCAATATAATGCCTCATCAACATAATTAAATCAAAAGTCCTTCAAGAATAATCAATCATTAGAATGAGACACCATAAGCATGTGGTAATGTAGAAGATGAAAATGAGGGTCATCAATACCATCAAAAATGTGAAAGTTGGTATGATAAAATATTGAGGAAATGCAAAATTATGAATCTTCTTAGGAAATGGTTACCATGTAATGAATTATTGTCAATAGGAACATAATAAGCCCTAATTTATAAACCGAGGGAGTGAACTTGAGATTGGAGCTGACCTACTACATACATGAGAGATAAGATATCTTACGAAGGAATGGTGAAAGATGGAAATAATGTATTTAGCGGTTGTAATTTTCCATGTGGGTAATCCTAGGAATATCAAGAGGTGACAAGGAAGATTTTGATGTCAAGGGCATGCTAGAAGTAGGTGTCAAGGAATATATAGTAGGTGAAATAGATGGAATATCTATAGTGTGGTAGGAATAACATAAGAAAAAACCTTAATAGATGAGATGACCAATGGAGACACATCTATAGGAGAGGATACACTGCGTTAGATAAATCCTAGACGAAGGACCATTACCCCATAATCAAATTAATGAAAGAGGCCTCATACGGACAACTTGAAGCATTCCTCATGGGTATTTCTAGTTAAGTAGGTAGTGGGGCACTTCCTGTTTCATCCACCAGTTCCCTCAAGGTGTGGAATACTTTGGGGTTCATGTGGTAATCCTCATAATGAGTTTTATGGCTTATGCCAAGATACTTCCCACAATTTAAAGTGGATGGGTTTTAACCCTTATCGAACCTATAAATACAATGTTTTGAATAAATTGGTGTGTTTTTTTATCTTTGATTAAAAATGTGGTTTAACACACCATTGACAACTTGTAACACACTTTTGTTAGTATTGGTTTTTATTCGATTCTTTGACAAGCGTATGGTCCCTGTACTAAAGATTTAGTAGTTTTCCATGAAACCCACAATATTTTAAAAGAGGATCAAGGTTGTTTTTGATTCTCAAGATCGTCAAAAGACGCAAGAGAAGAACATACACAACGTTTGATCCAACTAAATAGAAATGGAAAACTTAAATCAAATGACCATTAAAATGCTTTGTAAAAGATTCATTCCCTTAAACAATTTAAATGATGAAATTTCCAAGTAACACAAATGTTAGAAACGAAGACCAAAGTTGCTTTTGATTCTCAAGATCACCAAAAGGTACAAGAGAAGAGCATACACAAGATTTGATCTAACTTAAGTAAAATGGAAAAACAACATTCATTAAAGCATTTAAATGTGTTAGAAAATGATTTTTAAATAACAACTCAAAATATTTAAAAATCATTTATAACAAATACTCAAAATGTTAGTACCAATTTAGATTAAAACCTGCATGTTAGGATTAAAAACATGTACAAAAAAAAAGAATCCCGTGGGAAGAAAAAACACAATGAAAATGTAGCCCGCGTAAGAATAACACCGTAGAAAACTCATAGCAAAATGTCAGCAAAAATGCAGTAAAATCACGTAAAAACGTAGCATGTGAATAGAACAACCAAAAGCTTGATTTTTCTTAATAAGATCAAATTTTGATAGTATCCCACCTCTTAAAAACCTCGCAAAAAGGACTTAGCACTAACATCATCATATATGCCTAAACACAAAATAATTTCAATAATTTGAAATAATTTTGCATGTAAAAATGAAGTCTAAACTAAGAAAACATAACTAATGCACATGAGACAAATGAGTGTCCCACTAGGCATGCTATATGTATGCATGTAAAAGTAGGCTAAGTTAACAACTAGAAACTAACACCAAGTAGTTCCTATAACTAAGCTAATTCAACAATAACATCATGATAAAGCTTAAAAGAGAAAGCTAATCTAAATGCATCCAACATGAAAACATTAAATGATAAGTTTGAAATTTAGATGTGCTTTGTGTGTGTAGTTGCTCTTTATGATGAACCTATCATGATCATGAACAATCAAAAGAATGTTATCTCCATGAAGAGGAAAGAATCTCACCAAAATGGCTTAATGGCCATGTTTGGATATTCCTTTACTACTCTTTTTGTGAGAGGAATGGATGCTAGATCAATGAGATTTTCCAAGTAGAAATGCCCTTATCATGTGCATATAGTGTAAACTTGAAACACTGGTGTAATATTAAAAGGAGGTACTAGGTTCTTTATATATCTTTCTAATTTGGGAGAAGATGGAAACCTAGAGAATGTGGGATAAAGGTAAAGTAGAATTAGAAAGGGATAAACATGATTAAAAGAGATTAATTAGTAATTAGCAACTCATGGGAGTTGGAGATGATTTAATTAATCAACTAAGATTAATTAATAGGCCAAGATAAGCTTAGAAAGCCATTTGGAGGTGATTTAGAAGGAAATAGGTAGAATTTAGAGGATTTAACTAATAAGAAGGTTTATTGATTAAATACGAGATTAATAAGGCTTAATTAACTAATAAATAGTTAATTAATTGATTATAAGAGGATCAGAACTAACGAAGTGTCGTTCATGACATTCGAATGAAGAAAATGTTAGGATAATTAATTATGCATTGTATAATTAATTATTTAACTATTGTTATTATTTAATTATTGTTGTTATATGGTTTTATTAAACCATATTTGTCTTATTATATTCATGGATATAATTGTTATGTTGTTATAACAATTATATCATTATTCATTTGTGCTTCCCATATGATATTTTGGAAGATTATGTATTCAGGCATATTGTTGCACATGTGCAACATATTTATTTGTTTGTATATTCTTTGTCCAATATGTATAAATATTACAGCACTCCATTGTAATGGTTGATTAATTTCACATTAATAAAATATATAGGATTCCATCCATGTTTGTGAAATTACATTTGGTTTCAGAGTAGGTTGAAGGATATTGGAGGATTGCAATAGAGTTTGAGGAGCATTGGAGAAGCTTGTGCAAGCAAAAGAGAGCCAAAGTTGCCTCTGCAACTTCCCAGCCCCATCCCCTATAATACCACCATCAAATTCCTCAAAACCACCTTTATTCATTGCAATTAAGGTTGAGGAGGATAAAATTCACCAAGGAAGAGATTACAAGCTCAAAGGAAGGAAGAAAAATGATCTAAGGCACCATACACACTCAAAACCACCTTCATTCTTGCCAAAACTACTGTCATTTTTTCTCTTTGCTGGAATTTTTGCTCAAAACGCCTTTCCAAAACCATGGTTTTTGAAGAGGTATGGTTTTACAGTTTGGAAGTGTTTAATTACATTTTCTCTTTACATATAATTGTTTAGCATAGCCACCAAGTGGCTAGCATAACTTTGTAAGACACTTCCCATCAAGAGAGGTCAAGGGGTCAAATCCCCCTCCCTCACCCACTACCAAATTTGGCAAAAATTTAGTGGAACCACTAACTTTAGCGGAAAATTCAAATTTAGTTATAACTAACTAAATTTAGCAAGAAAAACCCTATTTTAGGGCAATTGTTTTCCTCCACTGCATATTTTTGCATTCTGAGCACTTTTTGCCAAAGGAGGGCTACCTAAAAACTTCATTTTGAGCTAGTTTTGTACGGTTTTTTGCTCAAGCAAGTCTGTATTGGGCTCCACAGGCCACCAGTGCCCGCAAAACAAAAACATTTGCCTGTCATTCAATTTTTTCTAATTTTTTGAATGTAATTGCATGTTTGAGTATATTGTACTAATTTATAGGTTGCCATAGTCAACTACAAACTTTGTAACTACTTAGAAATTGGTAGAATATTGTACTCAAAATCAATAAAAATTGGTTTTGTAACACTCATGAGATCCTAGATCTCATTCGCAACGTTCGGTATATACGGTGCCTCTAGGAAGCACTTACGAGTAAAGCCATCGACTACTACTACACTTAACACCTAATATAGCTGCAACAACGTCATCTGGGCATTAACCCTTTAAATCGATGGGGAGTAATAAGGTCACAATGTACACACTATGAGCCATCCCATCCGTCTGTGAACGATTACATGACATAAATCTAGATTGATAAATTATCCAAGTATATAGCAAAGTTACACGCACGTATGAGGATATTTCTTTGAGCCGGTGTCAATAATCACATAGACCCCTCTCAGTACTATATTGGTTCCACGTATCGAAATCTTTCATGTATGTTAACGCCTCTTTCACGTACCATCGGGTATATTGAAAGGGTGAGATTCTTCCATGTATTGATGGGTATATCGGAAGGGCATGTATATAGAAAGGTTCGGTATATTGGACTGACGTATATAGATTGGGAGACCTTATACTTGGAGTGATAAGAGCCAAACCCTGTCAGTGATCTCTACAAAATGGGCACCAATGCCTCCAAATGTTTTTTCGGATTCACAACTACTTAGAGGAAACAACTATGCTGCATGGAAGACAAAAATTAAGACACAACTTGAGTTTAAAGAAATCTAGCCTATTGTGACTGGTACTCTGACTAGATCAACTACTGATACTACACAACAAAGGTAGTTTGATAGAGTAGATCAAAAATCCAAACTCATCATCTTGTTTGGAGTGTCGACGATGTGCAACCCCACATTCATGATGCCACAACAACCAAAGAAGCATGGGATAAGCTAAGCACAATATATGAGGCCAAGAACAAGAATGTTATACTGAATTTGTAGAGTCAGTTACACACATTGAAGTTCAAACAAAATGAGAAAATCAAATATTTATTAAGAAGAGTTGCAGAGTTGAGGGCTTCACTTCTAGCCCTAGGAGAAGTGGTCTTAGATGATGCTCTCATTCCCATTGTTCTGAGAGCACTCCCCTCTTCTTACCACATTTTTGTTACAACACTAAACGTGTCAGATATGACCGTTAGTTTTGAAAAATTGGTAAAATTACTGCAACAAGAGGAAGCCATACATAATAAGGATGATGAAGAGGAGCATACACTTTCTTCACATCAAAAATGGAAAGGAAAAGGTAAAGGAAAACCTAATTCCTATCAAAAATCCTAAAATAAAAATTAGTATCAAGGGGAAAGACAACAGAAGAAGCAATGTCCAATCTATAAAAGAGGACATGACCTACAAGATTGTTAGTATAATACTTACAAGAAAGGTTCATCAAGCAACTCTAGACCTCCACAACAATCTCACAAGGGACATTCTAACTACAATAAAGGGAAGAAAAAGGGGAACTGGGAAAGAAGACCCCATCAACAAGGAAATATTGTTGAGCAACAAGAACAATCAGACAATGAAGATTACTTGTTCACTTCTTGATCAAGTGAACCATCCACGTCTTCTAGTGATGTTTGGTATGTTGATTCAGGGGCTACTCAACACATGATCGACCATAGAGACTGGTTTATTTCAATGAGGGACACACCATCAAAAAATCATGTTTCATTGGGAGATGATTCTTCATATATAGTTTAGGGGATTGGGAACATTTCTCTACCCCTTGGTTCATGCAACTATAGACTATCAAATGTCTTATATGTCCCTGGGTTGACAATTTTTTTCTTTCAATCAGTCAACTCCTTGATCACAACCTAAAAATTGACTTTGATAGTCATTCTGACAAGAAATTATGTTTAATTCGAGATAAATCACGAGGCTCGAAAATAGTTGTAAAAGCCTCCAATGTGGGACACATGTTCCAACTTGATTTTGTTCACAGAGACGATCAAGCACTTGTGGCTAAGAACTCCACTTCAAAAAGTTGTGACATCGAGACTTGGTCATGTAAGTTTCAAGTATCTCGAGACACTTCGCCGATGCAATATGGTACATGGGCTACCATCTCTTCAGAAGGATACAAATAAGTGTCCTCATTATCTAGCAGGAAAACAAAATAGAGCTTCATTCCAAAAGAGTACATATTGAGCTCATGGTCAGCTTGATCTGGTTCATACCGATCTTTGTGGTTCGATGTAACCAAGTCATTCTAGATTTCAGTACTTCATGCTATGTGTTGACGACTATTCAAGGAAAATGTGGATTTTTTTTCTTTGCAAGAAAAGTGAAGCTTTTGAAACTTTCAAGAAGTTCAAAGTAGTAGTTGAGAATGAAACTGGTCATCACATCAAAAGTCTCTACTCAGATCGAGGGGGGGAATTCACCAGTAATGAGTTCAAGACTACCTATAAACTCATGGATTAATTGACAAATGCCTCCTCCACACACACCACAATAGAATGGTGTTGTTGAGAGAAGAAATCATGGTATCATGGAAATGGTGCGATGCATGATTGATGAATCTGGACTTGTAAAGATATTATGGGCAGAAGTAGCAAAGACAACAATGTATTTGTTGAATAGAGTGCCCACTGTTGCTCTTGATGGAGTAACACCACAAGAAGCATGGTCAAAGTGGAAACCATCTATTGCACACCTTAGAGTATTCGGGTGTAAAGCAAGCATGCACATACCCAAGTAGAATAGAAAGAAATTAGACATGAAGTCACATAAACTCATCTTCATTGGGTACAAGTGAAGAAACTCTTAGGTAAAAATTAATGGATCCTAAGACCAAAAAAGTCTACACCAGTAGAGATGTTGAGTTTTTCAAGAAGAAGGAAGCAGAGACTCCTCCAAACTCACTAGATGTAGATTTTTCACCAGTTGTAAAAATTGAAGCTGATGTTCCCTTAGAAGATGAAAGTGACAATGGGGATGATGGTGTTGATAAGATAAAACCACGACCCACAAGAACAATTTAGCGTATGCCCAAGTGGTGTACTAGCACATTATGAGATGCAAGAATGGATGCTCCATCGGATACATCCACCCCTAGACCACGAACTCGTAGTAAAGCAAGAGAAGAAGTTAACTTTGCTTTGATGAGTAGAGTTATTGAATCTGATGAGCCCTCTATAGTCTAGGAAGCCCTACAGTCAAAATCTTAGAAAGATGCCATGGATTCTGAATATTAATCAGTGATGAAGAATAACACTTGGTGGCTTATCAATCTTCCAATAGGAAAGAAACCCATTGGATGTAGATGTATATTTAAAACAAAGTACAAAGTAGATGGGACAGTGGACAAGTATAAAGAGAGACTAGTAGTAAAGGGGTATGTAAAAAAGAAGGCATAGAATATGAGGAGACATTTTCTCCCACAACTAAGATCAAAAAATCAGAATGATCTTTTCTCTAGCTACACAGTTTGGCTGGAAAGTCCACCAGATGGATGTAAAAAGTGCCTTCCTAAACGAAGATTTACAAGAAGAAGTCTACATGACTCAACCTGAGGGATATGTAGTACCTGGTCAAGAAGCAAAGGTATGTAGACTCAGGAAATCTCTATATGTCCTTAAACATGCACCCTAGGCATGGCACATCAAGATTGATGAGCATCTCATACAACATGGATTTGTTAAAAATCCATACGATCCCAATATTTACCTCAAAAAGCAAGGGGGAGATTGTGATTGTTATTATCTATGTCGATGATCTTTTCATAACTGGCAGTTTAGTGAAGATGATCGATGCAATGAAGAAAGATCTTAATCGATCATTCGACATGACAGATCTCAAGCTAATGCATTATTGTCTTGGATTGGAAGTATGGCAGAAAGAGAATCACATATTTGTTTCTCAGATGAAATATACCAAGATAACACTCGAGAAATTTAGGATGATAGATTGCACACCAATTGCTACACCTATGGAGAACATATTGCAGTTATCTCATTCAGATCCATCTCCTGAGGTAAATGCCACTCTCTATTGGCAGTTGATTGGGAGTCTCATTTACCTGACCTACACTAGACCAGATATCAACTTTGTAGTGAGCTATCTATCTAGGTTCATGTAGGAACCCAAAGTTTTTCATTAGAAAGCAACAAGGTGCATTTTGAGATATCTCAAAGGATCAGTGGATCTTGGTCTAGAATACAAGAATAACGACAACTTCTTCTTGATTGGATATTTGGATTCAGATCATGCAGGTAACATTGATGATAGAAAATCCACTTCTGGATTTGTATTATTTATGGGATCTGGACCAATATCATGGGGAAGCAAGAAACAACACTTCATTTCTCGCTCTTCCACGTGAAGCCAAGTATCATTCTGTAGGAGAAGTTTCTGTGAAGTGATATGGCTATGTTGCATACTAGAAGGACTTGGAATACCACAAGACAAACCGACCACCATGTATGTTGACAATGAAGGTGTTCTCAAACTTGTTCACAATCCAGTGTTTCATGAAAGAACAAAGCACATTGAGGTATAAGTTCATTTCATATGCGAGCATGTGTTGAAGCACAACATCTAACTTCAATTTTTTCCAACAATTGAACAAAGAGCAGATATCTTCATGAAGTCACTTGCATGTGACAAGTTCGAGTTGTTTAGAGAGTTCCTCTCCTCATCCCTTGAGACAATGCAAAATTAAGGGGGAATGTTAGGATAATTAATTATGCATTGTATAATTAATTATTTAACTATTGTTATTATTTAATTATTGTTGTTATATGGTTTTATTAAACCATATTTGTCTTATTATATTCACGGATATAATTGTTATGTTGTTATAACAATTATATCATTATTCATTTGTGCTTCTTGTATGATATTTTGGAAGCTTATGTATTCAGGAATATTGTTGCACCTGTGCAACATATTTATTTGTTTGTATATTCTTTATCCAATATGTATAAATATTGCAGCACTCCATTGTAATGGTTGATTAATTTCACATTAATAAAATATACAAGCTTCCGTCCCTATTTGTGAAATTACGGGAAAGGCTAGTTAATTAAACGAAGTGTCGTTAATTGAATGAGATAAAGGTAATGTTAGATAATTAGTGAGAAATCACTAATTATAATGAAATGATGGGAAAAAGATGATAAACAATGTAATTTTAGTAGTAAAACTACGTAGTTAGATTTAGGTGTCTACATTTTCCCCTCTTTGGTGTGGTGTAGTGCAAATGACGTTACTTCAAAGATAGTAGACAAGTATAAATAATTAAATTTTGAATAAGTGGAAGAAAATTTTTTAGAATGAAGGATGCCCCCTCGAGTTTTGATGGGGTGGTAGAAGAGGTGGATTGACGATTGAAAATAAGAAGGAAAAAGAAGATTCAAAATGAACCTAGTAGGCTAGTGGTCAATCGAGTGATTAGGAAAGAAAAGCTTGTGTTTTAATGGATGGAAGAAACAAGGGTGGAGGGGGATAAATATAATCCCTATTTCCCTAGGTGTTGTGGAAGAAACTTTTGATAGCGATGAAAGGGGTTCCAACATACATGGATAATTAGAAGATCATCACATAGAGATAACAAGAAACCAGGTTGGCTCAGAGCAACTTTTTATCATCATATCGCAACATAATCAATGAACCATATGGCTCAGGAGTAACTTTTTATTTGATAGAAGAATACAATAAAAGTGTAGAATGAAAGGAAGAGCCATAATACTTATTTTTGTTCATCTTAAAGGAATGACTCAAGAAAAATACATAAAGTAATGCGAAGACGAGAAAGTAAAAAGTAAATCAACAAAGCAATAAACATAAACAAACATACTCAAACAAACAATGTTCAAGACAATTGTACCAATGTTTTTGTTATCTAACTTCAGTTCCCAAATGTTCGAGTTATACAAAAAGGGTTAAAAATGACACCCCAAGCAAGGATACATGTAAGGTGAATAAACAAAGGACATAAAAGTCCTATGAAAAGTAATTGTGCACTATGAAACCGCCCTAAACAACTGGATGTACAAGGGAATATAGACATAATAAATAAACCATAGTTGTTAATGAAGGAAGATCACAATATGATCCACATGTTGAGCACTAGAACAACCAAACACTAAATTAATATGTTTTGTAGGATATTTTTCAATGTTTGAGGATGTTGTGTTCTGTGAATGTTTAGGATGTTTTGATGTTTTACAATTTTTTTGGATTTTTGATTGTTTTACCAATGTTTTGGATTTTGATATTTTACCAATGTTTTGGATTTTTGAAGGTTTTTACCAATGTTTTAGATTTTTATGTTTTATCAATGTTCTTGGATTTTCTAGGATTTTGATGTTTTACTAATGTTTTTGGATTTTTGAAGTTTTACCAATGCTTTTGGATTTTGGAGGTTTTACCATTTTTTTGGGTTTTGATGTTTTTAGGAAGAATGTGGTATAGAATAATGATGGTGTGCATGGTACATTGACCAGGTCATCGGGAAGAAAAAATATGCCCCAACAACATAAAAAGGTCACCGAGAAGCAGGAAAATGCCCCAATGAGATGAAAATGACAATAAAAATGACGATTTAAACAAATAAATCATTGAGACAGTAACGTCAAGACTTGGCGAGAGGAAAATAGAGGATAATATTAGTAATCCTCCCCGCGAGGTAAGAAAAAAGAGTAATTAGGTCCAAGAGGGTATAGATAGTAGGGGGAGGGGTAAAATCCATCACAACCCATTTGAGCTATTATACCCTTTTGCCTCTTGGGAGATATTTTGCTATGACTTTTGAGAGAGATGGACATTGATGTATATCACATTTTGATTTATGAGATATTGTGATAGCCCATGTTTTTATTATGGTTTATGATGGGGGTAAAAATAATCCCTATTGCCCCATTGATGATATGATGTGATGTTAGCTTAGCATACATGTTGATTTTACTTTATGATGATGTAGCTTAGCATTTATTGATGATATATGATGATGTTGATAGATGTGATGATATGAATGTGAATGATGAAATGATAACACATAATGTACAAGCAAAGAACACAAACACAAGGACAAGTAATCAAATCTAATATATACACATGTTTAAACAACACAATAGTAGGGAAACACAAAGTTTATATAAACTAAGGATTAATCTATTTAAACAAAACAACATACTAATCTAAAAGCATGCAAGACAACACACATAACGTACACACAAGAAAACAAAACAATGTACAAATAAACAAACAAACAAGAAAGCACTACTTTGTTTTTGTGGAACATTTTGAAATGTTTTGTACTATTTTTGTATTTTCACGAGACAATGTTATACTATTTTTGGGTTGTTTTGGTGATACCTATTTCAATGTTTTTGGTATTTTCAAAAGTTTATTTGAATGTTTCGGTATTTTCTAAAATTTTTCCGTAACTATGTGTTGTTTGCAAATCAGCAACACCCCTGGATGTTGATTAGACTTCTAGTTTGACATCTTGGACATCTAGTGTGATTGCACAACATTGAATCCTCTCCCCAAGTGTGGGACTTATAAAAATGGGAGAGGAATCTCTAGATTAGAGGCTGGTTCCTCAACTCCTCTGATCAGATATATCACTTACAAGTTGCAGAGGTTTGAATTCCTAGTTCCTACCCTAAATTCCAAGGAGACAAGGATAGGGAATGCAAGAAAATGAAGCTAATGCTAATGAGGTGATGCACCAAAGGAGTTGAAGACACCTGATACTATAATACATACACAATCCATAAGAAAACACAACACAAAACATGCACAAATTGCTCAAAATGTAATGAAAGATTAGGAAAACAATGGTAGATATATGAAAGGATTGAGGGATTTTAATCACAGAGCATATATTAACATTCTAGATCTAATATAATGCATTACAGTTGATCAAGAGAAAAATGGGTGCTATGTTTCATGGAAAGGTAAAAATTTCCAAAAAATTCGCAAAAAGGAAGAAAAAGGGAAGTTGCAGAGTGAAAAAGTCTCTTTTTGTAAAAATGAACCCATTCGACTTTTTTACGGTGCAAGCCATGACCCCAGGAGAGAGAATCATGGGAAAACATGGGAGAGATTCAACCACCGACCCAAAACACATTAAAACATCATGGGCATCCTTATAGGCCCATCCCTTGACATTTTTCGCCATGCTGGGAGAGAAGGCGAGCCATTCTTCATTAAAAATGGTGGTTGAAACGTCATTTCGTCCATGACCACACGCCAGAGGTGTTTTTCAATTTTCTCTCCAAACTCCATAAAAATGCAAAAATGAACCAAGAATCTTGTAGATAATTTCACTAGATTTCCATTGATATAAAGAATGTGAAAATCGAGCTCTGGATCGAAAGATATGGCCGTTTGAAATTTTAGGGCAAAATAGGGCCAAATCGGATTGGCGGGCAATTTTTTTAAATTTTTCACTTTTTGGTCATTTGGAAACTTTTCCAAAAATTCCCCACGCTCCACCATTCCGGGTGCCACGTGGCATGTTTTGATTGGGTGCGGCCTTTAATGCTTCATTTTCCATTGTTTTGCCCTTGGAAAATTTTCCAAAAATTCCCCGTCGGGTTGATGATCTGAGGACATGTGGCACGTGCTGATTGGGTGCGGGCCTATCCTCCTAAATTTTCCATCACTGTTTGATCCTACTCCTTGACATGGACACATGGCAATACCCCATTCATTGCGGGCCTTTCCCTTCAAATTTTTCATGCGAGCTTGCCTTGTATCTTTTGCCCCCACCGGACACGTGGCAAGATGTGATTGGTTCGCGTTCGGGGGCGATTTTTTCCCTTGAAATTTCCTTCTTTTTCTTTGGGAAAATTTCCAAAAATTCTCCCTACCTCTTCTCTGGTCCGGGACATGTGGCATAATTTCATTCTGCGAGACCCTCCGCAAAACATTTTTCCTTTTTTTGCGTAATCCCTTTGGGAAAAAATCCCAATCTCTTGCACTCTGCCGTTCTAAGGACTGAGGACACGTGGCCTTCTCTGAATGGTTGGCGGGCCAGTGGGCCAATAATTTTCCTTTTGAAATTTGGCAAAATACTTCACCAAAATTCTAACTTCTCTTCCATGCTCCATGGTTCCGATGCCAAAGGACACGTGGCACAACATGATTGGGCGCGGGCCTTCTTTTAAAATTTTCCTGGGCCAACACTTAGTCAAAATTTTCAATTTTCTCCCTGGACACGTGGCATAATCTGATTCGCCGGTGGGCCTGTGGGGAAAAATATCCCTTTTGAAATCTTTTCCAAACACTTGGTAAAAAACCAAGTTTTCCTTCGACCCCCGCCACTTCCTTGGACACGTGGCACCATTTCATCGGGCCGTAGGCCTTTCAGTGGAAAATTTCCCACAAAACTCCACGGGCCATAACTTCAAAAATACATGGAGTTAGGAGGAAAGCTTTACCTTTCTAGAAAGCTTCGAGAAAGAGCTCTATCCAATGGTGCCATTTCCAGAGGGTTTTGAGTGCCCTAAAAGTAAAAATTAGGACAGAGGCACAAGAGAGGGAAGAATGAAGGAGTTAGCCAAAAATGAGCAGGGGGCACATTTTGGATAATACTATGTACAACAACAAAACGATGAAGCGTGGTTGCCTCCAACAATAGATGGGAATGTACAAGGGAAAATACCTACACACATGTATAAGAAAGTGAAGATGCAAAGATGCTCCTATTGTTAAACGAGAATGTACAAGGGAAATTGACGAAAAAAATCAACACGTGACCTTCTTTGCACCCGACCTCTCAAGGTCGTGCCGAGACAACCGGTGTAGAATGAATGTGAATGTGAGTGTAGTGATGGGGATCAAGCTAATTGGACAATCTTATGTCTTCAACACACAATATTGGGATCTATGAGTCTAGGAAAAGAATGCTCTCCTAACTTGAAGTGGTGTAATGGCTCGGTTTGAGATAATAGATGCTCGAGACTCCAATCAATGTCAAGCTCTACCGAGATTCTATTTTTGGTTATTGAACACATGGAAAATGACCTACGGGTGCCTCGTATGGATTTCTAAACAAGGTCATGGAAGTGAGAATGAGAGGTGTAGTGGAGCCATAGGGATTTATGGGTGATTTTCTGGTTTGGTCTAGAAAGTCTTAGCTTAATCAGATGCTATGTTCAATAAGGAAAGTTGTGCAATAATGTCTGGTGGAAGTGGTGAAGATTTGAATACTAATGTATGCAAACTAGTGTCAATGTCTAATTGATTAGTAGGCCCGTTGGGTTGTGGGACCTGAGGATCACAACCAAAGACTCATGGAGGTTGTGGCCCTTATATGGTCATGCATGTAATCAAACCCTATTTCCAGGAGCAGTCCAATAGTCGTAGGCTTGATTAGTAACGATGTTTAGCGTATTGAGTTGTTCTATTTTCTCAACAAAAGTTATAGGTGTGCGTAAGACTGTCAAACATAAATTGGTATCAATGTCAGTTATCAATTCTAGCCCATTGGGTTATGGGACCAAGGGATCACAACTGTATGTCTTTTCCTATTGTGGACCATTGATGGTCATACAAAATGAAATTAAATGATTTTTGATAAGCAAACTAATTATTGAAGGAAATCTAATCTATGTTTTTGGAGTTTTCACAATATTTGGATCAAAGCAATAAAAGAAAACTAATCTATCAAAGGAAATATTTTTGATCTTTTCTAATTTTTAAGCAATGCGTTCTAATCTAATAAATAAACTAAAGACAAGTAATCATCCGGATGTAGCTGGTTACTTGTGTGAATGTGTGAATCTAATCTAAAACAAATAACCTAATCCAATAAAAAACCCTTCAAACCCTACCTCAAAGGTGAAGAACAAATCATGACCTTGAAAGGGCTATCATTCCCCACAACTTCCCTAGTAATGTTAAAGAGGCAAACTTACTAATGATTTGATCTACTTGTGATTGACTAATCTATTGAAATGAATGATTTTCTACTCTATTTGATATGTAATTGAAACTAGTGATTTGAAATTGACAATTTAACAAATAAAGCAAACAAACACACAATTCCAACCTGGACAAGCAAGAGCTTTGGAAAATCTAGTTGTATCTACATCTATCCCCTCGTATGTTCCTTTATTTCTTCGAGTGTTCATGTGAGTCTAAGGGATTGGGAATGCAAGAAAAATAGTAGGAGGATGGTGCTTGAGCAATGACAACTTGATGGTAGTCCGGATGTAATGCAAGTAGAAGAGAGATAACACAAGAGATCAGAGCTTGGCTATGTAATTCCTAGCAAGATTGTGATAGCAATACAATGCAAGATACACAAAATTCTCGAGGGCCTTTTTCTTGAATACAAGCATGGAATATATAAGAATTGAGGATGGGAGGTGCCTTCATGCACAAGGAAAGAAGAAGCAGTTCCAACTAATTAAATATATTTAAAAATAGGAGGAAGGAGAACCAAGCAATAAAAGCTAATTTTAGACAATTTAGCTCACAGATGCATGCTAAAAGTGAAATTAAGTGAACCGTCACATGTTAAACACACATGAAGAAATTTGGAAAAAAAGTGGGCAGACCACCGTCCCGCACATGGTGGTGGTTTTAGGATGCCACCCTATTGCCTGCAATGGTTTTAGAAGCTGCTACCTAGGCAGGGCGGCGGTCTTGGCACTAAAGGCCAAAACATGCGCAGAAAGAGGTAGAAAGTTGGAAAAAGCATGGGAAGGCTAAGTAAAGATGTCTAGGCAACAAATATACACTTGTAAATGGGATTTGGAGCTCGAAAACCTTCTTGAAAGGACTTGAATCATCATTGGGGACTTTTGTAACCGTTTTTCGACAATGTAGCACATGTAATTTTGGGTGTGTACAAAAACTCCTTGCATATATACAAGAGTAGGATAAACCAGATCAAGGCTATGAAGGACAAGCTCAAAAGAAAACTAGACATTGGTGAAAACTAGCTTATGAAAAAGTGACTGTACCCCCAAGTTGGAGTTGATTATGAACAACGAACCCTCCTATGGCACTAGAAATTGATTTTCACCAAAATACTTGTCTAAAGTGCCAAAATTATGTGCTTTTCACACTTGGATGAATTTATTTGTTTTATCCCTTTTTATTGTTTTTTCTAAGTTCTTTAATTTTTAAATTTTTTTGAAGGATCTCCATGCTTAGGCGTAGAAATTCTTGAGATGTATGACATTCATGGGTTCCCAAAGTTCATCACCATTAGGATAGGCAAGTTTATAAGCACCGAACCAAATTTAGCGACCACAACATATGGCCCTAACCAGTTAGGTTCAAACTTGCCTTTCTTCTCTCACTCTTTTGTAGTGTTGAATTGATTCTCTTTCAAGACAAGGTCTCCTACCTCAAATGTATGAGGTATGATGTATTTGTTGTAGCTCTAGTGCACTCGGTTCTAATACACTTTAAGGTGATCTAGTGCATGGAGGAACTTTTCATCTAGTAGTTCTAGATTTTCCAGCCTAGCCACTCTATAGTCTTCCTCTTTGTCCAGATAATCTCTCAAGGATATGCGTAAAGAAGGAAGCTCAATCTCAAGGGGAAAGATGACCTCTGTGCCAAAAACAAGGGAATATGGAGTTGCACTTAGTAGATGTGTTGATGGATTTCCTATAATCCTAGATGGTAGGATGAATTTTTAGGTGCCAATTATGGTTAGTTTTACTAACCATCTTCTCCATGATATAAACAAGAGTCTTGTTTGAGGCTTTTGCTTGTCCATTACCTTGAGGGTAATAGGGGTTGACCATTTTTGGTAGATTTGGAAGTGTTGGCACAATGCCTTCACTTGCTTATTCTTGAAATATTTACCATTGTCAAATACAATGGCAGAGGGAATGTTGTAACAGAAGATGATGTGATTCATGATGAATTTGGAAATCTACATAGCAGGTGACATAAGTAAGAGGAAAAACCTCTACCCATTTTGTAAAGTACTCGGTGGTAGTGATAATGTGATTATGGCCATTAGAGGAAGTTGGTGTGAGCTTCCCTATGAGATTGAGTCCCCATTTTGAAAATGACCATGGTGTTGTGATGGGTTGCAAAGATTGTGCTGGAGCATGTATTAGGTTGCCATATTTTTGACATAACAAACATTTTTTCAAATCGAAAACAATCGGTTTCCATAGTAGGCCAATAATAACCTACTCTTAATAGCTTCTTGGCAAGAACCATTCCACTTGTATGGGCCCCACAGATGCCTTTGTGTACCTCTTTGACCGCTAAGATGGACTCTTCGAGTTTAGACAACGTAACAAATTCCCATCATATCCTCGATAATAGAGAGTGCCCCTAAGTAGGATATATCGGGATATGTGTTGGATGAGGTTACATTTTTCGAGAATGGGTAATGTTGGGAGGGAAGGTTCCATCATGTAGGTAATTAAATATATCAAGGTACCAGGGGAAAGGGGACCAACAACTTCACATACCAAGCAAGATTCTAACATGTCATATGTAGGTACCGTCAAATGTTCCAAAAATAATGTCATGTCGTTGTTTCCTGTTGGGATCCATAGAAAAAATATAATTGTAAATGTGACATCTACCAAATGGTTCTATCCTCTTAGTATCTATTGAAAGGTGATTTGTAAAAATAATTATTTCAAAGTATCCACCATATTTTTATAAGGGATGAGATTCTCATCCTTAACCTTATACTCATCATTCACTTGCTTGATGATCAATTGAGAATCACCTATAACATTGACTTGTCTGATATCCCATCATATAGAAATTTTCACTCCTGTAATGAGGGCTTCATAGTTGGATATATTATTAGTGCATGTGAAACCAAGTCTGAAAGCTCAAGGAATCAAATCACTGTAGGAGTGATAAGAACAACTCATGATCCTCAGTCATGAAAGGTAAAGGATCTATTAAAGTATATTTGACATGTGATGGATTTCTCAATATATAACATAGAAGTATCTGGAAGATCCATACTTAATGGTTCAATTCTTGACAAAGGGATTTAACTAGTTGATTCACAAGCACTTGCCCTTTGATTGATTTATGACTGACATACTCAATATCAAACTCACTAAGAAAGATGATCCAATTAGCCATCCTCCCAAGTAAATGTGGGTTTAAATAACAAAAACTTGAGCAATTCAACTCTAGATATAAGCTTGGTTTTGTTGTTCAAAAAATAGTGATGAAGTTTTGGAAAGTAAAAACAATGGCCAAACAAGATTTTTCAATTTGCGAATAGTTGAGCTCATAAGAGATTAATGTACGACTAAGGTAATAGATGAATTTATATTTTTGATTTAGATCATATTGAGCTAGAAGCGCCTTGATAGTAAATTAGGTAGTTGAGATAAGAACAATAGGGGTTTGCTTGGGGTAGCAACATAAGAACATGTGGTTTGGCCAAATAATCCTTGAGAAAGGAAAACACTTGCTAACATTAGGACCCCAGTGAAAGTCAACATATTTCTTGAGAAGATGAGTAAATAAATGACATTTATCTGCAAGTTGGGAAATGAATATGCAGATAGCTTGGATTTTTCTTTGCAAACTACATAATTTTTGAGGTTTTTAGGAGGAGGCATTTCTATAATAGTTGTGACCTTTCTTTGGGTCCACCTCAATTCCTCTTCTAGAAATAATGAAGCCTAAAAACTTCCCTGAAAGCACACCAAAGACACACTTCTTTGGATTGAATTTGAATTCATAATCACCGAGACGTTGAAAGATATTCCATAGTATTTCGGATGTTCGATCTAGTCCTAGACTTACCCAAGATGTCATCAACATAGTCTTCCATAATATCATTCAACATGTCATGGAAGATGAAAATCATGGCTCTTTGATAAGTGCATTTGCATTTTGAGGTGAAAGGCATGAATTGGTAATAAAATATACCCCAAGGGGTAGTGAAGGAAATTTTATGTTGACCCTCTTATGTAATTTTTATCCGGTTATAGCCTGGAAAATCCATCCATAAGAGATATCATTTCATAGCCCATAGTTGAATCGACAATCATGTTGATGTTTGGAAGAGGAAATTCATCTTTTGGACATGCCTTGTTGTTTTCTTAAGTCTATGAAATTTTTGATACCAATGGGTCGTTGGACCCTAAATATTGGCTAAGTACCAAGAGGCACACGTGCACGGGACTGTGAGAAGAAGGTAACTCAAGGTAAAATGCACTGACAAAGGGGCTTAAGTGAAACTAGGGCACATGCGGGAGGTAGAACACTGGTTTAAAGGACTTAGCCATATTTGGCATTCTAGATGCACTTGAGGAAAAGCGTGAGGGTTGTAAGGGATAAGGTATGATGAGTGGATAAGGTGCTAGCCTGGAACCTTGGAGGTCAAGAAAAGGATATTCCATGCAGGGAATATTCCTAGAGACATCATTACAGAGAGTGGAAGGTTTGTAAAGGGATAAAAATTCACCTATGGAGGACCACATCAACACTTGGCATACAATCTGTGCTTGGAGAAGGCATGGTGGTGGGTGCTGATCTTATATAAAGAAATTATTGGGCTAGAGACAAAGATAGAGGGGAAGATAATCAAAGACAAGGAGAGATAGATAGGACACTCGGGCATAAATGCATGGAGGCATGAAGGGGATGCAATAATGTTAGGGTTTAGAGCACTTAGTGCTAGAGGGTTGTAAGGGATGCCATAAGCATATGTATGGGTATTGGGATCTATAACAAGGGATAAAATGGGAAAAATTATAGTTAGGATCTCATATCAGGAAGGTTTGTAGGAGACAAGTCTCTATCATTTAATATATATGGTTTGAGATGACCCTTTTGATTGTAATGTAACTACCATAACTATTTTAAATCAATATATATGGGTTTTTTCTATATAACTTGTTTATGGGTGTAAAACCTCATGTTATATGACTTATCATGGCTTAGATATAGTTTATTATACTTCTTACAATGTTATTTAACTTCTATGATGCATTAATGTGTAGATTTGTTAGTTACATCTTCTACCTTTTAAAGTAAGTGAATGTACTTCTATTTCTGCAAATAATCCTCCATTAATGGTAGAACCTTCTCACAAATCTCATGTAAAAGAGGGGCTTGACACTGCGTATGCTTTAGGTAAGTGCCTAGTGCCCTTTGGGTGATGCCGACGTGCTTGGGGTTAGAAATAAGTATTAAGGGTAAATAAATGACTACATGGGCTTCTTATGAACATGCACTATGCCGAAATCCATCATGAGTAGTCAATAGTCCTAATGAATCCTATTGTCAATAATTTTTCTAGCTCGTCCTTGACTAAAAGAGCTACATGTGGATGCATCTTATGAAGGTTTTGCTTAAACGACTTTGCAGATTCATGCACAACCAAGTTATGCACCACTAGAGAAGGATCTAAGCAGACATGCCCGTATATGACCACACAAATATATATGAGAATTCTTGAAGAAGCATGACAAAAGTTTTCTGTTCTTACACTAAGAGAGAAGCTCCCAACTTAACCATTTAGGTTTATCTTTTGTTCTAATGTTAACATCAATAGTCTCCTCCACCAGCAATTTGGATTCATCCTCCATACATGTAGGATCGGGGGAGATTGAGATATTCCTCTAAGGGCATCTCAGTGAGATTTTTACACTTAGACTGGTCAATTTTTATATCCATATATTTTTCAATTTGTTTGTCTGTTAGTGCCTTGAAGATATTTTCACTATAGGACATGGGATTTTTGTTTTGTCAAGGCTTTTTGGAAGATATCTTGCCCTCATTTTCTTTTTGATTTTGTTGACCATAGAAATCAATGTCCTCCCTGAAATATGTGTATGCATCAAGGTTGATGGAGAAGCCCTTTTTGTGGTCGCCGACAGGAATGTCATCACAGAGACCCATAAATTCACCAATTTCCTCATCATTCTGGAAGAAATCAATTGGTACGTGTTGTTGTTTGTCCCAGTTTACAAGGGATGGGTGAACAAGATTAAATGCGGGAGTTGAAGGGGATATAATAAAAACATCTGAGTTAGGAAATAAGTTCATGAAGTAAAGGTCCTCATATAGGATACAAAGGGAATCTATTTCACTTTCATAACTAGAAGAATTATTGTCACATTCGAAGAGGTGGATTTTACCTCCAGAGGATGGGATCCATATGGCCGAATACCAATACCATATTTTTCCACCTTGTGATGTGGTGTTGGAAGAGGTTCCCACACACCCTACTCATCTATGCCACATCCATATCCTTGGTAACCCATGGCATACATCATCTTATTAGGGATGGCATATTTAGGAGCTTGATATCATGAATCCATCTCATCATCAAGAGACTAGGATATAGAAGTGTCAAGAAATTTATCATCTACTAAATGGCCAATAGGAAATAAAGTGTTGATGTTACAAAGTGTTCCTAGGACCATTGATATTTATAACTAGGCCTACCACGTGTCTTGGGTGATAGGGGAGATTAGAAACTAGGAGGGCCTATTAGAGGTTGTATTCTCCACAACCGGTAGAAAGGACCTTCATCTCCCATGAAGCAAAGGGAGATACATAAGTAGAAGCACCATTTTCATAGGAAAATAGTGTACTAGGATTAATATGGGAGGAAAGAGCCTTAGATTGAATCTGAAGAACTATTTTGGTTGAAGGACATTCATATGTAATGGGGAAATAATCCGATAACACTCTGCAATGTGTAAAGAGTTGGGGGTCCCCAAGAATGATGATAGTTTTTCCTTCATGGTGAAGTTTGATATATTGATGGAAATTTGAGGGAATGGTCTACATGACATGAATCCATGGGTGACCAAGGATCATATTGTAGGGTAGTTCCAAGTCCAAGACATGGAATTTGGTATCAGGAATAGTGGGCCAAAATTTCATAGGTAAAATTATGTTACCAATGACTACCAATTTGCATTATCATAAGCCTTAATGGTAATTACATTACTAGGATCTAATTCTATGTTAGTGTGTCCCATCATCTCGATGAGATTAAAAGTACAAATATTCAAGCGATTCATTTTCCATAAACACCCTTTTTTATCTTCTTACGAGTAACAATTACTTCAATGTACAAGGGTAGATTGTGCATATGATCATCCATTGGAATCTCATGCTGGCTAAAGGTAATGTGTTTGGAAGGAGCAAGTTGCGTGACCAAGGCTTGGAAGTGTGTAGGATCAATATCTGTTGAAACTCCCAACCCCTGCAGAGTTTTGTAAAGGATGTCCTTATAAATGTTGGATATCTTAAGAAGATACAAGATGGAAATATTGGAGTAGTCTTCTCAAGTTGTTTTAGAAGATCATAATGAATATGATGAGGGGTAGGGAAACGATGTTTTGTAATAACAAGAAGAGCATGTCGTGTTGCCATAATACACTCTTATGTCTTGATCTTAATAGTATTCACATGCTCACTAAAAGGATGAACACAACTAATGAGGGAATCAAATGGATTAGTTGTTTCAGAGACAACATGATTGGCATTTTTATTATGGGATGACTGACCTTAATTTGAATTTTCTCCACCTATTTATGCTTAGGGAATGGATCTTTGTAAATTCCCAATTATCTATTAGAAGTTTTATTGGGTTCAAGAGAATCCATTTCAACATCTCCGCTATCTATGAGGTCTTGAATGAAGTGTTTCAACTTCAAACATTTATTTGTGGTATGGCCCTTAACATGATGATATTCACAATATTCATGGTCTTTGTACCATGATGGTTTTGGTGCATCATCTACAAAGGACGTAGTGTTTAGAAACTTAACCATGTTCACTACATCCAATTGTTTCAAGATTAAAGAAAAATAATCTGTAAGAGGAGTGAACACTTGATGTTTAATTTTAGGTGCAATCGGTCCTTTGGAAAGTTTTAAAGGAGTACTACTTTGAACCTCTTGCACACATTTTGAATTCATGATTCTATCACCTATGAAATTTTTATTCTTGTTAAATAATTTGGGTTTTTTTGTAGGTTTGGACTCATGATTATCTCTTGAAAAGGGTTTCAAAGTCCCTTTAGCTAATAAATCCTTCTTGATTTGGCTTCCTTTCTCTATGAATTCTTCGAAAGTGCTCACACAATGCATTTTCAAGTGAAAATCAATTTCAGGATGTAAGTTTGGCACAAAAATGATAACAAGATGTTTCTCTAGAATGGAGCAAGGGAAGCGACTAGCTAGCCCTTACCATCATTGTAGGAAACCAAAAAATTTCTCATTGTTATGTTGTTTGGCATTACATAAATCTAACATGGTGATGTCACTTTCCATATTGAATGAAAAGTGGCACACAAAATTTTTGGCCAATTCAACGAACGTGAAGATAGACCCTTTGGGTATATGGAGGAACCATTCAAGTGTTTGGCCCCCAAGACTTTGTGGGAATAGGAGAATAAGGTAATTGTCACTATAGGAAAATTCTTAGCAAGCCATAAAGAAGTATTTGACATGATTGTGTGGGTCACCTTTACCCCTATATTTGTTGAATTTAGGGTAGTCAAAGCTTGGAGGAAAGGGTGTTCATAACATCACCCGATCAAAAGGATATGGGCATAGTTCTTCAAATTGGGAGTTCTTATTGTGTCCAATGTTATTTTCTTAAAGGCTTGTAAGGGAATTTTTAGACTACCACTCTTCTTCAATGATTTGGCCATGTGAAGGTGAGGCTAGTATATACACGTGGTTAGATTTTGATGTCTCACCCCCGTGGTTTTTAGTGTAAAGCTCATTATACATGACCTTCATTTTCTCATTACGTGCATCTCTCCTCAGGTCTTTGTGGACATGGGAAGCCAAGATTTCCAATTGGTTACTAAGGTCTTGTAATTGTTGTTGAATAGTGACCTCATCATTTTGGGGTTCTTCTTTATTTTCACGTGGAGGTGGTTGTTCATGATCTTCATTCTCACCTCTAGCTTCATGATTAATTCGAACAATTGGTATGCGATACCCACCGATATTTTAGGAGGTGCACCTTCTTCATTTATTTGATTGAAAGTAGAGGCATGTCCCGGATTTGATATATCATCAACGGATCAAAGGGGATGTTATAATTATTATTCTCTGTGAACCATGTTTGTAAGGAGAGTATGGTCAAATTTAGGTGGTAGTTTAGCCCCTAATTCTACAACTTGTACCAACACTTGATCTTTGTTATGGAAGAGAAAGTTATCCATGTGGGCGAGGTGAAATTTTAATTTATCTTAAGGAGAAGTCCCCACCCCCACCTCACTAATTAAACTAAAATGGGATATAATAGCCTAATCTCATGCAAGTTTGTAGTAAAAAAATGAGTAGTAAAATAGTTGAAATACACCCAAGCAACTAAGTAATAAAAATGTAAAAACCTAACGTGTAAAGAGATTTCAAAGAGCCTTAGTTGATTCACAGTGAAGATCGACTGAACAAAAATGGGAGACCGTCACACATGAGCTTGAGAAAATGTAGATTTGAGATATCTAGTTGGACTAGGAAGTCTGGAAAATAGATTGAGGTGCATGGGGCACATTGGTCTGTGCAAGAGGTCCATAAGCCAATTTTACAGAGTTACCAGATGGTGGGAATAATTTACTGCTTATCATGTATATTGCACACCTAGTTCTTTCGATGTCGTCAGTAAACTGGAATGAAGAATCACATGTAGAATGTAAATAATGTGTGCATGGAATAGAATAAACTCCCATCCTATGAAGTGTGATGCGAGATGAACCAAATTTTTTCCCTTGTGATGGATCTAGATGGATGTAAATGGAACACTAAAAGTCTTGATGGATGCAACCTTATGTGGTGAGAAGTAATACTTAGTGCTTGGTCCCTTATTATCATCACATAACTTTATATTTATATGATTCCTTCAATTGATTTTCATAATTAACCCTAAATTTATGACTACCAAAAATATAAGATGCTCAAATGACTAGAAAAGACCCAAAAAGTGTGATTAAAGTACAAAGAGGACAGGGGTACCCAAAGGGGACGAGGGTGCCTAATGCTTTGGCATCTTGGATGGGTGCTCCAATCTAGAAAAGGTAAACCTAAAGGATGAAAAGACAGATTGGGTTAGTAAAGGTGCAAGATGGAAAGTAACAATAGAAAGCAACAAAATATGGCCAAAGACATGGGTTAATTAGTACTTTTCTTACTTAAGAACCATATGAATAGTAGTATGTGATCGAGACTAGATAATTACCCAAAATGCATGATTTTGTGTCTACATTTTCCCCCACTTTATGTTGGTGAGTGAAACACCCAAGAACATAAAGTAAATAGAGATGTAATCGATATCCATCTAGATTGATGTAAAAATCATGCCGAGGGACTAGACAAAGTGTGGAGTGATAAAAAATATGGAACGTGGAGACTAAAGATGTAAAAAGTGTAAAAATGTGATGAGAGTGAACCTAGGGTGGAAGTGTGTGTGTAGATGATGATGTATGTGATGTACCTGCATGTTAGTGTCACCATATGTGATGTTGTTGTTGATGTTGATTGCTTGCTTCCCATACAAACAAACCTGTAAAAGAGAAGATGATCAATAGTCAAATACACATGTATATGTATAAAAATGTGTGTAAAGACACATGTATATATGTAAAAATGTGTAATGAAAGTATAAAAATGAAAAAGGAACATGTGCACCTAATCCATGATGAGAAAAATGGTGTAGAAAGGATCCTGTTGATGAAGTGTGAGTTTTTTGGGTGATCTCATGCCACTGACCGAAGAAGTGTAGGGAGGAAAGTCTGATTTATCCTCCAACCTATAACCGCTTCCCAAAACTGAAGAGATCTATGTACTGTCTAGTTTTTTGGGTGATCCGATGCCATGGACAAAGTAGTGTAGAGAGGAAGTTTTGGTTTATCCTCTAACCTGTAACTATTCCCTGACATGCTAAGGATAATCTGCCATGTAAAAGCTACTATGTATGGAGTTCTCAGATTGTGTTGAACCCACTCGATGTGTAACTAAGGACCCAAGCTTGATTTTGAGCCCTAAATTGTGATGAATCGTATCGTATTGTGCTATGTATACCCTATATGGGGTGATTGATTCAACCAAATGATGATAGCCTCTTTGGGAGTGCATCCAACATCGCCCTAGGAGAATGTGGCCCCAAAGAGAGAACCAACCACCGAATCAAACTCGCCCTATAGGGGAATGTGTTTTGTAGAAACCAAGGCACATGCAACAAATAGATGGAAGACAAGTGTTAGTAAGAGCAAAGGAATATATGCATGTATAGGATAATGTGTAAGCTACGCAGATAATATGTAAGCTAAAACACGTAAGAAGATAATGTAGACCATGAAAAGTAGGTTACAAACACAGGACACCACTCATGATGTCGCAAGAAACTCAAGGCCATAGTGGCTGCAAAAAAACAAGTGTGTAGATAAGATAAAAGGCAAAGCCCACAAATAAAGACATAAAATTACAAGCAAGTAAAAACAATGTAACAGTATAACCATATTAGTAAATATCCTCAGTAAAACAAATGTTGCACATAAAGCACTCGTTAACACGTTAGAAAGATAAAATATATGTCAAAAGCACATATAAGCTGATAATGGAAAGTGATAAGTACAAAATGAAACAATAACACCTATAGTGTATGAAAGTGGATGCCCCTAGAGCCGCTGTGGGACTGGTAATAGGTACTATGCCAAACATCTATGTTGCATGTAATGGATATGTATAATCTGTGATCACAACTAGAAATAAAGTGAATGCACATGTGTGTATGATAAAGATAATGACAAGTAATAAGTATCAAATGAAACAATCACACCTATAGTATATGAAAGTGGATTCCCTAGAGCCGATGTGGGACTCGGTAATATGTACTATGCCAAACATCTATGTTGCGTGCGCAACGGATATGTATAATCTGTGATCACAACTAGAAAGAAAGTGAACGCACATGTGTGTATGATAAAGATAATGACATACAAGATATTTATCTAGCATGTGTAATAAAGTGAACATGTACAAGTAAATGCAAAAGAAAGAGTAAATGCAACCAAGATATGTAATATGTTGTGGATGGATGGAATGGAATGTAGAGTGAATGATAGGAGCAATGTGCCCTGAGTGAATGGATTTGTATGTAGTGAGGTTCATTAGTTTACGCCCCTCAATAGTAGAAAATGAACCGTAAATGAGAGTGTGTCATCAAGAAATGGTTGAGTTATATGTTGTGTGTAACGTGATGTGATGAATGTGTAGTGGTTGTAGACACTCGAAAGTATACACCCTCATCTTTATTCAATCAATTAATTAAATACATCAATATTTCATATCCTAAGTCATATACTACACCCCTCATCTTTTTCCCATTAATTAAATAACATCAAACATCCCTCCCATCCTTATTCAATTAATTAATTAAAAACATTAAACCTACCCCATATCCCAAGTCAAATACTCATCTTTATCTAATTAAATATGACAACATCCCATCGTTATCACACTTATCTCATGTGAATCCATCTCTACAATCGTTAAATCCTACTCAACCACCTAGGAATATTCCTAAAGGTTAGTTTAGGAAAAATAAAATAAAATCTAGCCTATTTTTTCATCCGCTCAATGAACACACCACGTCCCCAACAACTAAAAAAATTAGCTACTTGACATCTAAACCAAATAGCCTTGATTTGGAAGCGTTTCAACCATTTTCCAAAAAAACTCAAACAACCTCGAAATCACTGAAATTTAGGTAATCACCACGATTATTTAAGCCGTTTACAGCCTTCTTAGGGGGATCCTCAACTTCAATTCATGAGTTCTTTCTTTTCATTTGATTTCATAGTATCTTGTATATCATCACTGAGTACCAAAACATTTGAGTTATCACTTAGTGGCATTATCAACAATCATCAAGAATTTTCAAGCCATTTTTTGAAGCTCCTATGGATTAGCACCCCATCACCCAACTTGTAGATTGCACCAACTACCTACATCATCCTTCATCAAGGTTAGAAGGTTCTTTTAGCCTCACATCAACCATCCATGTATGTCTTAAATATTTATTAATTTATTTTACATCATTTATAAACTTCCATCATTTTGTAATATCAAGTTTAAATCATTAAACATTTGGATTTATCAATCTATCAAAACCACCGAATCACTTGTGATTCTAGTCATTTTTACCTTTTTGGAAATTTTAAATCCCTTATCTGTCATATCATTCCTTTTGTTACTAACATTTTGCTAAGCATGGATCAATGTTAGATGGCAATTGGTGGCCCTTCTCATGAAATTACCAACATCCATTCCTTACCGATAGTTTGACACCCTTTTACTCGGGAACAATATGATATCTTGCATGATCTAACTTTGTGCGCCATCCATCATGCTCCTTTAGATCAAATTGGAGAACATTTTCAAGTTCACTTAGGAAATCCATCAAGCAATAGAAGATTATTGGTTCACACACTTCAAATACATACTCATCCAATCTGAACTTGCTTGGGATGCATACGAGGCTAAACAAGACTTGCCTTTCGAGCCATAATCCGTCTCTAATCTATCTCTTATCACTCTCTTGTCTATATTTTATCTGCTTTGTATCAGTTTATCATTTTTCAATTATCTATCTTATATCAATGTATTGTTTATCTATTTCAATCCACTTAATTGTTCAAACAACAAGTTGACATCCTTTGAGGAAGCCTTTTAGATTCATAGAATCAACCTTTGTCGAGAAACTTGATTATCCATCTTTCTAATCATATCTTGTGTAGTGTCTTTGATCACAAGTTTACTTCCAAGAGAGGAGATTATAAACATATTCCACAAAGCACAACATCAAGCATTTCCACAACATCTATGGGTATCCCTAAACTATGCATCCTCGAGGTTAGTATATTTCTATTTTATTGCTTAGTTAATTCAAGTTGAAAGAGTAGAAATATCTTTGAACATTCTAGTGCACTGTAGGGGACCCCGAGTCACTTATTTCATTATTTTATTCCATCAAATTATCATATTTTTTATTTTCTGGTTTTCTATTTAGTAATCATTAGCAATTTGGTCAATCATTAGCGATCTAGTCAATCGCCGACGATTTTTTTGAATACTTTTGATTACTTTACAATTTTCCTTCTAATCACTATTTTCTCATTGTTTTGCATTTCGCTAACTTTGGTTTAGTAGTTTGCTTTGTCTTTGGAGGTTTTGTTTGTTGGATTGCTTATTGCTAAAACTAAAAAATTGCAAAAAAAATTAAAAAGGAAGATTTATTAGAGGTGAGTCCTAATCCTTCTTTTTGTTTTCTATACTACATTTTTTCTTGTTTGCTCTCATCAAAATCAATATGTCATTTTGGGCTTAAAACAAACAATTACATTCTTCTTGATCACATAGTTTTAATTAGGAAAGTTAATTGATTGCATTCACTTTATCTTTCCCCACACACAACCAAATCACTCAAAACATCAAACATGCATTTAAAAAAATTCTTCCCAAGTGATAACTATTGGGATTTCATCACCCAATAGGAAACCGACTCGGTGTTCTGGCTAAGTATAAATAACTATCTGTCAGTATATTGGCCAAGCACCCAACTCCCTTATCACTTTGTAGGATCGTGAAGTGAGGGGGTTGGCTCAATATGAAACCCCTGTCTTCGGCAATAACATAGATTTGGGCCTCATGTACCTTCGGGTATATCAAGGATGCCAACATAAACATACTTGAAACCAACCATAGATTACCATTTCCTAGGACCCATCAACCATTTTTCACATTTCACTTTTCTTAATTAAATCAAGATAATCTAAAAAAACTTATTTTTCTTGCTTTGTCTGTTGTTTGTAATCAACCCACTTAGTTATTTTTCATTTTTAGGTGATTGTGTGTTTGTTTACTATGGTACTTACTAGACAACAAGCCCGTAATCAAACTTTAGAAAACATGTCTACACCATTATCTACAACATTCTCTACACCATTACAACATCATATCCCATTTTCTCAACCAATCACATCTACTCCTCTATCTGAACATCAACGAGCATGGGATGAAATAGAGGATAAATATAATGAAGAAATGTGACAACATATCTTAGATTCCACACACCAATTTCATCATCAAAACTCTTGTATACCGAGCCAGAAGAAACTGAACAACCATATTCTCCTAGCTGTCTCAATCAGAATCATCTGAACCTCCTTTCTTTGATCATGGAGACCCTGATTTTGAAGAAATGTTAGATTCAAACCCTATTTCCCTTAACACTTATCTTGCAGCTAGGGGTGTCCAACTCCAACCATTTGTACATGAACCACCTCCACACATCCTTGATCCTTCATCTAGTTTTGCACATCTTATCGATCCAAACCAATAACCCATTATCCAAAAAATATATTCATATACACTCATAAGTCAACTAAAACATCAAATGTTGAGTCTTCTATTCCTATTAGTCAACCCAAAACATCTAGTGTTGTGTCTTCCATTCCTATTTTTAGTCTCCATATGATCTCTTCTCAAGACACATCTACCCAACAACCCACATCTTCACCTAAGCCTTCCACTAGTTCCACACCTCCCCTAAATAATACTAGTGCTTCCTTGTCTACCCCTCCAACATATTTGGACATTCATACACCTCCAATAAGTTTTTTTGTCATTTATATTATGTATCTTATCCACCATACTTTCAACCAGTCAAAAATCCTGTCCAAAACATCACTATGTCCATTCTTGCATCTATTCCCTTAATCAATACCAGTGCCATCACCAACACTCATCCTATTTCAGTCCAATATTTTGTACCCCTTGTCTCACAACATATACCACAACCATCATAACCATTAATCTCCATACCACAATCTATTCCTATTCAAAACATCCCACAACAAGCACCATCTTCTCGCTGCCTCTGCAATATCATTTCAACAATAACCGCCTTATTCATAACTTCTCACTGCCACATCCATCTCATATCCTTATCAGTATATTCAACTGTCACAACCATTAGTGTCCTAACCTACTTATAACATCCCTAAAAATATTCCACCTTAACAAAATATTCCTTAACAAAACATTCCTCAACAAAACATTATGTCTCAACAAAATATCCCATATAAACATAATATTACCCAACAAAATATTCTTCAACAAAAATTCCTTACCAGAAAAATATTCCTCAACAAAACATTCCCTACCCCAGAACATCCCTCAGCAGTATCAAACATACCCACAACCTAGCCAGTTCTCATTTTAACTTGGCTCATCCTTGCAGAACCAACATAACTTGATCCTCTTCAAGCCCTCATGAACCACATATCCAATCTTGAAGCCACCTCATCAGGACCTAAAAATGTGTTTTCTTACGACCAAATTTGCAATGATCCCATTCACCCCTTAGTTCCATATAAAACATATCCACCCCATTGGGAACTTCCAAAGTTTATCAAATTTTATAGCAAGGAAGATCCTCAACAACACATCTGTGCTTTTTGTCATGCCTGTTATTTAATAGCTCATGACCAAGATCTCATGCTGAGGACTTTCCCCATGTCTATCTCCGGTCCTACCCTAGATTGGTATAATAGCATCCCTTAGTACTCCCTTTTCTCATTTTCACAACTCACACAAATTTTCCTAGAACACTTCTCCATAAACATATCTTGTAAAATCACTATCACCGACCTCTATGCCATCAAAAATTTGAGGATGAGTCCATTGCTGAATTTTTATTCACTAGAGGGGCATAATCAATCAACTTTCCTTCCCATTACCACAAACTAAATTGATTAAAATTTTCTCTCGCTCATGTGCCAAACACATCTCATCAACATTACAAATCCAATCTTTCTATACATTTGATGAAGCTTTCACTATGGCCCATAAGTTAGAACTGCGAGCCCTAGAAGATGGTCAAGTTAAACTTCATCCTAAGAAACCACAAATTGAATTCCCATATAATTCATCTTCCATTCCTGAAAAATCCAAGTCATCTGCTAACACCATTGTAACATCTTTTACAAAACTATTACTATGATTACTTTCCCTCTTGAAATTGCAAATGTTGACATGTGATTTGTCTTAGGAAGGTGTACTCTTATGAATTTTTGAAATCATGTTTGCAATGGATAAATTATTACTGTGAAGAGGTTCACTTTGTTGTGATTTCTGCTTACTTGAAAACGAGGCCATTCATCTTTTTGTACAAATTTAATTCATTTAAAAAAATATTATGAGCTTGTGTTGTTGTCTAAACTCATCTTGTGTTGACAGAAAAACCTTGGATCAATTCCATTGATCCAAGGTATGCTTCAATTCTCCTTACCTGATTCATCTGGTTGACTTAGCATTCTGAAATGGAAGGTGAAGTGAGACTGAGTTTTGTTTTATTTATAAATTTGAAGGACCCGGTTTTAGGTGTCCTTGCTTTGCATCATGCTGTAATTAGTAAGCTTGGGCCTTCTTGTTATTTTTTTTAAAACGCTGAATAGCGTAATAGAACCAAGGACCTATTACTAAACTATTAAGGTAAATACCTTAACCTAAGTTGGAATGTTCTATGCTATTTGGATTTTAACCTAAGGTAATTAAGACCTACCTAGGATCTATTACTAAACTACTAAGGTTGACACCCTAACCTAAGTTGGTATGTTTTATGGTTGTGGAGTTTTGAAACAACCTAAGGAAAATAATATTTACCTAAGGACTAAGGTTGATTTCTAACCTAATGATAATCTAACCTAAACTAATACTAATCTAAGGGGTACCTAAGGACTACTTGGCAAGTGGTAGGGTGGTGGCATTAGTTTTCAAGGCATTAATGAGAATTGATTTTGGTTTTAATATCCTCTGAACTACCAGTTTTGGCAGAGGCATGGGGAGTTAGGGGATGCCTAGTTGGCATCACCACTAAATGGAAATTGCATGCAAATTTTGAATTGAAGGTTCACCAAACTTGGATGGTGGTGGCATGGAGAAATAGGAGGGAAAAATGTCATTCCTTGCATTAATTAGTCTCGGTTATGGTGAAGAAACCACCTAGGAGAGATGCAAGGTGGATTTTGGAAAGGTTGTTTGATCTTTTGTTCTTTTTGATTTTTTTCTCTGCATGGAGTTTTTGGTTCTTCGAACTAGCAGTTATTATTTTTGATCCATCGATATTCTTGGAATTATTGAGCTATTTTTAGATCTATGGAAGTATAAGAGGAAGTAGGAAGATTGGAGTTGTTGACGTTGCTTGGAAAAAGAAGAGACTGTGGAGGCTCGGCTGGAAATCTTCTGCAAATCGATAAGAAGATCTATCAGGCATGATAGGATCTACCCATTAAGTTGTTATGATTTTTCCTAAGTGTTTTCATTAAAAACTCTACTCTTGGGGAAAATGGGTGTTTATGTGATGTTAATCTTGCTTTCATGCTTGTATTTTTCACTGAATACTCCTGCTTGAATTCGTTGTTTGATGAAAATATTATCTGGGTTTGTCCTTTGTTGGAAAAATGAACGATTCATACTTTAACCATTGTTTGAACTGGAATGTGGAAAATCTTGTGAACTTTTGTTGACTATGCAAAAATGGTATAGAGGGATTCCTTGTTTGAAAAAAAGGAGCTGGGTTTGTTTTCCTTTGATGGGTGAAGGTATGAAATGTGTTTTACTTCTGTTGAGCTCGAGATGTTATCAAATATTGCTATGTCTGTTTGAACTATGCTAGAATGGATAAGTCAGATTCAATGTTAGGATTTGTTCTTGTTAGAAAACAATAGTAAATATGTTATACTTTTGCTGAGCTGAGACGTTTTGATTTTGAGAACTCTGTTGGACTATATGGAAGTTAGATGGTAGAAGTCACTGCTATGAAAGGATTACGTTTGGTTTTGTTCTCCCATACTTGAAATTTGATAAAATCATGTTCAACTTCTACTTAGACTTAAATGAAGTCAATTTTTGTTTCTTACACCTGTATGTTATGAGAAGATTTGTTAATGACTTATCTGATTTTGGGTCTGAACGGATCCCCCTTGATATAATCTGTCTGATAGTAAGGTTGATAGTTATCTTCTGTTGTCGTGTTTGTGGGAAGACTTATCAAATTTTTATGTATCCTTTCTGAGGTGAGGTTTCGTGCTTTAGGAGTTACCTTATCAGTTCATCTTGTTGGATTTACTAGTTCTTTTCATTCAAGTTTGATGTTTAGATGATGTTGTAGGAATGGGGTACCTATGTTGAACTATGGATTAGTTCAGTCTTGTCTATCTTGATGAAATGGACTGGAATGTTTCATTTATTATTCTTCTTTTGAACTCAACCTTGAGCACCTAATTTGGGGTCATGTCACCTTTTCCTTGTGGTCAAATCTGGGACGAGTTCATCCTTTCTACCTGTAGACTATTCCTTTGATTTTTGTGAAGTTGGGGATCTGGGTTGGCTTGACTATAATTTGTGATTGTTAAGTCTTGTATTCATTTTACCATCAAAGGATGGGTAAGATTTATGTGCGATGACACTTGAAAAGAAATTGTGGTTGCATAAGAATAAATTATTTTAATGCTACTCTGTCTCTCTCTTGTTTGGGAAAATTAGAGAAATGTATAGATTGATGCTATTAACGTTTGGGATGAATTAAAATGTTCAGTAGTTGTTTGTTTCTTTGAGTCTTATTCTAACTAAAATCATTTGAATAACTCTTTTTAGTAGTAGCTTATGTACTACTATAGTAGTTCTTGTTTGTATGTTGAGAGAACTTTATCATTGGTTTCGATCTTCATGTTGCAGTCATATATCTCTATTCTGTATCAAATAGTTATTGTGTGTTTTCAATGGTTGTTAGAGTTGAATAATCTCTCAGTTAGACCGGTATCAGTTCTTTTAATCCTCGATATGTACTCCTCCTTTTAGGAAGGAATAATGAGATCTTATCTCAGCTTTAATTATCATTCCTTCTCTCTATTCTGAGTTAAGGTATTCCATTCTATTTTCTTCAAACTTTGAAGGAAGTTATAAGTTGTTCTCTCTTTTCGTTCATTCTCTCATTTATGTTACTCCTGAGTAAGGAGATGACCTGCTCGGTTGTATTAGTTTGAAGAAAATTATAGAGTGGGTAGTTGGAGGATAAACCTTTATCTTCTTCTCCTTGACTAATGTTTTGATAGGGATATAATTATGGTGATGTGTGACCAATTCCAGGTGCATGTAAATGAAAAATATCCTTTATCAAACCGTTGATGCTTAACCCAAACTTAGGCTAGAGTTTGGCTTTGAATTTGGATGTAGTATCTTAAATAGGAAGCTCTTACTTTAAGATGTTGATGGTTCATCCTAAATTTTTCATAAAGATTGAATGAGCTTGGCCTTAGATATTTTAGGATGGAGTAAGTTAATGCTGAGTATTGTGGATCATTGCTTCTTAAAAATAATTCTATTTTTATGAATTATTAGAGTTAGTATCTTTATTTGATTTAGATAGAATGAATCAAGAGATGAACTATAAATATCTATAGTAGAAATGTGGTAAGTAATTTGGATGGAATATTACTTATCTGATATAATTCTTTATGAAATCATTGGCTGAACATTGTTTTGATTACACCAAGATCTCTACTTAATGATAATATGGTTTAACACTTTGTTCTTCCTTTCATGACTGTTATTTCTTTATGATGTATCTTTCTGTAATGCTTTAACTGTTTCATAAAAGCATAGTTCTTTTTATGAAACAATTAGTTGAAAGCACATCATTTTAATTCTTAGTGCTTATCATGCTCGATTGATAAATGAACCACGTCTTAGCAATTTTTGCAGATGGACTTCGTAAGTGATAAAAGAAGACAAGTTATTTTATGATGTTACTTTTTTTTACCTAAAGATTGGATCTTTTATGAGGAAATATGATTCATTATTGAAATGTATTTGTAAGAGGAAAAGTTGTATTTCTTAATTGAGCTTATTGATGTTGTTTGACATTAAAGATGTCTGAAATGTTTGGACTTGTAAAGTATGTATTCCACTTAGATGAATGGAAAAGATTGTGGGTTTATTAGTACTTGATGTGCCATTCTCTTTGTACATTATGTGAAGGGAATTGTAAGATTATCTTTATTCTCTCATATTCATATCTATATGGAACCCTTTCAGTTGACTTAAAATGAATTAGGTGGTAAGGGAATTAGATACACTATCCCTTTATTAAAATGTAACTTAACAAGTTGGCATTCATGGCTGATCATTTAACTAAATCACTATGGTTTATTAAAATGGTGATAGTGTAAATTCATTATGATATCTTGAATAATGTAAGGGGTTGCAATGAACCCTAATTCTTAATAAGAAAGAGGAAGACAACTATTTCGAAATGATAATCTAGATTGTTTTAGAATCCTTTTGAGTTAAACCTAATGTCATCTGGGAAAGAGGAAGATGAACTACCTCTTGACCAATACCTTTAAAGGTATAAGACAAATGAAAGGTAAACATGAAAATTTAATAAGTAGACTTCATCTCAATGAAGTCTAATATAAAGGAATCTAATTCAAAACTTAAAAAAGTAAGAATGGTTGAGTAAAATAAGTGAACCATATTGTTTAATTTCTACTTATGTTTTATTAAACTGAATCCTAAAGTAGGAAGTTAATGATTAAAAAAGAAATCTTGATGTTTCCACAAAGCAATTACAACTCAATTATGGTTGGAAACCTTAGGGGTTAATGAAACTAGGAATTCAAGAGGGTTGTTGTAATTAGACCTTAATTATAGAAAATAATTAAGTAATTAACTTCTTTGTGGATATGTACATCCATATGGGATGACTCAGATGGATGTTGGCACATGCCAACTGTAGTATAATACCTTCGTGAATACTTGGGTCTTTGTGAGGATACTGTGTTGCAATTGACATGTTGCAACACCCTTCAGAGTTGAATCACCTAGACTTACATAACTTGGACTTGTCCTTAGTTATACCCTAGGTTAGGTTAGAAACATGATTTAGTGTCGGGGACATCTCGATGACTTAGGATAACTAGACACACATGATTGAATTAGGTGATCGAGTATGTCTTTGTATCCTTAGTCCTCACGAGTAGTCCTATACACTAAGAAATGTTGCTACCCTTGGTTAGGGTAAAACCTGGAACAAGTGGAATGACAAGAGTCAATAAAGACCTTTCTAGATAACAGATGAAGTGGGGTTAATGATGTATTCCGTTTGATGAGTATGTCGTCTAGGAATAGTAATGTGAATAGTATGTTGGAAATATTTGGGAAAAGTATCACAAGTTGATGGTTATGTTGTCCTATGTCACCTAGTTTAAGAAGTGATTTTTCAAATGAATATTAGTAAAAATATTCATATAGGCCTCTTAAAAAAAAAACTTAAAACCCAGAAAAGGGTAAGAGAACCAAGTATACGTAGTATACAATTCAATGGGTTAACATGAGAGATCGGTATGATCTCGAGTCATGAAATGAGAGATCAGTGTTTCACCGAGTCATTACAGCTGCATATGGTTATCTATTATGAGATTGATTGGCACAAAATGTGTGTTCTAAATTTTGATTATTTAGAATAGAGAACATTATTATAATTTTTTTCCTTGTTTCTAAAGTCTTATTATGGGAATGTTACACCGTAGTAGTTAAATACAATCTTAAGGAAAAACCCACTACCGAGCATTCCCATCAACAACGTAGTTACACACCCATAGGAGAGACTTATAGTATAGCCTTTGACAAGTCTCTTATTGCAAACATGATATGTCTCCCACCCATTAGACCTATCGATACATCCATATCCAAACCCTCTTGGTATTGAGATAATGATTATTATAAATACCACGGGGTTTACTGACATGACATTGAAAGGTCTCAAAGATTCTCGCAGTGTCCTTCAATATTTGATTGAAAATGGTAAAATTCACTTAGACAATCCAAACACACCCCCAAATCAAAATCTTGATATATTCAAACAACCATTTCCAAATCATTCCCCATCCATTGATCAACCAAAAAAAAACACTATTCACACTCACCATACTATCAACACCATCACTAAAACATTACCCACTATTGAGTCAACATCAACACTGTTGAATTTAAATTCAAACCTTTAGAACCAACATCCACATATATTAAACCTAAATTGACATCTACCAAGTCCTCATCCACTAGGAACATTACTGAAACCATTCTCCCATCCTCGTCACATGTCACACTTGATTCCACATCTATGTCATCTACAACTCCTAAAGATACCGAAAATATTCATCCAATAAACAATCCAAAACTCCTTCTAAGATCATTATTGAAAATCAACCCTCCACGTCTAGTACTTCCACATCCACATCTAGTTCATCCATAACCACAAAAGGACCTCATAAACAAGGTGTTGTTCAATTTTTTAAAATTCCTTACTATACCTTCCTTGAAAAATATCATTTTTGTGGCCCTCAACCTTTTCTCCCACCTCCTTCTAGAAAAGTCATTACCACACCTAGTAATCATCCTATCATTTTAGGTCTAAAGCCTACCTACCAAGCCTCCACACTAGGCCCTCATCCTTCATCCATCACACCATCTAAGACTCCTCAATGATAAACAACCCAACAACCCACAATCAAAGTCTTACTTCCTCCAAAGGATAAGATACACAAAAATTCATTACCTGTCCACATCTGCACCTAGGGGGTGTTATGTAACTATCCTAGATGACCTCCTCCAACAATCACTTATAATGTTACCACCTCCCAAACTATCTGACCTGTGAGGATGGAAACCCACTTGGTATGACTTCAATGTCTCTGTCATGATTATCATAGGACATGAGGTCATTCCATAGAGGACTGTAAGGCCTTTCACCGATCATACAAACTGGGTAATATGACATAACCACATGTAACATCATCATCTTCATATAAATCTAAAGAAACCATGTCTAAAATCTCTCCCCATCAGGTTAATGATGTGCACATAACTACTCACTCACAAAATTACAACACAGATCCATCCAAGCCTAAGAAAGCCAAAACTTTCATAGCCATACCTCCACCTCCCAAGTGTTAGCCACTCCATTAGATAAACCTAAAGTATCTATCTCCGTAGCCCCCAAAGTGTCTAATCAAATAATGTAACCCAAAGCCAAGGTTTTAATACTCTCCACACCACCCTCATCATCCACCATAGTACAAAAGGTAGTTATCAAATAGTTACACCAAGCTCCCATCAAAATGTCATTATATGAGTTGGTGCAAACATCACATTCCCATAAACAAGCCATGATCGAATCCCTTCAGTTGATATCTGTGTCTTCAGATGATCCTTCATATTTCAAATTTTTTTAGGGTCCCTTAAAACATATACAACCATATCATTTGATCCATCCGAGATCCTCGCTTATTTAGGATATCATGACTTGTCACTCTTTATCACCACTTAACTCAATTATATCCTCATCAAGGTTCATGATTTATGGGGACACAACCATCTAAATTATATCATCAATTTCTTTTAATCAACTTAAACTATCACCTTCCTTTATTAGTCAAACTCCAGTTTTACTATGATCTTTCACCGACACTATCGCACCCACATTAGGTATTGTTATCCTACCACTTAATGTCGGCATTAAAACCTTACATGAACTCTTCTATATTATAGAAGGAGAGTTCCAATACAAGATAATGTTAGGATGCCCTTGGATACACACTATGTGGTGTGTTCCTTATACACTCAATTGGTGTCTTAAATATGAACACGAAGGTCAGACATTTATAGTCCCTACATATCCAAATCCCTTTGATTGTTATATGACATATCATTCAAATGACATCCTTGTGCCTAAATCTACATTAGAACCATCTGACGAAGCATCTATCAACATGTCCATTCCTTCATCTAAACTACCAGATGATTCCTCCCTTAGTGACATTGTACAACACCTTACACTGGGGGAGTACTCCTCCTCATGCTTAACTCCATCCCTTCACCTAAGACTTATGGTCACCCTAATAAGAAACCTATGTATGAGCCTAACGTAGGGGATGTTATCTCTTATGGTCCTGCTTATCTAAAAAAACCTTGTCTATGGGGGAATCGATCATCCTCCATCCCATTCTATCAATCAACACCATGCCATGCCTTTCACATTGGACTTCAAATCCATAGATAATCCAGGTTTCGCTCATATGTACCTTCACTATTATGTGTGGAAGGGTTTTGGATTTGGCCATTACGAACAGGGAATACATGACTTGATTGTCCAATGTTCCCTTAAAACTTATGAGAAATATGGCCTAGGTTATGAGAAACCTGGCTCGACCCATCCAAACCCACTACATCCGTGCATATCACTAAACTTGAACCATCATCACCTACAAGCCTTGAAGATCCTATGGACATAGACGACACCATATCCATCCTACCTAACTTTTTTAGTCAATACTATATCCTTAGGACCTCTTATTTATCAATTCGGTCACTTCGTATTAGGCCGAGAGATGGTTCAAGAAGATTTACCCACCATAGATATCCTTCAATGTCATGATGACCAAGATATCCTTTCCCATATGGGATCTGAGGATCATTTCCTTCAAAAATCCCTACCATCTGATACACCAAATCTCCTTAATAAATCCACCATTGATGTAAACTTAGGAACCCCTTAGGATCCTCGCATAGTTAAGGTCGGTCAATCACTTAATTCATAAGAACTAGATGACTTCACCTCATTTTTAACAAAATATTATCAAGCCTTCACCTGGTCATATAGTGATATGCCAGAATTGATCCTAACATCGTCACATATCCCGATGCTAAACCCATTAAATAAAAACTCTATAAGATGCACCTCATATAGTTCTCCTTATTAAAGAAGAGTTATAATGCCTTTTATCCACTAACTTCATCATACCCATTTACTATCCATAATGGGTCTCTAACATTTTCCTAGTAATTAAGACCTCGGAAAGTTACACATTTGCATAGACTTCAGGATCTCAATCTTGCTTGTCCCAAAGATGATTTCCCCCTTCCAAATATAGATCAGCTCTTAGATCTAATGTCCAAAGCCATGAAATGATCTCCCTTATGGATGGATTTTTTGGTTATAATCAAATTCTTATCACCACCAAAGATCAACATAAAACTTCCTTTATCACTCCTTGGGAACCTTTTGCTACTATGTCATGTCATTTGGTCTTAAAAATGTAGAAGCTACTTACCAACGTGCCATGATCTACATTTTTCATGAACTTATCCAAAAAACTGTCGAAGACTATATTGATGATCTCTTAGGAAAGTCAAAATCACACAAAGATCACCTCGACGTCCTTGAATCTATCTTTACTCATCTTATTTAGTATTGCCTTCATCTCAATCTTGCAAAGTGTGTTTTTGGTGTTCTCACTAGAAAAATTTTAGGATTCATCATATCTATCTGAGGTATTGAAGTTGACCCAAAAAGGTTAAATCCATCATTGAAATGCCTCCTTCATCCAATCTTAAACAACTACATAGCCTTCAAGGTAAACTACGGTCTATCCAATGCTTTAGATCACAACTTTTTCATCATTGTTAACCATTTCATCATCTAATCTACAAGGATGCAAAATTTCACTAGGATTTTGATTGTTAGAAAGCCTTCAATGAAATCAAACATGATCTTTTATCACCACTTGTGCTTACTCCACCCTGCGATGGGGATCCATTTTATCTATACATATCTTCTTCAGAATACGCTCTAGGAGCCATGCTCACTCACCGTTATAGCCAAGGTAGTGAACAATCCATATATTATATCATTCACACACTTCATGATTATGAAACTCGCTATAATGAAGCTAAAAACTATGTTGTGCCTTATAATTTACCACTTCTAAACTTCATCATTATCTTCTCAATCATAAGACGTATGTCATCACTAGCTTTAATCCACTTAAAACCATACATTCTAAAACTTATCAACGACCATATAACTTGATGTATTATGCTTATGACTGAATTTTTACCTCGAGATCATATCACATAAATCCATTAAGGTCCAGTTATCGAGACTAGCTAGTCGACGCACCCCTTCTTGATAATCAACTCCCTCACAAATACTTTCCCAATGAATCTATCAACAATATCAATGAATATGAATTCATCCCTATCAAAATGACCCTCTTCTTTGATGAATCTAAGTGTTAGTAAGGGGGAGGGGTTGGAGTTGTTCTCATACCTTTGTGGGATATTCCTATTCCATTAGCATTCAAACTTAACTTTGAATGCACTAATAACATGTCGAATATGAAGCTTTAATCATGGGTCTTACAACTACCATTCTCCTAGGTGTTCACATCTTAGAAATCTATGGAGATTCATAACTCGTCATTAACCAAATCAAAGGAGAATACCAATGTAAAAATGAAATCTTGCAAAAATATAAAGCCAATGTTGATTTTATCCTTGGTAACTTTAATCATTATACCATTCAAACCATTCCACGATCTTCTAATAAATTTGTAGACACAATGGCCTCTTTAGGATCCCTCATCCCATTAGAAACTAAAGAATCAAAAGACAACACTAAAGTATCCATGGTCATTCAATGATTGGATTACCCCTCATATCAAAATGAACTCCCTCCTATCAATGTTGTTGACAATGATCCAATTGATTTATGGTACACTCAAATCTATGACTACCTTGCCGAATCTAAAATCCCATCCGATTTATCATGCAATGCTAAAGGTCATTCCTTTAACGTGCCACTGCTTTGTCATCATAGGTGGTATCCTCTATAAACATAGTTTTGATGGTATCTTGTTAAGGTGCCTTAAATCACATGAATCAATCAAAGCAATCAAAGAAGTCCATGATGGTATTTATGGTGGACATTTTAGTGGAAATTCCATCGCTAAATGTGTCATATGGCTAGGGTACTATTGGCCTACTATCACTAAATACTATTGTGCATATGTTAAGAAATGCATGAAATTCCAACTTCATTCAGATCTCATCCATGTCCCCAGTCAAACATTACAACCCGCTCAGGACTTATGACCTTTCTCTCAATGGGGTTAGACCTCATTGGTGCTATCAATCCTAAATCATCTCAACAACATCACTCCATTATCATAGCTACTAAATACTTCACTAAATGGGTTGAAGCTATCCCTTTAACCTTGACTAAATCAAGACCTATCACCAACTTCATATATCAATACATTATATGTCGTTTCGACATTCCCCATAAACTTGTCACTGATAATGAAAAATATTTTAAAAATAAAGAACTTAAAAAGCTCGTGACACCTTTAACATCAAACTCAACTTTTTGTCACCATATTATCCTCAAGAAAATGGATAGGATGAAGCCTCTAACAAAACACTTGTCAAAATCCTTATGAAAATAGTAGACGATGCAGGAAGGAATTGGCATCTCCAAATCTCATTTTCTCTCTGGGATTATCGAACTAGCATCGTACTCCTACAAGAACTATACCTTATTCACTCGTTTATGAATCGAATCTGTCCTACCTCTCGAAGTCTAAATTCCATCACTTCATGTGTCCCTTAAAGATTTCATCCCTGATGAAGAATATTGCCAAGACCGCTTAGCACAACTTGAATTATTAGATGAAAAATGTCTAATGGCCCTCAAACATCATCAAGTATATCAAGAACATGTTAAAAATGATTATAAAAACATATTAAAGAACGTGAATTTAAAATTGGTGATCTTGTACTTAAATAAAATAAAAATGTCACTACATTAGAATAGAGTAAACGTGGAAAGTTTTCCCCTAATTAGATCGATCCATACGTCATCACTCACAAGTATGGGTGGGAGCATATCGTCTTGCTTCCCTTGATGGTGAACCTAAAAAGGAACCTCTGAATGCCTTGCACTTATGACCTTTCTATTGTTAAATGATTGATTATCATGATAGTAGTTACATATAAGATCTTATCACTCCATCAAACCATCCATCTTATCACAAGTAATGATTTGAAAACACATGGCTATACATCATTATCCAAAATATACCTTAAAGATGAGCACCACGACTGTTCATCACATTTTTCACTATGGAAAAGTTCCTCCTTTATAGGAACCCCTTAATCATTACACCCACCTACCTTGTACCAACTGAAAATATGACTTGGGGTATGTGTTTATAGGTCAAATAATCATCTTCTCCCTCCTTGAAATGGTCTATTAGGGTCTTTCCCTCAGTTCACAAATGTATGTAAAATTCATTGGAAGTTTTTTATAAAAAAATTAAAAATATAGTAGACTTATCCCTCAAAGTACAACTACCATCATATACCAATCCCTTGAAAAATGACTATCGTAAATGATCAAAATCAAAATCAAAGATGTAGACCATACCCTTAAAGGATGGTTACTTTATGATGGAAAAGTGACATGCGAGCATGGGAATCTACAAGTACCTCTTCCTCATACCCGACCTCCCGAGGTCATGCCGAGATGGTCGGTGAATGTGGAATATAAATGGATACAGACAAACTAATCGGGTAATCTTATATCCTCAATACGCAATAATGGAATCTGCGAATCTAAGGCAAAGAAGGCCCTCCTAACTCTGAATTGGTGTAATGATTTGTTTGGATATAATAGTTGTTCGGAGGATCCCATCAATGTCGAGCTCCACCGAGATCCTATTTATTGTTGTTGGATACGTGGGAAGTGACCTATGGGATCTTCATATATATCTCCGTAAAAGGTCATGAAAATGGTGATAGGAGGTTTAGTGGATTTATAGTGAACTATGGGTGGTTTTCTGGTCTAGTCCAGAAAATATTAGATTGATTGGATTCTATATTTAATACGAGAGAAATGCGTTATGATATCTGGCGGGAGTGGTGAGGATCTAAATACCAGTGTTCGTAAACCAATATCAATACTTAACTAATTTGTAGGCCCATTGGGTTGTGGGACTTGGGGATCACAACCATGAGTTCATGGTTGTTGTGGACCTGTTATGGTCATGTGAAGAATCAATCCCTTCTTCCGACTATCCAATAATCATATGCCTTTTCAACCTCTATGTTTAGAACTAGAAGTTGTATAATTTTCTCAGAATACCTTATAGGTGTTCTAGCAACTTGAATGCATAAGCTAGTATCTATGTCAACGAGAAGATCTCCTACGTTAGGTTGTGGGACTAAAGGATCACAACCAAATACTTGTTCTCTTTCAAATCCTTACACAGTCATACAAATATTTTATCAAGGTAGTCTATAGTTAGGATGATTTGACCAAAATGTGTATGCCTTATCATCTTCAATATTTAACCCTCTTAGTTGTTCACTAATTGCTTGTAGGTTTTTACATTGCTCAAAAGACTTGTATCCTAAGGTCTTGATCTATATCATCTAATGTTGTGGGTAGATTTGGTTGAGGCACTATTGGTTCAAATATATATTCTCTAAGCTCTCTAGGTCCCGTGATTGTCATGCAAAATGATTCAACTTTCTAATTAAAATTAATAAACTAATTATGAAAGATATATCTACACTATGCATGTATTCTTTTATTTTTGTATTTTCGATGAAGTATTTTAATGAAATCAAAGAGTAGCTATTCTAATATATTTAGAAAATGGACAACTAATCTAGTAACATAATTAAAACAAACAAAATAGCTTTGTGTGGCTACTTTCCTGTGCAGTTGTGAATTTATCCTAAATATTTAAGAAACTAATTGTTTTAAATTGAAATACTCTCGATCCTACCTCAGAAGTGAGGAATGAATCATGGTTTCTTAGAAACTATCAATCCCCACAACTTCCCTAGCGATATTGAGAGAAAAATTTTGACTGAAATAAAATAATTCACTACTCTATTTGATACGTTTGTAACTAGAAATTTGATAGCTCAAACCTGGCATTTATAAAATAGTGGTAAATCTAGTTGTGTGTGACTTTTTCCCCTCAGTGTGATCTCCTCGTTTCCTTCATGTTCTCTTGAATCCAGAAAAGCATGTATATGATAGTATCAGCAGAATAAGGAACTTGAACAATGGCAACTTTTGGACATAGACCAAATACAATGCGAGTAAGAGAGAGATAGTGCAAGTGAACAGAGCTTGACTATGCAATTCCTAGTGGGATTTATTGTGGGAATACAACACAAATGTGCCGAGAGTTTTAGCAGCTATCTTTTGTGACTAACAAAACCTGCAACTTTAAATGGATTCTAATCTAAGAATGAAACTATCTTATTTTAAACTAGCTTGCATGGAACAACAATGAGGCAAGAATGAAACAAGAAGATTGAATGACCCCTAAACAACAAAGAAAGACCAACAATGGATGCAAAACATGAAACTAATAGAATTTTAAGCAAGAAACTCAAAGACTGAATGATTAAATAGAGAAGGAGAGGGGCCATTTGTTTGAAAACAAGCTGGCTATTTATAGCAAATGCAATCACAAGAAGGTAACTTGGAATTGAAATCTTTTACCATTAAACAAAGTGAAAACACTATTCACAGAGGTGGCCAAAACATAAATGTAAAGAAAAGTAGCTGAAGAATGTGGGTAGAAATTGAATATTTATATTTGATGCGATTGTTGGAACTTTCTGGAAAATGTGAATAGGACCACCACCTGCGTGTGGCGGCCATTACGGGACCGCTGCCCTATCCTAGGTGGCGGTCTTGCCACTAAAGACCAAAATGCAAGGAAAAAGGGGGGCAGAGGGAAAAACAAAGCATGTGGAGGCTGAGCGAGGCATGTAGGATACAAACATATACTTGGCGAGCTTTTCTGGATTCTGAACACCTTGCAAGGAGACCTGTATCATCATTGGGGTATGTGTAACATCTTTCTGGTGGTGCAGTACCCTACAATTTTGGGTATGTATAATTACCCATGTAAAAAGGATTCTCATATTGATCAACCTTCAAAGTAAAAAAGTAAAAACATCCTAGGAAATCTTCTCGCATTGATCAACTTTCCCATTATAACAAACTCCCACATTGATTAGTTTGTATCTAAATTTAATATGTAAAATTGGGGCATTTCCTTATGAAACCATTGAAAATGAGAACCCTTTTCCCACATTGATCTATAGATAGAAAACCCCTTCCATGTCCTAGGAAGGTACATTTATCTCATCCCACTTTCTACTAAGATCATGTGTAACTATGTATTGATAATCTCATTTAACTTTCATTATTAAAAGCCACAAGTACCAATTCTTTCAAATTTCCAAACCCATCACATATGTCTCAAATCCATAATGAGGTAATCATTCCATTTTTACCCTATCTTATTAGTCACATTTTGATAAGAATCCATTTCAAGATCACATTTTAAGTCATGCCATACATAATCATTTAAGACATTCAACAACATTCTACAAACACACCATATTTTCTATCATCACATTTATCTACTTATATACTTACATATATCAAAATCCATCATACTCTAACTCATTTAAATTAAAACATATACTACAAATCATAAACACATGAAAATTAAAAGAGATATAGACCATAAACCACATCACCATCATATATATAAATAAATTCCAAAATACATCATGATCCAACTCATATAACAAAGTCATACATCATCACCAATGTCATATCACAACATAAATATATCAAAATAGCAATGTCATATACATCCAAGGCTTCAAGATCCATACATCAAATCTATCATCAATACATATCATCATCTAATAAATTAGAAGTCTCCAAGGAACTTGCTAGCTTGCATAAAGTGGCACCCTATCCTCCTTGGGCACATGTACCACCAATAGCTCTAACATCACCACCAAATCCTCCCTCACTATCACCTCCTCTCTTTGATCTCCATAGTGGGTGACCCACACTCCCTGCACTTGCACTAGGGCATATCGCCATCACGATCAAATGATCAACATATAATACAACATTCAAATAATCATGGATCACCATGTCAATATAATATTGTAACTCTACCCATAGTGACTAATAATGGGCCATAGAAATCATCCCAGATGTTGTAGGTTCCGCCCTCTACCCACTTGCCTATGCCATCACTACTAAATCCACACCGGATATATAAGATCCCGTGATATCTAGGGCATTCTTCAAGGAATCCCATTGCTGATGGTACTTCTCCTATCTACTATAGTTTGAGTCAACTAAATCATGATCCCATCCCACTCAGTCACCACACCATCCCTCTTTACAATCAAATCATCTCTGACCCCCATGAGGTCATCTCTCTATCTCTCTCTCTCTCTCTCTCTCCAAACCATATCCATCTCTCCCTCCACCGTGACCTTTTTGGCCATCACCTCCGTAATAGATGTTATCAAATCATCATCTCCTCCTCCTCCTCCTCATCATCATTAGATACCTAGATCATTTCCTGTTCTTGTGCTCCTCACTCCACTCGAGAAAAAATCCATCTCACCTACTGTACTACTTGGGTCCTATCAAAAGATCTCAATGATCGGGTCTACCATGCTCTATAATATAGAGAAAATCCCACACCATTAATTGGCACAATGTCACCATCATCATTAGGGCCCATAGCCCCTTGATCCTTGAAAATGATCATAGGCCTCACCATAGTTTCTCTCGGGGTCTCTGTATCTCCATCCTCTCGTATATACTGCACATGCACCTTGGGCACATCCTAAATCAGCCCAAACTACCTCCTCACCCAATCAAAATGCAATATCTCATACTCTCCTATTCTACAAGCCTAGACCCATGTATCTTACTGCATGCCCACCAACTCATACTCATAACTAGGCCAATCATGAAAATCTAAGTAGGGCCTCCAAACAACATCACCAACATGTATCCCTAATAATAAATCTCGGTCAAAAGTGCCCCTCTTCTTCTTCCTCACTCATCCCTTTTCTGTTGCCATCTCATAAATCTAACATGCCTCTCACCAATACCCCATGGAAGCCCCAATGGATGAGAAATAACAATATGCTCATATGCCCAACACTGTAATAAAAATCCAACATCAATCCCATACCGCTTGTGGGCCTTCTAGGCCCACAACTCTCTAAATGTTTGTGTAAGAAAAGTGGGCCCCCACTTAAACACTGTGTAGATCTCCATCATCTCCACCACTACACCTGTCATCATCCACAAAAATATACCACATCCTAAAATTAGTAAAGTAAAGTATGAGATGGCCATCATCATCATGGTCATCCTAGTACAACCATCCCTCCTAGGCTCATACGACGACTAATATGCAAATGCCCTTGACTCATATCTCACATGCTCTACCTCATCAACATACAACCTCTACATCACATTCAATATCTCTACCTCACTGATATTGTATATCCCCTCTCCCCAGATAGGCAATCTCATAATACGATGACCATACTCTAAAGTGAGGGTCATCTCTCCACTAGGAAGCCAAAAAGTGCAAGTGGAAGGATTCTACTTCTCTAATAATGATGATATCAAACCCCGCATATATGAATTTGTCTATAATCCCTAATACTACTAAATTCCATAGCCTCAATGTGCTCCCAATTATCATCTAACATATTTACCCTCACGTCATCCAAAATGAGTGGTATATGATCTTGGATTGTCAACTTCACATCCACCTACAAACACAAAATAATAAAAAAATTTAGTATCATCATCGTAAAATATAAAAACCTCAAACATCAACATCATCATCATCACCAAATTGGCACCTAAAACAACACAAAACATTGAAAACATTTCCTAAAAAATCATCATATTTTTCATAAAAATTCAAACTATCACATAACAGTTGAATCATCAACGATTCACATCAATCACTAGTGATTGTATGAATCACTAGCGATTGGTCAAATCATTAGTGATTCATCCCATTTTTGGCATTCATGCCCATTTTTATCAAATCATCACTTTTTTCCACAAATGTGTCTCTTTCAAAGGACCCTAGTCCTTGAAACATTAAATATCAGACAAACAAAATCAACATTGGGATTCGTCATATGACTATGGGATGCATGCCCTTTGGCCCCCATCACTTGAATTCCCCATCTATTTAGCCTACCTTCATGAATCATATGTCTAAATGTATCGAGCCCTTTGGTTCCCCTATAATTTTATTCCTCATTAGTACATCCTGTTTTGGTACCCCTTGGACTGGGGAATTTTTTTGAACGAAACACATGACAAAAATATTAATCACAACTATAAAATTGCTGTTCCTTTTAATGCATTGTAGTCACCCCACTTTGAGGGGGGATCACCCATACAAATAACTCATCATCATTTTTATATAACTTTTTTCCGTTAAACCACTAGACAAAATGTAGACACAAAAATCTGCACACCCTATTCCCACACAAAATCAAATAAATATACCCATCCACATCCTTACACCATTTCATGACCTTATTCATCCATTAAATTATCTTATTAGCTCATTTAAACTCATCGTCACATCATCCCTAAACCTAGGTCATTACACCTATACCCCATTTAATTAATTAATTAATTCACCTCACATTTCCTAAGTCACACACACCCCTCTCATGGCTAAATAATTAATTAATTAGTTAATTAGTTATTCCATTTCACCCTCACACCTCACCATGTGAACTCAACCTGACTCACTAGTTACGACTAGTTTAATTAAGAAACCTTCTAAATGTATCCCTACCCTAACTACCTCTATCCTCATCTAACTTATCCCTATGACAAGTCCTCACTTCTCACTAGTTATGACTAGTTTAAATTAGAAACCTTCTAAATATTCCCCATCTATCCTAACTACCTCTATCCACCTCTAATCCCTCACACTCGACCTCTCTAGTTACTACACCATAATCCCCCTAAATCCCTAAGCACCTAAGTTCAAATTAGAAGTTTTATCCCTTCGTATCTCTCCTAATTCTAATCGATCGAAAATGCCGACGATTCCCTCGAACGCCAACAATCTATAAATACCAGTTTTCTCACCTCTCTTTAGGACCATTCATGATCATTCACATGAATCTAAGAGTATTATCAAGCACTCAGAAGCATTATCAAGTTTTTAATAGTGTTGGCTTGCATCCATCTATAGTATGCTCATGTTCGTTAAACGTTTGGGAGATTTTCATAAGCTCATCCATCATCCAAACAAAATCATAGTCTACCTGTCATCATCCCTCATAATTCAAAGGTTTGTTTCATCTTGCAATTTTGTTATTTCATCTAAAACGTACTTGTCTAGTTATTTTTGATCCCACTATTTGCTTTTAGAGGGTCATAGTTTTGTTTTACCTAATCTAGTCTCTTATTTTAGTAGTATGTTAATATTTCTCAAAATCACCCACGTTCTGCTAGAATCACCTGTGTTGTCTTTACTTTTTGTCTAGTTAGCAATCAAATTTTATTTAGAAGATTTTATCAAATACTTTGTCCTTTTGTGTTACTAATATCTTGTCAAGCATGGATTTTAGATGGCCATAGGAGGACTTAACCATCCCATCACCAACATCAACTCACTACCAATCATTCAACATCCTCTGACCTGGGAACAATATGTCCTATTTCATGATCTAGAGCCATGTGCCATTCATGCAACCCCCTTGATAGATTGGAAACCATCTTTGAGTATACCTAGAATATCCGAGAAGCAATCAAGAGTTCTAGTAAGCCTACTATGAAGTAAAATACATACAAGATGATTTATCTTGGTTCGAATACCACCACAAGGTAGGATTTGATATCCCTAAAGACACCGACACCACATCTGAGTTAGACATTGAGAGTGAAGTCAACCTTGTAGATTCTCGATTCCACCTTTTACCATTAGTATGATACTAAGGAGGAGATTTTAAATTTCTTCATAGACGATTATATTGAGGAAACTAACTTATACTTTATTGAGGAAGATGACATCACCTGTTCAATGAAATCTAAATTTTAAGAGAATTTGGATACAAACCTAGATTCTGATTTTGAGTTTTAGATGCATTTCTTTTCATATCATCATTATCGACTAATATTTGTAATAAACTAAATAAGTGATAGATATTTGATCACAATTCTCTATCTTATATTGTATCCTATTTTCATGAATAAAACTTAAATGTTTTGAAAGTGGGTTGATGTCCACGTAAGGAAGTCCTTTGGCTTCTGGGAACTAGATTTTTCTAGGAAACCCACCTAACTATATTACTAATTCCATCTTGTGTAGTTTCGTGATTGCAAATTTAGTCAGCAGGAAAGAAATGTGAACCATTCTTCACGGAGAGTGCAACAATCAACACCCATCAACATCATCCGTGGGTACCTTAGAAACCCCATCATATTTGAGGTTGATCCAATTTTACCTCCTTGTGTTATCCTACCAAACCGTAAGGTGAAATTGTCATCAAAATTCTAACACGCCTGGTGGGACACTTGTCCCTTGTTCTTCTATTTCATTTCATCAATAAAATAGTAGTTGTTTTCATTGTGTAATAATCACCCTCGATCAGCCTAAACGCTCGTGTTTGGGTCAATATCTTGTGTTTTTCCTAGCTATTTTTTTATAAATATAATCGCATAGTCTTCTCCCCACTTTTTTACTTTATGTTTTCTATTTTCTCTAAACTGGTTTGTAGGGCACTATTTCTAAAAATTCATATGATGGATTTACTTGATTGCTCACTTTAAGAAAATTTGCTAAAAATCTAAAAAAGGGAGTGATCTCATGGTAAGTCCTAAAACCTTCCTTATACTTTCATTTTTTACATAATTGTTTGATTGTCCTCATCAAAATCAACATTTTGTTTTGGGATCTTAAAATAATTATCTCTACACTTCTTGTTCCACATAGTTTAATAAAGAGGAAAATTTGTTACATTCACTTATTCTCCCCTACACACAACCAAATCACTTTAAAATAAAATAACACATTCAAACAACTCCTACCTGTGTGATAACTAATTGGGATTTCATCACCCAATAGGAAATTGACTTGGTGTTCTAGCCGAGTATAAACTCCTGTTTGTTGGTATGCATTGGCTCAATAACCAATTCCCTTATCACGGTGAGACCGTGAAGTGAGGGGGTAGGCCCTAATATACACACTTGTACGGTAGCAAAGACAAAGTTAGGACTCATGTACCTTCGGGTATATCGAGGACTCCAACCTTAAACATTCTTGAAACCAAACATAGACAACCCTTTCCTAGGACCTTAATTAACCATTTTACACATTTCACTCCTTCGTAATCAAGATAAATCCAAAACAACATTTTGCTTGCTTGTTTGTATATCAACCTAACTAATCATTTTTCATTTTTTAGGAGTTTTGTGTGTTTGTTTTCCATGGTACTTACTAAACAACAAGATTGTAATCAAAATTTTGAAAACATGTCCACTCCACCACCTACATTTCAACAACATGTTCCATTTTATACTACGTCATTTCCTACAACATTTTCCCCACCGCCACAATAAAAACTCTATTTTATCAAACGATTACATCCTCTCCAATTTTTGACACTCATTAAACTTGGAATGAATTACGGGCCAATTATAGTGAAGAAATGAGACAACCACTCTTTAATTCCCCACATCAATATCATGGTCAAATCCTTCATACATCTGGACTACAAGAAATAAAACACCTCTTTTTTCCTTGTCCTCAACTGAAGCATCTAAACCTCTTTTTTAAAAAAATATGGGAGACCTTGTCTTTGAATAGTTTAAATGTTAGATTTAAACCCTATCGATCTAAATTATTATCTAATAGTTAGGAATGTTCAACCACAACCATTTACACTATAACCAATTCCACACACTTACAATCCTTCATCTGTCATCACAAATCTCATCGATCAAAAGAAAAACCGTTCATCCAAAAATTGTATCCATACACTTCAACAAATCAACCTAAAACATCAAATTCGACATCCCTATTCCTATTGACCAATCTGAACTATTAAATGGTTAATCATTTACTAGTCAAACCAAGATATCTAATGTCTCTTTGGTCCCTATTTACGACATTTATATGTGAAGTCACCTATTTTTGGTATCGTTCCTCCTCTTTACCCTATGTTTTCTCTCCTCCATCAAGCTTAGCCTTAAATTTGAATAATTCCCATTTACCACCAAAACTACCTATTCAATTAATCAATCTTAATTGGTTAATTGATCTAAACCTTGTTATAAGTTGATAACCAAATATTCCAATTAATTCATATCACCCCACCTAATAATTAAATACTCCAAAATCATCCAAATCATGAACCCCACTCAATCAAATCAAATCCATATCAAATCCATTATTTCACCTAATCACTCAAATCATGTCCCCCCACTCACCTAATCAGGGTTACTTTTTCAAACCTAGGTTACCTGATAACCCCTAATATAATCCCATCTCATGGCTATAATTACAAGCCTCCCCACTCTTTCAAACAAGGTTTTTAAAAATAAGAAGTTTTAGAAGTAAGGTGATAAGCCAAAGCAAATCTTTGATATTATAGCTCCTCACTTTCCATGATATCACCATAATTCCTTGTGATGCCACTTATATCACTATATCATCCTCACACCTTTTGTGGTTCTCTTGACAAGTCCAACCCCAAAATTTCTGTTTGTTCATGCAGGTTTGGTTTGCTTTGATTAGATCAGTAGCTTATTTATACATCAACATTTTCAGGTTTTGATTATTTATAAGTTTCTACATGTTATCTATCTATCCTTCATTTATATCATTTTATCTTATCTAATGGGGTTGACATATATGAAATAAAGGTATCACTTGGAACCAACTTCGTCAAGAAACCCTTACATATACAATCTAATCCATTTTCTTCTTCATTGCCTTTATTTTTTAGGTCTATCCAGTTCGTAGAAAGTAGATTAGTCACCTTTGGCACCCGTATCCACCACATCACATCTGAGGTACCTTAAACCATCTATCATTTAAGGTTATTTGATTTATTTATTATCTAGCTCACTAATATTGACAGGAGGAAGAAAATTTGATCAACTTTCTGGCACACCCAATGGGATAGATCCCAGATCGGTCATTTGTAAATTTACTTTACTTGTCTTGTGCAGGTGTCATAAGTATAACGGTTATCATATTTCCTAGTTGTTGTCACTTGATATATATTTTGTGAATATTTCATTTTTAGGCTTACTTGTTTGCAGGATTTAATGTTGTCTCTACTGTGTGGTGTGGTACTTACATTCAGTCATTTATGTCATCTTCGAGGTAAGTGATTTTGTTGTTTTTAACAAGCTTGTTATTTTTTTGCTCGTAGTTAGTATAAAGTTTATTTTAATTATTACATAAATGAATATTTATAAAAACAAAATCAAAGAAAAATAATATAAAACAAAAAAACATAACTAAAAATTTTATCTAAAACTACCCTACACTACCCCCTAATCCTCTCATCCTCCCTAGCTCAGCCAAGCTACCCCATCTCCCTTCCACCTCACTCCCCAACCCCTCACCGAACTACTTCCTCCACACCCACTCGCCACCTCTCTACCTGACTCCACCCGTTCTCTCACCGCTTCCCTCACCGAGCTCCCTACCCATCTACCTCAAGTCCTTGACTCACCCATCTTGATCCCCTACATTTGAACTCCTAACTCACTTCCCATCTCTCCCTCCAAAATACATGTTGACCTCTCTCCAGAGCCCACATCTCTTACCCCTCACCCAACACGAGATAAACCCAATCATCCTATAACCAACAATACACCCCTACCCATGTGGCCCACATACTGCTCCTCTCCCATTCTCCACTTAGATCACTCCCCATGAGTAATTATGTTATGTATAATCCAAGATTTCTTCACATAACTATATGACCTCCTCATATCTCTACAAAGTGAAAAATGAACAAGAAATTTTAACTAAAGTAAATGATCAGAATGTTGGCTCGTTGATAGTGCTTCCTTTAATATACACATTACATTTGTTGTATCTCTAGCAGATTCTCGTGTCTCATCACTTTGTTGCTCGATCTTCCCTGAACCTAGGTTCACCAACCATATCCCTCTTTTTTTCGTCGATCTTCCTAGGTGAGTGGCTTGGGCACCCACCATGCTTCACATCTCGTTGCCCCACAATAACCAAATTCACCATTACCACCAACTGTTAACCTCTCCCATGATTCTACGACATTCAAACCATTAAGTTCACCATCCCATATCATACCATTAATATAGACATACCAATGCATATCCCTATTTATGGTATTGAATACACCATCCATGATATATCTCGTGCCTTAATCGAATCGATATTTGCATCCCTTTTATCTCGATCTTCCTTGATATTCACAAATTGGTCGGTATACCACCTTTCTACATGAGGTCTCCTTATTGTCTTCGCCAACCGGTAGTAACTCAGTCAAAAGTTCGAAGCTATCGGGGTCCATTTCCGCTATGCTCATATTATCGATGGAGGTATTACAAACGTTATTTTTAGCTTGAATACGTAATACTTGTCCATGAAAGGGTCCACATATGAATCTCTTTTTTTGTTGAAGTTGTAAATCCTGTTACTAAAAGAAGAGCAATGGGAAATTCCAATTATATGTGCACTTGATAAAAGCACTTTGGGTATTTAATGTTTTCAAGCACTTCCCCGCCATCATTCACACTTCTCACACAAATTCCCAATTCAACCTACCATCTATGAAACACAAACACCAAGCCCCTCCACGCACTTCCTTTACCACACATGCTCAATGTGTCAACCAACTCCCCATCCAACCATCACTAACAACATAAGTATATTTCATTTCTTGATAGACCTATATTAATGTCTCTATTTTCACTTCGTATCTATTTTGTTCTTTTCTTCCACAATGCAATCAATACAAATTAGTTCCAATTAATGATCCACATTGGGTATATTTTTACGTCCACACTTTAGGTTGTTAAGACATATCTCCATTCAATTTTAGCACATATAATATCTACCTCCAACACTTGGGTCCCTCACATTAGTCTTCCTATTACATCCATTTATACTTTTAAATTAAATCAAACTTATCCTCTTAAAGTCCACATTCCTATCCTTAAAGTCTACTCTCCCCACCCACTTTTCGTCTTGTCCTCTTAAAGTCCACATTCAATCATTTTATAGTTTATTTTGTTTATAGTTATTCTTATTTATAGTTTCACAAAAAAAAATGCACACATTAATATTTTTTGGTTTATAGGTTATCCTATTATAATGTAGTTCATTTAATAATTTCATATCACCTCATCTTTAATAATTTGTGTCATATGTTCTCATAATTTTATTTCATAGTCTATTTCATTGTTTATTTCATAGTTTAGTTTATAATCTATCGATAAGTTTTTATATCTTCTATATTCTAATTGCATACGAATGTTGGACTATGATTTTTCTTAATTAATTAATTAGATTACTTATTTTTATTTTTTTTTATGACGCCCTTTGTAAACAAAGTACTCGGGACATCTGCATCATTTTCCTTGACCATGTCAACTAATCATTTTATTTTCTTTTACAGGTGAACTCTACACATTTACAACCACCAAATTACACCGTCAAAGATCAATTGCTGAAATATAAACATGCTTCAAATATATTTCACAGGCCCTTCGCAATCGTAAATGATGTAACTTTAGGGTCTTTGGACATTCCTAGTCAGCGATTAGCACCTCCAAACACTGTGTAACCAGATAAAAAGGAAAAGTTCTCTATAGGTATTCCTCATTTCCCTATTTTCTCCCTTATGCATTGTGATTTCCCTTTCCTAGGTGATTGGCTACATTGAAATCCACATTATGGATTTGGTCTAAAAGGAAGCCTATACATCCTACTTGCTCACATAGTTTATAGGGGTTTAACCTTTTGAATCTCACGTTACCACACACAACCTAGACTCATGAACAAAATAAACACAATCAAAACATCTCCTTACCCAGGTCATTGTTTGGGATTTCATAACCCAATAGGAAGCCGCCTGAGACTCTCCCTAGCCAAAACTACCAAAACCAGCCTTAAACTATCATTCCTTAGGTGTCTTTGTTATCCAATTTTATTTTCTTTTCACATCTTATAATTAATCGTGATGATAAGAAACTTATTTCTTGTTTTTTTCTTAATAAATTACATAAACAAATGTTCATCTATTTCATGCCTATTGTCACTCTTTCTCAAGTGAAAACAAAACAAAAATCCACTCCATCAAATGACATCCCTTCCCCTAATGATCTCTCCCAACAAGATTCTACACTTGAGACCACACCTTCGGTTACCCAACCCCTTGTCTCCATGGTCTCGCCTCATGAGGGCTATGTCATCAAAAATCATCCCCATATTGGAACCAATACTCATGTCCCTCATCAATTTAACCTTTCTAGACCAACTACACTCCCATCTCTAGATCCTTTAGAAAGTCTTTGACCTCCTTCCTACTCCATTTATGACTTCTTACTTTGTAAATCTCCCACAATTTCTCAATCCTATCAATCTACTCATTTGGTAGATCCTATTCCACCCACGTCAGTTTATGTCAACTCTATTCCATCTGCTACTAGTATGCCTATCTAACCATCTCAACCTCTTCACACTTACATTCCTACCCATCATATGCTCCAACCATCTCAATCCCTTAACACTCATATCCCCACTCATCATTTACCACAACAACCTACCCAATCTCAACAATCATATCACGTCTCTATTTCTTAAAATCAACCTTTTCAAAGAACTTACCCAATCTCAACCCATGACATATATTAATCCTTATCAAACAATTCCCCATACACCCACACACACACAAGTTAATCAACCACCTTATTAAACGATTCCCCAAACACTTACACATCCACAAGTAAACCAAAACCTTATCAAATGGTTCCTCAAACCCCCACACATCCAAAAATATATCAATTGCCTTATCAAGATACATTCCATGCCACACAACCAATCCAATCCCAACCTATCATTGAATCGAATGATCCAATTTATGCCTTAATGAATAGAATGACTAGTCTAGAAGCCGCTACCTTGGCACCCAAGGTTACTTTATCCTAAACAAGTTTGTAATGAACTGATTCATCCATTGGTTCCTATCAAATCTTACCCTCCTCATTAGGAGCTTCCTAAGTTTGTTAAGTTAAACAACAAGGAAGATCCCCAACACCATCTTCATGCATTCAAACATGCATGTTATCTTATTACACATGATTAAGACCTAATGATTCACACTTTCCCCATGTCCTTGGCCGTCCCGCGTTAGACTGGTATAATAGTATAACTCAATACTCCATATTTTCCTTCACCCAACTCGCGCAGTTGTTATTAGAACACTTTTTGATCAAAATTGCATGTAAAGTCACTATCACTGACCTATATGCCATCGACAGTTTGAAGATGAGTCCATCATGAACTTTGTCACATGATGGCGGGCGTTATAAACCAACTATCCTTCTCTCTTCACAAACTGAACTCATCGAGCTCTTATCATGTTCATGTGTGAAACGTATATAATCTACCATACAAATCCAATCATTCCATACCTTTGACAAATCCTTCATAATGGATTGTAAACTTGAAACCCATGCCATGGAAAAAGGTTGTCTTAAACTCGGATCGACCAAACATAAAATTAAATTTACTAAACCATCCACACTTAACAATACATTTGAGGTTGTGGCCAACGCCATGGTTATTAAGTCCTCATTCCCACCTACATCTAGCATGTGGCCTCAACAACAAGTCCCTAGACCACCTCCTAACTATACCCCTTGGGGGAATCCTATAGTTCTATATTTGACAAGTTGACAATAGTATAATTCATCAACTTCCTCCCATAGGACCCATGGATGTCTCACGACCCAAGCCTATTTGGTATCATAGAGTCCACTATTGTAAATATAATCATGTCAAAGGTCACAACATTAAGAAATGTCATTCCTTCAAATATTGTATCAAATAACTTATAAATCAAGGGGATATCCAAATGGAAAGCTCCACCATTTCACCTAGCCAATCACTCAACAAAATTACACAACCTTTTCCTAATCAACCGATCGATAAATCATGCCACCCCTTTTACATCTCAACTATCAAATGCTTTACACATTAACTTTGTCAATCAAGATCTCATCTCATCACCGACTCCACATGTTCTGCCTTAGACATTATTCCCACTCCTTATTCATAACCTATCGTATCCACAACTATCACACCTATATCAACTTTTACTACTTGTCCCTATATATCTATACCTACTCCTACCCTTGCCACATCCACATCAAATTTGACTATACTACCCACTTCATTCACTTCGATCATGCCCCAATCTAACACACCGATTCATCCTTAGCACCTATTTCGTCCCCATTGATGAACACACCTATCCCTACATCTCTCACATCATTCCTTCACCCACATCTACATCAAACAAACCTATCCATGCATCCACACCTATAACATCAACCTTGTTCACAAACATATCATTCTTACCCCTCGAAACATTTATGAATCAACCATTCCCAAATAATTCTACACCAGACAATAATCCTACATCTACTTCATTACCTATCATATCTACTCCATCAGTTACCACGCCCCCTTCATTGGATTTTCCTAAGCTACATCCATTCCACCTTTCCCATTGTTCCATCCTAAGAGTCAATCCCATTTTATCCTTTTGCACTTTTTTCCGTACCAATCACACCAACTACCTTTACTACATCCACACCAACTTGGACTATACACACCAATTAATCCACATCTATCATGCCCCAACCTATCATATACAACCCCTTAATAAAATCTATATCAAACATACCCATCACCACATAAATTACATCTCCAAACATCCTAATTATGTGCACCTCCCTATCAATCCCAACTACCCCTATATCTATCATATCAACAAATCCACTTACCCCTACCTTGACATCTTCATCGCCTATACCTATATCCTTTCCCATGACCACATCACCCATTTTATCCCAATACTCATTACTTAATGCTTCTATTACACCGAGATCGACACTGAGGGGTTATGTTCTCCCTCTACAAAATCAACTATTTCTAGATTGACCAAGCCAAAACCTACACAATCCAAATCTCACATAGGCCTTATTAATCACATCATACAAACACCTATTTCTCTATCAATATACACCCCTACATCGTAATATTAAGACCATTCGGTTGAGGTTATTATCATCCCCGACAAGGGAAAATATTCTCGACCAATATCTAAGGCTCGTGGTAAACATCCCCTCACAGTCTCTTGTGCATCTCTGTAAGAATTTGGGCCTTCCCTCTATTATAAAATAAAATGTTACAACATCTATTTTAAGGTCAGTCCCTTCATCTAATACACCTCACAATGATAAATCCCAATCAAAACAATCTAACCCTCTTATATAAATTGAGTCATCTTTTAAGGCATCTAATTCACCCATCTAATCTACATCCAATTCTTCCCCTAACTCCAAGTCAAAATATTATTTCAAAATCGAAAAGCGTTACTTTCCCCATGATACTTAGATTTGGTTCTACATAGACATCCTTTGACATTTAATTCAAATATCTACCATCACGCTTCCTCCCATTAAAGCTTTTCATCCCCATTATCTAAAGCTACGTGGTTTATAATCCCAATTATATTTACACTTATCATCGTACCCCATGCCATGAAATTGAACATTGTAAAGCCTTTCAGAAAATCACCCATAACCTTATTAAGAAATATGATTTCCTCATTTAGGGGGAACATCCTTCTCCATGTACATCTAATCCAATTAGTATATGCAATCATTTCTTCATATACCTTCTTTCTACCCTAAGCTTCACAAGCCTATCACCGAGTGTGCAATAAGCACTCACCTAAGGCGCACATAGGCATCGAGCCCCTCCTTTATGTGAGATTTGTGAGAATGATCCACCATTGGTGGAGAATGAGTTGTAAGAATGGAAATATAGACATTCACTCAAAAACAGAAGATACAGATAATAGATCCATGCACAGATGCATCATAAATGGAAATAAACATTGTAAATAAGCATAATGAAACTAGATCTAACTCAAAATAATATGAATAACATAAGGGTTTACCCTTTTTAACATTAATAACCAGAATCACACACCATATATTGATTTATAAACACTTACAATGGCTCCATTACATCATGAGGGTCATACAGACCGAATACATCAAAGGATATTATCTTAAACCATACAAAAATAATTTACACATAGAGAGAGAGAGAATTCTTAGCTATTCTACCCATTATAACCCTTGTTCATACCCAAATCCATGCCTAAAATGCTTCAAAACACTTTTTGTAAGCATTTTTGCAGCACCTCCTAAAACCCTCCTTAACCCTTCATTTCCCCAACACTTTGTTCTCACTCTCTTCTCTTCTATTTCAGACCCAATCACCCCTTTAAGTAGGATCTAGATGCATCACCTTATTTTATTTCTTGAAAGATTGTATGCCAAGAGGAAGTGTGGTCCTTCCTAGTTGAATGCCTATGCCAGCTTGCAAATGCCTCCACTACCTGTAATGATCATCTTGGGAATATTCCGTATGTGGTATATTATTTTCTTGACCTCCAAGGCTCCAGGATGGCACCTTATCCATTCAGCATGTCTACTCGATATTTTCACATGTTTCTCCTGTGACAACTCCTTTAAAATATGGCTAAGTCCCTAAACATTCTTGCTCACGTGTATGCTAACCTCTTCTACCGCGTGCCTTTCCCTTGCACACTTTTTCCTAAGAGCCTTCCTTCTTTACTTCTTCTACACACGCTGAATTATTCCTTAGGACTTATATAATTTAAGGGCCCAATATTAATCCACACTATGCGTGTTTTTCATCTTCGGAAACACTCTACGCTTCCACCAATGAATAAAGAGTACGGAAAATGGAAGAATTTGTGATTGAAGAAAGAATGGAAGAATCATACTAGTGCTACATGAGAAGTGGGAAATATTTCTTCACGGGGGATTTAATCTTAACCCAAACATACACCTAATTCTATGCCTGTTGAAGAAAGTCACCCATCATCATGCTAACTTCGTCAAAAATCATCTCATCTCCCTTATCCTTGATTGTATCTTGATAATTTTCATCCGCTTGTCAAGGTCTCTCAAGCAAGCGTCCATCCTGTAAGTGACTTGGGGGTATAAATATTTCAGTTTAATTTTAATCAAAACCCTTAAGGTTTTGATCACCTCTGATTTCTTCTCTACCTCAGCCAAGATCATGTCCCACTCCACCCTATTTCCCTTATTTTTATCTTGAAATTCTTTTAGATCCGCTTCATGGCTGGCAACTAATATGCTTGCTTTACTCTGTCCCTGTTGCCATAATTGTCATTTACAACTTTTGACATTTTTTCCACAATCATTACTAAGGTAAGGAACTCAGAGTATCGAGTTAGTATCTCCCTAGTCTTCAACTTTTCTTCCTTCTTCTAGTGCACCATTACTTCTTCCACTAATTCTAATGCAAGTGATTTGCCTCTCCATGGTGAGTATGCACGCTAAGTCTTCCAAGAAATGCATGGTTGACTCATATTTTTGATTAGGATGGGCCAGTTCGGGTGCTTTAAGATAATAGCATAACAAATGGTCTCTATCTTATTGTGGAATTTACGTACCTTTGCCTTTTCATCCCTTAGTTCATGCCTTAATTACACACTGATCAATTCCTTTTATTTTATCTCCTATCCCTCTCAATGATTTCCTCATTCTTTTTCTCAAGCTCTTCCTCCAAGACCCTTATTCTATCATTTTTGCTAAAGAGTCTTTCTTCCACCTCAACCGATACTTTGGTGAGCACATTAAATACTTGCTCATTTGACAAATTGAGCATTTACAAGAGGGTTTATTCCCTTGGTGTTTGGTGTCTTCATCAATGCATCATAATTTACCTCGAACTTGGGCTCATCAACGTGGGACTCAAAAGCATAGGATAACATTTTACTTGTGTGTGAGCATGCACCCTCTTCATCAAAATAATACCAAGTGAGGAGTTGGTCAGTGGGCATGATACTTTGGAAGAAGGTGTGTAGTACCTTGCTTGGATCATTAATATAAGTCGAGAACATGTTCCGCACCATTACTATGACCTTCCCACATGTGCATGCTGCCATTGGGAGGTTCTTGACGATAAGTGGGGTCTCCGCCCATGCTCCCGTACACCTTTCCTACACTTGTTCTCTCTTCATCTTCCTTCAACACTTCTTGACACTTCGCTCTACCTCGTGCTCCACTAATTGTTGGATAATACCTGCCACCTCCCTCTCTATAGTGTTATCTATCTACTCCTCGGTCGGGGTTGGGGTCTTTTGATCATGCATGTTTACCTCCTCACTTCCTCCTTTGGTATGGGCACCCTCCTCATACTCCTCCTCTTCATCCCCTTCTTTTCCAAACTCATGTACATTGTACATAGGAGGATTCTGAGCTTCCTTGTGCTCTTCATTATCTCCTTCATTTTCCTCCTCAGAATCATCATCCTTGATGCTCTTTGTCCTCTCTGAGTGTGAATCTTACACAACCCTTTGATTTTTATTTATTGGTGACTCCAACACAAGGGACTCCTCCTTCTCAGGTGACTCTTCTCTCCTAGGAGACTCTTATTTCTCTAGCAAATCCTTCATGATGGGAGACTTCTTCCATTAAACATAGGTGCTTGTACCCACACTTGACTCATGTGCCTTGATGGTTTGTACTATATGTGCACTTGGTGCCTTCTCTATAGGGGTATCTTCCCATTCTCTCTTCTTAATTACTACCTTATTTTTCTCCCAGTGGGATCCTCAGGGATTGAGATGTCATCCTCAACATAAGCACCCTTCTCTAGCCGCAGATACACCCTTACTGCCGTCCTACCTGTAATATACAATGTCACCGATTTTACCATGTGTACATCATGATATACATAATTTTCTACATAGGTACGCTTTTTGGGATACACCAAGGTCGATGCATCTCGTGGTGATCTTGATCTACAACACTTAGATCAAATCTTAGCTTCTTTACCTCTTTAAACTGTTTACCACACCTTGAAAATACTACGATGTGAAGGAGAAGGGTAACTTACACTAAGGACCCTTGGTGCCATCTGTCAAGGTGAACCTATCGATACAAAAGTGCTGGTATACGGTGAATTCAACTTCTCCATATAATAGTGTAGGTAGTTGTTATGGTATCCTCCATTCAGCTTCGAATGCATCGCACATCTGTTTATACCATTTCTCCAAGCACTCCTTGCGAGCGGTCGTCATGGTGTCACAAATGTAAGCTTCAAACCTCCACATGAGAGAGGGGTTCTCATTTGGATACTCCCAAACACACTTATTTGGCCCATCAGACACTCCAATTTTTGAAAAGACAATCATAAGGAGGACATTACCGAACATGATCTTCTCCTGTTGCACATGACATTAATAATCTCCTCCATAATGAAAGACGAGAGGTTGTGCCCTTCAAGATCTTGTAGTAGACATTTAACTAACTTTTGTTTATCAGTGTCCATATTTCCTACCTATTCAAGTTTAACACCAAGTGCATGGCCATCCTCATAACGGGGTTGGTGATTGTAGTGATGTCAAAGTATTGCGAACCCTTCTTATAATCATATGCCTAAACCATTTTCTTGATATCCTCCTTGTTGCACAAGTACTCATCCAATTGTTCTCCCTCACAAATCAGACCAATGAATTTAGAAATCAACTGTGGGGTTATGCACATCTACCTTCTTGTGAAATAGTAGTCCTCATGTACGCATGACATTAACCACTGGTATAGTCACCTGGTTTGCCAAAATAGGGAAACTCATAAATTTGTAGAAGCCCAACCTTTTCTAACTTCAATTTTACTTCATCATCATAGATGGGTTTCCCATCTGGCATCCTCTTTTCCATAAGGTGAACCAACTCCAAGGTCATCTCCTTTTCTATGGTACTTGTGCAATGATTATAATTTCTCATGACCATCTTCCTTGTATGCAACACCCACTCTTTCCCTAGCAACACACCATCTGGGTACTGCATCTCTACATACCATTCTTTGTTGAAACTTGTGGAAACGGTTAGTTTTCCTTTGCCCTTGCCCTTGCCCTTTCCTTTCTTAGTGAAGTGGTCACTCCTTTTATTGGTGTCATTTTTCTCTTCCTTGGTCCTCTGTAGTTTCTCCCTTGCATCAAGTTCTATTACTGCTCAAACCCTTGGCTCTACTTCTACAAAATTTCCATGAAAACCCATGCCCTAGCTTGTAAACCCTAACCTGGAGCACTTCCTTTCCACAAGACAACGTATCCACCCATGAGAATCCACAAACAAACTCTTCCATGTACGCCCATGTACTTTGCCTCCACACTGGTTCACAAGTCCTTCAATTTCTTCAACTCTACACACTACTCTTCACAAATTCTTTGTAAGAATCACCTTAAAACACAAGAAATTCTCTAATAAAAAATGCAACATGAAAGAATACCTTAGCCCCAATCTTCTATTTATAGCTTTTTGCTTTTTCCACATGAACCCCGATGCCACATACCAATGTACAAATGCATTAAAGTAATATTTTTCCAATGCCATCCTTCCGCGTGTTCTATCCAACTCTTTTCCTCTATGTGTAAACCTACATGAACACTTCCACAACCTTCTGGTGTGTAACTACCTCGACCATAGAATTCTTCATGATTTTTCCTGCACTGAAGTCAACTCTTCCTCTATGTCTTGGACCAAGTTCTTTTCGTTTCCTAACTCATATTTCTCCTGTTCTTTATACCCTTGTACATGGTTTCTTAAATCCTTTTGACACCAATCTCCTATAATGATCACCTCTATTACGTGTGTTCATTTGACTTCATGCACCTTTAACTTCACAACCTAGGCCACCACATCAACATTGCTCTAGGAACTTCTTCCAACTCTTACCACATCCTACTCACTTCCCCTTTATGTTCCACCCCACACTAAAAAGATGCACGGTCCTCTACGCATAACACCTTGATGATGTAATTAACCACCGACGCACACACACCTAGAAAACACCAAAAGGAACAAAACAATGAGAAATGGAAACACAAAGAAAGGAGAATGTATTAAGGGAAATCCTAAGCTAACTGGAAATACTGCCTTATTTACAAACACCTAGAAGCCTTATTTATAGTAGGGCTTTAGCCTACTTCCATTGAAATACTCGGGAAGTCACGTTCCATCCAGTGCTTGTAGCTAAAAGTTCCTAAATCAAGTATATGGGTAATATAATATGGTCCCAACCAATAGACCTTGAGCTTCCCAGGATGGCACAAGAACTTAGAATCATAAAGTAAAACCATCTACCCAACTTTAAATTGTTTACTCTTTATGTGATGATCATGTTAGGCCTTTTGTCTCACCTTTTCAGTCTTCTGACTCCATATAGCAAGGGATCATATTTTATCCAATTGTATCAACTTGTTAATGTGCTCTTGTAATGCATGTTTGTCGGCCAATCCTCCTACACACACAATACGTAGAGAGGGTAGCATGAACTCTACCGAGTAAAAAAATTTGACGCCAAAACCAATTGGAGCGGTGTGGCTTTTTTAATCTCTTGTAAGTTTTTCTATACGCCCATAACACAATTGAGACTTTGTCATCCCAATCCTTCCTCCCAAAATCACAAATATTGGTAAGTGTATGACTCAATATCTTGTTAAATGCCTTAGTAGTCCCATTAGCTTGAGGGTGATAAGGAGTAGTCTTGTGATGAGCCACCATGAATTCTGCCAACAAAATCCTAAGCTGTTGCATTCAAAAATGAGTACCACGGTCACTAGTCAAACTCGGAGGAATCCATACTTACCGATTATATTTTCCCACAAGAATATTCTGCTTTGTCACCACTGTGCAATCCCTCGTAGCACCTTTGAATTCGACCACCATGTTAGATAATCAGTGCAAGTAATGATATAGTGCAAACTCATCCTTTGCATGATAGGTGAAATAGGGCCTACAAAGTCAATTACCCATTTCTTGAATGGTTCAACACTAACTATTGGTCTCAATGACATTTCATCCCTTTTTCCTAGCTTACCAAGGTGTTGGAAATGATCACAGGCCTTTAAATATTTGATATGATCCTTGTAAACTGTCTCCCACCAAACGCCAAAGAAAGAGGATCTTGTGCGCAGTCACATTCCCCACATAGTGTCCCCTACGATTCCAACATAATCCTCTTCCATGATTGAAGTATGCTCATGCTCAAACATACACCAATGTAAAACCTTATCACGACCTAGCTTATATAAGTCTTCACTAATTAACATGTAGGATGCAACGTATGTATGGTTAATCGCTTCTTCCTTTCTAAAGTCTTCATTCCCTCTAGTGCCACACCTATTTTGAGAAATAAAAAATATCTTCCAAGTCAAAGGGCATGTGTGCTACAATACGAACAAGTGTGCATATGACATTGTATCCTCAATGCTTTGCACATCCTCTCATGAGTTAATCCTTGACAAGTGGTTAGGCCCAGAATTAATCTTACCTAGTTTTACAACAACTGTAAACTCAAACTCTTGAAACAATAGGACCCACCTATATATGTACCCTTGCAAGACAGGCTTGTTCACCAAGTAATTTAATGCCATGCAGTATGTGTAAAAGATAAAAGGCATCGCTAACAAATACTGCTTGAATTTTTGTAGCACGTAGATCATCGATAATTCCTAGCGCTTGTGGTAGTATAATTATGTTCTACTGGGGTAAGCTTCCAACTAGTAAAGCATAAGGGATGGTTAATGATTCCCTCTCCAAGTTATTCTAAGATTTCTCCAACCGCCATCCCTGAGGCATCAACATGTACAAGGAATGGATTATCCCAAGAGGGAAAGTGTAATATGGGCTTGGTAATAAGCCTATTCTTCAATATGTCAAATGCCATCCACTGTGCCTCTCCCCAATGAAATGTAATTTTGTGCTCAAAAACTCCTCTAATGGCATGGAAATCTTGGCATACCCCTTAATAAATTTCTGTAATACCCCATATGCCCAAGGAATCCATGCACCGTGCTCTAGCTAGTAGGCTCCCTAATCCCACAATAATGAAAACTTTGGCGGGATCCACTAGAAAGCCTTCTTCTGAGATGATATGTCCCAACATGGTGGAAAATGGAGTATCAAAACTCATTTCTTAATTTTTAGAGATATACTCAATTGCCGACATCTTTCAAACATCAACCTTAGATTGTCACAATGGTCCCTCACTAATCCATATACTATCTAGTCATCTAGGTAGACTTGTAGAAATTTATGGATGAAGTCTTGAAATTCCTGAACCACAATGCAAGAAAATAAAGCGGGGCATTCTTCAATCCAAAAGGCATGACCGTATAGGAAAAACTTCCCCATTTGGTGCATGCATTGTATTTTCTTGGTCCTCCTTTGCAATTATAACCTAATGATATCCTAAGAATCCATCTCGTGAAATTATAGATCTAGGTGCTCAGCATTACTCCTTCCGGGATCTCTTAAGTGAAGGAGGTTGGAAAAGGATCAATGACAAACATCACATTCAAATCCCTATAATCAACACAAATCCTTATCCTCCCATCCTTCTTAATGTTGATGACCATTAGAATTATCCACTTTGATTCCTCAACAACCTTAATGATGCTTGATGTAATCATCTTATAAATCTATTCCTTGACTTTGACGTGTAGATTCAGATTCATTCGATAAGGTCTCTTCTGAATTGCGCGCACCTTCCTTTAACTTGATCTTCATTTCTCCCAAGGAGTGGTGACCTCCTTTAAGCTCATGGTACCCATGTGGAAACAAATCCTAAAATTCTTGCAACATATCAATAATATTTGAAACCTTTCTTTCTTTCTAGTAATCTCTAATAGTAGCTTCCTTAGGTTCCACCTTCAAACCAATGTTAACCTTCTTGGTTTTAGGGATTCATGGTAGGTGCATGCTTTCTCATCATCACTATCCATAACAAAGCACATACTAAATATGGTTAACATCTAAGTTTTCCACCTCTTCACCATCTATCACATAGACCAATTTTATTTTCTCCTTTTCCATACATGTGTGCTCAAGTGTACCTCCTCTGATTCTTCCTCATTAAAGCACGCTTCCAAGCTAGGTTCACCCAAAAAATTTAGGACTTTATCCTCCATCATGGCACTATCTCCAATAGTTAGGTGCTTAACAACATGTAGCACCTCATTCACCGATGGTTTCGTACTCCGATACTCAAAACTTGAAGAATATTGACCTTCAACTCCTGTCGGTTTTGTATTTGATGGCACAACTTTGAGTGAATGTACCATGCACACACGTAACCTTGTAAGGTGGAGTAAAGCTTATGCACCCATAAATATGGAGGAAAGGATTCTACATCTTCTATCTAGGCCTTCTCACATGTCGGATGTGAAATGAGGTGGGTTCCTTCCCATTATAGTCTTATATAGTAGTAGGTGCATTACTTTGGAGAAACCTAATAGAAAACATGATTCTCACCTTGCACCACTCTAGAAGTTTATCGCGATGGGTTACCCACTAACGTGCTCCCGTCCTAAACAAAGTATAACTAAGCATAGTTATACCTTTGATCTCACATCTCCACTAGGTCTCTATTACTCATAGGAAACATCAGGGTTGGCTCCCCTAGTGTAACTTGGCAACTATTGTCCTCCCAGGTGCCTGATTGAGCATGCCTTTTTCACTCTCGTCACAGAGCCTCTCAACTACCTTCTGAATAAATCATATGTCCCATGCACCCAATTTTCACATGCCACACTTGTTGTATCAATTATTGATTAAGCATCTTCCCACTGAATAACACCTTCTTTTATTGGTTACACAACCTCAGGGTCTCTGATAGTACGTACATAGATTCTATCTAGGTATTCTTCTCTTAAGGGATCAGTATAGGGTGCTGAATTTCCATCCATCAAAGGAATGATAACATGTTCCTCTTTGTTCTCAAAACTTATATACCCCTTATTGAAATGTAATTCAACATTGTTCTTATAGCACTAGGGGTGCCTAAGTAATGTTGGAAAGTTGTCTGCCTCAACAAGCGCTAAGAATTTGAAGTCTCTAGTGAATTTCACCCCTTGGATAGTGATAACAACATCCTTTAAGACACCAATGGACATTTCCTTTGTCTTGTTAGGCATATACAACACATTTGAAGATGTGTAACAACTATGATAAAATGTTAACTTCTCCTCTTTGCAATGCAAGCGTTGACATGTTATCTGTCATTGGAAGGTGTATTCTTTTGACTATTGTAATCATGCTTACTAGGGATAAATTATTTCTCTTCTTGGATTCAATTGCTGAAATATTGTTGCTTGCAAGGAATCCATTTTGTCAAATTTACCTCTATATAATAATGAGACCTTGGATCAATTCGATTGATCCAAGGTATGTTTTAATTCTTCTTACCTGATCTGTATGGAAAATTGACATTCAGAGGTTGAAGGAAATAAAAGACTGAGCCTTTGTAGGATTATAATTTTATTGATTTTATTGAAAGTTCATGCTATGCATTTTCTGTTGGAAGTTGTGTGCTCAGATATTCTTGTCAACTTCTCTAGAATCATTGAATGACGTAAGTTGGAAAGAGGCCTACTTCAGGACTATTGAGGGTAAAGCCTAAGTCCTAGATCTTTAAGATCTATCCTAATAGGATTCTTACCTAAGGTAAATTGGATCTACCGTATATCTATGCCTACTCTAATCTTGTTCATCCTAACCTAAGTTGCATGTTTTCTAAGTTAGGGGTCTGGAAACAACCTAAGGTGATAATAGGTATATTTCTAACCTATTACCTAATACTACATTAGTAGAAATAATGACCTATCCTAAGGTGGCAAATTTACCTAAGGTAAATATTTTCTAAACTAACCTAAGGTCATACCCTAAGCTAATGATATCTATCCTAAAATAATGTGAGGATAGAAGGGGACCTAAGGGGGTCGTATGACAAGTTGAAGGCATGATGACGGTTCCTAAGTCTTTTATTTGATTTTATTTTTGAATTTAAATCATTAAGTACTTGTTAGTTTGATAGGGGCATGGAATTTGGAGGTGATCCTAGCTGGCACCATCTCTAAATTTAACAATGCATGTTATTTTTGAAATTGGACTCGCCAATTTTGGATGGCGGTGGCATGGAGATTTAGGTAGGAGACTGGGAATTAATGACATTAATTGTCATCATTTTTGGTGAGAAAACCACCTTGGAAACCATGTGAGTGGATTTGTTGGGAGTTGTTTGGTCTTTCATGCATTTTGATTTTTGCTCTGCATGGAGCTATCTGGTTCTTCGAACCAACAGTTCTATTTTCAGTTTGTTTTATTTTTAACTCTCTTGGACTATTTTTGATCCAATGGAAGTATATGAGGCATTTGAGGAAGAAGTTTTTGATTGTTGATTTTGTTTGGAGAAGAGGGAGTTGTGAAGGCTTGGCTGGAAATCTTCTTGAACAGACATAAGCACTATCAAGCATGATAGGCTCTATCCATTAAGTTGCTCTACTTTTCTCTAAGTGTCTTCATTAAAACAACTTTTCTCTCTTGAGATAAATGGGTTTTTATTTTATGTGATGGTTATTTGGTTTCCTTTCTTGAATAATTTTTGTATTCTCTGATTGAGGAATCTCTTCTTGGAAAGGAAGTCATTGTGTTGCTTTCTGGTTATTTGTTGTTGAATTTCACCTTAAATCTTGTGATAATTTGAGTAATGAGGTGCATGCATGAATCCTTCTTATTTAATCAAAAATGGGTTATGGAAATGATTTATGTCTTAAGGATCGAACCTAGCTATATCTTGGGTTGTAGAATGTAAAATCATACCCTTCGCTATCACTTCTTGGTTTGTGGAAGTTATGTTACTCCTATTGGAATTTTAAGATTATGCATGCTTGATTTAAAGTTGTATAAACTTGAATTTTTTATGGAAACAATAATTATGTGTGATTTCTTCTTGAACCCTCTATATACTCTATCTATTCTTTGGATTCAGTCTGTGATGGAAGTTGGTAGTTATGTAATGTTTGGAATCTCTGATTTCTTTGTGGGTTCTTCTTATCTAGAAACAAGAGTGAATATTTTATTATATTTAAAAAAAAGAAAACTAGGTACTCGAATTTGGTTCTTCTTAGGAAACTATGGGTTATTTGTTTCCTGGGCACTTTGATTTTGAGGCATTCAAGCTTGGGATTCCCGTGTTTGAAGTCTTTATTCGATATTTTATGAGTATTGTGTTTCTTAAAGTTCTTGAGTACTAAACTAAAAGTTACAGAGGTGATATCTTGTTGGTTGGGGACATGTTGAGGGTCGAGATTTGTTGGAGTTGACTCGAGTTTTCAATGTAGCTCTATTTGAGTTTTCTTTTCTTTGTTCTTGTTGTCTTCTTCTCTTAAAGTAGATGTTATTGGTTTTTGTTTAACTGACCTTGAATTGGATTGACCTCTTGAGTATCTCTTGAGTATCTTAAAGCCCTCGGATTTGGATATCGTGAACATTAAGGATGATCCTTGAACTTGTGGTTGTCATTTCTTGTTTTTGAACTATCGAAACTAGTTCTGAATATGGGGTTTTTTGGACTCTTTCATTCTTTGATCTTTGAGCAAGATTTGAGGGAACAAATTTGTTGATAGTTGTATGCCTGTAGCTAAGCTATGATGATTTTGGGTTGTACCTTCTTGGAATCAAATCATGTGAAGGAACCTTCTCTGTCCTTTCAAAAGATATATTTCTCTCACCTATGTGAGGACTCGATTGAGAGTCTATCTCGTTGATTGTTTTATTTCCATCATTGGAGGAATTGGTCATTCTGTGGATCTTGACTAAAACTTTAACGTCCTTGAGTGATTGTTGGGACTGTAATTACCTACAAGACATTTTGTAACTCTTGTCATTGCATCTCCATTTTGGATATGGTTTATTATCAAATTCATTGGTTGTCCATGATGGGAAAACATGTTTAATTCTATTTCAAACACAACAATCGGACATTCTTTTGATATCTTCTTTTATGAATTTTATTTTATAAGGAGTTTGGGAAGTAGTGAAGGGTCTGAATTTTCCTTTGCGACCTTCTTCATGTGGGTTAGAATGTCGGAATTCCCTTCTGATCATGGCATTTAACCTCTTCTTCTTTAGTCTATGAGGTGAAGCTGATCACTATCTTTGAAATAATAGGATGTTATAGGTTGTATTCTCTTCTCTGAAGTTGTATATGGGATTCAAGGTAACGAATTATTTGGGAAGCTCTTACTGTTTCATCTCAATTGATATTTTTCTTTTGGGTAAATCTGGTCATTAGATTTAATTGGATCAATTACACTACTATCCTTAATGCCTTGAGTAGTCATCATTGCTACTTGCTTGTTCTCTTGACTTGTGTTAAGGATTTTAATAATTGAGATAGAAGACTAATGTGAGATGTTGTACATTGAGTAAATTCTATCTTAATGTTGATATTTGGTCTAACTTGATAAATTAGGCTATGCCTTGCATTTGGGATTAGGATGCCACATCTGATGTGTGAGACTCTTATTTGCATTTGTATTTCTAATTAAGATGATTTGTGAAGGAAATAATTAGAAAGTAATTTTATTTGATATGGATAAGTGTATTGGATGGAATGGTATTTATCTGATAACATGTTTTAGATTGTAGATTACATCATGACATTTCTTTGAATGTTATTCAAATTGATTAATTGTTCTTCTTTTATGGTTGTTATTGCTATGATTTATTTGTCTACTTGACCTCACTGTTTCATTAAAGTAGAGTTGGTTTAATGAAACAGTTAGTTGAAAGCATTTCATTTTAATGCTTAGTGCTTATCATGCTCAGTTTAATGAATTAACCCGTGCTAGAAATTTTTTTGCAAGATGGACTTTGTAAGTGATAAAGGAAGGCAATAAATTTTATGATGTATTGGTTGAATTAAAAGTTTGGACCATTATAGAGAATTCTGAGTTATTATTGAAATGTATTGAAGGAAGAAAAGTTGTATTCCTAAATGATCTTGATGTTGTTGACATGAAATATGTCAGTAATGCATAGTTTTGTAAGATGTGTATTTTATTTGATGAATTGAAAAGATTGAAGTTACTTAAATGGATTAAGTCTATACTCTTGTTCATAATAAGAAGGAAAATCTGTAATCATATCCTTGATGTTGTTATTCATATATGATTGGTTCCTTATTTCTGATGTCAGTAAATTGTCTGGATAAATGGGAATTAGTATAAATTCCTTACTTAAATGCAACTTACTAAGTTGTATGTATTGATGTTCCTTACTTGATCTTGAATGGTTGATTATGATGTTATGAATGTGTAGTTATAATGTCAGGATGTGTAAATTGGATATGGGTATATTAAATCCTAATACTTAACCCTAATGAGGATGGTTCTCCTCTTCTAAAAAGGATGTAAAATAAACAAATGATATATGAGTTCGATAACCATTAAGACTTCATATTTACGAGGTCTTTTAAATCAGAACCTTATTTGGCTCTTATACATTCCTTGAATGGTTGAGACACATTAATTAAATCATTTTCTAGATGTTGATTTTGTTTTCAATTAATTGAACGTTAAGAAAAAAGTTAATTGAACATAAAACAATCATTAGTCTTTGAAGTTCCATATTAGTTAACCAACTCAAATGGGGATGGAAACCTTTAAGGTTGTTGGAATTAGGGTTATGTAAGGTTGCTATAATCTGAATCTTAATCCTAAGATAATTAAGTGGAAATGATCTCTTGAGGTGTGTACATCAAGATGAAGTGGTTTTTGGATGTTGGCACACACCAACTGCAGATCTGTACCTTTGTGAAGACTTGGGTCTTCACAAGGATATAGGGTTGTAGTTGACATGTTGTAACACCCTTCAACATTGGTTCATCTAGACCTACCCAAACTTGGACTTGAACTTAGTTTCTCTCTAGGACAGTTTAGAGTTATGATCTAGCATAGGAAATGACTCACAATGATTTAGGATAACTAGGCACATCTAATCAACTTAGGTCGATAGGGTATGTATATATACCCTAGGTCATCAGTGAGTGACTCCCTATTCTAAATTATGTCACTAACTTGTTAGGGTCAAACCTTGGACAAGTGGATTGACTGAAGTTGGTGAAGACCATTCTAGATAACAAAGGAGTGGGGTGAAGGACGTATTCCATTTAGATGAGTATGTCATCTAGGAATAGTAACATGAACAATATGTTGGAAATCTTTGGCAAAGTATCGCAAGCTACTAGTTGTGTTGTCCTATGTCACCTAGTTTAAGGAATGTGATTTCAAATGAATATTGGTAACAAATATTCAGATAGGTTTCTTAAACAAAACACTCAATACCTAGAACAGGGTAAGAGAACCAAGTATACTTGGTATACATAAAGTATTCAATACTTAAGTAACATGAGAGATCAATTGTTAATCGAGTCATGAAATGAGAGATCGGTAGCTCACCAAGTCATTTACAACTGCATATGGTTATCTGTTATGAGATTGATTGGCATGGAATGTGTGTTCTAAGTTATGATTATTTAGAACAGAGAACATTATGTATAAATTTTTTTCCCTTGTTTCTAAAGTCTTAAATTGGGAATGTTACATCTTGGTATCAGAGCTGAAGGTTTACAGCTCTTGGACCTATTATGTCCATAATATAATAAAACTTAATTTTTCTTTTTAACATAAAATAGTTAGGATAAGAGGAAATGTTGCAAACAACCCACCACCTGGTGGAGAAGCAACAATCTAGAAAAACTCAATGAGATCCTTGCTTCCCTATTGGACATAAGAGATAATTTAACTGTACTTGAACAAAAAGTAATGGGAAATGAGGAGGAAGAAGATGCTGGTAATAATAATCATCCACCTCCTGTGGACAATCCAATTTGAGAAATTTGGGTGTTGATAATAACAATGTAAACATGTCGGATCAACCAGAAAATAAAAAGGCAAGATTGATAAAGCTGAACTCACTAATGATATAAAAAGGATAAGTCTACCTAAGTTTGATGGCACCACATTAAGAGATGGAGCTGAGAATTGGTTCAATGAAATGGAGAATTACTTTATATAAGGAACTTATTAGAGGAAAAAAAGGTAATATGGGGAGCATATCAGCTTTCCCATGAAGCATCTTCATGGTGGGATAACCGTAAGGCTGAGTTGAACATTGATGAAACTAATATTACTTGGGATCAATTTAAAAGTTATTTTAGGAAATGATGGCTACCACAACTTTACTATGATCAGAAAATGATTGAGTTTCAGAACTTAACCCAAGGAAAATTAACAGTAACAGAGTACTGGGAGCAGTTTACTAAACTCCTTAAGTATGTACCTCAGTATCAAACTAACGAGAAGTTTAGGATATGGTAAGTTTATCATGGGATTGAATCCCATTATAGGGGGAGAGGTAGATGTTCATAGCCTAACCACTATGGAAGGGGTTGTTGAAAAATCCATAAGGTAGGAACAAAAATTAAAGGTAATTTCTACTCATAAGGAGGAAGTAAGAAAGAAAGTTCCCAAACTCCTCTTCATCATCTTTGACACCTAAGAAAGGACCATGGAAGAATTTTGGTATGAAAAGTAAGTTCTCTGCTGATAATAATAAGAAAACAACAACAAATAAGCCTGCTGCTAATGTATGCAATAACTTTGTCAAGAACAATAATAATAGACATGAAGTCATATGGAGGTAGAATGATAAATTTAAGGCTGGGAATAAATTTGAGCCTAAAAAGGGACTGTAGGAGGCTATTACAATTGTGGCAAGGATCATTATGCAAACCAATTTCCTTTGAAAAAGGATGACCGTAACCAACAACACAAGATACATGTTGCAGTAGCTGAAAAATAAGTTGAAAAGCAAGTCACACCCATAGAAGTTTTGGGTAAGTTATTTGACATACCTGTAACTATTATTTTTGATATGGGAGCTACTGAATGTTTTATTTCTAGTAAATTAACATCGAAATTAAAAATAAAATCTAGAAAAATGGATAAATCATGGATGGTACATTATGGGAATAATGTTGTTCATACAAGTTAGTATGTGTCTTTTTGGAGCAGTCCTTGACTTACCTAGTTTTTCCACAGAAGTTGATCTTTATGTTACTCCTTTGGGGTCTTATGATGTAATCATAGGTGTTAATTGGCTAGCTAAGCATAAAGAAAAAGTGGACTATTTTGAAAAACATATTAGTTGTTTAGATGACCTGTAGAAAACAACAGAGATTTAGGGTGTGAAATGTGAAATTTAGTTAGGAAATTGTCGGCTATGTAACTTAAAAAGGCCAAAAATAAGGGTTGTATCTTGTATGCAGTAAAAATTTTAGAATCTACTGAAGAAAACAATGATCTCTTAGAACATTACCCATTATTACGAAATTACAGTGATGTGTTTCTAGAGGAATTACCAGGTCTTCCACCCAAAAGGGAATTTGACTTCACAATTGAAATCAAACCTAGAACTGAACCTATTTCTAAGGCACCTTATTAGATGACTACTATTGAATTAGTAGAGCTTAAGGCACAATTGCAAGAATTTTTTTCTAAAGGTTTGATTAGACCGAGTGTTTCACCTTGGGGAGCACCGGTAATTTTTGTGAAAAAGAAAGATGGAACACTTAGGTTGTGTATTGATTACAAAATGTTAAACAAGGAAACAATTAAGAATAGATATCCACTTCCTAGAATTGATGATTTATTTGATCAGATGTGTGGAGCATCGGTATATTCTAAGATAGATATTCGATTAGGATATCATCAGTTATGAATTAAGGATGAGGACATTCATAAAACAACTTTTAGAACAAGGTATGGGCACTATGAGTTCACAAGTTTTACCTTTTGGATTAACAAATGCACTGTAACTTTTATGAATTTAATGAACAATATTTTTCAAGAATACTTGGAAAAATTTGTGCTTGTATTCTTGGATGATATTCTCATATACTCTAAAAGTATTGAGGAACACCATGAGCATTTGAAGATAGTTTTAGAAATCTTGAGAAAAATATGGTTATTTGGTAAGTTATCTAAATGTTCTTTCTATGACACAAAAGTGCACTATTTGGGTCATGTTATAAGAAAAGATGGAATAGTTGTAGATCCTTCTAAAATTGTAGCTATAACTGAGTGGCTTGCACCAAATAATGTACATGAAGTTAGAAGCTTCATGGGTCTTGTTAGTTACTATAGGAAATTTTTTGAAGATTTCTCCAAAGTTGCTGAACCAATAACTTCATTGCAGAAAAAGGATAAGAAATTTATGTGGAATGAAAAATGTGAATATGCTTTTAAAACTTTGAAGGATCAGTTAACTTCAACACCTATTTTGGCTATACCTGACCCTAATGGAGACTTTAATATTGTAATGGATGTGTCATCGGGGAAGGTCTTAGAGGTATTATATTACAAAATGATCATGTCATAGCTTACGAAAGTAGAAAAATTAAGTTACATGAGCTGAATTATGCTCCACATGATATAGAGCTTTCTGTCATTGTTCATGCACTTCAAGTTTGGAGGCATTACCTACTTGGTAAACCTTTTGAATTAAAAACTGATCATCTTAGACTGAAGTATATTTTTACTCAGCCAAATCTGAATGCAAGACAACGAAGATGGTTAGATTTTTATCTCAATATGACTTTGACATAAGTTACATTAAAGGCAAGGAGAATAGGGTAGCTGATGCTCTAAGTCGTAGGAAGCACATTTCTACTCTTATAACATTGAGAACTCAGTTCAAAGATGAAGTAAAGAGCATTATGGAATCGATTCTTATTTTCAAGCAAGTAAGAACAACACTTGCTGTAGATCCAAATGATGAGAGATATAAAGGTTTTCACTTTGATAATGAAGGAATCTTATGATTTGAAAATAGGGTTTACATACCTTTGCTAAAGGATTTAAGAAAGAAATTATTAGTTGAATTTCACAATTCACCTTTTTCTGGACACCCTGGTATTACAAAGATGCTTGCTGATATAAAATAATAATATTTCTAGAAGGGGATGAAAAAGGACGTAATTGAGTTTGTGACACATTGCTTAGAATGTCAACATGTTAAAGTTGAACATATGCATCTAGCTAGTTTATTGTATCCTCACAACATACCGCAGTACAAATGGCAAGTGATAAGCATGGATTTTGTACAAGGGTTACCTATGTCAAGAAATAAGCATGATGTTATTCTTGTTGTTGTTAATAAACTAACCAAAGTAACACACTTTATTGTTGGTAATATTAAGGATGATTCACCTATTTTAGCAAAAAGGTTTGTTCATGAGATTTTAGATTACATGGAGTACCTAAATTAATCATATCTGATAGAGATCCAAGAATGACTTCAAGGTTTTGGAAAACACTTAATGCAGCTTTAGGAACTAAGCTGAATTTCAGTTCTGTGTATCATCCAGAAATGGATGGACAAACTAAAAGAGTTAATCAAGTTTTAGAAGATATGTTAAGAATGTATTATATGGATCAACAATATAAATGGGAAGAGTACCTTCCATTAGTTGAGTTTGCATATAATAACACATCATTTAATGATGGACACCTTTTGAAGCATTATACGGAAGGAAATGTAGAACCCCATTAGTTGGGACAACATTGAGGATAGAGAGGTAATTGGACCTAAAATCCTTACGGAAATGGAACAACAAGTTAAAATGATTCATGAACGCTTGAAAGAATACAGCAGATAGGAAAAAGAGTTATGCTGACTTGAAGCGGGTTGATAGGAAATTTGAACTTGGTGAGAAGGTCTTTCTTCGGGTTAAACTAAAAAGAGTTCTATAACTTTTGGCAAGGCTGCCAAGTTATCACCTCGTTATGTGGGACCTTTTGAAATTGTGGAAGTAATCAACCCTGTAGCTTATCATTTAGCATTACCCCTTACTTTGTTTTGAATGTATGATGTTTTCCATATTTCTTTGCTTAAGAAATATGTTTCAGATTTATCACATGTGTGAAATTGGAATTCCTTGCAGGTCAAGACCCAAGAATAATCGTGGTTAATCCTATTTGAGTGTTGGAAACTCACCAGTTGCACTTAAGAAATCATGAAATAAGTCAATGTAAGGTCCAGTGGGACTAGTTTAACGAGGATAGTGCAACATGGGAAAATCTAGAAGACATGAAAACTAATTTTCCATATTTATTTGGACAGAATTGATTCTGTTGACTGATAAAATTTGTGATTTTATTCTTTTATGACAATAAATCTGCCAGTTATGGACAGATATTTCATTGTTTGAAATAAACAACTACGTAAATGCTGATTTTGGAAAAATTTAAAAATCCATAAATGTTATGAACATGTGAAAAGAAAGTTAATAAATGGATTGTCCTTGATGCAAATTTGTTTAAATAAGTTAATCATCGGGACGATGATTCTTTTTAGGAGGGAAGTATGTAACACCTATGATAAACTGTTAACTTCTCCTCTTTGCAATGCAAGTGTTGACATGTGATTTGTCCAGGAAGGTGTATTATTTTGATTGTTGAAATCATGTTTTCCATGGATAAATTATTTCTCTTCTTGGATTCAATTGCTGAAATACTGTTGCTTGCAAGGAATCCATTTTGTTTGAGGTTGTAAACTGGTAAAGTTGTTTACAAATTTACCTCTATATAATAATGAGACCTTGGATCAATTCCATTGATCCAAGGTATGTTTTAATTCTTCTTACCTGATCTGTATGGAAAATGACATTCAGAGGTTGAAGGAAATAAAGGACTGAGCCTTTGTAGGATTACAATTTCATTGATCTTCTTGAAAGTTCATGCTATGCATTCTGCTGGAAGTTGTGTGCTCAGATCTTCTTGTCAACTTCTCCAGAATGTTGAATGACGTAAGTTGGAAAGAGGCCTACTTCAGGACTATTGAGGGTAAAGCCTAAGTCCTAGATCTTTAATATCTATCCTATGGGATTCTTACCTAAGATATACTAGATCTACCGTATATCTATGCCTACTCTAATCTTGTTCATTCTAAACTAAGTTGTATGTTTTCTAAGTTAGGGGTCTAGAAACAACCTAATGTGATAATGGGTGTATTTCTAACCTATTACCTAATACTACATTAGTAGAAATAATGACCTATCCTAGGGTGGCAAATTTACCTAAGGTAAATATTTTCTAAACTAACCTAAGGTCATACCCTAAGCTAATGATATCTATCCTAAACTAATGTGAGGATAGAAGGGGACCTAAGGGGGTCGTATGGCAAGTTGAAGGCATGGTGATGGTTCCTAAGTATTTTATTTGATTTGATTTTCAAATTTAAATCATTAAGTACTATCAGTTTGATAGGGCATGGAATTTGGAGGTGATCCTAGCTAGCACCATCTCTAAATTTAACAATGCATGTTCTTTTTGAAATTGGACTCACCAATTTTGGATGGTGGTGGCGTGGAGATTTAGGCGGGAGATTGGGAATTAATGACATTAATTGTCATCATTTTTGGTGAGAAAACTGCCTTGGAAACCATGCGAGTGGATTTGTTGGGAGTTGTTTGGTCTTTCATGCATTCTGATTTTTGCTCTGCATGGAGCTATCTAGTTCTTGAACTAGTAGTTCTATTTTCAATTTGTTGCTATTTTTAACTCTCTTGGACTATTTTTGATCCAATGGAAGTATATGAGGCATTTGAGGAAGAATTTTCTGGTTTTTGATTTCATTTGGAGAAGAGGGAGTTGTGAAGGCTTAGTTGGAAATCTTCTTCAAACAGACAGAAGCACTATCAGGCATGATAGGCTCTATCCATTAAGTTGCTTTGCTTTTCTCTAAGTGTCTTCATTAAAACAACTTTTCTCTCTTGAGATAAATGGGTTTTTATTTTATGTGATGGTTATTTGGTTTCCTTTCTTGAATAATTTCTATATTCTTTGATTGAGGAATCTCTACTTGGAAAGGAAGTCATTGTGTTGCTTTCTGGTTATTTGTTGTTGAATTTCACCTTAAATCTTGTGATAATTTGAGTAATGAGGTGCATGCGTGAATCCTTCTTATTTAATCAAAAATGGGTTATGGAAATGATTTGTGTCTTTAAGTTTCAAACCAAGTTGTAGCTTGGGTTGCAGAATGTAAAAGCATACCCTTATTGTCGCTTCTTGGTTTGTGGAAGTTATGTTACTCTGTTGGAATTTTAAGATTATGCATGCTTGATTTAAAGTTGTATAAACTTGAATTTGTTTATGGAAATAGTAATTATGTGTGCCTTCTTCTTGAACCCTTTGTATACTCTATCTATTCTTTGGATTCAATCTGTGATGGAAGCTGGTAGTTATGTAATGTTTGGAATCTCTGTTTTCTTTTTGGGTTCTTCTTGTATGGAAACAAGAGTGAAGGTTTTATTATATTTTTAAAAAAGAAAACTAGGTACTTGAATTTGGTTCTTCTTAGGAAACTATGGGTTATTCATTTCCTGGGCACTTTGATTTTGAGGCATTTGAGCTTGGGATTCCCATGTTTGAAGTCTTTATTCGATATTTTATGAGTATTGTGTTTCTTAAAGTTCTCGAGTATTGAACTAAAAGTTACAGAGGTGAGATCTTGTTGGTTGGGGACGTGTTGAGGGTCAGCTTTGTCAGAGTTGATGTTGGGTTGTCCTTGTAGCTCTATTTGAGTTTTCTTTTCTCTTATTCTTGTTGTCTTCTTCTCTGTCAAAGTAGATGTTATTGGTTTTGTTTAACTGACCTTGAACTGGATTGACCTCTTGAGTATCTTGCTGGGGTAAACTTGTTAAAACCCTCTTGATTGGGATATCATGAACATTAAGGATGATCCTTGAACTTGCGGTTGTCATTTCTTGTTTTTGAACTATCGAAACCGGTTCTGAATATGGGGTTTTCTAGACTCTTTCATTCTTTGATCTTTAAGCAAGATTTGAGGGAACAAATTTGTTGATAGTTGTATGCCTATAGCTAAGCTATGATGATTTTGGGTTGTACCTTCTTGGAATCAAATCGTGCAGGAACCTTCTCTGTCCTTTCAAAAGATATATTTCTCTCACCTCTATGAGGACTCGATTGAGATTTTGTCTCACTGATTGTTTTATTTCCATCATTGGAGGAATTGGTCAGTCTGTGGATCTTGACTGAAACTTTAACATCCTTGAGTGATTGTTGGGATTGTAATTACCCGTAAGGTGTTTTACTTGTCATTACATCTCCTTTTTGGATATGGTTTATTATTACAGTCATTGGTTGTCCATGATGGGAAACATGTTTAATTCTATTTCAAACACAACAATCACACATTCTGTTGATCTCTTCTTTTATGCATTTTCTTTTATAAGGAGTTTGGGAAGTAGTGAAGGGTCTGCATTATCCTTTGTGACCTTCTTCCCATGTGTTAGAATGTTAGAGTTCCCTTCTGATCATGGCATTTGACCTCTCTTCTTCAATCTCTAAGGTAAATCCTGACCACTGCCTTTGGAAATAATAGGATGTTATGGGTTGTATTCTCTTCTCTAAAGTTGTGTATGGGATTGGGCTAACCGAATTATTTGGGAAGCTCTTATTGTTTCATCTCAGTCGTTCTTTTTCTTTTGGGTAAATTTGGTCATTAGATTTAATTGGATCAATGACACTACTATCCTTAATGCCTTGAGTAGTCTTCATTGCTACTTGCTTGTTCTCTTGACTTGTGTTAAGGCTTTTAATAATTGAGATAGAAGACTAATGTGAGATGATGTACATTGAGTAAATTCTATCTTAATGTTGATATTTGGTCTAACTTGATAAATTAGGCTATGCCTTGCATTTGGGATTAGGATGCCACATCTGATGTGTGAGACTCTTATTTGCATTTGTATTCTAATTAAGATGATTTGTGAAAGAAATAATTAGAAAGTACTTTTATTTGATATGGGTAAGTGTATTGGATGGAACTATATTTATCTGATAACACGTGGTAGATTGTAGATTACATCATGACAATTCTTTGAATCTTATTCAAATTGATTAATTGTTCTTCTCTTATGGTTGTTATTCCTATGTTTTATTTGTCTGCTTGACCTCACTATTTCATTAAAGAAGAGTTGGTTTAATGAAACAATTAGTTGAAAGCATTTCATTTTAATGCTTAGTGCTTATCATGCTTAGTCTACAATGAACTCGACCGTCTATAAATTTTTACTGAGATGGACTTTGTAAGTTATAAAGGAAGGCAATAAATTTTATGATGTATTAGTTGAATTAAAAGTTTGGATCATTATAGATGATTTGAGTTATTATTGAAATGTATTATAAGAAGAAAAATTGTATTCATAAATGATCATGATGGTGTTGACATGAAATATGTTAGTAATGCATAGTTTTGTAAGATGCATATTTTATTTGATGAATTGAAAAGACTGAAGTTAATTAAATCAATTAAGTCTATACTCTTGTTCATAATAAGAAGGAAAATATGTAATCTTATCCTTGATGTTGTTATTTATATCTGATTGGATCCTTATTCTTGATGTCAGTAAATTGTCGGATAAATGGGAATTAGTACAAATTCCCTTACTTTAATGCAACTTACTAAGTTGTATGTATTAATGTTCCTTACTTAATCTTGAATGGTTGATTATGATGTTATGAACGTGTTGCTATAATGTCAGGATGTGTAAATTGGATATGGGTATAATAAACCCTAATACTTAACCATAATGAGGAAGGTTCTCCTCTTCTAAAAAGGATGTAAAATAAACTAATGATATATGAGTTTGATAACCATTTAGACTTCATATGTATGAAGTATTTTATATTGGAACTTGTTTTGGTTCTTATACATTCCTTGAATGGTTGAGACACATTAATTAGATCATTTGATAGATGTTGATTCTATTTTCAATTAATTGAATGTTAAGCAAAAATTTAATTGAACATAAAGCAATCATTAGTCTTTGAAGTTCCATATTAGTTAACCAACTCAAATGGGGATGGAAACCTTTAAGGTTGTTAGAATTAGGGTTATGTAAGGTTGCTATAATCTGAATCTTAATCCTAAGCTAATTAAGTGGAAATGATCTCTTGAGGTGTGTATGTCGAGATGAAGTGGTTATGTCAGATGTTGGCACACGCCAACTACATATTTGTACCTTTGTGAAGACTTGGGTCTTCACAAGGATACATGGTTATAGTTGACATGTTGCAACACCCTTCAACATTGGTTCATCTAGACCTACCCAAACTTAGACTTGAACTTAGTTTCTCTCTAGGACAATTTAGAGTTATGATCTAGCATAGGAAATGACTCACAATGATTTAGGATAACTAGGCACATCCAATCGACTTAGGTTGATAGGGTATGTCTATATACCCTAGGTCATCACGAGTGACTCCCTATTCTAAATTATATCACTAACCTGTGTTAGGGTCAAACCTTGGACAAGTGGACTAACTGAAGTTGGTGAAGACCATTCTAGATAACAAAGGAGTGGGGTGAAGGATGTATTCCATTTAGATGAGTATGCCATCTAGGAATAGTAACATGAACAATATGTTGGAAATCTTTGGCCAAAGTATCATAAGCTTGGTTATGTTGTCCTATGTCACCTAGTTTAAGGAATGTGATTTCAGATGAATATTGGTAACAAATATTTAGATAGGTTTCTTAAATAGAACACTCAATACCCAAAATAGGGTAAGAGAACCAAGTATACTTGGTATACATAAAGTATTCAATACTTAAGTAACATGAGAGATTGGTTGTTAATCGAGTCATGAAATGAGAGATTGGTAGCTCACCGAGTCATTTACAGTTGCATATGGTTATCTATTATGAGATTGATTGGCATGGAATGTGTGTTCTAAGTTATGATTATTTAGAACAGAGAACATTATGTATAATTTTTTTCCCCTTGTTTCTAAAGTCTTAAATTGGGAATGTTACAAGATGGATGTAATGGGGGCCTTCCCATTTGGTTCCATGCATCCAAGGTGAGAACATTAACTTCCATGCCCATGTCAATCAGAATATTTCTTAGGAGCCATCCATCAAAATATGAATTCAAGGTAATCTCCTTATCATAGTCAAGGTTGCGAGGAGCTGCATTAGCATGCAAAACCTACCTCTTGTGCTCTCCTTTGGCACTTGGTAATTTTTCCCTTAGCCGCTCCTCTAATAGAGGGATGATATTCTCCTATCTCAAAGCATCTTACATACTTCCCCTGAATTCATCTATATATCCTCTCGTGGAGCCTCAACGCTCTTCTTCTACTCTAACTAACGCGATTGATCCTTCAGAACTCAATATCTCCTTATAGGCTTTGAATAATATCCATGGTTTCTTGATAAAATTCCTTTTGATGCGTAGGGTCTGGATACTTTCCATGTACCACTTCTTCTCTTGTAATAAGTGGTATCTTCTTTGGTATCTCCCTGGTGCACACAATCTCATCTCGTGTTGTCACTAGTATAGGTTCTAACTCTAACTCATGCACCACCCTTGGCATCCACTATTGATCAGCATGATTTACACTCACCATCCTAGCACCCTTATCCTTCCTCTTTTTTTTTTATCATGTGTTCAAACAATTCCAGGCATTCCTCATACTTGTGATTTTTCCCACACTAAGAGCACTACAACAAATTGGGACACTCACACTTGTAATGTTCTCGTAGATCCATAATTATAACAGGTTCCATGAGGGAATTCACTCCTTCCACCCCGCGATTGCCACAACCTCTAAATCCTCCTTGAAAGCCTCTACCTGGACCTCCTCCATCCACACGCCTTTCATAATGATGACCATCATCCTTGGAGCTATTAGAAATACTAGTTTGGTGTACACTAGTATCAATGACATCATATATCTAGTCTATCAATCTACTGATCCTTGTCATCATGAGTAGTAGAAGTGAAATTTTTGAAATAGCAGTACACATTCTTCCGGATTGTGCCTGCAATAGTGGACACCTACTTACATCATGATCTCCATGGAAAATATCACACTCCACTGATATGGCATGAACCAGCCTTCACAAGAAATTATCCTTTTTATGACCCTCTACTTCACAATCCATACACCATAACCCATTGCAAGTTTCATGAGCTGAGTTCATAGACAATTTTTTCATTTTCTTTGCCATTACGGTAATTTCGAGTTCTAGGAATGGATTAACTCTGTATTAATGATTCCTACTACCTCAACACGTAATGTAGCCTCAAAGGCATCACGTGGATATGTGAAAGTCTTATGTGAAATTTCCCTCCTAAATGGTGTGATCAGTCCTCTAACAAAGCACTGAGCATGTTGCAAAGGGTGAATATCATAAGACAACTTCATTATACTTGATCTGCCTCTCTTCTCTCTCCATTTCTACTGTAAGGTCCGCCATCCTCTACCACGAAAGTTTCCACACCCCGCACCTAGCAGGATTTTAGCTAACCATGGGAAAGGATTCTAAACTCAACATAATGGCCAAGATATTTATAGTGTATTCTAAGGTATAACTAGTCAACATTCTACTCCACTAGTGGTCAACAACACGGGTCTAGGTCATATTGACATCAAGCAATTGCTGATATTCATTCGGGTCCAAACACGAGGTCTATAGTACCAACTTGTCCTTGATGCATATGCTTTGAGATCCATTCACACGACTCTACTAGGAAAAAATAGAAGAACGTCTCATAGAGTTCATGATACAGGTTCTACTCCACCCATTTTCTGCATCAAACTCGGATCCAATCTTTGAACCTTTGAGAGAACTCATCCTCTATGCTTTTAAGCTAGGGTTTTACGCTTTCCAAGGTCAGACTCTCCGTCATCACACATCATTATCACAAGAACTTCAAAAAGAGGTCTTGATAATAGAACCAAAATGTAGTCATTTCTTCATATACCTTCTTTCTACCCCAAGCGCACCGACCTATCATCCGGTGTGTCTTTGAGCGCTCACCCAAGAAGCACGCGGGTGTCGAGCCCCTCCTTTATGTGAGATTTGTGAGAATGATCCACCAATGGTGGAGAATGAGTTACAAGAATGGAACTATAGACATTCACTCAAAAAAAAAAAGAAGACACAGAGAACCGATCGATGCACAAATGCATCATAATTGGAAATGAACATTGTAAATAAGCATAATGAAACTAGATCGACTAAAAATAATATGAAGAACATAAGGGTTTACACTTTTGAACATTAGTAACTAGAATCACACACCATATATTGATTTATAAACCCTTACATATGGATCCATTACATCATGAGGGCCATACCAACCAAATACATCAAGGGATATTATCTTAAACCATACAAAAATACTATGTAGAGAGAGAGAGGTCTTAGCTATTATACCCATTACAACCCTTGTTCATACCCAAATCCATGCCTAAAATACTTCAAAACCCTTCTTGCAAGCATTTTTGCAGCACCTTGTCACTACCTAAAACCGTCCTTAACCCTTCATTTCCCTAGCACTTCATTATCACTCTCTTCTCTTCTAATTTGGACCCAAGCACTCCTTTAAGTAGGATCTAGATGTACCACTTTGGTTTCTTTCATGAAAAAATTACATGCCAAGTGGACATGTGGTTCTTCATGGTTGAATACATATTCCATCTTGCAAATGCCTCTACTACTGTAATGATCATTACGGGAATATTCCTTATGTGGAATATTCTTTTCTTGACCTCCAGGCTCCAGGATGACACCTTATCCATTTAGCACACCTACTCAATATTTTCACATGTTTCTCCTATGATAACTTCTTCAAAATATGGCTAAGTCCATAAACCTTCCTACTCGATGCATGCCAACCTCTTCAATCGTGGGCCTTTCCCTTGTGCACTTTTTCCCGAGCGCCTTCCTTCTTTTGCCTCCCACATGTACTAACTTATTCATTGGGACTTAGTAGATTTTAGGGCCCAACAATATCACATCCATCGGGTTTCTAATGATTCCTCCATCCACATCATCCCTTAACATCTCTCTTGCACATGAAATTCCTCCTATGCAAGGTCATTCATTATTCATCGATCTGTTTATCTTTCTAATCACCCTTGTGGTCTTCGACCATTTATCCAATCCAAATCCAAAACAATCCTATCTAAACTCCTTCAACATCCACCAACTCATCCACATCTAATATAATATCCTAGCTATGGGACATCCTCCCCTCTTCCTTAGCCTCCTTTCCACATCAATTCATCTCTTATAAATCCAGGACAACTTCCTTGATGCTAGGAGACTTCACTTTTCACATCACCTTATTTAATCTCATCAAATCCATCTCATCTAATATTAAATCCAAATTAATCTTGTCTAAATATTTATCTCTTTTTAAAGCCCACTTTTGTGGCCATATTCATCTCTCCCTTGAGAGACCATGTTTTTCATTTTAAGTCCACCATTGTGGCCATACATGTCCTTTGGGGTGCCATATTTATTTCAAAGACCACCTTTGTGGCCATGCTTATTTCACCATTGGGGGACCATTCTCCTCATCCTACATCCACCTTTGTGGCCATACTTGTTTCTCCATTGGTGGGACCATTTATTTTCATCCTAAGCCCACCTTTGTGGCCTTTATTTCACCTCATTAGGGGGCACATATTTTCTTTGCTTCCTCAATTATAACGCATAATTTTTATCTTCGCTCATCTATATCATCATATCCTATCGTATCCTATCTTCCCCCCTAAGACTTTATCCTAGCTTTTGATCCCACTCTAGAAAGGAGTCAACGTGGAATGTTTTTTGCCAACTGGATTGGACCTTACATTATCACACATAACTATGGGTCTACGGTCTATCGTTTTGCTTCCCTTGATGATAAACTAGATACATAAACTCTTAATGCATTACACTTAGAACCATTCTCTTGTTAGCATATCTACCAATGAGAAAACAATCATACCCTCAGATCATTCCTCCATGAAAATCTTCCATCTATCACTTTGATGATTTAGAATTATGTAGTCTGTTGTCACTTTCCTAGACATGACCTTTAATATGGGCGCCAAGGCTCTGCCCATAGAATTTTCCTTATGGATAGGTTCTCCCTTTTAGTGAGAACTCGTAATCATTACAACCATCACCTTCTTGTTTACCTATTGGAACCATGCTAAGGGTCTAGGGGTGTCACTTGTACAATCATTGTCCCCTCCTAAGTGGTCTACCTAGCTATACCCAGATCTTCCCTATCAAATAAAAAATAAACACAAAAAAGAAAAGAAAGTACAAATTATGGATGCTCCTATCTCATGCTATCTTATCCAAAAATATTGATCCATCAAATGACAACTATTCATAAAAAGCATGTAATAAGTATAGAATGCTCTATCTCATCCTGCCATCTAAAAACACTAGTCAAAAATCTGAAAGCAAAAGCAAAAAGTAGACCATACACTCAAAGGATGGATACTCTCTTATCATGGCAACAAAGGCTTCCCACCTTGATAGGTCTTATACTATATTAGCATCCTCATAAAGCTTCCCACTTTGATCAGATTTCTCTTAGAAAACTTCCCGCATTGATCAATTTGCTCTCTTTCCCCTACCCAGAGTTGGGGCATAGTTCTAGGAACAAACACCTATGGAGATCCCTCTTCCCACATACAAGTTACAGCTAGAATTCCTTTTTTCATGTCAAGATTAGGCTTATGAGCATATTTTATCCATATTTCCCTCATGGTATTTTAGTATAACTAACTATCATTAGTTATGTGTTAACACCTGCTATTGGCTGCAAGTGCAATGGCTTCAGTGGCACTCTTTCTTGTTTACCTCCAAACCAGTTTGAAGCATGGTTTCCTGTATGCCCCTTGTTACGATTATGTGTCTTTATCTCATTAAGGTCATATTTTATCAAGATCAAATTCTTACGAGATCAAATTTAAAACCATGAAATCTATATTTATATGTTTATATTTATGGATGACATATCTTACCATCATCAATAATTTAATGAATTCTATTAACATCTATGAATGATTTCGCTAATAAACTTTTCATTTTGGAATTCTACTTGATCTCCATTACAATTTATTAATTCTATTTGAGGATATTTCTCAAGTAGCATTCATTATCCAACAACTCCTTATCCCCCACCATGGTCACCATGTATTTGATCCATTCATCCTCGTTTCTCATTTCAACTCATCCATGTTAACCTTCTCACCATTCCTATCCCCTTTCACCACTATGTGTTCTTCCATTTCATTCTTCCGCTTTCAGCTTGATGATCTTACTTAATCACCCCTTCCACGTAGGCATATTGGTTGAGATATACCCTCTTCCTAAGATCTTCCTGCTGTAAACACTCCTCCACAATCTCCTCTTTCATCAGACAAAAATCACCACCACACACATCTTTCCACTTCATCTCTTACAATAATCATTTTTGCATCATCACTCCCACCACATGGACATCCCAATTAAGGATTTCCCTCACACTCTCCATCCTACACCACATATATTCCTCCATCCATTCATGTTACACTCCTTTTTTCCCTTCTTTGCTTGTTATCACCTCCTCTCACCTCTTTTTCCACTTTGGCATACAACACTCACTCTTTTCTTATACTTCCTAGTATCCATCTTACGCTTGGTAATATTACTTACATATGCTTGTAGTATGGAAAATTCACTTGAGAGTTCTCCTTGAGTCCATCTTGTCATACCGTCTCCCCACCAAATCCACCAATCACTTACTTCTTCCCATCATTCTTCTTCTTTGGCTTGGTGATCCTACTTAACCATCCCCATCACATAGTATTATTAATTAAGAGTCCCTCTTAAGGATGATCTACCATCTGATCCTGCCCCATCCCATCATATTTACCTCATCTTATTTCTCCCACCTCTCATTGTAATCATCTGATCTAACCAACCATTACACCCATGTACCCAATACACTCTCATCTTTCACCTTTCGTATCATCATTGTTGGTTTGGTGATCTTAACCACTCATGCGGCATGTCAATCTTAGTTAAGAATCCCTCGTAAGGATGATTTGTCATCTTACACTCGCCCATCACTCCACATTCTCACTGTCCACATTTCATATTCATTCCCCATCATCACATCCTCTCACCTCCTCTTCCATTCTTGCAAACACCACCTACTACTTTCCCACTTTTCATTTCCATCATCCCTCAATTGGAAATATTACTTACCCACTTTTGTCGCATGACACTCTTACTTAAGGGTCCTCCTTAAGTTGAAGTCATCATTCTATACTTCTCCCTCACCTCATTCTTCATACCCTCTGTTGATCATTTATTCCTACTAGCATCTTATACCAATCACATTTTCCTCCTACCATTTTCATTTCTCCACATATCATATCACGAGTGTGTCTTCCATCTTATTCTTGTAATCATGTTCCTTTCCCCCATTTTCTCCTTGATCCATCATCCTTCATATTATTTCTTTCCATTCTTTTCATGTCTTCTTTCTTCATATTTACCTCATTCATCCTCATTCAATGTATCCTCTCCTTGCCTTCGTCTTAGCACAAATCATTAGCCCTCCTTTCTTTACTCCTTCCACTCCATCTTCTCAAATTCTCCCACATATTTACCCCCATGTTTAACCACCATTGTCATTGATATTCCCTAAAATTATTTCATCATCATCTTCCATTACCATGCTAATAATTATTAGTGGAATCCTCCTAATATCCCCTCACAGAATTTCCTCTTATATCCCCTATTCTATCTTTCCTCACATCGCTTTTCCACCCCACCCTTTCTTGTGCTTCTTCCCCACCTCTCCATCTTCCGATTTACCCTCTTCAATATCTTTATTGTCTTCATCATACACCCTCTCTCTATCTTATCATCATCAACTTATCCTCATTTCATGCCTCTCCACATCTTTCCCAATCCATGTCATTCCTCCCCTCTAGCTTCAATTATGTTCCTAATATAGCTCATTCTTAACTGAATATATCTATTTTTGTTTTCCTTATGCATAATTTTCTCTGTTGTCCTCTCCTCTTTTTCACTCCTGTCTTATTTCAATTCCTCTATATCATCTTATTCCCCTTCTTACCTCATGTTTCCTTCTTACTTCCCCATATATAACCTGAATCTTGAGTGATGTCCCATATTTTTATAATCTAACCCTCCACATGCATTTCGATGTGGTTTGTTCCATATTATTTACTTTTGATATCCTCACCATGATCTGGTTCCTTCAATCTTATTTGTCCTTCTTCATTTCCTATTCTCTTATCCCTCTTTCATTCCTTTTTTTCTCCTCCTCCATCTCCATCTGATTTATTCCATACCCTTGTCTCCTTCACCTTTGAAATTTCTTACTTTTCTCATAATCTATGACTACTCTTGTTCATTCCTTTTTTTCCCACTCATACTCATTACATCCTTCAATACATCCTAGTATTCACGGTCAATTTTTCACCACCATTGATCCATTTCATTACACCCCATTGAAATCTCCTCTTTTCAAGATCTCTTCTATCCTCATCAACCCTCTCAAGGGGACATAGTAATATCCATTTCTAAGCATTTATTTCCATGGTATTTTTGTCTTTGAGGATACCTTAATGACCATAAATTTATCATAGTTTCCCTTGCAAGTACCAACTCTACTTTTTTTCTTGGAAAACGTCGATTGCAATATTTCCCCCATCTCCATGAATCAAAGTTTGTTATAATTTATTTTTCTAGACTTTTCTTGTCAACAAAAGATCTTCCTTAGATTTTTTTTTTTCAAAACTATTAACCCCCTACTTTGGGGCATATTAACTCACCATTTGTATTCCAACTCACCTTTTTGGCTGCTCTTCATGTCTTGTGCTAGGACACACTCTTTTTCATCCTTGTTCTTGTGGATGCATAGTTTTTTCTTGATTCCTTGTGCATTAAGGATTTAACATAATTTTTGCATTTCATTGCACATACTTTGGTGCTTAACTATGACCCATTGGTCATCGCGGCCTACATACATTCTAGAGTGGTCTTCACCCACTCATTGGTTCGTAGAAGGTTATCACCCGTCTCTATTGAGAGCACAATTGTCCTCTACCGATGTGATATTGAAGTCACGACCATATTTTTCATTATTATTGTGATCCTTTTTGCTCGGGGAATATTGCCTTGGTTATGAATTTATCCATCTTTTTATCACCCACATGACCTTCAAATTTTATCTCTTTTAAACTCATGATTGAATTCCTTTATGTCGTCAATCCATAGTTTGAGGGGGAAAAACTAAATTAATCATATTTTCTATACTTTATCATTTTTGTCTCATGGCTTACCAAAACAAACCACTCATAAAAAAGGGGCAAATATAGACATTTTTTAAGTACCATTCCTCCCCTTCACCCTGTGTTTTCTCTCCTCCATCAAGATTAACCTTAAATTTGAATAATTCACATTTCCCACCAAAACTACCTATTTAATTAATCAATCTTAATTGGTTAATTCATCTAAACCTCATTATAAGTTGATAACAAAATATTCCAATTAAGTCATACCACCCATGACTAATAATTAAATACTCCAAAATCATCCAAATAATGAACCCCACTCAATCAAATCAAATCTATATCAAATCCATTATTTCACCTAATCACTCAAATCATGTCCCCCCCACTCACCTAATCGGGGATACTTGTTGGGCCCCGAATTATTGGCTAAGTACCAAAAGGCATGCACACATAGGATAAAAAAGAAGTAGGGCATGTGGGGAGAAGTGTGCAAGACAAAGAGGTTTAAGAAGGGTTTAGAAGAGACCAAGGCACACATGGGGAGATAGTACAGAGGATCTAAGGACTTAGCCATATTCAAAATTCTGAAGGAACTTGAGGAAAAATGTGACCTAACTAGGCATGCTAAGTGGATAAGGTGCCACCTGGAACCTTGGAGGTTAAGAAAATAATATTCCACGCATGAAATATTATTAGAAGGCATCATTACATGGAGTAGAAGGTTCCAAGGGGATAAACATGCACCATTGGAGGACCACATTGACACTTGGCATGTAATCTGTTCAAGAGAGAAGGCATGGTGGTGGATGTTGAACCTATATATAGAGATGCTCTGGAGAAAGAAAAATAACTTGATGAAGATAGAAGGTTTGGGATCAGGAGGGAATGCATAAAGAGTATGATGCTACTGTCTAAGGTTTAAAGCACTAGTGCCAAGGGTTATAAGGAATGTAGTAGGCCTCTGTATGGCATTAAAGTCTGTAGTAAGGGATGAACTGGGGGCATAACCTAGGACTCCTGATATATGAGTTAGATATTTGTTTTAACATATATTATATTTGCTAGATCCTTTGCGATTCTTGTATTCAACCTAAAATGACCTTTTGAATATAATGTGGTTATTTAACACTCTTGATCAATATATATATATCATTGGATATATTGTTCATGAGTGTAAACCCTAGTTTCATTTCTTCATACTATGAATAAGATTTGTTTTGTATAATCCATGTTGTGTTGTTTCTCTCATTTTCATGCATGGTTATAATGATATGGTAGCTCATGTTGTACTTTTATATGAATTTATATTTTTCTCAGTAACTAATAATTTAACAAGGAGATATAGTTTCACAATGGTCACATAAAGGAGGATTTAAACCTGTGTGCCTCGGGTGAGTGCCCAGTGTTCACCGGGTGATAGCCAACACACATGGGGTTAAAAAGTTGTAGTAAGGGTACATAAAATGACTACATCTTGGTTCCATTGCCGAGACCTCTTTTTGAAGTTGTTGTGAGAATGATGCGTGATGATAGATCATTTGACCTTGGAAAGTGTCAAAGCATGGTTTAAGAGCACAGAGGATGAGTTTTCTCATATATTTAGTAATGGGACTAAGTTTGACACACATAGATGGATAGAAGAGCACTGTATCATGAGCTATATGAGACCTTTTGATCAGTAAACTCTTTAAATTTGGAATTATCCATAGACTCACAATTAATCACTGTTGTTCTACTTTCTATTAGAAAATAATAGAGATAGCTAGTGAATGAATTATAATTGTGCTTAGAATCAACAATTTTTAGAAACGGAAAGAATATAAACTCACAAACCAACAATTTTATCCTAGAAAACCTCCAGAGAAAGAAAAACTAGTTAGGAAGGGAAATTGCTCTTTCTTCCTACTTTTATTGGCCAATTCAATAATAAGTACAAAAATTACAATAAGTATGAAAGAGAAGTAGATAATATCTCACACTTCCTCCTAGTTACTTGCTTTCTCTGACTCAATTACTCCTTGCTTCTACAAATCACAATTCCAACACTAAGAGCTTCTTACTCACTTGCTTCATGCTTCAATGCCTTTTTTCTCTTCCATAACATGCATTTATAGTATTTCTCATGTTCTCCCATGCATTGGAGAATGGGAAAAGTCATGTAGAAGAAGAGACATGGACACCCTTTGGAATTCTAGGACTGTTCACGTCATATTTTATTTTCTATCCGTAAGAGCCAGGACCACCACCCAATGCAGACCGGTGGTCCCAGGACCACCACCTTGGTGGGGCGGCACGGTCTGAACCGCCACCCCGCATGCGGGGTAGTGGTCATATCACTAAACAAATAGAACCTTTGTGTATTTTTTTCTTCTTCTTCATGTTTTCTGATTTGATAAAGTAGAGTCATTTTAGATCCCTATGGATCACACCTCCCCTACTCAGGAGGATTTTGGTCCCAAAAAATATTAGTGGGGGAGTAGATAAGGAAATAATTCCCTCACTTGCTCCTTCGGGTACCACTGGGCCTACCTTGGTGTCTTTCCTTTCAATCCAATCTGCCAAGACTCTTGCAGACCTCTCCTAGTCTCTCTAACCTTTTTCTATAGTACTACATCCTCCTCAATTCACCTTGTGAGTCCAAGACGCAATCCTCAATGGAAGGTAGCAACTTTAGTTCTTCATCTTCATCTAGCATGGATGGCTCATATAGGTGTAAGTTATCACATTTTACTACAGAGTACATCCTCATGAATGATGAAAATCAAGTTGAAAGGCATTTTCTCCAACCTGTTCCAATATGGTGAAGGGTCCATATCGTAATGGCTTGAGCTTTTGTGCTTGACCTTGTAGTCTCTCCTTACTCAAGTAAATCCAAACTCTATCTCTAGCATGAAGCTTATGTTCCATTCTATGCTTTGATCGTGCCTAGCTTTATACTTGGCATGAGATTTCTCTAGTTATTCCTTGACTTTGAGATGGATTTCTAGATCCTCTCAATGAATTTTTCTGCTCTAGTCATCTCTATGTCTCGTGTATCTTTCTCATCATGTTGTCCTACTGCTATGTCTAGCATATTTGTAGGTAGATATCCCAAGCATACTTCAAACGGTGACTTCATAGTGGATGTGTGTACTACCCAGTTATAGGAATGCTTGAATGTAGGCTAAGGACTCATCCTAAGTTCTTGGGTATTTGTTGTTATACCCTTTGATCAATTGTACCAAAGCCTTGTTTACCACCTCTATTTGTCAATCTGTCGTGGATGGAAAGTTGTGCTCCTCTGTAACCTGGTATCCATCTTGTCCCACAAAGTAGTCCAAAATTTCCCCAAGAACCTGGAATCCCTATTAGAAACAATAGACTTTGGCAAACCAAAATGCACCCATACATTAGCAAAGAAAAGATTTGCCACCTCATGTGCTTTTATTGTCTTTTTACATGCCATAAGAATACACATCTTACTAAATATATCAACAAAAACATAGAGATATTCATGGCCATGTTTAGACATAGGTAATCCTCCTACAAAATCCATAGAAATGTCCTCCACGAAAGAGTAGGTACTTGGAAAAGGCATATACAAACCTTCCTTCCTAGTCTTAGGCTTGTTAGTACAACAAATTTTACATCCCCGTATAAATTTTGATACTTATTCTTGTATATTGGGCCAATACACATACCTTTGCAAGTGGGCTAGGTCTTACCAACACCAAAATGTCCCGCTACTTTCAAGGTATGTTCTTCCCTCATCAATAGAATTCAATCTTATTTTGGAACACAAAGCTTCCCCCATTGGTAGAGCAGCTCGTCTTTGAGATAAAAATCTTCAATACCTATCCTTTGAGCCCCTTGGGACTGAAACTACTGAAATTTCACCCCAAAGTCTTTGTCTTGGGCATATGCCTCTCTATAAGCTTCCTTCGTGAAGGGCTCAATCTGAGAGATAGTGGCCAAATAGGAAAACTTCTCCTATGTGGGTGGCCTAGAAAACATGTCTGCCACCAATTTTATACTACCCTTCTTGTATTTAATCGGTAGATGGAAGCTGCTAAAGGAACCCCATCCATTTGTATGCCTTGCCTACTGTAATTTAGACTATGCTTGCAAATAATGGAGAGGTTTGTGGTTAATGTGCATAATAGTTTCTTTACCAAAAAAATAATGCTTCCATTTTTTATTTCCTAAACTAGTGCATACATTTCCTTATCGTATACTAAATATCGTTTAATTGCTGAAGTGAAATTTTCGAGAATGATAACATATGGGTTTACCTCCTTGAATCAACACTACGGCCATGGTGTAATCACTGGTATCTATCTCTACTTCAAAAGGCTACTAAAAATTAGGAAGAGCAATTATTGGAGCATGACTAATCTTGTATTTCAATAACTCAAAGGATTTGTCTTGTTCCTTACCCTAGTCAAAACTCTTACTCTTTGTGGCCACTGTGTGTAAAGGTGTTGTGATCGTGGAGAATCTCGGAATGAACTTCTACATGTATTGTCTTTGCTCCCACAAAACTCCTAGTTTCGTGGCTCCTATTGGTGTTGGCCAATTAGTGATGGCTTCCACCTTCTTTGGATCCACTTGTAGCTCTCCTCCTCCAACCACGTGCCCAAGATAGACAAGTGACTATTTGGAAAATTCACATTTCTTCATATTACAAAGTAGTTGTTTCTCCCTAAGAACTTGCAAGACTTGCTGTAAATGAGTTAGATGTTCTTCCCATGTGGCACTAAAAATCAAGATATCATCTAGATATAAAATGACACATGAATCTATGAAATCTCATAAATGTAGCAGGTGCATTGCATAACCCAAAAGGAAGTACTAACCATTCATAAAAACCCTATTTTGTCTTGAAGGTAGTCTTCCATATATCCTCCTTCATTCTGACTTGGTGATAACCTGACTTGAGATCCAACTTTGTGAAAAATTGGCATGCTGAAGCTGGTCCAAGAGATCATCTATGTGGGGAAGTGGATATCTATTCTTTATGGTGATCTTTTTCAAAGCACGGATTTAATCGATGCACATTCTCTAAGAACCATCCTTATTTGGCACCATCACAATAGGAAAACCACATGGTGAGGTGCTTGGACGTATCACCCCTTGGTCTAGTAGTTCATGGAGTTTTTTCTTTACTTCAATACTCTCGAGCAAGGATTGCCTATACAACCCGATGTTCGGTAGAGGGGATTCTAGAAATAGCTGAATCTCATGCTCTACTTCCTGTTTTGGTGGTAACCTACTAGGAGCCTAAAATACTTCCTAAAAATACTGAATAATACTATCCAAATCATGCTTTCCTTGGTTAGAAATCTCTGCAACTTCTACCCCATCTTGTTTATCCTTTAATAAAAGTAAACAAAACTGATTATGATTTTCCTAAATAAGTCATTTTTCTTGGTCAAGCACTTACCATAGTAACTCATGTCTTACGCTGGTGTACACGGATGTTGTAATCGATCCCATCCTTGACCCATCGTACTAGTTTTCCTCATCATAAATATAGCATCCCTAACATACAAGTAAGGACTTGAATACAACATCAAAAGCATCAAGTGGAATAACGTCACTTCAAAAACATCAATATATTGGGAATTTATCCCAAACTTGACCTTACATCTTATTGTTACTTGAATTTATACACCCTTCTTCACCCAACCCAAATGATAAGGGTGTGGATGATCATAAGTATTAAGACCAAGCTTCTTTACAATCGCTTCTTGAAATAAAGTTAGACCGAGAACCGGTATCAACCAAATAATTTACCTTAGTTCTTTTGATTTGGATTTTCATATGGAATAGTCTACTCATCTTCTCTTCCTGGCTATCCATGTTGGTGGCCGTGCATCAAAGCCTCTCGTTTACATCGAGTGATCTTGATTTCCACCTCTCCTTCTATTTTCACAATTGTCATGGACTTCTTCGAGTCGTTGGTTTGGTTCTTTAGATGTAACTCTGGATGTAACCTCCAATGTGTAGCATCGTATGAACATTGATATCATAGTTCTTACAAAAATCTTGCGATTTTTACAAGTATTCAAAGTAGTGGCAAGTTGTTTACCTTTCCATTTCCACTTACCCATGTTACTTTTTTCCTAAACTCTTTCTTCTACTAATTTGTTGACTGATTTACCCTTGGCTCTACTTCTACTTACTTCTTTTCATCATCTATGGAGTATGCCTGTATGCATGCTTTATTGAGATCTTTGGGTTTTATGGAGATGAATTTTATTTAAAGGTGAGTGTGAAGTCCTCCCAAGTACTTGGTCAGAATATCCTCATCTTCCAAGTCCATGTTAAGAAACATGGCTTACCTCTGAAACTCTGTAGTATAGTCATTCACACTTTGATCACCACCTTGTCTAAAATACTACCATTTAATCATTTGGTCAGTCTTATGGCCAATAGGATATAAGTTAGCTCTAAGTAGTTCTTTAAATTCTTGCCAAGATTTCACAATAGGACACTTTTTCTTTTCACAAGTGGCTAGATGGGTTTCCCACCAAACTAGAGAATGTCCCTCCATCTTGAGATGTGCAAAGGTGATCCTCTATGCCTCAATGACATTATGGATGATAAAGTATACTTCTAATTGTTTTAACCATTTATCAAGCAACTTTGCATCTACTTTTCCTTCAAAGCTTTTAATCTCAACTTTCGTTTCAAATTTAAAAGGAGTATGATCAGATTTTACCTTTTCTCTTGTGTTAGAAGTCTCTTCTTCATGTTCTTCCCCATAAATTTCCTCATGGTGGCTCCTTCCTATGCCAAAATTTTCAGCTAAGCCCGAATGACCAAGTCCATGGAGTCTTGTTTGACAGAAGCTATCTTCTGTAAATCAGCATGCTCTTCTTGCCTTCTAAACATCCTATCCATCATGGTCTCCAACATCTTGATTCTATGGACCAAGTTATCTTCCTCCATTTGTCCCTGAATTCTCTATTTCCACTTCTTTATAGAAATTTTTGGATCGCAAGGTAAAGCCTCTTCACCTTTAGATCTCGTCATTGTCATACAAATCCAAGAATGAATACCACAGTCTGGATAATTATTAGCTCTGATACCAAAATGATCTATAAACTCTTCAACTTTGGAATTATCCACATAATCACAATTAATCACTACTGTTCTACTTTCTATTAGAAAATAACATAGATAGCTAGTGAATGAATTATACTTGTGCTTAGAATAAAAAATTTGTAGAAAGGGAAAGAATATAGACTCATACACCAACAATTTTATCTTGGAAAACCTCTAGAGGAGGAAAAACCAATTGGGAAGGGAAATTGCTCTTTCTTCCCACTTTTATTGGCCAATTCAATAATAAGTACATAAATTACAATAAGTATGAAAGAGAAGTAGATAATATCTCACACTTCCTCCCAATTACTTGCTTGCTCGACTCGATTAATCCTTGCTTCTACAAATCAAAATTGCAACACTAAGAGATTCTTACTCACTTGCTTCATGCTTCAATGCCTTTGTTATCTTCCATAACATGCATTTATAGTCTTTCTCATGTTCTCCTATGCATTGGAGAATGGGAAAAGTCATGCAGAAGAAGAGACATGGACACCCTTTGGAATTCTGGGACTGTTTCCATCATATTTTATATTCCATCCACAAGAACTAGGACCACCGCCCAATGCAGATAGGTGGTCCCAAGACCACCGCCCTAGTGGGGTGATGGTTTTGTAATGACCACCCCGCATGGGGTGATGGTCATGTCACTAAATAGACATAACCTCCATGTATATTTTTTTCTTCTTCGTGTTGGCTGATTTGATAAAGTAGAGTCAGTTTGGATCCCTATGGATCACCTTCTTTTGTTGCTTTCAAGTGGAGTTGTATGAATGGATTTCCACATATGCATCTAAATAGAGCTGATATTATAGATCTCGCATGTGGACCCAAAATGAATATCGAAGCTATAGGATGTTGATCTAACTTGGACATGTGTTGTTAATCATTGGTGGAGAAGAGTGAAGTTTGAGTTCTTAAGGAGCCTAGAGGATATTTTTTGTGTGGTATCCCTTTAGCCATAAAGATCCCGATCATTACAAGTAAGTTTGGAAGCATTCCTTATGGTGGATAAGCTTCTGAGTCTTTGGGAAAGGAAGCTAGGTTAGAGGAAGATGGTGGACCTTGTGACTGAAAGGGAGAGAGAGGAGAGATGAATCAAGTATAGTGAGGATCTTTAAAGGGATTTGACTAGATAACGTGAGGTTTTAGGAGTGATGGATTTATGGAGGTAGATATTTTGGGAAGGAATTGAGGTTCACACAAAGAATGTGGATCATGAGTAGTCTGTGATACCCCATTTTGGCAAGCATGGGAGAGACCCCTTAAACTTCTGATGAGACTTCATCACTTACAAAAAGGAGAGCCATCGGTGCACATCTAAATCTACCTGGTGACCATCCCTTGGCACTTAGTCTTCCAAATCAATAGATAAGTATTGCTAACCCAATTGGTATTGATGGGAGTGACCGATCTATACCTAGGAGATATAATTTCTCATTTGGTACATCTATGGCTGCACAATCATTCCCTGTGTTTGGAGGAATATTTTGGAATGATGTTTGGGAAAAGTACATGTATGAAAAGTTTAGGCATCATGTCCGAAAGTGGCATGGGACATACATATGGTGGCGTGCACTATCAAAAACTATTGGTGTGTAGTTTAATGGGATGTTGGGAATGTTAGGCATGACCACTTCAGGCCCATTCTTGGATAAAAGAGGTGGATTTGGTGGCACGGGATCTAGAGGGCTTGGTGGATCTAGGGGATTTGTGGATCAAGAAGAACATGACCTTGTGGATGTAGTGGATATGGTGGTGGAGGAAACACCGTGAGGAAATCAAGGTTCTTGATCAAGTGGGAAAGGGCCTCAACCATCTCAATAAGTGTTTTTGAAAATGTATTTGTATCTACCATACTACAATTGAGAATGCTACAGAGCATGTACATAAGTGTGAGATACTATGGCAAAGGGATCACTACATCGGAGTGGAAGGAAATTCAGTTTGTAATGATGTTAAAAGGACTCATGTATAGTTGGTATTAGAAGTATGACCCCCCATGAAACCGTGGTGGATTACACCATGCTGCAGAATGCCTTCTTGGTTGAATTTCATATCCCTGAGTTTGAACTAAAGAGCATTAACACACGTAAGAATATTCAACAAGGTATGATAGAGAGTGTGTGGGAGTACGATGCGTATTTCAAGACCCTCTTATCAAAATTTTCTTATGATATTCATCCCTCTCAACATGCTCAGTGGTTTATTTTAGGAGGGTATATTCACATAAGACTTTTACATACCCACGTGAGGCATTGGAAGTTACCCCTTTGCACCGAGGTCATTGGAAGCATTGATACCGATGGTAGCCCTTTTCTTGAGGCTCATATTATCTGTAACGGTGAAGAAGCTGGAGAAGCTATCTATGAATTCAGTGGATGAGACTCACAATGGTCTATGGTGCATGGATTATGAGGTAGAGGGGCATATAAAGGACAATTTCCATAGGGTTTCGGTACACACCATGACAAGTGGGTCGTGATATATTCCACGTAGATCATGATGAAATTAGGTGCCCACTATTACAGTGTGTGATCCGTAAAAATGTGTCTTGCTATTGTAATATTTTCACCTCTACTACTCATAACACCAAGGATTATAGATTGATTGACTAGATACATGATGCCATTGATATTGGTGTGCAATAGACCAAGATCGCGAATAATTCCAAGGATAATGGTTATCACTATGAAGGGTGAGTGGATGGAGGGGCACATGGAAGAGGTTTTGAGGAATATTTCATGGTCATGATAATTGTAGAGGGAGAAGTGAATTCCCGTGTGGAACCTGTTAAAACTATGGGTCTTTGGATCACTTTATGTGTGAATTCCTTGATCTGTTACAATGCTCTTGGTGTGGAAAAAAACATAAGTATGAGGAGTGTCTAGAGATATTTGAACATATGATCCAACAACATTGGAAAGTAAAAGGCACTAGGATGGTGAGCGTGAGGAAGGCTGATTCACAATGGATTCTAAGAGTGGTGCATGATTCAGAACTAGAGCTTGTACTAGTTACGATGTGAGTTGAGGCTGCATGCACAAGGGATATACCAAGGTAGAAACCACTGGTTACAAGAGAAGAGGTGATGTGGGGAAGTATTCGGACCCTACTCATAGAAAGGAGGTGTATCAAGAGACCATGGATGTAATTCAAAGCCTATAAGGAGAGATCCAATGCCTAAAGGAATAGTCAAGGTAGTTAGAGAAAATGAAGAATGCAAAGGCTCCACAGAAGGATTTGGATGAGGTAAGGGAAGTATGCAAAATGTTAAGGCAAGAGAATATCATTCCTTTACTAGGAGAATGGTGACGGGAGAAGGTACTATGTGCTTTAAACAGAACATGAAAGGCATGTTAGGCATTCTAACCTTCCTCCCCACATCCTTGACTATGATAAGGAGATTACCTTGAATTCTCGTTGTGGATGGATGGATTTTTTGAATGAGACAGACAAAAATTCAATGTTATCACCCTAGATTCATGACATAAAATGGAAAGGCCCCCATTACAACCATATTCGAATGTGTTATATATGGATAACAAGACAAAGGTAATGCTCATTGGTGTCTTGAAGGGTGATATTATCACTATCTAAGGGGTGAAGTTCACCGGGGATTTTGAGGTCTTGGAACTAATCGAGGTGGAAAACTTTGTAGCATTACTTGGGCACCCCTGGTGTTATAAGAACAATGATGACCTAAGGTTAAATAAGGGATACATAAGATTTGAGAAAAAGGAAGAATGAGTCATTATCCCCTTAACCGATGGGAAGTCAACACCCTCTCTTGAGCCACTAGGAGAATAATTTCTTGATAGGATTTATGTGTGCTCTATCAAGGACCTTGAGGTGATTCACCCTACAAGAGGGAGTTATTTAGTTTGAAAATGCCCATCCATGAGTGATACAACTAGTGTGACATGTGAAAATTGGGTGCATGGGACTTATGAGTTAATTGGGTGATAGTTAAGAGGATCTATTATAAGAGTGACAAAGGCATGCTCAATTAAACACACGGGAGGGAGGAAGCTGCTCGAGTTACTCTGGAGGGGCCAACCCTGATGATTTCTTATGAGAAATGGAGGCTTAGTGGAAAAATGAGATTGAAAGAAGAGGGATGCTCAACTATAACTTGCTTGGGACTGCAATGCATTGGTGGGCGACACATCACGATATCATTTTAGAGTAGTGCAAAGCAAGAATTGTGTTCACTATTAGGTTTTCTGAAGTAATTCACCCACTATAATATGAGACTACCATGTGAAGGAACCCTGCCTTGTTTCACGTCCAAGTATGTGAGAAAGCATGGATGGAAGGCACAAAGGCCTTGCCACCTTCTTTATGGGTGCATAAGCTATATTCCACCTTACAAGGCTATGCACATGTATGGTATATTCACTTTGAGATGTGCCATTAGACATGAAATTGGTAGGAGTTAACAACTAACCTACTCCAAGCTTTCAAATACTAGAGTACTAAATCATTGGTGGATAGGGTGCTGTAAGTTGTTAAGCACCTAACTATGGGAGATAGTTCCATGAAAGAAGATAGAATACTAGAGTTATTTGGTGAACCTGGCTTAGAACCATGCTTTGATGAGGAAGAATTAGAAGAGGCACAACTTGAGCGCGCATGCATGGAGAAAGAGAAAGGAAAGATGGTCTATGTGATAGATGGCGAAGAGATGGAGAGTTTGGATGTTAACCATATTAAAGGTACACATGAAGTTATTGATAACACTGATGAGCAAGAACACACCTACCATGAACCCTCAAAAGAAATAAGGTTAACATTGGTTTAGAAATGGAATCTAAGGAGGCCACTATTGGAGACTATTGGTCAAAGAAGGAGGTTTTGAAGATCATTGATCTATTGCACGAATTTCAGGCCTTATTTCCATGTGGGTACCATGAGCTTAAATTCATTCACCACTCCTTGGGAGAAATTAAAATCAAGTTAAAAGAGGGTGTGCACCTGATTTGGAAGAGGCCTTATCGAATGAATCCAAATCTTTGCATCAAAGTCAAGGAGGAGATAGACAAAATGATCACTTTAGGCATCATTGAAGTTGTGGAGGAATCAGAATGGGTAAGCCCCATGTTCATAAACATTAAAAAGGATGGAAGGATAAGGATCTATGTTGACTACATGGAATTAAATGCGGTATGTGTAATTGATCCTTTTCCAACCCCTTTACCGAGGAAATCTTGGAAGGAGTGGTTGGGCGTGAAATCTATTCCTTCACAGATGGATTCTTAGGATACCATCAAGTTAGAATTGCTAAAGAAGACAAAGAAAAGAAAATTTTCACCATTGAATGGGAATTTTTTCCTATACAGGTCATGCCTTTAGGATAGAAGAATGTGCTTATTGTGTTTTCGCGCATAGTGGTCCAGGCATTTTAGGATTTTATCCATAATTTTCTGCAAGTCTACCTTGATGATTGGACAATATATGGACTAGTGAAAGACCATTGTGACAATTTGAGACTGATGTTTAAGAGATTTTGGTAGTTGAGGATATCCCTCAACATTAATAAATGTGTTTTTGCTACTCTATTTGGGACCCTATTGGGGCATATTATATGTAAGGAAGGTTTTCTGGTGGATCCCGCCAAAGTTTCCATTATTGTGGGATTGGGGGAGCTTACCAGCTAGAGTGTAGTGTGTGGATTCCTTGGGCATATGGGGTAGTCTTGGAAATTTATTAAGGGGCATGCCAAGATTTCCGTGCCATAGAGATGTTACTTAAACACAAAGGTAAATTTCACAAAGGAGAGGTGCAAAAGACAACGTTTACTACATTGAAAGATAAGCTCATCACTATGCCCATATTACATTTTCCCTCTCGGGATAACCCATTCCATATACATGTTGATGCTTCAACAATGGAAATTGAGCGATCTTAGCACAACCTAGAGAAGGGATTGTTTACCACCCTTTGTGTTTTGCTAGTAGGAAGTTAGCACCAGTGAAGCGGTAACTATACTACTACTAAGCGTGAATCACTATCAATGATCTACACGTTGCATAAGTTTAGGAAATATTTGCTAAAAAAACCCTTCATATTTTACATAGATCACATGACATTGAAGTACTTGGTTAACAAGCCCATTTTACAAGGGAACATATGTAGATGGGTTATATTGTTTTAGGAGTTTGACTTTAAGGTTGTTGTGGAACTAGGTAAGAGAAATTTTGGACCTGACCATTTATAAAAAAATGACTCGGGGAGGATGCACAGAGCATTGAGGATGCTATTCCAGATGCACAACTATTTAGACTATGACGTGTGCCCTCTGACTTATAATATATTATTGTGTTTCTCAAAATGGGTATGGTGCCAACAGGAATAAATTTTTAGAAAGCAAATAATTAGCTATACGTGTCGCACCCTACATGGTAATTGGTGGAGACTTATAAAAGTTAGGCCATGATGAGGTTTTGCACCAATGCGTGTTAGAACATGAGTGTATTGCAATCATGGAGGAAGCACATGGTGGGATTGTAGGAGGGAACTATATAGGGAATGCCACAATGTGGAAGATTCTACTCACAAGGCTTTGGTGGGAAAGTATCTACCAGGATTGCATTGAATTTTGCAAGGCCTATGACCATTTCCAACACCTTGACAAGCCAAGAAAAAGAGATGAGATTCCCTTGAGACCTATAACCAGCGTATAACCATTTGAAAAGTGGGCCATTGATTTTGTAGGACCAATTTCACCTATTGCATGAAGGACTAGTTCGCGCTATATCATTACTTGCATTGATTAATTAACAAGGTGGGTGGAGGTAGCACCTACAAGGGATTACATAGTGGAGAAAACTAATAGATTCTTGTGGGAAAACATAATCAATAGGTATGGATGTCCTTTAAGCTTGATTAGTGATAGGGGTACACATTTTTTGAATGAAACAATTAGGATTTTGTTGGCAGAGTTCATGGTGGCCCATCATAAGACTACCCCATATCACCCACAAGATAATGGATTTACTAAGGTGTTTAAATTTTTTTGAGTCATACGTTGACAAAAATTTGTGATGTGGGAAGATAGGATTGGGATGACAAGGTATCAGCCATTCTATGGGCATACATGACAACCTACAAGAGATTGAACAAGGCCACACCATTTCAATTGGTGTTTGGCACGGAGGCTATATAATCGGTTAAATTTATGCGGAGGCATGATGATTAGTTTATCAAGAGCACATGGAGAAATTAATGTAGTTGGAAGAAAGATGATCACTTTCTAGATGGAGTCAGAAGACTAAAAAGGCATGAAAAAAGCATGACATGATCGCCATATTAAAAACAAACAATTCAAGGTTGGGCAGATGGTCTTGCTTTATGACTCCAAATTTCTCCATCTTGGGAAACTAAAAGTCCATTGGTTAGGGCCATATATCATTTCATACATCCTTGATTCATGCACTTGCCAATTACAAGTGCTTGATGGAACACGGTTACTAGGCCATTTTAATGGGAGTAGGTTGAATCCCTACTATAAATAAGTCTTCCTTGTGTTCATAAATAAGGAAGTATTTCCATTTATCTTAGGATTCCCCTTAATGCATTTATTTTCCTTGTGTTTCCCTTTCTTGTTGCTTGTTCCTTTCTTATTGTGTTGTTTTACATACCTTGTGCGCCGGTAGCCACTTATTATTTTCAAAAGGTTGTGTATGCACGCAGAACGCACATCTGTTTTTGTGTGGGGTGGAGTAATGTGAAGTAAAATGGAATCTGGTAGTGGAAGTTGTGTTTCAATGTCCTGATTGAAGGATAAAAAGTGCGTAGTTTGGAAGAGCACGCATAGAAATGGTGGACATAATTAGTTTGGTGTCAGGATAACTTTACAAAGACCATGTACAAAGAAAGAGAAGCATAGGAACAACATAAAGTAGGTGAGGGAAAAATCAAAGGTTGTGAGAAGAAGTGCCTTTGACACTTTGTAAGCACATGCGTGAGGATCTTTAGCTAGTAAGGATTTTTATGTGTTAGAAGGTTGTAGAGATTTTTTTCACACATGATTAGGCACGAGGATAAGAGTGCTTACGGTTGAATTTAGTGGAAAAAAACACCTTTTTACAAAAGTACATTGGTAGGTGGCATAGCATTTATCATGGGAGATGAATTAAATGCTATAAGTAGAAGGTCGGGTACATTATTGTTTACCTCGCAATTAAGATATCAAAAATCTCTTACAAAATAGGGCATCCATGAAGAAGAGTTATGTGAAGAAAAATTGTGAGAATGCATGCGTGACTAGTGTAATTTGGGAACTAGAGTGGAAGGAGTACAGTGTAGGGAAGAAGGTTTCAAGAGAGTATGTTGTCTTATGGAAGCATTTTCTAGGTTGGGTTATGTAGCTAGGAACGGGAGTAAAGGGATTTTCATGAAGGTAAGCCATCAATTTGAGCATATTAAGGAAGAGGAGAAAGGAAGAGGTTTTTTTAGTAACCCGAAAAGAAGATGACACCAAAGAAGGAAACCATTTCACCAAAGAAGGGCAAGGGAAAAGGGAAACATGTTGTTTCCACTAGTTTCAACGAGGAGTGGTATGTAGAGATGTAATACCTAGATGGCATGTTTCTTAGAAAAGAGTGGATGTCCGACGTGAGGAAAATGGGCGTGAGTGACTCTAACCATTGAATGAGCACCACAGAGAAAGAAATGGTGTTGGAGATGGTGAGACCCATAGATAAGCGGACACCAGATGGAATGACCATCTATGATGATGAAGTCAAGGTGAAAATGGAGAATTCTAGATTATTGTAACTATATGAGTTGCCTATTTTGGTAAACCCGAGTGGTTGTACTAATGGATGGTGTCACATGTGCATGAAGACCATTTCTACTTCGCGGGGTGAAGGATGAGAATAACTCCCCAACTGATCTCCAAATTCATTGGTCTTACCTACAAAGGAGATTCATTTGATGATGACTTGGAGGACAAGGAGGCCATAAAGAAAATTGTGGAGGCCTATGACTATAAGAAGGGGTCATGATAATTTGACATATCAACAATTTCGACCTTTTAATGAGGATGGTTGTGTGCTTAATGACCAAGTTGAATGGATAGGAGAGGTGGACATAGATCAATAAGTCCTGGTTAAAAGTTTTCTAGAAAATCTTAGAAGGAACCATCTACAACCTCTCAACATTCATAGCAGAGGAGATCATCAGTGCCACGCATGCAGGGAGGAGAAGATCATGTTTGGTAATGTCCTCCTTACCATCATTTTTTTGAAATCAAAGTGTCCAATAGGCCAAAAATTTTTATGGGAGTACCCAGATGAGAACCCCTCCCGGCCAAGAGATTTGAGAAATATACTTATGACACCATGACAACCACCCACAAGGCATGCCTGGAGAAATGGTATAAGCAAATGCGCTTCACATTTGGGGTTGAGTGGAGGATACCTAAACAATTTCCAGCATTAGTGTAGGGAAAATATGAGTTTTCGTATACCAACATTTCTGCATTGGTAGGTTCTCCTTGACAGATGGGACCAAAATCCCATGGTGTAAATTACGCTTCTCTTTCATTGCTCAATATTTCCAAGCGGGTCAAATGATTTAAGGAGGCCAAAATACTAAGTTCTAACCTCAGCAATGTGGACCAAGACCACCTGCAAGCTACGCAAAAATGTAGTATACTCCAAGAAGAAAAATTATGTGGAGAAGTATATCTTCCATGAGATGCACATGATAAAACTGTGATGCTACCAATCATTGGATGAACAACAATTAGAGTATACTTGCACATTAGGCTAGAGTATGAGAAATGCACATACACGAGAGAATGATGTCTCCATCCCAGAAGATCCCACAATGAGGAAGAATGCTGCATTGATGAAGAGGGAGAGAGTGGAGGCACCAGAGAAGAAGGCACCAAGTGTACAAACAACACAATCTATTGGCGTGGTAGAGTTAGATGTGATGATAAGTACATATGCATGGAGGAAGAAATCCCCATTAAGGAAAAATAAAAGGATCCTGAGGAAGAGGTTCCAAAGTAAGAAGAGCCCCTACGAACAAGAGTCACCAAGGAAGGAGTCACCTTTGAAGAAGATGAGAAGGAAGAATCCCCTATACTAGAGTCACTAGTTAGGAAGAAGTGAAAGGTGGAGGAGAACCTAGACTCAGAAGAAATAGATATCTTGGAAGCCTATAGGGGATAAAAGGATGATGATGAGAATGAAGAGGCTCAGGAGCATCCAGTATACGATGTACATGACTCAGATAAAGGAAATGAAGAAAAGGATGGGGAAGAAGAAGGCACTCAAGGCAAAGGGAAGAGTGAGGAGGTGAACACCAAATATCAAAGGACCCCAAGAATCTTCAAGGATGAGATAGAAGATGCTACGAAAGTGAAGTAGCGAGGCATAATAAAGGATTTAGTGGAATAGGAGGTAGAACATAGCATTGACAAAGTGATCAAGGAGATAGAAGAGGAAAGCATGGGAAAAGAAAATGAAAGCATGGGTGGATACCACAGCCTGGTGGTAAGCTTTCCTAAAATAGTGTGCATAGGGGGAAAAGGTGTGATAGCAAAGAAAGAGTAGGGAATTTATTATATCAATGATTAGAATAAGATACTGCGCATGCACTTCCAAAGTACCATGCTTACAGACCAATTCCTTGCATAGTATTCATTCAAAGAAGAAGGCGCGTACCCACAAATAAGGAAGATGTTATCTTGGGATTTTAAGTCCCATGTTGATGAGCCCAAGTTTGAGGTCAATAAAGGGGCACTGATGAAGATACCAGAGACCAAAGGAGTGAACCCCTTGATAAACACTCAACAGTTATCCGATGAGCAAGTCTATAACACACTCAATAAGGTATCGATGGAGGTTAAGGAGAGACTCTTTGGAAGGAATGATAGGGTAAGGTTCCTGGAGGGAGAGCTGGAGAAGAAGAATGAAGATATCATTGAGAAGAGAAAGGATCTAAAGTAGGAGGAGTTGATCAGCGCACAGTTAAGGTGTGAACTAAGGGAGGAAAAGGTGAAGGTGCACGAGGTCTACAAAAAGATAGAGATGATTATAGATTCCATTATCTTGAAGCATCTAGACCTGGCCCCACCTGAGAAGAAATACGAGTCAACCTTGTAATGCTTGGAATACTTAACTGCATCTTTACCATGGAGAGGCGGCTACTCACACTAGAATCGATAGAAGAGGCATTGAAATGCCAAAAGAAGGAAAAAAAAGTAGAAGATTTGGGAGAATTTCACTTAGTATTCCAAGCTCCTTGCTACTTTGAAGACCACCACGTGAATTCTTAGGCCGTAAATGATAAGCTGCATTGTGAGAGACAAGGTAACAAGTATACTAGTTGTTACACATGAGGCGGATTTGAAATAATTCCAGGAGAAGAATAAGGGAAACAGTCGGAGTGGGATAAGATCCTAGCCAAAGTTGAGAAGAAGATGGAAGCAATCGAAACCTTGCGAGGTTTGGTTAAAAATCATCTTAAGGAATTGTACCCCCAAGTCACTTGCAGAATGGATGTACTTGATGACCTTAAAAATTAGCTGGAAGGGATTGTATGTTACAAATATATTGTGTAACATTATTAATATTTTGTAATATCATTAATAATGAGTTTATATAACTCATATTAATAATATAGGTAGTGTGAGTGTGTTATGATAAACAACTCACATAGATATTTTGGAGTGTTATTGATCATAAGGATAAGCTTGAGAGATTCATGGAGAGAGATATGAGGAAGACTAAGTGATAAGACTTGACTCCTAGGTTATAGGATCAAGCTTTTGTATAAGAAGCTATCTCTAGATGAATACAACATCCCGGATGAATTTAATATAGTATTTTTATATTTTGTGTTTTTATTAGTGTTAGATTATTTCTAATAATATGGACCAAATTTATTATTTGGTATCGAGTGGGTTACATATTTGGTTATTATTATGCAGAATTAGAAGAAAATGAAGGTGCAGTTTGTGTTTCTCCATCACTGTGGATAATATTCTATTAATGTGTGAGAGCAGTCTTATTGGTTTCATGTGGATCATCTGAAAATGTTACCTTGGTAAATTTATAGTTAAATTTCATTGTGGATTCACTAGCTCATCCTCTTTCATCAATCTTTGACTACATTGTATAGATCTAATCTGTTAGCCTACGATTTTTATTTTTCCATGTGTCAAAGTTGATGTCTACATGTGAAGACAACATTTTGACATCCATTTCTACTCACAACCCCATGTGTAAATCTAAATCCATTTGAATTTACTACCATTCTACGTCACTGCAATGATATTGGTTTTGTAATAAAAGCGTGGTTGACCCATCTTGTGCATTGGTAGAATTACATGGTGCTGATCGTATCTGTACTCAGAGGTATATTCCCACACCAAGTGTGATCCATACAATAGAAGAAATTCCAGGAATAGTGTCTTCTTCCAAATCCAATGATTACGTCTTCTGTAGACCTCAACATTTCTATGGAAGCTAGGTGTCAGTTTTTATAGATCTGCATTTCCAAAAATTGAAATAGTTGGAGAAAGATATGTCAAGCTCGGGATTTGAACTTTTCACATGCAAGCTCCAATTTATGTCGGTTTGTGGAGATATACTATGCTCATTTTCACTTCTTTCCCTCGTCAGGTCAGAAAAGAACTCTTATGCGGCCATGATGTTTATTATTATTTGTTTTTTTATATCTAGTGGTCGGTTTAGGTTTTATTCATTGTTTTAGGAGTAGTAACATGTTCTTAAGTCTATTATGGGTATAGGTTTTTTAATATATTAATGGTATAGGTAAAATTAGTGTCTATTGTCATCAATTTTGTTGTTATTGTCGTTGTAATGTCAAAAATAGTTTTTTTAATGTTTATAGTTCATTAGTATTGTCAATCAAAAGAGTCAATTCATAATTTTCATGGTATTGTCATTTTGTGTTGTCAAATAGTCTTTGTGTATTGTAAGATGGAAATCCAAGATTAAAAGTGTCGAAAAATTGTCAAAAGTACTAAAAAAAATATGAACATTGTGAAATTCAAATAAGTGATTTTAGGTGTTTGGTATCATGGTGTCATGAGTCAATGTTAAAATATTGTAAAATATTTTTTTCCCTTACAGATGCATTTTTGATGTTACCCGACATCCAATTTTTTGGGAGAATAAGATGAATAATATTATAGTTCTAATGATATTTTTGATGATTTCAAAGAAGGAAAGTGTTCTTGGCTTTCGGGGGCTACCCCGAGACCCTGCAAAGGGTGGTGCCCCTTGACCCCATTGGGGGATGTTGCCCCTTGACCCTCGCTTTGGAATTTCAGAACTAAAGAAAAGTTTTTTTGGGAAGATACATCAATAAAAGGTGGTGCAAATTTGAGAACCATGTTCCAATTTGTTGAGTAAACAACGACACAATGGAGGAAGGAGGCAATAGAGGAAGGAGGTTAATTGATGACCTCTCATCACCTGCAAGTAATGTGGGGCTGCTCAATGGTGTTGTGGCATTTCATTTTTTTAGTTGTGTGTTTACATTTGGAAAATAAGAAGAGATGAATCATACCTGTTCAACTATTGTAATAAGTGATCTCGAGCATTGTAGAAGATTAGAAATACCAATGTAAGTCAGTTCATGGATCTTGAAAAGGTTTGTGGGATATCTAGAAAACCACATGAGGTGGATAATTGATGGTTCATGTCAGTCAAGGTTTTGGTAAACTGTTTAAAACCATGGAAGGAGAGAGCCTTTCTTTTGATCAAGGTCATGAGCCAAGTTGGGCATGCCACATGGCAAGCATACTATAGATAAGCGTGTGATTTTTTTTTACCATGTTAACATTAGGGAGTGTATATTGGGAAATAGTAACATTAAGAATAGGGGAGTGAATGTTACAAATAGATTGTATAAAATTATTAGTATATTGTAATATAATTAAGAATGAGTTTATATAACTCATATTAATAATATAGTTAGTGTGAGTGTGTTATGATAAACAACTTACATAGCTATTTTGGAGTGTGAGTGATCATAGGGATAAGCTTGAGAGATTCATAGAGAGAGATATGAGAAAGAATAAGTGATAAGACTTGACTCCTAGATTATAGGATCAAGCATTTGTATAAGAAGCTATCTCTAGATGAATACAACATCCTAGATGAATTTAATATAGTATTTTTATATTATGTGTTTTTGTTATTGTGTTAGATTATTTCTAATAATCTGGACCAAATTTATTATTATAGATACGTTGAACACTAAGGGTGATGAATTGAGATTTAAAGAGGTGAGCGCTTTAGTGGGTGACCTACTCGAGTAGGCGTAGGGTGAAGTGGATGCCTATTAGAAGATTGAGGCAACAATGATGAAGGAGTTTCCACTCCTCTTATAACAATAGTAGAATTTCCCATTCTTAAATTCTTAATTCCTCCATTCTTCCATTATTTCATTCTTCAATCAACTTATACGAGTCCCACCATTTTTTATTCTTTGGGAAGCAAGATGTTTAAAAGGATGGAGAACAAGCTTAGTGTGGGGTGATGTTGGTCCTTGAATTATTGGCTAAATACCAAAAGGCACGCACTCACAGGAGCAATAAGAAGAAGGGCACATAGGGAGAAGCATGCATGAAAAAGAGATTTAAGAAGGGTTTAGGAGATACTAGGGCACATGTGGGGAGATAGTACACATGATCTAAGGACTTATCCATATTCGGAGTTCTGAAGGCACTTGAGGAAAAATGTGACTTGACTAGATGTGCTGAGTGGATAAGGTGTTAGCCTGGAACCTTGGAGGTCAAGAAAATGATATTTCATGCATGGACTATTATTATAAGATGTAATTATAGGGAGTCGAAGGTTCACAAGGGGATAAGCATTCACCATTGGAGGACCACATTGACACTTAACATGCGATCTATTCTAGAGACAAGGCATGGTGGTGGATCCGAACCTATATATAAAGATGCTTTGGAGAAAGAAAGATAACCCGATGAAGACAAAAGGTGTGGGATCAAGAGGGAATGTATCAAGAGTATAATGCTGCAGTCTAAGGTTTAGAGAACTAGTGCTAAGGTTTATAAGGAGTGTAGTAGGCCTCGTATGGTGTTAAAGTTTGTAGTAAGGGATGAATGTGGGGGCATAACTATAAATCTTGATATATGAGTTAGATCTTTATTTTAACATATATTGTATGGGATAGTTCCTTGGTGATTATTGTATTCAGCTTGGCATGGCCATTTGATTGTAATGTGGTTATTTATCACTCTTGATATATATATATATATATATATATATATTCATTTTGGATATCTTGTTCATGGGTGTAAACCCTAGTGTCATTTCTTCATACTATGAATCAAATCTATTCTTCATAATCCATGTTGTGTTGTTTCTCTCATTTTCATGTATGGGTATAAGGATATGGTAGCTCATGTTGTGATTTTACATGAATATCTACTTTTTTGCAACTAATCCTTTAACAATGGAAATATCTTCTCACAATGCTCACATAAAGGAGGGTTTTGACACCCACACGTGTCTCTTGTGAGCACCCAAAGTGCCCATTAGGTGATAGGTCGACGTGCATGGGATTAGAAAGTTGTACTAAGGGTACATGAAAAATGACTACAATACTTTTCCAAACCTAGGTAACCTAATAACCCCTAATCTTACCCCATTTCAAGTTTATAAATATAGGCCTTCCCCTATTTCAAACAAGGTTTTTAAAAATAAGAAGTTTTAGAAGTATGGTGAGAAGTCATAACAAATATATGATATTATAGCTTCCCACTTTCCATGACATCACCATAATTCCCTTGTGATGCCACTTGTATCACTACAACATCCTCATGAATTTTTGGTTCTCTTAGCAAGTCTAACCCCAAAATTACCATTTATTGGCACAAGTTCATTTTGATTTGATTAGATCAGTAACTTCTTTATACATCAACATTTAAAAGTTATTATTATTTATCAATTTTTACATGTTATCTATTTATCCTTGATTATATAATTTTATCTTATCTAATCGGGGTTTACATCCATGAAAGGAAGGTAACACTTCTTGGAAATGACTTCGTTAGAAACCCCACATATACCATCTAATCCATTTTCTTCTTAGTTTCCTCTATTTTACATTTCTATCCAACTCACAATGAGAGATCAATCACCTTTAGCACTCATATCCACCATATCACATTTGAGGTACCTTAAACCCTCCATCATTTGAGGTTGTTTGATTTATTTTTTTATCTAGCTCACTAATCTAGACAAGGACAAAGAAAATTCAATCAACAATATGATTTCATCACAAAATATATTTATCCAACAATGTATATCTTCACCAAGCCCTTCCACCGGTTCCACACCTCCCCTAAGAAATACCGTTACTTCCTTGTCTACTTTTCTTGTCTCTTCATAGGTACAAACAACTCCATTGAGTTCCATAGTCTTATCTACTGTCATATCTTTATGACAATTTACTAGTCCCATTCAAAACATAACCATGTCTATCCCTACAACTACACCACTAGTTAATACTAGTGTCATCACTAGTACTCACCCTGTTTCACAACACATACCATAACCATCACAACCGTTAATCTCCATGCCAAAATCTATACCTTTTCAAAATATTCCACAACACAATATCGACAAAAAAATATCCTAGAACAAATCCCATCCTTTGCTGCCAATGGCATATCCTTCCAACAATCACTCATATATTCACAACCACTTACCCATGCATCCATGCCATTGTAGTATCGGTACATACAACCCTTGTAAACTTTAGCTTCCCAAAAAGTTTTCCATCTCAACAAAATATCCCACAACAAAACATCCTTTATCAACAAATTATACCACAACAATATATCCCACAATAACATATACCTCAATAATACATCCCACAATATAACATCTCACAAAAAAATTCCCCTTACCAATAGAATATCCTTCAATAGAACATTCCCCAATTAAACATTCCCTACCAACAAGGCATTCTTCAATAGTATCAGGCATACTCACAACCTTACCCATCTCTATTCCAACCTAGCTCATCTTGGTAGCAACAAACTCAACCCAATCCTCTTCAATCAGTTTTGAATCATATATCTTGTCTCAAAGCAACTTCATCTTCATCCAAGAGTGTGCCCTCCTATGATAAAATTTTTAATGAGCCCATTCATCCTTCAGTGATGTATAAATCCTATCCACCTCACTGGGAACTTTCAAAGTGTATCAATTTTTACAGTGAGGAAGATCCCTAACAACACATCCATGCCTTTTTTCACACATGCTATCTAATAGCTCAAGACCTCATCGAGAACCTTCCCCATGTCCGTTTCTAGTCTTGCCTTAGATTGGTATAATAAAATTCCACAATATTCCCTATTATCATTTTTCACAACTTGACCAACATTTATTGGAACACTTTTCCATAACATAGCCCGCAGTTACTATCAATGATCTATATGTCATTAAACAATTGAAGATGAATCTATCGCTGATTTTGTCACCCATTGGAGAGGTGTAATTAATCAACTATCCTTTTCATTGCCATAAATAGAATTAATCAAAGTGTTCTTCCATGCATGCACAAAACATATGTCATCCACATTACAAATCCAATCATTTCAAACTTTTTATGAGGCTTTTACCATGGCCCGTAATTTGGAATTGTGAGCTTTAGAAGATGGTCGAGTTAAGCTTCGTCCTAAGAAACCAAAAGTTAAGTTTCCATCCAAGACATCATCCAACTATAATAAGTCCAAAACATCCACAAATTCCATCGTAGTTAAATCTTTCCCCAAGGAAAAGACCACTACCGAATGTTCCTATCAACAACATAGTTATACACCTATAAGAGAGACTTATAACACAATTTTTGACAAAGCGCTTTTTGCCAATATCATATCTCTCCTACCTATGTGGCCCTTCGACACATCAATATCTAAACCCATTTGGTACCAAGATAATGACTATTGCAAATACCATAGGGTTAATGGATATGACATTGAAAGGTACCACACGTTTAAGAACGTACTTCAAAATTTGATTGACAAGGGTGAACTCCACTTAGACATTCGAATGCACCCCCAAATAAAAATAACGACTTATTTAAGAAACCTTTTCTGAACCATTCCTCATCTTCTGATCAACCAAAAATAAATACTATCCACACTATCAATACAATAACCAAGGTAGAACCTATCCCTAAATCTAGCTTGTTACCAATCAAATCAAAACCTGTAGAACAAACACTAGTATCCAATGAACTTAAAACTCAAACTATTAAATCCTTTCATGCTAAAAATATCACTGGAGCTATCCCCACGTCCACGTCACATGATATTATTGAGTCTATGCCTGTACCTTCTATGCATTCTAAAAATATGACTAAGGCCCCAAATGATAAACAACCCAAAACACCTTTTACCTCAGATAAATCCAACTTTGTTGCATCTTCATCAACCACACTTGGTTCATGCAAAACCACAAAAGGGCCTCATAAATAGGGTACTGTCTAGGTCTTCACAATCCCTGAATATGTCCTTCTAGATCAAAACCATTTATGAGGATCTCAACCCCTTATACTTTCAGGGGAAAAAACTACCTATTGACCGCTACATTAAGCTCATTTCATGCACATATTGCAAAGTCAAACTATCCTACACCACTGCTCTACCGCATGAATCTATACTAGGTCCTCACCCTTTATCCATCACTCATCCTAAATATCCACACTAATGGCTTCCCTAAGAGGTCATCATCTTCCATCTATTATGACACCTAGAAAGCCTCCACAAATGACAAATAAACAACCTTTAATTAAGACATCTATCTCACTCCTTCCCGAGAAGAATATAGATAGAACCTTGTCCCCATCTACATCTACACCAAAGGGTCATTACACCACCATCTTAGATGGCTTCCTACAATCATAACTTATTACATTACCACCTCCTAATCCATCTGATCATAGAGGATGGAAACCCGCCTAGTATGACTTCAATGTTTTCTATGATTACCATAGAACATAAGGCCATTCTATAAAGGATTGTAGATATTTTCACTTAAAATTCCAAGAAATTGGTAATCCTCTCTTCCTTCCTTCTCAATCAAATGCAACACCAAAATCAACATTGTCATCATCAAAATTTGAAAATCCACCCCGAAACACCTGCTCATCAACTTGACGTAGTATACATCACTACTTGTTCATAAAATTATGAAAACAAGTCATGTGAGTCTAAGAAAGGTAAGACTTTCATCACTATACCTCCACTTCCCGAATTATCAACTTCATCTGAAAAACCTAAGGTATCTATTCCCTTAGCTCCTAAAGTTTTTAATCAAACACCATCACCCATAACCAAAAACTCAATAAAAGTGGAAACACCCCATTTCACTATGGTCTACAAGGTTGTTATCAAGTAACTATACCAATCCCCGACAGTGTCACTTTATGAACTAGTCCAAACATTACCTTTTCACAAACAAGCTATGATAGAAGCCCTTCAATCCATAACTGTACCAGCCAATGATCCAGTTCCTTTCATAAACTTCGTGGGTGCTCTTAAAGCATTCACCATTATTTAATTCAAATCATTTGAAATTCCCTCTCTCAGACCAGAGGACCACGACCTACCACTCTTCATCACTACTCAGATCAATGACATCTCTATCAAGAGGGTCATGATTGATAGTGGTGCCACCATTAACATCATATCATCCCTTTCTTTTGACCAAATCAAGCTACCCAACACCATTATCACTTAAATATTAGTTTTACTACGATCCTTCAATGACACTATCACACCCACGTTAGGTACTATCATTCTACCACTTGAAGTTGGCATCAAAACCCTACTAGAGATCTTCTACATTATATAAGGAGAGTTTCAATAAAATATATTGTTAGGACACCCTTGAATATGCACTATGTGCTGCGTTCCTTCCACCCTCTATCATTATCTTAAATATGAACACAAGGGTCAGACCTTCACTGTCCCCGCCGATTCAAATCCATTCACTGAATGTTACATGATGTATCACCCAAATGACATCCTTGTACCTAAATCCACATCTGAGTCATCTAATGAAGCATCTACTAGCACATCTATCCCTTCTTCCAAGCTACCAGATGATTCCTCTCTTAGTGAGGATGTAAAACATCGTACACTCGAGAAAATACTGTCTCCTCATGCTCAAATCTATCCCTTCACCCAAAACATAAGGACGTCGACAAATAACCCACATATGACCTTAATGTAGGAGATTTCATCTCCTATGGTACTTTTTATCTCAAAATAAACCTCATCTATGAGGGAATCGATAATCCTCTATCCCATGTTGTCAATCCATGCCACGCCATGCCATTCACATTAAATTTTGGATCCCTCGACAATCCAAACTTTTCCCATATGTATCTTCATTTCTGTGTGTAAAGAGGTTTTGGCCTCGAGAATTATGAACAAGGAACCCATGATTAACCCATCTTATGTTACCTTAAATCCTATGAAAAAAGTAGCTTAGGTTATAAAAATTCTAGCTCTGAAGTATGCAAATCCACCACATCCCAACTTGCCACATCCATTTCCGAACTAGAACCATCATCACCAAAAACACGAAGATCATATGGACACAAATTACATCGTATCCATTCCACATAAATTTTAAAAAAAATCAATGCTATTTCTTTAGGGCCACTTACTTATCAATCCAATTACTCCATGAAATCATTACCCTTTGTTTGGCTAGAAATGGTTGATGAAGATTTACCTATTGTAGATAACCTCTAGTGTCAGGATGACTAGGATATCCTTTCCCACATGGGAGATAAAGACTGCATTTTCTTTAGAAATCCCTACCATCTGACACACCAAATCTTCTTAATGAATCCACCCTTGACATTAACTTAGGTACCCCACAGGATCCTCATATAGTTAAGGTCGGTCAATCCTTAAGTCCATAAGAACTAGATGATTTCACTTCATTCTTAGAAAAATATTACCAAGCCTTCGCTTGGTCATACAATGATATGCCAGAATTGATCCTAACATTGTTGTACATAATATAGTCACATATCCCGATGTTAAGATAGTTAAACAAAAACTCCATAAAATACATCCCGTATAGCTCTCCTTGTTAAGGAAGAGTTATAACACCTTTTATTTTCCAAATTTATCATACCCATTGATTACCCACAATGGGTCTCTAATGTATTCCTGTAACTAAAGAGTAAGGTAAAATACGAATCTATATAGACTTCATGGATCTCAATCTCACCTATCCTAAGGATGATTTCCCTCTTCCAAACATAGATCAGCTTGTCGACCTAATAGCTAGACATGAAATGCTTTCCCTCATGGATGGATTTTCTAGTTATAACCAAATCCTTATTTCTCCCAACGATCAACACAAAACTTCTTTCATCACCCTTGGGAACCTTATGCTACCTTGTCATGCCATTTGGTCTAAAAATGTAGAGGCTACTAACCAAAGAGCATACATCTTTCATGACATTATCCAAAAAATTGTTGAAGACTACATCGATGACCTTATAAGAAAATCCAAATCATGGAAAGACCATCTTGACGCCCTTTAATCAATCTTCACTCATCTCATCTAGTTCTATCTTCATCTTAATCTGTGCGAGTGTGTTTTTAGTGTTCTCACTAGTAAATGTTTAGGATTCATCATATTATCCAAGGTATTGATGTGGACCCGACAAAGGTTACGAAATCATTGAAATTCCTCCACCATCTAATCTCAAACAACTATGTAGCCTCCAAGGAAAATTGTAGTTTCATCGCTATCAATCTGTTTCACCATCTACTCTGTAAATATGTAGAGTTTCAATGGGATTCTGGTTGTCAAAAATCATTCAATGAAATCAAACAATATCTATTATCACCACCTATGCTTACTCCACCTCATGAAGGGGAGCCATTTTATCTATACATATCCACTTTAGAGCATTCTCTAGGAGCTATGCTCACCCACCATGATAGTCAAGGTCATGAACATGCTGTATATTACATTATCTGCACACTCCATGAGTATGAAACATGCTACATTGAAGCTGAAAAACTATGTTGTGCATTATATTTCACCACCTCCAAACTTTGACATTATCTCCTCAATCACAAGACATATGTTGTCACCAGTTTTAATCCACTTAAAACCATGTATTCTAAACCTTATCATAATGATTGCATAACTTGATGGCTTATGCTCATGACTGAATTCGACCTTGAAATTATATCATAGAAATCTATTAAAGGTTAGGACATTGTATAACAACTCATTTGAAGAACCCCTTCTAGATAATCAAATTCCTCATGAACACTTCCCTGACAAATCCATCAACAACATCGATGAATTTGATTTCATCCCTGTCGAAATGAATCTCTTCTTTGATGATGCTAAATGTAAGGAGTGGGGAGGAACCAGAGTCATTATTGATGAGCCCCATTTTTTTCATGATAAACCTTGTGTAATTATGTTTAAGCCATGCCAAAACCTATTCTAATTTTGAAATTATTATGTATGATGGAGAAATACATACTTTATATTTACTATTTTACTATGTTTATGGGAAATTGTTGTGTGTACTTATGATGTTTCACCTTGTTAATAATTGAAGACTCACCGTCACTTCAGTTTCTTCAATTACTTATGATTTGGAGAATATTCTAGGGGTGATGGACTCCTTCAAGGAGTAAATCACAAATCCCCTCTTCAGTTATTGTAAATGCTTCAAGATCAAACGACTATGAATTGTTACCACCATTAATATATTACCAAGAATCAAGGGAAATGTTTAGTTCAAACAGGTAGTTATATTTAGAATTAGTCATTCGAATAACTATGTCCCATGGATAAAATAGGACTCTTTTTTGGTATAAAAGAGAGAATGTAATAAGAGTTAGAGGCTCCATATTTTCTAGTTGTAGTAGAAAATTTTGAATTTAATAAAGATCAAATTAAGGAGTAAGTTTATTTTTCTAGAAGTTTGGTACAAACCTGATTGAGGGGAGGAGAAAGAGCCACTCCTACCCAACTAGAGGGAGATTCATCCTTACTTTCTTGCTTTATTATTTAACAATTGTTGTTACTAGTTTACTATTTCTTTCTGAATACAATGTAGTCTTTAATGTTGACGTTTTAGTTAACTTTCATTTATGCTTTTAATTCCAATACTTTAATTTCATGCATTTCATTTGTAATCATAATTAGTTCAATAAATTCTTATTTTTAAGATAGAAACCCATGTTGAGATTGTGTTCCTACTATTCCCTTTGTTGCAAACATCCATTGGATGCCACCCTAGATTGATAGATTAAATTGATTAAATTACGAGCCCAATGACACTCATCACTTTTTATACTATGCTAGGGAACAAGGTGTCATCAAGGGTTAAGGTGCTAACTAGAAGATACTGCAAGGGTGTCTAGTAAGTTTCCATTTAGAAAGTTCATTTCCATAACTCTTTCTTTTTTAAAAAAATAATTAGGAGACTTTGTAGTGATAACAAGGATCCCCTGAAATGAGTATGTGGAACACACACAACCAAGTTCAGTATCAATAGTTAGGAAACACTTTCAGTATGTTAGGATTTCATGTTTAGACATAAAGACCATATAGGAAGATTTATTAGGATAAACCTTCAAAAATCCCCTCCAAACTGACCCGTGGAACAAATTTTTGCATAGAACAAGATGGATGACCCCAACAATGGGGATAATGGTGTAGAAAATCCACCAAGAAGAACATTTACCTATCCTATCTGGTTGGATCCTAATGATAAAGCTCCTATGAAAAAAATATCCCCTTTAATTTTTCCAAACTCATGAGGGCTAGTTTTAGAGGACCCTGATCAATTCCTTTTTGAATTTAAGGTTTTGTGTCAAACTTATGACTACACTGCTAATGGCCAAAAACTTAATTTTTTTCCCTCTACTTTAAAAGATGTAGCTATGATATGGTTTATGGGGTTGAACCTAGATTCCATCAATACTTGGGCGAAATGGAATGATTTTTACGGATAAATACCATGATTACTTTGAGTAAGGGATAGGAAAGAAGAACTCTTCGAATTCAACAGAAAGAGGTTCAAAATGTAGAAGACTACCTAGACTAGTTCCTTTTTATTCATAGAAGGTGTGGAGATGGCCTAGACATTAACCTAGTCAAAACATTATTTCTTAAAGGATTAGATGATGACACACAAGAAGCATTCAACCTAATAGGGAAGGGAAACAAAAACACGTTAGAGTTCACATATATGAATGACCTTTTCTAGAATTACTCGAGAACTCTCCCCAATTTTAGGAAACAAAAAGGAAAAATGTCTAATGGGGATCTATCCAAGTTAAGGGAAGAGATTGAAAATTTAAAGATTGACCTCTTAATTCAACTCAACACCACTATGGATAGAGAAAAGGCTAGAAATACAAAACCCCTTTTCATCTACTGCCTAAGGTGTAGAGAAAAACATGGACTGAAGGACTGTCCATTAGAAAAAAACAAAATCTATCTTATATATGAACTTAAGCATTCCAATGATTAGTGTGGTTTGCTTCCACTACTAAACCATCTAATGCAAAACAATCAAGAAGAATATGAACTTAAATACATGGTTCAAAGACAAGGAGGAAAGTTTTAGTCTAACCAAAATCAAAACTATAACTGAAAAGCACAATGGGTCCTAAACCAATGGAATGGACCATGATCATTTCTATCCGTTGGGCCCAACAAGTTCCATAAGAGTGGAGCCCACAATATGCACAAACAAATTTCTATCAATAACCATGGGCTCCACATCCAAACATTCCACAATACTCATAGTATAATCCTAATACCAACAACAAGTGGAATGCACCATAAGGGTATGGACACAAAATTATAATCAATGAAGATCATAGGGTCAATAAGCTCTGTTGGTTGGATCGAGTAATAATGCCCAACCTTAAAAACCTGCCCAACCACAAATACCTTCTCGGACAGTGGAAAACCCAAAACATATAAGGGAGGGAAATCCAACATACATGATAGAAATAGAGAAAAACCCTACAATAAACCCTCTCGGATTACAAGAACATAATCTTTGCATTCAGGGAAGGTTACATCTAAATATTCTTCTCGTCATTGAGGATATCCACGAAGAAAACAAAGAACCAAAGAAAACACAACCTAAGAATGTTGAAGAAACTAAAAATTAGACATTAACATTCCTTTTCCATCTAGACTAGCTGAGAAACAAACTCCCATAGCTCCGAGAAGCCGAGTCGAATTAATTCAAGGACTCGAGGATGTTAAGTATTGTCATACCTTTACTACAGGATCTTAAGGACATCCCGAATTTAAAAAACCATTAAAGAGATTTTTTCAAGATTTTAAGGAGAAGGAAGAATCAACCAAAAACCATTCATGTTGATGGGAAACTTGCTAGCATCTTAGAAGGAACTAATCCTCCTCCTAAGTATGGGGATCCTGACAGTCCTATTATAACTGTTTGCATAGGAAATTTCCAAATCCCTAATGTCCTCATTGATTTAGGAGCTTCCATAAATGTCATGACTACAAATACTCTATCCACATTGGCACTCCTTGAACCTCAGTCAACACATATCATCTTGCAAATGACAAATCAATCAGTGAATAAACCCAAGGGAATATTAGAAGATGTTACTATTACAATTGAGTCCTAGGACTATGCGGTAGATTTCATTATAATAAAAACAAAGAATAGAAATATTGGTTACCCCATAATCCTAGGACATCCGTGGTTAGCTACGAGTTGCTGCCCTCATTGACTACAGGACATGAAATATGGTCATTACCAATGGTCAAGATTCCAAGAAATTATCACTATACCTTGCAGCCTAAACCATTTTCCATAGACAAAAAAATTGGTCTAACGATGACTTTGATGGTTCTAAGGATATCATCTCCTCTCTTGCCATGGTAGTAATTCAAGAACACTCAGATCAGATTCAATGTGACTACCATGACACTGATTCTATACATAGCCCGAGTCCTATGCTAGGTTCATTCCAAGTCTTGCACTCAACTCAGTCATCGATTCTCATGCTAGTTCGACGCATGCAACTTACTAAAATAAAAAAGACTTCATGGATGAGAATAACCAGCCCATTATTTTTCCATTTGCAAGGAACATAGATTTAAAAGAATGCTTATCTCAAAACATAACCTCTATGCATCGAATTCTAACACATAAATGTCCATTAAATGCACTAATAAGAAGATATCCAGAGGTCAATTCAATAAAACACGATAAAAACAATTTTCTGTTCTTCCTAGAATAATTTCGATGTAAACAACTAATTGAATGATGAAGATGAAAACACATTGTTTGAACTCCTCTTCTCTCATCCCCAAGAGTATTCTTGGGAATACAATGATATGAAGGGTATACATCCCAACATCCATACACATCACATTTACACCACCGAGAAAAAAACTAGTCGGGAACCTCAAAGAAGGATAAACCCAACACTTGGAGACATTGTTAAGACCTGAAATTGAAAAGCTCTTGAATGTAGGTTTTAGTTATCTAATTTAAGATAGTTAGTGGGTTTCTCCTTTGGTAATAGTACCTAAAAATAATGGGAAATGGGTGTCTCAGTGTGGACTATAGAGATTTGAACAAGGCCACTCACTAGGACTATTTCCCATTATTGTTTATTGATCAGTCATGGATAGATTAACAGTAAAAGATACTTCTCATTTACGGATGGATTTAATGGATACAATCAGATCACGGTAGCTCTTGAAGATGAATACAAGACAACATTTTCCTATCATTGGGGACCTTTACTTATGTGGTGCTACCTTTTGGGTTATGCAATGCCCCAACGACTTTCCAAAGAGCCATGTTATCAATATTCTCGGACCTCACTAATGATTGGGTAGAAATTTACTGGACAATTTTAAAGTCTATGAGGAAACATTTAAGGAAGAAATTAGTAATTTGGATAAAGTTCTTGCTCGCTATTAAAAACATTAGCTATCCTTAAACCACAAAAAATTCCTGTTCATGATGAAACAAGGTATAATTTTAGGTCATCACGTTCAAATTGAAGGAATTAAGGTTGACCTAGATAAAGTAAGCATCATTGTGAAGTTTCCCTCACCCACCAATAAAATCGAGGTAAGAATTTTTCATGGTCATGTTGGTTATTACCATAGGTTCATCTCAGATTTTAGTAAAATTTCTTCCCATTGTTTTCTCTACTAAGGATTCTGAGTTTGACTGGATGAAGCATGTCAAAGATCCTTTGATGTGATTAAGGAAAAAATGATCAATACTCCAGTGTTTAGAAGTCCCAACTGGTAGCTACCATTCCACATTCAAACAAATGCCTCCAATGAAGCAATAGAGTCTTGTCTTGGGAAAAAAAAGAAGAAGGAAAACCCATGAATGTAATTTACTATATTATTAAAAATATTTCTCCTACTAAGAAAAATTATAAAAAATTAGAAAACGAATTCCTAGCTGTGGTGTAGGCAATAAATAAGTTTAGACATTATATTACATGATATGAAGTCATTGTACATACCTCACGACCACTCTACCATAAAATATCTTATGAATAAACCTTTGGTTCATGGTAGAATTATCGGATGGTTATCGTTACTACACGAATTCAATATTAAAATTGTTGATAAACTAGGGAAGATAAGCATTGTGGATGACTTCCTCTCTAGGCTCAAAACTTGTAAAAGAGGAACAAGTTAGTGACGACTTTCTAGATGAATTTTTTTGCACTATCTACTACCTCTCCTTGGTATATAGACATGGATAATTACTTAGCCACAAGGAAGTTTCCAAAATTTTTCACACCCAAGCAAAAGAAACAATTAATTAAGCGGGCGTGAAGTATAATTGGTTGAATGGAATCTTATTTAAATGTGGTACTTATCATGTGTTACGCAGGTGTGTTGCTGAGAATGAAATATTTAATATCCTACAGGCATGCCATGATGAACCATCAAGAGGCCACTATTTTGTGCAAAGAACCATTCATAAAATCTTGGGATCTAGATACTATTAGTTGTAATTGTTCAAGGATGTAGAGAATTATATGTGAGGTGTGATAAATACCAAAGAATGGGGAAACCAACATTTACATCAGTAATGCCCCTCCAACCACAAGTTATTCTAGAGTCATTTGAGAAGTGGGGTCTAGATTTCATTGGGCCATTCGAACCAACCTCACAAGGTAAGGAGTATATATTAGTTTGTACTGAATATGTTACCAAATGGGATGAAGTGTAGGAACTACCACACATATAAGAGATGAGAAGGTTGAAAATTTTCTCTATGAATAAATCTTCTAAAGACTTGGAGTGCCAAGATCAATTATGTCATACCAAGGGCCACAATTCATGTAAGGGGTAATCAACTCTTTTGTGGAGACATATCAATTGAGACACAAGAAATCATCTCCCTACCATCCACAATAAAATGGGAAAGTAGAGGTGACCAACAGAGAGTTGGAAAACATACTCACAAAGACGGTGGACATCTCAAGAAAAAATTAGGCTCAAAAGTAACAGAAGTAGTATGGGCCTATAATACTGCATGGAAAACAACAAAAAGGTTTACACCATATGAATTGGTCTATGGTAAGAAACCAATCATGCCCATAGAATTTGAAATCCAAACATTGAGGATGACCTCTGAGGTGGGGATCAAATTGAACAAGGTATAACAAGCAAGAATTATTCAATTAAATGAATTGGATGAGATCATGCTTTAGGCAACTGCAATAGAATGATATCATCCACCAAAGGAAACTCGGCATGACAAACATATCAAGCCAAAGAAGTTTCAAAAAGGAGATTGGACCTTACTTTTTGATTCAAAATATAAATATTTCAAAGGAAGCTACAGATGAGGTGAATGGGTCCTTAACAAATTGTAAAAGTATGTGATAATGGTACCATCTAGTTGATTCCAATTGATGGTGAAAGGAAGGTCATGGTGGTTAATGGTCTGCAGACGACCTTTGTACCATAAACCAACATCTCAACAAGATTTTTAGAGAGCAATACAAGAAGATTAAGATCTTCATTGTGTATAGAAGGTTTATTTTCCTATCATGATGTAGACATGAACTATCATATTCTAGAAATAAAGAGGGGATGATTGAAAACTAGAAAGGAAATCATATTCCTCTGGAGCATTGGGTGAAAACTAGAGATGACACCCCATGTTTTGTTAAAAAAGAAGATTGAAAACCAGCAATGGCAATCTTATCTCTCCTAAATTAATAAAAAAATAAAAAGGTAGTACCAATTATGCATGGAGCATGACATCATGAAAGGAGGTGGAGAGGTGTCACACTTAATTTCAAATAACGCTGGAGATTGAAAAGCTTTAATATCAAGGTATGCACAATTAATGACCCTTATCATTGTAAGGTTTTAAATTTAAAGTTAAATTGTTCCATCATGTATATTAATTAACCACATTTTCCCAAATTATATCACACATCCAAAAATCCACTCGAAATCCACCGCATGATTAAATACCATAATATTTTGCATGCATCAAAGTACTTATCCCATCACCTTAGGATTTTGGCTTGAATTTTCCACATTCAGTCATATCACCTGCATAACAAGGTTGTTTGACATTTGTGCTCTCAATTGGGTTTCTCTCTATCCTACGCCATACTTCTCTTGCACTATTCCTAGCAACTCTGCATTACTAGTTATGTGCTACTTAATTCCTTCTTCCTCCAACCTAAAATGAAACCCAGGACTCGGACATGAACCGACTAGTTCAGTTGAACTCTTAGCATATGTGAATTCAATGGAAGTTTTGAAAAATCCGGGTGGTTGGATTTTCTCCTAGCATATGAAGAATTCAACATCCCCATGACAGAGGAATTCATAAGGAATATGGAGGAAAGCTACTCAACTATAAATGGTAAGGAAATACCCTTCTCCCCAACTGTAATCATTCAATTGTCTGGAGTTCCAAATGATGGTTTAGATATTACTAAGTGGACAATGTACCATGAATTAATTAAAATATTTGTAGTAGGAAGAAGAGAAAAATTACAGTTGGTAGTTGATAGTAAAGGGAAGGAAAAAGGGATCAAAATACTGAGTATACTAGAACCCTAGGCAAGGGTAGCAAAATGGTTGATTAGATATTTTACTTATGAAGGGAAGTATGAGATAGTGTTAGGTCCAATATTGAGGATGATCATAGATTTACATCACAATAAGGAAAAACCCCAGTATAAGGTTAATTTGCCCCAATTTCTCTATAAAGCTATCTATGTGACCACTGAAAAATTATGGTGGGGGCCAACCTATCTCAAATTTCAAGGTCTCATTCATTTAATCTGCAAGAATAAGTTTTTGAAAAAGAGAAATGGCATGAGACGGTGGCTTAATTTCAACAATCATACTCTCCCTGATCCACTTCTAGCATACCTAGAAAATGCCTCCGTACTTCTCATACAGACCATGTTATCCCTGAATCCCTAGAGGAAAAACCATTGACACAGGAAGAACATGAAGTAGCCAAAACCATTCAAAAATTAATTAACACTCCATTTGAATGTCTAATGAGCCAACTCTTCTATCCATTTCTGAAGAAGGATTGGCTAGGGATAAGGGTAAAGAACCCATGGAGGAAGGAGAACCTAGTTCTCTAGACCCTAGTAATTTTTTCCCCAATGTGTTCTCCTTGTCTAAAGTTTAGTTTGAACTTCAAATGGCTCAAGAAAGGGTTAACCAATTACAAACATTATTAGGCATGAAGGATGCTAGTTTTTCCCAGCAATTATCTTCTCAAGAAAAATGGATTCAAGAAGCTGCAGAGTACGGTATCACACCTAGAAGATGCAAGTCTTCAATTAAAATAGGCCCTGCACAAAAATGAGCAACAAGTATATGTATTGGAAGCATCTGTTACTCAATTGTAAAAAGAACAAAAGCAAGACTTCCCTCAAATCATTGTATTGAAGGGGATGACCAAATGGATGGAAGAATGCTACCGGTTGAAAAATATCAAGGAAGAGAATACAAGTTTAAAAGAAGAGATTGAGTTTAAAATGAAATGTTTTCCATGTTAGTCGATTGTATGACTAGGTGCTCTCCTACAAACATCCCTCCAATTTTTATGTCTTGTTCTTAAAAGAACAATTCTTCAAATGGAAAATCAATAGAGCCAGGGCTCGATTGGACATTGAATTTGAAGATGACCATCAATTTGTAGGAGCATACATTGTTGTGAATGATGTTGAAAATAATTTTTATGCACACAAATTCTTGCTCCCGAGAAAATATAAATACTAGTAAATCCTATATGTGGGAGAAGTTCAATTAAGGTCATTTGTTTCAACCCTAAAACATCAAGGTGAGTGGAGAGATCGAATGGAAATATTTTTACAGTCATAGTCTATAGTAGGCATCCTCATGAGGCATGATTTTCCAACACCACTCATATTTTTCAACAGGTTTAGATCACAAGTATACTTTCTACATCTCATAGACATCTGTGTAGAACTTTTGGCAAAGCAAGTGATTCCCACTTTTAATGTCAAATTTCTTACATCACAGCTATGACAATATTAGCTATTGGCCAAGCCATATAAATAAAAGGAATTCATTTCACCCACTAATCTTAGGTGGTATTTAAAAAGGGAAAAAGATGTATGCAAAATTATCCTGGGACTTAAAGAGTAGTGGATTGGAATGTGCTACAAGCCACCTCTTCTTCTTGCACCAATACCAAGATGGAACTCAACTAATGATCAGGTAGAAGATAGTTATACTACCTGGTGAAAGAATGTGGTAGATCACTTTGGGTTTTCTGATATAACAACTGATGAGACATGGTAGACATTCACAAATGAGTATAACTATTCTAGAATAGTAGAACTCCTTAATAGGTAGTAGGAGGACCTACTAAATCTCTAGTCAGGGGGAGGTGATGAGCCCCATTTTTGTCATGATAAACCTTGTGTAATTATGTTTAAGCCATGCCAAAACCTATTCTAATTTTGATATTATTATCCATGATGGACAAATACATACTTTATATTTACTATTCTACTATGTTTATGGGAAATTGTTGTGTGTAATTATGATATTTCACCTTATTAATTCTTGTTCATAAAAGGCTTGAATATGATATGGAAAAATATTATTTTTGTGTGCAAAAAGTGCGTATGTTGAATTGCTATATGGAGTGTAGGACTTGGTATATAAATTGGCGCAAGACTCTCATCCTCATTGATCAAGCATCTAACTCATCAAACCTAATCCCTCAAATCTTGAGTGACACAAAAACGCATGTAGATAACTTAGATTATGGACTTCCGATGGTAACATCATTTACTACCTAGATTCATCACCATTTATCAATCAACATTCAAGCCACAAGAAGAGGGAAACAATAATGAATAAAGACTCACCGTCACTTCAGTTTCTTCAATCAGTTATGATTTGGAGAATCTTGTAGGGTGATTGAATCCTTCAAAGAGTCAATCATGGATCCCCTCTTCAGTTACTATAAACGCTTCAAGATCAAACACCTACCAATTTTTCCCTGCCATTAATGTATTACCAATAATCAAGGGAATTATTTAGTTCAAATAGGTTGTTATATTTAGAATTGGTCATTTAAAATAAATATGTCCGATGGAGAGACTAGGTCTCTTTTTTAGTATAAAAGAGAGAAAGCAATTAGAGTTAGAGGTTCCATATTTTCTAGTTGTAGCAACATATTTTGAATTCAATAAAGATAAAATTTAGGAGTAAATTTATTTGTCTAGAAGTTTGGTACAAAATTGATTGAGGGGGGAGAAAGGGCCACTCCTACCCATTGAGAGGGAGATTCATTCTTACTTTCTTTCTTTATTCTTTAACAATTCTTTACCGGTTTACTATTTCTTTCGAATATAATGTAGTCTTTAATGTTGATGTTTTAGTTAACTTCCATTTCTGCTTTCAATTCCAGTACTTTAATTTCATGCATTTCATTTGTAATCACGATCATTTCAATAAATTCTTAGTTTTAAGATAGAATCATATGCGATACTATGTTCCTACTATTCCCTTTATTACAAATAGCCATTGGACGCCACCCTACATTGTGATTAAATTGATTAAATTACGAGCCCAATGACACTGGTCAATTTTTACACCATTGCTAGGGAACAAGGTGTCATCAAGCTTTTCTTGGTGTTTATTGTACTACGCTATAGTTGAATCACCCATACAACCAAATGCTCTCAATAATTTTTGTCTAACACGTTACTAAGGCATAAGAAAAAAAGGGGAAAATGTAGACACCAAAAATATGCGCACCCGTTCTCACAAAAATCAAATAAATATACCCATCCACATCCCTACACCATTTCACGACCTTAGTCATCCATTCAATTTGCTCATTTAAACTTGTCATCACATCATCCCAAAACTTGGGTCATTTTTTTATTATTGGTAAATAGTTTTTTGAAAGGGACTATACCCTTGTACACCAAGGCTTAAAAGCTAGAATTGAAAGTTAAAGCACAAGAGATGGATCAAAATCCAGATAGAACAATAAAGCCCAACTGCAGAGAAAACTATCTGCAAAGTAAAAACAACAACCGACAAAGCAACAACAAAAAAACAACTGATGTACAACAATCAAACAACAATGGCATATCAACACCATTGGAAGCAACCTGCTATCCGGCCAAGAAAAATGAGACCAATGTAACCCAACCAGCCAATAGCAGAGATAAGAATCATCAAGGTGAAGTGTTACCCTTCAGAGTGGTAAATTTTTTCTTTTTGCTGACCGTAACCCATCCTGATGGAGCCTTCGCGGTTGGAGAAGAAGACAAAGGAGGAGTATTTTCCTTAGTCACATTTGTCCCATTTGGGACAGCCACGTTGTTATCCTGAGAGAGATATTTATCATTTTCCATGCTGCCCTCAATAGCTTGTGCATTTTTCATGTTGCTCACAATTTGAGATTTGGTTTCGGGGCTGAAATGGATTCAATATTTGTATACGAATTTGAATCTAGACCCTTTTTGCATCAAAAATCAGGTGTTTTGGAAGTGCGTCTTTCCACCAGTTACACTTCTCATGTTGACATTTTTCCATCCCACACTCAGTAGAGGTGTGCCCTAAGCAAAAACACCTTCTACATCAAAAAGGAAGACCTTCATAATCAAGAGGTTGTGACCAAGTTCTATTTTGCACTCTAAGATCTATGGTTGCAGGAAGATTTTTATCAGTGTCAAGTTCCACTAGGATTCGAGCATAAGTAGTATGGGTGTAATTAGTGGTTTGAGAATCTATATAGAGTGTAGTTCCCAAGGCATTGCCAATGGATGTCAGACAGTCATGACTCCCAAACTAGAGAGGTAAATGGGGCAACCTGATCCAAACAAGTTTCCATGAGAAATATTCTGTGAGTGGGTTGAAGGATGGAAACCAGGGTTTAATGATCAAGTATTTAGATTGGCAGGTCCAAATTTTGGAAGCAATGATGTTTCTATCAGCTATTAAAGAGAAAGTTACAATGAAAATACCTTTAGCACACGGATACAAGTCTATTTTTCCAGTTAAAATTGGAGTCCAGTGCTCAGAGATCCACGTGTGAAGAATAGGAAGGTTGGGCCATAGTCCCTTGAATCTACAAATCAGAGCATGCTCTTTGTAGTAAATCTCAGAGGAAATGACCTCTTCCCGAAAGTAATAGATGGGGTAACATCTGCAGGTTTCATGGAAGATTCCTTGCCATTTAAAATGTTTTTGAAGGATGACCCAATATGGCCGCGACTAGCATCTCTGTCCAGTTCCAATCTGTCACAAACTAAACCTTCCAACATAGATTTTAAATGTCCATTACCAGGCATTGCTGCAGGAACACCCTTGGATGGATCTTGAGGTAGATCTTAGCTAGGGTTTGTGATGTCATTCCGAGGTAGAGGTATGGAGCTCCCTGCAGTGAAGGCAAGGTCGATCCACGAGCAGGGTGGAATCTCTAAGACGAGCCCCACATCCGTGCCACCTCCATCTCCCTTGCCTATCCATTGAGTTCTTGCCGAGTCAGATTTAGGGTTCACATTTTTGGTTGCTAGGGCTCGGGTAGACACCATGGTGCGGGGCACGAGTAGATTGGGTGCGAGGTAAAACTTGGGTCATTACTGTACACCCATTTTTAATTAATTAATTAATTATCCCGACATTTCCTAAGTCACACACACCCTCCCATGGATAAATAAATAATTAATTAGATAATTAGTTATTACATTTCACCCTCACACCTCACCATGTGAACTCAACCTAACCCACTAGTTATGAATAATTTAATTAAGTAACCTTCTAAATGTATCCCTACCCTAACTGCCTCTATCCTCATTTAACTTATCCCTATGACAAGTCCTCACTTCTCACTAGTTATGAATATTTTAAATTAGAAAACCTTCTAAATACCCCTCATATATCCTAATTACATCTATCCACCTCTAATCCCTCACATTCGACCTCTCTAGTTGCCACACCATAATCCCCCTAAATCCCTAAGAACCTAAGTTTGAATTAGAAGTTTTATCCCTTCATATCTCTCCCTAATTATGACTTGCAAAGAACACTGATGATTCCTTGAAATGCCAGTGATATATAAATACTAGTTTTCCTTCCTCTCTTTGGGACCATTCATGATCATTCGACGAATCCAAGAGTATTATTAAGTACTTAGAAGAATTATTAGATTTTTTAACAGTTTCATCTTGCATCCATCTACAATACGCTCACACTCTCACAAACATTTGGGAGCTGTTTGAGGCTCATCCATCATCCAAACAAAATCACAGATGTCTATCATCATCCCTCATCATTAAAAGGTTTGTCTCGTCCGTAATTTTGATATTTTGTCTAAAACTTACATGTCTAGTCATATTTGATCTCACTATTTGCTTTCAGAGGGTCATAGTTTTGTTTTAACTAACCAAGTCTCTTATTTTAGCGATGCATTAATATTTCTCGAGAATCAGCTACATTTTTGAAATTTCTTACGTTTTCTATGCTTTCTATCTAGTTAGCAGTCATATTGTATTCAAAAGCTTTTATCAATTACTTTGTCCTTTTGTGATACTAATCTCTTGTCAAGCATGGGTTTTATATGGCCATGAAGGACTTAACCATCTCATCACCAATATCAACTCATTTCCAATCATTCATCATCCTTTGCACTAGAAAAATACAACCTATTACACAATCTAGAGAAATGTGCCATTAATGTAGCCCCTCTTGATAGATTAAAAACCATCTTTGAGTCTAACTAGGAGACCTAAGAAGCCAGCCCTTTGAAGAGTTGTGGGAAGCCTAATATGAAGTAAAATGCATCCAAGATGATTCATCCTTGTTCAAATACCATCATAAGGTGATATTTGACATCCCCGAAGACACCAACACCATATCTAAGTCGGACATTGAGATTGAAGTCAACCTTGTATATTCGATTCTCGTCTTTTCCCATCGACGATATTGAGGAGGAGCTTTCATATTTATTTGTAGAGGATTACATCGAGGAAATTGACTCATACTTTACTAAGGAAGATGACCTTTCTGTTCGGTGGGCTCAAAATTTTTAGAGAATTTGGATACAGACCTAGATTCTAATTTTTAGTTCTAGATGCATTTCTTTTCATATCATCATTATCAGTTGATATTTGTAATAAACTAAATAAGTGATAGACATTTAATCACACTTTTCATCTATCTTATATTGTATCCCATTTTCATGAATAAAACTTGAATGTTTTGAAAGTGGCTTGATGTCCATGTAAGGAATTCCTTTAGCTTATGAGAAGTGGATTTCTCCAGGAAACCCGCCTAACCATATTACTAATTCCATCTTGTGTAGTGTTTGTGATTATAGATTTAGTCCGGAAAGAAAAACGAACCATTCTTCACAAAGCGTAAAAATCAACACCTATCAACATCATCCACGGGTACCTTGGAAACCCCATCATATTCCAGGTTGATCTATTTTTACCTCCTTATTTTATCCACCCAAACTGTAAGGTGAAATTGTCATCAACATAAAAATGGGAAAATGTAGACACCAAAAGTCTACACCCCTCATATTTATTCAATAAATTAGTTAAATACATCGATATTTCATGTCTTAAGTCATATAATACACCCCTCATCTTTGTCCCATTAATTAAATACACCAAATATCCCTCCCATTATTATTCAATTAATTAATTAAAAAAATTAAACCCAACCCATATCCTAAGTCAAATACTCATTCTTATCCAATTAAATATGACAACATCCCATCGTTATCACACTTATCTCATGTGAATCCTTCTTTACAATTGTTAAATCCTACTCAACCACCTAGGAATATTCCTAAAGGCCAACTTAGGAAAAATCAAATCAAATCAAGCCTATTTTTTCATCCCCTCAACAAACACAACACATCCCAAAACAACTTAAAAAATTATCTAGTTGACATCCAAACCAAATATCCTTGATTTGGAAGCTGTTTCAACCATTTTCCAAACAAAACTCAAACTACCAAAAATCTCCAGTGATTGTAATCGCCAACGATTATTTAAGCCAATTTTTTTAGCTTCTTAGGGGGATCCTCAACTTCAATTCACAAGTTTTTGCTTTCCATTTGATTTCACAATATCCGCATATCATAACTAAGTACTAGAACATTTGAGTTATAACTTAGTTACATTATTAACAATCATCAAGAATTTTTAAGCCATTTTTAGAGCTCATGTGGATCAACACTCCATCACCCAACCTACAGATTACACCAGCTACCTACATCATCCTTCATCAAGGTCAGAAGATTATTTTAGCCTCACATCAACCATCCAAGTATTTCTTGTTTGTTTATTCATCTATTTTACATCATTTCTAAGCTTTTGTTAGTATGTAATATAAATTTTAAATCATTAAACATTTGAACTTATCAATTTATCATAAACTACAAAAATTGCCGATTGATTTGCCCAATCACCAGTGATTCTGCCATTTTTACCTTTTTGTAATTTTTATCAACTTTCATACAATATCCCTTATCTTTCATATCATGGCTTTTTACTAACAATTTTCTAAGTATGGATCAATTTTAGATGGAAATTTGTGGCCCTTCTCATAAAATTACTAGCATCCATTCCTTTCGATAGTTCAACACCCTTTTACTAGGAGAAATATGATATATTGCATGATCTAGCTTTTTACACCATCCATCATGCTCCTTTAGACGAATTGGACAACATTTTTGATTTCAATTAGGAAATCTATCAAGCAGTTGAAGATTACTCATTTGCCCACTTGAATACATACTCATCCAATCTAAAATTTCTTGGGCTACATCCGAGGCTGAACATGACCTGCCTTTCAAGCTTGATTTTGATCCATAATCCATCTCTAATCTATCTCTTATCACTCTCTTATCTATCTTCTATCTACTTTGTATCAATTTATCATTTTTCAATTATTTATCTTATATCAATGTATTGTTTATCTATTTCAATCCACTTAATTATTTAAACAACAGCTGACATCCTTCGAAGAAGCCCTTTGGATTCTTGGAATCGCCTTTTCCAAGAAGATTGATTATCCATCTTTCTAATCATATCTTGTGTAGTGTCTTTGATCATATCTTTAGTTGCAGGAAAGGATCTTATACACATATTTCATGGAGTGCAACATCGAGCATCGTCAATCAACATCTACGGTATTACTAAACCCCACATCCTCTGAGGTTAGTATATCTCTATTTTCTTGCATAGTTAATTAATTTTGAAGGAGTATGAATAATTGTGAATAGTGGTGATATGTGATATAAAGAGGAAGTGTGCGTGATGATGTATCCTAAGCATATATCATGATAAGATGATCGAAGGAGTGATGATTTAACATAAATTGTATATCATTATGAGACAAGTAAGAGAAGTGATGATGTAGTTTATGATCTATATCACTAGATGATGCTAGAGGAAGTGATAATGTAACCTATAATGTATATCACTAAAATATGAGTAGAAGGAGTGGTGATTTAGCCTAAAGCATATACCACTAAACAATGTAAGTGGAAGTGATGATGTAGCCTATGGTGTTAATCATTAATCAAAAAAATGCCACATTAGAAAAGGATTGGATGGTTAAGTGTGTGAGTGTGATGTGGTCCATTTGAGATTTTATACCCTCAATAGTCCAGTATGGACCATGAGACTAGAGTGCATCATCAGGTAGTGAGTTCGAGAATGTGAAAGTAGATGTATAAGATGTGTAGTAGATGTAGTGATGAGACAATGTCATGTGGTGTGTAGAACATGCAACATGTAATGTAGAATATGTAGTGTCTATTATGTAGAGTGTGAGGTTTTGTGTATAGGATGCCCTCAATAGTCAAGTGTTAACTGAGGCACATGAGTGTGTCATCGGCTTATGAGTAAAGTGTGTAAGAGTAGATTAATATGATATGTAATAGAGGTAGTGATGAAAAATATTTGTGTGATGTGCAATATGTAGTGTGTAATGCAAGTTGTAATGCAAGATGTGTAGATGATATATGTGTTGAATTTATATGAGACATGAAGCATAAAGTGTGAATGAGGCATGATGGATGTAAGATGTAAAATTTAGAATGTATGTTACGAATGTGCATGATGTAATAAGCATGATTATTAATTATTCATAGTAGATTGAATATTGTTTTATGTATGATGTATAAAGATGTGACATGTTGATGCTAGGGGTGTGAAAGCAATGATTCCCAAGTGTGCATTTGATGAAGAGTAGAATCATGTAATGTCATTTAGGAGGTCATAAATGTCATTATCAAAGACAAATAGTGATGCATCACAAACCTAGTAAGCAATAGTTTGGGTTGGTCACATAGGGAGCCATTGAGGCATAAGTTGTACATGCCCATAACGTATTACTCATTAGTGAAAGGAGGTAACAAGCATCCATGTGCATACCGGTGGGTGAGATTCTTTGTATAGCCCAGAAAAGAACTATTATAAATGAATATACAACCAAAGGGCATAGGAAATAATATATCAATATAATCAGGGTCCAATGTACCTCTATATAAGTAAGCCAAGACTACCCTAATGTGAGTGGAGTAAAAAGAGGAGTACATACAAGGTAGACTATGAGATGGAATACATGTAGACCATAAGCAACAATGATAGTGATGAACCTATAATATAGACGAAGATCATGAGTTAGAGGATAAATATCCTCAAAAGTGAAGCCGAGCCGAACCAAACCATCATGTGAACATATAGTGATATCGCAAGTAGGATCAAAAGGAATATGTTCCCAATATGAATCATTCATGAAAAGTGTACATGTAAATAGTGGATGAGCTAATGGAAGTGACACATGTGAAGGTGTAGGGGATATATTGACGTTTGTAGACTAGACATGCCACCGATAAAAAAACATAGCAGTAGTAGTAACATGTAAAAGAAGTGGAGTGGAAGAAACAATTTCCATCACACAAATAACACCTTCAAGTGATGATAAATGAGGTGGTTCATCCATAGGTTGAGGGTTTCGGTAGTATAAGTCTGTGGAGTAGGAAGTGTGGTATGAGGATCATTGTCAGACTATTTGTATGGGTGATAGTCACAAAAAAATGTATTCAATGCCTTAATGTATGAATTTGATGCAATGATGTACTGTACAAGCAAATAATTTCATGGCATGAAGCCATGGTATACTAAGTAAATAGTTATATGTGATCGGAAAGTCAATGAAAAAGAATATAGTGTTAAGGGTCTTTGGCCCTATAGTAATAGGGAGAGTGATGTGACCTACACACGGATGAACATAACCATCATATGTTTGAAGGGACGGACATGATGGATTAACATTAACGACAAAAAGACCTAGTTTTTCAAGGTATTACATGGGACATAGGTTGAGCTTAAATCCATTGTAGATTATAGTACACTTGACACCCACATTATAAATACAGATCATGACATGTAAAGCCGGGTCATTATAAAAAATATTAAGATCAACATGAGGATTAGACAGAAAAGCAATATGTTGAGAGAAAGCATCAAAAAATGATTGATAGACTAAATTGGGATGCATATCAGTAGGAATGCGAGTAATAGCTAGGAGATGTTGGAATCTATGTCTTAAGTTAGGATTAGCAAGAAATAAATCATTAATTGAGATACTCATGATGAGAATATGCTAGAAAGATGAGAAATGACAGAATGAGGATCCTAGGAGTGCAATGATCGAGTACGGGTTCACCAAAATGATTAAAATAAAATGTGATATAATAGCCTAATCTAATGCAAGTTTGTAGTAAACAAATAGTAATAAAATAACTGAAATACACCCAAACAACTAAGCAATAAAAATGTAAAACCCTAATGTGCAAAGAGAGTTGGAAGAGCCTTAGTTGATTCAGAGATGTCATGGGACTATGTCACAATGAAGCCTAGTTGAATAGAAATGGGAGACCATCACACGGGAGATTGAGAAAATAAAGATCTAAGCTATCGGCTATCTTGGGAACCTAGAAAATGGATTGGGGTACCCTCGTCTAAAATATAGGTGCCCTAGTATATGTATGAGGTACAAAAGCCAATTTTATAGAGTCATCATATGGTGTGAATCCTTCATTGTTTGTCATGTATATATCGTACCTAGTTCACTTATGCCACTGTAAACATGTAATGAAGAATCACCTGTAAAACCCCAAGAAAAGCATAAAAACCCTAAAAATAAAGATACATATGAATGGTTCGAGACTATCCTTAGCCAAAAAAATGGTGGACTTATCACTGAGCACTACACTACATCTCAGACCCAATGTAGTTCTTTGTGTGTGTGTGGAATTGTTCCCTAGGTGCTCTTGTGCATGTCACACTTTGTGAGTAATAAGCAATAACTAGATGTAGAATGTAAATAATGTGTTCATGGAATAGAATAAACTCCCCTCCTATGAAGTTTGATGTAGATGAAATAGCCTTTGTCCCTTGTGATGGAGCTAGATGGATGCAAATGGAGCAATAAAATCCTTGATGGATGCAACCTTAGGTGGTGATAAGTAATGCTTAGTGCTTGGTCCCTTATTATGATCACATAACTTTATATTTATATGATTCCTTCACTTGAATTTCGTAATTAACCCGAAAAGGCTGACTAGATAAAATATAAGATGCTCAAATGAGTAGAAAAGACCCAAAAAGTGTGAGTGAAGTACAAAGAGGATAAGGGCGCTCAAAGGGGACGAGGGCGCTGACGCTGATATCCTAGCTAGTAACTATAGTCTATAAAAGGTAAAAATGAAGTATAAAAAGACATATTGGGCTAGGAAAGGTGCAAAACAAAAAGTAGTAATAGAAAACAATGAAATATGGCTAAAGACATGAGTTAATTAGTACTTTTATCACTTAGGAACCATATGAATAGTATTATGCAATCAAGACTAGATAATTACCCAAAGTGCGTGATTTTGTGTCTACATTCACCACTATGGTCAACCAAGTTTTCTTCTTAAAGAAAGGGGTTTAAATTTGTATTGATGAAAGGATTTGATCCTAATATTCTATGTCTCATCCTTGTAAGAATTTGCATAATATGAAATGTTTCGCTAAGGTTTGAAAAATGTTGTTGGGCCCCTGGAAAATTAGCTAAGTATGAAGGTGCATGGGCACATGGGATCCTAGTTATAGAAGGGTGCACAAGGTAAAAGTGTGAAAAAGGAAAAGTTAAGAAGGCACATGGTTCACGTGACATGCAAAAGGAGGTTTGGGACTTAGCCGATTTAAGTGTGTAAGGCGAGAACATGTGAAAAGCGTGATTGGTTACATGCGGATAAGATGCCAGCCTAACAACAGGTGGCCCAAGAAAGAGCATGCAAGTGATGGGATCTTCTAGAAGATCATCATGAGATGGAGTGGAGAGCTCAGGCCTGAAGGAACATGCTTACTTGGAGGACCACATTCAACACTTGGCGACGGATCTGAGGGTGAGGCAAGGCAAGTTGGTAGCGTGGGAAGATGATAAATACAAGTGCCTGCGAAACAGAAAAAGAGATCGAGATAACATACAGATGGGGATATAGAGATAGAGGAAGAGATATACACATAGAGAGATAACATGGGTGAAGATCTATAGGATTGCTATGAGTGAAACTTTGATTTAGATAGAAATGTACTAGGCTCAGTATTGTAATTTATTTTTCTTTGGCATAGTTATATAAGCCTAGTGATGTGCATGACTGTGGTCTACCCTCTATGGCTCTTTGTAATGAAATAATGAATACAATGAGGTTACCTGTTACAAATAGACATGGATATTAGTAGCTTTAATGTATATTTCATTCATAGGAGTTCTCTTTCCTTGCATGCTATGAATGAATGATTGTATCTTTCTTTCTATTATAATATATGTTATGGAGTCTGTTAAAACATATGGTCTGAAGAAGCTACAAGGATCTAGAGGCCGTTCTGAGCCCTATGATTCTTGTATGTCTAAACTTCTTTCCTAAATACTCTTACACTAATAATAGATAAATGATTCCCACTAAAAATCACATAAAAGAGATACTTGGCACCCACGCATGCCTCGGGTGAGTGCTCAACTTCTACTGGGTGATAGGTGACACACATGGGATTCCTTCCTTTTATAGTGGGAGTAAAATTGACTACATCTTGGTTCCATTGCTAGGACCTCTTTTCAAAGTTGTAGTGGGATATAACATGCATCATGATCTATGTAAAGAGTAATGATGGATTGGTTAACATTGGAAAATGTTGAGTCGTGGTTCAAGAGCATGGAAGATGAATTTACCTAGAGATTCAACACTAGACCTGATTTTAATACACGTAGATGGGTAGAAGAGAATCTCTACCATGATCTGTATGAGACTTTTTTCTGCTGCTTCCTAGTAGAGTTATATGGATGGATTTTAGCCTATGCATCTAGATCAAGTTGGCATTATGGATCACGAGATATGGACCGAAGAAGACTACGAGAGGTTGCAGGATGCGAGATTCGACATGGACCCATCTTTGTAGATCACTTTGGTAGGGAGGAGTACTAGCTAGCTACACTCTAGAATACACCATTTCCATGTTTCTTTCGAGCAGAGATTGCTGAGTTTAAGTTTCTACGAGAACCTAGAGGAACAATTCTACATGCTATTCCTCTAGCTATGAAGATATTGATGGTTACCATGAGTTTAGAGGCACTCCCAATGGCTGGCTAAGCCATTCTGAGTGCTGGGTAAGGAAGTTCAGGTGGAGGAAGATGGCGAGATGATATGACGAGAAAGGGAGAGGGAAGAAATACAGCTCAAGTATGGTGAAGTGCGTGAAAAGGAGATTACTAGGTGACGGGGAGGTCTGCTAGTGTGATGGATCTATGGAGACAAACGTTACGGGAAGGAGTTGAGGTTCATGTGGAAGATGTGGAACCTGAGTAGTCTATGCTACCCCATCTTGGAAAGTGCATGAGGGAGACCCCTTCGGCTTCTGGGGAGAGTTCGTCACATGGAGAAAGGAGAGTTGTTGGCACATATCTGAACCCACCCAAAGTGACTGAACCTTGGTGCTTGGTTTTATCGATCCAGGAAGAAGTATTGACCCAATTGAAACTAGTGGAAGAGATAGATCCATGCCTAGGAGGTATAATTTTTCAGTTCCTTCTTCTATGGCTGCACATATTCTAGTATTTGGAGGAGTTTTTGGACAAGGGGAAAGTGTACAAGCTTTTGGTCTCACATCAGGGAGTGGCATGGGACAAAGTAGCAGTAGTAGGGGCTTTATAAAAAAAAGCGTCAATGCACAGTTTAGTGGGACCATGGGGGCGCTTGACACAACTCCTATAGGCCCTATTGGACCTAGTGGTTCTGGTGGATCTGGTGGCTCTAGAGGTATAGGACCCGGTGGACATGGTGGATCAGGTGGTGGAGGAAAAACTGGAGGAAACCAAGTCTCTAGTTCAGGACAAGGACCCCAACCACCACCTCAAGTATTCTTTGAGATGTCTCTACATTTATCAAATTACGGGGCATTGAGGATGCCGTAGAACATGTTAAAAATGTGAACTACTATGGCGCACGAAAGGTATCACAACCCTGAGAATGAAAGGCTTGTCAATTTGTAACCACGTTGCTAGTTCGCGCACATAAGCGGTATAGAAAGTATGAACCTCATCAAATGGTGGTGGATTGCACTACCTTAAAGAATGCATTCCTATCAGAGTTCCACATTCCTCAGTTCAAGAAAAAAATCATTAGTGCTTTGAAGGAGATACAACAAAGGAATGACAGAGAGTGTGCGGGAGTATGATGCGCACTTTAAGACTCTCTTATCTAAATTATCGTATGATATACATCCTTCTCAGCATACCTGATAGTTTTTGGAGGATTGGTCACCCCTTTTAGAAGGGCCTTGTCTCATAAAACTTTTACAGATCCACACGAAGCATTGGAGGCTACCTTGCGCACCGAAGTTGTTGGTAGTATTGATACTGGCGTTAGCCCATTCTTGGAGGCTCAGATTGCTACTATGGCTAAATAGTTAGAAAAGTTATCTGTGAACTCAGTCCATGAGACTCACAGTGGGTTTTGTGTGCCTGATTGTGAATTAGAGGGCATGTTAAGGATAATTACCCGGAGGAAAGTATGCATGTTTGTGACATTAGACTATGAAATCTGTCATGGGGACCATGATGCAAGTAGATGTCCCTTGCTACAGCGCATGATCAGGAAGAATGTATCTTGTTATTATAAGATTTGCACCTCCACGACCCATGATACTAAAGACTATAGACTCATTGATTAGATACATGAGGCCATTGATCATGGGGTGTGCCAAACTAACATTTCCAATGGTTCTAAAAATGATGATCGCCGTTATGAAGAGCGCGTAGATGGAGGTGCGCATGGAAGAGGTTTTCAAGGAGGATTCCATGGATGAGGTAACCATGGAGGAAGGAGTGAGTTCCCACAAGGAACATGTTTTAAGCGTGGATCTGAGAACATTACAAGCATGAGTGCCCAGATTTTTCTGGTGCTCATGGTGTAGAAAGAAGCATAAGTATGAGGAGTGCCAAACTATTTGAGTATATGAATCGGAAGCACCGAAAGGACAAATGCACTACATTGGTTAGCATCAAGAAGGTAGACATAAAGTGTATGCCTTGGGTAACATGGGATGAAGGTTTGGATCTTGTCTTGGTAATAACAAGGGTAGAAGTCACGCACGCAAGGGAGATACCAAGATAGAAGAACTTGGTTTCAAGAGAAGAGGTCATTCATGGAAAGTATCTAAACCCCATGCATTAGAAGGAGATATTTTAGGACACCATGGATGTTATTAGAAGCTTGCAAGGGGAGATTCAATGTCTCAAGGAAAATCCAAGAGGAGGAACAAGGAAGGATAATCAAGGCACAAAAAGATGACCTAGATGAGGTCAAGGAGGTGTGTAAAATACTAAGGCAGGAGAACATCATTCCTTTGATAGGATCATGTTGAGAGAGAAGGTACTATGCACTAGAGAAGAGCACGAGAGACATGTCTTGCATGTGAACCTTCCCCCTCATAGCCTCAACTATGACTAGGAGATTACATTGAATGCAGTTGTAGATGGATGGATCCTCAATAATATACTCATTGACACTGGAATGAAGGTTAATGTTTTGAATTTGGATGCATGGCATCAGATAGGGAGGCATGTATTATAACCATCTTCAAATGTGTTGTATATGGAAAACAAGACTAAGGCAATTCCCATCGTTGTCTTAAAGGATGTAGCTATTATTATTCGAGGATCCAAGTTTATTGGGGACTTAAGTCTTGGCTCTCATCGAGGTGGAAAATTTACCAACATTACTTGGGTTTGCTTGGTGTTACAAGAACAATGCGGACCTTCTTCGGTTCAACAAAGGGTACATCAGTTTTGAGAACAAAGAGGAGTGGGTTATTATACCCCGGTTGATGGGAAGTCAGACCCTACATTGAACCATTGGGAAAAGAAGTTCTAGACAAGATTTATGTGCACTTAATTAAAGACCCTAAGATGGTACACCTATTAACGAGGTTATCTAGTTTGAAGATGCTCACTCGGTGAGTGATACCAGTAGTTTGACATGTGATAATTGGGCCCATGTGATTTACAAATTAATGGGAAGGTAGTTGAGAGGATTGGTGACCAAGGTAACAAAGGTGCGCATGGTTCGGCACCTTGGAGGAAAAGAACTACCCAAGTACTCTAGAGGAGCCTTCCCTGAGATCTTTCTATAGGAGATAGAAGCTCAGTGGAAGAACAAGAAGGAAAGGAGGGAGATGTTGAATTACGTCTTGCTTGGAACAACAACTTGTTGGTGGGCCACACATCAGAAATCCTTTTAGAGTGGTGTGAGGTAATAATTACTCTCTCTATTATATTTTCTAGAAGTAATATACCCACCATAATCGGGGAAGTACCATGGGAAGGAGCTCGCCTATTTCCATATCTAGGAATGTGAATGAGTCCGGAGAGAAGTCGGGGAAGCCTTACCACCATCCTTCTTAGTGCACAAGTTGTATTCTATCTTTGCGGGGTTGTGTGTGCGCATGGTACATTCATTCAGAGACACACCTCCAGATAAGGAATTGGCAAGAGCTCGTGGCTGATCTTATTCAAACCTTTGAGTATTGGAGTACCAAACCATTGGTTGATAAGGCCTTACAAGGTATCAAGTGCCTTACCATGGGGGATAGTTTTAGAATGGAAGATAGGCTGTTGGAATTATTAGGTGAACCAGGAGTGGAGGTGAATTTTGAAGAGATTGAAGAAACAAAATAGTTATAGCTTGAGCGTGCATGTTTGGAAAAGGAGAAGGGAAAGTTAGTATATGTGATTGATGGAGAGGAATCAGAAAGTTTAGATGTTAGCCATTATGTAGGGATGCGCGAAGTAGTGGATAGTGCAGATGCTTGCACGCATGCTTACCATGAGCCGTTAAAGACAAAGAAAGTTAACATTGGTTTAGGAGAAGAACCTAAGGAAGCTATTATTGGAGATTATTGGATGGAGAAGGAAGTATCAAAGATCATTGATCTATTGCATGAATTTGAGGATTTATTCTCACGTGGGTACCATGAGCTAAAAGTTGTTCACCATTACTTGGGGGGATGAGGATAAAACTAAAGGAAGGTGAGCACTCGGTTAGAAAAATGCCCTACCGGATGAATCCCAACTTACGTGTGAAGGTTAAGGAGGAAAAAGAAAAAGATTATAGCTTTTGGGATCATTGAGGTAGTGGAATAATAGAAATGGATAAGTTCGATGGTAATCAACATCAAGAAGGATGGGAGGATTAGAATTTGTGTGGATTATAGGGAATTGAATGATTTTTGTGTCATTGATCCATTTCCGACCCCCTTCACTGAAGAAATTTTGGAAGGAGTCACTGGGCACGAAATCTATTCCTTTACGGATGGATTTTTAGGATACCACCAAGTCCGGATTGCAAAGCAGGACTAGGAGATGAAAAATTTCACCACCAAGTGGGGAAGTTTTACATATATGGTCATGCCCTTTGAGTTTAAGAATGCACCTGCTATCTTTTCACGCATAGTGGTGCAAGCATTCCAAGACTTCATTCATAAGTTTCTCCAGGTTTATTTGGATGATTGGACAGTATATGGTTTGGTTAAGGACCACTGCGACAACTTGAGATTAATGTTTGAAAGGTGTAGGTAGTTGAGGATATACCTCAACATTAAGAAGTGTGTGTTTACTACACCCTTTGGGACTTTATTGGGGCATATCATATATAAGGAGGGCTTCTTTGGTAGATCCTACTAAATTTGTAGTTATTGTGGAGTTAAGGGAGCCTACTAATAAGAGCATAGTGCATGGATTCCTTGGGCATATAGGGTATTACAAGAAATTCATTAAGGGGTATGCCGAGATCGCCACACTCTTAGAGGATCTGTTTAGACACAAAAGTACCTTCCATTGGGGAAAGGCGCAGAGAGGGCATTTGATACATTAAAAGACAGGCTTATTACCATGCCTATTTTATGATTTCCCTCTTGGTACAAACCCTTCCATGTCCATGTTGATGCCTCGGGAACCACCATTAGAGTAGTACTTGCACAACCGGTGAGGGATTGTTGATCATCCTCTCTATTTTGTGAGCAAAAAGTTAACACCAAAGAGAGAATAATTATACCATAATCAAGCATGAGACATTGTCAATGATCTATGCACTTTTCAAATTTAGACAGTATCTGCTGGCAACACCCTTTGTATTCTACACCGACCATATGGCATTAAAGTATTTAGTGAACAAGCCTATTCTTCAAGGGCGCATATGTCGATGGGTGTTGTTGTTTCAAGAGTTTGAATTCACCATTGTAGTGAAGCCTAGAAAAAGTAATTGTGGACCTGATCATCTGTCAAGAATTGATTCAAGAGAGGACGTGCAAAGTATTGAGGAAGCAATGTTAGACACGTAACTATTTAGATTATGGCACATGCCCTCAGATTTGGAAGAGATTGTTGTATTTTTAAAAGAAGGTGTGGTGCCGGATGGGATGAAGGAATTAGAAAATAAGTAGTTGGCCATACGCGTCGTGCCCTACATGTTGATTAGTGGAGACTTATACAAATTAGGATGTGATGAAGTTTTGCGCAGATGTGTGTTAGAGCATGAGCACCTGGCCATCATGGAGGAAGCACATGGAGGAAGTGCGGGTGGGCATTACGCAGTGATGCGTGCGTAAAATATTAATGGAAGGTTTATGGTGGGAAATTTTTATAGAGATTGTAGGAATTATTGTAAAGCATGTGACCACTGTCAGCACATTGGAAAACTAGGAAGAAGAGATGAAATGCCTTTGCATCCTATTCCTAGCATAGAGCCTTTTGAAAAATGGGTGATAGACTTTGTAGGACCTATTTCACTAGCAATGAGTAGGATGGGATCACGTTATGTCATCACTTACACAGATTATCTCACAAGGTGGGTGGAAGCATCCCCAACTAAAGATTATATGACAAAGAATAATGGTAAGGTTCCTATGGGAGAACATTATCACGTAGTATGTATGCCCTTTGAGTTTGACCAATGACAGGGTACACATTTTTGAATGAGACCGTGAGGATCCTGCTATCCGAGTTCATGGTGGCTCATCATAAGACTATGCCCTATCACCCATAAGAAAATGGCACCGTTGAAGAATTCAACAAAATATTGAGTCATACCTTGACCAAAATCTACAATGTTGGAAGGCAGATTGGGATGATAAGGTATTATCATTTTTATGGGCTTATAGGACTACATATAAAAGAATAAATAAAGCCATGCCTTTTTAATTGGTGTTTGGCACAAAATCTATTTTTCCGGTTGAATTTGTGTTACCTTCTCTGCGAATAGCGTGCGCAAGAGGATTAGCCGATGAACAAGTGCTGGAAGAAAGAATTGATGAACTAATGAAACTAGATGAGAGATGATCACTTGCATGTTGGAGCCAAATAGTAGAAAAGGAAAAGAAAAAGGCTTGAAATGATTTCCATATTAGAAACAAGAAGTTTGAGGTTGGGCGGATGGTGTTACTGTATGATTCTAGATTTCTACGCCATCCTAGAAAGTTGAAAGTCCATTGGTTAGGTCCCTACACAATCTCGTACATACTTGATTTGGGTGTGTGCCGATTCTGTTACTGGATGGAACAAAGTTTCTGGACACTTCAATGGCGGTAGGATGAAGCCCTACTATAAATAAGTCTTCTTAGTGTTTGTAAATAAGGTAGTTTTGCCAATTAGTTTAGAAGTTTTCCTTTATGCATTTTCCTTTCCTTGTGTTTCCATTTCATGTTGTTGTTTTGTTTTGCTTTTGACATTGGTAATTGGTAACCTTATTGCTATTTTTGGAGAATTTATGAGTGCGTAGAGGACCGCACATCATTTAAGTTTGGGGTGGAGAAAAGTGAAGAAGTACGTGAGTAAAAGTACCAAGGAAGTTGTGTTAAAGAGCCTTATTGAGTAGCCCGATTGAAAGAGAGATGAAGAGAAAAGATAGAATGGTTGGTGCCAAGATAAAGCTACTTGCAGATCCCACGTATAAAGGAAAAGGAAGCGTAGTTAAAAAAACATGAGGTAGGAAAAAGTAAGAATTTGGATAGAAGAAGTGCCTTCGGTGCATGTTGAGCATGCACAAGAGTCTCCTACTAGGTTGGTTTACGCACCAGAAGGTTGGAGGCATTTTTACATAGGAAGGGCACGTGAGTTAAAGAGGGTTTTCACACGGGGAAGGGCACATGAGTGAAGGTGCTGAAGATGGGATTTGTTTTAAAAATCCACATTAAATGATCAAATTATGGGGTAGGTAGAGTAGCATTTAATGACCGAAAAAGGAAAAACTACAAATAGAGGGTTGGGGCACTCTCATTTTACTTTACGAAAATGAAGAGTTGAAGATATAAGTGAGTGTTGTTAGTTAGGGTTTTGATTCAATCAAGTGGAAGATTTTATGATTAAAAATGTGAAGATCCAGTTTGAGATTGTAAAAAAAAAGGAAGGAATTACATGGGCGTGGAAAGAAGTAAAAAGATGTTGTCTTGTGAATAGGTTATCAAAGTTAGGGTTTAGCAAACTAGGGCATGATTTAGAAGAATTTATCACGGATCCGAGATCAAAGGTTGGGAGAAGGAAAGTACAGTAATAAGGAGAGGATTGGAGTGATAAAATTACCTTGACCATGGCACCCAAGAAAGGAAAGGGCAAAGCTAAGGCTAAACAACTAGAACCTGAGGTAGATAAAAATGAAGAATGGTATGCAAAAATGTAGTACCCAGACAGAGTGATGATGGGGAAGGAATGGGAATCCCATTTGATAAACATACCGGTAAGTGAATATAATCACCACACCAATACTATAGAGAAATAAATGGCATTAGAGTTGGTACACCCAACCAACAAACAAACACTTGAAGGTTTGCCTATCTACAATGATGACGCAAAGGTCAAGCTGGCAAAGGCAGGGTTACTGCAACTCTATGAGTTGCCTTATTTTGTGAAGCCAGATTACTTGTACAAGTGGTTGATGTCTCAGTGCACAAGGACTACTTTCACTTTTTTTTGGGTGTAAGATGCACGTGACTCCCCAATTTATTTCACAGTTTTAAGGCCTCGTATGCGAGGGAGATAGTCTGGAAGATGACCTTGGCGATAAGGAGGCTATTCAAGAGACCATCACAGAGTATGCCTGCAAGAAAGGGTCACGATACTATAACATCTCAAACATCAAGGCCCATCATGAATATGGCCACACACTTGGTAACATAGCTGAATGGCCAAGAAAGATGGATGTAAGTCAACAAGCCATGGCTACATGTATGTAGGAACATTGAAGAGGGGACTATATATAAATTATCCGCATACATTCTTTGAGTAAATTGTAAAGTGCATGAAGGAAGGGGATAGGATCCTCTTTGATAATGTCTTGTTCACCATAGTGTTTGTAGAGATTGGAGTTTTGGATGCATCGGACAAGTTTGTGTGGGAGTACCCAGATGAAGACCCTTCTCCCACGAAGAGGTTTGAAAAATATGCATGTGATACAATGATGGATCCCCACAAAGCATGGATTGAAAAATTGTATACATGCTTGAGAAATGCATTCGACGTAGAGTGGAGGATCCCTAAACAATTCCCAGCCAGCCACACAGGGGAGAAGTTGAGTTCACATCATACCGGCGCTGCTTGGGCAGGTTCAAACTTATTAACGAATCATGGAGCCCTTGGTGAAAATTGCCTTTCGCGTTCACTGCCCAATACTTCCAAGCAGGAGTGAACATATTTAAAGAATCAAAGAAGCTAAGGTTGGAGCTAGGAAAGTTGGATTGGGAGCACAGGGATATGAGGAAGAAACTAAACTACCCTGAGGTAAGCCTGTATATGTGGAGAAGGTGTCGTACGAGATCTAAATGACTAGGCCAATGACACTTCCTATCGTTGGAGGATCCATGACATGCGTATAAATGTGCATAAGGACAAAATTTGAAGAGGGCATGTACTTGGTGGATGAGATCTCAATACCTAAGGACCCCTTGGGAAAGAAGAAGCCAGCATCTAAGAAGAGAGGCAGAGGAGAGGAAGGAGCACCAAGTGTGCCGAATGCTCAGACAGTGAGCATGCCTTCTACAAGCGCCAAGCCAAGCACCTATGTTTGGAGAAAGAAGTCTCTAGTAAAGGAGAAGACACCAGAAGTAGAGGCACCTAAACAACCCACCACCATGGAGGAGTCACAAGAGGAAGAAGAGAAGGTAGAATCTCTTGACCAGAAGACACCTCTCAGGAAGAAGCAGAGGGTGGATGAAGAAGCTAACTCGGAGGTGACCGACAACTTGGAGAGATATCTGGGAGAAGGAGAGGATGAGAGTGAAGGAGGTGGTGATGAGGATGAAGAGCCAGAGAAAGAAAAGGAACCATTGGAACCTTGTGTCTATGACTCGGAGGAAGAGAGTGGGATGAAAAGCAAGAGTTTCGTATTCACGTGACGAAGAGGCACACAAGGTGATGAAGGAACTGAAGATACAAAGATAGATGAGAAGGATGCCATGAAGAAGTAGGGAGATATAAGTTTTACCAAGGAGCAGATAACCGAAGTGGCATAGTAAGAAGTGAAGAAGATGCTTGAGGCCCTTGTAGACCAGGAGTTAGAGCGTAGCGCAGACATAGTACTTAAGGAAGGGAAGGAGGAGAGAATTGAAAAGGGACAACAACCTAGGAGGCCCCACTCTGATAGTTAGCTTCCCCAAAGGCATGTTCTTGGGTAGAAGAACTCTAGATACAAAATAGAGACAAATAATGGGCTATGTGGATGATTCAAGGAAGGTGCTACGTGTAAGGTTCGAGCACGATACCCACTAAAAGACTTACACCATGGGATCATTCGAGAAGGAGGGCACATACCCGGGACTAAGAAGATACTTTCTTGAGAATTTGAGTCCCACGTTGATGAGCTAGAATTTGAAGTTTTCCAAAAGGTGCTTATCACGTTGCGAGTTTAAGGGAGATAACCCCTTGGTAAATGCTCGGGAGCTCTTAGACGAGTAAGTGTGCAATGCTCTAAACAAGGTCGTGGTTGAAAGCAGAGGTGAGGCTATTCACACGAATGATAACCTAAATGATTTGGAGGGAAAATTGGCCAAAAAGGAAGAGGAGTTGGCTAAGGTGGCCAAAAAATTGAAACAGGAGGAACTAATCGGTGCAGCCTGAAGCGTGAGCTCAAGGAGGAGAAGGAAAAGGTGTAGGAGGTCTACAAAAAGGTAGAATCGATAAAAGCACCATCATTTTAAAACACCAAGATCTAACGCCAATCCCTGCAGGTATGCATTGATCTTTGGAATGCCTAAAGATTTAACGTGCATCCTTACCATAGAGAGATGACCCTTGGCATTGGAATCTATGGAGGAAGTGGTGGCTTGCACTGAAGGAGGACGATCGGTTAAAGGTGATAGCACTTGTTGCCAAGTACACCAAGTACTCACGGAGATTAAGGTCACTTTGTCCGATCTGTAGAAGCCGCATACGACACATGCACGGATTGAGATAAGGTGGTAAGCTCCTTGGTTACCATGCTTGAAGTAGAGTGAAGGAGTTCCGAGAAAAGAACAAGGGAATAGGTTAGAGAGGGACAAGGTTCTGGCCAAGGGACAAGGTAGCAAGGTAGAAACTAAATCGAGAGGCGGTGAAGCTTTGAGAAGCTCAATCAAGGCACGACTAAAGGCTGCACCCCCATATCACCGTAAGAAGCAGACAAACTCGTGGATCTAGGTGAGGAAATGGAACAAATTGTGGACACTTTGGGCACCTAAGGAGCTGGCCTAAGCTTTGATGAAGTGAGCACCCTGGTTGGCGACCTATGCCAAAAGGTAAATGGCGAGGTTGAAATGTGGAACAACCTAGAGGAATATCTGTGATGGGACTTTCCCAGCCTTCTAAATTAATGTCCCCCCATTCTTCATTATTTCCCCTATTCTTTCATTCCTTATTCATTTTGTAAGATATGTCTACATCTTGGTTCCATTGAACCAACTTGCACCTTGGTCAAGTAGAATGTTTCGAGGATGGAGAACAGGCGTAGTGTGGGGTGATGTTGGGCCCTTGGAAAATTGGCTAAGTATGAAGGCGCGTGGGCACGTGAAATCCTAGTTATAGAAGGGTGCACAAGGAAAAAGTGTGTAGGAGGAAGAGTTAATAAGGCACATAGTTTGCGTGGTGTGCGAAAGGAGGTTTGGGACTTAGCCGATTTAAGCATCCAAGGCAGAACACGTGAAAAGCATGATCGGTTGCACATGGATAAGATGCCAGCCTGGCAACAGGTGGCCTAGGAAAGAGCATGCCAATGATGGGATCTTCTAGAAGATCATCATGAGATGGAGTGGAGAGCTCAGGCCTGAAGGAACATGCTCGCTTGGAGGACCACATTTGACACTTGGTGATGGATCTGAGGGTGCGACAAGGCGAGTTGGTAGTGTGGGAAGATGATAAATACAAGTGTCTCGTAAAACAAAAAAAGAGACCTAGATAACATACAGATGGGGATATAGAGATAGAGGAAGAGATATACGAGATAGAGAGATAACATGGGTGAAGCTTTGCAGGATTACTGCGAGTGGAACTTTGATTCCAATAGGAATGTACTAGCCCGAGATTGTATTTTCTTTTTCTTTTGGCATAGTTATACAAGCCTAGTGATGTGCATGACTGTGGTCTGCCCTCTATGGCTCTTTGTAATGAAATAATGAATACAATGAGGTTACCTATTGTAAATAGACATGGATATCAGTAGCTTTAATGTATATTTCATTCATAAGAGTTCTCTTTCCTTGCATGCTATGAATGAATGATTGTATCTTTCTTTCTATTGTAATATATGTTATGGAGCTTGTTAAAACATCCGGTCTGAAGAAGCTACAAGGATTTGAGGCGATTCTGAGCCCTATGATTCTTGTATGTCTAAACTTCTTTCTGAATAATCTTACACTAATCGAGAGATAAATGCTTCCCACTAAAACTCACATAAAAGAGAGACTTGACACCGCGCGTGCCTCGGGTGAGTGCTCAAATTCTCTTTGGGTGATAGGTCGGTGTGCATGGGATTCCTTCCTTTTATAGTGGGAGTAAAATTGAATACAAATGTGTATAAGTACTACAATGAACCTAGGAAAAATCAAGCACCGTGACAACTACAAATGTCACAAATAATATCATTGAATAACAAATAACCACAAAGAATCAAAGTAAAATTGAACACCATAACAAGCGTAAATGCCACAAATAATTTTCCAAGGAGATGACAATGTATGATGAAAGGTCACCAAGGAAAAATCAAGCAAGTTCCAAACAAGGAATCAATCACAAAAGAACCTACTCCCTATGTCTAAATTGTCTCAAAGATTGTTTTGTTTAAGATGACAACACAATTTCAATATTTAAATTGAGTTTGGAATAAACAAGACTTAAGTATTAAAAAGGGGTTGAAGTGATTTCGATTCAAGGTATACTCAATTCTTTAATACAAACAAAGTCCAAGTTTTGAAAATGGAGGCTACAAATGTGAGCAACGTAACAATACAATTTGGATACTTTAATCAAGTTTTTAGAAAAATCAAGATGTTAGTATAAAAAAGGTATTGATATAATGTGAGCAACATAACTACAACACCTTCCAAAACTCAAGGCAATGTTTGAACAAAAACAAGGTCTAAGTATAACAAGGATTTGATATTATGCGAGTAGTGTAACAATACAATTTGGACACTTATATCAAGTTTTATGAAAACAAGATGTAAGTATCAAAAATGTATTGATATAATGTGAGCAACGTAACAAATCAAGGGGAAATCAAGATATGATAACCTAACTACAATGAGATGTATCAATATGGGTATCAAGACAAGGCTACCAAAATATGAATACGTACCAACACACTTTCAACGTTTACTATCATAGTCGTAATAAGGAAGGATGTAAGTGGGTGGAAACTAGTTGACATGATTTTTGCAGCACTTTGTGTTGCTTTCTTTTGACTCAAAAATTCAAAAAGAAAACAAGGGAGATAGTACAAGTGGTGATGAAAAATAAATGGAACAAATTTTGCAGAGTTTCACCTTGTTTTATAACAAATTATAAACTAGGAAAAAGTTTTGCTTTGTAAATTTCATGATGAATTACATGCGACACAAACTTGAATGAGCTCTCCCTTTGTTTGAATAACAAGGTTTTGACTCGAAGAAGTTTTTACTTTTTGAAGGCTCTTTAGAACATGATTGGATAAGGAAAAGTTGGCCCTAATGCTAAATGGATACCTAGGATTTTGTTTTGCAACACTCACCAATACTTGTCTAAGAGAGTTACAATTCATTAGATAACTCCTAGACAAATGACCACTACCCCACAATAAAATTAATTAAAGGGGCCTCATACAAACAACTTGAAGCAATCCTCATGGGTATATCTAGTTAGGTAGGTAATGGGGAACTTCTGTTTTGTCCACCGATTCCCTCAAGGTATTGAGTACTTTGGGGTTCCTGTGGTAATCCTCATAATGAGTTTTATGGCTTATGCCTAGATACTTCCCATATTTTAAAGTGGACGGGTGTTAAACCTTATCCGAACCTGTAAATACAATGTTTTGAATAAATTGGTGTGATTTTTTTTATCTTTGATTAATAATGGGGTATAACACACCATTGACAACCTATAAAACACTCTGGTTAGTATTGGTTTTTATTTGATTCTTTAACAAGTGTATGGTCTTGTACTCAAAGGTTTAATAGTTTTCCATGAAACCCATGATATATTAAAACAGGATCAAGGTTGTTTTTGATTCTCAAGATTGTCAAAAGATGCAAGAGAAGAGCATACACAACATTTGATCCAACTAGATAGAAATGAAAAACTTAAATCAAATGACCATTAAAATGATTTGTAAAAGATTCATTCCCTTAAACAATTTAAATGATGAAATTTCCAAGTAACACAAATGTTAGAAAGGAAGATAAAATTTCCTTTTGATTATGAAGATCACCAAAATACGCAAGAGAAGAACATACATGAGCTTTGATATAACTTAAGAACAATGGAAAAACAACATTCATTAAAGCATTTAAATGTGTTAATTTTTTTTAAATAACAACACAAAAGATTTAAAAATAATTTATAACAAATACTCAAAATGTTATTACCAATTTAGATTAAAACCTGCATGTTAGGATTAAAAACACGTATAAAAAAATGAAGTACGTGAGAAGCAAAACCATAACAAAAATGTAACCCATGAACAATAAAACCACATAAAAATCATAACAAAATGTTAGTAAAATGTCAGCAAAAATGCCATAAAATCGTAGCAAAAACGTAGCTTGTGAACAAAACAACCAAAAGTTTGACTTTTTCTCAACAAGATCAAATTTTGATAGAAACCCACCTCTTAAAAACATGCAAAAAAGACTCAGCACTATCTAACATCATCATACATGCCTAAACACAAAATAATTTCAATAATTTGAAATAATTTTGCTTGTAAAAATGAAGTCTAAACTAAGAAAACATAAGTAATGCACATGAGATAAAGGAGTGTCCCACCGGGTGTGCCATATGTATGCATGTAAAAGTAGGCTAAGTTAACAACTAGAAACTAACACCAAGTAGTTCCTATAACTAAGATAATTCAACAATAACATCATGATAAATCTTGAAAGAGAAAGTTAATCTAAATGCATCCAACATGAAAACATTAAATGCTAAGCCATCCCTTTGAAATTTGGATGTGCTTTGTGTGTGTAGTTGCTCCTTATGATGAACCTATCGTGATCATGAGCAATCAAAAGAATGTTATCTCCATGAAGAGGAAAGAATCTCACCAAAATGGCTTAATGGCCATGTTTGGATCTTCCTTTACTAATATTTTTGTGAGAGGAATGGATGCGAGATCAACAAGATTTTCCAAGTAGAAATCCCCTTATCATGTGCATATAGTGTAAACTTGAAAAACTTGTGTAAGATTAAAAGGAGGCTAGGTTCTTTAGATAGCTTTCCAATTTGGGAGAAAATAGAAACATAGAGAATGTGGTATAAAGGTAGAGTAGAATTAGAAAGGGATAAACATGATTAGAAGATATTAATTAGTAATTAGCAACTCATGGGAGTTGGAGATGATTTAATTAATCAACTAGGATTAATTAATATGGCAAGATAAGCTTAGAAATCCATTTGGAGGTGATAAAAGGAAATAGGTAAAATTTAGAGGATTTGAAAGGGGGATTTAACCAATAAGAAGGTTTATTGATTAAATACGAGATTAAAAGTCTTAATTAACTAATAAATAGTTAATTAATTGATTAGAAGAGGATTATAACTAACAAAGTGTCGTTAATTGGCATCTAGAATGAAGGAAATGCTAGTTAATTAATGAAGTGTCATTAATTGACCGAGATGAAGGTGAATGTTAGATAATTAGAAAGAAATCAGTAATTATAATGAAATGATGGGAAAAATATGATAAAAATGTAATTTTAGTAGTAAAACTACATAGTCAAATTTAGGTGTCTACGGTGGTCGACCTTATTTCTTTTCTTATCCTTTTCTCACATTCATAGTTAGCCTTTTCTATCACTATTGCCGAAATTCATGTAAGAGATTTATATATATACACAACATGCTTACTATTATTTGGGATAAAAATTCAAAAGGGGCTATCATATCTACATACTATCACCATTACTCAAAGGGACTACATTTTGGGCTGCATACACTGCATAATAAGGGGAAGTGATAAATTCCATACCACACATTTGCATAAAATCTAGCTATAACCCTCTATCTTGGTGTTATTGGCATGGGGGAAAACCTAAGGACACTATTTCACACATAAGAACATAGAACTATATGGAGTCTGAAATGTAGTGTAATACTCAGTACTAAGTACACTCACACCATAGGGGTTAGTCTCACTTCACATATTGCATATTTTATTTAGACCTAATGTGTTTTTGAGATTGCACTACTATCTAGGCTTTTTTAAAGGTTATAGGTACCATTTGAAACCTAACAATGAAGTCAAAGTGACAAAGAAAATATTGGAGATAAGACCCTCAAGCCCCAAAAAGATCAAATCTTGAATATTCACACGAGACACTAGCGCCCATAATGGACACTAGTGCCCGGGAACTCTGTCCTCCCATGTGTGATTTGTCAAGAACATTTAAAAGCATCATAACTCTCTGCAAGTCACCGTGACATCACTTCCATCAAGATCCAACATATATAAAGTCTTGAATACCTCCAAGTTACATAAAAATTAACTAAGTCATATATCTCTCTTATTTGCCTAAATTTTTACACGGTGGAATACTTGGCACTTGCATATCACTGTATATTATCATTTGTATATCAATTTTTATATTAATTACTATAAAATTATATTTAATTCAATTTATATTAAATCATATGGTGAACCCACTCCTCACTCAAACTCCTTGCCCTAGGATCCAAATCCCTTGTGGCTAAAAAAGGGTACCCATCCCCAAATCACCCTATGACCTATATGAGAATGCAACCAATTTTTTCCAATGCCTCTAAAGAATATGAATTTTGTGACCTCATGAAAAATCATCAATATCATCCAAAATTACTCCAACTCATTGCCTTCCAAGCATCTCTTCCTGCTAGTTTCCAAAGCCTCAATTTTTACATAGTTTCCCTTGCCAAAACCTTGATGGATATTCTCCCTCACCTACCATAGCCACAAATGATTCTACATCATATTCCCCTCATACTATGAAAAATGCTAACATTAATATAAGTTATTTACATGATGATGTTATTACTTGTAAAAACATGGATGATAGTGACTCTGATTATGATAATGATAATACACATGTGAATGATAATCTTTATTTTATTAAACTTGTTGAATGTGAATCCATACCTCCTACCCTTCCTACTTCTGAAATTATTTCCAATGATTTCCATGTTACATCCAATGCTAGCACTATTGTATATTCTTTGTATGTTGATGATAGTCTTAATGAAATTCTTGCTTGTGAAAATATGGATGATAATGACTCTGATAATGTTGATGATAATGCACATGTTAATGATGATTTTTCTTCCATTAAGATTGTTGAATGTGAATCTACACCTCCTCTCTCTTCTACTTCTAAAATTATTTCCAATGATGGCTATGTTGACACCAATGCTAATCCTACTACACCTCCTACTATTCCTGATAAGCCTACACCAATTGACCCCTCACATATTACACCTCTAGAGGCTCCGCCTACATCCCCTTATTCCACATCTAGTCCCCCTTCTTAGGTTTCTATGATCACCCACAATGGAAATATTCAACCCCTCAATGTGTATCTCATCGGTAAACCCATTCCTTCACATGACATCCCGTCCCTCATGCATGTTGTAGGTGATTTTAAAACAAGGTCCACACCCTTACCTTAGAAAGAAAATCTTATTATGCCTCTATTAACCATAATACCCTTCCTGGTAACCCCATTCCAAAGAAGATTCACAATTTTGTTTTCCCAAGGGTTTCATTATGCCTACTTTCTCATGTTTTGATGGCATAGGAAATCCCTATTTGTATTTAAAATATTTTTGATTATCCATGACTTCTATTCCAATGATAGATTGTTACTAAAATCCTTTCATCATAGCCTTGTTGATATCACTCTCCAATGGTACACTCATTTACTTGATGGATCTATTAGTACTTATTATGATATGGAGGATGCTTTTCTTAGATGTTTTATTTCTAATAATGGGCCTAAATTTCATATGAATGTTTTCCTTCTTTGAATCAAGGAAAGAAATAATCAATATTAGATTACATCTTACATTTTAATTCTTGCATGCACCATTTAATTTTCCATCTTATTGATTTAGAGATGTAATATATCTTTTGTTGTAGCATAATTCCTCCATTAAAAGAAAAGCTATTGCATGATACATGTGATTCATTTACTCTTATTTGATATAAGGTTATTGATTTAGAACAAGAATTAATTGCATATCATGTTATAACAACTCCTTCTACTCCTTCTACTCCTCCCTTGCATACTAAGACTTCTCCTCTCCCATATATGGACCCCCTTCACGTACACAATCTCCTCCTCCACATAAACATCCTCCTCCACCATTGTGTCGGCATTCACCTAAATCTTCCCCTCATCCCAACATGAATCATTATACTTTTCAAATGATGCTAAACAACATGATGTATTAGATACATTACTTGATAAATGATTGATCTGTTTACCTTTCAATAAAAATCATCCTCTCACCTTTGGTTGCCATTCCTTCCTTCCTTCCTTCCTTGTGCCTCAGTTTAATTTTTTTCACTTTTCAGGCACTCAAAATTTTCTAGAAATGGTTTCATTGGATAGAGAATCTTCTCAGATTTCCAGAAAGGTAAATTTTTCCTTCTAACTCCTTGTATTTTGCAAGTTATGGCTCAAGCAGAGTTTGGGAGGGAAATTTTCCCTAGGGAGGTCCGCAAACCAATCAGAATGCACCATGTGGCGGAGGAATGGCAGGAGCGGAGGTAAATTTGAAATTTTCACCAAGGTTTGGTCGGAGGGGCACGCAAAAGAAAATTTGGCCCAAGGCCCACTGCCAATAGGAAGTGGCCATGTGTCCATGGGGGGCCATCGGAGGTGAATCGATGGGGAGAAGTTGGAAAATTTCCAAGGTTGGCGCAAAGGGAAATCTCGGCCCGAAGGCCCCCAGCCAATAAGGAGATGCCACGTGTCCAAACCTGGAGGAGGTGGAGGCATGGGGGAATTTTTCCATTTTTCCAAAGTGTGGCAAATGGCACAATAAACTCCACCCCGATGGCCCGCGCCAATCAGAGCATGCCACGTGTCCATGTGGCTGGCGAAAAATCTTAAGGCGGGTCCACAGAGGGAAAAGAGTTAGTTTAGGCCCACGCCAATGGAAAGGCACCATGTGTCCTATTTGGGGAAATGGTCAGAGTCAATGGAAAATTGGAAGCCCATGTCCCGCCGAGTGAATGGAAAAGATGACATGTGGCATCGAGGAGGCGGAGCGGGGCGACAATGGAAAATTTTTTTCCAAAAATCAAAAAAGGTGTAAAATGATCATATGGAGCCCGCATCCAATCAAGATGTGCCACGTGGCATCGAGTGGTGGGGGTGGAGATTTTGGGGAAATTTTTCCCAAATTTCAAAAAGGGGAAAATTTTAAACTTTCGTCCCGCCAACCCATTTTTGGCCCTTTTTGCCCTAAATCTTTAGAAGGGCATAACTTTTGATCCAGAGCTCATGATTTTCATGTTCTTGGTGTCATTGGAAAGCTGGTGAAATTATCTACATGATGGAGGGTTAAATTTTTATTTTGATGGAGAATTTTGGGAGAAAATTGAAGAAATGTCCCTGGAAAAAAATGTAGAATTGACATTCAACCACCAAATTTAATGAAGTATGGTCATTTTTTTGATCTGCAGAACAATGTACTTCTAAGTATGGGTTCATCCATGAAGCCCATCACTCTACAAGTGAAATTTGAGGAATCTGGTTGGTGGTTGAATTCATAAATCCATTTTCCACGTTTTTGCTTTCTCTCCTTCTGCTTGACCATTAAAAGCAGATTTGGCTCATTTGTAAAGGGTTGGACATATTTTTTTCTCTACAAGCTCTCTTTTCTTCCTCAGCAAGTGGATTTGTAGAGTTCCATACCTCTCATAGACTACAACACGTGTTTTTCCTCCTGGCCATTATAATGCATTGTATTGAACTTGGGAATGATAATGTATGTTATGTGATTGATTTTTCCAATCCTTTCATGTGTTTATCATTGTATTTTGATCTCTCATTACATTCTAGCAATCTATGCATATTTTGTGTTGTATTTCTTATGATCTGTGTAAATCTTGCAAAGTAGATGTTCACCACTCCCTTGGTGTATCACCACTTTCAATTAGTTTTATTTCTTCTGCATCCTTTATCTCTGTCCCCTTGGAATTTAGAGTAGGATCTAGTATTAAACCTCTGCAAAGTTCATGCATATACACTGATCAGAGGAGTGAAGGAACCAACCTTTAATCTGGAGGGTCTTTTCCCATTTTTGCAAGTCCCACACTTGGGGAAAGGATTCAATGTTGTGCAATCACACTGGATGCCCATTATCAAACTAGAAATATGAGAAAACATCCAGAGGGTGCTGCTGATTTGCACTAATAGTTTTGGCATGCCCAGTGGGACCTTAGAGGTCTTCATCTTCATTGCAACAAAGTTGATGTGCTTTTGTTGTAATTTCTTGCTTGAAAAGAGCCCTGATCTGCACATCTGGTGACTCCCAAAAGGAAAAAATCAACTGGTTTTAGCAAGTCCAAGTCTGAAAATTCATGAGAAGGATCCACACAAGGTCAAGGGCCAAAGAAGAAGGGTTGTCTGAGTATCTGCAGCTATCCCCAGAAGAAGGCAAGAGGGGAAGAAGAATTCAAAGGTCTCCATCTCCACCAAACAGGACTCTATCAACTCCTCCACCTGGTAGACCTTTCACCCAATCAACAAGGGTTCTCAAGCCAATCAGAATGGCACAACACAACCCTTATGTCAACTTCACTAGCAAAGCCCACTTGCTCTCAATGCACAAAATCTAGTTCCAGTTGTAGCATTGAAGAACATTCCATATTTCACTAGAGAAAATCAGACCACTCCTGGTGACCATGTTAAAGACATTGCTAATGTTTGTGCAATCCATGAGATTGTTGAGATGTAAATTACTATCAAATTATTGGCATCTTCATTCAAAGGGAAAGCCTTGCAATGGTTCAAGAGCCTTGGGGTAGGCTCTATCCAAAATTGGAACCAGTTGTGCATAGCTCTCCATGAGTAGTTTGGAGAAAAGGGAGATAATTTGTCTCTACTAGAACAATTGACAACTATCAAGAGAGCTCCCAATGAGCAAGCTAATGACTTCAACTTCAGATTTCAAAGAACATGGGATAGAATCCCAGTGGCAGTAAGGCCAACAATGAAGGTGCTTTTCTATACTATCTCAAAGCTTTAAATTATGATATTTCTATGTTAATTCAATCCATGGGAGGTACAACTATACCTGCAGCTTATAAGCATTGCCATTAGAGCTGAAAATTGTTTGATTCAAGCCGGTAAGCTGGCTCCTAGGCCTCCCATGCCCTTGTATCCAAACTTGGAAAGTCCAAGCACTAGTCAAGCACCTACTTTAGCTCCTATTCCCACTCCTAGAAATTAGAGTTCAAATGAAACTTCTACTTCATCCTCTAGTGCCTCAAATGAACTTCAAGAAGTCATGAAACAATTACAAAATTTAGGCAATGAGCTGGTTACACTCAAGAGGTAGCAAGCCCAAAGTTTTAGACCTTCTTATCAGCTCTCAAGCTTAGCCTAATAGGTAACCATATCAGCCTAATAGGCCACCCAATCTAGCTGCAAATCAAAATCAAGTAAGGCCTCCTACCAATAGACCATTTCAGCCCTATAATCCCAATGTTGCATCTACCTCTAAAGCCTTAGTGCTAGTGCAAAATAATATAGCTCAAGAGTATGAGTGGTGTTTCCCATGCAATGAACCTCACAACTAGTCTATGTGCTTCAATGGTGCTTTGAACCAAGCCTTGATGGTGACAACAACCTGGTGTAGAGGGTGAGGTGAGCCAAGAAACAAACCAACAACAAGGAACATCCCAACAAAATACAACTCCAAATGAGACTACACTTGTGAATTGGCAAGCTGAGGATTTTTGTGGTATGAATCAAGCAATTTCTTAGAATGTAGTAGCTAACACAAGGTCAAAGAAGAGGAATATTGGTGAAGGGAAGTCATTGGCTCCAGGTGATCCACAACCTTCCATCACTCCCCAAGGTGTTGGCAAGCAAAATGTAGTTCCAAACATGCAAGGACAAGCCCAAGCCACCTTCTAGACCAGCTCAAATACCAGCTATTGCAGCCCATGTACAAGAAAAGAGTGTGTAGGCTAGGGGAAGCAAAGAGATGTTTCATCCCCATTTAGCATCATTGAACAAATGAAGAAGACAAATGTGAATATATCTATGTGGGAATCACTATCCATCCCAGGCCAAAGGGATCTCCTACAAGCTGCCATGAAGAATTGGTCAACTCCAAATCAGCAAGCTCATATGCAAGAGAAGGTACTCACAAATGCTTGCTCAGCCTAAAGGGAATCATGGAGGACAAGCAAGGTAAAGTTTTGAAGCCCCCTCCATTCTATGTTTCATTGATCATTGGGGATAAACTAGTACACAATTGTATGATTGATTCTGGGGCAAGTAGTTCTGTAATGCCCAAGCAAATAGCTGATCAGCTGGGTCTCCAATATGAAATCATATCCAAAGGAGTGGTGCAACTAGATGGGACAATAAGTAACAACAGTGGGAGTAATTAAATATTTGAGCCTTACTTTGCATGCATGCCCCAATGTCACTATTTTGCAAGATGTGTCTCAGTGATAGATTTACCACCACTTTTTGCCCTATGTTTGTCAAGGGATTTCATAGCTAGAATTGGAGGCTATTTATCTGCTGATTGGTCACACATGTTGTTTAGAACAAATATGGAACTAAGGCCACAATCAGGTCTGAACCTATTGCAAACTTTCACATTGAGCCTCATACTCCAAGCCAAATCAATGCCAACTATTCAACATTTGATCAAGAGGATTATCCAAGCATGGATGAAGCTGACACCAAAGTTGGAAGCATCCCAGATTTGACTCTTGATGAATGGGCAAGAAAGGTACATGCTTTTGATCCCTACAAGGAAATAGAGGAATCTAAACTAGGAGTTTATTGCATACATGAAGAAAATCAGCCTATTCCTAGCATCACCAAGCCAGACCATAAGGATGACAATGAGGTATGGCAGCTATTTTTTGATGGATCAAGAAGTAGACAAGGTGCAGGTGGGGGAGCTATGCTTGTTTCACCTCAAGGCATTAAATATTATTCAGCTTTTAGATTTCAGTTTGCATGTTCTAACAACACTGCTGAATATGAAGCTTTGATACAAGGATTGCATTGGTCAAGGAAAAGAGGTATCAAAAACTTACAAGTCTTTTGGTGACAGTGAGCTGATTGTTAATCAAGTTAAAGGGAAACATGCTGCCAAAAATGACCTACTCAAGTGTTATAAGAATAGGGTGTGGGACCTCATTGAGGATTTTGAAGGCTTTGGCATCAATTCCATCCCTAGGAAAGAAAACCAAGCTGTTGATAGACTTGCAGTAGTTGGGGCAGCCTTTGATGTTGTGGAAAGTATCAAGGAAGATAAAGTGCAGCCAAGCATTCATGTGATTGTGAGGCCATCAGTGCCAAACAATAATGTAAGTTGGAAAGTGTTTGAAAGTGACCAACAAATCATCAATTTCTTGTAAGAAGAAGTTGAGTTCTCAGCCAAAAATTAGGAAAAGTTAGAACAATAGTATGGTGATCAAGTGGTACAACTGAGAACAAACAAACTACCAAAAGGACTTGTCACTTTGGAGTCCATTTTTAATCCTAATGATCAATTTAGGAAAGAGAAAGCAAACATCCAAGTCAAGGGAGAAGATTTGGTGCCCATCTTAGTGGGAGAAGGAAAATCACTTCAAATTGGTAAAGTGGCAACCGAGCAAGAAAGGTATGAGTTCATGAAACTTTTCCAAGAGTTCCGGATGTATTTTCTTGGAGCTATGAAGACTTGAGAGGTTTCAATCCCAAGCTAGCTCAACATACAATTGAATTGGATCCAAGTGCTAAGCCCATCAGAAAAAACAAAGGCCAGTCAATCCACACATGGAGCCTCTCATGAAGAGGGAATTGAATAAGTTAATAGAGGCAAGTATCATATTTCCCATCAAGCATTCTAGTTGGGTAGCAAACTTGGTTCCAGTTAGAAAGAAGAGTGGAGAAATCAGATTGTGTGTAGACTTTAGAGATTTGAATAGAGCATCCCTCAAGGATCATTACCCACTTCCCTCTATGGAGCAGATTTTGCAAGTTGTTGCTGGCTTGAGAGGTTTTCATTGCTAGATGGTTATTTAGGGTATAATCAGATCATGGTAAAGGAGGATGATCAGTTCAAGACTAGCCTTCACCACCAAATGGGGAACTTATGCATATAGAAAAATGCCATTTGGGTTGTCTAAATGGAGCTACCTTCCAAAGGGAAATGGATATGGCATTCAAGGGATTGATCAACAAAATGGTGTTGATATATCTAGATGATATTACTGTATTTTCTAAAAGTGCAAAGTAGATCATCTCTTTCATTTGAGACAAGTGTTCCAAAGATGTAGAAGATTTGGGGTATCCTTGAACCCCAAGAAATGTATTTTCCTAGCTCATGAGGGAAAGCTCCTAGGCCACATTGTTTCCAAAGAAGGATTAGCAATTGATCCAGAGAGGGTTGAAGCAATAAAAGCACTGCCATTACCAAGTCATAAGAAGGCCCTTCAAAGTTTCTTGGGAAGAATCAATTTTGTTTGGAGGTTTGTTCCAGATTTTGCAGCCCTTGTCAAGCCAATAACCATGATGTTGAAGAAAAGTATGGCTTTCAAATGGACAAGCTGAAGGTAAGGAAATTTTTGAGGCAATCAAAGAGGCTATCTCACAAGCTCCAACTCTCATTAACCCAGATTTCTCCAAGGATTTTATCCTTTATGCATTTGGAGGTGATGATACAATCTCTGCAATTTTAGTACAACAGAACAAAGAAAATGCAGAGCAGCCAATTGCCTTCTTTAGCCAAAGCCTGGAGGACTATGAGGTGAGATATTCTTTCATTGAGAAGCATGTTCTTGCAGTGATTAGGAGCTTGAAGAAATTTAAGCATCTAGTTTCAAATAACAAGGTTCAACTGCTGGTTTCTCATGTGGGAGTTAAGGACTTCCTCCTCAACAAAGACCTAAATGAAAAATGTGTAGGGTGGATTACTCGTGTCATGGAGTATGACATTGAGATCAAAGTCACCAAGCTGGTCCGAGGAAAGGGATTATGTGAACAATGGTCTTGAGAAAATCAATGGAAGCAAGCAATGAGAAGGATGTTGTTTTGGTGTTGCAAGACAACCAAGAACAAAGAAGGTGTTCAAGAAGAGAATGATGGTGTACTCACTCCTTGCTGGACCCAAGACATAGTGCACTTCCTACAAATAGGCCTATGCCCTCTAGAGATGAAAAAAACCAAGAGAAGGCACTTCAGATTGTAGGTTGTCCCATATGCACTTGTTGATGGTGTTTTGTTCAAGAAGGATGTAAATGGAGTGCTGCTGAGATGCATTGGGACAAACCAAATTAATAGAATGCTAGAAGAGTTCCATGGTGGATCATTTGGGGCCACTTTGCTCCAAGAGTGATAACCCTCAAGATTATGAAGGCTGGCTATTATTGGCCCAAGGTTTTTGGTGATTGTTATGCATGGATCAAGAGGTGCAAAAATTGTGCATTCTTCATAGGCAAGGAGAGATTAGCTGCCCTTCCATTGCACCCAATTTCAGTTGACCAGCCATTCATGCAATGGGGTTTGGACTTCATTGGAGTCATTAACCCAAACTCAAGCCAAGGACACAAGTGGATTCTAACAGCAACATGACTACTTCACCAAATGGACTGAGGTGGTGGCACTTAAAGAAGCAAATGAATCTAGCATTCTAGACTTCTATGAGGGGATAGTAACCAGATTTGGTATACCTGCCACTATAATATCAGATAATGCTTTGGCATTCATAGGATCAAAGGTAACTGAATGGGCTGTTAAAAATGGGATTTATCTGAGCACTTCATCAAATTATTACCCTCAAGGTAATGGCCAAGATGAGTCTACCAACAAGAACTTGTTAAAGATCATCAAGAGGACTCTTGATGAAAATCAGAGGACTTGGCACACCAAATTGAAATCAGCCTTGTGGGCTGATAGGATAACTCCCAAGAGATCCATAGGTAACTCTCCATTTAGACTTGTTTATGGAAGAGAGGCAATCTTGCCCATGTCACTTGAGTTGCCAACATTGGAACTCATGAAGCAATTGGAGTTGTTGGAGTTTGAACCCATGGAGGTTAGATATGCAGAATTGATGGAGCTCCAAGAAATCAGAGAGCATGCAGCCCAAACAATGGAGAAGGACCAAGCCTTGGTCAAGAGGACCTTTGATAGGAAAGCCAAGGCTAGAACCTTCCAAGTTGGAGATTTAGTGTTGAAATGGGATGCAGACAAGAAAATCTAGGAAGGCATTCAAATTTTGATGCCATTTGGAGTGGCCCTTATATGGTCACAAAATGTAAGAACAACAATGCCTTCCAATTTTCTACATTGGATGGTGAAGAACTGCAGATTCCAGTTAATGGAATCCATCTAAAGCATTACTACTAGAAGGAAACTCTCCACCTTGTACATATTAGCTTAGATTTTCATTCCTCCAAGTGCTTGTGCACATTTTTTGTTGTAGCTTAGTTTTCCATTTCCCTAAGTGCTTTGGCACAAGCTTTTTGTCCCAAGATGCATTTTTGTAGGCCATGTTCCAGATCAAGTGATGTTCTACTCTCACATTTTCCTTCTTAAAATTTTCTAATGAGTTGGGAGAAGTAGTTAATTTGATGACTCCATGCCCAATGGATTGCTTCAGGAAATTGGTAACTTCATCCAGCAGGTAGATGACCCCTCTAAGTCACCAAAATTGTTATCCAAAATAAGCCCCTTGCTCATTTTTTGGCTAACTTCCTTTCATTCCTTCCTTCCTTGTGCCTCAGTTGAATTTTTTTCACTTTTTAGGCACTCAAAATTTTAGAAATGGTTTCATTGGATAGAGAATCTTCTCAAGCTTTCAGAAAGGTAAATTTTTCCTTCTAACTCCTTGTATTTTGCAAGTTATGGCTCGACGGAGTTTGGGAGGGAAATTTTCCCTAGGGAGGTCCATGGACCAATCAGAATGTGCCACGTGGTGGAGGAATGGTGGGGAGCGGAGGTAAATTTGAAATTTTCACCAAGGATTGGTGGGGGCACAAAAGAAAATTTTTTGGCCCAAAGGCCCACCGTCCAATAGGAAGTGGCCACGTGTCCATGGGGGCCGTCGGAGGTCGAATCGGGGGAGAAGTTGGAAAATTTCCAAAAGGTTGGCGCAAAAGGAAAATCTTGGCCCGAAGGCCCTAAACCTGAATGAAGGAGATGCCATGTGTCCAAAATCGTGGGGAGGTGGAGGCATGGGGGAATTTTTCCATTTTTCCAAAGTGTGGCAAATGGCGCAATAAACTCCGCCCTACGATGGCCCGCGCCAATCAGAGCATGCCACGTGTCCATGTGGCGGCAAAAATCTTAAGGTGGGTCCGCAGAGGGAAAAGAGTTGGTTTAGGCCCACACTAATGGAAAGGCACCACATGTCCTATTTTGGGGAAATGGTCAGAGTCAATGGAAAATTGGAAGCACGCCCTCGCCAGTGAATAAAAAGATGACACACATGTGGCATCAGGAGCCAAGCGGGTGTGCGGGGCAAAGGAAATTTTTCCAAAATCTCAAAAAGGCGTAAAATGATCATATGGAGCCCACTGGACCAATCAGGATGTGCCACGTGGCATCGAGAGTGGTAGGGGGTGGAGATTTTTGGGAAATTTTTCCCAAATTTCAAAAAGGGGAAAATTTTAAACTTTCATCCCGCCAACCCATTTTTGGCCCTTTTTTGCCCTAAATCTTCAGAAGGGCATAACTTTTGATCCAGAGCTCAGATTTTCATGTTCTTGGTGTCATTGGAAAGATGGTGAAATTATCTACATGATGGAGGGTTCAATTTTGTATTTTGATGGAGAATTTTGGGAGAAAATTGAAGAAATGTCCCTGGCACGGAAAAAATGTAGAATTGACATTCAACCACCAAATTTAATGAAGTATGGTCATTTTTTTTATCTGCAGAACAATGTACTTCTAAGTATGGGTTCATCCATGAAGCCCATCACTCTGCAGGTGAAATTTGAGGAATCTAGTTGGTGGTTGAATTCATAAATCCATTTTTCCCACATTTTTGCTTTCTCTCCTTCTACTTGACCATTAAAAGCCAGATTTGGCTCATTTGTAAAGGGTTGGACATATTTTTTCTCGCAAGCTCTCTTTTCTTCCTTAGTAGGTGGATTTGTAGAGTTTCATACCTCTCACATAGACTACAACATGTGTTTTGCCTCTTGGCCATTGTAATGCACTGTATTGAACTTGGGAATGATAATGTATGTTCTGTGATTGATTTTTCCAATCCTTTCATGTGTTTATCATTGTATTTTGATCTCTCATTACATTCTAGCAATCTATGCATATTTTGTGTTGTATTTCTTATGATCTTGTGTAAATGTTGACCACTCCAAAGTGTATCACCACTTTTAATTGTTCACCACTCCCTTGGTGTACACATTTATACTACATCTCATTAGCTTCCTAAGAAACCCACTTCCGCATTTCCCACCATCACACCTCCCATTGTTGGCACCATCTCCTCTAATATCCAATTTGGAACCTATACACACGTTGTCAATGTTCCACGTGCTCCTAATGAGCATCACAAGAATCTTCACCTATGGTAGATGATCCTCATCTCCATCTCATTACTCGATGACACACTCGTGTTCTCAAGGTTCATACATGACTATTGAGGGAATTGTTACTTAAATGAACCTCACTCTCATCTTTGGGTGCAACTATTCTTTCCCTTACTTCAAACTCAATTATATATACGTCGTTACACATTTCATTACTATATAATTATTACAACATAATTCTTTTTATTCTCCTACATTACCTACACACATTACCATTTCTATTTATCTGCCACATTACATCACATATATACATCTTTATTTACCATATGCTATACTATTCACTATTATTCATATGCAATTCCCATTCAATCCATCACTTAGCAATTATTTCCACATCGTAACAAATTTCAACAATCAACAATACATATCCAAGAAACCCTTCCAACTATGCATATAGAATCTAAAAAACTAAACAATCACTACCAAGAGAAAATCAAAATCATCGTATAGTATACAAATGAACACTAACCCCAAATACAATATCAACATGTGTATATATATATATATATATATATATATATATATATCAACACAATCATAGCTATAAAATATAATTGCTAAGGGAAAGCACTCATGCCTCAATACATCCTCTAAAATACATCATACATCATCGTCACTATCATTATATACAATCATGGGAGCTTTATAACTCTAATCTTCACCACTAACTCTACGCCACTGATCTCAGCCTTTGTATCTCTCAACTTGGCTCCGCAACATGACAATCTCTCTTTTCATCTACTCTACATATTGGCCCTAGAGATCCACATATCATGAAAATACATCATAAGATAGGACACCCCTCCCACAACCTATTTTACTTTCTCTATCTCTGTACGAGCCTCATCGCACTCACTCAACCAAATTGTGTATGTGACCACTGTTATGACCATTGGATCAACAAAATGGGCATGCTCAACCAAAATTGTATCCTCCCACTCTAACTTTCCTCATCCCATGAGAACATTTGGGGCCACATTACATGTCAAAATGTGTATGGAAGTATCTATAACAGATATCTATTATGCATTGTTGGGAATTAGGACTGTAGAATAGTACTTTGATTCAATAACAAACCAAATCATACAAATACTGATCCATATAATTCCCCAAATTCTACAACGGTGGAAGTATAAATGAGAATAATCTAAATCAAAACAATGTACATGCATATAACACAACATGTACCATGATTCACCCAATGTAGGCTACACCCACCAAAGATAAAGATATAAATATATATAATAAACAAAAGTACAAATTGACTCTTCCATATGAGAGTACAATGCATCTCTCCAAGAGTATATCCTTCTCTCCTACAGATATCTAAATGTATCTCCATGAGTGCACTACAATTGTGCCTCCAAACACCACTAGATCTCACATACTACAAACTACTACATCTCCCACTATGTAACCAAGCTCTCCTTTGAATATGTAAACAAGACCTCTCACAATGGTCTACCAATATGTAACCATATATGTGCACCAAGAAGTATCTCCTCCATATCACTAGATCAAGCTATACATATAAGAAGAATTCCTCTACAATATTTAGATACTATGTGTAACCAAAAGATCTCATTCGAGATACAATAATAGATGTACAACAAACCAATAATATAATATGATCTCATGCATCTAAAATAAAAGATCTCACAACAACCCATGGATATACAAGATGAAAGACTATGTGCTTTGCATACTATGCAAGACATTACATTGAGACAAGACAATACAAAGGAAATACAATAGAAGACATAACACTCTTCTCACCATTCAAATGTACCTACTATTTCCTTCTGTCCATCTTCTCTCCATTGAAGCTTTGTCTTCATGCAACCTTTTTATTCTTTTTCTTCTTCTTCTTCATCTTCAACCAAGGAGAATTAACATTATTCCTCAATCCTTATGTTTTAACCCTAGTTTTCTAGCTTATATAAGCTTATACAAACTTAGGGCACCTTTGCATGTAATTACAACCTTTAGATCACCTTTACAATCAATTGTTAGATCAAATCCCACATCTAAAATAAAAACATAAACACATAGGTAACAGTGCAAGGTTCCTCCCGGGTGGTGATGCTAGTTACCCAACTGGTGCTAGTTACTATGTATGCCAGTAAATTTCAAATTCATGCCTTTGTGAAGTAATTCAGCTCCACAACCTAACAATTTTCCACTTGGAGATAAATTACTAAACCTATACACCGTACATCACCGTCCTCTACATAGCGTGAAGACCATCTATTCTTTACATCAACAATTCTCTCAAATAAAATTAGGAATATTAAACCATTTTCTAAAACAAAAGACAAACAAAAAACTGTGACTTACCATATATACCGCACAAAGATACTACTGATCCATGATACACGATCTATCCATACATCAAGCTCCCATTGAATCATAACACTAAGCCTCTCATGTAACCAAACCACCATGACTAACACACCTGTAAGAGCTCCCACTCAAACTGAAGTACTGATCTTTAATCACAACCATAGCCATACCTATAAAACTAACCATGTTCTCCAACCATCTATCCATGTCTCCATGCAACCACCAATGTAATTGACCAAAGACAAGTCAAACTAGAATATGCGTAAGAAAAACAAGATCCTGGGAAAAGACAACCCAAAAATGAGTTCTACATGCATCTAGTGGGTAATTACTCCACAACACCTGCATAACTCAAAGAATCCAACACTGCATTCTACAAATCCAACCCTGCATAAACAACTTGCATGTCCAAGACAACCATCTATAGAAAACATATCTATCATGGAGTAACATAGTAACAAGAGGAAATTCAAACATCCCCTACTCATGCTCAAGGGAATATAAACCATGCTCATAGGCATCCATGTGCAAAACAAATATTTGCATCATCATAGACTCACAAAACAAAATCTATCCACATGTACAAAACTCACCATGTACATCCATCCATATCTCTAGGATCTCCAGAAGCTCCAAGTCTACCACCGACTAACTCCAAAGCCACTCATGAATCCTGTGCTAATCAATGTCAACAAAAACCCTATTAACCATGCTACTAATAATTAGTGAAAATACCAACAAAAATTTCATCAACCATACTACACAATTATCCAAGATGAAAGAAAACAAGGGAAACATCAATAAACTATAAATACACACTGATGTCACACCTGTAACTTGATAAACCATGATATATCCTACCAATCACCTTTCAATTGTAATTTTTCCCCTTCTTTCACCCTTCAAAATAAAAACCATTGCTCTCTCTTCTTAACCTAGTTGAACAACCATCAACTACCATCCCATAAGGATATCTAGGCACAAAATAAAACTAGAAGTGACGTCAACATGCACTAAACAAAAAATACATGTAAAACTATGACTATCCTCCAAAACAACTTGTGCCTCATGCCACTCGAACAAGTAACATGATCCTCTCTCTCCATACAGTATATATGTCTAACCTACTATGCCAAAACCATGGCTTGCTCCTACTCAAAGTGAACTCCCCTGCACTTCCTCTAATGATCAAGCTCAAAAGATCTAATATATATATATATAGTGAGAAATAAAACATATGAAAGAAAATATAAAATTGATTCCCTTTTTATCAAAGAATACTTGTACATCACAGAAGTTTGGACTTCTTGTGAAGTAGGCTTAACCACCTTATTTTCATCCATATGTACTCAACATCTCTCATTACCTACACATCCCGAAAATAAAATTCAAACTCACCAAATATCCATGGTGATATTTTACTTGTGCACAAAATAAAATAAAATACCAGTTGCTTCAAATGAATGAAATAAAACATGAACTGAATAGAGATACGAATTTGACCCAAGTCTCACTAGACTCCCAAGCCAACTCTTTCCTCTTTCTAATTCAAAAATTGAAGTGATCTAATCTATTTCTACCTGTAAATTATCTGCAAGAAACTAGATCCTCCAAACTGGACACTAAAACCATCCATGCCCTCTTCATTGCAAAAACCCAAGATACAAATTCACACGCACAGAGACCGACTATGATCGGATGATTGGTACCGGTTTCTCTATGAGTGACATTGGTTTGATGACCAACATTAGAGATATTGGAATGATCACAACACCAAAAACTTGGTGTAGTACACCAAACCAGGTGCCTAATCCGACCAAATCCGATAGATGTGATGAGACAATCATTTCAAGAACTACCCAAATCTTGTAAAAAACTTAACAAAAACAATAAATGAAACTAATTTCACCAAGATGAAACACCAAAACTAACTATATGCCTCAATGTACCCCACATCATCCACCTGTATTAGACCTATGTTCGGATCCACTTCATCTAGACCTAGAGCCACTAGATGTGCTCCGTAGGCCATGACCTTGACCCGGTTGTCTCACCACCCTAGTAGATAAATAGCATATATATGGATCTAGGGGTATGTCCTAAGCCATACCAAATTTGTGAGACACTCATTCACCCTAAAATAACTCTGCTACTCATGGGAACTGATCCTCTAACCATATGGTGTGCCAAATGCACCGTAACGTAACACGTCCTCCACCCATCCTCTATAGTCTCTATATAGCCTCCATATAATGGCCCTAGGGCCCATCTGATATAGCATAGACCTATATATGGTTGTATCCATCTTCATAATCTATGTCCTAACCCAACTTGCTACAAATATTTCTTGTCGAGCCCATTTGGCTTGTGGCCCACCGAGTGGCCTCACTATAGCTATAAGCCAATGCGCCCATACATGCAATAAAATAGTAGCTTCTAATCCACATCCATGGTCCTCCTAAGTGAATCGATGCAAATCCCTATGCAAATGGGCCAACATACACCTTTCCCATACATATATAGTTCTATGTTCCTCTATAATTTGACAAATATCATGCATCCTATATAGAATGCCCACTTCTCCACCCTCAATGGCCCTTTGTGAAGCTACAACTACTGTAATAAATTTTCACAATTACGAACTCTAGATCTCATTATCACATCCAAGCTAATATATGTCTTAGCTTGTACTCGAGACCCTACAAAATATCACCTGTACCACCCTTATGTTATCATAGGAATCAAATATGGCCATAATTAGTACCTCTCTCTCGATATTAGGTAGCTACAATATCCTATATACATGCTCCAATATCACCATCATCTTGCCTTTCGGAAACCAAAATGTACAAGTCTTTGTGCACCATATCTCACATAAAGAAGTCAATAAAGGAATATTATGGGGTATTTCCCCAATATAGTAATGTGCCGAAAGCCAACACATCCAATATATCCCACTCATCATTTGTCAACCCAAAACTAAACAATGTGCTCACGTGACGAATGACATAGAACTCCTCGAGTGTATATCTCTCTACACAAAACCAACATTAACAAAAACACAATAGTAACACAAATACATACTTTGAAATAAATCATAACAACCTTATATTAATAGGACAACACTAAATTCATGAAACAATTATAAAAAATTGGCTCCTGGACACTAACACCTACAAGATGAACAATAGCGCCCCATATCAGGTCATTAGCATTAGGAACTAGGTGCTAGTGTCCCAAAGGACATAAATTCTGTATCCTCTTATGTCTTAGTCATAAACGTAAAATTCTACAAAATTTTCTAAAAATGATAAAAACAAGCATATTTGATAAAAAATTTCAAATTTGGTCATACATACCAGGTCCCCGGTCATCTGCGTAGCCATGACTACCATCACCCTCTCAAATCTCATCCGAATAGCCTCTCTAACACATCACATCCTTACATCTCGAGCTCAAAATTTCAAATCACTCTCAGTTCAACTGAAATTACTATTCACTTTTCCCACATTATTATAAATAGTAATTCAAATTTACTCTATACTATAGTTATTACTTGCCACCACCATTATTTACAACTAATACTAGGCACACAGTTTGGCTCATATCTTGAGCCTCGTTACTTTATTTTCCTCCTTGTTTTTTCCATCTAGATCATGGTCTCCTCTAGCACCATACTATACCATTCTAACCATTCCATTTTCAAATACGAAACTTGTACTAATCAATACATACACATACTTTTAAGTACTACTACCTCTCCTTTCATGTCATCATCAGTTACTTATTACAACCTTTCATAACCATTCTTTTGGCTCGGTTCTCATTTCTCCACACCTCCCTTTCTCCAAAAGGTGTCATATAATCGGGATCATCCTATAATCCCTATTAGGATACAACACAATTAATCAACACTCCTAATACATTACTATCACAATTTTCTCTAATCTCATTCAAACATAGTTACAATTATTCTATATGACAATCAATACTTTTTGTTATTTCAAATCTATTTCCCCCAAATGACCTAATCTGAGGGAAAATAAAAACCTCTTTGTGAGTAATATTTTAAATACATCTTATTTAATCAAATCCTATCACTCAAATCAATCAATCAATACAATAATCATAGTTACTATCACTTCTAGATGACCTAACTTGGGAGTCGCATTACATCACCATCACTTCCAAATGACCTAACTTAGAATCCATCTAACACTATTCAAATCAAAACACTGTTACTATAGGAGTGGGGGAAATGAGATGTCATTTCCTTTCCTATACCACTCTTATGTGGGTTCTTCAATAAGGGATAAACAAGTTGGAATAAAAATAAATAGAGTAACAATTAAGTCCTTTTCATTTGTAGCATTAGAAATTTTGGGGAAATGTCATGGAAGGAGGGAAAAATATCTCTCTTCCCAACACTCTTCCTCTAGCAAAAGGACTCCAAAATCCTTTAATTATCAACAAATCGGGTTGGGAATTGATCACTCCCCACCTCTTTATCACCTTTGATAAACAATCCAACATCTCCAATATCATCATAACTATTTCTCCAAGTTTGTCCTTACGACAGTTTCTTTATCTTCATTTATGCCACATGGGTAAAAACACTAACCCATGGTTCACCATGCTACATGATTATTGTTCTACATGTACTTTGTATCATGGCTTCTCCAAACCCTATACAGGTATGTTTCTTACTTCCTTTACACTACTTAAATTTCATTCAAATAACATAAAGGGGGAAAATGTAGACACAAAATTATGCACATATTACCACTTTACTATGACATCGGTATGTTTTTATATGCATGAATCTTAAATAATAAAAGTAAACAATTATGACACTTTCCCTTGTCCTTGTACATTCTTTGGCTAATTTCTATTATGCCTCTCTTCTACATCTCTCGGTTTTGCATTTAATTCTTGTCAGTCACGGGGATCCTTATCTATATGTTTTATCACATCAGTCATTTATGGACTTAGGACAATAGTTCCTACTCTAGACACTATTGCCCAAGCACTTATGTACCTTCTATGTGATCATGTCATCATTATTATTTTTTCACATTTTATCATTTGTGGTTGGCCTTATTTATTTTCTTATCCTTATCTCACATTCATAGTTGGCATTTTTGTCACTACTTGTCTAAATTCAAGAAAGAGATTCATATATATACACAACATGCTCATTATTATTCAAGATGGATATTCAAAAAGCGCTATCACATCTACATACTCTCACCACTATTCAAAGGGACTGCAGTTTAGGTGGATACACCACATATGAAGGGGAAGTGCTGAATTCCATACAACACATTTGCATCAAAGCTAGCTATAGCCCGGTATTTTTGCATCATTAGCATGAGGGAAAACCTACGGACACTATTTCACACACAAGTACACAAAACTACATGGATTCTAAAATGTAGTGCAACACTCGGTACTAATTTCATTCATCAGGTGACCATTAAGGTCAGTCTAAATTCACATGTTACATATTTTATTCAGACCTAATGTGCTTGTAAGATTGTATAGATAGCTAGGGTTTATTTTGCAGTTATAGGTACCATCAAAACCCTAATAGTGAAGTTGGAGGGACAAATCATATATTGAGAGAAGACCCTTAGACCTTAAAAGAGAAAATCTTGAATATTCACATAGACACTAGCGCTTATGCACTCCTATCTTACCATGGGCACTTTTTGCAACACATTTCAGATTACCAAAACTCTATACAATCCACGATGACATAATTTCTAGCCATATCTAGCAGATATATAGTCCCGACTACCTCCAAGTTACACAAAAATTAGTTAATTCATTTATCTCTCTTATTTTATTTAAATTTTTACACTGTGGAATACTTGACACTTGTATATTATTGTATATTATCATTTTTATATCACTTTTTATACTAGTTACTTTGAAATTAGATTTAATTCAATTTATATCAAATCACAAATACACAAAGAATAACATGATACAATTACTTTGTCCTAATATAAAATGTGTGATATGGAAAACAAAATAAGCCTCCCCATGTATTGCATAATGTAACCCTTTGATGATGTAGTATATTAGAAATATTTATCTCCTTGTGGTAGTAATTGCCTCTTGAAAATTATTTCCGTAACGAGGATAAATAATTCATGTATATATATGATTCCTTTATTTAAGTTTCATCATTAATAAGTGAAAGTTTGACCCATGGTAATAAAAAAAGAAAATAAAGAAGTAACATCAAAAAAATCAGAAAAAGAGAGAAAGTGGACAACGGTGCCGGGCGCTCCTGTCCCTATGGGCGGTGTTTTATAGTGCACTCAAAAGGTAAAATAATGAAATTAGAGATGAGAAAGATTTGAATAGTATGTAAAACCATAAAGTGTAAGTCCTGAAACAACAAACAATAAAGATAAGAAAGATCAAAGAAATGTCAAAATAAAACAAGTGTTGTTAATGACTAGCTCTCTTGCTTAGGAATCATGCATGCAAATGAAGTATTTAGAGGCTAGATGTACATAGTAAGCACATGATTTAGTAACTACATTTCCCCCACTTTATGCTTGTGAATAATAATTTGGTAGTATAAAGTAGAATAGAAAAGCGTACCTTGGGGATTTGAAAAAGATTGTGCCTAGTAGTGTGTTGAATGAGTGTTTTAGCATGTCAAATAAAATAGTGCAAAATGTGTACCACAGAATTCTAAGGGAAGGGAAGGATACCAATCTTAGAGTTGAAATTTGTGTTTTGGAGTGATAATGATGTGTGTGTGTAGTTACTTGGAATATTGTCTTTGCCGGAGCATGTTTGAGATTTTCTTCATAGTTTCTTATGTTTTTGACATTAGTTAGGATATGATAAGACCTGTAAAAGAAAATGAGTGTAGTCAATGCTCATGGTAAATGCAATTGAAATTTAACTTGAACAATATGTAAAATTGGAAATGCATATTGGAAAAAATCTTAAACCAAGGGGTTAAAGTACACCTAAAATGATGAAAGAGAAAGGGGTAGAAATTTGTTCCTACTTGTAGACTTGTTACTTAGGAGTTAGTTGGAATAATACAAAGGATTTGGGCATCCTGTATCCAAACTAAGGATTTGAGTGTCCCTGACGCTAAACTTTGTATTTAGGCATCCTGTCACCACTAAGGGAAAGTGTATTAGGAGAGCTCATAGGATTTTCCTTTAACCATTAATGCCTCCCCATTGATAAATGCAACTGAAAATGATCACAAATCTGATTTGTAAGTTACCTCGAGTGACACATTTTTCCAGTCATATTATTGTCTTGCATATGCCCTAGGTGCCACTTCCTTATTTGTTCCTACTTTGGTTCCTAAGTAAGTAGTTGATTACTTATTTATTTCATGTTAGTAATTGATTGTAATATTAAGATATTTGTGTAATTGTTAATACTATAAAATATTATAACCGTTCACCTATTGAAGCTACTCTATAATTGTTTGTGCCTTTAGGACAAGGATACCTAGGTGGGAATATAACACCTCATTGCTCCTGTCTTTTCCAAATGGTTTTGTCCATGCTGAGTTTTATGGCCAATTTTATTTCTAGTCCTATTCTATAATTGAGTTTTATTTTTTTCTTGATAACTTTGATTCTATAGCATTTGTCTCAGAATGTTAGGAGTGTGAAAAAGTTTACATGATGTTTATCCCAGTCATTTGGGGTGCATGAGATGATAAAAAGTAAAAAAGCCCAAACAAGGAAGGATAAAATGAATATGCATATCTAAGATAGGTATTCCTGTAGGGGGATGGGGATGACACATGCTAGGTACCATAATAATATGAAAAAAATTGGAACATACTCGCATACAAGTGCTAATGAAAAATGAACAATGCACCTAGAAATAAAAACTAGTAAAATTACATAGGAAAACATAAAACAAGGACACAATGAGTAGTTGGTCACATACATGGGACACCAATCATGATGTCATAAGATAATCAAGGCTGTTAAGACTTGTGAAAATAAGGTAACAAGTAAACATAGGGTATATCCAACAAATAATAGCAAAAGAGGTACAAATATTCTAGATAACCATGATTGAAAAGAGTCTTATAAGAAAAATGCTACACATGAAACACCCATTGGCATGTTAGGAAAGATAAATAGTATGCCATAATTTAAGCTCCGAATATAGGAATCAAAATGTGAAATATTGTAATGATAAAACTTGATAGTAAGTGGGAAAAGGTAGATGCCCCAAAGATCCTTAGTGGCGGTAATGGACAAGGCCAATCATCATACATCATATGACAACATGTTAGTGACTTGCATCCACCTTAAGATACCATGTGAACATGCATATGGGTATGAAAAATGATAAAGAATACTATGAACTGTAGTAACATGATAAGCAAAGGTGCAACATATAGTAGTATAAAGAAGCAAGAGTACATCCAATCAAGATCTAAGAAAATATGTTTTGGATATTTAATTGCAAATATGTGAAAGATAACACCTAGAAGGGAGGAATAAAGATGCCCTAAATAGTTAAGCATGAATCGAGAATAAGAGTGCGTCATCAGGTAGTGTGGGGGAATTAGGATGCCCCCAAATGTGGATGTCAAGATGATCTATGCAATGAGAGTAGTAGGTAAGGGCCCATGATCTGCTAAAGAAGATGAACATATGTGAATATGCTGCAATGACCTAGATTCATGTGAAAGTGCGTGTATCATAATATGTAGACTATTATTATGTCATGAGTGTGGATAAACTATAATAGGTAGAACATTGGTAAACGCAAGAGATAGTAGAGAATGATTTCAACATGGTAAGGGGAAAAAACCTATAAAGTCAAAGATCCCAATTGGATGAGTAGGAAGTATATAAACAATAAGAATGTACCCATTAGGAAAAAATATAATAGGTGTAACATTGGGTATGTTGGTAATAGTGGAAAAAGTAAGTGTAAACACAATGATTAATATGTTAGTCAAAAGATGTATAACATATGTAATTCTATGAGGCTCAGTAGTATCAATGTAAAACAATTAAAGGAGAGACACAAGAATAATGATAAGAAATACATGTAATTTGGGAAGATCGAAGTAATAAATTATTATGCGTTAGCCCCTATGATCATAGACAAAAATATATAAAGAGGGTAAAACATTGCCCCATGAATGTAATGTAGTCACTAAAATATGCACTTATTATTATTACATTATGCCTCTAGTATGTTGTTATATACATGATTTCTAAATAGGTGGTGACACCTCTTTGGTCCTTTTCTTACTTTGATTATTTCTACATGCATATTATATTTGACATTTTCATATTTTTGGCCATGTCATAGGGATCCATATTCTTATCTTTTGTCATGTTTCTATTTGCTTACTTCAGACAAGTATCACCTAGACAAGACAATAACGCCTAGACCTACCGTCCTTATGGGTGCTTCTATCTTCTTCACCTTGTCTTATCCTTTATCAATTTTATTTAGATTTGTGTCTTTTATTGTCTCCTTTTCATGACCTAGGTCAGATTTTGGTGTCACTATGTTCCAAAATTCAAATAAAAACTCATATATATACACAACCTACTAACTATTCTAAGGGGAAATTGGGCTATCATTTCTATATCTACCACATACCAAAGAACAACACAAGGGACTACATTTTGGGATAAATTATTCACTACATAGGGGGAGGCTATTCTAAATTCCATACCACACATTTTTGCATTAGGACAAAGTATTGTATCTCGCTATACTTTATCAGTGACACTTGGGCATCCTAGCTTAAAGGACACAATTTTAATCACACACGCAAATAAATACAATGAGTTTGACATTTAGTGCAACACTTAACAATAAGATCACATTAAGGTGAATGTTGAGGTCTTTTTGATTCTCTCATATGCATTTTTTATTCAATCTAATGTACACTAGAGTCTTATGTGAGTAGCTACGGTTTGTTCTACAATTACAAGTGTGATAAAGTAGAAGTGTAATTGTTGGTCTTCAAACTTACACCTGTGTCTTAGATCTGGAAGATCTAAGTTGTTTGAGATCAAAATGGAGCTGTCTCCAAGTTTTGGGACCTTGCACACTTGATATGGATCTCCAGAGAAGGCCGGTTCCTCTATCTATTTCTACTGCTATTGCTACTCCTAGTGATGTAAGGGAAAATAAGCTAAAAATGCCAAAGGACCAGGGATAAAAGGATAACATGAAAATAAACTACACTAAAAAGGTGATAGAACTAGAAAAACAGGGATGAAAACTATCTATTCTAATCATGAATGAAAAGGGAACACATGAAAGGAGTCTACGCATGAGTAGCACAACTAACAATACGTTTACCAAATCATTCTCATGGAACACAACTAAATAAGGAACTACAAGGGACATGAAGTGGCACAACAAGCACATAGTGCAAAAGAAAATGCAATAAGAAGGAATGCAAAAATGTTAGGATAGATAATAGTCATAAAATGATGCTACTATTGCTTCTAGAAATGCATAGAGCTGTTATAATGGTGAAACATGCCAATATCCACATGCATGAGCTAGATTTAGAGGTCTGTAACTTAGAATGCATAAAATATGAAGTCCTTAGCAAAAAATGTAAGGATCCAAAGTATCCAACATAAAAATGAGCCCAAATCTTACATTTATAGATTAATCCATGGAAGAAGAAGAGAAGGAGGGAAAAACCAAATTTGAAATGCAACCACCAACAAGAAGCATTCAATGCCTACAAATCTACCTGTAAATCTATCAAATGCGCTTCCCCAAGCCTGTTTGGAGTGTTGAAGAAGGAAGGAGGGTGGATTAAATCGAGTGGTTGGAGCAATTAGATATTCTTCATTAATGCTTAGAAATACTTTTTCCCATTTCTCACCTACCAAGTCTACCAAATTTCTAATTTGAATGTCTAGCACTATGGATGATGTTAGCGTACTTTGACATTTCCAAGTGCACGCTTATCAGAGCTCTATAGAAAAATCTATAGATGTCAAAGGATGTCAAAGCCATCTATGCATGTAAGACATGTAGTGTGTGTGAATTGGTTGAAAGGATGGTGAATTGTGAAAAATTTTTGTCATTTCGTCACGTGTTACTCACGATTTGTTACAAAGATTTGGTGCCGTATTAGCATGCTTTGGAGTTCTGAGATGGAACACTCAATCATGTTAGAAGATGACCTGACATAGAAGGGCGTAAAGGAGGGCATGAGGGAATGGTTTGCGAGAAGAAAATAGAGGAAGGAAGAGGAATGCGCACACGATGCACATAGGGAAAGTGAGAAACGAGTGAGCGGGGGATGAATGGTTAAGGCACAACCATTACTAAGTGATGGGTGCAGACACACGAGAGGGCTAGTGACCTAGCTAAGTGAAGCATGTGCAAGGCACGTGCATAGGGTGAATGGTTTCCTAGAAGAAGGTGAATGCGTAGAAGACATCGTAAAGGGGAAAATGGAACAAAGAGGAATAGGGAAGGAAGGGAAGAAGGGGAAGTGTGCAAGGGTGCGTGAGGAAAATAAGGGAACATGCCAAGTGAACTTGAGCATGCACAACCTTATAATGAATATCTTAGAGCTAGAATACATATATAAGTTACCCAAATAACTAGGAAAGTTATTTGGATAATAGTAACTAACCTGACGTGACATATAATGAACTAAAAGTGATAAGAAGCAACACAAAAAGAATTAGACATGAAGTTGTTCCACAAACACCGATTGCCCAAAACATACGTTAGTGTCCAAGTGGAAATTTCCTATTCTAGGTTCTTCTATCACTAAGATCGTCACATTACGGGATTAGAGACAAAGCTTAGATAGTCATGAATACTCTCTTACAAATTAGTCTCGCAACCCAAAATTATTTTAGACCTAAAGTTATAAGTTGAGTCATTTTTATCTCCTATCTTTCACTCTTACTTGTATTTATTTAGCTATATTTTGCTTGAATATTGTTCTATTTATCGATTAATGGTGTCCTTACTTTAGATTTAAATTTTATTAGATCATTTGGTGAACCCGTTTATTGATCAAACCCTAGATTGCTCTAGATCCTTTATTTTGTGTATTCCTCATGGCCTACCAAAAGATGTTGTGAAACCATCAATCCAAGTCTAGTTCTCCTAAGTATGAATCCATTCCTATGACTGGTATTCAGCCTTATTTCACCAATGTTGAGGATGAAGCCGCTTTCTATCGCAAGTCTCATATTACCCCTACTTATAATCCTATAATACCTCATGTGTTTACCAAGCTTTACAACCCTATCCCTGATGTTGTATTGTTACCCCCTTGTAGAGGCCACTAGTGTTTGTGATTCTGATAGTGAGTCTATTGCTACTAATGATATGTGTTGAGGATTTAGTCAATTTTTCGATGAATAAGTCCTTTCTAATGATGCTTCTCTTTCTCCTAAGTCTCTTGATTTGGTAAATTCTATTATCTATGGCCCTATCCCTCCTCCTCCTTCCTCTTCTTCCCCTCCCCTTACATATGCAAAAATCCTTGGGGATAATCATGTTGAGGTTGATCTTCCTATTTTAGATCCTTCCCCATCCCCTCCACCTTCTACTTGTCCATTGACCATTGTGCCTAAAGATACCTATATTTCTTCTTCTCTTACATGCATGAATCCTCCTATTGTTTGTGCTCTTATTGTTGATGTTCTTATTACTTCTCATGATGTGTTACAATATGATTTTAGTCATGATGCATGTATTACTACTCTTTATGTTTCTAAAGATAATGTACTAAATGATGATGATAAAGAAAATATGCATGTTGCTTGACCTCCTTTGGTTGAGCTTGTTGATAAATGTGTGCAAGCCTCCCTTCCAATTGATACTCCTCCCATTCCTACTAGTTGTTATCCTCTTTTTGATCTAAAATTTGACTTCCAACCTAATAGTATCCCTATGGCTAATTATAATGGAAAAATCCAACCCCTTAATGAGCCATTTAATGTCTATGTTATTCCTCCCTTGATTTAACAAAAATAAGTAGATATGTTAAATCCCAGATAGGCCAATTTAGATTCACGATGATAAATAGAATAATAAATTACATGAAGTGACACAAGTAATAAGAACAATGAATAAAAACATAAGCACAATGAAGATTTATAATACTTAGCTAATTTCCTAATTAATCATGGACTTGTGTGAAGATGAAGAAGCTGGTAAAACAAGAACATAGGAGGTTGTAACCGAACCCATAAAAATGAAAAAGTGCAAAGGAAGGCTAGACTAGGGTGCCTAGGGAAGTAATGGGGTAGATGAGTGCTAGGATCCATGTTTGGGCACCTGAGTCTATGCGGATGCTCGAGAAAATGATCTTTGCAGGTCATTGAATTGTCGTAATCCTTCACTATATCATTCTTTCAACGTCGCATAATGATTTTTGATGTCACTGATAACTAGTAATAAATATATGACCTACAAAACCACAAAACACATCAAATCCTAAAAAATATTAATGAAAAATGGGGGTCACAGTTTCCTCGACTGTCAACAAAGTGATCTTACAACTGAGCGTTGTACTACATCTCAAACCCAATGTAGTTCTATGTGTGTGTCTCGTGTAGAATTTTCCCTAGGTGGATCTTATACATGCCACACTTGATAGTGAGAACGTAGATAGAGGTAGAAAATGTAAATAAATGTTTGCATGGAAAAATGAACTTCCCCTCCTATGCATGTATGTAGAATAACCAGTCCCCTATCCCTTGAGTGAAGTTAGATGGATGCAATGATGCTCTTTAGATGTTTGTAGATGCAACCTTAGGTGGTGATAGTAGATTCTTAGAGATTTGTCATTTAATTTGATCCCATAACATTATATTTATATGATTCCCTTGCTTGAATTTCATAATTGATCACTAAAAGGCCGACCCTTAAGAGATAAGGATGCCCAACAACTAGAAAGGACCCAAAAGGAGCAAGAAAAATACAAACAGTCCAAGGCATCTAAAGGGGATGAGGGCACATGGGTAATGACTTCTTGGATGGGTGCTAGTGTCAATATCCATAAAAGGTGAAGTATCAAAGGTCATACTGGGTAGTAGGATGTTCTAGGCCAAAAAGGAGACCATAAAGGAACCTAAGAAGCCAAATATAGTGATCAATTAGTACTTTCTCCTTTAGGAATCATATGAATGAAATGCACATGATTAGGACCAAGAAATGTGCCCAAGTGCATGATTTAGTGTCTACATCCCCAAGAAGTTATTTCTCTCATGCATGTTATTAATGATTTGAAAATTAAGATACATACACTTACCATTGAAAGTAGGGCCCTATATGCTAGTACTAATAATAATTCCCTTCATGGAAACCCTATTCCTAAGAATATTTACAATTTAACTTTTCCTAAGGGTTTTATTATGCCTACTTCTCACTTTTTGATGGGATGGGTAATCCTTACATGATCTTAATGATTTTATGCTATATTTGGCTTCATTTTCTAATGATTGATTATTACTTAAAAGGTTTTCCTAATAGTGTGACCAGTGAAACTATTAATAGGAGTTGAAAGATAAAAATAAACATTATACCTCTCTCCAAGATTTTCCTTGCAAACCTCAAGTAAGATTGTGAAACACTTTAACTTATAGAATATTTTATTTTACAAGATTGTGGATGCTCTTGAAATTTTCTCCAAATGTAGAATTTCAAATACTACGAGCTTATAAACATAAGGATGCAGGTAGAAATTTTGGCAAAAGTTGGCAACAAATAACACAAAGCTTTCAATGTTGATTTAAAAAGAAATTTCATTATTTTTATAGATGGGGCGAGGCCATGAATCTTGGATCATAGTTTGAATGAGTTCCAGGATCATAATTATAATTTCCTAAAATAGCAAGAGGATTTGGTCTGTGTAGTTGCATCTTTGCAGGGGAAATGATTATTTTGATTTTGTGTGGGAAGATGGTTGTATGTGAAACTTTTTTCCCCCACCATTATAGGGTTCTAGAAGTGGAGTGGAGTGGAGTGTGAGTAGATAAATATGATTATTTAAATAACTAATTTAATTAGTTATAAATTGTGAGAGGATAATTAACCATTTAATTAAATAAATGTTTAATTAAATTAGCTAAAGGATGTTAGGAATTAATTTAATTAATTCTAAGGGCATGATATAATTAAATTAATTATAAAGGGTAGGAGTATGTAATTAAAATTAATTTAATTAATTCTAAAGGGATGTATTCTAGTAGGATATAATTAATTTAATTAATTCTAATGGGATGGAAATAGGCTAGAAATAGGTATGTATTTTTAGGGTGTCTATATTTTCCCCTCTTTAAAGTGTTATTATGAAGTAATAACATTTTAAAGATAGTAGACACATGTAGACTTAGTGAGTGGAAGGAAGTGAAGCATTTAGATGCCCCTGACGAGTAGAATGGTAAGGGAATGCCCCCTCAAGTGGGTGGGTGACACAACAAAGTGGTGGAAACCACTTGATAGGAAGAAGTAATGGATGTTGAAGGAGGATATGTGGATATCTGCTCGGAGCATGAGCATCATTTGGAGAGTGAAATTTAGAGAAACCTTATTTTATTGTTACACAATAGAGTTGTTACCATGATTATAAAAGAATCAAGATGTTTAACCTGTTATGTACATAAAAAACACACACACACACACAATAAATATAATATTAAAAAGGAAAACAAACCCAATGCACATCGTAAAATTTTTCATCATGGCTATAAAGAAACCAAGATGATAAAAAAATACATGTAATTGGTCTAAAAATTAAGATCAACAATGCAACACAACTTCGAAAAGAAGACAATTAACTATGCCCCTAATACATGCCATAATGATGATTAAGCAGATGTGAATGCCCCCAAACACTAAACTTATGAAATTCATAGGAATATGATCAGACCAAAGAGTGGAGTAATCTTAGATACTCCTAAAGACACTCTTGTTGGATCCACATTTGAAAATTGATATGAGGTTTGAAAAGGATCATTTCCCTAAGTAATAAACTTATGAATTGCAGGAGAGGGAATGAGATCCGCAATTTCCCCAAGTGAAGTTATATTGCGAAGGAAACAATGTATCGTGATAGTCATAAAATTGGAACGATCACTAGGGTAGTAGATAAAAGTTTGATTTTATAGATATTGTGTTGAGTTGTTGAAATATTTTCACGTGTTTTCAAATTTTTAGGATTTTGTGAATATTTGAATTTTTGTTTGGATTTTTATATTTTTGTAATTTTTGAATATATAATTTTTTTGTTTTGAATTTTAGTGAAGGATTTTTAATAAACCAAGATGATAACACAATATTTACAAGTGATTCAAAGACATAAAACAAGCATGTCAAACAAACCCAATATGAACAGGAATTAACTACACCAAAGTTATATGTGAACTAAGATGTTAATAATTCATCTACAATTGGTCTACAATAACAAAGTACAACAAAATAACAAACTAACATGCTAATAAAAACATTGTCACAATGTTGAAAAACCACAACAATATAACACAATTTGCAATAACAATGTCTAATGACACCCCTAATGTGTTCCACATTAAATAATTAGATAAATATGAATTCCCTCAAGTGATAGCTTAGAACACGAGAGGATTGGATCGGGATGAAGAGTGGAGTGATCTTAGATACTCCAAAAAAACTTTTTTCGATCCCATTGTAGTTTGATCTGTATTGGATTAAATTTAAATCCAAGTGTTCCCTAAGCAAAGTTATATTGTGAAAGGGTAATTGATTATTTTTCCTTGAGCATAGATATACACCATAGGAAATAAAAGTGATTATTAGAAGATGATCTAGAATGATTAGCATGATTGCCATCAAACAACAATATTGTTGAACTATGTTATTTAGTTGTTGAGATTTTGTTAAACATTTTTGAATGTTTTTCTTTTTCTATTTTTATATTGTTTTTGGTTTTAAACATATTTCAATCAAATATTTGAATGCTTTTGATTTTTTGAACATATTTCAAAGTTTTTGAATTTTTGAACATATTTCAATGTTTTTGAATTTTGAATATATTTGAATGTTTTTATATTTTTGAACATATTCAAATGTTTTTATGATTTTGACTTGGTAAAAGTGTGTACTATCTAAACTCATGTTTAAAAATTTGTAAGCATTTCATTCCATTGGTAGAATGTAGATGATATAGTGATAGGATGTATCACTCCACTCATGACTCCACACAACTAGGAATATGTGAGGGCTCATCACCAAGATCTAATAAGGATTCAAGAACTAGGAGAATAGTGATATGAAAATGAAGATGATGGATTCCAAAACACAAGGTGTAATAATGACCCATTCGAGAAAATGTGATGCATATCCAGTTAATATTACGATCAATTCCAAGAGTATTTCAATTTATAGGTTTTGACTAGACTTAGATCCATTGATGGCCTACTGATTGGAAAATCTGGTTGAAGGAATTGTTCTCTCTCTTTACATGAGCAACTTCTTAGGATGTGTATGATTAATCACTTTTTATTCATATTTTCTGAAGGCTTTATTTTGTGTGTTTTCTTTAAATGACCCCCTACATCTTTTCCCATGCTGCCAGTAAGAGGAAAGGGCTCAACACAAAATACAAAATGTAGGTGAGTAAGGATACCTGCCTCCTTTCCCAATGTCACACTACTAGTAGAAAGTATTGGCTCATCATCAAAGAATGTGAAGAAAGAAAGGTGTAATGATTGATATAATTTTTTTATTTTAGATTGATTTTTCCTTGTATGTTGATATTATACTTATTGGGAAGGAACATTTTCCCCCAAATCTCATCCTCATGTGACTAGTAGGATGCAAGGGTTCAACACCTTAGATAGAGATGGATGATCAAAGATCTGGGTAAAAAGTTAGTGCTTTTTGTTAAAGCTAGAGATTGTTTGAAAGGATGAGTTACCATTAGTAAAATTTTATATAAAACCTTAGGTAAAAAGATCTAGAATGGTAGAAACCATAATAGGGATGAGACACACAATGCCTAAGATGAAAAATATTAACCTATGTCGTATAAGAGAATAATATGGAGATATTATGATGTCATGATTAAGATTTCTACAAATGGATGAAACAAATAATTGTTTTTGTTAAATGTGTTCTCCGTGCAAGTGGCCTCCCCTAGTGTAGAGAGTACCCATGGAAGAAGATGTTTTTGCTTCTATGATTTTGATTTTCGTATAATAAATTAATGATAGTTTTGATATGGATTTTTACTTTCTATTTACACTTTTTGATTTTTTAAATTTTTTTTTGGATGAGGGTTTGAAATCGACTTATCATCATGGAAGAAGTCCATGTTTAGGAAATCTGAACGGTCCTTGATGTAACCTAGAATTTACTAGATAACACCCTAGTCACGCTGGCACATCACTCGGCCTCGACCGAGTGCTCACCCAAAGCGCGTAAAGGTACCGAGTCCCTCTTTAGGGTTGCTTTGTAGAAGAATGTTAACATGATGAAGGAAGAAACATATAGATTCATAACTAATCCATCATTCTACAATGCATGCTACCCTCATATATATGAAAGAAAAAGTTTAAACAAAGTAATCATGATTGAATCAATAACATGCACTACTCAATTACACGAGAATGACACTTAGATTCAATAAATATCTTCCATCTATTAATAAATATAGAAGATCCTTACGAGTAATGTCAATCTATACCAATGTGGGTGTAACACTTTGAACTGATGTTACTTCCTCCTGAGCATTCAAGTGTTGATATATGATTTCTTCTGTAAAAGGATGTGTTCCTTTAATTGTGAAGTCATGCTTGATATGTACTGTATCTTCTTTGCAATTGAAGATCTTTGACTGAGTCAGAATATGATTGGACTCTTTTATTTCTTTCATTTTGCACCTAAGTTTAATCTGATCTCGGAATGAATTGTGGATTTATCCATCTATAAGACCCAGCCTTGGATCAGTGGCATTGATCTAAGAGATGCTTTAAGTTTATTTAGGATGAACAAAAATTATAGACCTTACGCAGGTTGCAAGGTTTGAATGCGTTGAATAAGCTATTCCGGAGTCTAACTCAGGCTGATCGTGTTAAATGAATTGGTTCCTGATATCATAATATCAGGAAGGTCTTGATCGTGGGCCAGGTAATAAATTCAGATACATTTATTCAACTAGCCTATTGGCAGTGCTGGAGTGAATCCTTTTCGTGAATGTATGTCTGTAGGTTCTTATTCTGAACATTCTAAATGTTAGACCTAAACTGGATTTATTAAGGTTAATAACCTAAACCTAAACTATAACCTATGGGATTAGATTAGTGCTAATCTAACCTAGGCCTAAGCTATAAACTAAATGTTCTAAGGTTAGTGACCTAGCGCTAAGGAGGTTAGACTAAGTATCATCTTAAATCCTAACCTATGCTTCTAACCTAACAAATGTTAGTGGAGGAAGGGGACCTATGAAGGGGTGTGAGCCATGGGCGGAGGTTTCAACGGCTAGTGAAAGCCGACGTGGCAGAGTCGCCAAAGTTAGAAATGGTCTTTGAATTGTTTTTATCCATCGCCAACTATGGCGGTCGGTGGCAATGGAGATTGAGCGGGAATTTTAGAGTTAATACAATTAATGAACTCGGTCTTCGAGCTCATATTTCTTGGGAAGACATGTAAAATGGAAAACTGGTAGTTTGTTTGGTTTTTCATGCGCTCCAGGATTTTCTCTTTGTTTGATCACTTTGGTTCTTCGCACTTTTGATCTACTTGGTATTGCATGGAAAATATGAGAGTAACTAGCTCTTTTCTCTGTCAAGGAACGTTTATAAGGCATGGAAATAACAAATTATTGATGTTGAATCTAACGTGGAAAAAGAGGAGAAGGCTCGAGCTCTTTCAGTGGTCTTCTTGATTTTTAAGCAGCATTACCAGGCATGTTAGGCCCTAACTCTTAAAAATCTTGCTTTCCTTCAAATGATTTCATTAGAACAACTCTGTTCAGATGATTTTTGGGATCAGTTGGTTTTTATGGTAGCTTTGTGTGATTTAGTTGTTGTATCTTCTTACTGGCTCGATTTTTCAGTGAACCCTTGATGGGTGTGCATTATGTTTCGAACGGTTGCACTATCCTGCTGTGTTTTGCATTTCGGTTAGATTTTGTAGAAATGCTTGCATAGATAATATACGAATTCGGCTCTGTGGAAGTCCATGAATTGTTTTCTTGTTTGATTCAGACTTCAGTCTATACCTTGCGTTGTTTTCTCTTATTGAAAATGATACTGTTGGATTTCTTGAATGTACAGTATATTCGACTTTTATAAGATTTGTCGTGGGTAATATATGTTATTGTTGCTGTTGGACTTCTTGAAATGAAAATATGTTTTGGTTTCTGTAGAAGTATCACCGTGAATACTATTTGTTATTGAATTCCATTGGAATCCTAGAGTAGATAGTATTTTGACTTCTGTAGAAGCTATCAATGAGAATACTTGTTAGTTTAGACTCAGTTGGAGCCCTGGAAAAGTATCTGGTATATCTATTTCTGTCGCTTTGTTTTGATTACTGTGGCTTAGCAGTGAATATCGCAGATATTGGTTCAGTTGGAATCCTTGATATGTATCTTGAGTTACGAATTTTGTAGAAGTTTTGGTGTGAGCATTATTGGGATTCTTGAACTGTTGTCGCATGAAATTAACTCTAATCGAAGCTTTGTTATGAGCACTAGTTGTATGTGATACTGTTGGAGATCTCGATATGTTGCGAGTTGGCGTGAATCTCGATTAAAACCCTCATTTGTGTGTATGCATATCGTTCTGACTCCTTCTTAGCATTCTTGTGTTCCTGTCTGTTCGCTTCTGTGGAAATTAACGGAAAGGTTTTCTTTACAAACCTTACTCGGGTTGAGACCCTGTTGTATCCGTAGTAGCTTGACTTAGAATGAAACTTTGAGGAAAATACTGATATGGGATTCGGCTTCTGTGAAGACCTTGTTGTGATTATTTTTCTTGAAAATGGCTTCCAATAGAAGTCATGGCTGTTTTATCGTAAGGATTTGTTTCAGTTGAATGAGGCTGTGCATGTTTGTGTTTGATTCAGTATGAATGTCACTTTATATGCATATGGAACATCATTTGTTTTAATGTTATCTAGCCCCTTGTTTGACTGTGATAAAGAGGTTGTTCTTTTGATTTCGGCCTTGGATTTAAGTCCTTGCTGTGTTAGTAGGGATTAGATTGAGTTGTATGTTGCTGAGTGTTTCGACTCAGTGGGATTGCTCTTGTGTTTGTGCATGATTACGTCTTCTGTTATCATGATTATCTAGTCGTGTGCTTGACTGAAGTAAAGAGCTATTAACTGTACCTTGACAAGCGATGGCATTGGATATTTTCTCATTTGTTGAATAATATGGAAGGTTATGTGGGGTCTATTTGATGGATTATTCATCACTGCCTTGTCACGAGAGCTACTGTGTTGTTCAGTAAGTTATAGGCAATTTTTATATGTGTATTTTGATGGACTGTAATTCTTCCTGTGGTCTCGACTGGCTTAGTCGCAGGCGTATAATGTGATTGCATTACTCTTAAGTGGATGGTACAGTCATGAGCATGTTTGGAAGGGACATCTGAATGTCTCGGTTTCTTTCTCTTCTGCTGTAAAGTATATGTTGATATATTTTTATCTAACTGTTGGATTTGTTTTAACATACTGATGGATTCATGAATTGTTATGATATTCATTTTATTATGTTGAATATAATGACCTGTCTGATGTTTGCTGTCCTTGGGATTCAGATGGATAGTTGTTTTGGATACAATTGTTCTCCTTGGTCACATACATTTATGAAGAAATATCTGAAAAGTATCTAGGACTATTTAGTAACTATAATATGAGTTACGTGTTTATAGTCATGTTTGAATTACAAAAGAGCATAGTCTGAATATATTTACATGTTTGGTGAAATGATTTCATTTAAACAGGTTGTTTAATGAAAACAATTGGTGGATTGCAATTGTTTTAAGAATTAGTGCTTATCATGCTCAGTTCATCGAACTGACCCGTGTTGACAATTTTTGCAGATGATTGCTGTAAGTGGTAAAGGCACGCAGATCTGATATGATGTTCAGATTGTTTAATTTGGTTTTATGATGAATTACAGCTTGATTCTCTGAATGTACTACTTGAAGAAAGATGTTCTTTTGTTGTTGAGTATTGTATCAAGTATGCTGAATGCATAAAATGTATTTGATTAGCTTGAAAGGAATGAAAAGAGATATTTGTTACTTATGTGTTTGTATTCGTATCTTGATGGTTTGACCTTCTTCAGTTCGAATGATCTTGAGAGCATTATTATTATTGTATAAAGTGGAGACTTTTGTGATTATCTAAGTAAGCTTGCAAGATTATGTGACTGAATACTTATGATTGTTTAGTAGTTCTAGTATGTTCTATCTAAAGCTAAATTGGAATTTAGATCACTGTCTTTCTGGAAGCTAGGGTTAAAATAAACCTGAGCAGGAAGCTAAACAAGCTGAATAAATTATTACTTCCTAGTCTTGATCTAAGTCAGGACAACGTTTAATTGGATTCTTAATCACTATATCTCGATACTATTAAGTAAGATATAAATTCAGTTATGAGAACTGATATAAACCTAAAAAGGGTTTGGTTAGCAATCTCATGTGAAGGATGAGGGTTATTGTCCAATTTCGTTGATTTAGAATTATGTATATTCTATGAACTCCTTGAAGGGACCTCTAGTCTTAATAACTTCTCTTGTGTAAAGGGTTTTACTAAGAAAGGTAATTCTAAGGTGAGGAACCCAGGGATTGGGAAAGACTACCCTTAAGGGAGCATCTTATAGTATAATTTTAACTCAACGTATGTTATACTTATTAATAAGTAGATCTTTTCGAGGCGGATTTAAAGGTTGACGACACAAGTCAACTGCAGGGTTGTACCTTCGAGAAGATTAGGATCTTCTCAAAGATACAACAATGCAGGTGACTTATGACGACACCCTTTGCATTGATCGCTAAGATTTACACTTTAAATTCGAACAAGTTACTCTGGGACTGAATAGGAATGTGGTCACGTTATAAGGCTGCCCTAGGAGACTCGGGGTATCTTGACACACTGGATTAACTTGTATTGACCCAGTATGTCAGCATATCCCTAGTCCTCGGGAGCATCCCTATAACATTCTCATATTACTAATCCGTTCTTGAGTGAATAACTTGGGGCAGGAATGACTGACAGAAGTCAGTATAAGACATTCTACATAACATAGGAATGGGGTGAAGGACGTATTCCAGATTGACGAGTATGCCGTCAAGGAATATGAGACATAAGCAGTATGTTTCAAATCTTTGGCCAAAGTATCGCAAGCTGCTGATTACGTTGTCCTAAGTCACCTAGTCCAAGGGATGAGATGCCGATGAATAATAGTAACAATTATTCAGATAGGTTCCTTGGACAGAGCATTCTAAATCCCAGATTAGGGAAGAGAACCGCAAGAGTATTGTGTTAAAATAAAAATGCCAACTCTTTGATACTCATGAATAGATCGGTAGATTACCGAGTCATGGAATGAATAGATCGGAAGTACTCCGAGTCATTGCAGCTGCATATGGTTATCTGTTATAAGAATGGTTGTTTTTGATTTGTGAGTTCTAAATTATGTATTTAGAACCAGGAAGCATTTATCAAAAAAATAAAATTTACTTGTTCTAATGTATAAAAATGAGGATGTTACATCGTGAATGGATCTATTACAATAATTCGAGTCATATGTGCATATCTCTATACCTCCATACATCCATCATCACTCTCTCTCTCTCTCTCTCATTATATATAATATATATATATATATATATATATAACATATATATATATATATATATATATATATAAGGTGGGGACTTACCCTTCACCGCTTATCTATTCTAGAATTAGACCGCATGATATTGATAGCTACGCGTTATTTATAGGCATAACCACACATGCAAGTGTGCTATCTATAGACCTCTTACGCTTAACGAAGTGTCAATCCTATTCTCGGCTCATCTCCATGCAAAATGCTTCGATCTGATCCTCAAATCTAGATAATGCATGGTGCACATGTCTCTACATCATTGGTGTGCTCTACATGTCATCTTCTAAAAATAGGTCTTCATGCTTAAAATCAGCTAAGTCCTGAAAGTTGAACTTACCTTCTACACGTGGGTCCTTCCCTGTCCTTCCGCTCCCTTCATCCACGGCCTTCTATCCCGCGGACTCCTTGTGTGATCTTTGACAAGTATTCTCACGATCAACATTACCCCACACTAATCTCATTGTCATCCTGACAATGGGTATCTCCAAAAATTACAGCAAAGAATAGAAGAATGGAAAGGAAAAGAATGAAAGAATGTAGATAAATGCTGAATTTTCATGAGGTTATGAGGCAACCTCCTTTGTATCAGTTTGAAGTATCAAATCTAGATACTCCTCCTTTATTTCAGCCTCCAAAACCTGTCATTCAGTGAGTGCTTGTTCTAGTTTTTCTAGGATGTCCACAGTAATGGATTCCAACTCATCCCTCACAATATCTCCTTTTTCATTGTGAAAAACCAACACAACGCTAGACATCGATGTCATTATTCCTTCTAAAAGATCCATCTTCTGGGTAATTAGCTTCCCAAGCTCTTCCAGCCAAGTCTTGTACAACTCTTGTGCTGCTACTAGGGCCTCACGCTTCTGCTTAACCATTGACAATCTTTCTATGCGGCTCAATGTTTCATCCTTCATTTCTTTCTATACCTCATTGTTTTCTTATATGGTCTTTATGTTGATAAGCGCATCTGGAGTTGTGTATATGTTTAAATCCTGGTATGCTTTCTTCAATACTTCCTATAACACTTGCAACAACCCTTCATAAGATGTAATATTTCTCATCACTGATGATTTCTCTCGTTCGAAATCTTTCTCTGAGCTCCTTGGCACTGACATGCACAGAGGTTCATCTTCAAGTACCAAGTCCACCAACTTTCCTATATAGTGTATCGTTGAAGGAAATGTCTATGGTACCTTGGCCTCCAAGTGTGGCCTTACTCTAATGACATTGTCCCCAATCTCCTATGTGATGTTGATAAATACTTAGTTTTTTCTTCGCATAAAGTCCCTCTCTTGTGTTATGTGCACTATCTCTGCATCCTTTGTCTTCATCTCCTTGTGCAACGCTCTAATTGTTACATATTTATCTATGTTTCTTCTAGCAACTTCAGCAGAAACCTTCACCAATGTGTTGCTTACTTGCTCATCCAACATGATAGTAGGCTTTTTTCATGTCATGTGTCTAGCTTAAGTGCCTTCTTCATCTATCTCAAAATGCATGACTCTTTACATACATAAAATTTAGGCTCATCCATGTGGGTGTGCATTGACCACAATAGTTACTTTTGAGTGTGCACAATTGCTTATATTCTCATCCATTAGCTCCCATAAATCCATCTATGCTATCATGCTTTGGAAGCGGGCATGGATAATTTTTCTTGCATACCCCATGTCTGGTGGAATGTGTTATCCACTTATTATTCTAGACCGTTGCTGCTTATGAACTTTAGCTTCCAAATTTGGGACTTGTGTCTCCATGTCCTAAACATTCTCGGGAGCTGTCACCTCTGGTATTTTCTCATCCTCTTCTTTTTCCTTTGATTCCTCACCCTATTCTTCTATGTTCTCTAGAAGTGTAGGAGAATTAGGCTCACTTTCCTTTGAATCTTCCACCTCTTCATTTAACTTCAGTTTCCTCCTTTGCAAGGTTGCCTCCTTTTGTAGAGAGAGTCTGGGTAATCTACACACCATGGTTGGAGTAGCACCTTGGGTCCTTGTTCTCCTAAATACCATCTTAAACCTGTGCTCCCCTTGGATTGCATTTAAGTCCTCATCATCCCCCTCTTGTGGTTGAGGTGGTGTAGTGGCACGCTCAGCTTCACCCTCATTTATAGGATGTCTTCTACCTCTATGCTCTAAACCACCACTATCTTCATGCTCCTCCTCCTCATCCTCCACTTCAATTGGCTTTGTGGGCTTAGGTGCTGGGATGTTCTCCATTGTATACTTTCCCTTTGGTGGTGCTAGAAGTGCGAACTCACCTTCCACATACTTTTTATTCTCCACCTTTAGCTTCAGCTGAAGATACACCAATGTTGGCCCTACATCTACTATAGTTAGACTTATTGGCTTAATATTCAACACCTCTAAAATGATCCTCTTAGTATAAGCACTTCTTCCGGGTACACATATTTCTTCCTCAACGTATGGTAGTCATAGTCTACCTTATATGTATTGAATACCAGGCAGTGTGTGTCTATAAATATGTGAACATATGCTTGGAAATACCTTGCAGTGAATGCGTAAGGTAATTTATACTAAGGGCTCTAGAATCCATATTTCATTGGGAAGCATATGATACAGAAATGTTGATATACAAAAAAATGTACTTGTTTCCATACCTCTGCTGGTAGGTCCTTTGGTATATGCCACTCTTCCCCAAATGCCGTTTAGATCTTGTCATACCATTTCTCCACCCTTTACTTTACGTCATCTATCATGGCCCCTTTACATAGGTACTTGCTAAACCTCTTAGCTGGTGACTTGTTATCCATGGGGTATTCCCATAATTTTTCCTTCGATCCATACGATACTCCAATATCTATGAATACCAGTGATAGTAGAACAGCCCAAAAAATGATCTTCCCTCCTACGCACGCTTCCTTGGATATTTGTTATACAATATAGCATACAATGTTGTAGATTTCCCCTTCTGAATTCTTATGCACAACGTGTAACCACATAGTATTTACCTATAAACACCACTCCGATCATTAAAATTTATAACAAGGTGTGTTTACGCTTGCACAACTAGACAGTTCTTCAATTTGTCTATATCCATACCACACAGACCCTTCAGATACCCAAACTCCTATTTAGTATTTAAAATCATGCCTTTATCTATGAGATCACTTTTTATGTCCTCTCTTAAGTCCTTATAACTCTACGTCCTAAAAGTAGAAGAAGTCCTCGTGCACTCTACTCATGAACCACTGATACAAGGGCTCATACTTCTTGAAATATGGAAGCTCATATAATTGGTAGATCCCAATTCTCTTTAGAATATTCTTACCTACATCATGACAAACTTGCATGTCATCCGTTGTACGCTTGTTCATCCTAGTAGTGAGCAAGGAATTAAGCTCCTTCTTGTTCTCCGAAGTCTGTGATTGTATTCACTTAATTTTCTCTTTCTGATGGGTGAATCCCATTCTGGCCGATGATGACTCCTTTTGGATATTACATTTCTGAAAAATCACTTTCGGGTGCCATCTCTTCCTCCTCGATGACCACCTTCTTCTTTCCTTTTGCTATTGCTGCAGATGCCTTCTTAGGTGCCATTTTTACCTTGCAAACATCTCCTCTTTAACTCTACAACTTTGTGAATCAAACCCTAGCTTTATTTAATCATGCCCTAGGTGGAAACTTCATGTCCTAACTCCTTTCTGTCTCCTTGCTTTGCTTAAACCCTTCACCACTGGGGACGTAAGATTCTTTTCACACAGATCTAGTTGTCACGCTTGGTTTCACACCCTTCACACCTTAACCCAATCACTTGGTTCTTCGCACTTGGCTCTTTCCTCAAATAATCTTAGTCGCAATGGTAAAAATGAATCCACATTCCATCCTTATATAATTTTTTCAAATTTTGATGCATTTATTGCTCCTTCACCTACCAAATATCCCCTCATTCATTGACCAAATTTGTTCATTCCGCATGGTATATCTTTGTGCCCTAGCTATAACCTTCTAGCGCACCTTCCTACCCTTTGGTCACAGACTTCTCTTCAATGTGCACCCTTGCACCCAAGTACCTTGTCACTATACCTTCTCTTGGTAGTTATCATGGCCTCCGCTTACCTTGCATTATACTATTCTTTCATTCATCTCCATCCTTGGTCACTTTTGAGAAGCAATCTTCTTTTGACTTAAAGTACACCCATAGCAGCTTATTCCTTTCACCTTTAAATTCCCATAGTATTTCACTTGGATAACTACAACCACCCCACACTAAAGGTATGTGCAGTCCTATGCGCATAAACATTCTTCACATAGTAATTAACTTCATGTGCGTAAGTGTTCTTATTACACAAGAACAACAAATAAATTGACAAAGCATAACGAAAATGAAGGAAATACATTAAGGAAATACAAAATTGAAAACCTAATCTAAATGGAAATACTACCTTATTACAAACACCAAGAAGACTTATTGATAGTAGGGCTTCAGCCTACTCTCGTTAAAGTAACTAGGTATCCGTGTTTCATCAAGTTCTTCTAACTGGAAAGCATGTGATTCAAGTATATAAGTGATGAAATACGACCCCAACCAATCTACTTTGAGCTTTCTGGATGGTGCAAGAACTTTGAATCATAAAGAAGTACTATTTTTCCAATCTCATACTTCTTATCCCTTATGTTTTTGTCATGCCATGTCTTATGCCTAGCCTTTTCCTACTTTTGACTAATTTTTTCTATGGCTCATCACTCATCCAATTGAATCATATTCTCGATACGCTCTTCTAAATCCTATTCATCAGCTAGACCTCTAGTGCACACAATGCACAAAGAAGGTAACATAAATTCTATAGGGAGAATGGCTTCCATGCCAAACACCAACTAAAATAGTGTGGATTTGTTCAATCTCTTGTAAGTTGTTCTATATGCCCAAAGAATAGCTAACACTTTTTCATCCCAATCCTTTCTTCCAACATCAATTTTTTTGTCAAATTCTGGCTCAAAATCTTGTTAAAAGCCTCAACAATTCCATTTTCTGAGGATGGTAGGGTGTAGTTTTATGGTGTGTAACCATAAAATCATCTAATAGGATCTTGATTGTCTCATTCAAAAAGTGTGTACCCCTATCACTTGTCAAGCTTAAAGGACATCCATATCTTGTAAGAACATTCTCCCATAGAAACCTAGCTACTGTAGCTACTGTATAGTCCTTTGTAGGTGCTACTTCTACCCACTGTGTGAGATAATCTATGCAAGTAATGATATAACCTAATCGAGTACTACGCACGGTGACGAAATAGGTCCTACAAAGTCAATGGCCCATTTATCGAATGGTTCAACACCATTAATTGGTATCAAAGGCATCTCATCTCTTTTCCCTAGTTTTCCCTGGTGCTGAAAATGATTAGACGCCTTATAATATTCTTTGATCCTTATAAAATGTCTCCCACCATAATCCAACAAGTAGGATCTTCCAGGAAGTCGCATCACTTACATAATGTCTAGCTGCAATACCACCATGGGCTTCTTCCATAATATCCTTACGCTCATTCTCTAATACAAAATGGCATAATAATTCATCTTTGCATAGCTTGTAAAGGTCACCACCTTGATTAACATAAATGGTGCAGCGTGTATAGTAAGCTGTTTATTTTCTAATGCCTTCATTCCTTCTGGTGTCATACCTGTTCGTAGAAAGACATCAATGTCTTCTAATTCCATGGGTGTGTGTTGTAACCTATATAACTACGCATCTAGCATGGTTTATTTAATTGTCTATGCTTCCTCTCCTAAATTGATTCTAGATGAATGGTCTAGTCTAGAATTGCTTTTCCACAGCTTCACCACAATTGTGACGTCAAACTCTTGAAATAGGAGCACCCATCTACATATGCGCCCCTTTAAAATGGGCTTATTAACTAAGTAATTTAATGCCATGTGATCTGTATAAAACACAAATGGTGTTGCTAACAAATCTTTGTCGAAACTTGTGTAATGCATAGATCATTGAAAAAGATTTACGCTCTGTAGTTATATAATTCCGTTCGGTAGGAGTCGAGTTCCTATTAGCAAAATAGATTGGATGATATACAATACCTTCACCATGTTGAGCTAACACAGTGCCAATGGCCATGCCAAAAGCATCCATATGCATATGAAATGGTTTATCCCATGAGGGAAAGTGTAGAATGGGCATGGTAGTAAGTTTCTCTTTTAATATCTCAAACACGTGCTAATGCGGTTCTCCCCAATAAAATGTACGTTTCCCCTTCAGTAACTCTTCTAAGGGTGCAACAATTTTGGCATACCCTTTGATGAATTTTCTATAATATCCTGTATGACCTAAAAATCTGCACCTCACTTTGACTGGTAGGCACTTCTAGGCCTAAAATGAATGCAACCTTAGTTGGATTAACCAACAAACCTTCCTTGCATTATATGCCCTAACAAAGTATCCCAAATGGCATAGTAACTATGCATTTCTTGATGTTCAAAGAGATACTCAATTGTTTGCACCATTCAAACATTAAACACAAATTCTCACAATGATCTTTCAAAAGCCCATATATTGTCCAATCATCTAGGTAAACTGTAAGAAGTGGTGAATAAAATCTTTGAATGCTTGAACAACTATGTACGGGCATACAATAAGAACTTATTTTAATCCAAAAGGCATCACAGTATAGGCAAAACTGCCCCATTCAGTAGTAAATGTTGTTTTTTCTTGATCTTCCTGAGCAATCCTAACCTGATGATACCCAAAAAACCCATTTGTGAAGGAATATATTTCACATCGTGAAACTCCTTATAGTATTTCCTCAGTGAATGGCATAGGGAATGGATCTGTGATACATGAAACATTCAGCTCCCTATAGTCCACACATATTATAATTCATCCATCCTTCTTGATAGTAATCACCATTGGGATAACCCATTCGACTCATCAAGGGATTGATAATTCTAGATTTCAACATTTTATCAATTTATTCTTTTACCTTTTTGCACAAATTAGGATTCATTTTGTAAGGTCTATTTCTAACTGGTTGTGCACCATCCTTAAGTTTTATCTTCATTTCCCCAAGTGATTTATGCATGCCTTTAAGTTCATGATACCCTCAAGGGAATAAGTCCTGATAATCCTTGAGTAACTCAATGATATTTGTTACCTCCGAGTTTGACCAGTAGTCTCCAATTATGGCCTCCTTAGGCTCAACCTCCAAACCTATATTCACCTTCTTTTTCTTCATGGGTTCATGATAGGTGCGTGTATCCTTGTTTGCACTATCCAAGACCTCGCACACCCCTTGTGAATGTTCAATATCTAGGTTCTCAACTTCCTTGTCATCCACGATGTAAACCATCTTTCCTTTATCTTTCTTAAGGCAAGCATGTTCAAGTATTATGGAGTCCATTTATTCTTCTTTTCAAAACATGCTTGGACTACGCCTCACCAAATAATTCTTAAATATGTGTTGTCACCAAATCATTGCACCCTCCGAATGGCCAAGATGTGAATAGGATGTTTGGTGTGATTGGGACACATGGGATCACCTCTCAAGCTGTGGGACTTGGGCTCGAGGTGAACCTCCGAGAGAAGGCTGGATTCCTCTTCCTAAACTAAGTGTTGTACTACTTCTAGTGTAACAAAAATGATTATCTAGTCCTATGCTAACATTTTCATGGGGTTTTAGGGAAAGAGATTTATAGAAATGAAACTATACTAGGGATGGTGATGCACCAGATAAAGGGTGTTTCAGACTTAGGAAGGGTTAATTTGAAGAGGTGTGTGCACCACAGTCAACTTCACCTCTCTGACTTAGAGAGGGTACGAGGATACCACAAACTAAGAGACACGTGTTCCCTTTGTTAAACTTTATCAGATCGAGAAATATAGTAGTTTCCCGGTGAAGAAGGATGAACTCAAGAAGGGTGAAAAAACACCACAACTCAACTACATGCAATAATCCACCACTTGATAAGCGTAGAACTCCAAGAACCTGCATAAAAACTTAAACTTACACAAAGTGTACTGCAAGTACGAGAAAGGCACAAAGAAGCATAAAGGATGAAAGGACCGAGATTAGTCACAAAACACACACTTTTATTTCTTCAATAACATGCACAATGCATCATACATTCGAGAAGAGGCAATAGCTTCCATTACTGAGTCTTGAAGAGGAGGCTTGAAAGTTCTCTCAACACACAAGAACAACTGCGAGTAAGAGAGAGGATTCTTGAAAAGTATACACTCACCTGAGATATCTAAGCTGTCCAACTTATGCGAAGGCTATTTGGAACCCTTTGAAATGAGCTTCCAACTTACATTTATAGAAGAATATGTGAGAAAGAAGAGGAAATGGTCATAATTACATTCCTAAAATGAAGGCCCATGATGTATTTATTACAGTTAGTTGAACCACTTGAGAAGGTTCCATCATGGGTCATTAATTGCCTGATGACCTAGTCTTCTTAATTAATTAAAAGAATATTTAAATAATAATAATAAATATTATTATTAAAATATTTAAATAAAAATATTAATTTAATTAACATAATGTTGGGACCCCCCCGTTGACCCGTTTGACTTGAAGAGGAGGGGGGTCCATGTGGATAGAGTCTGCACAAATCTTAACTCGGTGAGTTTGAATCCTCTAACTCGGTGTTGCATGCAATCAATTTTGAACCCCACACTAACTCTTTCCTCGCTTTGGCAATCGATTCTTTTGCGTTGACTCCTTTGGTATTTTGGCAAAGTGCACTCTACAATCTCGGCTCCAATCAAATATTATGCCACTATTGGGATCTTGGTATGGCATAGGTAGTACATGAGCTACACAATATACTCATTTTCCGAAACTAAAAAGATCCTTTATGTTACAATTTTCAACACATAAAATAAGCCCTTCAAAAATATATTGAACAATTGGGGCAACCAAGAGGACCTTCATAATTACATTCCTAAAATGAAGGCCCATGATGTATTTATTACGATTAGTTGAACCACTTGAGAAGGTTCCATCATGGGTCATTAATTGCTCGATGACCTAGTCTTCTTAATTAATTAAAAGAATATTTAAATAAAATATTTAAATAATAATAATAAATATTATTATTAAAATATTTAAAGAAAAATATTAATTTAATTAACATAATGTCGAGACCCCCTCGTTGACCCATTTGCATTGAAAGGGGGAAAAAATTGGTTCCTTGACATAGCAACAAAAGGTTGATTATTCCTGGGTGGAGGAAAGCTTCCATAAGGAGGAGTTGAATGACCCCTACTAGGTAAATCTGCAACTAGGGATGTGGAAATGCCTCTTCTTCTTCTCTTTGGAGGAGAAAAGGAAAGTTTGATATGATGATACTTTCCTTTCTTTAAAGAAGCTCTTGTCTAAATTCTTCGCATAAGTTACCGCACTAAGATTTGGAATCCAGAGATATAGAGTTGCTAGGTACTTTGACTTGTGTAAGTGAGAAGAGAAGTACCAACTCTATCCCACCGGGCGTGCCAAAAACTGTTGTCGCCAAATCACTGCACCCTCCGAATGGCCAGGATGTGAATAGGATGTTCGGTGTGATTGGGACACATGGGATCACCTCTCAAGCTGTGGGACTTGGGCTTGAGGTGAACCTCTGGAGAAGGCCGGCTTCCTCTTCCTAAACTAAGTCTTTGTACTACTCCTAGTGTAACAAAAATGATTATGTAGTCCTATACTAACATTTTCATGGGGTTTTAGGGAAAGAGATTTACTGAAATGAAACTATACTAGAGATGGTGATGCACCAAATAAAGGGTGTTTCCAGGACTCGGGAAGGGTTAATTTGAATAGGGTGTGTGCACCATAGGTCAACTTCACCCTCTGCCTGCAACTTAGAGAGGGCACAGGATACCACAAACTAAGAGACACATGTTCCCTTTGTTAAACTTTATCGACCGAGAAATATATACGGTTCCAGGTGAAGAAGGATGAACTCAAGAAGGGTGAACAGACACCACAACTCAACTACATGTAATACTCCACCACTCGATAAGCACATAAATTGAAGAACTGCGATAAAAACTTAAACTTGCACAGTGTACTTGCAAGTACGAGAAAGGCACAAAGAAGCATAGAAGGATGAAAGGACTGAGATTAGTCACAAAACACACACTTTTATTGCTTCAATAACATGCACAATGCATCATACATTCAGAAGAGGAAATAGTTTCCATTACAGTCTTGAAGAGGAGGCTTGAAAGTTCTCTCAACACACAAGAACAACTTGCGAGAAGAGAGAGGATTCTTGAAATGTATACACTACTTTGAGATATCTAACTGTCTAACTTATGCTCGAACGTTGGAACCCTTTGAAATGAGCATCCAACTTACATTTATAGAAGAATATGTGATAAAGAAGAGGAAATGGTCATAATTACATTCCTAAAATGAAGGCCCATGATGTATTTATTACGATTAGTTGAACCACTTGAGAAGGTTCCATCATGGGTCATTAATTTCTCGATGACCTAGTCTTCTTAATTAATTAAAAGAATATTTAAATAAAATATTTAAATAATAATAATAAATATTATTATTAAAATATTTAAATAAAAATATTAATTTAATTAACATAATGTCGAGGACCCCCTCGTTGACCCATTTGACTTGAAGAGGAGGGGGTCCATGTGGATAAAGTTCTGCACAAATCTCAACTCGGTGAGTTTCGAATCCTCTAACTCGGTGTTGCAATCAATTTTTAACCCCACACTAACTCTTTCCTCACTTTGTGCAATCAGATTATTTTGCATTGAGTCCTTTGGTATTTTGGTAGTGCATTTTGCAATCTCGCTCCAATCAACAATTATGCCACTATTGGGATCTTAGTATGGCATAGGTAGCTGTGAGCTACACAATATACTCATTTTTCCAGAAACTAAAAAGATCCTTTATGTTACAATTTGCAACACATAAAATAAGCCCTTCAAAAAATATATTGAACAACTGGGGCAACCAAGAGGACCTTGGAAAAATGTACAGGTAACAACCATATGAATTCTTCCTTAGTCGTGGATCAAAGCTAATAGAAATAAGCTAGCTAAAATTAGCTAGAAACTACAGTATAATCGTCCATTTGTTAAAAACAAGTTTCTCTGAACCTGGTAAAGGAATACTTTTTATTATCTGATTGGACGTACATAATGGAAGGGTATAAATATTGCCTACTACCCATAGAGTTTCTCAAAGAGACCATTTACAAGTGACAAGGATGTGGCATACAAAATGGCCGACCAGGTATTTTGAGTTGACCTTCACATGTCAATTCGTTTCTAGGAGAAGAAATCTTTGAGCAATATGAATCGTTTCATTCTGCACCGTAATAAACCTTCATCTCCTGATTCAGGAAAATTTTATGAAGCCTTGAATGGTGTGACTCCAATCCATCATACATGGTAGTGAATATTTGTTTCCTACAGCTACCATTCGATCTGAGTTCAGAATAAGGATAAGCATGCATTTGATACTGAATAGATAACAACACAGTTGGACAACCTGCTTGCTGGAAGTGCTCAAAAGAAAGGCCTCTACTGTACTGCAACATGCCTACTGCTGTGCGTGGGAGCTTGTCTCACGACCACATCAAGTTCAGAATTATACAGAGGATGAGGAGAAGGTCGTGGCAGCTATTAAAGCTGATTCAAAGTCTGAACAGTTCAGTGGAATCCTAACAAGGGCAGATCTATATGAAAGTAGACACTTTCTTCATATGATCTATGAAACCTAATCCAAAGTCCATGCAACACACATCCTTTCCATCTGGATGAGTTTTCAGCATTTCTTTCTTGTCAAACTCTTCGCATATGAGCCACGACTGAGCCATTAACACATCACCTTCGTTGGGTGAGATACGAAGCCACTTTCTTTCCTCACAGTGGTGAACCGAGTGATTCTTCAGGCTAAATTCTGAAATGTTCTCCTTTTCCCATGCATTCAAACTACAAGTGCTAACCCCCACTCGCCATGTTACTCGGTATCATTTGAAAAATATCTGCATAATGAGACGAGTTACTGTAGCCTCCGTTGAAATTGGTATCACGTCGCGTTGTTTTCTCCATGACCCACTCCAATTCACAACTGTCTTATTAATCCTCCTGGCGACTCGCACAAAGACTCGAGATCCTGTTTACATGGCCCATGCAGAAGTATCATGTTGGATAGCCATCGTAATATTTCCACACTTGGTAGTTTGATCCGATTTCTCCCATTCATGGAAGTTTGATCATGGTTTACCAAACCAATATTTCCACTTGGCGGTGCTTGCCCTGAGTTCCCCTATTCATACCTCAACGCGGGATTAACAGCTTGGACTGCCATCATCAAATCTCGACCTCGGCATACTAGCTCCAAATCCCCATATAACGGCTTGGACACATTAATCCATGGGCCCGGCCTCAGCTTCGCCACGCAAACTTGGCAAGTTCATTCCTTATCTCCACAATTCCCACCAGCGTGCGGGATCCCCATGATTTTTTCTCCTGCTGAGTTTTCCTTCATCAGATTTGAGGATAACATCAAACTCTCGGTGCAAACATTTCAGCTGTAGCTTGTAAGGTGTGATAATTTCAACAGAAACCTTTATGCTTGCCAACTTAGTGAATCATTGAAGATGCTCATATAATTGCAAAGCAAATTGTGCCTCATGAATATTCTGATATGAAATAGTTCTAGCTCTATGAGATTCACTTCCATGAGTTGTATCATAAAACAAGTAAGGTCTCGATAGAGAATATTTGTAATAAATTTCATCAAGTCTCCCGGTAACACTCTCACTGTCACTTAATCGATTTTCATAAAAATATCTTGAAGGAAAATCCCGAATTTGAGGATGCATTCGATGTTGAACAGATAACAACATAGTTGGACAACCTGCTTGTTGGAAGTGCTCAAAAGAACTCTTACTATACTGCAACATGCCTGCTACCTATGCACCGAATACTTAGCCGAGGAAGGTCTGAACACCATTATAATTCACAGCTCTTTTAAGATGTCGGTTTGACTCAATTTTACATTGGTATTCTATGGTGCTTATACTATCTTCCTGGGTCGATAGAAGTCCTTCCATTATGTAATTACAAACCCAAGATTCAATGATGTTGAACCTCCCATATCTGCATAATTTCATATCATCTCGGTCAAACAAGATAATTCTCCCAAGTGCTTAGTCAAGCATTGTCTTAATGGATAAAACCTAGCATCATGTTGACTTTGACTCTCCGTTACTTAGCCTTCAGATTTTTTGCATCGATCTCCACCGAGATCCTTGTACAGTTCCTTTCATTCGTCAATTTTCAATGAGCTATATTTTGCATTAACAAGACCATCGTCGAGCTCTTACAACTGAGAGTCTCTACCGAGATGATTTCGAGATGACTATCAATTTGACACCGGATTCTCTATCAACTCGACCCCGAACTCTTCACTGAGTTGAGATAAACTGGGTGCCTTTCGATGCTAGGTGATCTCTCATATGCAATTTAAGAATTATTTTTAATTTTTGTATCTTGATAATAACTGGAGATGGGTTCCTGGGACTACTATTTTCATTTTGAACATAATAGGACCCCGTTGTCCAATCTTGCCATGTGTGTAAAATTGGATAACATTTTTGGTGACCTCTGGGGATGATTTCCTGCTAAACATGATTCCAGTAGCCTTAAGTCATCCATTGGGCATGGAGTCTATGTTGGAATCCTGAAAGTAGTATGATTTTCTTTAACACATCCCAAAATCTCCTTGAACATTTCCGATATCCTAGACCTCCCTGGAATGCTAAGCATGAAGTATACTAAATCTGTTGAATGCTTGACATCCATGGAACACTGCAAAATTTTGAATGAAGTAGATTTTGAATCTGTTATGGAAACCTTGAACCTTTCTTCTCCTTGACACCTTCCAATGATGAAACAATGTGCAGAACAACACAAAACACAACAACAAGGAAAGAAAAACAACAACACACAACAATGTGCATAAGCACTTGGAGGAAAACACCTAATTTAACTATACAAGGGGTGGAACGCTTCTAAAAAACAAGCTTTGAGATGTATCCCATTCACATGAATGGGCAGTTATTCTCCATTGAGCCTAGATAGATGGAACGAATTTGCCTCTTTGCAACTTGTGATGATGTATGGCCCACTCCAGAGAGCGTCAAACTTGGCATGCCTGCCTGGTTTGGCCCTGTCTTCATCCCATTTGAGAACTAAATCTCCCTCTTGAAAACACCGGTTGGATGCCTCCTTATCAAAATATTTCTTAACTTGAGCTTGATGCTACTCCAAAGTTTTGAGAGCCTTATCTCATACTTCCTCTAACTCCCATGAGTTCAACATAACGAAAAGTCTTATGAAGACATCTTCATGTTCAACTCCCAGAACTCCGCATGCAACTATGAAGGCTGTGATGTGTTCATCAGGATGCACTTTACCATCACCTTTGAATTTAGGGAAGTTCTTACGGTTACCTCTGGGTAACTCATGCAAAGGCTGAGGAAGAGCAAGGGGCCCGACATGATGACCCCCTGTGGAAATGGTACCGCCATTCTTGGAAAAATGGCTTGAAGAGGAACTGCAACACCAGCAAGAATCAAAGCTCGAAGATTAGGACTGATTGACTCTGAAGGAATACCACCCGTAGGGATTCTATCTTGGATAGGTGGAGTACTTGTCGAACGAGTCTTTCTATTTCTTGTTGAAGGGAAAGGAAAACCCTACGCAGCTCTCCAAAAGATGGCGAGAGTCTTGATACCAAGGGCCCTTCTCCCTCGAGTAAAATGCGGAGTCGCCAGATCAAAGGATGATCAATAATTACAGAACTGGAATATGATTTCCCCAGCGGAGTCGCCAAAAAACTGTTGGTCGTCAAATAGGACTTTACGAAGAGCAACAGTCAGGGGACAAGAAGTCCCTCCTCTTTAATGGGAGAGGTTCTGTTAGTGCAAAATCACAGCACCCCTGGATGCACATCAGGCTTCTAGGTTGATGTTCAGGCATCCAGTGTGATTGCACAACATGGAAACCTCTCTCCAAGTGTGGGGACTTGTGAAACTGAGAGAGGAATCTCCAGATTAGAGGCTGGTTCCTCAAACTCCTCTGATTTAGATCTATATTTTGCAAAACTACAGAGGTTTAGATCCTAATCCTATTCTAACTTGCAAGGAGACAGGGGTAGAAGTGCAAAAATTGAAACTAACTAAAGATGGTGATGCACCAAAAGGAGTGGTGAAACATATTTGTCATGCAAATAGACACAGACCAAAGTTCATAACATAAGACATACACAGACTGATAATGTATAATCTATTATCTGAAATCAAGCAAATAATACAAACAGAGGATTGAAACCCATTCACAGAGCTTGCATTATCATTTCAATGTCAAAACACACATTACACCCTCAGAGAGGTAAAAGAAAACTGTTACAATCCTTGGAGAGGTCTGATCCTTCATCAATCACTTGCTGGAGGTGAAAGAAGAAGTCTGCTATGCCCAAAAATGTTCCCCCTTGAAAATGAGCCAAATCGGCTTTTTAACATTGCATGGGTCGAACCCAAGAGACAGAAAACGTACAAAGGCATGGGAGCCCATTCTTCTTGACTGCAGGTGCATTAAAATGGCATGGGGACCTTACAAACCCATACCCTATCACTTTGACCGGATTACAGGAGAATGCGACCCATTCTGCATTAAATCTGGTCGTTGGAATGTCATTTCTGGCCATGAACACGCGTTAGAGCCGTATCTCGATTTTCTCCCTCCAGAATGCTCCAAAATGCAAGATTGACCCCGGAATCGTGTAGAGAATTTCACCAGCTTTCCGTTGATATAAAGAACGTGCAAATCCGAGCTCTGGATCGAAAGTTATGGCGATCTGAAGATTTAGGGCACAAAACAGGTGAAAACGTGTTTTGAAATCTTTCCCGCGCTCTGCCACCTGGATGACACGTGGCACGTGCTAATTGGACGAGCAATTCTCTCTCCTCCACCTTCCATGGGCTTTCCTTTTGAAATTTTCTTGTGGGCCCCTTAAACTTGGACACGTGGCGCCATTTCATTGGTTCGCGCTGACCCTTTAAAACTTGCCCTTTGACTTTTGACTTTTCTCCTTGAGACACGTGGCGTGATCTGGTTGGTTCTCGGCCCGCCGGCTCTTTCACGCCCTTCATCTTTTCATCCTCGGATGTCCCAAATGCTTAGTGCTCCTTGTTTTGATTTCGTGCGACTCGAACCGGCGGTTCGCGTCCATTTGTCCCGCTTGTCCCAAATTGCCTCTTTGCTTTTGACCTTTTTTCGCCCGGTTCGGCCGGTTCGCGCCTTTTTGGCCCAGATGTCCCAATCGCTTTTTCTTGCTGTGCTCATTTCGGCCGATCCGGCTGGTTCGGGTCTTTTTGTCCCAAACGTCCCGAGCAACACTTAGCCAATTTTCTTCCTCCTTCGGCCGGATCGGCTTTTCGCGCCCGCCGCGTACTTCTGGCCCGATTGTCCCAAATGCAATTTGGGCCGCCTGGAGGCTTTTCGGCCGATCCGCGCCTTGACGTCCCAAATGTCCCAGTTGCTCCCTTGAGTGTGACTTAGCCAATTTTCACACTTTTTCCTGGATCAACCTATTTGCCTTTCTGCAACTTTTTCGCATTTTCTCAGAGCTTGCTCCTTCCTTCTTCGGCCTGGGGAGTTAGAAAAATTCCTGAAGGGACCCTAGAAACCTGATTTTTTGCTCTGAATCAATCAATTTGCTTGGGATTTGAATCTTCTGATGCATGTTATCAAAATTACCCCGGGGTGAATTTTGGATAACAATTTGGCGACTCAGCGGGATCATCTGCCTGCTAGATGAAAAGACCAGTTGCCTGAAGCAATCCATTGGGCATGGAGTCATCAAATATTCTGTTTAGAATCCAAACTGACTCAGAATGTGCAAGGAGGGAGATGGAATGTGACCTGATGAAAGCAAAGACATGCTAAACATCTCCATGGACAGCAAGCTGTGCCAAGGCACTTAGGGAAAACAAAACTAACCTACAGCAAAACAATGTGCACAAGCACTTGGAGGAAAGAAAATCTAATCTAATATTTACAGATGCAGTGAACCTCTCTCTAGAAGCAACGCTTGAGATAGATTCCATTTACTGGAATCTGCAGTTCTTCACCAACCAATGAGGCCAATTGGAAAGCATTGTTGTTCTTGCACTTTGTGACCATGTATGGGCCACTCCAAATGGCATCAAATTTTGAATGCCTTCCTGGTTTTGCTCTGTCCACATCCCATTTCAACACTAGATCTCCTACTTGAAAAGATCTATCTTTGGCCTTCCTATCAAAGGTCTTCTTGATCAAAGCCTGATCCTTTTCCATTGCTTGGAATGCCTGATCTCTGATTTCTTGCAGCTCCATCAATTCTGCATATCTCACCTCCATGGGCCCAAACTCTAGCAACTCCAGCTGTTTCATGAGTTCCAACGTTGGCAACTCAAGTGACATGGGCAAGATTGCCTCTCTTCCGTAGACAAGCCTAAATGGAGAGTTACCTGTGGATCTTTTGGGAGTTATCCTATCAGCCCATAAGGCTGATTTCAGTTTGGTATGCCAAGCCCTCTGATTCTCATCAAGAGTCCTCCTAATGATCCTCAGCAAGTTTTTGTTTGTAGACTCGGCCTGGCCATTACCTTGAGGGTAATAGTTTGATGAAGTGCTCAGGTAAATCCCGTTCTTGACAGCCCACTCAGTAACTTTAGATCCAATGAATGCCAATGCATTATCAGAGACTATTGTAGCAGGTACACCAAATCTGGTAGTTATCCCTCGTAAAAGTCCAAGATGCTAGACTCATTCGCCTCTTTGAGTGCTACTGCTTCTGTCCATCTGGTGAAGTAGTCTGTGGCTGTCAAAATCCATTTGTGCCCTTGGCTCGAATTGGGATTGATGACTCCAATGAAGTCCAAACCCCATTGCATGAATGGCTGGTCAACTGAGATTGGATGTAATGGGAGGGCTGCAAGTCTCTCTTTTCCTGTGAAGAATGCACAATTCTTACATTTCTTGATCCATGCATAGCAATCACTAAAGATTTTAGGCCAATAATAACCAGCCTTCATGATTTTCAGAGTTGTCACTCTTGGTGCAAAATGGCCACCAGCTGGTCCATCATGAAACTCTTTTAATACCCTTTGGATCTGACCTGTGTTAATGCATCTCAGCAGCACTCCATTCACGTCCTTCTTGAACAAAACTCCATCAATGATGGTATATGGAATAGCCTGCAACCTGAAGTATCTTCTTTTTGCTTTGCTCATTTCTAGAGGGCATATGCCCGTCTGTAGGAAATGTATCATATTCTGAGTCCAACAGGGAGTGGACACATCATCATTTTCCTGTTTTTTATCATCTTGTAATAGCAGGACAGTGTCTTCTTCATCTTCTGGGTTGTCTGGTTGTTTGGAAGCGAGCTGCTCACACAAACCTTTGCCTCTTACCAGCTTGGTGATCTTGATCTCAATGTCATACTCCATGACACGGGTGATCCAACCTGCCCTTTTCTCATTCAAATCCTTGTTGAGGAGGAAGTCCTTAACCCCAGCATGTGAGACCAGCAACTGGACCTTGTTGTTTGAGACTAAATGTTTGAATTTCTTCAAGCTCCTGATTACTGCAAGCACATGTTTTTCTATAAAAGAGTACCTCACTTCGCAGTCATCTAGACTCTGGCTGAAAAAGGCAATCGGTTGTTCATCATTATCTTTGTTCTGCTGTACCAGAATGGCAGAAATAGTGTCATCACCTCCAAATGCATAGAGGATGAAATCCTTGGAAAAGTCTGGGTTGATGAGAGTGGGTGCCTGGGAGATGGCTTCTTTGATTGCTTCAAAACTCTCCTTGCCTTCTGCCGTCCATTTGAAAGCCATGCTTTTCTTTAACATTTTGGTGATGGGCTTGACAAGGGCTGCAAAATCTGGGACAAACCTTCGAACGAAGTTTATCCTTCCCAGGAAACTCTGAAGGGCCTTCTTGTGGCTTGGCAATGGTAGAGCTCTTATGGCTTCGACCCTCTCGGATCAATTGCTAATCCTTCCTGGAGACAATATGGCCAAGGAGCTTCCCTTCATGTGCAAGAAAGATGCACTTCTTAGGATTTAAGGACACTCCGAACTTTCTACACCTCTGAAACACTTGCCTGAGGTGAAAGAGATGGTCTGCAGCATTCTTTGAGAAGACAAGTGATATCATCTAGGTATATCAAAGCACTATCTTGTTGATCAACCCTTTGAATGCCATATCCATAGCTCATTTGGAATGTTGCTCGGCGTTGACAGTCCAAATGGCATCTTCTTGTAAGCATATGTGCCCCATTTGGTTGTGAAGGCTGTCTTGAACTCGGTCTTCCTCTTTACCATAATCGATTAAAGCCCGAGTAACCATCAAGTAGTGAAAATCTTTTGAACCAGCTACGACTGCAATATTTGCTCCATGGAAGGGAGTGGATAATGGTCCTCGAGAGAGGCTCTATTCAAATCTCGAAGTCAACACATAGCCCGATCTCTCCACTCTTCTTTTCGATCGAACTAAGTTGGCAACCCAACTAGAATGCTTGATTGGGAATATAATTGCTGACTCAATCAGCTTGTCCAATTCTTTCCTCATGAGAGGCTCCATGTGTGGATTGACTGGTCTCTGTTTCTGCCTGATAGGCTTAGTATTTGGGTCCAATTCAATGGTATGCTGAGCTAAGTTGGGATTGAAACCTTTCAAGTCTTCATAGCTCCAAGCAAACACGTCAGGGAATTCTTGACATAGCTGTATGAACTCATACCTTTCTTGCTCAGTAGTCATCTTTCCAATTTGCAATGGCTTGTTCTCTTCTACCAAGATGGATACCGAATCTTCTCTCTTGACCTGAATGTTTGCTTTCTCCTTTCTAAACTGATCATTGGGGTTAAAAATGGACTCCAAGGTGATAAGTCCCTTGGGCAGCTTGTCAGTTCTCAGCTGTATCACCTGGTCACCATATTGCTGTTCCAACTTCTCTTGATTCTTAGCTGAGAACTCAGCTTCTTCTTGCAAGAAGTGGATGATTTGCTGGTCATTCTCAAATACTTGCCAACTGACATCGTTATCCGGCACTGAAGGCCTCACAATCACGTGGATGTTTGGCTGTACCTTGTCTTGTTGAATGTTTTCTACAATGTCAAAGGCTGCCCCTACTGCTGCAAGCCTGTCAGCAGCTTGATTTTCTTTCCTAGGAATGGCCTTGATGCCGAAACCCTCAAAATCTTCCATGAGGTCCCACACCCTGTTCTTGTAGCATCTGAGTAGATCATTTTTGGCAGCATGCTGTCCCTTGACCTGATTTACAATCAGCTCACTGTCCCCAAAACTTGCAAGTTTTTATTTTTTTCTTGATTGCCCAATGCATCCCTCGCACCAAGGCTTCATATTCAGCAGTGTTATTGGAGCATGCAAATTGAAATCTAAAAGCTGAATAATGCTTTATTCCTTGAGGTGAAACGAGCATGGCTCCACCTCCTGCACCTTGTCTACTCCTCGATCCATCAAAAAACAGCTGCCATACCTCATTGTCATCCTGTTGTGGTTTGGCTTGGTGATGCTAGGAATAGGTTGACTTTCTTTCATGTATACAATAGACTCCCAGCTCAGATTCTTCTATTCCTTGATAAGGATCAAAAGCATGCACCTTGCTTGCCCATTCATCAAGAGTCAAATCTGGGATATTTCCAACCTTAGTGTCAGTTTCATCAGTGCTTGGGTGATCTTCTTGATCAAATGCTGAGCAATTGGCATTAATCTGACTTGGAGTATAGGGCTCAATGTGGAAGTTTGCAATAGGTTCTGACCTAATTGTAGCCTTAGTCCCATATCTCGTTCTGAATAGCATGTGAGACCAATCAGCGGACAAATATCCCCCAATCTTGGCTGTGAAGTCCCTTGACAAGCATAGGGCAAAGAGTGGTGGAAGGTCTATGACTGATATATCTTGTAAGACAACAACATTTGGACATGCATGCAAGGTAAGACTCAAATTTCTAATCACTCCAAATTTTGCTATTGCTGTCCCATCCACTGCACTACTCCTCCTTAGATGTTATTTCATACCTGGAGCCCTAACTCGATCAGCTATCTGTTTAGGCATTATCGAGCTACTTGCCCGGAATCTATCATGCAATTATGCACTAGCTGATTTCCAATGATTAACGAAACATAAAAGGGGGAGGCTTCAAAGATTCTACCTTGTTGTGCTCCATGATTTCCTTCAGGCTGGGCAGCATTTGTGAGTACCTTCTCCTGCATTTGGATCTGCTGATTCGAAGTTGGCCAATCCTTTATGGCAGCTTGCAGCAGATTTCTTTGGCCTGGGATGGATAGGGATTCCCACATAGATATATTGACGTTTGTCTTCTTCATCTGATCAATGATACTGAATGGTGATGAAGGATCTCTCTGCTGTCCCTTGGTTTGCACATTTGCTCCTTGTATGTGGGCAGCAACAGCTGGCATTTGAGTTGGCCTAGGGGCTGTTCTTGGCTGCCCTTGTGCATTTGGAACTGGGTTTTGCTTGCCAATCATTTGTGGAACTGTGGAAGGTTGTGGATTGGCTGGGGCTAATGGCTGTTCTTCACCCAAATTTCTCCTTTTTGACCTTGTGTTGGCTGCAACACCTTGAGAAATCGCTCGATTCATGCCACGAAATCCTCTGCTTGCCAATTTACCAATGTGGTGTCATTTGGGGCTGATTGCTGTTGGAATGTTTCTTGTTGTTGGCTGTTTTCTTGATTGCTCTCACCCTCCACACCAGTAGTTGTTACCATTAAAGCTTGAGTCAAAGCACCATTGTAGCACATGGATTGATTATGGGGTTCATTACATGGAAAACACCAATCATACTCCTGGGCAATGTTGTTTTGTGCTGGTACTAATGCCTTAGAGGCAGATATGGCATTTGGATTATAGGGCTGGAATGGTCTATTGGCAGGAGGCCTTGTTTGATTCATATTTGCAGCTGGATTGGGTGGCCTTTGAGGCTGATATGGCTGCCTATTAGGTTGAGCTTGAGGCTGATACGAAGGTCTAAAACCTTGAGTTTGCTGTCTCTTTAGTGTAACCAGCTCATTACCTAAATTTTGCAGTTGTTTCATAACTTCCTGAAGCTCATTTGGGGCACTTGGAGATGAAGTGGAAGCTTCGTTTGAACTCTGATTCCTAGGAGTGGGAATAGGAGCTAAGACAGGTGCTTGACTAGTACTTGGGCTCTCTAAACTTGGATATAATGGCATTGGAGGCCTAGGAGCTAGCTTGCCAGCTTGAATCAGACAATTTTCAGCTCTAATGGCAATACTATAAGCAGCAGGGATAGTTGTGCCTCCCATAGATTGAACCAACATAGAAATATCAGAATTTAAAGCTTTAAGGTAGTATAGAAAAGCACCTTTCATTGCTGTTGGCTTTCGATCAGCATCGGGAATTCTATCCCACGATCTTTGAAATCTAAAGTTGAAGTCAGTTAGCTGCTCATTGGAAGCTCTCTTGATGGTTGTCAGCTGCTCCAAGAGAGACAAGTTGTCTCCCTTCTCTCCAAATTGATCATGAAGTGCAATACACAGCTGATTCCAGTTTGTGATAGAGCCAGCTCCAAGGCTCCTAAACCATTGCAATGCTTTCCCCTTGAATGAAGACGCCAGCAATTTGACAGCTACTTGCATCTCATTAATCTCATGGATTGCACAAATGTTAGCAATGTCCTTGACATGATCACCAGGAGTGGTCTGATTTTCTCCAGTAAAGTATGGAATGTTCTTCAATGCTGCAACTGGGATTGGATTTTGTGCATTGAGAGCAAGTGGGCTGCTGCCTGTGAAGTTGACATAGGGGTTCACTGGTTGCGCCATTCTGATTGGTCTTAAAACCCTTGTATATTGAAAGAAAGGCCTGTCAGGTGGAGGAGTTGAGAGAGTTCTGTTTGGTGGAGATGGAGACCTTTGAATCCTTCTTCCTCTTTGCCTTCTTCTTGGAGATAATTGCAGGTATTCAAACAACACTTCCTCTTCTCCAACTCTTGACCTTGTGATTCTTCTCATAAGCTTTTAGGCCTGTACTGTTGAAACCAGTTGATTCTTCCCCTTGGAGTCGCCAGATATGCAAATAATAGCTCTTTTTAAGCAAGAAAATTGCAGCAGATGCACATCAACTTTGCTGCAAATAAAAATGAGACCTCCGGTCCCACCGGGCGTGCCAAAACTGTTAGTGCAAAATCACAGCACCTCGGACGCACATCAGGCTTCTAGGTTGATGTTCAGGCATCCAGTGTGATTGCACAACATGGAAACCTCTCTCCAAGTGTGGGGACTTGTGAAACTGAGAGAGGAATCTCCAGATTAGAGGCTGGTTCCTCAAACTCCTCTGATTTAGATCTATATTTTGCAAAACTACAGAGGTTTAGATCCTAATCCTATTCTAACTTGCAAGGAGACAGGGGTAGAAGTGCAAAAATTGAAACTAACTAAAGATGGTGATGCACCAAAAGGAGTGGTGAAACATATTTGTCATGCAAATAGACACAGACCAAAGTTCATAACATAAGACATACACAGACTGATAATGTATAATCTATTATCTGAAATCAAGCAAATAATACAAACAGAGGATTGAAACCCATTCACAGAGCTTGCATTATCATTTCAATGTCAAAACACACATTACACCCTCAGAGAGGTAAAAGAAAACTGTTACAATCCTTGGAGAGGTCTGATCCTTCATCAATCACTGGAGGTGAAAGAAGAAGTCTGCTATGCCCAAAAATGTTCCCCCTTGAAAATGAGCCAAATCTGGCTTTTTAACATTGCATGGGTCGAACCCAGGAGACAGAAAACATACAAAGGCATGGGAGCCCATTCTTCTTGACTGCAGGTGTATTAAAATGGCATGGGGGACCTTACAAACCCATACCCTATCACTTTGACCGGATTACAGGAGAATGCGACCCATTCTGCATTAAATCTGGTCGCTGGAATGTCATTTCTGGCCATGAACACGCGTCAGAGCCGTATCTCAATTTTCTCCCTCTAGACTGCTCCAAAACGCAAGATTGACCCTGAATCGTGTAGAGAATTTCACCAGCTTTCCGTTGATATAAAGAACGTGCAAATCCGAGCTCTGGATCGAAAGTTATGGCGATCTGAAGATTTAGGGCACAAAACAGGTGAAAACGTGTTTTGAAATCTTTCCCGCGCTCTGCCACCTGGATGACACGTGGCACGTGCTAATTGGACGAGCAATTCTCTCTCCTCCACCTTCCGTGGGCTTTCCTTTTGAAATTTTCTTGTGGGCCCCTTAAACTTGGACACGTGGCGCCATTTCATTGGTTCGCGCTGACCCTTTAAAACTTGCCCTTTGACTTTTGACTTTTTTCCCGAGACACGTGGCGTGATCTGGTTGGTTCTCGGCCCTGCCGGCTCTTTCGCGCCCTTCGCGTCTTTTCATCCCGGATGTCCCAAATGCTTAGTGCTCCTTGTGCTGATTTCGCGAACCGGCCGGTTCGCGTCCATTTGTCCCGCTTGTCCCAGTTGCCTCCGGACTGTTTTGACCTTTTTCGCCCGGTTCGGCCGGTTCGCGCCTTTTTGGCCCAGATGTCCCAATCGCTTTTTGACTGCCTGTGCTCATTTCGGCCGATCCGGCCGGTTCGGGTCTTTTTGTCCCAAACGTCCCGAGCAACACTTAGCCAATTTTTCTTCCTCCTTCGGCCGGATCGGCTTTTCGCGCCCGCCGCGTACTTCTGGCCCGATTGTCCCAAATGCAATTTGGGCCGCCTGGAGGCTTTTCGGCCGATCCGCGCCTTGACGTCCCAAATGTCCCAGTTGCTCCCTTGAGCAGGACTTAGCCAATTTTCACACTTTTTCCTGGATCAACCTATTTGCCTTTCTGCAACCTTTTTCGCATTTTCTCAGAGCTTGCTCCTTCCTTCTTCGGCCTGGGGAGTTAGAAAAATTCCTGAAGGGACCCTAGAAACCTGATTTTTGCTCTGAATCAATCAATTTGCTTGGGATTTGAATCAAATATACAAAACATGATTTTCTTGTTGAACTTGGATATTACGAAAGTGTTTTCTATAAGGATCATCAATTACAAAAGGACTGAGGAATGAGAATACGAGAACGAGCAGAAAGGCACCATTTAGAATTATAGATGACAGAATAATTCCTTATGCATGCGAAGGTATAATGAATTGAAACAAGATCATTTGTATCATACTTAGTAAGATGAAATTTGAAAGACACAAAGTTCTATAAATAACATCTGCAAGAATACAAAGCTCCTTAACATAACACAGACAAATGATCTTCACAAAATTAAATGAAAAGCTTAGGGATAAAAGAGATCAGATAGACAAAGAATGAAAAGCCCTTCTGTATTGATTTCTTTATGATTTATTTTACACTTTCATAAAATGAGCCAAGTTCTTCCTCCTTCAAAATGGCGAGAAAAGGCCATTATATAGTTTACAAATCAGTTACTCTTGGTAACTGCTTCTTTTAACTAAAGATTAGTTAAGGATTGCCAATCGCAATACCTCAACTTATTACAATAAATCTGAGAGAAAGAATTGGAAGAGAAGAGAAGAATTAGGAGAAGAAGACAGGTGCTTATGATTGGGAGGGACCCACTGATTTTAAAATCCACTGTCTGAATCTCTTCAGCGCCTCGGCTATGTCTCTGCCACGAGGGACTGACGTGTTGGCTGTAGATTGGGTCCAAAATCTAAGGCACTTCTCCATTTCCTTATCAAACTCGACATGAGTATGATAGTCCTTATTTGCTTCTTCAATGGCAGATTGAAGAGAGCAGATCTCCTTCATTTTCTCTTTGGAAATGGAGCTTTCCTTGAACAGATTTCCTTTGACAAAAGCTCTGAATTGAGCTTTGATTTCTTGTAGGGAGAGAGACACACCAGAAGTTTCATCCTGAAGATGACAATGTATATCTTTGAAAGCAGATACAACTAGTGTTTTGAAAGCCTCTCCCTTCTGCCAGCTATTCTTCAATTCTCCCGAAGCCTCCTCCAGGACCTTGATCTTCCACTCCACGCTGTAGACCCAGGATTTTGACAGATTATCCTTTGCATCATCAAAAACCTTACTCGCCAAAAGAATGTTTTCATCGGTCTGTCCCATGAGGCGGAGGTCCACTATGCAACTGCTCCAAAGTTTAAGCTCTTTATCTATGATCCCAATAGTGGAAGAGAGCTTTTGTTGCAAGTTGTTCACTTTTCCATGGAGTTTGAAAGCTTCATCGATGAAGTTTAATCCAGCAACAAGCATATCTTCCACCATGGCCTCCATAGCTCTGCCATAGATGGAATACTTGTGCATGTCTTTGATACTCTGTACTTCATCTTGGCTCAAAATTACAGGTGGCGGAAGGGTAGTCAATGGGGTAGGGTCCAAAACTTTGTCCTTAGACAAAAGAGATTTGATAAAACCTGTGAGAATCTGGGCTTGTTCCTCCAACTGTTCAATAGTTTTCTGCCCTTTTTCTACCCTCCCAATGACTCTTGTGACCATTTCCTGGAGGTTGTGGATCTCACCTTCAGGGGTAGACTCTCCCATAGGAATCCTTGAGAGTTCTAGGTCAGATACCTGTAAGTCCTGCTCTGATTTATCTACTGTAGGCTTAGCAATCTCCAGGAATTGCTGACCCTGAGCATCAGACACTATCCTGGAGGTGATTCTATATTTTTGCACGAGAAGGAGGAGTAGTGCCTAACAAGGCTGCCACAGCATCAAAATTTGGCCCTGAGCTCCGAGAGGAAGATTTCCTCTTCCTACTGTCGACAAAAGGTTGCACCCATGCAAAAGAGGAGGAGGAAGAAGCAGGAGGGGCAAGAGGACCAAGAGATAGAGAGCTCATGGAAGGTTTGCACAGCTGTTGTCTCAAGTTGAGACATGAGTGGGGCACTTGAGACAACTGGTGCAGAGGAATCAATAGCACTTGGAAGTTCGGTGCTCTGGACTTCCTTGTCTTTATCCGTTGGAGCTTCAGGAGCGCTTGAAGGAGCTGGCACTTCACTCTCTTCACTTTCACTGAGAACAATAATGTTCTCTGATCCCAAAGGTAATTCTACTGCTTTCTCTGGGGATCTTCTTCCACAGGCTCCTTCTTAACCTCTTTGAGTTTCTTCTGGTATACCTGGGTGGATGAAGAAGGAGTAGAAACTACAGGTCCTTGAGTTGACGAGGCAGGAGGGGTTTGCACAGGTGTGTCTGATCTTGGAGTCGATGCTTCCCTCCTTGGTGTTGAAACATCCTTGGAGGAGGATTCCCCTGAGTGCCTCCTAAGCTCTCAAACTTTCTTGTCAAACCAGATCTTAGTCCTGACTAAGACTGGAGCCAGGATCTCACCAAATCATCTTTCTCTTTTTTAAACCAATCCAAGTCCTCCAAGGGAGTGTGCTTAACCACATTGTCATACTCATATGAGTATAGATCAGAGTTGTCATCCTTGAGTCCTTTCAGGAACTGGGTACAAGCTGAGTTCTTGGATCAATTGTAGAGAGAACCTGCCATAATGCCTCCTTCTAGCCTCAAAATCATCGGCACAGTCAGCCCAATAGTCTTCTGTATCTGCCCTATGATGATATGTTATCTTAATGTTCTGCTCAATGAACTTCTTCAAGTCGAAGCAAGTTCTTGGCTTGAAGAAATGGACAGTGATGGGAGCCAGGGCTCTTTCTATATTCTGTGCGTCCAGGGCTGTTTTACAAGTGTAGTTTCCCAAAGAGATGGGGAAGTGCAAACCGGTAATTTTCTTGTCTCTGTAGGTTCTATGTAATTTATCTAATTCCTGCATACTTCTATCAGAGCCATCTTGTCACTGCAGAACATAGGAAGCCTCAGAGGGGTGCTCTCATAGCCAGCTAGCCTGATATAAGAAATTTTTTTGAATTGAATAAAATAGGCACCGTAGTGCGATATTAGATTCATGGCTTCATCAGAAAATCTTCTAGCAGTGTCACCCTCAAGAAGTCTGACCATGTACATGGTGAAGGCATCATTCACCCTTCGGAAGTTGCGATTGCTGGTCTCTAGGGTGAACTGTGGGCAGTAGGCATACACAGGATCAGCCTTGTGAGCATCAATGTAAGAGAATCCAAACCATTGCCTTGATGCCGCCAGAGTGTACATCAGGTATGAAGTCATATAGAATTTCTTCATTTGCTGCACATTGGACAGCTGCTCCGCTAGGTTCATGCTGATAATTTCTACCCAGTTGATATTTTGAGTTCCTTCGCACACCATGTTGATGAGCGGGCACATCCAGAAATGAAATTCATTAGTAGAGGGCAAGCCCATAACCCGAGCCAGTAGGATTATGAAATCCAAAATTCTTCATTGAAATCTACTCGGAAAAGGGTCTTGGATAGGCGAGATGCTCCCTTCTTAGGGTTTTTAAGCCAAGACTTCGCCACCCGCGCCTTGTAGTTGTCACTGTCTTGATTGAACAGGGCCTGTGCTTGATTTTGAGAGACAACTATGGCATTATCCATTTCTGGAATCCTCAGTGCAGTGCCAATGGTGGCAGCGTCAAGTTTGGCGATGAGCTCCCCGTGTATGTTGGTCAATTCACTCGAATCAGGGTTGAAATGAGCTCGCATGAAAGCACTGTATCTGCACATTGCACAGAGATTGGGAAACCACCAGCAAAAGCCAAACCGCTGTCATGAATCATCTGTGCCATTGGTGTAGGGTTCACGTCTGTCATCCTCGACCAAAAATCACTAAAGTCAAGATGGCAAACTTCACTGTCCCCGATATCGAGAACGGGACTCTAGTGGTGAGATTTGTTCCTGCCCCTGGAATTTGATCTTCATGTTGATAGTAATCCAGAGAGCAGAGCTGCAAGCTATACTTGGGATGAAATTATAGAGGGAATGGATATGTGCACAGGAATTTAGATTGCAAGGGTTCAAGCAAAAGATAGCAGGAAAGCAGTGTGCAAAACACATAGGGGGTTCGCTTGTTATATAGCCGTTTAGGAGAGAGAAAGGCAATGAATGCGCATTTAATACATACCTACCAAATTGAATAAGCAAGATATTCGGGTAGAGTGGGAAAAATTAGCACGAATGGCACTTGGTTCATTTGGGACATGTGGGATGCGAAAGCGCGAAGTACGCGGCTCGGCCGATTCGGGCGAAGCGGGGAAAAGACACACAAATGCTCTTGGAACACACGGGACAAAAGTACGTGAAATATGTGACTCAAACCAAATCGAGACGAAAATGGAACAAGCGGTCCTGGGTGAACTTGGGACATTTGGGACAAAAAGTTTTGACGGGCCCGAAAGGAAGCAGACTTTAGGTAAACCGGCCGATCGGGGAACAAAGGGTCCAATTGAACTTGGGACAAGCGGGACAAAAATATCCGACAGGCTCGAAAAACAAGCAAAATGACCTAAAAACGTAGATTTTTTCAATTTCTCGACTTTTAACATTACTAGGATAACAGAGAAGACACTTAACCTTAAAATTTTAAATTTTCACCTCCTTAAGAGGAAGGGGAATTTTGAATGGACAATAGTTTGCCGTAGGAATGATTTTCCCTTCCAGTTGACACAAATTTGTAGCATTTTTCACTCCATGGCTTGGTGATCCCATTTGGTTGTTCTAAAAGCTGTTTAGAGCTTCTCGCAATGAGGTTTCTTTGGGAAGGGATCGAGAGTGCATCCCACATGGTAATGCTCAGATTGGTTTTCTTCATTTGTTCTACTATCTTTGGGAATTGATCCAACTTTGATGACACTTTTTTTGGGCATTGGGGTCCTCCTTTGGAAAATGTTTGTTGGGTACCGTGATGCCTAGAGAACCATCTTTCCTCGGTGTGGCTATTTGGTGTTTCTAGCGATTTCTTTCTGCATTTTTATCAACTACCATTTGAAACCCGGGTTGAGAAGTGGACGCTAGATCAACTTCAAGAGGTTGAGTCTCCATTGCTCTCTTTTTGGAGCAGTGTTTGCTACCACCGATGAAGAATCTATATTCAATCCGTAAAAATCTTACGCTTTCCGGTTTAGCAAAGCGATTCTTCAGTGCTGTGGTTGATCTCGCTTCTTACGTAGATGAATTGTTTGTTAACTACGAAGGGGTAGATACACTTTGAACCATAAAGGCCTGGCTAAGAACCCCATTGGGACAAAGATTTTGATTGTGAGGTTGAGAGCAAGGATAACACCATTCATAGTCTTGAACCATATTATTTTAAGCAGTACTATAGCTCTAGATGAGCCAGTTTGTAAGAGGGTTCGAAATTTCAAGGGCCTCGACATTTGTAATTTGACTTGTAGTTTGATTTGAGGCTGATTGTTCCCTTGAAAAAGAGAGCAGTTAGCTTGATACTACCTGATTTTGTGGCTGATAGGGACGATTGTATTGAAACTGTTGCCTTTTGAGTGCAACAAGCTCATTTCCAAAATTTTGTAGTAGCGACTTGACTTCAAATAGGTCATTTGAAGAGGTAGGGGAAGATTGAGATGGTTTCTTGGAGTCTACTAGAATAGGAGTAATGATAGGCTGATGATTCGTAAGATCTAGAGAAAAGGGCATTGGTGGTCGTGGAGCTATCTTTCTAGCTGAATCACGAATTCTTTGCACTTATGGCAACTTCATAAGCATCAGAAGTGTAGTCCCTTCCATGGACTAGATCATAAGCTGCTACATCACTATTCAAGGCTCGCAAATAGTACAATAATGTATTATGTACGAAGGCTTTACGAGCACTTGAATCCTATTCCAAGTCCTATGGAATCGGAAGTTGAAATCACTCATGTATTCTTGGGAAGCTCTCTTTATGGTAGTAAGTTGTTCCAAAAGTGATAGGTGATCACTTTTGTCTTTGAATTGTTTACATAGCTTTTCTCCCAACTCATCCCAAGTGGTTATAGTGCCAACACCTAACCCACGAAACCATTGAAGTGCTTTTCCCTTGAAAGAGGTAGCAAGAAGTCTAATTGCAATGTTGTCTTTAGTGATATTATGTACTGCGCAGATGCTAGCTACATCAAAGATATGCTCCACTGGAGTAACGTGAGTTTCCCCGTGTAGAAGGGTAAAATTTTGAGTGCCGCAACAGGTATCGGGTCACGTTGAGCCAACATAAGAGGACTGCTTGCATTGAAAGGGGGAAAAACTTGGTTCCTTGCCATATCAACGAAAGGTTGATTATTCTGGAGTGGAGGAAAACTTTGTAAGGAGGAGTTGAATGACCCCTACTAGGTAAATCTGCAACTAGGGATGTGGAAATGCCTCTTCTTCTTCTCTTTGGAGGAGATAAGGAAAGTTTGATATGCTGATAATTTCCTTTCTTTAAAGAATCTCTTGTCTAAATTCTTCGCATAAGTTACCGCACTGAGATTTGGAATCCAGAGATATAGAGTCGCTAGGTACTTTGACTTGTGTAAGTGAGAAGAGAAGTACCAACTCTGTCCCACCAGCGTGCCAAAAACTGTTGTCGCCAAATCACTTGCACCCTCCGAATGGCCAGGATGTGAATAGGATGTTTGGTGTGATTGGGACACATGGGATCACCTCTCAAGCTGTGGGACTTGGGCTTGAGGTGAACCTCCAGAGAAGGCCGGCTTCCTCTTCCTAAACTAAGTGTTGTACTACTCCTAGTGTAACAAAAATGATTATCTAGTCCTATACTAACATTTTCATGGGGTTTTAGGGAAAGAGATTTACAGAAATGAAACTATACTAGGGATGGTGATGCACCAAATAAAGGGTGTTTCAGACTCAGGAAGGGTTAATTTGAATAGGGTGTGTGCACCATAGGTCAACTTCACCTACTGCAACTTAGAGAGGGTACAGGATACCACAAACTAAGAGACACATGTTCCCTTTGTTAAACTTTATCAGACCGAGAAATATACCAGTTTCCCAGTGAAGAAGGATGAACTCAAGAAGGGTGAACAGACACCACAACTCAACTACATGTAATACTCCACCACTCGATAAGCACATAACTCCAAGAACCTGCAATAAAAACTTAAACTTGCACAATGTACCTGCAAGTATGAGAAAGGCACAAAGAAGCATAGAAGGATGAAAGGACCGAGATTAGTCACAAAAAACACACTTTTATTGCTTCAATAACATGCACAATGCATCATACATTCAGAAGAGGAAATAGTTTCCATTACAGTCTTGAAGAGGAGGCTTGAAAGTTCTCTCAACACACAAGAACAACTTGCAGAAGAGAGAGGATTCTTGAAATGTATACACTCGCTTTGAGATATCTAAGCTGTCCAACTTGTCTAAACCATTGGAACCCTTTGAAATGAGCATCCAACTTACATTTATAGAAGAATATGTGAGAAAGAAGAGGAAATGGTCATAATTACATTCCTAAAATGAAGGCCCATGATGTATTTATTACAGTTAGTTGAACCACTTGAGAAGGTTCCATCATGGGTCATTAATTGCCTGATGACCTAGTCTTCTTAATTAATTAAAAGAATATTTAAATAATAATAATAAATATTATTATTAAAATATTTAAATAAAAATATTAATTTAATTAACATAATGTCGGGACCCCCCCGTTGACCCATTTGACTTGAAGAGGAGGGGGGTCCATGTGGATAGAGTCTGCACAAATCTCAACTCGGTGAGTTTCGAATCCTCTAACTCGGTGTTGCAATCAATTTTGAACCCCACACTAACTCTTTCCTCGCTTTGGCAATCAGATTCTTTTGCATTGAGTCCTTTGGTATTTTGGTAGTGCACTCTGCAATCTCGGCTCCAATCAACAATTATGCCACTATTGGGATCTTAGTATGGCATAGGTAGCTGTGAGCTACACAATATACTCATTTTTCCAGAAACTAAAAAGATCCTTTATGTTACAATTTGCAACACATAAAATAAGCCCTTCAAAAAATATATTGAACAACTGGGGCAACCAAGAGGACCTTGGAAAAATGTACAGGTAACAACCATATGAATTCTTCCTTAGTCGTGGATCAAAGCTAATAGAAATAAGCTAGCTAAAATTAGCTAGAAACTACAGTATAATCATCCATTTGTTAAAAACAAGTTTCTCTGAACCTGGTAAAGGAATACTTTTTATTGTCTGATTGGACGTACATAATGGAAGGGTATAAATATTGCCTACTACCCACAGAGTTTCTCAAAGAGACCATTTACAAGTGACAAGGATGTGGCATACAAAACGGCCGACCAGGTATTTCAGAGTTGACCTTCACATTCAATTCATTTCTAGGAGAAGAAATGCTGAGCAATATGAATCGTTTCATTCTGCACCGTAATAAACCTTCATCTCCGATTGGGAAAATTTTATAAACCTTGAATGGTGTGACTCCAATCCATCATACATGGCAGTGAATATTTGTTTCCTACAGCTGCCATTCGATCTGAGTTCAGAATAAGGATAAGCATGCATTTGATACTGAATAGATAACAACACAGTTGGACAACCTGCTTGCTGGAAGTGCTCAAAAGAAAGGCCTCTACTGTACTGCAACATGCCTGCTACTGTGCGTGGGAGCTTGTCTCACAACCACATCAAGTTCAGAATTATACAGAGGATGAGGAGAAGGTCGTGGCAGCTATTAAAGCTGATTCAAAGTCTGAACAGTTCAGTGGAATCCTAACAAGGGTGGATCTGTATGAAAGGAGACACTTTCTTCGTATGATCTATGGAACCCAATCCACAGTCCATGCAACATGCATCCTTTCCATCTGGATGAGTTTTCAGCATTGCTTTCCCGTCAAACTCTTCGCATATGAGCCACGACTGAGCCATTAACGCATCACCTTCGTTGGGTGAGATACAAAGCCACTTTCTTTCCTCACAGTGGTGAACTCGAGTGATTCTTCAGGCTAAATTCCGAAATGTTCTCCTTTTCCCATGCATTCGAACTACAAGTGCTGACCCCCACTCACCATGTTACTCGGTATCATTTGAAAAATATCTGCATAATGAGAAAACATCCTGTAGCCTCCGCTAAAATTGGTATCATGTCGCATTGTTTTCTCCATGAACCACTCCAATTCACAACTGTCTTATTAATCCTCCTGGCGACTCGCACAAAGACTCGGATCCTATTTACATGGCCCGTGCGGAAGTATCATGTTGGATAGCCATCGTAATATTTCCACGCTTGGCAGTTTGATCAGATTTCTCCCATTCACGGAAGTTTGATCATGGTTTACCAAACCAATATTTCCACTTGGCGGTGCTTGCCCTGAGTTCCCCTATTCATACCTCAATGCGGGATTAATAGCTTGGACTGCCATCGTCAAATCTCGACCTCGGCATACTAGCTCCAAATCCCCATGTAACGGCTTGGACACATTAATCCACGGGCCCCGGCCTCATCTTCACCGCGCAACCTTGGCAAGTTCGTTCCTTATCTCCATAATTCCCCCTAGCGTGCGGGATCACCATGATTTTTCTCCTGCCGAGTTTTCCTTCATCAGATTTGAGGATAACATTAAACTCTCGGCAAACATTTCAGTTGTAGCTTGTAAGGTGTGATAATTTCAACAGAAACCTTTATGCTTGCCAACTTAGTGACTCATTGAAGATGCTCATATAATTGCAAAGCAAATTGTGCCTCATGAATATTCTGATATGAAACAGTTCCACCTCTATGAGATTTGCTTCCATGAGTTGCATCGTAAAACAAGTAAGGTCTCGATAGAGAATCTTTGTAATAAATTTCATCAAGTCTCCCGGTAACACTCTCACTGTCACTTAATCGATTTTCATAAAAATATCTTGAAGGAAAATCCCGAATTTGAGGATGCATTCGATGCTGAACAGATAACAACATAGTTGGACAACCTGCTTGTTGGAAGTGCTCAAAAGAACTCTTACTATACTGCAACATCCATGCTACCTATGCACCGAATACTCAGCCGAGGAAGGTCTGAACACCATTATAATTCACAACTCTTTTTAAGATGTCGGTTTGACTCAATTTTACATTGGTATTCTATGGTGCTTATACTATCTTCCTGGGTCGATAGAAGTCCTTCCATTATGTAATTACAAACCCAAGATTCAATGATGTTGAACCTCCCATATCTGCATAATTTCATATCATCTCGGTCAAACAAGATAATTCTCCCAAGTGGTTAGTCGAGCATTGTCTTAATGGATTAAACCTGGCATCATGTTGACTTTGACTCTCCCTGACTTGGCCTTCATATTTTTGCATCGATCTCCACCGAGATCCTTGTACAGTTCCTTTCATTCGTCAATTTTCAATGAGCTATATTTTGCATTAACAAGACCATCGTCGAGCTCTTACAACTGAGAGTCTCTACCGAGATGATTTCGAGATGACTATCAATTTGACACCGGATTCTCTATCAACTCGACCCGAACTCTTCACTGAGTTGAGATAAACTGGGTGCCTTTCGATGCTAGGTGATCTCTCATATGCAATTTAAGAATTATTTTTAATTTTTGTATCTTGATAATAACCGGAGATGGGTTCCTGGGACTACTATTTTCATTTTGAACGTGATAGGACCCTGTTGTCCAATCTTGCCATGTGTGCAAAATTGGATAACATTTTTGGCGACCTCGGGGATGATTACTGCTAAGCATGATTCCAATAGCCTTAAGTCATCCATTGGGCATGGAGTCTATGTTGGAATCCTGAAAGTAGTATGATTTTCTTTGACACATCCCGGAATCTCCTTGAACATTTCCAATATCCTAGACCTCCCTGGAATGCTAAGCATGAAGTATACTGAATCTGTTGAATGCTTGACATCCATGGAACACTACAAAATTTTGAATGAAGCAGATTTTGAACTGTTATGGAAACCTTGAACCTTTCTTCTCCTTGACACCTTCCAATGATGAAACAATGTGTAGAACAACACAAAACACAACAACAAGAAAAGCAAAACAACAACACACAACGATGTGCATAAGCACTTGGAGGAAAACACCTAATTTAACTGTATAAGGGGTGGAACGCTTCTCAAAAACAAGCTTTGAGATGTATCCCATTCACATGAATGGGCAATTATTCTCCATTGAGCCTAGATAGATGGAATGAATTTTCCTCTTTGCAACTTGTGATGATGTATGGCCCACTCTAGAGAGCGTCAAACTTGGCATGCCTGCCTGGTTTGGCCCTGTCTTCATCCCATTTGAGAACTAAATCTCCCTCTTGAAAACACCTGTTGGATGCCTTCTTATCAAAATATTTCTTAACTTGAGCCTGATGCTGCTCCAAAGTTTTCATAGCCTTTTCTCATACTTCCTCTAACTCCATGAGTTCAGCAAACCTTACTGTCAGAGGATCACTCTCTATAACTTCAAGTTGATGAGCTAACTCCAAAGAAGGTAACTCCAATGAGAGTGGGAGTTTTGCCTCTCTTCCATATACAAGAACGAAAGGAGAATTTCGATGGCCCTTTTAGGTGTGATCCGATCTGCCCATAAGGCGGTCTTAAGCTGTGTATGCCAAGTCCTCTTGTTAGTCTCCTTTCTCATTAGTGGCTCAATTTTGGGATTAATTGGTCTCTGTTTCTGATGAACTGGCTTAGCATTAGGATCTAGTTCGATGGTATGTTGTGCTAGACCTGGATCAAAACCACATAGATCTTTATAGCTCCATGCAAAGATGTCATGATACTCTTGAAAAAGTTTGATGAAATCTTCTTTCTCCTCAAAAGTACACACTTTTCCGATTTTGAGAAATTTTTCATTTGATACTTCGACTTACTGAAAATATTCTTCTTTGACCACCATATTAGGGCTTTGTCTTTTAGCTTGGTCATCTGAATTGAAAATGGATTCTAAAGTGACTAAACCTTTTGGTAACTTGTTGCTTTTCAATTGGATAATTTTCTCACCATATGACTCCTGCAACTTATCTTGATTTTTTGCAGCAAACTCCGCCTCTTCTTGTAGGAAGAGGACAATTTGTTTGTCACTATCAAACACTTGCCAACTACTCACATTATCAGGGACTGCTGGTCGAACCACCATTTTAAAAAATTACTTCCCTTCTTTCATGATATCAACTGGTATGTTGTATTGTGAACCAATTGTAGCAAGCCTATCTGCATCTTGATTTTGATCTCTAGGGATTACATGGATTCCAAAAGCTTCAAAATCTTCAATCAGGTCCCAAACTCGGTTCTTGTATGATCTTAAAAGATCATTTTTAGATGCACTACGTGCCAAAACTTGATGAACAACTAACTCACTGTCTCCAAAAATAGTCAGGGCCTTGATTCCCTTCCTTTGGGCTAACTAAATTCCTTGCACAAGAGCCTCGTATTTAGTAACATTGTTGGTGCAATTGAACTGCAACCGGAAAGATGAGAAGTACTTATCTCCCTCTGGAGAAATTAACATAACACCAGCGCCAGATCCATTCTTACTTCTTGAGCCATCGAAGAACAATTGCCACAATCCTTTAGAATCACTTGGTGTTTTGACAAGTTGTGGTATGATTGTATCTTCTTCACCGATACTGATGGTACCTAATCCTGTTTCTTCCAAGACCAAGTAAACCAACTTCTTCTTCTACCAATACATCAGCGTAGGGATCGTGATCGATGATCTCTACTTAGTTCCGAGGTAACTCACCTCTTCCTCCACCATGCCCTCATCCTCCATATCCACCAAGATATCCATGTCCCCTTCCATGACCTCCTTCAAAATGCCCCTCATTCCTGTCATAGCACGTTTTATTATGATCCTAATCGTGGTGCTCATTCTTACCCTTAGAATTATCTATTTCACTTTTCTGGCGTGCGTACCCAATGTATATAACATCCCGTATTTGACCAATCAATACATAATCCTTAGTATCATGGGTCAGGGACCTACAAATCTTGTAAAAGAAAGAAACATTCTTCCTTATCATATGCTATAATAAAGGACAATGATTAGCATCATGATTCAAATGGTAGATCTCATAGTATAATAGTAATGAGCTTACATATCTATGAGGGTAACTATCCTTGGTGTGACCTTCCACTTCACAATTTGTACACCAAATTCTTGAGCATGTTTCATGGGCTAAATTTGCTGATAGATTCTCTAACTGATTTACCATAGCTATAATCTGCACCTCTAAGAATGGAATAATTCCATTGTTAATGCTCTTAACTACCTCAACACGTAAATCTACTTGCGATTGCTTTGTATAGATCAGTGTATGTCTTATATGACAGCGCCCTTCTAAATGGTGTAATCAATCCTCCAACGAACCATTGTGCATGTTGGCTAGAGTGAATATGATAAGAAAGCTTAGATAGAAGTGTCTTAAAATGAGCATCATACTCACGTACACTCCCATTAGTGCCTTTATTGATATCCTTGAGTGCACTTATACTCTTCTACTCAAACTCAGGGATATGAAACTCTTTCAAGAAAGCATCCCTCAATGTTGCATAATCCACGCAAGTCTAATCAGGGTAAAAATTCCTTTACCGGTTGTGTGCACATCCCTATAATGTAGTAGCGAATTGAATTGTCTTACGCTTAGCAGCCATGATCCCTTTAGCATGCTACAAGATTTTACACATATGCATATGTTCTGCAACATCCTCTATACCTCTATATTTTGTGGTTGTTGTGGACCTTGACCACCTGATCCAGAACCTCCTATGTTCCCTTTTCCTCCAGAACCACTAGATCCACCGGAACTAGAACCACCTATACCTCCTGATCCTCCACCTGTAGCTGGAATAGGACTTGTAGATGTACTCCCTTATGCTCCAATAGTAGTACTATACTAAACCCCTACAGTATGTGAGGTAGTTCCACTTCAGAGGTGAATCCAACATTCTACGTGCTCACATTCTGTGTGGATGATGCACCTAAGAATGTTCCTCCAAATAACATTGAAGTCATCTATCTTGCCATTGATGTACTTGATCCCTGACTTACTCCTGCTCTCCTACTTCCCAAGTTAGCTTGTTGGTTACTTGTCATACTAGATACTGGAAAACTAAGTGCAAAGGCTAGGTCACCAGGTGGATTAAGATGCATGCTCATGCTCAGGTAGTCTTTGTTGGCCCACTTCGTATGAGGCCGAGGGGGATCTCTATCATACTTTCCATGATGGGCCGTTCTCGATGCTCGGCTCCACCTCTTCTACGTGAGCTATAAATCCTTCATGAGCCATCTCTCTCCTCAATGTCATACTTTCTGCAATGGAATGTTGCTTCTCTATCTCCCTCTCACGTGCCTCATTATACTTAAGCCACCTTTCCTCTCTCTACCTCTTTACCGCTAGGTCTACCATCTTTCACCAAACCTATTCCTGCCCTCGTGTGTGGTGAAGTTTAGTTAGCCATCGGTTTACTCTCCAGGTTTAAAGTTACCATCAAGATCTTGATCACCAACAGAATACCTTGCAAATATGCTCCTCTTGGATACCGTAAAAATTGGAATTCAGCTACCTCTAGGAAAGAGTACATCAAAATTGAATATTCTAGAATATAACTATTTAGAACACCATGAAACCATGTATCCATAGTGCGAGTCTAGATCATATCAACATCATAAAGGGCCTAAAATTATTCCTATGTCCAGATAAGTGCGCAATACCTCTAATTCCACTGAGATGCATAAGAAGTAAGCCACTCGTAAATTTCTTTGGAAAGATAACAACAAAACTCTCATATAAGCTATCATACGAATACTATTCTACACAAATACGTGTGTTAAACTCATATCCACGTTGAACCACCATGCATATTCTTCCTCTAGATCATGTATCCATTCCCCAATACTTGCTAGAGTTAACTCGGTATGTCTTCATCGCAAACCATCCGAAAAAAATGAAAAAGAGGTCCGAAAATAGAACCAATGATGCATCCTAGAATTTACTAGATAACACCCTAGTCACGTTGACACATCACTCAACCTTGACTGATTGCTCACTGGAGTGCACAAAGGTACCAAGTCCCTCTTTAGGGTTGTTGTAGTAGGATTCTAGCATGATGAAGGAAGAAACATATAGATTCATAACTAATCCATCATTCTACAATGCATGTTACCCTTAGATATATGAAAGAACAAGTTTAAACAAGTAATCATGATTGAATCAATAACATGCACTACTCAATTACAAATAGAATGACACTTAGATTCAGCCAATATCTTCCATCTATTAATAAATACAAAAGCTCCTTACAGTAATGTCAATCTATACCAATGCACGCATGGATGTGTTATAGTAATTCAGTCATATGCATATATCTCTATACCTCCATACATCCATCACACTCTCTCTTCTATTATGTACCTAACATCATATATATATATATATATATATATATATAGGGTGGGGACTTTTCCTTCACCATTTATATTCCAGAATTAGGTCACATTATATTGATAGCAACACGTTGTTTACATGCATAGCCTTACATGTAAGTGTGCTATCTATAGACCTCTTGCATTAATCAAGTGTTAATCCTATTCTCGGCTCATCTCTATGCAAAAACTTTGATCCAATCCTCCAAAGATAGACAATACATGGCGTGCACATCTCTCTATTGTTGGTGTGTTCCACATGCCATCTTATAAAAATAGGCCTTCATGCTCAAAATCAGATAAGTTTGGAAAGATGAACTTGCCTTCCGTGCATGAGTCCTTTCTCGTCTTCTCGCACCCTTAATCTTGGCCTTCTATCCCACGTGGACTCCTTGTGTGATCTTTGACAAGTATTATCTCGATCAATAGTATTGATTTACGATACTTGGGTAGATAAGGTCTAAGTCAATGGAGTATCTAGAAGAATTTTAAATGTATCCATGATATGATGAGTCTTGATTTACGAGACTTAGGAAGATAAGGTCTAAGTCAATGGAGGGAACTAAAAGATTCAATGAGTCATGATGTATGAGACTTGGGTAGACAAGGTCTAAGTTAACAAGGTGAATCAAAAGGTTCAAGAAGTACTTATTTTCTAGAATTGGGTGGATGAGGTCTAATTAAATGGAGTGAATGGATAAGTTTTTGATGAGATTGAAAAACCTATGTGATTTTAAAATTAACTTGTCGATACAGAGAATACGATGAAATTAATACTCACGGGTGAGTGGAATGATGTGAGGTTAAATATTGATCCCTATATGTGTATATGAGGTTCCTTATAGGTCTGTAGAGATTGAAATATTCAATTTGGCTCTATCTAGGTAGTGGGTTAATTTTTTTGATGATAGATTTGTAATTAAATCTTGAAATTGTTGTGTGAGAATACTCCTAGGAATACACACCTTGTAGAATGTATGCATATGGATGTCTTGACATGTAGATATCATTGTTGACTATTTAATAATGTTATGTAAAGCACAAGAAGAATCTACATTAGATGATTGTTGTGAAAAATTATTATATTCAAGATTTATTGATTGAGTTACTTTGGACATGGAAGGTTACATTGTTGCAAGTGTCCAAAATTGTTGTTGTTGTGTTTCTACGACAAGACTAGTGATGTCGGGAATATAATCGGCATTGAAAGGATAAATCAAGATGAATGGTATTTGATTATGGATCTTCTTCTTTAGAGTCTACATTTGTATCATTGGTTATAGAGGAGTCTTAAAAAGGTTCAAGTTCTCATTTGACATTTGAAGGTTGTTGTCTAAAACACGTTAATTTTTGTTTAAACTAACAAAAAACATCCAAAGGAGAGATTGATTGTTTTTATTTAAAGATACTTGAACCTTGTTATCTTGATTGTTGGGGTTAGCACACCGGTTGTACAGATATATTAATCATATCTAAGCATAAAAAAATAAATACAAAAATAAACAAGAAGAAACAATACACAAGATTTAATGTGGTTCACCTAGTGTGGGCTACTGTCCACCAATAAACAACCAATTTATTATCACAGAGGAAATACAATGAATATTTGCAATATTTCACACCTTCTTGGATGTTTTGTACTTTCTTCTCTACTAATTTATCTTTTTATCTCTAAAGGAAACTTCTCTTAATTCTCAATGAACTCTCACTCTTCTAACCCTATATTTATGCTTATATATGCATCTACAATCTTAGGGAACTTTAGCTATGCAATTACAACCATTAGATTCACTTTACAACTAAAGATAGATCTAATTCCCACAACTTAATTATAGTAGTCACGCACAAGAAACCGATGTTGGTTAGCCTTAATTGATGTCGGTTCCTTTTACCCGACCGATACTAGTACGGGTAACCGACGATGATTAATGAGTTTTCTAGTAAGTTATGTAAAAACATGCCAAGTGAAGTAATTAAGCTCCATAACTCAACAATCTCCCACTTGGAAATAAATTGCTTCACTGTACCATACAACTCCTTCCTCTGATCCTTTCCTTGGCCTATTTCTCCCTCCTCAAGTCTCAAACTCAAAGACCAATAGAAGTGGAGTGTAGATCCAAATTCTCCTTTTCCAACAACTTCGTTAGCATATCCGTAGGGTTCTCCTTTGTATGAATTTTCTCCAACTTTAGCCTCCCATCCTCTAATACCTACCGTATGAAGTGATATCTCAACTGGATGTGTTTCGTTCTAGAATGAAACACTGAGTTCTTTACAAATGAATTTCACTTTGACTATCATTGTACAATCTACAATCCTCTTTCTCCTTTCATAACTCTTCCATGAACCTACTCATCCATATCATCTCCTTTCTAGCTTCTATAGCTGTAACATACTCAGCCTTTTTAGTAGACAGGGCCACAACCTTATGCAATCTAGAAATCTAGCTAACTACCATGCCACCTACTATGAAAACATATCTAGTGGTGATCCTCCTGCCATACAAATCACCATCCATGTCTAAATCCACATATCCATGTAAATAATTATTTGACCCTCCATAACATAACTGCATCTTTGGATGTCCCTCTCAAATACTTGAGAATCCATTGGACTTCTTTCCAATGCTCTTTACCTGGATTAGCCATAAATATACTCACAACTCCCACTACATGTGTAATGTATGGTCTGGTACAAACCATATCATACATCAAACTCCCAATTGCTAAAGCATATAAAACTCTTGCCATGTACTCAACCTCCTCGTGTGATGTAGGAAACTTCTCTTTTCTCAATTTGAAGTGTCTAATAATACGTGTACTTATAATTTTTGAATTTTGAAAATTAAACCTTTCCAAAATATTATTGATATAATGTAGCCGAGTAAAATGCAACTTCCCATTTTTCCTGTCTTTGTCTATTTTCATGCCAAGGATTATCTTTGCAGCTCCCAAATCTTTCATTTCAAATGTGTGAGCTAGTTTTTGTTTAAGCTCACAAATGTCTTGCATACTAGATCCTACAATAAGCATATCATCCACATACGATAAAAAAATAATATAGCTCCCATTTCCAATCATTTTGAAATAAACACAATGGTTAGATTGACATCTCAAATAACCATGCTCATGCATGAAACTATCAAACCTCATATACCATTTCCTTGGATCTTGCTTGAGCCCATATAGGCTCTTTTTCAATATGCACACAAATTTATCCTTACCCTTAACTTCATACCCAAGCAAATGATTCATGTAAATATCTTCCTCTAAATCACCATGAAGAAATTCCATCTTGACATCAAGTTTCTCTAAATAAAAATTCTCTACTGCAACTAAACTCAATACAATACAAATAAAAGTCATCTTAACAACAAGAGAAAATATTTCACCAAATTCAATACCCACTTTCTGTGTAAATCCCTTTACTACAAGCCTTGACTTGTATCTCTTCTATCCACCCTCTTCTTCCTTAATCCTATAAACCCACTTGCTCTAAAATGTTCTTTTACCTGCTGGAAAATTAACCAAATTCCATGTCTAGTTCTTCTTTAAGGAGTCCATCTCCTCATTCATGCCATGCTCCCACTACTTTTAGGATTTATCCCGCATTGCCTCTTCAAATATTTTTGGCTCACCACTATTAATCAATAATAAATTGATAGGAAATAAGAGATAAAATATGTGGAATAATCCCTTATAGAATCGCAACAGTAGAAAATAATATGCAGAAAATATTACAGATCTCAAATAAAAGTGTAGAATAAATAACACAACATAGAAAGACAATATTTAACATGGTTCACCCAATTTGGGCTACGTCCACCAAGAATCACTTGCTCAGATTTTATTACAAGCCTCCACTCTCTCAATACAATACCCAAATCCATTTGGAGCTATGCTCAACAAACTCTACAAAATTCACACCCGAATTCAAAGCACATCTGTAATGCATTTGCTTGTATATGTATCATATGCATAAGACCATATAAATAGACAATTGCTTAAGTAGTTTGATACAAAACCGTGGGTATCAAAACCATGGGCAAAAACCATGGGTATCAAAACCATTGGCAAAAAAACCGTGGGTATCAAAACAATGGGTACCGAAAAACCATGGGCCCAAAAACAGCCCATAACAGTTACCCATTACCCATGGGTTAATAAACCACCCATGAAAATTTACTTCGAGGGCTTCACCCCGAACCCCCTTGACCCGCTCACCGGTGAGCGGGACCGTTGTAAAAATACCCGAGTGTAACACATAGAAGGTGTACCACACTCTAACATGAAAATAGGCTCCACAAACATAACAATCTCCCACTTGGAGACTGATTTCCATTGAGCAAGCTTCTCAACCCTTCATTGTCATCCGTGAAGGCCAACCAAAGCTGAACATAGCTTTAGTTTATCCCTTGTGACCACCTTGGTCATCATGTCTGCAAGATTCTGACTAGTATGAATCTTCTCCAACTTCAACTTATCTTCCTCCAAAGCTATCCTGATGAAGTGATATCTCAACTATATATGCTTCATCCTGGAGTGGAAAGCAAAGTTATTAGCTAGGTGTATAGCACTCTGACTATCACTATACAGCTTACATTCCTCCTACTTATGCCCCAAATCCTCAAGCAATTGTTGTAACCAAATCATCTCTTTTCTTGCCTCTGTGGCAGCAACATACTCAACCTCTCGTGGTTGACAAAGCCACCAACTCGTAGTCATGAAATCCAACTTACCGTTGTCCCACCTACAAAGTGTAAATATAACCCCGCCATGCTCCTCCTATTGTCTACATCTCCAGCCATGTCTAAATCTACATAACCACGTAAAGTGGTGTCTGATCCACTATAACATAAAACTATCCCCATGGTCCCTCTCAAATACCGAAGGATCTAATTTACTACTTTCCAATGCTCTTTACCTAAATCACTCATAAATCTACTCATAACTCTTACTGCATGGGCAATATCAGGCCTAGTGCATACCATAGCATACATCAAACTACTAACCGATGAGTAAGGTACCTTGGACATATGGTTTCTTTCCTGCTCTGTCTTGGAACACTACTCCTTTGATAACTTAAAATGGATTTCCAAAGGAGTCCCAACCGGTTTAGAATCTTGCATGTTAAACCTATCCAATACCTTCTTAATGTAATCTTCCTGAGATAAAGTCAGCTTCCGTTCCTTCCTATCCCGAGTTATCCTCATACCAAGGATTTTTCTGGAAGCCCCCAAATCCTTCATATCAATGGATTCACTTAGTGTTTCTTGAGTAATTTTATTTCCTGCATGTTTTTACTCGTAACCAAACATGTCATCAACATACAAACACAAGATAATATAACTCCCATTCTCAAATTTCCTTGTATACATGTAATGGTTAGAATGACATTTGATATAACCTTGCTCCATCATGAAGCTATCAAACTTCTTATACCATTGACGTGGACCTTGTTTCAGGCCATACAAGCTCTTCTTCAGTTTACACACCATCTCCTCTTTACCTTTGACTTCATATCCTTCTCGTTGCTTTGCATCTATAGCTCCTCCTCCAAATCACCATGGAGAAATGTAGTATTTACATCTAACTGTTCTAAGTGTAAGTCTTCTCGCTGCCACTATTCCAAGAATAATTCTAATAGAAGTTATTTTTACTACAGGAGAAAAGATCTCATTAAAATCTATACCTTGTTTTGTACAAACCCTTGACCACCAACTAGGCCTTATATCTTTTCTTTCCTCCTCCTTCATCTTTAACTCTATACATCCACTTGTTCCGCAATGCTCTTTTGCCTTCGGTAGCTTCACCAAATCCTAAGTATGATTCTCCATGAGAGACTTATGCTCCTTATCCATGGCTTGCTCCCACTTCTTATTGACATCTACCTGCATTGCTTCATCAAAGCTCTTTGGCTATCCACTATCAGTGAGTAATAAATAATAAAGAGAAGGAGAAAACATTCAGGTTCTTTTCTTACCCTAGAAGAGCTCCTCACTGTAGGAGTTTGGGGTTCCTATTGAGTAGGTTCCTGAATTGATTCATGGGTCACTGTCCCATCTAGAAGATCCTCTACCACTACATATTCTTTCTTGAATTCTTCCCTGTTTTCTCAGAATGTTTCTTATACATGACTTTCTCATTAAAGACCACATACCTAGACCAAATGATTTTCTTGTCCTTAATACTCCAACATTTAAATCCAAAGTCATCACCACCATAACCAATAAAAGTGTATTTTTTTTATTTAGCCTCTAGCTTGGTCCTATCATCTTTGTCAATATGAACAAACACCTCACATCTAAAGACTCTAAGAAATGAGTAATTGACTTTCTTACCGTACCAAGCCTCCTCAGGTATGCCTCTATCCAAGGCACTTGAGGGTCCTCTATTTATCAGGTACACAGTTGTGCTCACCGCTTTTGCCCAAAAATAAAGAGGCAGTCCTGCATGTATCCTCATGCTCCTAACACGTTCCATTATTGTTCTGTTCATCCTTTCTGACACCCCATTCTGCGGGGTTCCTGGAACCATATTTTTCCTACGGATTCCATTCTTAGAACAATAATCATCAAATTTATTGCTACAATACTCCCCTCCATTATCTGACCTAGGACATTTTAACTTAAGACCTGTTTCAGTCTCTACCAAGGCTTTCCATTTAAAAAAATTATCAAATACATCGATTTGTTTCTAATGCAATAAACCCAAACTTTCCTTGTTACATCATCAATAAAAGTAACATAATAACTTGAACCCCCAAGAGATGATACCTGAGCCGCTGCCCCACACATTAGAATGTACCAGCTCTATCTTACTCTCTTTCTTTATAGGTCCAACCTTGAGAAACCTTACTCACTGTTTCCCATATATGCAGTTCTCACAGAAATCCAAACTGTTTTCGTATATCCAGTAAATTCTTCTTTATGATGTCTATGCCCTTATGGCTCATATGACCGAGCCTATAGTGCCATAATGTTGTATCTTCATCTGAAGCCACAAGATTACAATCATTATTACTATTAGTGGATAAATACAAGGTTCTAACCTTCTTACCTCTTGCCACCACAAGAGCACCCTTGGTAACCTTCCAAGAGTCAGTTGTAAATATCACAGTACAACCATCACTTCCCAATTGCCTTGCCGATATCAAATTTCTTCTTAATGTAGGCACATGTATGACATCCTTCAATAGCCATGTATTCCCATTCTGCATCTTAAACTAAAAAGAACCTTTTCCAACTATACTGCAAGGCTCATCATCACTAAGAAAAAATGCCCAAAATCCCCTTGAACATAATCAACAAAATAATGCCTATGTGGAGTAGCATGAAAAGAAGCCCCTGAATCTAAAACCCAAGATTCAGTAATATTATGTAAAGAAAGAATCAAAGCATCCTGACATACATTACCCGATGCCACATTTGCCTCCTTGTTTTCTTTGTTGTTTCTTCTTGTCCTGAATCTCCCAACAGTCCTTCTTTGCATGCCCAGACTTTCCATAGTTCCAACATACAATCTTGCTCTTGGATTTGACCTTGCCCAATCTTTTGCTTTTCCACGGTTTCCTCTATTCTTCGCCTCCCTCTAGTTTCCACTGTCAAAGCATTCCCTGAAGTAGAAGATTCCCTGGAGCTTTTTCTTTACATTTCCTCACTTAGAATCACCCCTACAACATCCTCAAACTTCAACTTCGAGTTAGCTAGAACCGAGTTGCTTACCGCCATTACTGTGCTATTTCAACTTTCAAGTAAAGATCAGAGAATTAATAAAGCCCTAACTTCTTCATCAAATTCTATTATAACTGAAGTTAGCATATTCAAAACCGTATTGAAATAATTTAAATGATCTCGCTACTAAAATATTCTCGACATCTTCATATTAAACAAATTTTTCATTAAAAATATATTGTTAGAGGCAGAGGGTTTTTCATACAACTTCCCTAATGCATTCATTAGATCTTTTGTAGTCTTTTCCTTTGAAACATTAAATAATACCGAAGATGCAAGACACAACCAGATCGTTCCAAGTGCCTTCCGATCCAAAAAATCTCATTCCACATCTATCATACTTGAGGGTTTGTTCACCTTCTCAGATAGTGGAGTATAAAGATCCTTCTGATAAAGGTAATCTTCCATTTGCATCTTCTAAAGACTGAAATTCTACCCGTTGAATTTATCAACCCTAGATCTTCCATCATCCTCCATAGCTCCCACTCAAGATAAAAATTTCCCTATGATTCAACACTTTAGCAAACCAAAACCAGGCTCTGATACCAATTGATAGGAAATAAGAGATAAAATATGCGGAATAATCCCTTACAGAATCACAACAATAGAAACTAATATGCAGAAAATATTACAGATATCAAATAAAAGTGTAGAATAAATAACACAACAAAAAAAGATAATATTTAATGTGGTTCACCCAATTTGGGCTACGTCCACCAAGAATCACTTGCTCAGATTTTATTACAAGCCTCCAATCTCTCAATACAAGACTCATATCCGTTTGGAGCTATGCTCAACAAACTCTACAAAATTCACACCCGAATTCAAAGAACATCTCGTAATGCATTTACTTGTATATGTATCATATGCATAAGACCATATAAATATACAATTGCTTGAGTAGTTTGATACAAAACTGTGGGTATCAAAACCATGGGCAAAAAATGTGGGTATCAAAACCATGGGCAAAAAAACGTGGGTATCAAAACAATGGCTATCGAAAAACTATGGGCCCAAAAACAGCCCATAACGGTTACCCATTACCCATGGGTTAATAAAACACCCATGAAAATTTACTTCAGGGGCTTCACCCCGAACCCCCTTGACCCGCTCACCGGCGAGCGGGACCACCGTAAAAATACCCGAGTGTAACACATAGAAGGTGTACCACACTCTAACATGAAAATAGGATCCACAAACATAACATAAATAAGACAAGGAAGGTGAAAATATTTCGGAGGTCTATTTACCCTTTGTAACCTTCTCATTAAGATTTGGGGTGCTAGAGGCTCAATTTACTCATCCTGTAGATTTGTATCTACTTTTGATAGTGATGAATGTCGGTCACCTTCTGCTGACACTGGTTTGGATAACTCGATGTTGGTCTGTCTTTTCTATAACCGACATTAATATAGGGAATCGATGCCGCCGTCGGGGGTAAACTAATATTGGTTACTGTGTAATCCTGTAGGTGTTAATTTTAAATCCAAGAGTTCATTTTCATCCACAAACTTCTCCACTGGTTTAACTTTGGGTACCAAAAATTAATCCTTGTACATTCTCTTTTCATTCCAATCAATGTCACAAATCCTAATTATCTTGGAACCTTCTAAATTCTAAAACTAGAATCTAAAATCACCAGAGCCATAACCAATGAAAGTACATCTTTTGTATTTAACATCCAATTTCTTTCTATTTTCCTTATCAATATGCACAAAAATTTATGAGAAAAATATTCTATGAAAAGAAATATCTACCTCTTTCCAGTCCAAAATTCTTCTAGTATTCCACCATCTAGTGCACTTAAAGGTCCACAATTAATTAAATAAACTATCATGTCTACAACTTCCACCCAAAACTATAAGGGAAATCCAACATGTATCCTCATGCTTCTAGCAGGTTTGATGATTTCCTTGTTCATTCTCTCTGTAACACCATTCTCCTATGGTGTTCTAGGAACCATCCTTTCTCTATGTATTCCATTTACTAAATAATAATCATTGAAATCCTTACTACAGTAGTCACCACCATTTTCATATCTAAGGCATTTTAACTTTGAATTTGATTCATTTTCCAAAAGGGATTTCCATATTTTAAAAGTTTCAAAAACATCAGATATACGTTTAATACAATAAACCCATACCTTTCTTGTGGCATCATCAATGAAAGTAACATAGTATTGGGATCCTCCATGAGAAACTACTTGGGCTAGTCCCCACACATATGAGTGTATAAGCTCCAATTTATGATTCTTCTTTATTTCCCCAAATTTGAGAAATATTACTCTCTTTTTCTTTCCAAAAATACAATGCTCATAGAAATCAATATCTACATATTTCAGATATGATAACTTACCCTTTTCCTTTAAGATTCACATTCCTTTTTCACTCATATGGCGTAGATGATTGTGCCACATACTTGTATCTCGAATATGAAGTAAATAAAATAGAAAAGGAATCAAGTAATACATGTAGAAAAGGAATCAATAACTCGATATCGGTTGTTGGGGTTAGCACACCAGTTGTACAGATATATTAATCAGATCTAAGCATAAAAGCAATCAATATGGAAATAAACAAGAAGAAACAATACACAAGATTTAATGTGGTTCACCCAATGTGGGCTATGTCCACCAAGAAACAACCAATTTATTATCACAGAGGAAATACAATGAATATTTGTAATCTTCCACACCTTCTTGGATGTCATGTACTTTCTTCTCTACAAATTTCTCTTTTTCTCTCTAAAGGAAACTTCTCTTAATTCTCAATGAATTCTCACTCTTCTAACCCTAGATTTATGCTTATATATACATCTACAATCTTAGGGCACTTTAGCTATGCAATTACAACCATTAGATTCAATTTACAACTAAAGATAGATATAATTCCTATAACTTAATTATAGTAGTCACGCACAGGCAACCGATGTTGGTTAGCCTTAATCGATGCCGGTTCCTTCTTTCCTAACCGATATTGGTCATTGGGTGACTGATGTTAGTTTGTCAACTAACATTGGTTAATTTTTTTCCAACAAGTTCTATAAAAGCATGCTAAGTAAAATAAGTAAGCTCCATAAATCAACATTGATCTTGTTGAGTTTCAACATGTAAACACTTTTGGACACGATTCACTACTTCATTAGAAGTTGTGGGAGTTGACGTGTTTTCGGTTTTGATAGCTTCATTATCAATCTCTATAGAAATGATTTTGTCATCAATTTATTCTTGGACCTAATGGTGAAGTTACATACATCTATTTGTTTTATGACCATAAATATGATGAAAATCATAATATGTAATAGGTTTTTACCAAGAAGGTTTAGTTTCCCCTTTGACAAAGGGTTTTTTAATTGAATATTTTATAATTTTAGCCTTTTCTAATAGATGAAATACACTAGAGTGAATATCTCTTAGGGGTGTAAAATCACATTTGAATTTTCACGGAGTGGTGTATTTTCTAGGTCATATGATTGGAATTTTGGGTGATTTCTCACTAATTTGAGAAGTTATGTGAGTGAGTTTCTTTGACATCTCACAAAGTTTTTCAAGTAACTCATCATTTGATGTCTTGTGTGAATCCACCATTTTTGAAAGAAGGGGAGAATGAAGAAAGGTGTGATAAACTACTTTACCCTTAACAAAGTGAATGCCAAGATGGAAGAGGAGTTTAAAATATTGAACAATGCAACCCTTAGCAAAGTGAATGCTAAGATGGAAGTGAGTGACAATGAAGATCAAGATAAACTCAACCCTTAGCAAAGTGAATGCTAAGATGGAAGATGGGTTTAATTGATTGATTTTACTTGACATATACTAAATTGAATGTTAAGATGGAGGAGGGTGATGTAAATATTGAATGTACTCGACCTTAATGATGGGAAACACAATTGATGTACTCGAATATTAATGAAGTGAAAGTTAGGATAGACAAGAATTAATGATGAAAGGGGAGTACTCAAATATCAACAAAGTGAATGTTGAAAGAAGAGGTGTAGAAATGATGATGCCAAAAATTTAACAAAGTGAATATTAAATTTATAGACATAGGATGGGGTGGGTGCTTAATGTGTAAAAATGTCTATGTCAAACTAAAAGACATAGGAGAAGGATAGAATGATAAGATCATGATGATGCTTGACTATGATAAAGTGGATATTAAGATGTCAAGACTTAGGTTACAAATGAAGGTGCTCAAGTAAGGATGTGGGTATCCACAACTCAAGGATTAAATTTGATGGGAAAGAAGTTGTTTAAACTTTGGGAAAAGGATCCAAAGATTTAAGACTAAGGTAAGATAAAATGAATTCAAGATGAAAGATCCAAATGAAGGAATTTGGAAATTTTGAAAAGAGGTGATGAAAAATCCAAATGAGGGATATTTAGATGTTTTGAAAAAAAGATGGTGAAAGATCCAAATGAAGGATATTTGGAAAATCAAAAAGATGAAGATGGAGAGTGTACAATATGATCATGGAACACAAAATCACTAATACGTATAAAGAAAAATAGATGAAAATGGTGTTTATGAAAGATGAGCCTATAAATTAGATTGGTTTAGTTAATGTGGGTTTTAAAGAATAAATTTCTCTCCCTAAATGTCAAAATACTACTCGAGCGAGTGTGGTACTATTACTAGTTGTCTACTTTACTTTACCCCCTTGATACGATAAGCTAGATTTTACTTTGCTCAAAGGATCAAACCATGGTCGCCACTATGGATATCTTTGACTCTAATCTCTCACAAAAGGCATACTAGTTAGTTGGGTGGGGGTTCCTGTTTCATCGAGATAGTTCACTCAAGGCACCGAATACTTTGGGGTTCTTGTGGTACTCCTCAATTAAGATTTTTGACCCTTGGGAATGTACTTCCCATAGTTATAATGATATAAAGGAATAATCTCGTCTCCAAAAATTTAATTAAAAGAGTTTTATAAAAATTGTAATAAAAAGGGTGATAAAGGAGTTTTTTTTTAATAAATGACCAATGATAACTTGCAGAGTTAGTAGTTTTAGAACAAGCCTTATAAGAACGGTCCTGTAAACAATTTGTTGGAAGTTTTCCTTGAGGTAGACAAAAGAGAAAACAATGAAAAATAAAAAATCATATTTTTGATTCTCAAGATCACTTATAAAAGTGTGAGAGAAGAGAATACGTGTGAAGTTATTATGATTAGAAAAAATAGAAGTTAATAATAAAATAAGTACTTAAATTAATTAAATACAATAGACTTGTAAGAAATAACTCTAAGACAGAGGTTATAATTAAAAGAACTTGCTGGAAAATGCAGAAAAAATAAAAAATAATGATGGGACACTAGTGTGTGCACTTGAGTGCGCTAACGTTAATAGGTAACACTAGCACGATTAAAGATACACAAGCACATACAATACAATATAAACACGTGCAATATAATGAAGCACATGCAATGTAAAATTATTTGTAACACTACCGCATGGATAAAAATTCTAGCACATACAAAAGACATAAAAATGTGCACAAATACACTAGTGCATTCACATGCATTCTAGTGAAAATCTTGTGAAATGTTAGTGCAAGGAATCTAGAAATGATCAAAATTTAGAAAACATAGATAGAAACCTAGTTTTTTTGTTTTCCTCCTTCTCTGTTGCACCTAAGAACTTGAAACTTGAATAACAAGGTTACAAACAAACAAGAAAAAATAAAATGATTATATTACTAAAATGTAAGATAAAAATTATTAATGAAGTGTGGAGCTCCCATCGGGCATCCCAAAATGTGATTAGTGAAAATCTTAGTAGGATTTGAAAGGTAACAAATAAATAGTATACCTCTCTCCAAGATTTTCCTTGCAAACCTCAAGTAAGATTGTGAAGCACTTCAACTTGTAGAATATTGTATTTTAAAGGATTGTGGATGCTCTTGAATTGTTCTCCAAATGTAGAATTACAAATGCTACAATTTTATAAACACGAGGATGTGAGTGGCAATTTTGGTATAAGTTGGCTGTAAATTACACAAAGATTTCAAGGATGATTTATAAAGGAATGGCCTACTTTTTATAGCTGAGGGTGAGGCCATGAATATTGGATCATAGTTTGAATGAGTTCTATGTTCATAATTATAATTTCCTAAAATAGCAAGAGGATTTGGTTTGTGCAGTTGCAAATTTACAAAGGTAATGATTATTTTGATTTTATGCGAGAAAATGGTTGTATGTACAACTTTTATGCCCCCACCATTATAGGTTTCTAGAAGTGGAGTGAAGTGAAGTGCTAATAGATAAATAGAATTATTTAAATAACTAATTTAATTAGTTATATATTGTGAGAGGATAATTAACCATTTGATTAAATAAAAGTTTAATGAAATTAGCTAAAGGGTGTTAGGAATAAATTTAATTAGTTCCAAGGGTACGAAAGAATTAAATTAATTCTAAAGGGTAGGAGTACGTAATTATAATTAATTATAAAAGGTTATGATAAAAATAATTTAATTAATTCTAAAGGGATATATTCTTGTAGGATAAAATTAATTTAATTAATTATATTGGGATGGAAAAAGGTTGGAAGTAGGTATACAATTTTAGGGTGTCTACAAATAGTCTTATTGATATTGCATCTCATTGGTTTCGTCATTTTCCTAGTGGATCTTGTTGGTACCCAAATTTGTTCTCCTTTTCAGTCTAAGTAGCATCAGAGATATGACATGAATCTTGAATTCAGATAGATCATGATGTGTGTCATTTTGTAGCCGGGGATGTGATCTAACTGGCACTCAGATTTGTGGAGAGATGGATAGCACTCAAATAGGACTTGATCTTGTCCTAACTATTTTAGGTTGTTCCTTTCAACCAAGGTAAGAGGACCTATTTTGTAACCCTCAAATGGTGAAGGAGATGAAGATATCCCTCAATTTGTGTAAATAGTATGAAAAGGGCCTTGGGAAAATATGATCAACACTCCAAATCTGACTTTCACAAGTTGTCACTCCTAGATTATGGAGATATTTTCAATGCAAGGCAAGGGTTACTGAAGACATTGCATGATCCTGATTTGCTTTGTGCATTTTTGTAAATGGATTATATTCTGTTGTTGACACACAATGCAATGTAGGGGTAGTATGGGGTAGGATTAGTTATTTTGAATGATTTTTTTGGTGGGATATTTTAGACAAGACTAACCAGAATTTGCTAGATTCTTTGAGGACCTTTGTAAGAAATTTGTAAGAACTAAACAACATAATGCTTCAAAAGGGTTAAAGTAATCCTTCAACTAGGATATGTGTAATGAATGGAAGCCCAGATCTATACTCTTCCACACAATCTTTGACAACCCGCCACAAAAGCTTGAAGCGGATGAACCAAAAGAACATCCGAAACCTCTATTTTATCATGACCTAAGGTGCCCCCAAAGTTCTACAAACAATCTCTAAATTCAAGGAAGGTAAAGTGATTTTAAATTTTTTTATCTCTTTATCAGATGAAATCTCTTCGAATGTGAGATTACAAATGCCACTAAACTATCAACAATAAATGAGACCATGTATGATCAAGAGAGATTTTAAACACAAGACTGCAATAGGAGCAAGAAACAAAAATTGAAAACATTTTGAAACATAAGTGCATGTAAATTTTTCCAAGAGACAACACAAAATAATCCAGAATGACCAAATTTATTAGTAGGGGAATGTTATAAGAACAATCTTAGAGCTTGTTGATGGCTTTACAACTAAAACCAACTCAACATGATACAAATATGATGTAAAAAGGAATTAGAAATGGTTCTCAGGTAGTTTCTCAAAGAATGGGATTTTTCCCATATTTTCTCGTGAAATTCTAAGTTTCTCCGACCTTTTGTATGTCCAAGAACATGCATTATATAAAATTTTATTACATTTGATCCTTCTTTCCTAAGAAAATAATATGCCTAGCATCAAGTTTGTTACAAAATTCCAACATGATTCACAAATAGGGACGTTTAACAAATTTGCAACAAAAGTTGCGAGTGTTTCAAAAAAGGTGAATCATTACAAATCCTTCATCATTATCCATTATGGAGGCATGTTTTTCATTCTCCAAGCATGAAGACCCCTTTCATTTCATTATTTCATCCTTATCCCTCCAAAATTTGATTCTACAACTTCTTGATTTGATATTTCACATTTTGGATGGGATGGGGCAAATATTATTTCAAAAACACCTCAAATCTACAAATTGATCCCTAAAACCACTTGCATTGGTCCTTGCGAGCAGCACAAATGACATGATTTTTCCAAAAACTTGATGAAAATTGATGCAAAATTCACATTTCCAAGCTTCCTAGAGCAAAAGTGGTAGCTAAAATGAAAAATGTAGAGTTATAGTTGATTTCCCTTTTCTTTTCAATCTGGGCCCTCCATGTGTCAAAATACGATTGAGAACGGTTATGGGATCACTTTTTGACTTTTTAAATTTTTAGAAAAATGTAAAATTTTGACTTTTTCTCCACTCCTCCGCCCTTGAAATTTGGTGCTGACACGTGGCATATGGTGGGCCCCATTGAAGTCGCAGTTCAATTCTGCACATTTCCACCCTTTTTAGAATTTGGAAAATTTTCACTTTTTTCCCTATGGGCCCGCACCTCCGCTTCTATCCTTCACACATGTCCACTTCTCTATCACTGAGAATCCATGGGCTTATTTCATGTTTTAACCCCTTTTTTTGCTAAAAGAAAAATTTTCACTTTGCTCCGTGGGCTCACGCCTCCATTGCTTCCTTGCCATGTGTCGCCTTCTAATTTTTCATGGAGCCATGCCTTAAATTCTCATTCTAAGTCTTTTTACCAAAAGGGAAAAATTTCCCTTTTCCTCCGGTGACCCGCTGACCCGCTCTGCCCGCCACGTGTCTCCCCACTATACTTGGCGGACCCGTGGCCCCTTTCACAACTTTCATCCCTTTCACCAAAAAAGAAAAAAATTCCTAAGTCCTTCACCGGTCTGCACTCCCCTCTGACCCCACCCTGCCACGTGTCCACCCCTGATTGGCCTGGTGGACCCACTGGCCTATTTTAATTTATAAGACCTTTTGATCAAGGGTGAGATTTTCCAAACTACTCCGCCTTTCTCCTGCTTGCCACATGTCTCCCTTCACTCCACTGCGGACTCGTGACCCTTTCCTTAACCTTTTTCCTTTCACCAAAAAGGAAAAACTTGCCTAAGTCCTCCGCCAACCTTCCATTCCCGCTTGTGAATAAGAACATGACACGTGTCCCTCCTTTGGGACCTACGGAGCTGCGGGGGAAATATTGAATTTTTGCCCAAAACCAAAAAACGTTAAGTTTTCAAAGAAACTTGTCGAATCTTGACCAACGAAAAATGCCATGTATGAGGGGATGCTTGAGCTTAATTTTGACGGGAAAATGACACCCGTATGACCGTAAAAAACATAGAATTTTCTAGAGATGCCCGAATTTGATTTTTTCTTCATGGGTGAAGGATTTTTTGGTCAAAAACAAAGGGAAATTGATTTTATGCAATTTTTGACCATGGAAAAGGATTTTTGAGGGAAAATAAGCATAAAATGAACAACCACGAGCTCCAAAGGCCGGGAAAGTAGAAAAAATGATAGAGGCCCATGGATTTGGAAATTTAGGGCACAAAGCAAGGCATACATGTATATTTCATTTGAATTGGGAAAAATAATAAGTTGTGAGCACTTTTCAAGGCATTCAATTTGGATGGGGAGATTTGTAGACCACCAAATTCAAAGAAAAACATTTTAGAGCATGCAAACCAAAGGGGAAAAATGGCAATATAACAAAGGATTAAAATGGGCACCAACAGATCTATTAGTACTTATCTCGATATGGAAGAGGCATTTCTTAGACTTTTTATTTCTAATAATGATCCTAAAGTTACATTTGAGCATTTACTTTCTTTGTATGAAGGAAAGAATGAACCCTTTTATGATTACATTTTATATTTCAAATCTTGTATGCATCATTTACTTTTTCAGCCTATTGATCTAGAAATGCAATATATATTTTGTCATGGCTTAATTTTTCCTTTGAAAGAAAAATTACTATATGATACATGTGAATCATTTAATCTCCTTTGCTTCAAATTTATAACTTAAGAAAATGAACTACTTAATGATCATACTATTGTGCATACTTCTAGTTCTTCTACTCCTACCCCACCTAACACTTCTTCTCTTCCACCTATTACACCACCTTCACAATCACCATCTCCTCCTAAACATACTCATGCACACCCTCCACCCTTACGTAGGCCTCCACCTCATTTCACTCCACCTCCTAAGCATGAGCCATTATAATTTTCACATTCTGCTAGGCCACATGATGTTTTACACACCTTTCTTGATGAGAGGTTGATTTGTTTACCTTTTAATGAGCATCATCCTCCTCATTAGTTAAGACACGATTGACTAACCACTCTTTAATTTTCATAGGATCAATGGTCATGTTAAAAATGTTCGTTATGCTCTTCATGACCCTCTTCGAGTTGCTTGAGGATAGAGGTGTCTTTGTTTATTGTGCACACCATGGTGATAGATCCCATTCTCCCATTCCGTGATGCCACATTCCAAAATCTATGACTTTGAATACCTCTTGTCCTCATCCTTCCATCTTGTCTCCGATACGAATATACATGAGCCATCTACCCAACTTCTTGCTCAACCCACACCCAAGTGGGTCTTGAAGGAGCACCACTTTCCATTTTTAGATTCACATATTCCTTATGATACTACAATCACTTTGGTTTTATCTTTTGGAACCTATACTCGGGATATCACATCCATTAAGTCACTTGTGTGTATTCGCCACCTTCTCTCTCACTAAAGGCCATACATTCCTTTCATTCTTATCCTACACTAGTATGATTATTAGCACATGATCAATTATTTATTACCTATCTTTATCATAGTTCCAATCCATATTTAACATACATGCTTATCTATATCTTATTATCTAATATCATATTTCGACATCATTTCAACATCTCTACGCTATTATTATCATCATTTATTACAATATCAAAATCAATGCACATCACTTAAGACAAATAATGCATGTCCACATCATCAACAAAGAGGGTTTGGACTCATAATTTTAGATTGCAAATCATTTTGATATATACATATATATATATATATATATATATATCAAAATGATTTGCAATCTAAAATTATGAGTCCAAACCCTCTCTATACATCAAACATCATCCTCACTACTGGAGGATATAACTTCCCTAGGATTAGATGCAACCCCACTCGATCTCGAACATTGAGCTCACGAGCGCTACTCCTCCAATCTTTCTTGTATGTTTCCTAAGCCATGAAATCCATATATCAGCCCTAGAGATCCACATATCTCTCAAACATACTGTGTGAGGCCACCTCCTTTGATTTCCTCCCACACTCATGCTAAATTTTTCCTCACCTAATCTTTCTCGATTGCAAAAAATACATGTAGATGCTACTATGGCCACTTTAAAAAAAAAAGTGTGCTCATCACCAATATTATCAACCCTCTCCATCATCCCTTACCCATAAGAACATATAGGGTCACATGGTGAGTCAAGCATGTATATTGACATATCCATAATTAGTCACCAATACTCATCACCCAAAATCATATAATTTTTATTAGTATCTAATCATCACACATAACCATGTCAACATTTATAAAATAATGAATAATAAAAATCAATTCTACTTACATTCAGGCAACCGTTGTTGCTACGATATCATCCTCGAGGGAAGCTACTCATGCTCCCACTACCTCTCCACCTCTTATAGGTGCACTTGGCTGACCTACAACCATATAAAAACCATTGGATATAATAACACTCGTTGTTTCTCTTCTCACCACCTTATATAAGTTGGAGTACACCATGCATCATTGAGTTTGCTCCTCACTATTTCTACATCCTTCTCCTCAAAGCACTGTGTAATCGTGGATCGAGCCTCAATGGGAATTGTCATAACTCATTGTCTCCTCTCTTCTTGTATCAATCTCTATCATACACATGGCTCTAGGGGCACATACTATGTAATTCAAAATTTTCTAGATACTCACTCATACTAAAATAACTCTGTCACTATTAGGAACCCGTTGTCTAATGAAATGGTGAGTTGAATACACCACATCTCTATATCATTTTCCACCCTTCCTCTATAATCCTTATAAGGTATATAAATAATGGCTCTGGGCCCCATCCTATCCAACATTAACCAATAGGTCATCGTATTAAACCATCAGATCTTTAGGCCCACCCATCAAACCGTAAAGATCTATGGCCCACCCCAATCTTCCCTTGGCCCACTCAATGGTTGCACTATAATAATGGGTTCATATGCCCACACATGCAATAATGAAGTGGCTCTTATACCACCACCATGGTTCTCCAGTGTAAAACAATATAAATCCCTATATAAGTGTGTCGACTCTATGCATACCGTGTGTCTCGGGATCTTCAATGCTTTGGAAAATGTCATGCATCCTATATGAAATTAACACCCCGCATCCATCCACCTGTTAGACTAGATGCTAGTATCTATAGACACAAAATCACGCACTTGGGTAAATTTCTAGGTCCTAACAACATACTTACATTCATATGATTCCTAAGTGAGAAAAAAAGTAATTTAGAGCTATTTTTGGCCTCTTTATTTTGTTTCTTTCCTTATTTCTAGTATTTCACACCCTGGCTCGGTACTTTACTATTTTACCTTTTATGACTTTCAACAAAAACGCACAACCAAGAAGTCAAAACCCAATCACCCTCATCCGTTTGGGTACGCATGTCCTTTCTCCACATTACTCGTTCTCTTTGGGTCTCTTTTATCTTTTGGGCATCCTATTTTCTTAAGGGTCAGCCTTCTAGTTGTCAATTATGAAATTTAACCAAGTGAATCATATAAATACAATGTTATGTGACAAAAATAAAGGACCAAGATCTAAGCATCTATTGTCATCACCTAAGGTTGTATCCAAAGGTATTATAAGAGAATCAAAGGCATCCATCTAGCATCCATTCAAGGGAAAAGGGATTGAATTTTATTCATACACTTCATAGGAAGGGGAAGTTCATTTTACCATCCACACATCTATTTACATTGGTAAATCTAGCTATCACCCGCTATCAAGTGCACTTGCACAAGGGATTCCTAGGGCACAATTTCACACACTTAAAAATAACTACATGGATTTTAAAATGTAGTACATCACCTAGTTGTAAGTTCACTCAATCGGGTGACCATCGAGTGTCAGTCTCACTCCCCATATTGCATCTTTTATTTTTGGGATTTGATGTAGTTTTAGGGTTTTACATGTCATATTCTCTTTATAGCTTACAGTGAATTTGGTGATCATCCAAGTGACATACAAGTGACCAAAAAAAAAGGTTAATGACCACCTTGCGACACCGAAAAAACTAGGTTTTGAGTTCTTATGTAGGCATAGGTGCATAGTAGAGGTATTTAGTACCTAGGTGTCCTAGTCCTTTCCAAGGTGCCCTGGTCCAGGCTTGTTCGATAGTTACAAAATTTTATGAGCACATTTGTGATAGTCTTCCCTTTATGTGCATTATTTTTACAGTCCAACATAACTTGAGATCAAGTCTGAAATAAACTAAGTATTTTACTCTCTCTTGCACTTAGGGTTTCATATTTCATTAGCTTATTACTTATGTCAAATATGTACTTTAGCATTTATTTATCATACGTGATTCTACAATATCTTAGGGTTTAACATTAAGCATTCTTTTTTTTAACTCATTTTGGTGAACCTAAATTCATGATCACTCTTGGATCCTCCTTCATTCCTCATGTCATTATCCTAGGATCCTCTCATCATGGATATCTCTATACATGAATTTTAAATGATCACCCTAATTATGTAAATAAAATTAGATCTCATTTGACCAATACTTACATTCATCCTCATACTTCACTTGACTATGTGTATCATAAGTTTACTTCAACATTATCTTTCAATGAAGAGCACATTACTTTCACATCAGATGAGTTTCCTTCTCAAGCTATGTTAGATCATGATCCCCCTCTTTATATTCATGTTTGTGTCAATAATGTTGGGGTTAAACATGCATTAGTTGATAATGGATCGGGACTTAACATTTGTAATCTAACATTTCTCCATAAAATTGGTCTCTCCGAGGCCTCTTTAGCTCATTGTTCTATTTCTATCCATGGTTTTGAAAATATTCCCAAGAATTTAAGCTTAGTTTTAAACCCTAATATATTACAGAGTCACGTATAATAAATAAATTCTCAAGTAAAAATTTAATACAAGCAATAAGCTAATGAAATATGAAACCCTAAGTGTAAGAGAGAGAGAGAGAGATCATAAACGACTTAGCTGATTTCAAACTTGATCCGAAGTATGATAGAATGGAAAAATAATTCATAGGAAGGGAATAATGTCACAAATATGCTCGAGAAATTCTATAACTATGAAAAATTCTAGACTGTGGTTCCCGAGATAGGGCTCGGGCTTTATGTGGTCACAAGGTGGTCACTAACCTTCATTATTGGTCACTTGTATGTCATTATATGATAAAAAAATTATCCTATAACCTCGAAAAGAGAAGACCGCAAAAACCACAAACTACATCAAATCCCAAAAGAAAAGATATAATATAGGGATTTAGACTAACCTAGACGGTCATCCGACTACATGATTACAACCGAGCACTACAATATATGTCAAAATCCATGTAGTTCTTGTGAAGTGTTTGAAATTGTTCCCTAGGAATCCCTTGTGCAAGTACACTTGATAGTGGGAGATAACTAGATGTACCAATGTAAATAAATGTATGGATGGAAAAAAGAACTTCCCCTTCCTATGAAGTCTATACAAAAATTAAGTCCCTTGTCCCTTGAATGAATGCTAGATGGATGCCTTTGATGCTCTTAGAATGCCTTTGTATGTAACCTTAGGTGATGATAATAGATGGTTAGATCTTGGTCCTTTATTTTTGTCACATAACATTGTATTTATATGATTCACTTGGTTGAATTTCATAATTGACAACTAGAAGGCTGAACCTTAAGAAAATAGGATACCCAAAAGATAAAAGATACACAAAGAGAGCGAGTAAGGTGGAGAAAGGACAGGGTTCCCAAAGATAATGAGGGCACTTGGGCAATGGTGTCCAGAGTCATAAAATATAAAGCAGTAAAGTACTAATTAGGATATAGGGTGTGAAAGACCAGAAAGTGGAAAAGAAATAAAGTAAATAGGCCAAAGATAACTTTAAATTACTAGTTTTCTTGCTTAGGAATCATATGAATGCAAGTATGTTGTTAGGACCTAGAAATGTACCCAAGTGCATGATTTTGTGTTTACATTTTTTCCCCACTTTATGTTATTGAGTGAATACTCGATAACATAAAGTAGATAGAATATGTGTACTTGATAACCATGTAGAGTGTGATTGCAAAAAGCGTGATGAGTGGACAAGTGAAAGTATGAAGTGATAAACATGAAGTGTAGAAGCTAAGAAAGAGGAAGCCAACATGTATCTACCCATACCCATCAACTACATACAAAAGAAGAGGTAGCTGATATCGTGAAAACCTTTGCCTATAACTAGTTTTGAGCAGTTAAGGCATAAATTGGGGGTAATACCAGCCCCTAACAATACTAAATATCTCGAATGATAGGGGAGTAACTTGGGTGCCAAAGTTTCTCAAAGAGGGATAAGTTTGAGCCTAGGTAGGGGAGTTTGTTCCTAACCCTGTGCACAAACCAAGAGGTCTATAAAATACAATAGAAGAAATTGAAGGCTGAATATTCAAGGATTAATCTAAGAGGGAGCTTTGTAGGTGTTTAATGGAAGAATAATTGCATTTGATTAAGTCTTTTCAGGAAAGAGAGAAACATATTTCTAGGTGGAGAGTCTTAAGGTATGAACATGCTTTATTTTATTTATATTTCAAGATAATAAGATTGATGTGTTTGTGAAAATTTTTCATAGATGTCAAAGGGGGAGAGAGTGTGCCAGAAAATTTAATGCATGAACTAGAGTTGTCATTGTATTAGTTTACCATAAAAGTTTCTACTTGTTGCCATTAATGACAAAGGGGGAGATTGTTGAACCCTGTTGCATTAGTGGTTATTTTCATTGATGTCACATGGAATTTATGGCAAAGGAAGAGTGAAATGACATCCAATTAGGTTTTTATCAGTGGTTATTAGGGATTCAAGTTGGTTTTTAGAGGTTTTAGGTTGGTTTTAGATTAGATTCAGTGGTTCTACAAGCTCAAACAAAGGAGGTAGTTGATCACTAAAGGTAGAGTAAAGGTTGGATTTCTAGTTTCATAGGGTCTACATGTCAGTAATGATTTTATAAACATGGTATTAGCCTAGGAATGTTGTCTAGGGCATGTGTGAGCAATAAAAATTCTTAGTTCATCTCTGGAGGCAAAATTATAAAGTTCACAAAAGTTGTCCTTGATAACTAACATTGTAATTTGATGCAAATGAGATAGGTTTCAAGAGTATAATAAGCTCTCTGGATTATTAGAAAAATAAAATATATAGTTCCTTATTTAGATATATCATAGAAGGAATTTTGATAGATGTCTCCATGCTCGAGATAGTGTAAAAGTTTCAGAAAATGAACAAGTATCAAAGAAGATATGAGCATTTTACTGGCATGTTTTCTCTCTCCTCGGGATCGCTTCTTGGAGTGTTTGAGTTCAAATGATTTTGTATAAATTTTGTGAAACTTGTGAAGTGGTGTATTTTCTTAGAGCTCAATGAGGTTATCTCCATGTCAAAGTAGTTGCAAGCATGAACTTTAAAGCTTAGTTCTTTTAGAATTTTCATCTCAAGCCTAAGGACATTCAAAGCAAGTATGAGTTTTAGAAGGTATAGTAAGGGTTAAAATTAAAAATTTAGTGATTTTATTAATATTTATTATACAACCTTTCTATAGGAAAAATTTGAGCTGATAGTGCTTTTGGTAAGTCCTTATAGTGATCTCTAAAGCTTAAACTTCTTGGATGAATATTTTTGTGTAATAAAGTGCCAAGAAAATGGTGTTCATGAGCATGTTTGATGGATTTATTCTTGAAAAACCTTTCCTGATCTCTTGAACATGATCATCCTACTCTTCTTGATATAGAATTAACAAATATGAAGTTTATTCAATGTGGAAACTAAGGCACTATGAGAGGAAGCTGAGTTTGTACTTTTTAGCAGTTGATAAAGTAAATGGTTATTCTCTCAGGCAAGATGAAATTATCACTTGAATTTGGTGAAAGGATGTTTAATTTTGAATAAACATGGTCATAGGAGGCCAAGAGTGTTCCATTTATCCACCATGAAAATCCAAGATCTCTCATATACCCTGAAGCACTTTTTGAACTTAAACATGCATTGTTTTGTCAACGCGTTTAGGTTTACTGTAATGGTTTTCCTTGTTTTGGGAATGAATTGTAATATTTTAAGCTTGTTGAATGATTTAAGATAATGAAAAATGGTTTTAGATAACCATAGCAAGTGGAAAATTTGAAATTCACTCAAAAGTGAGAGAGATATAATTTTTTTGTGCTCTCGTGCATCTACAATTAACTTAACCCTAATTATAGGGTTTGCAAAACAAAATTGATTGATTATCAATGTTCATTCAATCAAATAATCCATTTTTTTGTAGTATGGAATATATACCTCATACGACCCATTTGCAAAAATAATTTTTCAATTTGATTAAGAAATTGAAGAGGATTCTATGGTATTTTTCAAGCATTTTTGTACAAATGGTTACAGGGTCAGTGTTTGATGGTTTTAATTACAATTTCTTGTGTAATACTGACATAAAATATTCCTAAAATATTTCCATTATCTTTTTCATGGTCCAACTAGTCTAAAATTTCCATTGCACTACTTTGAAATCCAAAATTTGTGTAATAGTGATGAACCACTGAACTAGTGAACATCTCCAAAAGTAAATCTTATGTTGAAAGGTAATATAGTTCTTCTTGAAATTTTTTTAAGAGAAAATAAATGATCATTTAAATATCAAGGAATGTTTGACACATGTTAAATTCTTGAAATATGGTAACAATAGTTAGTGTATGAGTGTTAGTACGAAGTGGATAGTCAAGACATGTATAACAAGGTGATTTTAAGTCTTCTTGGGTAAATGAAAAGTTAAACTAAGTTTCTCAAAGTATTTGTTTGATTCTTGATGAAGATTGAAGAATCATAATCATTTGAAAATTCATTAAACTCTCTCATATCTCATGGTAAGAAAATGGAAAGACAGCTTGTTTGTCTTTATCAAGCAAAGTGTGTCAAGTCAAATAATTTCTCATCTTACAAGGTGAATTTGAAGAGTCAATGGTCCATGTAGAGCTCTAATGGGATTGTGTAGAAGTTAAAAAGGGTGGAAGTTGTGAGGTTAAGTGAAAATAGAAAAAAATCTTTGATTTTTTAAGAAAATATGTATGCATGAATAATGGTGAGATATAAAAACAATAATTGAATTGTAGTAAGAAGATAATAGTGTGTGAGATAATTGTGAAAAGGAGAAAATGATGTATTTGAGGAAAAAATAATGAGATGCATGTTGTATGAAGGAGATAGGTTGTTGATAATGATTATATTGATGTGTGTGAGAAGATAACAGAGAAAAAAATTAAATACATAATGACTGATAAACTTGAAATGAAAACTTGTGTATGATAAAACAAGAGAGAAGATGTGTATGACTATGAAAATAGAGACTCATGGGCATATAAGACAATATTAATATAAGAAAACAATGTAATTCAAAATGGAAATGTAGGGGTAGTATTGTGTGTGAAAGGAAAAAATGAAATGTAAGGTTTAGGTGTAAGGTGTAGTCATTTATTTACCCTTAATACCTTTAATAACCCCAAGCGCGTTGACCTATCAACCAAAGTGGGCGTTGGGAGCTCACTTGAGGAATGTGCAGGTGTCAAGCCCTCCTTTATGTTATATTTTTGAAAAGGTTCTCGCATAATGGAGGATGCTTTGTAGAAGCAGAAGTACATAAATTTACTTGAAAAGGTAAAAGATGCAATTAATAGATCTACCAATTCATGCATTACATAAGCTAAAGAACATTCTAAGAAACATATTAAACTAGATCTGAGCCATGATAAGTCATATAACATGAGGGTTTACACCCTTAAAAAAATATATAGAAAAAACCCATATATATTGATTTAACATAGTTCAGTAGCCACATTATAGTCAAAAGGGTCATCTCAAACCATACATATTAAATGACAGAGACTCAAATCCTATCAGTATCTCTGATATGAGACCCTAACTATACCTTTCCCATTTTAACCCTTGTTATAGATCCTAGTGCCATACAGAGGCTTATATCATCCCTCATAACCCTTAGCATAAACCCTAACATTACTACAACACTTTATTACTCTACTTCTTATTCTCTATGCATTCTATCTTTGTCTATCTCTTCATCCTTCTTACATCCCTCTATCTCTAGCTCAAGAATATTTTTCTATAGGATCAACACCCACCACCATGCCTTCTCTCCTGAATAGATCACATGCCAAGTGTCAATGTGGTCCTCCATTGGTGAATGCTTATCCCTTTGCAAACTCTCCACTCTTTGTAATGATGTCTTCTAGGAATATTCTCTGTGTGGAATATCCTTTTCTTGACCTCCAAGGTTCCAGGCTGACACCTTATCTACTCATCAAACCTAGTCAAGTCCTCAAATTTTTCCTCAAGTGCTTCTAGAATGACAAATATGGCTAAATCTCTTAAACCAATGTTACGCTTTGCGTGTTCCCTAGCTTCACTTGAACCCTTCTTAAACCCCTTTGTTTCGCACACTTTCCCCGAGATCCCTTCTTCTCACTGGTCATGCGTGCATGCCCTTTGGTACTTAGCCAATATTTTAGGGCCCAACATCACCCCACACTAAGCATGTTATCCATCCTCGAAATATCCTACTTCTTCAAAGAATAAATAATAGTGGGACATGGACAATATGAATAAAGAATGAAATAATGGAAGAATATGCTACTACTGTAAGAGGAGTGGGAATTATTTCTTCACTGTTACCTCAATGTTTTCCCAGGAATCCATCTCACCCTATGCTTGTTGAAGTAGGTCACCCACTAGAGAACTCACCTCATCAAAAATTAATTCATCGCTCCGAACATTCAACATATATACAATGCCTTCTAGTTGCTTGCTAAGATCATCCAACGTGTCCATTCTATGAGTGACCTAGGGATATAGTTCCTTAAGTTGATTCTTAATCAAACCCCACAAGGTTTTGATTGCTTCCATATTTTTCTCAACCTCAGCTAGGATCTTATCATGCTCCACCCTATTTCCTTTTTTCTTCTCTTAAAACTCCTTCAGATCCACCTCATGCATAACAACCAAGTATGCTTGCTACCATGTCTCTATCAGTGCAATTGTCATAAATATCCTATGCCATTTGTGTGGTGGCCTTCACAGTGGAAAGGAGCTCATAATACCAAGTAAATGTCTCCTTGATCTTTAATTTTTCTTCCTCCTTCTGGCATGCCAATTCCTCTTCTGTTGATTCCACTTGAGTGACCGCATCTCCATGGTGAGGATGCGGGTCAAGTCTTCCAAGAATTGCATGGTTGACTTGTATTTTTCTTAGGTAGGGCCAGGTCTAGGTGCTTCAAGATTATGGCATTTGAAATAGTCTATATCTTCTTATGGATCTCTCACACCTTTTCCTTCTCCTCCCTTAATTCACGCCTTAATTGTGTGTTGATCAGCTCCTCCTACTTTAAATCCTTGTCCTTTTCGATGATCTCTTCATTTTTATTTTCAAGCTCTTCCTCCATGAGCATTACTCTATCATTTCTCTCTTGAAGAGCCTTGCCTCAACCTCCATGGACACTTTGTTGAGTGCATTAAAAATTTCTCATCTAATAGTTGTTGAGCATTCACTAGAGGGTTTACTCCCTTAGTATCTAGTATCTTCATCAATGCCTCATAGTTGACCTCAAATTCAGGCTCATCAACATGGGACTCAAAATCCCAAGGCAAAAACTTCCTTTTCCGTGAGTACGCACCATCTTCATCGAAAGAAGACCATGCAAGGAGTTGTTTTGATGACATGGTACTTTGGAAATGCATGTGTGTTACCTTATTTGGATCATTGATGTAAGTCATTCCTTGCTCCTACGTTGCTACCATACCATTTCCTCTTGTGCATGCTACCTTTGGGAAGCTTACCATTAGGTTGGGATCTCCACCCATGCTTCCATACTCATTTTCTAAAATTTCCATCCCTCCATCTCCTTGAGTATTTCTTCAAACCTTTGCACTCCACCTCTTGATCCACCAAGTCTTTTATGATTCTTGCTACCTCTCTCTCTGTGGCATCCTCTATCTGCTCCTTAGTTAGGCTTAGGTCCTTTGATCCTTCATGTTGACTTCCTTACTTCCCTCCTTGTTATGAGCACCTCCTTTATCCTTATCCTTCTCTTCATTTTCCTCCTCCTCTGACTCATGTACATCATACATAGGATGGTTCTTGAGCCTCATCATGCTCTTCATCATCCTCATCACCCTTGTTATCCTCCATGCTCTTTGTTTCTTCTAAGTCTACATTTTCTATTACTCTTTGCTTCTTCCTAACTGGTGATTCCAATATAGGAGACTCTTATTTTTCTTCTTCCCTAGGTGAATCCTTTATTTTAGGTAACTCTTCTTTGGTAGGGGATTTTCTTGCTTGGAACCTCTTCCTCAAGTGTATTCTCTCTCTCTTTTGTGGGGGAATTCTTCCTCCGTGCATAGGTTTTTGGTTTTGCACCCAAATCCTACACACCTACAGATCGTGATGTCTATATATTTGGTACCTTTTTATCAGGGGCCTCATCTCTCTCCCTTTTCCTTGGTGTGGCCTTCTTCATTATGGTGGGACATTTCAGGATAGAGAAATCATTCTAAAAGTAAGAAAACTTATCATAATTTGTCCTTATGCAATGTGTATACCCTTGTTATGCGTTCCTCCCAAAGAATAAGAAATTTTACTAGCTTCAACATGTGTAATTCATGGGAATTATACTTCTCCAAATAGGTGCACTTATTTGGATATATATGTGTCTGCGTAGCTTGCGATAATTCTAGACTACCGTGTTGAGGTCAAACCTTAGCTTCTTTTTCTCTTTAAATCTATTGACTCCAGCCTGAAAGTATTGTTCTATGAAGGAGAATGGAAATTTGCACCAGGTGCCCTTGGCACCATCTTCTATAGTAAACTGTCAATACAGAAATGTTGGTACATGATGAATTCAGCCTCACCTTACAGTAAAATAGGTAACTACTCAGGTATTCTCCACCCTGTGCCAAATGCATCATGCATCTACTTATACCATTTTTCTAGGTGCACCTTGTGGGTGGATGTCATGGTGTCATAAGTATAATTCTCAAATATTTTGGCAGAGGAAGTGTTCTCATCCTGGGTACTCCCACAAAAAATTATCTCGCTCATCGTGCACTCCAATCTCTCGAAAAGACGATGGTAAGGAGGACATTACCAAACATGATATTTTCTTTTGCTATGAACACTGAGAGGTTATAGATGGTCTCCTACTGAGATCTTATGACAAACATTCAACCAAGACTTGTTAATCTATGTCCATCTCTCCCGCCCATTTATTTTTCTCGACCAAGCTCATGACCATCTACATTATAGGGTTGGAAATCAAAGATATGTTGAAGTATTATGACCCCTTCTTATAGTAATAGGATTAAAAATATTCTTGATGGCATCCTTATCATCCAAGTCATAATAAAAATATCCTTCCTCATAGATAAGACTAGTAAATATAGAAATCAGTTGGGGAGTTATCCGCATCCTACATCCTGCAAAGTAGAAATGGTCTTCATGCACTTGCAACATTAACCATTGGTATAGTCACTCACGCTTTCCAAAATAGGGAAAATCATAGAGTTGCAATAAACTAGCCTTCTCCATCATCACCTTTACCTCATCATCATAGATAGGCATTCCATCTGATGTCCTTTTATTTGTAGGGTGAACCAACTCCAATTCCATATCATTCTCTATGATGCTCGTTCGATGGTCAGTAGTCACTTACGACCATATTTATAACATGAGACACCCATTATTTTCAAGGAAATACTCCATCTAGATATTACATCTCTACATACCATTATTCATTGATAATGGTGGAAAAAACTTGTTCCCTTCCCCTTTCCCTTCTTTGGTGAAACTTTTACTTCTTTCCTTGGTGCCATTTCTTTGTTAGGTCACTAAATGTTCTTTCTTTCTCCCGATTTTGGCTCTGCTCAACTCTCGTAAACTATGTCGTGATATTGAAGGAGTGCCAAGGTTGAGACAATAAGCCTCGTTACGTAGCTATGTGTATATTTGCATTCATGGATGTATGTCCGTGGAAGAGTATACACACATACATGTAATTACACACACAACCACTCGACATCACTTCCGCCTAGTAGTAGTACCCTTAATTAAAATGACATTCTCATGTTACGTTTTTTTTCTCGGTAGGAATGTAAAGAATACTTGTGTGAATAAAATATGAAGTTGGCAGTGTGATGTTGTTATCTCTTTGCTGAACTTTATTGATTTATGTAAACATGGTTTTTCATCAATGGCTAATGGCCACCTGCCTTGTCGTAGAAGACAACTTGATGTAAATTGATATCTTTATTGATCATTGTTTGTGATGATTGAAAATGATAACTTCTATTCTTTTTAGTATTGAATTATTAAGGATGACTAGAATTACTCTTTGCTAACAAAGTGTTATGTCAGCAAGAAACAAGGTTAATGCTAATTGGATGACCGCTCTTAGGAGGAAAGCTGCAACCCTTGTATGTAAATACTACATGAGTGATCTGGTACATCAAGTGTAAAAATATTGTGTATGGTTCATCTGTCTTGGATTATCATTATTTTTCTAGTGGTTCAACGATGTTGCAACCCATTCAACTATCGTTAAATTGGGAAAGGATGAATTTATAAATGAATACTTCGGTATATAGATTTGTGTGAAAGTTGGTTTGGCAATCGATTTTGTTAGCCTAAATATTGATAAACCTAAAATGGAAACATTTTATTCTTATTTAAATCATCAGTCAACCAAGGCCATTGAGTGAATTGTTATTCTTGGAATTATTCCAATCTCAGAACAGGACTTGAACTTTACTTGGGATATAAGACATGCAGTTTTGGGTAAGTTTGATCGATTATTGTAAATATTAAAATTGGTCATTTTAAACCCATGCATTACTAAGGCTTATGTTTCAATTAAGCCTTGACCTTGCATAGACTTCATGCATGTCATAATTTGGTGGAAAGTTATGTGTTAAGTGGAGAAATAGTCATCATGCAAGCATATTCAATTTAGAATCTTATCTCCATGTAAAGAGTTTGACCAAATGATGGGATATTATTGGATTCCATCATGCAATAGAGGAATTATTTTATATTTTTAAACCCTGTTAATTCTAGAGGGAAGCATTGGCGGCAAAGGATTAGTTTTTAAATCTACCAACAAGGCACTACATTCTTAAATGCATTAAGTGTGCATTTACTTCATTGGAAATGATGAAGCTTCTTAGAGAAGATAACCACATTCTCACCATTCGATCATTCTTGTTTTTGGCTTGAGAAGTTAAGTGGGAAGGAGGATAACTGTAGTCAAACTCTGGAAATTTTTGGGAGGAGACTCAAGCTCCAGATCCAATCTTTTACATGCCAATTTAAATATGTCGTGAGGGCATCGACTTGTGTTAAATGCGTATTTTGGGATCATTTTGGAAGCTATGAATGGATTTCAGTCACCATTTTTGTGCAAATCTTGTGAGATGATTCACTGGAAGAGCCATTTGGCCTAGAGCATTTTTATTGAATTGATTGATAACGTTCTCTAGGAATGATAAATCTCTTACCCTCCTCTAGCAGTTTATTCCATTACAAATTTACATAAATGAAATTCCTTGCATAAGTTTTGGAAGGTTAAAATTATTTTGGGTTGCTATTTATTACATTAGTTATATCAAGGTATGTAATAGAGTCACCTTCTATGAAACGGGTTATAGTTATAGAAATCCTTCCGGTATTCGCCCTTGTTCATGTGAAATCTTGTATTGTTAGCTCTAGTTGTAGCTAAATAGATTTGTTGCTAGGACTATGGTAATGGTTAAGAAAATCTCTAGAAATATTATTTAATTGCTTATAATTAAAAGGTAGTATTTGGGTATGTCAGGTGTGCACATTTTGGATGGCCAATAGAGCCCTGTTGGGAAAGGTGGAGAATACCTGAATTTGGGTTTTACTGTCAATAGCTTGATAAATGTGACTATGAATTAAACCCCAGAAAGAAAAATCTTTGGGACCTTAGATTTGGGTTTTTGGGTTGCTATTTCTTGCATTTGTTATATCAGGGTATGTAATAGAGTTACCTACTATGAAATGCGTTATAGTTATAGAAATCCTTCGTGTATTCTCCCTTGGTCATGTGAAATCTTGTATTGTTAGCTCTAGCTGTAGCTAAATATATCTATTGTTAGGACTATGGTAATAATTAAGAAAATCTCTTGAAATATTATTTAACTGCTTATAATTAAAAGGTAGTATTTGGGTATGTCAGGTGTGCACGTTTTGGATGGCCAACAGAGTGCTGTTGGGAAACGTGGAAAATAATCGAATTTGGGTTTTACTGTCAATAGCTTGATAAATGTGATGGTGAATTAAACCCTAGAAAGAAAAATATTTGGGACCTCGGATTTTGATTTATTGAAATATTAGTGTCTAGGATTTGAAATGGAGTTACAATAAAACAATAAACAAGTTTTAGCTAAACTATTTTCCTCCAGTGAATATACCTTAGTAATGTGAATTAATTATTTGATTCCATTACTGTAAATAAATTTATAACCAGCACATGGATGGGTATGTGAATATGTTTTTATGGTTAAAATAATTTCTTGGTAAGGGAATATAATGAATTATCGATCCGGGTCTTTATCAAGATTGTTTCTTAAGATAAAGAAGGGAAAAGGAACTCCTATAATGATTTACCTTATGGATCTCATCTATGGTCATAATTTTGTTATGAAATGTTTTAAAAGAAGAAGATAAATTGTGAGAATCGAATCCATGAATCGATTATAGAGTGATAAGAAACTTGTTGTCCTAAGCCTTGTATTACAAGTTTTGATATCTTTATGTAGATAGTAGATCACATAGATAATTTTCTTTGTAGGTAAAAATAGGACAATAGCTTTAATTTCTAGCTAACCATCCGGATGGACTGGAACCGTGTTTTAGAAATATGCTCTCCTAATTCCATTTAAATTTTTAAAGAAAAATAAAAAAAGAGCATAAAAGTACGGAATAACGATTATGGTGTCTTGGTAGAGAAACATCAAGAACTTATATGGGATAATAAGAAACTTAATCAATCCTTCCTCGACATAAGTAAATTTTTGTCCTAATTTAATGTGTATGATCGCCATGGGAAAAAAAAGTCCCTAATACAAGATATCCATCCTTTTATAATTTTTAAATATACTTACCATAATCTTAAAACCACTACTTGTAGTTGCGAACGAGTTGAACGAAGCTTTGAGACTATAGGTAGACAACTACTTCTAGCCGATTAACTATATAATCACGTTTCTGGAACTATATCACTTAGTTCACAACAACTTCCCGAAATTGGTACGTAATTTGTGATCATTTGCTAATGGTTAATGGTTTGTAAGGTGACAAAAATACCATTAGGGCTAGCAATTATGTAATTAGTACATTTGTATAGCTTACTTGGATGAATAGTAAGTAATGTAATAATTATATTTGTATAACTTCTTAGATGAATAGTAAGTTATGTAATAATTATATTTGTATAACTTCTTGGATGAATAGAAAGTTATGTAATAATTATATTGGTATAACTTCTCGGATATAGAGTGAGTTATGTAATAAGTATATCTGTATAGCTTACTTGGATGTAGGGTAAGTGAAGCTGAATATAACTGCATGATATACTTGAACAACAAAAAAGGTAAACATAGTTACTTCAAAGACCTAAGCTAAGAAGGTATGGAAAGGGGTAAGTTGAATGGATTCTATGTTTTGTCCTCTTATGCCTTTATGGGTTATTAGTTGTTCGATGAAGGAATAATTAATTTTATATGATGTTACCGCTAACTTGTCCTTTCATGGAGATTATATGATTTATTGTTATACAAATTTTCATTTTCTTAAGTGATCAATGGCATTAACTATTAGGCATGGGATAAATATTTGTCATGCTCAATTCATATGAACTAACAGGTGCTAATATGTTTTGCAGATGTAGATCCGTAAGTTGGAAGGAAGACCAAAGTTGAAAAGTTATCGTTATGGCTGGAAAATACTACTTCTAGAAATATAAACTATGGATTTATTATTGATTTTTCATGTTATCACAAAAATATGATTTAGATACTTGGCTATAAATGTAATGATGGTAATTAATGGAAAAGGAATGTTTGATCTCTACTTAGTCTTACTATTGTCAAAAATTCCCCCAAGGTAATTTTGATAACATGCATCGATTGTCACCCCGAGCAAGTATATGATTCGTAACCCAAAATCATGTTTTCTCGGGGTCCCCTCGGTTTTCTTCTAACTCTCCTATCTAAGAAGGAATCCCAACAAAGTTGATAAAATGGAAGAGATGCAAAAAATATGGTTACAGGATTGTTCTAAGGCATTTCAGGTTTGTAGGCTTGGGGCCGGAAAAATGAAGAAAATCGGCTAAGTCCTGGTCTAGGTGGTCCTTGGGATAGTTGGGACGTAAAATCACGAATCGGCCGAAAGGCCGCCAGCGGGGTGATCGGCCGCAAAGGGACATCCAGGCCGTGAGGACACGTGGGATGCGAAAGGGTGAACCAGCCGAAGGTGAAAAAATTGACTAACTATTGTGCAGATAAGGCTGGGACATCTAGGCCATGAGGATGCGAAGGATGTGAAAAGGCAAAGTGGACGAGAGCAAGCGCAGCCCATTTCGGGTGGTTCAAAAGAATTTATCCCAGATAGTTCGGGATAGTTGGAATAAAGGGATGTGTGGGACGTGAAAAGCCAAGGAGCCGAGAGCTAATGGAAATGTGCCACGTGTCTTCACCGTAAAGAGGGACAGGGAAGCCCGAATCGGGTGGATCAAAGAAATTTGTCCCAGATGGTTTGGGACAGCCGGGCCAAAGGGGCGCGAGGGACATGGCGGGAGCCCCACGGACGAATCAGGAAATGCCACGTGTCCTAAGGTGGGGGAAGTTTAGAGCCAGGGAAAGACTTAGAAAAATTTGACAAAGTATTGGGCGAAGATTTAAAGACAAGGATGACCCCGCGCCCATCCTCCAACCAGAGCATGCCACATGTCCCAAATGGCGGGGGCGCGGGGAAAAAATGGAAAATTTTCCAAAGTGTAAGAAAAGTCAAAATATTCAAGGAAAGGCCATGGAAAGGTGGAGGAGAGAGAATTTCTCATCCAATCAGCGCCCGACACGTGTCGCCCAAGTGGCAGTGGGGTGCGGGAAAATTTCAAATATCCGTTTTTTGGGCCGTTTTGCCCTAAATCTTCAGATCGCCATATCTTTCGATCCAGAGCTCGGATTTTCACATTGTTTATATCAATGGAAAGCTGGTGAAATTCTCTACATGATTCCAGGGTTAATATTGCATTTTGGTTTAGTTTGGAATGATAAAATTGAGAAACACCTTTGGCACGTAATAATAGATGTAGTGACATTTCAACAACCACCTTTAATGCAAGATAGTTCACCGCTTTCGCTAGACAAATCGATATTTTTCCAGATTCACTGTTTTTTCCATAATGAGATGAATTAAATGTAATCCAGAAGTGGTTGTGGTAGATTCAACTTTCCTCTCTCTTCCCTCTCTCATTCTTATTATAAATTTTAAGGAGTGGCTTCTTTCTAGAGGTCAAACATTTTCTTGTTTTACTCCTCCCTTCTTCTCTCTATCGTGTGAATTTGTGGAGTTCGAACCTCCCATTTGAAACCGTAATGTGACTTTGCCTTTTGGAATTTTGTAGTGTATTGTATCAATCTTTGGAGCAAGTAAGGCATGTCTGTGGATGATTCTCAACCATCTCTGTGTTTATTTGCATCCTCCTAGTCTTTCACTGCAAATTTTGTTATCTCGTGCATGATCTTGCATCACATTTGAATGGTCTCGTGTTTATTGGCAAGATAGATGTTTTTCAGTCCTCAATGCATCACCTTTGTTAGCCTAGGTTTATTTCTATGCATTTTCTTACCCCTGTCTCTTTGGCAAGATTAGATTAGTTTTTGAGTAAACTCTCTACATTTTTCATGTGCATCTAAATAGAGGAATAGGAACAAGCCTTCTCTGGAGACTCCTTTCTCATTTCGCAAGTTCCACACTTGGAGAAAGGAGTCAATGTTGTGTAATCACATGGATGCTAGAGTGATCAACCTAGAAATCTGATCAACATCCAGGGGTGCTGTGATTTTGCATCAATAGTTTTGGCATGCCCGGTGGGAGACTAGAGGTCTCATTTTATTGCAGCAAGGTTGATGTGCATCCGCTGCAATTTTCTTGTTGAAAAGAGATATTATTTGCATATCCGTGACTCCAAGGGGAAGAATCAATTGGTTTTAGTAGTGCAGGCCTGAAAACTCATGAGAAGAGTCACCACAAGGTCAAGAATTGGAGAAGAAGAAGTGCTATTTGAATTCCTGCAATTATCTCCAAGAAGAAGCTAAAGAGGAAGAAGGATTCAAAGGTCTCCATCTCCACCGAACAAAACTCTCTCAACTCCTCCACTGTTATGCCTTTCATTCACCAACAAGGGTTTTAAGACCAATTAGAATGGCACAAAACAACCCCTATGTCAACTTCACAGCAAACAACCCACTTTCCCTCAATGCACAACATCCAATTCCTATTGCAGCCTTAAAGAACATTCCATACTTCACTAGAGAAAATCGACTACTGTGATCATGTTAAAGATATTGCTAACCTTTGTGTAATCCATGAAATCGATGAGACGCAAGTGGTCATCAAGTTCTTGGCATCTTCATTCAAGGGTAAGCATTGCAATGGTTTAGGAGCCTTGGAGCTGGTTCTATCACAAATTGGAATCAGTGTATAGCACTTCACAAGCAATTTGGAGAAAAGGGAGACAACTTTTCTCTTTTGGAGCAATGACAACCATCAAGAGAGCTTCCAATGAGCAAATTGACCGATTTCAACTTCAGATTTTAAAAGACTTGGGAGAGAATTCCAGTGGTAGTTAGGCCAACAGCAGAAGGTGCTTTTCTCTACTATCTCAAAGCTCTAAATTTTGATATTTCTATATTGATTCAGTCCATGGGAGGCATAACTATCCCTATGGCTTATAACATTGCCATTAGAGCTGAAAATTACTTGATCCAAGCTGGAAAACTTGCCCCTAGACCTCCCATGCCACTTTTTCCAAGTTTAGAGAGTCCAAACACCAATCAAGCACCTAATTTGGCTCCTTCTCCCACTCCTAGAAATCAGAGTTCAAATGAAGCTTCCACTTCATCTCCAAGTGCCCCAAATGAGCTTCAAGAAGTCATGAAGCATTTGCAAAACCTAGGCAACAAGCTGGTTACTCTTAAGAGGCAACAAGCCCAAGGTTTTAGACCTTCTTATCAACCCCAAGCTTAGCCTAATAGGCATCCATACCAACCATAAAGGCCTCCTAATCCAAGCTGCAAATATAAATCAAACAAGGCCTCCTGCCAATAGACCATTTCAGCCTTATAATCCAAATGCCACATCTGCCTCTAAGGCATTAGTGCCAACACAAAACAACATTACCCAGGAGTATGATTGGTGTTTTCCATGCAATGAGCCTCATAACCAATCCATGTGCTTCAATGGTTCTTTGAATCAAGCATTAATGGTGACAACTACTGGTGTGGAGGGTGAGGGCAGTCAAGGAAACAACCAACAACAAGAAACATTCCAATAGCAATCAGCCCCAAATGACACCACATTGGTAAATTGGCAAGCAGAGGATTTTTGTGGCATGAACCAGGTAGTTTCTCAAGGTGTTGCAGCCAACACAAGGTCAAAAAGGAGGAATTTGGGTGAAGAACAACCATTAGCCCCAACCAATCCACAACCTTCCATGGTTCCACAAATGGTTGGCAAGCAAAATCCAATTTCAAATGCACAAGGGCAGCCAAGAACAACCCCTAGGCCAACTCAAATACTAGTTGTTGCTACCCACGTGCAAGGAGTGAATGTGAAAACCAAGGGACAACAAAGAGATCCTTCATCACCATTCAGTATCATTGATCAGATGAAGAAGACAAATGTCAATATATCAATGTGGGAATCCCTATCCATCCTGTGCCAAAGAGATCTGTGCAAGCTGCCATGAAGGACTCGGCCAACTTAGAATCAGCAAGTTTAGATACAAGACAAAGTGCTCATAAATGTCGCCCACTTGAGGGAAATCATGGAGGATAGCAAGGTAAAATGTTGAAACCCCTCCTTTCTATGTTTCATTAATCATTGGAAATCAGCTAATGCACAATTGCATGATAGACTCCAGGGGCAAGTAGCTCGGTGATGCCTAAACAAATAGCTAATTAGCTAGGGCTCCAAAGATGAAACAATATCCAAAGGGGTAGTAACTAGATGGGATAGCAGTAGCAACAGTTGGAGTGATTAAAAACCTAAGTCTTACCTTGCATGCATGTCCAAATGTTGTTGTTTTACAAGATGTATCAGTCATAGACCTTCCACCACTCTTTTCCCTTTGCTTGTCAAGGGACTTCACAGCCAAAATTGGAGGCTATCTTTCTGCTGATTGGTCACACATGCTGTTCAGAACGAGGTATGGAACCAAAGCCACAATCAGGTTAGAACCTATTGCAGACTTCCATATTGAGCCTTACACTCCAAGTCAGATTAATGCCAATTGCTCAGCATTTGATCAAGAAGACCACCCAAGCACTGATGAGGCTGACACCAAGGTTGGAAGCATCCTGGATCTAACTCTTGATGAATGGGCAAACAAGATACATGCTTTTGATCCTTACCAGAAATAGAAGAATCTGAGCTGGGAGTCTATTGTATACACGAAGAAAATCAACCTATTCCTAGCATCACCGAGCCAAACCACAAGGATGACAATGAGGTATGGCAGCTGTTTTTTGATGGATCAAGGAGTAGACAAGGTGCAGGAGGTGGAGCCATGCTTGTTTCACCTCAAGGAGTAAAGTATTATTCAGATTTTAGATTTTAGTTTTCATGCTCCAATAACACTTCGAATATGAAGCCTTGGTGCAAGGGATGCATTGGGAAATGAAGAGAGGAATAAAGAACTTGTAGGTCTTTGGTGACAGTGTGAATTGATTGTAAATCAGGTCAAGGGATAGCATGCTACCAAGAATGATCTGCTCAAATGCTACAAGAACAGGGTTTGGGACCTCATGGAAGATTTTGAAGGTTTTGGCATCAAATCCATTCCTAGGAAAGAGAATCAAGCTCGCCGACAGGCTTGTAGCAGATAGAGGGGAAACCTTTGACATTATGGAAAGCATTCAACAAGACAATGTATAACCAAACATCCACGTGATTGTGAGGCCTTCAAATGCGAGATAACAATGTCATTGGTAAGTGTTTGAGAATGACCAGAAAATCATCCATTTCTTGCAAGAAGAAGTGAGTTCTCACCAATAATCAAGAAAAATGGAACAGCAGAAGATGGTGACCAAGTGGTACATTTGAGAACTAACAAGCTGCCCAAGGGACTTGTCACTTTGGAGTCCATTTTTAATCCCAATGATCAGTTTAGGAAAGAGAAAGCAAACATTCAAGTCAAGAGAGAGGATTCAGGTAACCATCTTGGTAGAAGAGAACAAACCATTGCAAATTGGAGGGATGACAATCGAACAAGAAAGGTATGAGTTCATACACTTTGTGTAAGAGTTCCCCGACATGTTTTCTTGGAGCTATGAAGACTTGAAAGGTTTCAATCCCAACTTAGCTCAAAGCATACCATCGAATTGGATCCGAATACTAAGCCTCGTCACAGCGTAAACAAAGACCAGTCAACCCACACATGGAGCCTCTCATGAGAAAAGAATTGGACAAGCTGATTGAGTCAAGGATCATATTCCCAATCAAGCATTCTAGTTGGGTTACCAACTTAGTTCCAGTCAAAAAGAAGAGTGGGGAGATCAGATTGTGTGTTGACTTCAGAGACTTGAATAGAGCCTCTCTCAAGGACCATTACCCACTCCCTTCCATGGAGCAAATATTGCAGGTTGTAGCTGGTTCAGAAAGGTTCTCATTGCTAGATGGATATTCAGGCTATAATCAGATAATGGTGAAGGAAGATGACCAGTTCAAGATGGCTTTCACCACCAAATGGGGCACATATGCCTACAAGAAGATGTCATTTGGCCTATCAAATGCTGGAGCCACTTTCCAAAGGGAAATGGATATGGCATTCAAGGGTTGATCAATAAGATAGTTCTGATATATCTTGATGACATCACTGTATTCTCCAAAAATGTAGTGGATCACCTCTTTCATCTGAGGTAGGTATTTCAGAGGTGTAGAAGATTTGGGGTATCATTGAATCCCAAAAAATGCATATTCCTGGCTCATGAGGGGAAACTTCTAGGCCATATTGTTTCAAAAGAGGGATTGATGATTGACCCAGAAAGAGTTGAAGCAATTCAAGCGTTGCCATTGCCAAGCCACAAGAAGGCTCTTCAAAGCTTCTTGGGAAGGATCAATTTTGTCCGCAAGTTTGTTCCAAACTTTGCAGCTCTCGTAAAGCCAATAACGCTGATGTTAAAAAAGAGCATGGCATTTAAGTGGACATCTGAAGGCAAGGCAAGTTTTGAGGCAATAAAAGAGGCTATATCTCAAGCTCCCACTCTCGTCAATCCAAACTTCTCTAAGGGTTTCATGCTATACGTCTTTGGTAGTGGAGACACAATTTCTGCAATCTGGCACAACAAAACAAAGAAGGATTAGAACAACCAGTTGCTTTCTTCAGTCAAGGCTTGGAGGAATACGAAACTAGGTATTCTTTCATTGAAAAGCATGTACTTGCAGTGATCAAAGGAGTTTAAAGAAATTCAGGCACCTAGTCTCAAACAATAAGATTTAGCTGTTGGTGTCTCATGTTGGTGTCAAAGACTTTCTCCTAAACAAGGATTTAAATGAGAAGAGAGTAGGTTGGATCACTCGGGTGATGGAATATGATATTGAAATCAGAGTAACCAAACTAGTTTGTGGCAAAGGTTTGTGTGAGCAGCTCACTTCCAAACAACCAGACGGCTCAGAAGGTGAAGAAGATGTTGTCCTCGCTACTACAGGATGGTCGAGAATAGGAAAATGATGATGTGCCTACTCCCTGTTGGACTCGAGAATATGATACACTTCCTACGAGACATGTGCCTATGCCCTCCGTAAATGAGCAAAGCAAAGAGGAGATACTTTAGATTACAAGCCATTCCATATGTGTTTGTTGATGGTGTTTTGTTTAAGAAAGACATCAATGGAGTTCTATTAAGATGCATTGGAACAGGTCAAGTTGAGAGGATCTTACACGAGTTCCATGACGGGGAGGCAGGAGGCCACTTTGCCCCACGAGTAATAACTCTCAAAATCATGAAAGCTGGTTACTATTGGCCTACTGTATTCAATGATTGCTACTCATGGGTTAAGAAATGCAAGAAATGTGCATTCTTCACAGGGAAAGGAAGGTTAGCAGCGCTGCCCCTTCATCCAATTTTAGTAGATCAGCCATTCATGCAATGGGGACTGGACTTCATTGGAGTCATCAATCCCAATTCAAGTCAAGGTCACAAGTGGATACTCACAGCAACGGACTATTTCACCAAGTGGACCGAAGCAGTGGCACTCAAAGAGGCAAGTGAGTCTAACATACTAGACTTTTATGAAGAAATAGTGACCAGGTTCGGTGTGCCACCACTATCATATCAAATAATGCATTAGCATTCATAGGTTCCAAGATTACGAATGGGTGTCAAGAATGGAATCTATTTAAGCACCTCTTCAAATTATTACCCACAGGGTAATGGACAAGCAGAGTCCACGAACAAAAAGTTGCTAAGGATCATCAGAAGAACTCTGGATGAAAACCAAAGGACATGGCATACCAAGCTAAAATCAGCATTATGGGCTAACAAGATAACACCAAAGAGGTCTATAGGTAGTTCTCCCTACAAATTGGTCTATGGGAAAGAGGTAGTATTGCCTATATCATTCGAACTTCCAGCATTAGAGCTCATGAAGTAGTTGGAGTTGTCTGAGTTCAAACCAATGGAGGCCAGGTACGCAGAGTTGATGGAATTGGAAGAAATAAGAGAACATGCAGTTCTGATGATTGAAAGGGATAAGACCTTAGTAAAAATATGGTTTGACAAGAAGGCAAGAGCAAGGACCTTCCAGGAGGGGGACCTAGTTCTGAAATGGGATGCAGATCGGGTGAAACCTGGAAGGCATTCCAAGTTTGATGCCATCCGGAGTGGCCCCTACATGGTCACGAGATGTAAAAGTGGTAATGCCTTCCAATTGTCTGCATTGGATGGAGAAGAACTCCCAATTCCGCTTAACGGAATCTATCTTAAACATTGCTACTAAAAAGGAAAAGGTTTACCCTTATAAATATTAGCCTAGATTTCAGTTCCTCTAAGTGCGTATACACATTGTCTTGTTGTAGTTAGGTTTCTCTTTCCTAAGTGCTTTGCACAGAGTTTTTCACTCTTAGGTTGAATTTCTACGCGTTGAGTGCTCTCGAAGAATGAGTTACTGATATCGTGGATCGGGATCAGAAATTAGGTTAGTTTGTGTTATTACTCCATGCCCAATGGATTGTTAAAAGGCCACTGATCTTCTACCTAGCAGCAGTGTGTGACCCCGCTTAAGTTGCCAAACCGTTGTCAAAAAATTCCCCCAAGGTAATTTTGATAACATGCATCGATTGTCGCCCCGAGAAAGTATATGATTTAGAGCCCAAAATCATGTTTTCTGGGGTCCCCTCGGTTTTCTTCTAACTCTCTTGTCCAAGAAGGAATCCCAACAGGTTGATAAAATGGAAGAGATGCAAAAATATGGTTACAGGATTGTTCTAAGGAATTTCAGGTTTACAGGCTTGGGGCTGAAAAAATGAAGAAAATCGGCTAAGTCCTGGTCGCGGTCCATGCAGCAAAGGGACATCCAGGCCATGAGGACGTGTGGGACGTGAAAGGGCGAACCGGGCGAAGGTGAAAAAATTGACTAATCACAGTGCAGATAAGGTCGGGACATCGGGTTGTGAGGATGCGAAGGACGCGAAAAGGTGAAGCGGCCGAGAGCAAGCAGTACCATTTTTGGCGAAAGTTCGGAAGAATTTGTCCCAGACAATTCCGGGACAGTTGGGACAAAGGGATGCGTGGGACGTGAAAAGCTGAAGGAGCCGAGAGCCAATGGAAATGTGCCACGTGTCTTCACCGCAAAGAGGGACAGGGAAGCCTGAATCGGGTGGATCGGAGAAATTTTTCCCAGACGGTTTGGGACAGCCGGGCCAAAGGGACGCGAGGGACGCGAAAAGCTGGGAGGCCCGCAGATGAATCAGGAAATGCCACGTGTCCTAAGGCGGGGAAGTTCAGAGCCAGGAAAGACTTAGAAAAATTTGACAAAGTCTTGGGCCAAAAGATTAAAAGACAAGGATGACCCCGCGCCCCGTCCTCCAACCAGAGCATGCCATGTGTCCCAAATGGCGGGGGCGTGGGGAAAAAATGGAAAATTTTCCAAAGTGTAAGAAAAGTCAAAATATTCAAGGAAAGGCCACGGAAAGGTGGAGGAGAGAGAATTGCTCATCCAATCAGTGCCCGACATGTGTCACCCAAGTGGCAGTGAGCGGGAAAATTTCAAATATCTGTTTTTTGGGCTGTTTTTGCCCTAAATCTTCGATCGCCATATCTTTCAATCCAGAGCTTGGATTTTCATGTTCTTTATATCAATGGAAAGCTGGTGAAATTATCTGCACAATTATGGGGTTAATATTGCATTTTGGTTCAGTTTGGAATGAGAAAATTGAGAAATGCCTCGACACGTAATAATAGACGAAGTGGCGTTTAATGCTTCAACAACCGGCTTTAATGCAACAGAGCAGTTTCGCCGTTCTCTGCAGACCGATCATCATTTTGCCAGGATTCACCGTTTCTACCATAATGAGATGAGTTAAATGTAATCTAGAAGTGGTTGTGGTAGATTCGACTTTCCTCTCTCTTCCCTCTCTCATTCTTCTTATAAATTGTAAGGAGGGGCTTCTTTCAAGAGGTTGAACATTTTCTGTTTTGCTCCTCCCTTCTTCTCTCTATCAGGTGAATTTGTGGAGTTCGAACCTCCCATTTGAAACTCTAATGTGACTCTACCTTTTGGCATTTTTTAGTGTATTGTATCAATCTTTGGAGTAAGTAATGCATGTCTGTGGATGATTCTCAACCCTCTCTGTGTTTATTTGCATCCTCCTGGTCTTTCACTACAATTTTTTTTATCGTGCATGATCTTGCATCACATTTGAATGGTCTTGTTTATTGGAAAGATATATGTTCTTCATTCCTCGGTGCATCACCTCTCGTTAGCCTAGGTTTATTTCTATGCATTTTCTTACCCCTGTCTCTTTGGCAAGATTAGATTAGTTTTTAGTAAACTCTCTGCATTTTTCGTGTGCATTTGAACAGAGGAATAGGAACCAGCCTTCTCTGGAGACTCCTTTCTCATTTCTACAAGTCCCATGCTTGGAGAAAGGAGTCAATGTTGTGCAATCACACTGGATGCTAGAGTGATCAACCTAGAAATCTGATCAACATCCAGGGGTGCTGTGATTTTGCATCAACACTTACTTTTATGCTAAGTAAATGAATGAAATAACAAGGTTAACAGATTATCAAGGAATTCAAAGGAACAAACGTCTACTGTAATTTTTACTGTTGTCATCATGATGAGGGTTGAATGAATGAATTAGTAAGTCAGGGTGATAGTAATAATTGGGTTGCATCATGACTGTACATCTGTCTATAAATTAGAATGGTTCAATAATAATGAATATCACTTAAGGATATTAGTAATACAAGATAAGTGGTAAATTTTCCTATGTAGGATTGACAAATGAAATATTATATCCTTAATGAGAAAATGTATGTAGTTGAGATAGATATTAAAATCATATTATAGGTCTAATATGAGTCATGTTGTTACAAAGCAATGATGATTCGATTGCTATGTGTAACGAGGTTTACTTCATTATTATGGTTCTTGATTAATCTGTTGGTAATACTATATTTTAATGGATCAGATAATGATCAAAGGAAAAGTATTCCAATATGATTATGAGGATGTCCATTGTATATATGTTTATTCTTCTTAATTCCTAGGTAAGGATACTTTGTTATGTTCTAAAAATCTTAAGTATCTCATTTCTTTGTAAGCCCTTATTTTATTGGGCATATGACTTTTGATTCATCATGCATAGGCAACTTGGGAATGTAAGGTTACCTAATCAAGAGTGAATACTAATCAAGGATTAAAATAAATTAAGTTCCTTTTAAGGACAAGGATTAAAAGGAACCATGATGATCTCTTAGATGAAATCTTATGATTTAAGTTAAAATAAAGGGGAGAATCCCTTAAGGGTGGGTAAGTCTTAGGTGTTGAATCCTAAGGAAATACTTACACACTATGAACTTATCACAAGTATCAATAAACAATTTATAATAAGTATGCTCAATTGAATGATTATAGTTAAGCATAAAATAAGAAAGATGTTGTACTTAGGAAGGAAGGTTAGATATCCTCATGTGTATGAGGAGTT